>OX411246.1:1597751-2873108 GCA_948150575.1 Tinea pellionella
CGTAGCGTACGTTGAACTTGA
The DNA here is from genome assembly GCA_948150575.1 of Tinea pellionella. Classification (NCBI taxonomy): domain Eukaryota; kingdom Metazoa; phylum Arthropoda; class Insecta; order Lepidoptera; family Tineidae; genus Tinea; species Tinea pellionella. The sequence goes on from OX411246.1 coordinate 1,597,773, forward strand.
GAAATTAACATATTTTCTTCATATACCTATGTTTGTTTTATTCTAACTGCTTCACCATATAGCGCATTTTTACAGTAGCTCAGCATGTGACCGCACTCCTGATGTTAAAATAGAGTGTGGTCCATTTGTTATCACAGAGAAATTTAGGGAATAGTAGTGTGCCGGATCTACCTTAAATTGTAGCCCCGAAATTTGGGGCTGGCCCGTTATTATGTTCTAAACATATTTTTTCTTTTGTTCCAGTTGGTCGTGAAGTTAGCATTAGTAATATACAATGCATTGGACTACGCTCATAATGAAGACGTGGAGCCGGCCATCTCACCTGATCTTGAAAGACTCATCACTGAGATGACCGTTTGTAATAGAGGTTTGTACCTTTTTATTAGAAATAAAGATAGATATAGATATGTATTTTTGTTTGATGAAAGTAAATAGTAATCAGTTTCTGCCCTGCTTTATGAAATATCTAATAAGTCTTGTCAATTATTTTTTATTAATAGAAGATATCAAGCCATTTTAAGTAAGAAGTTTGTGGTCAAAATGTCCACGCAGTAGCCTATTTTGGCCACGCATTGATGAAAGTTCAGCCCCAAATAAGGGAACGAGTATAGATGAATTAAAATAATAAAAGATATATGTGTAAATAAAAAATAGTGGGATATTATTATTTCAATACACGTTTTATACAAATGCAATGTTGTATATAAATTAATCCGCTTAACACAACCTACACGTTGTAATTTCAGTTTCACTATCGCAACAGTGCAACTTTTACCCTCTGTCCGACCTTTGACTTCTGTCACAGGAATGGCGCCACACGCCTTTACGTTTGGTTCATTGTAACCAACATTATTATTTTAACAGCAAACTATTTTGAACTTATTTTTAACCCAAAAACCTGGTAGCGGTTAGGAATCTTGATAGTACGAGATTCATGGTGCACATTCGTCTCCTATAGCCTACTTCTCTCAGATTCAAGGCTGCTCATCTGACTGACTGCTCATCAGACGAAGTATGGTCAAATGTCGAGCTATATAATATAAGAAAAGTTTAGAATATAGTAAAGAAATATATCTTTTTATATGCTTGGTATGATTAGAATTTAATGAGATTTGAACACGAGTCTCATCGATCGTGAGTTCACACCACGACCGCACTGCCATCAGTAACTATTCATGATAAAAATCCTAATTGTAAGTTTTTTTACTTTATTTTTAATTGTACCTGAAAATAAATCTGATATAAAATTTAATTGGATGACCAAGTGTCAAAAATCTCTACCACTTAGGAGTTTCTATGTATGGTGGTTGTTCTGGATGAAGATTTTTATTATTATCACTAGTGTTGTTTATGCGTGGGAGTTTGTTCGTGGGAATATTTATAGAGTATACTCTAGAACATTTATGTACTTGACATTTTATAGTATTATCTTAACATCCTTAGTTCGAATCCAGGACTTTATGCTTGTTTAAAAATTTTTGCTGCATTATTTCATACTACGACTTTACTTTTATTGACTTTTTTTCTGATGTCGGTTTTATCGATTTTTTAAATGTCTATAATTTTAAAAGTACACTTTTTTAAAAATATTTTTCTCATAGCCGTTATTCCTTGGCCCAATCAATTTGGGCTTGACGTTAATTTTTGGGACACACTGTATACCTATAAGATGAGACGAAAGCTAGTACGTAAGTAATCATTCATAAAGACTCTTATCTATGTTAATTTTCATTCACGAAGGCGTTAGTGTAGAAGAAAAGGGCACCACAATTGTGGGAAATAATTTACATACATACACAGGTGGTTTCCAGCATTCCACTGTTTATGGTTCACATTCTACTTTAAATTACTTCAATCCAGAACGGTTTTAAATTGGTTTATTTATTGCGTTATTTTGTATTCTTTCTTCGGAAACTACTCGTAAAATATTGTCGGTTAGGTTAGTTTCTTTATCCCGCTGTTTCTTTTATTAAATAATTCATACATTTACATATAATAATAATAATAATAATAATAATAATAAAACTCTTTATTGTGCAAACAAAAACAGAACATACAATTATGGAAAATTAGGTAGCACAATAGGCGGCCTTATTGCTGAGCAGCAATTTCTTCCAGGCAACCTATAGATGATGAAGAATAGTATGAGAGAGATAGAAACAAAGTGCACAATAGGAAAATAATAAATAAATAAATAGATAGAATATATATAACAAAATACTTATACAATACAAACAAAAAAAAAAACAAATACAATATACAATTTTTAAAACAAAAACTCAAAAGTATATCGTGTTACCGCCTGATGTCAAGCTAGAGAGCAGTCTATGAACAGCTATTTCTATAGGCAGCAGTCGCCTCCGCTGCAAATTAACAATACACACTCTCCTCGTTAGACCTGACTATTTCTAAAGTGATTCCAAAAATCGACAAGATCGCTTCAAGCCCAGGACAGCAGTTTGAGCTTGTAACCATTATCAGTCTGCCTGATAAATATTAGTTTCGACCGGGAATTGCTTAGTGCAAATTCATTTTCCAAATTGGAGTTGCATGCAAGAATATTTTTTATCTGTAAGTAAGTTTACGACGACAATCTTTACTCTGTCGATGTTGTTATTGCTTCTTAACGGATATTAGAAAACAATGAGTGTAGAGACGTGCGATTCGTTCCGGTTACATTTCTCCGCAATCTCACTGGCAGCTTCTTGCAATACGCACTTTGTCTAAATTAACTTGTCATATTTCTGCTTTTCCACGAGCCGACTTCGTTTTTGCTAGAGATCGTCTCGCGTCTACCACTTTTATGGACAGCGATGTCTCGAATTATAATCGAGTTGCTGATTTTCTCTGGTAATTATTTATGGTTTCCTCTAAGGTGGAAATTGTACATTTACATGATACATTTGATATGGCAACTGCACCGGTGGGATTTATGATCTGCAATTTGTTGCCCGGATAAACATCATCTAAATCACTTGTAGTTTTATGGAATCAAATTGACCCATCGCTATACGGGTGTATTTTTTACTCTTAAGATCATAATTTTATTTTATTTTTTACATTTTTTGGCACTCATCGGTCTAATTTCAACTATATAACATTACGGTACCATTATTTGTTAAAAAACACAAAACATAATAGAAATATCAAAAACAAGCAATGTGAATGCAAGGATTGATATGCGACCGCTGGTAGACGGCCGAGCGCGCATTCCTTAGCGATGTTATTATGACATTGCGGCTTGATTTATTTGAAAATCTTTAAAAAGCTGGTAAGTTAGGCTAGTATTGGTAGTGTAACGTGTGGTTAGAGAGAATACCCGTGGTTCTTTTACACCCTGTATTGCCTCGAATATGTCTGAAGTTTCTAAGTAACTTAAAATTGCTTTCATCAATAATGCAATAATGTAAGATCGCCATGCCTAATGATTCGTTGTCCGTACGAGTAAAACGTGCATTATCAAAAGAAAGTATCGTATTTATGAATGCGTCGTCGAAATGATTAAGGAGGGCAGTGTGCCAGAATTTGACATACGGGCAGGTGAAGGCGAGTGGTTGCACACAATGGATGCTGCGTCGAGATCTATTGTTGACCGATCACTGATTGCACACGAGCCCCCACACACTGGGACGACATTGACCGAGCTTCACGATTATTGACGTTTACAAGATTTGTGTCGATAAGAAAATTAAATTTAACTGTATTCTTTCGATATTTCATTTTGTTCATACTTCTCTATCTCTTAGATAAATGTACCTTATACTTTTACGTAGACGTCTACTTTACTAATTGTTCTTCTTGTATTATTATTTTAGTTACAAAATATATTTAACTTCACACGGAATCTTTAAATAACTTCATTATTAATTTAAAACTTGAACTCGCCATAAATACGTACATTCACTAATGACAGCACTTTCTGGTAACTCGGTGTCTCAACTCTCAACAATGCTACAGTATGGTTTAAGGTCGCAGAAATAAAAGTATCTCAAAGAAATGAAAGTATGACCATTTATTTTCGTAAACAGATGAACATGTTACACGATTTTCCCACGAATTATTTTGCTTTAGGCGCGAGGCACACATGCAGGCGTGTCTTCTGTCGATTGCCTTTGTGTTGCCAAATAATCTATATCTTTTCATACTAATACATAAATGTGAAAGTAACCCTGTCTGTTTGTTACCTTTTAATGCCTCAACCGATGAACAGCTTTTGGGCCGGATAGAGATTGCATCCTCTGGAAGGAAGAAATATAGGTTTTGGGATTACGTCTTTTTCTATTATTTTTTTAAATATTTTTATTCAAGCTCAGCATGTGACAACACTCCGATTGATGTAAAGCTAGAGTGCGGTCCCTGAACGGAAACAACTGCTACTACAGATTTCTACGGCAGTGTTTTTGCAAATTCATCTCTTATAGGAGTGATGAAGTTATAGAAATGAAAGTTTGTATAGGGAAATCATAATTTCTCAATTATAATAATATTAACACCTAGTCTACAAATTAATACTCTACGCACAGCTACGTTTGTAGTTCGTTTTTGTTTCTTACCTCGCTTTTACAGCTTAGATTAGGTTGCGTTGTCGGTACCTCTGTGTGCTCTGCGCCTTATTGAAAGATATTTTTGGAAGATCTCGTGTAATATTTTATACTGTTATCATTGCTATTAAAGATGTACTGGTTTTTGTGATTTTAATTGTTATATGAACAAGAATGGGGTTAATTATGTAGGTTGATAGTCAATTGTGGTTTTAAATTAAATGTGTGTGTTTCTTCCCAAAAGGTTACGTTTAATTATAAATTAAACGAACTTACCTGTAAGTGAAGTTCGATGATAATTATGTGAGGTGTTGGTCCAAGACGTCCTTCAGATTTTACTATGTAGTAAACGCATCGTTTCGTCGTAATTCACGTTTTGAATAGAAAAAAACTTTTTTTTTTTTTTTTTTTTCTTCCTTTGTCAATTCGGAACGCATCAACTAATGTCATTTCGTTTAAAGCAGATATTTCTCGTCCTGAAACTGGGTAATATTTATACGAAATATGGGTACTTTTAGGGTGGGATGGAAGGACGTCTTGGACCAACACCTCACATAATTATCATCGAACTTCACTTACAGGTAAGTTCGTTTAATTTATAATTATGTTTCAGTGTTGGTCCAAGACGTCCTTCAGATTTTACTATGTAAGATGTTTAAAGTCGGGACGTGAAATATACACCGAAATAATATTTAAAACGATTTATTTCGACTAATCATATAATTCTCTTAATTAAATCTATAATGTATTATTGATAATGGACTCTGCAAATAAATCACTAGATTGTAAAATTGGCCTATTATAAAAACGAGCAAACACTGGTGAAGATTCGCTCCAGTTTGCAGTTTTTCTAATAAGCTCAACATTTAAGCCCAACGATTTGGCTTTAGATGAAGATGCATGTCGAGTACTGTGAGAGGTGAACATATTTGTATCAATGCCACTACTCGACATGACGTCTTTTATCCATCTACTAATAGTTTGACTTCCAACTTTTTTAAAAGGTTTTTTAAAACTAATAAATAAATTATCTTCACAAACTAATCTTATTGGTTTGGTCATATTAATGTAGTCGACAATTGTTTGGGCTGGACAGATGTCAGGTTTATCTTTGAAAAAAGGAATTAAAAGAATTGGTTGTTTTGCTCCAATTCTCGAATTCTTAATCAATTCAGGTATTTTTATAATTATTTTTGTGTTTTCACACACCCTTATATTTTTCATCTTAATTAAACTTAATGTTTGAACTCTATGAGCTGTGATTAAAGCTAAAAGAGTTACAGTCTTTTTAGACAATGATTCTAATGACAATGAATTATTTGGATATAGATTACTTAAAAAATTTAAAACTATATTTGGATCCCACGTAAAATCATATTTTGGCAGAGTTGGTCTCTTCCTAAATACACCTTTAAAAAATCTCTTAATAATATCATTACTACCAATATGAGGACCAATAATCAACGATAGTGCAGACCTGCATGAATTTAATGTACCATATTTATATCCTTGATTAAACATAAAGGTCAAGAAACCTGTCACCTCCTTCAGGTCAGCATTTAAAGGATCTATTTTATGCAACAAACAGTAATCCCACCATCGTTTTAGACATGTGTTATATTGCGAAAAAGTGTTGTCAGCTAATGACGCCATAACTACTTCCAATGCATCTTCTGGAGTGCCCCTTGACACTAACGCTTGCCGCACAAGATCCCGGCAACCAGGGTAAGATTCTTGTGCAGTGGATGAGGCTGTCTGTCAAGAGAACATAACAACATGTTATCTGGAGGAAAAAACAGTATTTTTGAAACTAGTAGTTTCTTGAACAAGGGATACCACGGCTGAGTAGGCCAATCTGGTGCGACAACAATCCCAGTAGCCTTTTCATGAATTATCTTATTAATTGTTTTTAGTAACATTGAAAAAGGAGGAAATGCGTAGAAAAAATAATCTGACCATGATACTGTAAACGCATCTATGGCGATTGCTTCAGGTTCTCTTTTCCATGAAATGATTTTTTTTTATTTTTCTATTATTCCTACTGGCAAATAAGTCAATTTCTGGTGTGCCAAAATTTTTTAAAATTTGTTGAAAGGCATAATCAGCTAATTCATATTCTATATTATCATGTAATTTCCTTGATTCTAAATCGGCAACGTGGTTGTCCTCTGATTTTATGTAGGAGGCAAATACAAAAATATTTTTATTTTCACACCACTGCCAAATATTCCTAGATATTTCATTAAGGTGTGGAAATTGTATACCTCCCATACAGTTAATGTATGCTATTGCAGTAGTGTTGTCGATTCTAAGCAGAATTTGACAATCTTTGCAATTACCAGCGTAAGTTTTTAATCCTATAAATGCTGCTAAGAGTTCTAAATAATTAATATGATTTTTAGATTCTTCAATTGACCAAGGACCTCCCAAAGAATTATTATTACATGCTACTCCCCAACCTGTGAGAGAAGCGTCTGAAAATATTTCTAATTTATAAGAATCTGAGCGAATATCGTTATATGTACTGTCAATTTGTTTTAACCACCAATTGAAATCAACTTTAAGTAAATTTGGTAATGGCATTATTTTATTATAATTTTCATTTTCAATTAAATTTAAATATTTTTCTCTCTCAAAAATTTTTGTATAGACCCACCCATATTTAACTGCTGGACAAGCAGAGGTGAGTAAGCCTAAGAAATGTGCAAATTCTCTAATTTTGCAATTATCTTTTATTGAAAAAACTTTTAGTTTTGTTTTTATTTTTTGTCTTTTTTCATCGGGTAGTGCAATGGTCATATTTGAAGAATCCAATACAAAACCTAAATACTGACATTTATGTGCCGGTATCAGAACACTTTTCTCATAATTTATTAAGAAACCTAGAGAAATCAATAAATCAACAGTTATGTTTATATGCTCTATTAATAGAGAATGTGAAGAACCCACCAAAAATATATCATCTAAATATATAGTACAAATTACACCCATTTTCCTGAGAAATTCAACAACCGGTTTCATAATTTTTGTAAATATATAAGGTGCTGTACAGAGACCAAATGGTAATACATTAAATTCATAATATTTATGATTCCAAAAGAATCTTAAAAATCGTCTTGATGATTTATTTATATTTATGGCGAAATAAGCATCCTTTAAATCAATTTTAGCCATAAAACACCCGGGATAAACTAATTTAGTAGCTGTTCTGATATCTTCTAATTTGAAATGTGATGTTTTAACATATTCATTAAACTTTTTTAAGTTTAAAATAAATCTGTACTCCCCGTTAGGTTTTGGAGTTAGAAAAATATGTGATAAAAACTGTTTGTTACTCGGTTTGCATTCAATAATTGCCTGACTATTTACAAGATGAGACACAGCTCTATCAATTTTTATTTTTTCACTAGCAGAATTATTGCTGTTTTGTGGTGGATAATATTGCCTAGGTATTCTTTCAATTGGAATATTATATCCCTTCACATATGACAAAATTGTCCGATCACTGGTGATGGTGCACCATTTATTATAAAAATATTTTAATCGGCCTGTCAAAGGCACCTCTAATACTTCCGGGTTCGACTGTAAGGCTTCCGATGTTGGCCTTGTTGCTTCTGCTTCTTGGTTTTGCCCGCACTCGTCCCCGGTTGCTGACGTGCCTGGTATTTCCGAGGCGGGCCCCTGTAGTTTAAAGCTCCTCTTTTTTCAGTCGGGCTTTTAAGATCAACACTGGTCTTTTTGATCGCCTTGCCTGCTTTAATTTGTTCTCCCAAACTGTCTCCAAATAAATATTTCGTGAGCTCAGTTTGGGAAACAATATCTTTTGTCTCCTTATTTAAGGCGAACTGTATGAGGCTTCGTCGTGAGGCACTCTGTGTGTGATGTAGGTCGCATAATATTCTTCCCGCCTCGCTTATTAACTTGGACACCTCACTATTTTTCTTATTTAGTGATATGTCCAGTGCCCTTGAGATATTTGCTATGGCTAGAGCCAACTGCTCCTGTTGGTCTCCTAATATTTTATCTCTTTTTAATACGGCCTCGGAAACCGCCGCCTTAATTTCCGGGTTTAGAGTGGGCGCCTCTATAAAATTAAAATTCTCCGGAATGATTAATTCCTTTATAAGGTTTGTTTTGTATTCTTTTGTGAGCCCATGTTTTATAATGTGTTGCCACCTTGTGGCAATATCTCCAAGGACTGGAGGACCAACCTTTTTCGTTATGGTGGGATCTTCTCCTAAGATCTCTATAAATTCTGGGTCTAGTGCCCGATTCTCGACTTCGATTGATTGAGCAGATTGCAGTTCAATCGGTTGTTCTTCGGTTTGTTGGTCCTCAATTATAGGCATATTCATCTCCATAGGAGCTGAAATATAATTGTAAATTTAATTACAATTATAAAATAAAAAGAAATATACCGCAATGACATATAAAATATTCAAAGAGTATATTCACAATTTATTCTTTATATTTAGAAAATTACCACACGAGTAGTTCGATATATTCTACCACACGAGTAATTTCTCAGAATATTTTATATTTTCAAGAAATAGACCTCACGCATGGATAACCATATCACGGGTAAATTCTCAAGAAAAAAAGGTGCGACTTGAATACCTAGATTATATGTATACATTCCTGTAAAATAATCAATTATTTATATGTAATAGTACTCACAACTCGTTTGTGGAATGTTTTCTTTGTCAGAAATCACCACGCTAGAGCTACTACTACTACTCCTGTATTCTTTCCTTTTCTTGCGTAATTTCTTCTTTAATTTCTTGAATTTTTTATAAATTCTATCTAAATCTTTTGATTTTTTCTTAGTTTTCCCCATTTTAATGTTCAAACAAGCACAAAATTCACAAAATATCTAAACAAACAAATTAAAACCACGCAACTACGACGCACGAAAACGTTGAATGACATTAGTTGATGCGTTCCGAATTGACAAAGGAAGAAAAAAAAAAAAAAAAAAAAGTTTTTTTCTATTCAAAACGTGAATTACGACGAAACGATGCGTTTACTACATAGTAAAATCTGAAGGACGTCTTGGACCAACACTGAAACATAATTAAAAAGTCTCACGGTGTAATAGTGGTGTTGATGGTTGACAGACTACACTTTTGTTATACTCGGCTACGTCGAAGTTGATCCCGAAACGTGACTAACGCGTTTTGCGAAAGACTTCGGGAAAACTTCGGGGATATGTCAGTCACTTTACGGATTTTACACTTGAAAATGCGGACTGCAGACTGGGCTAATAATCATCGCTAGTCCGCAGTCTCACCACTCCAGAGCATCTGACCACACTCCGTCTAATGTTAAGCAAAAGTTCAATCAACAACTGCTTGCTACCAGAGAGAAATATATGGCTAGAAAGAAGTCACCTCCGCTTGAGAAGACGAAAGTTCACCGTCTCCTCTCGTTATACCTGGCTACTTCCATGTTGTTCCCTAAACGTGATTATTTACGCATTTGGTTACGGGGGTTACGCTATAAAGTGGTTGTACCTCTGAATGGCAGATTGGGCTAATAACCATCCGCCTGTCACCCTCTTTGAAATAGATTATATAAAATAGAAAAAATATATTTTATCTTTGACGCATATGAAATGTTATTGATAAAGTCCGTAGTAATATAAACACATTGTAATAAAAACATAAAATTAAGTAGTAAAATAATGCGTTTTAAATGTTTGAGAGGAAAAGTGAAACTAAATATTATATTAGTCGATATAATATTTACAGGGAGCGTTGATTCCATAAAGTTTCTCTTTTAAAACTTATTTTTGTTGCATGTATGTCAAGTGTATAACCGTTATTACCCATTACGAGAGTCTCCCGTCGTTGCATACCCTTTCTCTAATTAAAACTCGATTACAATTTATCGATAGTAACATCGATATCACTTTTGTTAATATCACACCCCTCGGGGTTCTTTACGTGTTGTCACAAGCTCTAAGCTTGGCTTACTATTACATAAACTTTCTCCTGCATTTCACAAGTACATCTATAAAAGGATATTTTTAATATTGGTTCAATTTGGAAGGAGCCAGGTATATTATAACGAGAAGAGTGTGGGGCACACTTGCCTTCTCAAGCCGGTATAGTAGAGGCGACTGCAGAAATTTATCCGCAGTAACATTTTTTTCATTCATGGCTTTTTTTCGGGCGGAGCGTTGTCATATCTCGCGCTGCAATAAAAAAAGCTAGGACTAAAGGCGTACTAGACGCGTATCGTCACAGACGCTTCATGTAGGTCACCTGTTACAACATCCGACTACGTTTATTATGTCTTGTACTATTTGTTTTTATTATTTATATCTATTATTGAGTTCTTTTGGTTAATAGTTTGTTTTAATTGATTTTTAGAGAAAGTTCTATAAGTCACGGAAAGCTATATATATTAGTTTTGATATTATGTAAACGTACGTAATATATTGTTTTGTGTTATATGAGTATCAATAAAAGCATTCAATTACTATTTTGTTTGTATTTATTTATGTTAATAAATCGATTTGGAGTAGAGATAAACCCAATTAAAGGCCTTGTTCTCCAAACAATTGTCCTAGTCCTGTATATGGGTGGCAAAAGTGATGGAATAATATGTTTCAAGTCAGTTACATTCGAGAATTGCCTCCCTTCGTATATCCTGGGCGATACGGAGTTGAGAATTAGTATACACTTAATTTAATATCAATTAACGTTGGTGTTATAAAGTTATTAAAACAAATAACCTGTGACTTACTAATGCAACCGTGATAATGGCTTTTCAGCAGATATTTTATCAATGCAAAAATGTAAAATATTAAAATATCTGTAAATAAATAGATTTTAAATATTCAATGGGTTTCTCCCATTGCTTCAATGTCGTTTTAAGTTTTTATAGCTTCATATTTTTTTCGAAATTTGTCCTCGAGTAGGTATCACCTAACTTTCTCTTAAATTGGAAACAAAACACCTCGGCATTAAAACTTTATCTTTTTTATATCTAGAAACATTTAACTTTACTTTTTTTATATAACAAAACTAGCTATCACCCGCGACTTCGTTTGTAATTAGTATTAAACGTTTTGCATTCCCGTTCCAACTTTAGAGAACCTTTTAAAAGGATTACCTCAATAAGAAGATGGGTCCGAGCTAAGTTAGTTAGGTAAGCAAGATGACGCGTTAACCCACTTCTCTCAATGCATACTGCATGTTATTATCGTTATTTAATAAAATAATTAATAAATAAAGGTAGACTTGATCTTTTTGTGAATGTATATTTGTAATTTCTAGTTAAGAAAGCTTTCAAGAGAAAGAATGGTTACTCAAGCGGCCGTAGTCTAGCGGTAAGACGGATGAACTCACGATCGATGAGACCCGTGTTCGAACCTCGCTAATTCTGACCGGTACCAATGTAACTTTGTTATATGTACTTTGGTCGCTCAGTGCCTATAGGCACTATTAAAGAGTGGTAGGTAGACTGATGATGGTTATTTGTCCAGTCTGCCGTCTTGGCGTAGTTTCCATTCATCTCTAGCTTTACATCAGGCGGAGTGTTGTCACATGCCGAGCTACTCGTACAATAACAAAAAGGTCACTGTTTTTACTTGTAAAGGATTTTTATAAGGATTTTCTCTTGTTTTCAGAAGGAACTAACTTTATGTATATTTAAGAAAAGTAAATACTGTAAATAAACAAAAAATGCCGTTTTAATTTATGATCTACGGTAAAAAGCAAGTTGTCATTATGATGAATAGAAATATGATATCAGATACGGAAGCGGTAATATTTGTATGCAGTTTTTGAGTGTGTGGGTAGTACGGAAGCCATGTTAGTATTTAATATGTGATATACTTTTTAGAGCTGTAGGTGGTGAAGCGATTCAGCAGATAAATTTATTTATAGTATTTAAGAAATTTCCATTGATCTCGAACTGGGTCGTGCGTGAGAAAGACCAGAGTTCTATATATCTATATACATTATACATACAGGTTCTGTACCGTTCTCGATTGCTTATCTGACTGAACATTCCTAAAATATACAAGGTCTTTCAGGATAATGGGCAGTTCAAGGAAAGTACCTTAACTGTTTGGAGGTTGCTAGCTAGAGTACAGTTTGGGAGCGGAAACAACTGCTAACACGTAAATGTCTGCAGGTAGCAGTCTTAATTTTTTTTTTAAGTTTTTCTTCTATTCGTCCGTTCTGGGAAAGCAAAGCGATCAAAGCCTAACAGCCCTGTCACCAGTATTATATTGATTTGGTGTTCTGTTTTATTATAGAAATCCAAGTGCTCCAACAGGACTGGATCTGAACAGATCTCATAGTTTTGATTAAAGTTTACATGTTGTTGTATATGTACTCGTATATGTACAGATATTTTCTTATTATTTAGGTATATGAGTAAGTTAGATTGTATGACACAATGCGTGTCATTCATGTGTCGTAGGTGCCGGTAGTGGGATGGTCTATTGTCATTTAAAATGTCTAGGACGCGGAAAGATTATGTTTATTGTATTTGTGGAATTAAGGATATAATTTGCATTTAAAATTATAAATTGAAAATTTGAATGCAAAATTACACCCTGTTATAAGAAGAAACTGAAATACGAATGATAATAAAGTAAAAGATTGGATTGTAAATAAAATTAATTGAAAATTTGGAATAGTTAAAAGGCAAATTAGTTTTCGTTGTCGACGATAGCTATAATATTATCAGAATCGTTTACACTTCCATTAATAACAGTCTCTAAACCGTTATTGCACTTACGGGAAGAGGAGGTAACGCGAACAAACGAGTTTAGCACTTCTATAAACGCAAACGATATATTATGCATTTGAATAACTCCAATTGTGGTCTCAGTGAGTTTATACGCGTTCGTACAGTTTCTATGTAATTATTTGAAGAATTATAATGATTTAGATAGATGATAAAACTGTTCAGGGAAATGATACTTTTGGTAATAAATAAGAAACAAAGGAGAATGCCCATTCGCCTATGAGAAATGGGCCCACAATAATTTTACTATACTTTGTGGGTAATTTTTAGTGCATTTTGAAGGAAAATAAATGTACATTCTTTATTACCAATTAGTTTTTTCACCCGGGTTATTGAGTAATTAGACTTTTTCTGATGCAATACTTAAGGTTATTTCTATGTTAAATGCTATAATCGATGATATCTGTGAAACTATTAGATATTAACTGGGCCCAAAAATGGGCATTCTCCTTTTAGGAGTATGATTAATACACCAAAGTCTTAGGTTGACTAATGTTCTGCCGTAACACCAGTGAAATGATCTAGTCTCGTTTCGGGAGCTGCTCGGAAGTAACCGCGTATAAGGAAAGGAAGCCGGATCACACTCGTCTCAATAAACGAGAGAACGGCGTTATAGCGAAGGCGACTCTACGACACTTCTCTGACATATCAGTTGTCTCTAAATAAAATATTAATGCCCATTTGCCTAAGAGAAATAGGCTCACGATTTTTTTTTCGAGTTTTTCGATGATTTTTAGTTCATTTTGTAGAAAAATAAATCTGTATTACTAATCTCCAATCTTCAGTCTTAATTTTTGCACCCGTGTTATTGAGTAATTAGACTTTTTCTGATGCAATATTTGAGGTTATTATTGTATTTAATGCTTTAATAATTGATGATATATGTTTTTATGTAATTAAACATTGTCTATTGATTAGTAAACGATGTGTTGATATAGTTGAAATAAATTCATGAAAAAATAAGATATTATATTAGAATATTGTTTTGTTAACAAATTATTGGATATCATGTGGGCCCAAAAATGGGCATTGTCTTTTACTATTTTAAGGCAGCAGAGAATATAAATAAAATATCACATATAAACTAGAATGTAAAATGAAGACGGTCAAGTAAAAAGTTGTAAAGAAATTTATTTTCATCAGAGAGTTTATTCCTCTGGAAAAAGAAGAAAGTCTCCCAGTATGCCATCTCCATTTAAGGGCATAAACGACTTCACTATTGCATTGCTAATACCCAACATTTCCTTAACTCTATTAATAGATTCGCCTACTTTAATGTACTATTCAACTCACTTGGTCAGTTGCCTTGTCTTATTGAAGTTCTTAAAAGAGGGTGGTGAAAGCCGTCGGCGCCATTCGACGATGTTGTTCAACGGACAATGTTATAAATTGATATTAATCGGAAACTGTGAGCTATGGCTGTGGGATCTTGATTTGCACCTCCTTGTATGTGTATGAGGCGGGCAAGATCGATCGTCAATAAATTCTTGTACATTCTTGCTAGTACCAACCTACAGCAGAGTTGATTGTAAATTGTTTAGCTAATAATGCTTTATTGTTTACTTTTTTCATTATTTTCTTTTTTATTTAGGAACCTAAACTTAAACAAAAATTTAAATCTGACTTATAACTATTGCTTAAATCTACTTATAAATTACCTATTTATAATAATGTTTATACTGAATCTATATATAATTTAGTTGTCTTTTTAAAGCGAATTAATATTTGCATTAAGTTAATATTTTCCATCAGGCATCTTCCATTCATCTGTTAAGTAAGTTAGGTAAGTTAAAAGAAAATATTTCATAAAGAGATGGAAGCTTTACTAAAACTTCTAATGAAGGAAAATAAAAAACATATATTCACATATTTTAAATTATTTTGCACGTATACACGCGCAACTTACTGTAAAAGTAATCTCACCAAATTGTCAGTTACAATCTTTGTACAAGATTATACAAATCACTATCATTATCAGTAGCAATAAAATCCATCTTGATCATTTGGTTTCATCCGCCAGATCTAGATTATTTGCTACCATTGTTTCTAAGATATCTTATATAAGAGTCAGTTCTTTTTTTTAATAAAAAAAACAGCTACTATATGGTTATAACGATATCTATCTCATTTACCGAATTGTTTTGTGATGGTATAATTAACCGGAAGATTGGTTATCATACACCGTTATTATATTAGTTTTATCTAACTTTTCTACATATTAAATCAGTTTTCGAATTTAGATACAGGTTTGCCAGTCGTCTTACGGGATCGGTTTGGAAGTAAGAGAGGGGAGGGGAGAAGAACGTGCGCTGTCAACCTGGACGGTGCACGTTTGATTCATCTCCTCAATCCCTCAGCCTCAATGATATGCAACATAAAATATACTCAATCTTGAGTCTATTTTGTTGTAAGTATTTAAATAATGATCTGTTTACGAACTGCATTTAAACAAACACAAAATATTATCTTAAAGATTTATTTAGTCGTAACTACAAAGAGCTTAATCGAGCTTTGACACGACAGCTTACGAAAGAGAACCATTGAACTGGAAATGATTTATGATTCATGATCATCATAATGCAAAAATACATTGTATACATGTACTTTATGTAACAACATCACAGTTAAAGAATTTTTTAAAATGATTTTTACTAAATAGGTACCCACTAACAGTTATACGCAACTTCGTATAATGCTATACATTTCCGTTTTATCTTTGGAGAACCTTGCACAGAAATAAAATAGCTGTCAGCGCGGTTACACCAAAAATCAATGGTCAATTTAAAAAAAAAAAAGAAACAAAGTTTCCTCAAAAAATACTCTACGTTACTGAGTTAGTACTATCATCCGTGCAGTACATACTGACACTTCCCGAACTCGACATTTCTTTGTGGTAGCATTCTCTCCGTTCATGAACCGTACTCTAGCTTAACGTCAGGCATAGTGTGGTCAAATGCCTGACCATACCAAGTTTATTTTACAACCTAGGTAATAAACACCTTAGTTAAACGTGAAGTAACCGCAAACTTTAAATCCTAGGAAACCATAAACGTCTAACATAAAACTGTAACCCACTGAAGATGCACCGAGCAATGTTAATGATCCTCATTATACGGTACTCACACCAGACGCCAATTTAAACACGTAACGGTGAAATAACAATTGTAACCGCTTTAAGTAACAATCTATCCCCATTTCCCACTGCAATATTTCGCAGACGAATCCCCAAACGGGATAGCCTCGGGGTCGTGAGAGAATCACGCAGTTGTAAAGAAAACATTTCCGAGACAAAGATGTTAACGAGTTTCATTCACATCGTCTTTAACGGAATAAACATTGATTGACTTAGTTAAGTATGTAATGGAGGTCTTCGCTGTATAATTTATAGGTTTTATTGTTAATTGTATCACGTGCTAATTAAGAATATAACGGACATGATCCATTCATTGTAGCGATGAGCTTTGAAACTTATTGTTATTTCACAGAAATCTATCGTCCTTAATTACAAAAGAAACTATTGGACTCATGGAATTTCTATTAGAACAAATGGAGATAGAAGTAGTGTTGTAAAGGTAGATTAAGTATCCATTAAGTGTACGTGAACGTGACGTTAACACTCCTTCAGTGATCAGACGTTATTCTTGCTGTCCTTAAACATTTATAGTAGAGCTCGTAAGAATGCAAAAAAAAAGAAAAAAAATAACAACAAATCACAAAACGGCGCTTTAGTTTAAAATCTACATTAATATCGAAATTTTATTTTGTTTGAGACTAATTGATACATTTTTTTAACATTAAAAAACCTATCCAAGAATATCGATTTACTTACATCAAGCTGTTTTTATTAGTTTTACCACAAACAAAGATTCATTGTTCATTATTTTTTCAAGTAAATTTCAAAACGGCCTCCAGCGTATACAAAAAATACGAATACGTTTCTACTCCATTACCGGATAAATTGCATGTTACATAACCGAAATGCCAACTCAAATTGCAATAGAAATTCAAATGATGTGCACTCATCCATCAGACCAGCAGGGTTCAATGCTTTGACCAAATATTTTAATGCCCGCTGAGTCTATTATAATTTATTGTTAAGACGTAGATTTTCGAAAAATACAATCTGGTTAGCGAATACCTGAATTTCTGTGATATTCATATTATCTTTCTCAAGTACAGAAATATTGACACCTTTACGATAGAATACTTCACAGTAGATGAGTGTGAATGCATCTATTTTACCTCATTGCATTGTTCCTTTTATGAGAACTATAACCGCCTCATTTACGATTACTTTATATTGCATAGATTATGTTTACGGGTGCTATGCCACGCTAATTGGTCATGTTTTAGCTTCTGATGTCTTTATTACCTCACTAATGGTTGTTATTGTGTTTGGAGGTGATTGATGACCCACACATATTTCAACTTGATATTTTCAAGTGATAGTTTCTTTATGGAACACAGATCTAAATATTTTAGTGTGATTGGAGAAAGTTCTTTTTCATATAAATAATGTGTTTTTACATTTAAATTTGGTGATTGTTCTCACTAGAAATGCTTAAAAACAAGAGTGGAGGCAGTGTGGTGATATTAATAACCTAGCCGGTACAGTTTTAGTGTAATACAGCCATTTAACTATGACTTAACCGCGTTTGAGTTTAGCTTAGCCGCCGGAATACACAACTGCTGAAATTGTGGTTTAAAAGATGATGTAGTGACGAGTATTGAGAAAAAGGCTGCCTAGTGCCCATAACCGTCGGGCGTGCATGAAGAGAATTGTGGATGTAAAGGAAGCGAGGGTGTTGTGTCAGAATCGTGGTAAGTGGCGTTCCGTTGTCTCTACCTATCCCTGTGGGAAAAAGGCGTGACAATTGTAATTGAATTTCTTCGTGATAGCTGTTTTCTTCGCTCAAAAAATAACCTATATACTTAGTCCTTATTTAAGACGTGCATACTCCAATAATAATTGTATTTATATTACATACGTCATAAAATAAAAGAGTACACTCTTATAGATAAACTTATCACTTATAAATAAACTTACCACGTTTTAGCAATAAAATTATTAAAGTGTGTTACGACACCCACCAATGTCAAGGTGTAACCTTTTAACGCGATCTTACTTGAACCTATCGATCATTGGCGGGCAGTACAAAGGCATTTTGGTTAGAATCATTCTCTGGCGCAATGATATCATGCCGATAACTGTAACAGATTGTCGTGACTTGACTGTGTTAGCGTGTGCAATTCCGATTGTTACTCCATCAGACCACACGTGTTTCGATTAAAGGGTGTTTTCAATTTAACATGCCTATAATTTATCTAAGCTAATGTTGTAATGATTAAACATATTATTATTGCCTTTTAGTTTTGCCCCTTGACCATTGTAATTAAATAATAAGTGTTACCTTTAAAGGCTTGATGTTGATCGTTAAGAGATAAATTTGACATTTTTGCGCAGAAGAATTTATTCATTTATTTATGGTAGTGCAGCATTTGACTTTGCCTGATTTTTTTAAACTGTAGCTCGGTATATGAGGCCACCTGATGTTAAGCTAGAGTGTGGTCCAAGAATGGAAACAATTTCTGCAGGCAGCAGAAATATCCGCAATGCCTATATACCTCTCGGTATTCTCAGTTCACATGAATAGACTACTTCACAGGTGTTACATTTACACATAGTAGTACCACCTAGGGACGGAAAGCTTTGCCATCATCAGTTTATTTAAACTTTAAGCTTCTTTCAATATGGTTTATTCTTTGAAGCCCGAGTTAGGGTTACACTGAGATTAGGTAGTGGGAACTACAAATTATAGCGATCTCTACAAAGGCTAAGCATATATTCCACTTATCATTCGGAATAATTTATTGTCTTGGAAAGAGATCTTGGCATTGTTCCATTCACATTTACTTCTTTTGTGAATTGTTTCTCATGTCATTCTCATTCTATACTTACCTACAATTCGCCCTTTGCCCTAAAATAGCTCTAACAACCTAAATAATATTTGATAGGATTTTAGTCAAGAGTGTTTATGATACCTGTTTGATTTTTTTAAATTTATTGTATTTTTGTCAACAGACGATGAAGAGTGTGGCATATTATCTGAAGAATCGGAGTCAGAAGGTGGTCGTGCAGATACTGATGATGAAGGCATCGAGCGGGACTCGGAGCCTGCGCCGAGACGTGCGCGTCATCGTCGACATAGCTTCTTACTACGAGATGTCATCGATGTAAGTATTATTTACTTTAAAATAAAAGTCATTCGTAGTGCATTACACACGAATATCTGGCCTGACTATATGTTTTATTATACAGCATTGCATGAAAAGCTTCTTGCTTTTTGAAAACCAATAAATTGTGTGATTCCATAAATTGTAAACGGAAGTAAGAAAATTTGAGAAATCCATTTACGGCAAAAATGCAATCGATCCACGTAACAATGTTATATAATGTAGAATTGTGTCTGAAAATTTGCATACAAAAGCGTCTTGAAAACGGTAAAGCTTTAGTGGTGCTAT
The DNA here is from genome assembly GCA_948150575.1 of Tinea pellionella. NCBI lineage: Eukaryota > Metazoa > Arthropoda > Insecta > Lepidoptera > Tineidae > Tinea > Tinea pellionella. Next base: position 1,617,602 of record OX411246.1, read on the forward strand.
AATAAGGTTAATTGTTAAGGGTTCAGTTATAAAGTGTCCATAAAGCAGAAGGTCAGTCACGGGTAAAACATCAACATTGACTTCCTAAAACGTCAAGAGAAAGTTTATGAAGATGTCACCCACAAAAGTGATGTAACAAGACATTTCGTCACTTGGATCTATACTTGGGATAAGGATCGGTCTCTTTTGAGAAAGCAAGTCATGTAGGCGTATGGAGCATCAGATATGGTTATCAAAAAAAAGCAGTTTCATATTCGTAATTGCTTTTATTAATTTTAATGTCGTTCAAATATATGTACACACTCGTTTTGGTATAATTGTTGAAATTAATCTTTATAGTTTAAGTTTATTGTAAATTAAAGGTGAAAGTATGTTTGTTTGTCCCCCCATCACCTTTAAAAAGCCGAATGGATCTTGATAATTAAAAAAAAACTATTCATAATCTTATGGGCTAGAACAGGGTACTCTTAAAATCCTTTTTGCGTTAAGTATCAGAAAAGTGGTGAAAGCGGAATGACCGAGTGTCTTCTTAGTCATTTTAATATATTAGGATATAACTATAATTTATTTGTGTCATAAGCAGTAGTTGCGGAAAATATACTAAAGAAATGAGATCACTACAAAAAAGCTCGTGAAATCCTTTTCAGCCGAGAACTAGTAAGTTGCTCATCAAATATTAATAAGCTTTTTGCAGTCTTGCTCTTCTCTCGTTTTTCTTTTCAAAGTAAAATATGCTAGTAGGTCGCCCGTCCCGGTTTTCCTTATGCTGTCCTTCTTTTACTGTCTAATAAAACAACTGCTACTACAGAGAAAACCTGTGCGGGCAGCAGTCACCTCCACTATACCGCAGACGAGCACGCACCATCTAGATTGACAGTGCACATTCCTCTCGCTATACCTGGCTACTTTCAAACTATTCCCGAAACGCGACAAGGTCACTTTACGGGTGTTACATTCGAAAGTGGTGGTACTACCCCAGGAAAGCAGACTGGCCAAATAACCATCATCAGTCCGCCTACCACTCTTTTAATAGTGCCTACAGGCGCCTATAGAATTAGCGAGGTTCGAACACGGGTCTCATCGATCGTGAGTTCACGCGTCTTACCGCTAGACCACGGCCGCTTTTTTATGCTGTCTTGATGTGACGAGTGTGCACCGTCCATCTTCTTCTAGAGTTAAACCAGGTTCCAAGCTGATCCTAAAAACACGACAGTTACTTTATGCATGCTACTTCAGAACGACAGACCGAACTAATAATTTCATCACCAGTCTGCCTACCACTTAAGTTTATTGATTCATTCCAATAAAACTACGATTAATACATTACGCATATTATATTAAGTATTTGAGATAAGATATAATTTGATCACGTTTCAGACTTGACTCAATTAAAGAGGTTCACCTAAACTGCCTCATGAATTATTTTAGTGATATGCAATAATTCTTGAAAAGTGACACCGCTCATATTTCATTGTATATTAAATTTATAGTTATTCCGAGGAGGTTTGATAATGACCGTATTGTGGGCGTCGAGTGTCGACCAAATCTTATTATACTGTAGTATGGTAGTCGGTAGGACAAAAGCTCCTTGCGAAACTTTGTCATGTGGCCCCGCTGTTCTAAGAGATTTAGATTTGAACCTTGACATAACTCGTTGTGAATCATTTTGCTATTCAAACATCTAATTTTGCTATTGAATTTACGAAATATAGTTCTGTTTATTTTATAACATTAGCATTGATTATAGGTGCTTTGTTAACAACCTTTGACATGTTAAATATTTTTCAAATTTCTTATTTATTTGTTATTCAACAAACTAAAACAAAAGAAAATATTAAAAATTAGAACATTAGAAAGGCGTTGTGGTCCCCAATTACAAATGAAAACGGCATACAATAAAGAATGAAACGAAATAGATGAAATTAAATATCACAGATAAAATAAAATTACCTAAAATCTAAAATAATTAAATAATAATAACACGCAGTTAAGCAGAAACAACTGTTTTTACCGAGAAAATCTCCTCTCATTCCATTCCATTCCGTTAAAAAGCTGATGATTTCTGCCTGAAAGTGATCATAATATCAAATTGATCCTCTGCATTTTTAAATGAGGTCTTGTAATTTGTAGTAAATAAATATTTTATATGCCAATGAAGCGGTTTAAATTCTAGTCAGTGTTGTATGGTAACATAATAGGCGTAATGTGCTGGTACTTTTGTATTCTGCTTTAAGACAATTACTATTGCTAACTGGTATTTTTAGAATGTAAATTCCATTTACGCATCCATTAGAGCACAATTAGTATGATACAAATTAAATTTCAACTCGATCATTCGAATAATTAACAAATTATTTCACATAAACAAGAACGCTATTTTAGGCATTTTTTGTCCAATTGCCCATGAGTTACCTTGTCTTCGTATTATTAGAAGTTTCAAGCCCTAGATTATAGATTTCTCGCAGGCGCCTTATCAGCAATTTAGCAGCTATAACCGCTCGTGGGTGAGGTGGTCCGCATCACTGCAGCCCAGTATCCCTTAGATAGGTCAAGAGACACTTCAAGTTCCTTCACACCTTCAGGAGTGTCCCTAAACGTGATTTGAGATTATCAATAATCGATAATCTGTCGACACTTCTAATGGACCACAGTCTGTATTTATACATACACAGTTTTGTGTCCACTGTCTTAGTTGACTAGTAGAACTTACCATTAACTCTATTTAATTCTTCATCAATGAATGCATAAACAAACAAAGTAACCTGCAATCATTATCATGATTTCACGAACAGTTACACCAGCTCCAAAGTGGCTTTATTAAGCTGTTATTGCGACATGTTATTTAACTTATGCAGAATCTAGACGCGTGTAGGAGTTAATATGGTACCTGGAACTACTGACTGCATATTTGAATTGCATAGATAATTGAGATTAAGGTGTGATTAGGAATGTGGGATTGTTATCAATATTGTCACTATTTTTTTGATGCAAACCTTCAATGGATGCTGGAAAGTGAACTGGGAAAAATGTGACCATCGCCATCACCGAAAGCATTGTTCTCTTTACATTAGCGCTTCAATAATCTCTCTTTCAGTCGGGGCTTTTCTCTTTCTCTTTTCTTCTTCTTCGTCTTTCTTATTTAAGTTAGTAATAGAACACTATTTGATTATGTTTGCTCCTTATTCCAATAAAAAAAGAGCCTATTTTAGAATGAAATAATGAATATCTGCCAGGCCTTGCTATTGATGTTTTATAAAATAATTACAACTCAAACGATATCGTAACAGCTTCCAAGTAAATAAAAATAACATACGAGTGCAAGTTATTTTTTTCTTTAAAACTTATAATTACAACTGCGCCTTATGAACTTGCTGTATTTCATCTCGATGCTGTATAATCTTCTATAATTTGGCTACATTATATAAAATATAATGAAATAAATTGTAGTTTATTATTTTTTTATTATTAATGTTGTAATATAAGTTTAAGTACATTGTAACAAAGTTACATTGGTACCGGTCAGAATTAGCGAGGTTCGAACACGGGCCTCATTGATCGTGAGTTCTCGCGTTTTACCGCTAGACCACGGTCGCTCTAATCACTGGTATGCGTGTTGAGTTAACAACACAGAGTTCTTTTCAGTTAACAATAACAAATAAAGTTAATAAAAAAAAAATTAAAACTCCAATGAACCGTGGAGTCGCGAAGTGTGCACTGTTAATTTGGATGATGCACATTTGTCTGCCTAAGCCGGCATAGTGGAGGCGACTGCAGATATCTCTCAATGGTAGCTGTTGTCACTGATCTAATAGATACCTATTAGCTTATATAATTATTTAAAAATAATAACAATAACGTTGTCACACTGTACAGTTAGTTATATTGTAGCCGAATTATTAGAACGAGATGTGAAAACCGGCAATTTCTATCTTTAACTGCAACACAAACTAACTTTAATTAAACTTCCATTAATTACTACCTTCCTCCGGCATTGTACTGACATTGTGTGATATATGAAACATACTACAAATCGCTCACATATCCACCTGCCTACCTAAGCTGAAATTTAAACCGACTATAGACGGTATTTTATGATCATTTTTGACTTCTTAACAAAGTCTATAAATGGCCTTATTTTTTTAGGTTATTTATTTTGTTTATAACGCGCCCTGTATACTTTTAAATAAATAAATTATTATGTACAGGGGAGGCGTAAACAGAGCAGATGAGAGGCTAGCAAAATAAAAATAGCTTTACAAGACATATTATTATTGTAATTCTTGTATAAATAGGAGTCTAGTATTAAAATGTGGGAAACAAACTAAGAATGCTATTCGTAGAGGCAGGTGACTGGAATTCTATAATGAGTAGCGCGTGTTTGACATTTATTTTATTGCTTTCTTTAAGTAGCGATGCAATGTAAATTACGATGTGTGTACATGATGTTCTGTTACTTAGATGGTCTTTGTTTTTTTTTTTCTTAAAATAGTCCGGCCATGTGACCACATACCTATTGATGTTAAACTTGAGTGCGGTCCATGAACGGAGACGATGGTTACCACGCGTTGACAGTGGACACTTCTCTCAGCACACCCGACTATTTTATTATATTAGTAATTATTTTATTACATAACCGTATATTTTGCCATTAGCGTAATTTTCGGGTGTACCAAAATCAATTACTTCTGGGCGTTTCCAAGTTTTAGTGTATGTAATGTCGCCTTATTTTATTTCTACAGGGTTAGGTAATGACGTTAGGGAATCCATGATCTTTACGTATTTCTTTCTAGTCACGCGGCTTCCTTTTCATTAATTATTTCTTTCATTCATGCTATAACTCTACAAGTACTGCACAACGACCCTTGATTTTTAAGTATGTCATAAATTTTTTTATAGCTATTATAATTAGGTTTTGAGATTCAAATACCTCGCCGTGTATACGTACACCGTAACGTCATATTATTTAACGAACTTCCTTCTTGTTTGTTTACATATAAAATAAAAATACTGAAAAGATATGTTATGAAATAGAAGAGTGAACAACACCTTAGACTCATCGCGACCACGAAATAAACGAAAACATATTCGCGCGAAACCTAACAAAACAATATGGAATATTTTTATTGTTGCTTGGTCGGCCCATGAACAGAAACAACTGCTGCACACAGATAAATTTCTGTAAGCAGCAGTTGCCTCCATTATACCGACTAGAGGAGACGAATGTGTACGATCAAGGTGGACAGTGCACACTCCTCTCGTTATACCTGGCTACTATCAAACTATTCCTGAAACGCGACAAGGTTGCTTCATGGGTGTTACTTTCAGAAGGGGTGTTACTACCCCAAATCGGCAGACTGGGCTAATAACCTTCATCATTAGGCATATTTCATAGTATAGTCAAATTTTATGAATAGTGAAAGACAAAGATAGTATATGTTCTTGTATGCATTAATGTATGTAACAAAATAATTATCATTTCACAGCGTTGTGTATGGCATTGTGGTGGTCGCTGTGCGCGTGATGCTGCGTCAGCTCATTTCCGGGCTGTTTGTAGAGCTCTCGTCGCCGAAGCATTGGAACTGGCGTCCTTCATAGCCAGAGTCAAGGCTGGAGGTGCCAAGGACTTGGGTGCTGCCGACTCGTCAGTCAAACATCTAGATACGTTGCATTTTTCTGATTGGGTACGTTAATTTTATAACTTAGTTATTTATTATTGTTAACATAGATCGAATGATAGAAGAGTAAATAATAGAATATTTTTAGATAATAGATAGATACATTTCAACGAAACGTTGCAATGACAAGGATGTGCCATTTTTCACGTTGAGCTGTGCATGTTAATGTTTTCTGGTCAATTTTCATCATCATTTAATAATACACAAATTTAGTATACCAATTTTTAATAATAAAAAAAAACATAATTATTATTTATTTTTAAATGCGACTATCCGGATGACAGCGATAAAAAATCAATATAATGTATTGACTATTTAAAATAACTTTAGGTAAACATAAGTCAGTTTTTTATTATTTAATTATTATATTCATTTTAATAACATTAAAAACTCTTTTATAGTCTAACCGAAGGATTTGGAGAGCTCTACAAGTATGTAAACAAAAAAATAATATAGATTATAATCTAAAACTAAAAGCAGTTATAAAGAGCATTTCATTTAATTACGTAATACATACTTATGCATAATAATATGTATTATGTTTTATACATTCACAATAGGTACTAAAAATTTTGCGTATATTTTTTTAAAAATTGTACTAAAATTTTAATGTTTCTCTAAATTTAGTTTATCTCATTACAGGCACGATTTTGGGTACAAGTCATAGGTGAATTACGGATGGGTGTTAAATTGAAAAAAGTTAATTATTCAAGAACACCAATCGAATATGAATTGACACCATATGAAATACTTATGGATGATATAAGATCTCGAAGATATAAACTTAGGAAAGTGGACGGTGCTATCCCACAAAGGTAAATATGGAATATGTAATTATCTAAGATTTTACTTCTTGTTTTTATCGAGTGAGAGGAGTATTAATTTTAATAACTAGCGCCTGATTATTTTAAATAGCAAATTTAAAAACGTAAATAATGATGATGATTTTTGCAGTATAAATAAATTCAGGCGTTTAAATAAAGTATAATATTTTCAAATGTGAAATAACGCTTTTTTATTGTTACAGTGTAAAGAAAGATGCCCATGCCATGATTTTGGAATTTATTAGAAGTAGACCACCTCTTAAAAAGGTAAATTATCTGTAATAAATAAATATATTTTTTTAAAGTTATCAAATATTGTTTATATTTAAATAAAATATGTTTATTGATTTTATTAAGTAAAATTTACTCTAATAATCTGATGATCTTGTTCGTAGGCATCTGAACGTAAATTAGCACCTTCTAAAAGGGAAGCAACGCCTAGGGAACAACTCTTAGCGTCAATACAACGAGGGAGACCATTACGACCTACCCCTCAAGCACGACGGATGTGTAAGTACTAATTATTTATATGATAATATTATTATAATTTTATTTAAAGAATAAATAAACAAATGAATTAAAATAGCCCTTATTGGCATATAGTATATACATACTTCAAGTGCGGAAAAATCGCCTTCCTAATTGAATTTGTGTATTATTTCTTAGATCTAGGCGTTTGTTTTTTTTTGTATTTAAATAGCTTTCGTAATTTTTTACTAACGTCGGGAGTATGCGCCTCGGAGTCCTAGAATGCTACATATTATTTTGATAATAAGGAATCAAGAAATCATTTTACTTGTTTTGTTTTGAAACAAAAATATCTTTCAGATTGTAATCGTTTTATGACCGCTTTATTTTGTTTTTATTTTTATGCAATGTTCACATACTTAAGTGATTAAGTGCTACCAGTTTTCTCTTGTGTAAGTTGCATAATGTGTAGACATGTTAAAAACAAATTAAAAGTGTATTTTCTCATACTAAGTTGGGACGTGTGAAATTTTCAAGCAGATCGGCCGTTGAACCTAATTATTCTTTATTTAGATTACGATTTTATAATAAAGAACTTGCGATTTTTCCTTATTTTTAAACTAATGTACTGATTTACGTTTAGTTAAGGTCATTTTCGGCTTTATTAAGTTTTCAGGCCATATCGTTTGTATTTACGTACAAATTGCTATATAATTAAATTTTTCAATTGTGCGTAAATGGCCAAATCCGAAACTATAAGAGATAGCGAAAAATACTCAAAGGAATCTCGAGGATAGTTATGATGTAATCTAAAACGGCATCATTAAATTTTTGAAAAATCCATTTTCCCAGCCAGGAATTGAATCGAATTGAATTTAGTGTCAGGATGAATTTAGAAAAATTCAAAAAGCCATTAAAAATTAAGCGTGTGTAATATATGAACGGAGTACATTGTATATTATGGCCACATTTTCTCATATATTCGTTTTACGATCAGAAACCGTGAACTCTGGGTTTAAGCTGCTGGACTTTTTGTACTCGAAACGAGGTCTTTTATTTTTTGTGGTTCTCAAAGTAACAAATTCAATTATTACTTTACAAAAGACATGTATCGCAAAAACAGTTTTTGGCACAAATAAAAAATATCATTTTAATAGACGAAACTGGTTCTTTATGTTAAATGGTTTAAGAACTATAATAGCGTGACATACTTTAATACGGTTAATCAACCATATTGTGTGTACAAAGCATAATAAAACGAGAAAAGTCGAGTGCATTGCGTAAACTCATAGAGCCTTCTACGCTTCCACAACTTCCAACAAATATAATATTAAATGAGAAACTATTATTAGAATAACCATTCGAATCTGAAAGAAAAATGATTTCATAGGGTAGAGTAAGTACTTAAAAAAAATCGTATATAAAGTGAACATTAAGAGTATAGTCCTCAACAGCAAAATAGAGTTTTCTAGTATTAGCTGTGGTAAGAAAACAGTAATATTTGACGTCAACTTAGAAGTTCGAGGGGCTGCCAATGCTAAGATAGAATAAAGGAATTTTGACGCGTTGATGTGAGCTCTGGCTTAGTTGTCAAAGGATCCATGCACAAAGCAGAATAGAGGACGTAGGTTCGATTCCCAAGCCTGCTACCATTTTTTGTTTGTACAATTTTCATCATAATTTAATAATAACTAACACACTTGTGTGAGGTTTTGTAGAGTACAGAGTTTTTAATTAAATTTTAAGTACTTTAGTTGTTTTCCCCAATTATAATACATAGTGGTTTTGTTATAAATATTTCATGCCGTGCACACTATTTTGGGCTACAGTACAGCGCTAACACTTAAAATGTATATACGCTAACATGTTCGTACTGTAGCCTGTATGAATGCCTTCAAAATAAATAAATAAATAACAATTAACAACAAGCATTTGAATAATATGTAGAAAACAGTATTCAATAATCAAAAAATCGCTTCCAATACATCAGCCTTATGCAAAATATAATATATCATTTAAATGCCTCACACGCGTGTGACCTTGTTTTTTTTCTCTTGAAAAAAAGTAGATCATTGAAGCTTAGTCATTTCTTTTTTATCTGACATTTTTTTTATAATATTCGTATATGTTACGTACAACACAATTAGATTAACGTTTTAAAGAGTCATTGTTTTATTTCTATGACGTAATATTTTAATCTACTCTTTTCTAAGTTTATTTAGTGAAATTATTGCAAATATTTAATTATTTGTACTATAGTTTATACGCACTCGTATGTAGATAAAGTTTTCTGTTATCATTTGTAATATAAATGAGACACTTGTGTTGACAAAGATGGTTAAAGTATTATTGGTTACTTTTTTCCTTACGCAATAAATGACAAATAATTAATAATAATGAATTTTTAAAATGTCTGAGTACTTTGATGATTTTAGTTAGCAGTATTTCGATTATTTTAGTACGTTCTATTGACAGCCTCTCTGTTGTTAGTTAATTAAAAGCAAATCATTTGAACAAAATGTGTTATTAATTTATATAATAATTATGATAAAAAAATTAGGTACATTAAAAAGTTTATTGATATAATTTAAAAAAAGTAATTATTTTTACAGTAAATAATAAAAGTTTGAGGATCACTGCAATATCTCGGTACGCGGCAAGTGCTCCGACCACTTTGTATCGCCGACCACAGTCGATCCGTGATTGCTGTTATGCGCGGTCATAAGTGTGTAAAATTGTTTTTAATAAATATTTCATGGTTTTTTGTGCATAAATGATTTAAAAAATAGGATATATCAATATTTCTGATTTAGTTTTGTATATTAATTGTGTGTTTAAAAGACGAAAAAATAGTTATATAAAAAACGTGGTGAAATACGCTAAATAATATAGTTTTCAGGAATGAAAAATTGTGATTTTAAATACGAAAAAGATGTGTTTAAAAAAATCACTGTATATAATGTGACCTATAATTAGATTAAAAGATCTAAGTACCTAGGTATTGTAAGGTTTCATATTATACTTTGCCTAAGGTTACAAAGTTATTGTGCGTTTTATTGTGAAGTGTCAAGAAATAAGAAAAATGGGAGTCTGCGTTACTAATGCTACGATTTTGGATTTAAATGGTAATTTATTTATTTACTATAATTAAAATAATAGAAGCGACTGTGGCCAAATTGGTACGATGACGTCCCGTGTCCGAATCTCTCAAAAATTTCAATTGGTACCAATGTAACTTTGTTATGTATTTTGGCCTTTTAGTACTTATGATACTAGCTTACTAGAAATACTATTAGATTAGGTACTACTCCAGAACGGCAGACAAAAGTACCTACAAGTAAAAAAGATAAATTGGTACCGGGCAGAATTTTGCGAGATTTGAACACGGATCTATCGATCGTGGGTCACGTTCTTAACCGCCAGGCCATGGCCACTCTATTGGCTAAAATTAGTAAAAAAATATTAGATTCTAAAACTAGTTTTAGTGTTAGCCTTCATGTAACACAATAAACAGTCACTACGATGATAAGAACTTGAAATTCGTTCCTGATAACAGCAGCTAAACAATAACGTTCGTAAAATGTAGGCCAAATATTAATTTACGCTATTAAATTACTAAAATACGCTTAATTTACGTGTATACTCTTTTACGTTCGATTTTTTCTTTATGTAAATTTTCTTAATTTTCTTTTATTTAAATTAGTCATGCGAAGATTCCCGAATTATTATTATTATTTAACTGAAAGTTTATTAATTAACGACTTTTTTAAAACTGCACTGATTACAGTAAAAATTAGACACTCTAGCAATCTAAAAATTGAGCAAGTACCTAGATGTTTTGCTCATTTTGAAGTTAATAGATCGTAATTCATAAACTTGATTATCATAGTAGTCCAGCAGATGTTAAGAAAAATATCGCCTTCGTTATGCTAGCTTGATGGGATGCGCACTCATCGTATTTGTTGATAGGGCAGACCACTCGACACTGTTCATCAACACTTGCACTTGCAACTAGGTTTATGAAAAAATATCTGAGGAAATAACGTTAATTAGTGAAATTTTCAACTCATGAAAGATTAAGACCTCACTCGACGTGCTAAATAAAATGTGACATGAAACATCAAGATGCAGTAATTGCTAATTAGGTTTAGAATGGCGCAATTTAACTGACAAACAAGTTGCACGACTCTCGCGTGTTGCAAATAAATTCAATAATTATATTGCAATGCCACTTTATAAGAATTGCTGACTTGTTACCTTGAAATTATTGATTTATCATTCTTCATCGGAATTATATTAAAATGTTAATGAGTGAAAGATGGAGAGCGTCTATAATCAAATAGTGACACGCGTGATCAAGCATCTCATGGTCATTTGTGGTGATTCGTGAGTCGAAGATGATACATTCACTTTTATCTTTGATTATTGACTGCACTATGCTACAAATTCTTTGACTTGAATAGATTTTTACGTTTATAAAATGTGGCGCCACGATTCCTCCTTTGGTAAATAATAATAACTAATGGTCGTGGTCAAGCTGCAGAGGACGAAACTCACGATCGAGAAGATCCGTGTTTAAACCTCTTTATGCTTTATGTGCTTTGGTGATACAAGCTTAGAGCTTAGTACAGGAAAAACCTTATTCCTTTTGTCATTGGCACAAAGCTCATGTTCGAATGTCCTAAAATATAGACCGTTTCTTAGCATCAGAAATATAATGCAAGTAGTAAAATTTAATTCATAAAATTAAAATAGATTAATGGAAATGTAATTGCTAATTCTTAGGCAATGACAGATGAAAGAGTTAATTGCAGAGGCAAGGCCGCAGACCTCAGGCTGGCATAAAGCTCGTTGCCAAATGAACTCTTGTGATTTACTCGCTCGTTAACTCCTTAGTTATGGATACTACTTTCCCGACTTCGTGTCTGTTCCTAATTTATGTCTTGAAAAAAAAAAAGAAATTAGAATAAGCGTTGGTATAATTATATAATACTGGGATTAGCGGAAATGGTTATGAGGTCTCTGCCGTTCTGTGGTAAAATCCATGAAGTTTCCAACTCAGCTTAGAAGTAACCTAGAACGAGAGAAGTGTACCCTGCACATTCGTTTTATCAGTAGAGAAAACTCCTGTTTGCAGTTTCTGTGGTAGCTATTTGTCTCCGCTCCCGGACCGCACTCTAAGTTAACATCAGGCAGAATGCGGAATATAGTCCATGCCAAATTGCTATTATTTGACTTGTAATCTAAGTATTTCATCCAAATATTTTTAAATATTTATGTAGAAGTGCAATAACTTGAATTTTTTTGCATATTTTTTGTTTACAAAATAAACAGTACTTTTATCAACATAAAGTTTGTTTAGGATTGCAATTTGAATGAAAATGTAAATTGTTTGTTCAAACGGAAATAACGTTAATTAGCGAAATTTTCAACTCATGAAAAATTAAGACCTCACTCGATGTGCTAAATAAAATATAACAGTTATAATAAGGTTACGTATACGTATTTCGTATTGCCATATTATTCTTTGTATTATTGTCTCTATGTGCAGTAAGTAAGCGAATATAAATGAGAAGTCTGCCCTGTCATCCTAGACACACTCGTCCTCATCAAACCGACATCTGCAGTGTGCATAGATAAAGTCAACTGCTCTTAGCTCATAAATAAGATCTCCTTGATGTTTAGCTACTATAGCTATAAAAAATTATGTTATCTGTTACCTAAATCATCTGCATCAGGCCTTTCTTTTTCACAAAGATCAGTAATGTCAATAGTCTAACTGGCCACACCCTCGGATTTCAATTTTGTATCTACATTATTAACAATTAAAATAATATTTAAACAGTATAGTTCTCAAAGTGTTTGTACGGAGATGGTACTTTCATTGTGGTCACAGCCTCCGGCAGTCTTCGACCTCGGTCCCGTTAACTCTAAATTGTTCATCACGACGTTCTCGGCTTCTCAGAATGACTTTGTTATTGCATCACTATTCCATTTATTTTCGTATAAATTAAAATCAAGAAAACAAAAAGGGAACAATTGGTACTACAGACTAATTTTTACAGGCAGCAGTCGCCTGCGCTATGCCGGCCTGGGGAGACAAGTGTGCACTGTCCAGATGTGCACTCTCATTATACCTAGCTACTTCCAAGTTGTTCCCGAAACGCGACAAGGTGATTTCACGGAGTTACATTTGAAAGTGGTGGTACTACCCCAAGACGGCTCTTAATTCTCTAGTGTGTGTTTTATTATTATATTTACTAATACAATTTAAAAAATATACTAAAGTATTAGATGATTTGCATATAGATTGTTTGAATAGGTTCTTCGGACTGGACGTGTTTACTTCGAATCACGCCTTCGGACATTTTTTTGTTGAGAAATGACCCTCTTACCACAAAAGGCATGATTGATGTTTTATTAATATTCGCCTACGTTGTTATCGGGTGTTGTAGACAAAATGTATTGGAAAGTAAGATGATAAATAGCAAAATGTATTGTGATTTTTTCGCATCATAAAATTATTTGGATATCACCAGCTCCAACTGTCTTCGGCGAAGTATCATGTTTAAAACCAATTTCCAGACTTGCCCAAATTGCCTGACTAAAGACTTATACATTGTCTTCTTCTAGGTGTTTTTTTATCCTATTTCACAGCATATGATAACACTTTAGTCAAACTAGCTAAGAAAATCAGGTCAGCCAAGACTAGACTAATAACCATCATCAGTTTGCCTACCACACTTTAAAGTCGAGTATAAAGGATTCAATTCAGGAAGATTGGTTCTGCCTATTTCTAGCTGTCAAGATTACGGGCGTGATTTAGAAATAAATAGCAATAGAAACAATTATCGTTAACAATGGCATCAAAAATTCTTATTCATTGTTCGAATAATTGTTAAAATTTTATTACTTAAGAATTGTTTTAAAACAAAGAGATTAGCTACACTTGGTTTCTCACCATATCTATTAGAGATAATATTTTTAAGTTGAAGAAAAATTATACGTTTTATGCCTATTCTTGTTTTCAATTCGATTTGGAATCCCTTGTGTAACTGAATCGGTATCGTTTGTTGATTCTGTCTTCGACTTTTAATCTATTATATCAATTTGAACAATTTGATAGAAAAACTACATATAAATTACTGTATATTACAATCGTGAATCGTGATGCGTCATATTTAGTGAATAGCATAGCATTTGATAGTAATTTAATAGAACAGTTTTTTGTCTTCGTAATTGCAAAACGTTTTGAATTCGATTTGAAAATTGTTAAGAATAGAGTTAGTTCGTGCTGTTAATTGGTGAGTAGACATCTGACATCGCGGAAGTATCTTTTGTTGTTAGAAAATAGTCGGTTTTAATCCGAAGAACCTCAATTATATGTTATTGATAGGAAATAACAGAAGTAAACGTGAGTTTTATGCGCACTTGTAAACATCCTTGATTTTATTTCACAGATTTATTACTTACGTGATACTTAAGTATCTACTTAATTAGTTATTTAATTATTTTTAGTTTTTTTTTCTATATATAATTTTGCTCTAAAGAATAATTTGCATGAAAATTTTACAGTTGATATTTTATCGTAAATTTTAGCGAATTCTTGAGACATAATTTAAATCAATATTTTTATTACAATAAAAGTAAATATGCATTCTGAAAATATTTTATTTATCGTTTAATTACATATTTCCCGGAGAGATGAGAGTTGTTAACCTTGCGATCTCTTTAACATTTATCCTAGAGTCTCTGACCATTAAGAAACCGGTCATTTCAAGTCACATTTCCGAGTACCAAGGTATTAACTGTCTATTAATTGTGTTGATCTAGTTAACTCACTTTATAGTGCCTAGCTTAATAGTTTATGTTTAGCTACTGATTAATTACATTATTTTATTAATAAAATTCAATTAGGTATTATAATGAATATAGAAAGACTGGGTATGGTTATATGGTTAATATTTTGCTCCGGGATTAGTAGCATCACTTTCAGGTGATCACCCGCGAGGTGACCCAATTACGTTACAAGATTAGTTACCTTCGAACCAGATTTACTATAACGAAAACAGTCTATCCTGTCACAACGACACAAGCCATCATAGTGGAGGTGACATTTTTCATTTCTATAGAAAATTTTCTGTAGTACTCGTATTTTTCTCATTTGAATGTTTGCAGTTTTTTATTTAAAAATTAATCAAAGTACATAATAGATTCTTTTCACGAATAAAAAAAGTATTTCTGTTATAAGTACATGCAAAAACTTTTAGTGGTTCTTATTTATTTATAAGATGGCGTATTTAGTTCTTAAAGTTTGATTAACAGTTTCCCGAAGTACTTTTACTTTGAAACTTTTGGA
This sequence comes from Tinea pellionella, assembly GCA_948150575.1. Taxonomy (NCBI): domain Eukaryota; kingdom Metazoa; phylum Arthropoda; class Insecta; order Lepidoptera; family Tineidae; genus Tinea; species Tinea pellionella. Next base: position 1,632,928 of record OX411246.1, read on the forward strand.
CCAGTCGAGGTCGTAAGCGCCATTCTTAGTGGTCCAAGGTAACCCCTATTGTGGGCCTAATAGGCGGCACTTATCGCGAGAAAATCTATACTTTCGATGCAATGGGGACTGAATCTGTTACTTACGCAAGAAAATTAACAATAGGCGCCAATGTTATTTCGTTAGGTCTATTTTAAATTTTCTTTTCACTTCGGCTACCTCTTCTCAAATAATAAATGTTAATATTAAATTGTGAAAATTTTAATAATAATTTTAAGAAAAATGCGCACATAAAAGCCGTTGAGGCTGGAATGAATTCCCATTGGTGAGGTAGAAATCGAACCTACGACCTATGTCCTTCGTTTTGCGTACAGATGCCCTAAACTTCAGACTACACGAAGACTAGGTCGGCAAGCACATTAAGAGACAGATGTGATGAACGACCATGATGTAAGTGATAGGGATGAATAAGAAAAAGTCCCATGTAGGGCCAAAAATCAGTTCGGAAAAAAGTACTTAATTCTATATATTATCCCGTTTGCTTTAATGCGTAACTTATAGTAATATTCTTTTACAGTCAACCTACCATAATAAAATGATCATTGAAAGAGAAAATTCTTCGTAAATCTTGACCTTTACGCGACGTCACACGGGGAGGGGTTAGGGTACAATATCACCCCAAATGTTTCCCTCCCTGAACACGTGCGCATGCGTACGAAACTCTCATCCCTGACCCATCATGGCGACGACCGCCACATGAAAAGCACGCGTGTTAACTTTAATTTAAAATTTTAAATACGAACGTTTTCATCAAAACAGTTCATTCAGTGTTCTTCAATGTGTACATCGAGTTTTCAGAATGAAGATTTGAAGTGTCTATTCGTATTAAAGTGGCAATGAATAACGCATTGCGATCAGATGTTTCGACAAACACAGGTGTACAAGATACTGCGTAAACTAAACAAAACGTTAAGTGGTTTTCAAACTTAAAAAAATACAATTTTGAGCAGTATTTTTAATGTGATAATAAAAATTTCAAGCTGCGTCGATCAAGAGTGTCTCCAGCGGCTTTGCTGCTGGGGACCAGACCTGTCTCTGGTCTTATAGAACCTCCAAGATCTCCTGAAGAACAGGCATTAGACGTCGCACAGGACAAGGCATACTGGGGTACTGTTACTATGACCAGTTCGTATTATTTTTTAAATTTTTATTCCTGATCTGAATTCCGAATAATTGTATTTGTAAGCAACTTATGAATTACATATTGCATGTTTTTATAACCGCACGAATATAAATTGGGGGTGAGTTTTGAGGGGTGAAAACTTTTATTGCCTTTAACAAATTACAATGATTCCGTATTACTCATTCTTTAGAATATTAATAAGAATCACAATTAACTACTAAGGTTTCCTTAGTTTCGATTCTAATAAAATTTAGATAAGACCATTGTCCTTCTTTCGCGGGATATAAGGGTTATTTTCATAGTACACTTTCTTGCAAATTGTAACTCGAGATAATGACAGCACTCCGCCTGTACTGATGTTAAGCTACAGTGCGGTCCATGAACGAAAACAACTGCTACCACAGTTTTTGCGGGTAGCAGTTGTCTCCGTTATGACAGCTTAAAAAGACGAATGTGCACCATCCAGGTTGACAGTGGACATTCCTCTCCTTATACCTGCCTGTATATAGGTTAAACCCTTAAATTAAATTAAAACGGCGAAGGTTTATTTTTATTGTATATTGTCGTTATTTCAGAATTTTATGTTATAAAAATAAATTTTGCTGAAATTTGTTCTGGCACGTAATTTACCTGGGACGAGTTTAATAATGTCAAGAGTTCATGGTTGCCTGTACAATTTATGTCGAGATTTTTTCAAATCATTTTTCTGGCGCTACGTCAAACAGGATGTTTTAACTTTGAATATAATATTGAGACCACATACAGAGTCATAATTACATTTTGACCCAAAAGTTTTAAATATTGTTTTTATTCTAATTTTTTAATTGTAGCTTGACATACGACAACACTTCGCCTGTTGTTAAGCTAGAGTGCGGTCCATAGCAGCAGTCGCCTCCGCTATGTCGGCTTGAAGAGACGAGTGTATACGATCCAGATTGACAGTGCATACTGCTCTCGTTATACCTGGTTCTCTAATGAAAGTTGTTTTATTGTTTATTATCGCGTTTGTGTCTATCTATATATCTTGCTTTTATTTTTACAAGAGTAAGCAGTGACAATGGAAGTTGAAACTCTATGACGCCACCTTATACAAGTGCTCTACGATTGTAGACAGCACATCCGCTATAGATCCTTCTTTCAATCGGATCTTTGGGAAAAATTCGATAAAATATTAATATAATAAAGAACGTAGGAATTACCTACAAAATATAATTACAAGCTATGCCAAAAGTATAATTGAATTGGGAATTATATTTCGCTATAATAAATTTTATGAAAAATGAAAATAAGCTTTTACGGAAATAGCGTAGGCGTTTACTGTCAGATGGTAATGTTGAACAGTTTTGTAATATGATATTATGTTTTGACAGCTGAGAAAAATGATTTTTGTAATTAAACTACTAGTGTTGGTAAATAATACTAAAAATAGTCTAACTTTCAAGGTTCAATAGTATCGGTATCGGGAGCACCTTGGAACACGACTATAACGAAAGGAGTGTGCTGCGCCATAGCGGAGGCCACTGGTGCTTGAAGGCATTTCTCAGTTGTCGACGCCATTATAAAAATTTAAAAGAATCTTGTTTGGAACAATGGAACAAACTACCACTTTGCATCAGAAATGCTCAGTCCCCGAACCGATTCAAAAATTTACTCTATAAATATTTTCTAAATAAACAAAGGAATAATAATTAAACACGATAAAAATATATTATATGTATTATCTTACACATTGTATATTATATATTTATATACGTATATATGTAAGTTTATGTATGTATGTTTATGTATGTATGTATTTTATATATATATTTATTTATGTATTTACTATTATATACTTACTGTTCTATCCTACTACTTATCTCACTATTTCCCTATATTTCTATCCTGCACCCTCCAAATCACCACATAATCTTTCTGGTTAGCTGGTAGAGAATGCCTTTAGGCATTAAGCTCGCCTTTGTATTTTTGTGCAATAAAGAATTTTATTATTATTATTTTGGATAGTTATGATTTAGCAAGTTGTAACCCAGGAATTTGGCATTATTTGCTCCTTTAGTACGAAAATCAAATCCCTCTTGTGTTTTGCACGAATACGTTTTTAACTAAATTAAAAGATTTTATGTGGCTTACTATCGTGTTTATTTTGATTTAAGGCCTTGCAGTCATCGTAGTCACGGCGAGATTCTATTTAACGTTACATACTTTTTTACGTTTACAGAAACTTATTTTATTTAACTTTGTCTTAGTAGCTCTATATATTAAAATTGAGTCAAAATGTAACTGAAGTATTCTTTTCTGAAACAAGAAATTTTATACACCTATTCTTTTAACTTTGTGTTAAACTAGATTGGATCTAGACAGTAATTTAAGCACTTAATCACGACTGCGTCAAGGACTGCGCTAGTTAAGGGTGTTAGGGGTGAATTAAATTACCCCTATAAACTCAAGTTAAATCCCAAAGACTATTAAGTTTAGTAGTTAAACCTTTTTACTTATTTTATTGGTTTTTAAAAATGTTTTAAGTCTAAATCATTTTATTTATTTAAAAGTGAAAAAGCACCTTCTCAGGCCGGCATAGTGGTGGCGACTGGAGCCACCGTGCGAGCGGTTCTCTAGTCATCAATGCTCATGGACCTCCACTGCGTTTACCATCAGACCAGTCGAGGTCACATGTCGTGCCAAAATAAAAAAAATTTAAAAAAAGTTAGTAGTTCGAATGTTAATATGTAAGGGTGGTTGTGAATGTCCGCGAGTGTGGGACTGAAATAGCGAAACGTGTGTTTTCATTCTCCCTTCAAAATTTCGTTAAGGATTTACTGCAATTTTGGCTTGATTGCAACTCAACCTGACTGTTTTTAGAGATGAACGAAACAGGCGAGATGTACAGTATTAACTTGATGCAAATGCAAAAAAATCTAATACTATCTATCTATACGGGCAAATGAAAGACAAAATGGAGACAAGAGGTACACTATAGATACTTTCAATTTAAGAATTAAATGGTTGGTCTATTCGTTAAAATGAAAGCGCAGTTTTATTTGTTCAACTCGAGGACAAACGTCTCACGAAAAAACAATGTTTCATGCCACGTTCACTTAGCTCTTTAGTAAATGACAAATGGACAATGGGTCTAAACATTGAGTGGACAGAACTTGTCGTCTATTATAATAAAGGGGCCTCCATTAATTACGTGAGCTTAAAGTTGCGAGGGCTGCATGAACACATAAATAAAATTTACTATTAAATTATGATGAAAACTTGTACAGTTTTCGTCATAATTTCATCATAGGAAAAAAATTATAATAAACAAACATTCTAATACGTTAAAAATTTATAAAAAGTACAAGAATTTAAAGAGAATGCCCATTCGCCTAAGAGAAATGGGCCCACAATTTTTTTCTCGAGTTTGTCGAATATTTTTAGTTCATTTTGTAGGAAAATAAATCTGTATTCCTTATCGCTAATCAGTTTCATTTTCTTTACCCGGGTTATTGAGTAATTAGACTTTTTCTGATGCAATATTTGAGGTTATTATTATATTAAATGCTTTATTAATTGATGATATTTGTTTTTTATGTAATTAAACATTATCTATTGATTGGTAAACAATGTTTTTTTTATAATTGAAATAAATTTGTTGAAAAAAGATATAATTTTAGAGCATTGTTTTGTTAACAAACTATTAGATGCCAAGTGGATATCATATGAGGGGTAGAGAGTCCCAAAATTAAAAATTATCTGCTTATTTTATTTGATAATTGTTTTAGATTTTATGCACTAGTCGTTAGCCTTATAAATTAGATCAGCACAGTCTTTTTCCTCTAAAGTAGGGAGAGGTTAAGGAGTCCTCTTCCTGGACGGTTGACCGGTTTGATCGAGACAGATCTTTTTACGGCGCACCCTTCCTACATTGTCATCTGCTTTCTCACAATAAATCTTCTAGGCCTATCATCTTTCCTTTCCGTCCTAAGTGGAATTTATGTCGTAACATCGCGCTACATTGTGCTAGTAGATCATTTTCTGGTACGAAAAAAAAAATTACACACATTGAACTTTTTGATTGCGTCAAGTATTTTTATTTGATATACATTTACAAAGATGTGTTGTCATTATTTTGTACGCCTATACGTATAGAAATATTACAAATAAGCAAGCTCATGTAGCATCCGTTCTTCTGTGAAACTTTTTACACAATAGGTGTAAGAGACTCAATAAAGGGTCTACATTCTATCTAAAAAGTAGGTTAAACAGTCAATATGTTCTATTACGTAATGTAATTAAATAGTATGTCAACGTGTATACGTGTAATAGTTCTATGTAGGTAATTTAATAATGTAATCAAAGTCACTTGACTTGTATTACCTACAACTTTTTAAAAGTGTTCAAAATGTTTGACAAGCTAATTTGATATTTATTACATACAAGCCGTTGACCATAACTTCGTATGCATATACAATTCCATAACTAGAAAACGTTTTATTACCACGAGGATAATTTTTTTAATTCGGAATAGTGTCACGAATGTGTGTAACCTTGAAGTGGTAGTATAACGAGAGGAATGTGCATTGTCAGGCTCGATAGTGTATATGCGTCTCCTCAAGCCGGCATAGCAGAGGCGACTGCTGCCTGTAGAAGTTTCTATGTAGTAGCAGTTGTTTCCGTTCATGAACTGCACTCTAGCTTTACAGGCGGAGTGTTGTTCTATGCCGAACTGCAATAAAAAAAAACTGCAGGTATATTATAGCAGTATGGATTACATAGATTCGTTACAGATAATCGTAATTTTGTGATCTCTCTTGATATATTTTTTATTGGACGATTGGCATTCAAATTGCAATTTTACGTTGTTACTGCATAACTTTCACTGCACCTTTTCCTTTCCCTGCGGTCGCGGTCGTGTGAACAGGACCTTTGTGGACCTTTGCCAGTATTTCTGACGAGGAAAATTCCACGTCTATCAGTATGTATCTATAGAAAGCTAGTTTAAGTACCGAGGTATTAAATAAAAAAAGTATTTCCGTTTCCTGTGACTTTTTAGTGTAATGTAGAGAGTAAATATATTTTTCAATTTATGATTTACGTATATATAACTTAATTTATGTATCTAAGACGGAAATTGCTATCAATAAACGATCATGATTAATTTTGATATATTTAAGACGTTTTAAAGTTTTAATAAAGACGTTAATAGAATGTATTTATTTCTACCACTGCATTTCTAGCTATGTATCTATATCGCCACACCTTTAATACCATTGAGATAGGCAGAGTAAATGCTTTCTTCTCATCTTATACTTCTTATATTCACATCTTAAATTTCTTGTTACAGCGGCTGGAGGTGGAAGTAGTGTAACGGGTAACGATAGCGTACGAAGAGATGTAACACCACACGCACCACCTCAACGGCGACTCATTAAAGTGGACTTTGATAACTTAGAGGTAAGATTCATATCTTTTATATTTATTTATTTTTCTACAATGAAAGAAAAAACAATATTATTACTGATAATGGCAGCCCAATTATACATCTGATAGGGCTACATTATTATTATAATTCCTACATGTTTTACACAAAACAATGCCCTAAACCTTAACAAAGCTTCCCTATAGTATAAAGTGAAAAATTGGCACAAAGAAAAGCAGAAACAAAAAATATGCAAAAAAATAAATAAATACCAAAATTAATATTATTATGTCGAACTAAATAATACTTCTTTTTATTTATAAAGGCAATAAATAATTTTATATGGACTTTGGAAACTAAGAACTGAATCAGATATTTGCCAGACTGGTTCGCTATGAACACTAGAAGTAGTAAATTACGTAACACATCAAAATATTTCTTCGTCTAAATAAAAATAGAGGTTCTATTATTTAGTACATAAAAGATAAGGTGAATAAACTTCTAGTAAATTTAACACGCGGAAAGGCGGCGCGATTCATGCTACCACAATAAATAAATAGCTTTTTTGCTATTGAAGGTTTGTGGTGAGTTACTTTGGCTCGTAAAAAATAAATTGGAACTCGGTTACTGTTGTTTGGGGAAGTAATGACTCGTGTGTGCGTTATACTTAAATATTACGTACAACATGAAAGAAAAGTATGTATGTAAGTGTAGTAGGCTTAATGATGATTGTTATTAGCTCAGTCTATAGTCTTGGAGTACTTTCAAGTGACCTTGTCGTGTTTAGGGATCAACTCGGAAGTGGCTGGGCATAATTAGAGTGTGTACTGTCAATGGATGGCGCACGTTCGTATCCTCGAGCGTTACCGGAAGCGACTGCTACTGAAAATATTTCTTTGTGATAGTTTGACTATTGTAAAAAAAGTGATCCAGGCAAAGACAAATAAGCTTCTTAGATAAAATATTTTATTACTAGGAACATAATTATTGTATTTGAGAGCGGCCATGGTCTAGCGGTAAGACGCCTGAACTCACGAGCGACGAGACCCGTGTTCGAACCTCGCTAATTCTTACCGGTACTAATGTAACTTTGTTATATGTACTTTGGTCGCTCAGTGCCTATAGGCACTATTAAAGAGTGGTAGGCAAACCGATGATGGTTATAGACCAGTCTACCGTCCTGGGGTAGTACCACCACTTTCGAATGTAACACCCTTGAAGTGATCTCGTCGCGTTTCGGGAATAGTTTGAAAGTAGCCAGGTATAACGAGAGAAGTATGTACTGTCAATTTGGATGGTGCATGCTCGTCTCATCAAACCGGCATAGTTGAGGTGACTCTGTAGTAGCAGTTGTATCTATTCATGGACCGCACTCTAGCTTTACATTAGGCGGAGTGTTGTCACATGCCGAGCTACAATAATGAAAATATCATGAAAGAATGACGCGCAAATTGTATTATATCAAAGGAACCGAAAATAAAATCCGTCGCTTTGTTCCTCTTCACATCTTCTAAAATAAATAAGAGTCTATAGAAAGCATTGTCATTTATGTATAAGCATTTATGTTTGTTGAAATAAATATATATTTGAGGTAATTTATACAATTGGATTTAGTTTTGTACTCGACGAAACTCGAGTTTCGAATGTTTTGAATTATATTTTCTCGATCCTACCTAGTCGAGTTTCGAATGTAACACCCACCTATACAATATGTATCGTACTGTTATAAGCAATTATACTTCGATGTTACATCCTCAAGATTTAATTATTACAACGTAGTCCGTTTCCCAACGTGCTGCATCATCACACTTTTAGATTTTAAAAATAGTTTAAAAAATAGTATTCGAATGGCAACATTGTTCAGGCTGTCACCTAGCTGTCATCTCCTTGCTTATATGTCATTCGTTTTTCGTGTGCGGCATCATCGACATGTACAAACTTGTAATCCATCGAAATAGTGCAATCAGTGATTTATTTTCAAGACAAGTGCTAATTATGGGTAAAAGAAAACATAAAAACGACGAAAATCATATCCGTCGTAAAATTAAAAGGTTGGAGGAACGACTTTTAAAAAATCGGAGACACAATGAAGGTATTTCTAACCAAACTTTTGTTCATATATGATCAATTACAATATTTTATAACTTCTTTACCCAACAACATAAAATATAAACCGCTTTAATATTTATATTACCCTCTATTTGTAACTTCTTTACGTAATAATATGCAATATTATTCAGTAGTTAATAAAGGTATAACCTACAAATTTTTAATATTTGCTTCATAAAGTGGTGATACGCGATATCATCCAGAGCAAAACCTAATTTACTTTCTTAACGTGGTGACACGTGATTTATGTATAACTTCTTTACCAAACAACATAAAATATAAAGCGCTTTAATATTTATATTACCCTCTATTTGTAACTTCTTTATGTAATAATATGCAATATTATTCAGAAGTTAATAAAGGTTATTAACCTACAAATTTTTAATATTTGCTTCATAAAGTGGTGATACGCGATATCATCCAGAGCAAAACCTAATTTACTTTCTTAACGTGGTGACACGCGATGTCATCCAGAAAGTAATGAGAATAACAATTGGTTTTTTCTCGTTCATACAGACCGTGATTATCATTCGTCCCACTCGTCGTCTTTCACACCACGTCGTGATCCCCATGATGATGAGATTGACTTATCAGATGACAACTTCGCTGAGGATTGTTCAGATATCCCTACCTACCCCAGGTCGATGGTAATACCTGTCCGACCAACCAGTGCCATACTAGATGAATCTCCAAAGGAGCTCATAGAACAACCCTCTCCAGTTCTCCCAGACGAAATACATAGTATTTTGGGAGAGTATTTAGAATTTCCATTGGGTGAGAAGGTCCCGAATGAAATCTCCGAACGTTGGGGTAAAATCCTGACTGACGGCCTGGCTAAAGAACCTAAAGAGGGTTTAATGGAAAAAATGTCAAAACCTGAAAACTTTTTATTGGCCTGAGTGCCAAAACTGAATGCAGAGGTGGCATCTGTTGTGACAGATACTGCAAACAATCGTGATAAACGTCTAGAAAAATCACAAAACCAGCTTGGGTGTGGCATTGCGGGGTGGCATTTGACGAGTGGCCTAATTAAACCGGAAGTAAACATCAATAAACTGGAAATTATTAAAAAACTCTCTGAGATAAGTCAGCTACTTCTTGGCTTACATTATGAAGAAACGTCAACAGACGAAAGCTAATATTACCACTATTAGACAAAAACTTCTGGAACATTATCCAAGGAGTCAAGAGAGATGATTTCCTTTTCGGTGCAAATCTGGGTGAAAATATAAAAATACCAAGAACATCGAAAAGTCTAGCCAACAAATTAAGAAGCCTGTTCCAGCATAGTAGCAGCATGTAGCCATATTTTCAAAGACGAGCTCAATCCCAGCCGGGAATAGTACGAGCTCCTCATCAGCAGAACAATTCTCAAATACCACCAGTAATGGCGCAGAAGTTCCGCGATCCAGCCACTACGACGAGGACCAACAACCCCCCGCCATAACACGGCCGACTGACGACGTCAAATAATACATACTACCGGAGGACACGCCACTAAAGGTACAACATGCTGGTCGACTCCAGCACTTTACCAATAACTGGTATTCATTAACTGATGATTTTGTAATATTATCATGTGTAAAGGGACATAAAATCCCGCTGGCTAGCACAGTTCATCAGACTATTGAACCAACAAATCCTCCTTTTTTCAAAAAAAAAAGGATATGTCTGTTGCTATGGCAAAACTTTAAGATCTAGGTGCAATCTTTCAATGTAATGATTGTCCAGGTCAATTTATTTCTCCAATATTTCTTTCTACGCCTGAAAGTACAGGCGGTTGAGAAAACTAAATAGGTTTGTGGTTTTGCGACACTTTAAAATGGAAGACATAGGCACATTTGCCCTATGGCTTAAACTCTGTGCCTTTTGTGTTTACAAATATCCAATTTTTAAATGACATTTTATGTATCGGTAATGATTACAACACATGTTTAAACATAGTTAATATGACAATACAAATTCTTGAGAAATTAGGTTTTGTTATTAACACAACAAAAGGTAACTTAATACCTACATGAGTATGCAGATTTTTAGAACTCCACCACTATGTCTTTGTAGTTACCTCGGGAAAAAATACTTAGAATTAAGGAAATGGTAAAGAATATTCGTCATCAGCAATACATCAGCAAAATTCATAGGTACACTAACGACCACATGCCCAGCCGTGACTTATGGTTGGTTTTATACAAAACAGATCGAAAGAGCAAAGTATATTGCGTTACTAAAATAGAACAATGATTATAATGCTAAAATGTCTCCAAGCTCTAACTTGCAAAATGATTTTGATTAGTGGTTCAACATGTCTTATGGTAAAGCCCAAAATCCTATTCAGAAGGTACCATAACCAGGGGTCACTGGTCACAAAATAAAATTAATTATGAGCTGCTGAATGATTGTCAGCTGCTTTCTTAGGGTTGAGATCATTTTGTAACAAAATAAAAGGCTCTGATATATTAATTAGAATTGATAACACTACCGCCATATCCTATATTAATTAATTTTTTATTTTTTTATTAAAATTAATAATTAATTAAGCTTTATATTAAACATAACTTTATATCAAGAGCCATTAATTGATACCACAGATTTGATGGGAGGAATTCAATTCCCTCATCTTAATAAAATTACCAAAGACATATGGCAGTGGTGCGAAGAACGGGACATATTTATTTTTTGTTTCATATATTAAATCTCGCGACAATATTGAAGCAGACATAGCATCTAGATACACAAACATAGACACCGAATGGAATCTTATTCAAAATTACTTCCAAGCATTAGTCGATAAATTTGGACAACCAGACACAGATCTCTTCGGATCTCGTCTCAATCATGAATGCGCAAGATACGCTTTCTGGAAAGAAGACCCCGGTGCCTTTGATATTGATGCTTTTACCCTTTAAAAGTATTTCTTTTATGCTTTTCCCCCGTTCGCTCTCGTCCTAAAAACCCTAAGGAAAATAATAGACGACAAAGCTTAGACATAGCGGTCGTCCCTCACTGGCCTAGTCAGCCCTGGTTTCTTCTTTTTACAACTTTAATTTCATCAGAAGTGATATACCTTAAACCTAATAAAAATCTCTTGTTATCACCTTACAGACAACATCATCCTTTATGGCGCAACCTTACCCTGGCGTGTGCAGTACTATCCTGCAAGCATTCCTAGAATAAGACTTATCAGTCGATACCGTGGACATTATGTTGAAATCTCTATCTCAAAACACTCTTAATCAATATAATGTAGCATTGAAGCAATTGCTTTCATAGTTTCACTTTTTAACTCAACAATTTGAAAAAGGCGCAAGCCTTTCCTTAAATTCGTTTAAATCCGCCTTATCGTTGATTTTAGGCAAAAAACTGTGTAATAATGAATGTATATCCAGATTCCTAAAAGGTGTGTTTCAAATCAAACCTACCTTTCCTAAGTAGTTCAACTTGGATCCGTGCTTATTTTGTAGTTTGGAATTTCTTTCAAAATGATTCCCTAATAAATCATTATCAGTTGTTACTCTAACAAGAAAACTGGTGACTCTAATTGCATTGTCTACAGGACAACGCGTGCAGACGTTATCTCTCATAAACATTGAGGACATTATTATTAGTGTTATTATTGTAATAAATGACATTGTAACCCAAAACTTATTATTCCATTCTTTAAAGATAAAGAATTAATTTGCCCAGCAAAAACTCTGTCTTCCTATATTAAAATGACTGAAAAATACAGACACTTGCCTGAAACGGAAAAACTAATATTAACAACTAAAAAGTCAATACACAATGCTAGTTCTCAAAATATTAGCCGTTGGTTTAAACACACCCTAAGCGAGAGTGGGATCGATGTGAGCATTTTTTCAGCTTCAGGTCCGGTGTATCAATAGACTGCCGGATAGACCGGTAGCTTCCTTTGTTTTGCAAAACTTTATAACCAACCTTCAAACTTACAGGACGACAGAGCTTTTGCTGAAGGAATATACAACCAATATGACATGTAACCTATTTATTATATAGTAGTAGTATAATAGTTCATGTTCTTATAAGATCTCTTCATTCTGCAACTGAAAACGCTGAACATCTACGTTGTAATAATTAAATCTTGAGGATGTAACATCGAAGTATAATTTATGGTTAATAGAACTTACCTAAGTGAATTTCTACCATAATTATACGAGATGTTACATCCGAAGAGATTTAACTCCCGCCTCACCCTAGAATGCAAGTTAACATTCATCGCCCAAGAATTAGTTGCAGAATGTACAACTCTGAAACGAATGACATATAAGCAAGGAGATGACAGCTAGGTGACAGCCTGAACAATGTTGCCATTCGAATACTATTTTTTAAACTATTTTTAAAATCTAAAAGTGTGATGATGCAGCACGTTGGGAAACGGACTACGTTGTAATAATTAAATCTCTTCGGATGTAACATCTCGTATAATTATGGTAGAAATTCACTTAGGTAAGTTCTATTAACCATAAATCATATTCGCATTTTCATATTAGTTACGGCAACGTCAAAGCTATAAACATTAAAATAACATTAAATTGCTAATGCTGACTGTGTTATTTTGTTATTGTTACTGCAGAAATATGTACTTTTAAATTAATTAATCATTTTAATGTTTCTGTAAATTTTTACCGGCGACTTCACCTATAACAATCCTTCCTAAAAATCCCCAGTCTTCTCTAGAGCAATATACAATTTTAATTTAACTGGTAGATAGTTCAACATACAAACAAACATTTGTTTTTGTATAAAGGTACAGTAACCAGTTCATCTTGTAACACTTTATAATAATTTAGAAAATCATCTAAGACATTCCGCGTTGTTGTCCAAATTAGTCGATGTCCAACAGAGTTAAATAGTACAACTGATTGAAAATAACTCCTAAGGCGATACAGCTCACTATTTACCTATACCACAATAAACTTTTGCCGAAAAAATGCTGATTTTTTAATTTATATTTAATTTATTGCATGATGGAGTTCCCAAAGTGCATACGAGGCATTTTGACAACACGTTCCTCGTGTGTACTGCGAAACTCCCCCTGGAACTCCTTCCCGGTGTCTGTGTTTTCCGACACGTACAACATGAGTCTCTTCAAATTGAAGGTGAAGAGGTACCTCATAGGCAAGCGTGCTCCACCTTAAACCGCATCACTGCTTAACACCAGGCAAGGTGTGGCCAAATCTCTTGCCTATTAAGCATAAAAAAGATCTCTAAATTTTTTAAATATGTTATTTTAAAATGCTACAATGTAAATGTCAGTAAAAAAAGGTTTTGTTATTCTTTAATTAGAGCCTAATATACAGTAACGTGTACTGTATACATAGTTATAGATATACCGTTATACTTACTCTGGTTTTAGAGCACAGACGGGTGTTGAATGCGCAGGTATCCGTGAGAATGTAGGGCATCTAAGCGTCTCTTCTTTAATTATGGTTAATTAAAAGTTGCAAGATGTGCGTTACATAACAACTTTAAAAGCATTTATTTAAGTCTCTAATCTCTATATAATCTAGGTTTTAATGTCTATTTAGCACTGTTAAATTATGTGGAATTTTTCCGTATTATTCCTCCTCGTTTCCGGATTATTTACTGTTATTGTTATCGTCTGACTTAATCAGTAGATTTCTGGTTAAGAGTACTAGTATTTCATAATGATGAACCAAATAGATATGTTGGTATATATGGATAAACCCAGTATACAGTGGCGGTGCTAGGCGTCAACGAAATGTTTAACAAGTTCAATTAATAGCGGGCAGCGGCATGCCAAGTCAAAAAAAAAAGGTTATTTAATTGACTGGGAAATGAAAAGATCTCGCAAAACTGGTGTTTCCGATGTCCAAGTTTGGTCCAACGCCGCCACCGTTAATATAAAAGTTTGCGTATTTGACATGATTGATTGCCTGACGCTAGCCCATTTCTGTTACCAAAATATCTGGCTCATGGGCATAGCTTTAAGTTAACTTTGAGTAATCGCTTGTGTAATTTTTGGTGATTAGAATAGCGAAATATCTACCTACCCCATTGGAAAAAGTATGATTTATTTGCAAGCAGTAATTTCCTGAGCTACGATTGAAATTACCTATCTGCAAGTCTATTTTGCGTATCTACATGACCTAGATCTTTAATAAACAATTATATAACCTTCGTTCCTTGAATTAAGGTCTAAAATTCTGTGCGTTACTTAAAACTAGGGCATACTCGACCGTTATGGAGCTAAAATTTCGTTTGCACAACTGCGGTTTTTTTTTCTTTTGCGTTTATTGTCAATCTTAACCCGTTACAAGGACTCTGCCCGTTTTTATATCTTTAATCTTGTTTTCGTGTTGTTGAGGCATTGTTTTGCCAAAACAATTTGTACTCAGAATGGACTTAGTTCTCTTTTCTTTATTACTTTGTTATTTTAGAACCGTTTTAAACTTTCCGTGTTATTGTTAAGCCTTTACTTATATGGGACCATAAAAAAGCACAAGTTGAAAGCTTTATTTCAGCTTTCAAAGGCATGCACAGCTTCTACGAGTACTTGAAAAAAACTTGAGTACCTTCTTTGGCGTAGTTTTCAGCTAGGGTTCAAAATATTTTATGATGAATTGTAACATCCAAATATCAAATATATATTTAGGTACATATAATACGAACCCCTCAGTATAGAATCCTCTGTGCAATGGGTGTTAGGACAAGACCAACACAAACCTAGACAGAAAAATAACATTCAGAACCCAAATAAAAATTGTGTTTATATTCACATGTAATATTTATAAATAAAAACTTATTTCGGCTGGGAATCGAATTCGCGATTTTTGCGTCTAAAACAGGTGCGTTGATCACTGAGCCATAGAGATCGAATTGAATTAATAAGCTGTAGTGTAAAGGGGCTAAAGCCAAAAGCCTAAGTAGGTTGTCACTTGATCGAATCGAAAACAAAATATATGGGCTGTCACCCAAGTGACAAGGAAACGTCAATTCCCATGTATTTTCTCGTAGCATGCTCTCGAAGGTGAGACGGTATTTCACATTGGAACAGCTCCTCACTTTGTACAAAGCGCAAGTGAGGACCTGCAAGAACGGGCCTCTTCAAATTAAGGGCAAATAGGTACCGGCAATAGGTATAGGCAAGCGTGCTCCATCTTAGACCGCATCACTGCTTAACATCAGGCAGGGTGCGGTCAAACGTTTGCCTATTAATCATAAAAAAAAATTGTTTTCGATTCGATCAAGTGAGAACCTTTTTGACTTTAGTCCCAGGTTGTATTTTTATAGGCATGAATTGGGTAGAATTTATTTTTGGAGTTAGGTTAAACTTTATAGCTTCAGAAGAATATCGATAACACACAGGTATTAGATTTCAAAGCGATTATTTGTTGGAATGGAAGTGAAAATAACTCAATGCCAATATTAACTAACACACGCTGCTTATACAAACAACCATTACCAATATTACTTACGTATGCATAAAAAATTAATTTAAATGACTTTGTTATTTATTCCGAAAATTACTTTAAATACAAGGAGATTACATTTGCAATGTTCATGTTATTTGCTGTACACGGCGGTTTAGAAATCTATCATATTTATATTACGAGTATATTTCCGCGTTTTCACTAGCCTAAATTAGCCTAATTTCAGAATTGATAGCTTGGTTCAAACTTTAATTCCCTCTTCAATTTTGTTATTGAGATAAAAGACATCCTCTAGATCCTAAGATAGATGTCATTTTTAATTCGAGGATACAATTTATCTCCTTACCAAGTTTTATCGAAATCATTAGTTAGGCGTAATAGACAGACGGATTTTCGTATTTATAGTATAGATAGGTACGATTCGAGGACTGTGGGCCGTGGGCGTAAGTCATAACCGATGCCATGTCTAAAACAGTTAATCGTGAATATTAGTGATGCTTTCCAATATTTTATTGCGTAGAATAAACAACTAAGTTGTCGATGTCTTTGTTATGCTTCAATAAACTTTTACGGTAATTTTTTAGCCATGATATTGTACCTCTACTTATTTTGGTTAGTTTTGGTTAATTGAGTTTTGGCATTAACTTGGAAAAAGGCCAGTACAACGACCTGCACATTCGTCTCTTAAAGCTGGCATAGCGGAGGCGACTACTGGTTGCCTATCATGTTTATGATCTATCTTATCATGTGGTTAGAAAGTTTCAATGTACCCATTTCGCCTGAAATATTTCTTATAAATTGCTATTAAAAATATAATTTTCACCCAAGATAAGGTAATAGGGTAATATAAACGAGTAGGCAATAAAAGTGAGAGGCTATAACTTCTTGCTACTACACATACAAGCCCTTGAGCGAAATTGCATATAATGTAAAACCATTGCAGTGGTTGTGATGTAATTGCATCCAACTTTTGCAGTAAATCTCAATGCACGCAAATAACTTAATTGCATAACGTTGCATTTTACTAACCTTTTTCTTTGTTAGTTTCTGTCCCACTTTGATCTTATATAACCTTGTTCTTGCATTCTAGTCTTGCAAACTATTTTTGTATATTGTTGGTTTGTTGAAATATTGATTAAATTTATATTAGATACTGTTTTAAGTGACCCTATTTAGTATGGTAAGTAGGTATAAAATTTTCGGTTGCCATTTTTTTTATAAAACATTATAAACGAAAACTGTTAAAAATGTAATTATTATGCTTCATTTTAGTTAGGTAATAAATCAATCACGGTGTTCTTTTGTTTATTCATGAATAAATTAATAGACGTTATCGGCTACAATAAAGACGACATAAGCGAGAGCAAGAAGTATGGGGAGAAAAGTTTTCATACTTCGGGAACTGTTAACTTAATACGTCGCGGTTCGCGCCCGGCACCGTCAGTTAGTAATAAATAAAAATAAATTGCTCAATATTTATTTTTGTTCGTGTACAAAGTTGAGCTCTTTCCGTTCGAAGCCAAAGCGCGGTTTGAGCGAAGATAACTTAAACACAGTGAAATGTTTATAGGCAGCAATCACCGGCGCTATGTCGGCTTGAGGAAACGAATTAGCGCTTCAGGTTGACAGTGCATACTCCTGTATCCACGATACCTACATGCGCGTTGCACTTGCAAATAGTGGTACTACCCCAGAACAGCAAACTGGTCTAATAGCCATCATCAGGCTGCCTGCGACTTTTTGAAGTTGCGACAAATAAAAGGAATAATATAAACCTGTATTTCTCAGGACGATGAAGATGATGCAGAAACCTATGTGAGTCCCCAAACGACGGCTCCGCAACCTTTACCCCGACTAGCTGCACCGCAAGCTGCGCCTAAACCATGGAAAAGAACTGGTGAGTTTTTTATGTTTTTATTTTTACATGGTGGAGGTAATGACTGATACAGTCCGTAAACACTAATTTAATGCCTATTGTAGAAACTAACGAAGGTCTAAGGGGTTTTATAATACTTGAATCAAAGTAATACTGAAATTATTAATATTGACCTCTATCTAGGGGACCATGGACGGTCATTTTTAAGTTCAATTTTGAGACGCGAAGCTTTTTGTATGATGATTAGTATTAGTGTTTGTAACAGGCTTAAAAGTTGAAAAGTTTTGAGAAAATTATTTAGGAAATTTTGGCGGCAATCTCGGGACATTAGGTTATCTGTCTTGAATTGCTTTTCTAAACTTGTGTTTCTTCGAGTGATAAAATGTAATAATGGTGAATTATTAACCATTAAGTGTTCGTAAATGTGCGTGTGCAAACAATTCAAAAGAAGACAACGTGCTTTTTATTTTCCCCACCAAAACTTCGCAAAAAGATTCTATACTAAATCTTTTTTTACTTGACTGGGGCTCAACCTGACTCTCTGACCCGTAATGCACAATAATATTAACTTGATGCAAATATTTACTTTGACACTGGCAAATTGCTATAATGCTTAAAAAAAAGAAAATGATTTAAGAAATTTACATGGAGAATTCTAAAAATATAGATATTAAGTTATTAGATTTATCTCCTATTATGAGTAAAATATTGTTGTTTAGAGGTAACACCGCCTCGGGCACCGCCACGTGCTCGCATCACCCACGACGAGTACCACCAGTTCTGCGACGAGGCTCTAGAATGTAATGCCAACGATTAGAGCACGCATGACTCTTGCTTTCTTCATATTTGATCTACGATATTGTACAAATATTTGCATGTGCCTTTTTTATATTAAGTTTGTTTTAATTCATAATTACTGAAAATTGAACAGAAAAAAAAGGATTAATTGTGATGAAAAAATCCAGACCGATCATATAAAGCCATTGGTGCTTTATAGCTTAGTGGTCAGACGATTTGCTCGCAAAGCGGAAGACTTGGTTTCGAATCTGACCTCAGTATGCGCGTAGAGTTTTTTCTGTTCAATTTTTATCGTAATTCTAATATGTGAAAAATTTATTAAAAAATACTCGACTATTCGTAATAATTATTTTAATTTTTTACAGCAATTTTTTTATGTTTATCAGTTCGTACTGTAGATGTCTATGTCGTTGACTTATTTTAATTGTTTATTTCATTCATTGTGACGTTTATTGTAAAGTATGTATTATGATACTGCCTACCGAGTACCTTCTTTACTTATTTATTTAATTTGCGTTTACAGAAGCTTCGATTAGTTTTATTCTATCTTCATCATTACACGTGTTCTTGTGACTTCATAGCATTTCAATATATTGATTTTAAATATTCTGCAAAAGTTTTAAATTAAGTAAATTTTCAGCTTACGATTTGGCAACACAATGCCCGTCTCGTCGGGCATCAATGCGTCGGCACACAGTTACCCACCAAATTTCACAAACAACTGATGGTGCACATTCATTGCCGCATTCCAGGTAAAAAACAAGGTTTTTTCTAATTATCCCGGAATATTCGCCTCCCGAGCCAGGTATAGGGGAGGCCACTCTTGAAATTTTTCTGTAGTAGTAGTTTCTGCTCATGGACAAAGAAGTTTAGCCTAACATCCGGCGACGTGTTTTCATACAGAAGAAAGACTTTAAGAATTTAAAGCAAATTTATCACAATAAATGTTTTTCATTATTTCAGGCCAGGATCTCGGATGTCATGCGCAGGCGCAGCGTCATTAGCAAGCAGTGACGCAGACGCACAACTCGGGGAGCTGTCGTGGTCGCGCTCTTCACTCCAGGATGAGCTTATTAAGTCGGTTAGTGGAAGTCCACTGTCTACCCCGCATGTAAGTGTGCTTGCTCTTTTTAGGGTAACAGGGTCTTTACCAAGACTTCCAAAGGTACTTTTGTCTCAATAGTCATGATAAACCAGAGACTATCCATAAAGTTTAAAGTAGATAGAACTTTAGGACTATGCACTACAAATTTGTCGTATTTACGTGGATTGCCGTTGCCGTATCCCTCCGCGTTTCGCGCGTTGCAGCGGTAGTAAGAGGACAACCACAACGCGTTTTGGCTAGCGACCATTTATCAATAAGTTGTCTTTTTTTGTATTAAATATGTCTGTGAACAACGCTCGCTTCGTTTCAATTAAGATTTCAGCTAACTGGGCCTCGGCCTCGACGTGTGCTGTACACAGAATTATTAAGGAAATCTTATTTGCCATGCTAAGCATGACGTTGTGAATAGCTATTAAGTATTTTTAGCCTGCATTATTTCTATGTTATTCTAGTTTTGTATATTTTATTAGCACTTATATCATTCCCATTATTATCACACGTATCTTTTATCCATTTAAATATTTATGTATATATGTTTTTACTATTTATAGTAGTATTGTTTAGAATATAATTATGTCTGCTACATTGTAGGTAGTTTTTTTTCTCTTCATATTGTAGCTCGGCATATTACCACTCTCCGCCTGAATTTAAGCTAGAGTGCGGTCCATGAACTAAAACAACTGCTATCACAGATAAATTTCTAGAGGCTACAGTAGCCTCCGCTAAGCCGGCTTTAGGAGACAAATGTGCACCAAATTCAAAGTGCACATTCTTCTTGTTATACCTGGCTTCTTCCAAGCTGATCCCGAAACGCGACAAGGTAACTTCATTCATGGTACTACCCCAGGACGGCAGATTGGGCTAATAACCATCATCAGTCTGCCTACCACTTTTTAAAAAGTCATTGTAGTTAGTTACGTAGCAAGCAGTTTAGCTGGTTTTAATCTAGTAATTTTAATCCTATTGATGTTTTTGTTTTCACTTTTATCTTATCGGTATAGATTATCAATATAAGAACCAATATTAAAAGCATTACTGCCGCACAAAGTTAAGCTTCGAAGAAATACGAATAATAAATAACCATTGGACTAGCGCGATAACTACTTCGCCGCAGAGGCCGTCAAATTCCTCAGTTCATTAATCTCAAATAAGGGGAGGTTTTGCCAATGTCAAGTTTTTGTCTTGGTTGGAAATTATCGTAGATACAGGACTGGGTTCTATCCTTGTTCTATAACTAAAATGGAAGCTTATACTTTGTGAAATCGTAATAATTGGACTTTATTAGTTTATAAATATAATTTATCTATAATTACAGAAACAATGGCAAGAAGCAATAATGTCTGACGATCGACTTTCCTTGACCTTGGACGAGATAGTTCACATTAGATCTGTGTTGACCAAAGCTGAGTTAGAAGTGTTGCCAGTTGAAGGTAGAGTCAAAGAAGATGTGGAGAAACGAAGAGTGAGTTTAATTTTATTGCATTTGTGGCATTAAGGTTTGAAAGGGGACTATAATATACTTACATAATTCAACCTTTCATAATTAATGTGTTAATCTCGGAAAATTTGCGGGAAAAATCTTCGTTGACCGTTTGATAAGAGTAGTATGATGTAATCTATTTTCTTTCAGCTTTGTAGATTTAATTAAATATTTTCAGGTATGTTTTCTATGTCTTAAGACTCGGTTTGGTATATTCGGCCCGTGGGGCCAAAAATGCAAGCTGTGTAAGAAGACGGTTTGTCAAAAATGTTGTTCGAAGGTAACCTATTTTCTTATTATTAATTTAATCTATTCTCTGAGTATTTATATTATTATACTCATTCTGTTTTTTCAAATAACAATCATATTAATAATATTAGAAGCTTATTAATCAAATGGAATCATTTATTCACTCATCATGGATTAGTAAGGATAGCTACATATACAACACTATACAATATTAAAAATTAACCAGCTATTGTCCGCAATTTTATATGCGTATAATTAATATTATATGTTTTGTATCTTTTATAGTATAAAATAGCAGTATCGTGTAGTTTTACCCACGTTAAAAAATATAAGAAAAAAAACCCTCAAACATTCCTTAACAAACTATTTTTCAAATTGGATTAGTAATTCTAGGCGACAGACGAACAACAAATATATTTTTATGTTTACATGAAAATAAATAGGCAGCTCTATATTTCTTGTATGTTAATCTACTAGTTTTTATGTCCCTTCGGCCACGGACGATACGTCGTGTATATTAATCTATTTATTTATGAAATTCATACTGTACTTTGATAACATCTACCCACTCACTACTATTGTTTATATAAACATATAATTATATATTTATACTTACATAAAGTTATTATTATTATTAAGACAACTAAAACAAAGATGGTGTTAGTTTAAAATATGTGGGAATGATTTAGATGCGGATACCAACAGAACACTTCGCACATGTACCAGTGGTGTTGCTTAGTCCCTCATTACTTCCCTCACCGGAGGAAGAGGCACAGTCTTCCTTTCCCAGGAGCCTCATGTCACGACTCGTAGCACCTGATGCGGTAACGTCATTTGTTTTACACGGTTTTGGGATTTTTATTAATACAATTTTATATACATTTTACTGCATGAAGTTTTTAAAAAAGAGTGTGTTATTAATTAATAATAAAAAAAAATGAATGCTTTTAACGTTGTTAAAGTATGAACCATTGTGGCGGCTCCGAACTTAGGCACGTTAGCGGGGCACGACGAACGTGAGAAGAGAGGGTAGGGCACACTCCCTAGGTATAACGAGAGGAGTCTGCACTATCAAGTATATTAAGTGGTGCATACTCGTGTCCTCAAGCCGGCATAGGGGAGGCGACTGCTGTCCGTAAAGGTTCCTTGGTAGCAGTTGTTTCCGTTGAGTGTTGTCATATGCCGAGCTACATAAATTTATTGTTTGTTTAAATATTTCTTATTTAATTTATTTCCAGGTGGATAATACAGTAGGCAGTGCACCGAACAGCCCGTCAGCCGTACGTAGAACGACTACGACTGCGTATTCAGCACCAGGCTCTAGGGGGGGATCGTCGCTGGGATTTGCGGGGGATACATTGTCAATACCACCTCCTGCAATGTCCCGAAGTGTGGATGGACCCGAGAGTATGCCGGCTGTCGTCAATACACCACTTAACACGTTTGAAAGGAGGTATAGAACCTACGACGGTACATATGTTTTAAACTCAGAATTTATTAGAAGTCTGCATATAAAACGTGTTATTTTGTTTTTGGTTTAATAGTTAAATATTTTAGTGACCGTTTTTTATTTTCAATGCCTTTCAATCTTAAATCGATTGTATTGTTATTGATTTGGGCTCGCGATTCTGCTAAGTTGTTATTGATTTAAGCCTGAAACCGGCCCGAACAAGAAATTTTAACGAATTAAAATAATCTTTATAAATCTTTCACCAGGTCACGTTACAGTCGCAGTGCAACAGGCGTGACGGCCGCTGAGAGACTACGAGGTGTTCAGATGGCAGTATGTCACGATTGTAAAGCCATGGTACTTCAAATAATCAAATCATCTCGCACAAGTCGTTCAGCATCCCGCGACAGAGCATTAAGACATCTCACGTTGGACCTGGCGCCCGTTTACACCGCTGATTGTTAGCGCGACCACTCTCAACCTAAACCAATACGGAAATCGTGTAACACTTATTTTGATTACTCTTTCACTGACATTCAAGGACTCATAACTGTTTTTTTTACAAATTCCATGTCAAATCCCATGTAAAAAACACGAAGGTCCAATGTCCGTCATAATTCGAAATTTACGGTTATTTTTAAAGTGATGAGTTTTGATCGGGCCGTGTTTTTTCATTCCGTGGTCAGATAGATTGTGAATCTTGTAGTGAGCGAGAGACGAATCGAATACTTAGATGCCCCATGCTCGTCTCTCTTATTCTTTGACCAATCTTTAGATCAGGGATTTGGAGTAATAGTAGTTTTTCATTGATTGGGTGCACCGTTGACTGATAGTAATGTCAATCTCCATGCTGAGACCCAATTTCGAAATCAAATCTACTTAATTTCTGTTGTAATTGTCTATAAAATGAAGAATTAAACAGAAATATTAGTAAAAATTACCATAAAATAAATCGTTATAATTGAAATAGTGTGTAACACGATTAACTCTTTTACGTGATCGTGGGTATTGGAGAAATTTTTGTTTCATTTTTATAGTTAGACCTATTATAATCGAACCTTTGACAATACTCAATTAGCTTTGACAAATTAAAAAAAAACACCGATATATTTTTGATTTATCGCACAAAAATTAAAGTATTTCCACATTTACATTAGAATAAACAAATTAATGAAAATTATTTACAAAAATATAAACTATATTAGATAAATATTTTAAATATAAAAACTCTATTTTTCCTAATAAATTATTAATGTTTAGTAACTATATTATATCTATTAAAATTTGTGAATTAATGTGTGTTCAAAATTATTTGTTACTTAAAATTAAGTAATAATTAAATTTAAAGATTACTTAATTTTAAGTGTAATGAAAGTTATGTATATGTAAAATATATTATATTTATATTATCTATGAATTGTTAAACGTAGTATGAATAATAAATATTTATAAATATAAATAGATAGTACTGTTTTGTCGAAGTTATAAATAATTGTTGATTTAAAATTTAATTTTGAGAATTAGGTGTGATCATCTAAAAACTGTGGACGTCACTGAAAGATGATTATTTCTTTGCAATATTCTGACATTTAATTTTTTTTGTTACAATCGTACACAGTTAAACCAGTTTTTACCAAAGTTAAGGTTCTGTGAGGCGACAATTCGAATCAGACAGAGAGTCTTGAAGATTATTTAATTGTTTTTTTTTTATATTGTGTCCTTATAATAATGATGTTTAAATATCAACGATTACAGACACATCTCTAAAATTATAGTGTTGAATGTGGGTAGGTTTAAAAAGCTCGCTCCGGTTGTATTTAAAATCATGCGCAGTTACAAACGCTCAGTCGATTTATGACCGCGGAAGTGGCAATACTGATTCAAGAATAAGCTGAATGCATATTTGAATATCATTATTTAAAGTAATTTAAACCATAGTGAATTGTCGAGTTATTTTTAATGAATTATCATGGCTTTGTAGTATTATTGTGCCATACTAATTTCATTATTTTTTTTATATTTTAGGAATACCTTAATAATTTATTACTTTAAAATATAAATTGGGTATTTTTAACACCACACGAAACATTTCAAAGTTTCATTTATAAATCTAACATACATTAGAGCTACAGTACCTTCTTATTTAAAACTTAGATCTGTTTAACACTAGTTTGTAAAATTGTCTATCATTATTTAGTATTAGTTTTCCTTTAGTTAGTTATTACCAAATATTTATCTCAATCAATTAATTTCATTGTAAATACTTGTGCCGTGTTAACTTTTCTAGTTTAATTATAATTAATTGTAAGTTACAATCTGAGCTCGAAAGTTATGAAAAAGAAAAACGATACCGGCTTTTTTTTCAAATTAACTATCCATGTTCCTTTAGTTTTTTTTTTTGTGAGGCCTAAGGCGATTGTTGTTACTAAGAATCAATTAATTTAATTAATATTTATTTGTGAATTTAAATAATGTGTTGAAAACAGAACAAGTTCAATTTTATGTTAGAATGTTACATTGTAGTATACCCAACTGTTTAAAATAAGAAAAATCAAAATAATAAAATAAAAATCATTACAAATCGTGAAATGTCGTTTCTTTCTAAACCTTATTTACGCCTCCACCATGCCGGTTCGAAGAGACGTATATGCACCATTAATTGACAAGATACTCAATTTTGTTATATCTGGCTACTTCCAAGCTGATCCCAAAAGTGGTGGTACTAGGACGACAGACTGTTAATAATCATTAGTCTGTCCTCCTTTTAATTAAAATTTAAAAAAAAACATTGGTACCAACCAGTTCATCAGCAACCTCGAGGTGCACAAGAACACAAGTTCATCACAAGATACCAGGTAGCTACAGCGATGCAGACTAGCCATAGCAGCTCATATACGAGGAATCTACGAGTAGTACCAGCCGACCGTAGTAGTGTGGCTGCTTGATGAACTTTTTAAATATTGAAAAACCTATTCCTGCCAATTAAACGTATCGGAATTCAGAACTATCCAAAAAAGGAAAGCAATGATGAACGAAAGAAAACAAAAACCAAAATACAATTAAAAAAGATGGAAAATCATCATAATGTTTTATTTAAGTAATACAGGATTCGATCATTTATCCTTAACAGCCATTTTTAACTGAATTAAATAAAGTTTACTAATAAGTTACTTAATTATTGTTTCTAGTTATCATTAACCTACAATTACTGTGGTGTCATCTGCGAATGTGTATGGTGGTACTTCTAGATTGAGTGGGGCGGGACCTTTCCTAATGCGTCCAGCTGCATCATAATGACTTCCGTGGCATGGGCAGTAGAATCCACCAAATTCTCCAGCATCAGTGATAGGGACGCATCCTAAGTGAGTGCAGACTCCAATAACAATGAGCCACTCCGGTCTCTGTGCACGTACATCATCCGGTTCGGGATCACGAAGGGCCTCAATGGGTACAGCCTTTTCTGTCTGAATTTCCTTTTCTGTCCTGTATTAAAATTTAAAACATAAACATGAAATTCAAAGAAGGTTTAATAGTCCAGTCTGCTATCCAAGAATAGTGTAACAGAGGAGTGTGCACTGCCAAAATAAGCCATGCACATTTATATCCCCATGCCGGCATAGTGGAGACAACTGCTGCCTGGAGACATTTCTCAATTGCTTATGGACCGCACTTAGCATGCTAAGCTTTTAACATCAGGAAGAGTGTGATCACATGCCGAGCTCATATGAAAAAACTTAACACAAAAAGCTCGCCCAAACATAAGAAATCACCTGACTGGTTATTATTCATTACCAATACCTTTATGCACTCTATGTAGCATAGTACACACTCCTTATAAAGAAAAACAAATCATATTGGTTTAATAACTCATAAGTTGATGAAATTGATAAGAAACTGCTAATGTTTATTATAGTAAATAAATAAATAAATAAATTAATTCAATTGTTTTTTTATTATTTTATATTTTCAAGGGCGACTAGGGAGTTTTGGCAGCCATCTTGAGACGTCAGGTTGTCTGTTTTGAATTATTTTCCTAAACTTGTGTTTCTTCGAGTGTTAATGTGTAATAATGGTGGATTATTAACCATTAAGTGTTCGTGAATGTGCGTGAGTGTGGGCAAACAATTCAAAAGAAGAGAACCTGTGTTTCCATTTTCCTTCCAAAACTCTCTAGGAAGTTTCAGTAGATTCTACCACTTTACTGGTACAATTTTTGACTTGACTGAGACTTGACCTGACTGTTTGGTGTGATGAATGAATGATGTTATTAACTTGATGCAAAAATATTTACTTTGACACTGGCAAATTGTTATACGCCATAATAAAACAAAAAAAAAAAGGCGACCAGTGGTGGAAATCATTACAGTAATTGATTATTTTTTTGGTAAATGATTCACCTTTAGGTACATCGTACACAATGAAATTTATGTTGTTACCATATTATATAGATGCACTGCAAATTCAAAGGATCTCAATTAACCTAATAAGCATAGACAATTTTTTTTTTTTAGTTTGTCATTTATTTTTAGTTCATTTTGTAGGAAAATAAATCCAGATTTATTATCATCCATTAGTTTCAATATTTTCAGCCAAATTATTGAGTAATTTGATTTTTCTGTGTATTACGGTGTATGTGTAAATAAATATTGATAAAAAAATAACATATTGTTTATTATTAAGCGGGTTCAAACTTGGCATTGCCCTTTACAATTAACTTACCTATGACGGATGAACAAAGGTTTTCCACGCCATTTGAAAGTAACAGATTTGCCCAATGGAATTTGCCCAAGTTTAACCTCAATTTTAGCAAGAGCTACTACGTCTTTAGCAGCAGCCATCGAAGATACAAAGTACGTAACTATAGATTTAGCAGCATATACTCCACCCACTGCAGCACCTGTAATGATTTATCATAAGGTGTAATGATCATACTTGTAATCTAAAATCAATAATAAAATTGTAATGGTAAACAGGTAAATATTCAAATATTTAAGAATTCGGGATAAAAATTAAAAAATAAACAATACAAAATCAAATAGGCAAGGAAAGGTTATGTTTACCTCCAGCAATCATGTAGGTGAAAGTCTGGCGACCTTCTGCATGATCTTTAGCTCTCGCTGTAGGATCATTTCCTTCCTTTCGGCGATAACCCGAAAAGTCAGGGATTGCGATGTCAGTATGAGCGAATCGTACCTGAGATGGACCTGAAAACGTCAAACCATGTTATGTAACATTTATTTTCAATCCCATTTACGTACTTACGCAAATTGTACCTACCAGTGTAACCAGCTGTACCACTTTGTGCCTTTAACCCATTGATTGGAAGAGAACCGTGTAATGTTTGCACAGTGCTGGTCTTTGGGTGGGAATATGCGATGACTTTTTCGGATGGTGAAGCGGCTACTATCACGACGGGTTTGAGTCCAGTTGTAACAACTTGGGAGGTCCCTTTGAAAAATGGAGCCAAATGTCCGGCTCGTGCCACGGCAGTCATTTCGATTTCTAGAGAAATCTACTACAGAACAAAAATACAATCCCAACAACGCAATCCGCAAATGGACGAAATGTCAAAGTTGTCAAGTTAATCGTCATGAACAAAACGTTCAAAATTCATACATATCTTGTAATTTAAAATATTCGTTAAGTAAGATTCTACTATAAAATGTTTTATGAAATATAATTTGAATTGTATATAACTATATACGGTTATATATGTCATTGGTTATATGTTTAATTGTATTTTGTGTGTTTTCAATTTTCTAATCCTACTTTTAGACATTGTAATATTTTCAATATAATTCATATTTATGAACGTGTCTTTAGTGTTGTTAGCATTAGTGCAAGTTATGTTTTTTATGAGTAATGAGTAAAATAAATTAGAAAGCATATTATCCTTACTTCTAAAATAAAATAATAAATAAGCTATCTTAATCATGAAATAATTGATTGAACCTTTCATATCGCTTTGCAAAATGCAGACTTCACAACACTGAAGTATTGTCAGTTGCCATTAAAACATTATAAGCGGTTTTTTCAAACTTCATATTTTTTACTTATTTCTATGTTTAAATGTATTTTTATCTGTTGCTTTAAGTGTTAACATAATAACTTTATTGTGTGCATCTGGTAAATCTAACTGTGTCGTTCTCAAAATCATTTACTAATAATTTGAGGTTAGTAAAAGGTAATTTAAAAAGAATAAGTATTGTGTATTCTATTGAATTATATGTAACGTAGTGAAAACATATTTATACTCCTTTTTTCGTAGGGATTTACACTGGTGATGGATAGATATAGTGATAATATTATAACAAGCTTTTTCTAATGACAACAAAAAAGTTAGATTTAGAATAATAACGGTTTGCCGTTATCTAAAGTAATTTATCATAAAATTGAGATTTACATCTTTACTATTTCAAAAAATGTACATTTATAGACACGTAATCAGGTCATGTACTAAAATTTACTTAAAAAGATCGTTTTCTATAAATATTCATTAATTCCGGTTTTTGTGTTTCATTGATATTCGAATTCGGTGACATTTAGTAACATTGTAATAACTGTGGTTATTTGAAATAAAAATTCTAGATTTTTGTCACAGGTGCTGTCCAAGAGTAGCGAGTTTCTCAAAAAAAACGGCACATTTTTCCTTATTTTACGAAACTAGATTATTAGGTGAATGTCCCGAATACACGTTTTTATTGATTTTAACCATCTTTATTATTTTATTTATAGAGGTTAGGTATGTAATTAATATGTATCTTGCAATTTTATATGCCAAAAAAATTACTAATTTATTTTTGCGTTTCCATTATGTCTATGGGTTTTATTATACTTTACTGACTGACGGCCTAGGCTTACCAATTTAACGGCTCTCGAAGTATAAAACGCTTCTCCCCACATCTCACGCTCTCGCCTCATACAATAACCCGCGAGAAAGAACGAGACGCAACTATGATCAATTTTTAAAATTTTCTCATAAGATGACATTTTTCAACAACTTTTGTTCAGGAACGATCGCCCCGACTCGTTCCGTTTCCGAGATACTTCGGGTCCAGCAGATCAAGCAAGATCCTTTCTTAGTGCACGCCTGCATATACCCTACCCTAAAACTACTCTTAAGCAAAGCAAAGCTACCTAAGCTACCTTTAAAAGTTCTGGTACTATACTTTTGGCTGCACATTGATTATGCAATATAATATATATGTTTGCAAAAATACGCAATAAAATTACTCTATACCTAGTTAGCTACCCATTACGGTATACGGTATGTATGCGATATTTATTTGAATTCAGACAGACAGCAATAGTCTAATATTACAATGTGAACAAAAATAAGCATAATTTATACATACTAGGTAATAAATGTAAACAATAGTTTTATAAGGTTAGCAACAATGTATGTAATTAGCGATAACGAATATAATACTTAGTTGTATTTGTGTTTAAGTCTTTGTAAGCTTATATACATAGCACTAAGGCTTACTCTCCACGGAGGCACCTTATTATGTTATACGCTTTGCAATGTGGCAGTGGAAAGATTACTTTACTGAGTATCGTTTATGATTTATTCCACAATTTATAAATAATTGTGTAGAAATCGTGCACTGGCATTACGGTTAGCATGTCGGCCGATGTACGGACGCCCGATGGGAGACCAGCAACTCCAACAGTGCCTCCCATACGACACTATCACTCACGGTCAAAGGACCGCGAGCCTCGGGAACATAGCCGACCTACCGAGATGACCAAACACCCCCAAGTCTATATGATCGCTATTACTATTGGCACGCACTTTGGCTAATTTTAATTTTTTTATTTTATGCTAGTGTGACCGCATTCTGTCTGTTATTAAGCCAGAGTGCGATCCACCATGTAGTGAATTCCAAATCTCCAATAAAAACGCCTGAACTAGAATGAAAGCAATATTTTTGGACACTTATTCTGCTTTCACAGAGCATATTATGTTGATTTACTTAGTGTGGTTTATTTTGATTTATCCCGTAGTAAAATCGATGATATCTTAATATACAGATTTTTATATACATTTATACACTTATATATAATAAGTATGTTTGTTTGTTCCCCAATCACGCTCAAACGCCTGAACAGATCTTGATGAAAATTCTTTTGGCTGTACCTAGTATGGACTTTTACACTTTTTTGGGTAACATAAATTTTAAACCAGCTAAATAACTTAAAATAGCTATTGGAACACATTGAAAGGTTCTCTAGGACGGAAAGAGGTTGCTAGGCTATGGGAATGCAAAGTTGCGGATTATAATCATGCTAAGTTTTTTTTGTCTCTAATGAAACTTGCATTTTACTAAATCGTTTTCACAGATGGTATAGAACTACGATTAAAATCATCTGTACACGAAGATGTCTAATTAAATATTATAGATAAAATAGGTATTAAGTATTCTAGTTCTATTTTTCTAATGTTGTTTGCGAATTATATCCGCCTTTCATACAATAGCTATGCATCGTGATTCGTGATTGAAAGATCGAAGACTTCCTCTCTCGGGGTCTCTACGAAGGAGGTCAATTGGAATATATTTAACTCTGTTAGGCTTGATATGAACTAGGTTTCCGATACGCAGTTTAACATTTTTGAATGTTTTAAAGTCATTGTGTTGCTGTACAGAGATCGAAAATAATAGCCGTCTATTAATAGGTGCAACTATGCTTGCTATATCACATTGCTTGTTTTCTTATTTTTTTCCAAAAAATAGTAATATGTACCTACTCCATATTAGACCAATGTCTCAAAACTAAAAATAAAATATTACTTACTACTAAATCAGCATACAGAATAAGTACAACGTCTGGTTTTCAGGATTGCATTTATACACCTCGTATATTTAATACAATTTTCTATTTACCGAAAATGTTTATACACATTTTTTCCCCTTTTTTTTCTTGCAGAGTCTCTATGTGATATTGGGAACTGAGAATATGGTGCAATTATAAAACTGCATTTATTATTTTTCAAAGTTATATTTAATGATAAAAAAGTAATAATCAAACGACCTTAATCTCAGGGATGGACGATAATAATTAAAGGGCTTATTGTAGTTTTGTCCAAGGCTCTTTATGCTATGTATTTTCGATGTATCCAAGGATTATCGACTGAAACAGATAATAATGAATATTAAATATGTTAGTATGTATGTCCCAGACCCAATACCCTGTATTATGGGTATCAGGACAAGGATGAAACAAACATAATTATAAAATTTTTAACAAATCCTTTTTTTAAAGCAAAGTTCTTTACGGACGTTATGTGGTTGTTAGGGAATAAACTAGGAATACACATGTCGTCGCAATCGTCACCGTCACCCATTAGCTTCTCCTTTTATTAAATCCTTTTTATCTAGCTCTATCCATCGCGTCTTCTCTCTCTTTCTCTCTCCATAACAATCCATTGTTTCGCATCGCTTCAAGCGTATCCTGAGGCCATATATTTTTTAAAATAATATCTATGATAATAATATATTAATTAATATTTGTAAATAAATATTTGTTTCGCCCGGTAATCAAAACTTCGCGTAACGGACCACTGCCACCTAACAAAGCCGACGATGTTTTATTATTTTCTAAACAATTATACGTAAATAAACATTTCTTTCCAAGTCAATCGTAAATCAACAGGTCTTACGTTCTAGAAGAAACACATCTTGTGTTTTACATTTATGGATGTAATGCGCTCTCTACACTTGCGCCGCGAACGACCGTGTATGTTGGTGATTTCGCGCAAACGCATTCGCACTCCTCCTCATTCTCCGTTTGGTGTCGGTTTTTTGTTCTGCTTCTAAAGATTCGCACTTGGTTTTGGGTTCTCGGTTGCGAAACTATGCGGCTGCATTTCACTGGCGGAGTTCACGGAAAGATTGGCGCACGAGTGTAAAGCGTACTATCAAGAGAAGGGGAGCAGTCCCACCTTAAGGACTAATGTTACTTGCATATTTTTATGTTTCTCTTAGCTCCGTTTCGTTTTTCCCTCATAACATTGACAACTAAATGACGTGCAATATGTAAAAAACATATAGAAACATTGACAACAATATTGATATCCTTTACTTATAATGCAATCAGAAAGAGAAGGCAACTGTAATATTCCGATAAACAATTTTGAAAAAAAAACTGGGACTGCTCCCCTGCTCTTGATAGTACATGTGCTTGCTCGTCTTGGTGAGTTCGGGAACCTTGTGTACTCCGGCTGGTACCAATGCAACTTCGTTATAATTTAAAACGTATTCTTCTAAAAAAGTAGTACTTTACATTGTAGTTAACTTATGTTTGTCTATTAGCGTAAATTGCAATGTTTATCCAACTCGGCGCTCCGGAAACCACGAACGTGATCTCTACGAGTCTCATTTAGTGGTCATTTCTATTCATAAAGCGATCACTTGATTTGTTATCTGCTGTAAATGCTGTAATGCAGTGTTTATTATTTTCTTTGTATCAGTTTGATAACACCGCGTAAGTTTTAAAAAAGTATATGGAATACTAAGTATTCCAAGCATCGAATATTAGACCTATTGGAAACAGATACGCGACGGACAGAGTTAGAGTTCGAATTTTAGAATTTGTTGTCAATATCTATTATATTTTTAGGTATCTCGAAGTTTGTATCTTTTTTTTTAATTTCCCTAGTTGCCCAATAGATGGCGGTCGTTAGCGTTTTTCAGCACTGAACGTGAATGTTATGGATTTTCAACATTTATTTACAGTGTCAATATTCATTATGCAAATAGTTCTTTTACAAAAACCCTAATAATATTTTCAACTTCATTTTACATTTCCATGGTCACAAATTCATTGTTCTAATATACTATTGGTACTTGTAGGTACAATATGCCCGCATGGCACGCACACTAACGTAATGGATTACACGCATGCTGCCACGCGCAGCTACCCACACAGTGGTGACGATGATCCTTGACAACACGCTTTGGGTAATAAATAACGCAGTTGCGTACAGCGTGTAGCAAATAGGTATACCGACCGTCTATTGTAAGGAACGCCTGTTTCCTTTCTTGCATTAATTATTAATTAAATCGTGAAATATTTGCTTTCGATGCATAATACCATTCAATTCCACGCATTGACAAATTGATCGTAATTCAATAAGCTGATACAATAGCATCATTACGCTTATGTGGCCTTTAAAATATGTAAATCACATTTAAACATTACCCAAAAACCCATGAAAATATCTCGTTCTAAAACAGAAGCAAACCGCGCCGCGCCGATGACCTTACCTTGCAATATAGTCAAACAGTTCCGTGGTGCCAGTTGTACGTATGTCGTCACGCACATTTTTATACATAGTACAAGGTTCTAGCCCTGTACGCACACAAACGTAATGTGTGCGTGTGCGTGTTTGGTGTTTGTGATTTGGAAATAGATGGCGCTGCGCGTCGTCGATCGTTAGATTCTGCTTGTAAAGATGCGCTTCGCTTAGTAGGGAACAAGGAGCCGATTCTTGTTATCGCTTTGAACATGAAACGATCTATTTACAATTTCATTTTAGCCCATTTTGTATTTCTTCTTGCTGTGTTATTCTAAGATATCGTATACCAATGTAATAATATACATAAATATTATATATAAATCAACAATAATAGCTGCACTGGGTTTTTTTAAATGGTATAAAACCATTGCATTGTTTAGAGGTAAATTAAACCGATATTCTATTGTGCTAATAAGTAAAGACATATTAAACGTAAAAAGGTAGGTCCTCAATAATGTAATCGATTACGCACAATTCAAGAAAAGGTCGCTCTTCTAGCTAGATAATGGCGAAGATGCGCGCGGGGCACTCTTGGGAGGGACGACGCATGGCCCAA
This sequence comes from Tinea pellionella, assembly GCA_948150575.1. NCBI lineage: Eukaryota > Metazoa > Arthropoda > Insecta > Lepidoptera > Tineidae > Tinea > Tinea pellionella. The sequence goes on from OX411246.1 coordinate 1,667,825, forward strand.
TTTTAAACGTGGCCCGTCCATTACACAATGAATTTATTACCGTATTCAGTTGACATATATTATTGCGTTGTCATATTTTGTGGCATTCAAATGGAATGTTCGAGCAATCAGAGGTTACTCGAATTATATTACACTATTTGGTACATAAAACATACTTTAATACTTACCTAATCTTATTCTTTAGCGTGTAATTAAAAAAAAGTTGTTACTAAAGCAACTTTAATCCTGGTTGATTTCAGTATTGCATCATGACGTCATATTTTTCTATAGTTACATTTTCGTAGTTTGTTTAAATTTAAATCTTATGCATGTATGGATTAGGACTGTCTCATATGTCGATTTCTTTTTGAACACATAAATAGTTCAATTTTTAAACTAGTTTGTAAATGAATAATTTGTCTGAGTATTTTAATACAAGGGCAAGGGCGTTCGCGTTCTTCTACTATGTTAATCACATTTTGTAAGGTTAAGGTCATTTCGCCAATAAAATCGATAATTAACAATGATTTTTTTGTCAATTTTAAATACCCTTTTAATTACAATTGCATTGATTTTTTATTATCTATGCATATATTTTTTTTATTTACACTACAATGCTTGCTAATTAATATATTGATTAGGATTGCTAGAAATAATTAATAAAAGCAATCTTAATATTTTATAGCATTTTCAGTTGTTTAGTATCAAAGGTTCTGATAATATTTATTTTTTACATATTTTAGCTTTATTTATTTCCCAATATGTTTAATAATATATTATAATAATATACTACACAGTGTTTGTATATTCGAACGCAGAAACTTTCTAAGACAGGTTGGGAGACGAGAGCGATACTCAACAAAAGTATCAACTGATAACCGAGTCCTTGTCTGCATACACAACAAAAGAGCTCAAAAATGAGGGTAGAACAACAAAAGCGCGTTTTAAGGAGTTAAAATAGCTCCCTGCCGTGTGCAAATCAAAATAAGAATGGACATCTATGAATAAGCGATAACTAAGTTTTTATCTTGAATCTTATTGTAACAATTATAAAGTCTAATATTTATTGTCTCGATGGCAATCGTACTTAAATTTATAAATGCAGTTTAATATTATTTTTGACATTCCTTGCTGCTTTAATTTAGACATATACAAATGTTATCATACATAGCACGCCATGTATAAAATATTGTCAATATTTAGTATTAATGTTCAATATACATGGTAGGTAGATATTTAACAATTACTCGGCCGACGCGCGTCACATTGTCCAGAGGAGAGGGTCCAATGAATTGAAATAGGTAGACGTTCTAAGTATATCTACACATTTCTGAATAGAATTTGTTCCTAAAGGAAAATATGTTTGTTTATAAGAATATTTTTATTGTTGTTTCAAAATTTATGAAGGGAATTAATTAACCTTGGTTATAAAGAATGACTGATATATTTGAATTTAGATCAATTTATTATTGTATTTAAAAGAGTTGTGATTCAGTTTAAGGGCTGGTAATTCAATTCTTCTTTATTTGTAAGACGGAGAGAAAAAAAAAAGTAATTGTTACCTCAAAAAGTGAAAGAACTTATGGGTGTCAAAATACACATAGCTAAATAGTAAAAAACATGTAGAGAGTGCACAGTTGACTGCACACTCCTCTCGTTATACCTGGCTACTTTCAAACTATACCCGTATAGACAAGGTCGCTTCAGGGGTGTTACATTCGAAAGTGGTGGTACCACCTCAGGACGGCAGACTAGACAAATAACCATCATATTTAAAATGATGCAAAAAAAGTATTTATTAAAACAAAAATAAAAAGAAAGATATACTTGTACAATATCAGTATGATGTATACAACTTCTGGTTCACGGGATTGCTTTATATCTTTTTACATCCTTAACTTCTTTGAGTGCCTACGTTCGTCATTGATTACTCTTACTCGTATTTCACATAGCACTCCTACAGTACTATCATTGCAATCTTAGTTTACCATCTGACCAAACTTAGAATTGAATTACTAGCCTTTAGTGTCTACTACTTTTACACTAATTTTATCCCCTGCGTCTTCAAGGATGTCTGTTAAAATATGTCTCCAAAGACCCATCAGTGGGACCTCTGAGATACGATTGTCTTCGAAGACCCAGTATTGTGAAAGCCCCCCCTTTAAAAACCCACCAAGCAGACGTAGGTCTGTGAATACTAATGCTATGGAACCTACTTTACTCCACCTAAATCAGAATTGTTCTGCTTTTACAAAAGTTACCCGCGAAGTGATCTTGTTGCGTTTTGAGCTTAGCCAGGTATAACGAGAGAAATGTGCACTGTAAAACTAGATGGGGCACATTCGTCTCATCAAGCCGGCATAGCGGAGGCGACTGCTGCCTATAGAGATTTATCTGTGGTAGCAGTTGTTTCTGTTCATGGATCGCACTTTAGCTTAACAACAGGCGGAGAGTGTTAATATGCCGAGCTAAAAAAAAAAGTTAAAATAACATTTTGTAAGGTTAAAAATTCATCTTAATTGATTTAAATAGATTTTTTAACAGTTGTTATAGAAAACTGTAAAGAATCGAAGGACGACACGTAGATATTGAACGCATACGGAAATCTTCCTCATTACAAGGCCAAAAAACCGGTCGGATTCAAAAGCCGTAGGACCAGTGTTCGCGGGGACATAGCAAACCTCGTGCCTATACCTACTTCTAACAAATGATCGAAATAAAGTATAAAATATGGACGATTTATATGCAAAAAATATGCTTTTTTCACCTTTATTAGATCTTATTTGCTGATTAAAATCTATTATGAGTTTAGTCAATATGTTTAAAAGTGGTAGGAGTGTTATGAACCCCGTGGCTCGCGGTCCTTTGACCGTGAGTGACAGTGTCGTATGGGCGGCACTGTTGGAGTTGCTGGTCTCCCATCGGGCTCGTCCTCAGGTGGTGGATAGAGGGTCCCGGTATACTTCCCTGAGGTAACCCGACGCTAACCAAAACCAGCAAGGTGGGGTCTCTCCTCGGGTCACACTCTGCTTTCAGAGAAAACCTGAGTGAGATACCATTTATCGCGTGGGCGGAGGCGGTAGCGGAGTACCAAACGTTATCTCCTTCGCCCCGGGGTAACTTAATCATAATAATAATAATCCTTTAATTCTCATAGATTTCTAGTTACATAACTAAAAACATAAATTTCAATAGTACAATTAATTTTTCTGATTGTAATCAGTCGTCTGTTTTTAATTAAGGTAATTTAAACTTGGTAATTTACCATTTTTAAATGAAGAGACTTGCATGTTTTGGGATAGTAATAAGAGGCGTTTAAACAATGTACATTCGTTTCCTCAACCCAGCATAGTGGAGGTGACTATTGCTGCTCATCATAGTAATGTGAAGTTACAATAATCCTTTCATAGTAAAAATGCAGTAAAACAATTTCACCTGCGGGTATTGTGAGAAGGGATTTCGATGAGTTTGCAACTTGCCGCACCTTCATTTATATCCCTAAATGCGAAATTAGACTTTTGGGAATACTTTAATACTTTATGAAGATAATCTGTTTCTGTAAAGGTCTTCCCACAATCTTAAATTTTTTTTATTGTAGCTCGGCCTGATGTAACGGTAGAGTGCGGTCCATGAATGGAAACAACTGCTTCTGCAGAGAAATCTCTACAGGCAGCAGTCGTCTCCACTATGCCGGCTTGAGGAGACGAGCCTGTACCATCTACATTGACAGTGCACACTCCTCTCGTTATACCTCGCTACTTTCAAACTATTCTCGAAACGTGACAAGGTCACTTCACGGGTGTTACATTCGAAAGTGGTGCTACTACCCCAGGACGACAGACTGGACGAATAACCATCATCAGTCTGCCTACCACTCCTTAATAGCGCCTATAGGCACTGAGCGACCAAAGTAGATATAACATAGTTACATTGGTACCGGTCAGAATTAGCGTTTAGGTTTATTTAGGTTCGATCACGGGTCTCATAGATCGTGAGTTCACGCGTCTTACCGCTGGACCACGATCACAATATCACTATTAGATGTGTTTTTTTTATTTCCGTTTAACTATGTGTCGATTTTTTATAGTATTTTTATATACTTTTTTAAAGTTCAGCATGTGACCATAGTTCGCTCGATTTTAAGCTAGAGAGCAATCCTTGACTAGCTCCTATTGATAGCAGTCGTCTCCGCTATGCTGTCTTATGGAGACTAATGTGTACCATCCATTAACAGGGCACACTGCTCGCGTTATACTCGGCTAATTCCAAATTGATCCGAAACGCGTAAAGGTCACCTCACGGTACTTGATAGTGGTGGTACTACCCCAGTACTGCAGAAATAAATTAATCAAAGCACCACTGACACTAAAAAAAACATAGCTGTCATTATTTTTATCTTCCCCATGTTCTTCGCAATGTTTTAAAATTATTCACAATGTTTTAAAAGTCACTATTATTCACTTTTAAAGCCATAATTTAAAGCTATCTATTAGAAAAATAATGATCATTAGTCTTGATTTTCTTTCTAAGAAAAATCTCTCACAAAATTAACAGTTATGTAATTTAACAAAAAGGAACGTGTTAGCTTTTTTTTTCTTAATGATCTTAATTCAATAGTCATTAAGATGGAATTAAACATCTGGTTAACACATTTTATGTGACAAAATTAGATTGTAACGAAAATATTTAATGTGGAATGAATCATGTGATTTTAAATTAAAGTTAAAATCTTTACAGCGAGTATAAATGTAAATAAAATATTGGTTAGATTAGAAATATTCATTCTTTAAAAGAGCGGCCGTGGTCTAGCGGTAAGACGCGTGAACTCACGATCGGTGAGATCCGTGTTCGAACCTCGCTAATTCTGACCGGTAGTTTGGTCGCTCAGTGTGGTACACTATTAAAGTGTGGTAGGCAGACTGATGATGGTTATTTATCTAGTCTGTCGTCCTGGGGTAGTACCATCACTTTCGAATGTAACACCCGTGAAGTGACCTTGTCGCGTTTCGGGAATAATGTGAAAGTAGCCCGGTATAACGAGAGGAGTGTGCACTGTCAATCTAGATGGTACATGCTCGTTTATCTGTAGTAGCAGTTGATTCCATTCTGGACCGTACTCTAGCTTTACATCAGGCGGAGTGTTGTCACATGCCGAGCTACAAAAAAAAACGCTTTTAACTTTATGATATAAATTATATTATATGTATGTATAATATATACTTACATATTATATGCAGACTCACGCTACGCATATAATTAAAAAAATATTTATTTATTAAGTATTTTTAAGCGATTTTTTTAAATATTTCAATTTAAATAGGTGACTAAAAATAATGCAACGTCAAATTTGCATCTCTATGCAATTCGCGAATGTTACTACAGTATTTCGTAGCATTCTCGTAGGGGTGAAGCGGTGTAGATGCAGCTACGATGCACTTTGCAATATGCGTAGCGTATATCGTAGACTACGTTTAAATATTGTTTTATATATATTTTTTTATTATTATAAAAATTAAATCAATGAGTTTTAAAATAAAATCTCTTATACAGAATTATTTTTTTGTTTAATTTCATTTAGGGACTTTTGACATGTCAGGTTACGCCAGTCCCATTAGTACTTTAAACATTAATAAACAAAAAAATAATCTAACTTATAACTAATACTTATTTTTAATAATTTTTACAATAAATTTATATAGAGTAGGTAGGTACGCAATCATAAAAGCGTTAGCTTTTATTTCTAACTATCTACTATATTGCTACGTCTAGATTTCTAGAATTCGGTAGATTCTACGAACTTTATGCACACCTTTCATCTTTTTTCACGTTCTTTTGGGCACTACTTTATAATATGATACGATACAATCGATTAACGTTTAACTCTGGGTGTTGCCAAGACCACATTCAGCCTAATGCTAAACTAGAGTGCAGTTCATGAGTGCAGACGACTGCCTCTTCAGGCTACAGGCTGCAGTCACCTCTGTTATGCCGTCTTAACGATACGAGTGTTGGTGGGGAAGAACTCTTTCTATATATCCGGCTACCGGAAAAGTAGTGGGTACTACTCCAAGACGCAAATCTGGGCTACTAACCATCACTCCTCTATCCAATATTATCTTAAACAATAAAAGTTGTAACAGATTTTTAAAATAAACTATTGTACAACGTCTAAAATGAACACGGTGAATCATATCTATCACGATACGTGCGGGTACAGAATGCACACGGTATGTTTGTATCTAAACGTGGTGTCGTTCCCGGGTAACGAACTCAATGCCCGTCAGTTTGTTTTAAATAGTATTTTGGCGAGTGTGCTAGTCGCAATACAATCTCGAAATAGATTTCCTACTAGTTTCCGTCGTCGGCAAATATATAAAGATTTTTTAATACAAAAGATTTGTTGAACGTTTTATTGGATTTTATTGCGATTAATCGTGCTTATGGTTTCTAGTGTTAACTGTTTTTTTATCTTGACACGACATGTGACGTCGACTGAGCTGATGGCGAGCACGGTGGGATCTACCGACTCCTGCTGAAGAAGTGCAGCACACAGCGGGCTCAGTCGCCGTTACTATGTCGGTCCTTGAGTGAGAATTCTATGATGTCTCCTGAGGTTTATTTTTTAAAATTATTAACTATATGTTATTATTATTAACATTACAAATCGAATCTTCGTAATTTGAAAATAGGTTGGATCGAATGCAATTATTAATTCATAAAACTATGTACTCGTACATGGGGTTGTTTACGCGTCAATAATTTGTTCTGAAACATACAGCTGTTGTAATGCCAGTTAGTATAACCCGCGCCAGTAAAGAAGCGATTTATAAATGGTTGCTTGGTACTTATAGTACGGTCATCAAAGATAGCTGTCAAAAATAATTTTATGATTATATTATAAATAATATCTTATTAGTTGTAATTTATTTTATTTATAATCTTTTTATGGGTATGTCGGAACGGTCATGAATACGGGCTCTCATTTGAACGATTACGGGAACTACTGTCAGGTATTTATCTATTTTATTTGTAAAATTATTGAACACAGAAGTGGATGGAAGTGTTTATTTATAGTAAAACAAAATGGGCAATTACCTAATTGAGTAAAGAATATATTTTTGGGAACCTTACCGTGGTGTGTGAGTATAGACGGAAATATAATACGAACGAGATAACATGTGAGTCGACTCCTTTTATAAATCGTTCTTTATTGGCACGGGTTGTATCTACACTCTATATTCATTTTGTCGTTCATTTTTGGATAATTTATTTATAACATATTAATAATAACAGGCTCACCTCTCATTCAGATTAGGTTGCTCTATATCTTTAAAGGTTAATGTTTTTTTTTTACTTTTTTTACACACATTGCTTATTTTAAAATTTATATATAAATTATTTAGTTATTCAAAATAGTATTCAATTAAAATATCGATACATCATTAAATATACGCTTTGGAAAATAAATTATTAGAATTTAACAGACTGCCTGCTTTCGTAGTCTTCTCACATCAACGTAGGCCTATAAAACATGGCATTTTGTAATGTCATTACTATTAAATTTATTCAAATCACATGGAAGAATTATCCAATTGTCTATTAGGTTTTTAAATAATACCGCTTATAGTGAATATATAAATAAATATAGTTTAGCAAGTTCAAGCTTTTTCTATAGACTGCATGACGAACGAAGCATGGGCTTCGTTTAATACCACTAAATTAAATAATAATACTAATAAATTTTAGGAAACTGTTAAATATTGATTGAAAGATTTATCTGTAGTAGCAGTTGTTTCTGTTCATGAACCGCACTCTACCTTTTCATCAGGCGGAGTGTTGTCATATGCCGAGCTATAATAATAAAAATAATATATATAATATTTGGTACACGTTTCTAAATTACGCATTTGTAAAGACTACAATGAAAAAAATTGTTCACAATTGACCCTTAGCGTGTAAGGACGTAAATACAATCCAATGCTCTATTAGTACGACGTAATATGTCATTTTTCTATTTAGCATACCATACAATCTCAATTCGAGACATTGCAAATAATAAGACTTAAGTAAGCCGTATTTCATATTTGTGCCGTGGGCATTGTCAGATCATTGCTCTCGGGCGGGGAATAGGCACTCTTTGCTATTCCTTGAAATTAAATGCTCGGGTCATCGAACCTCGGGACCTATTCGTTGGGAACCTTCGGGGAATTTGAACGTGATCGGGTTTTTTGACTTCACTCTTCTACATATAAAACCGTACTATTATTATTTTATCCGGTATCTGACCGCACTCCGCTTGATGTTTAGCTAGAGTGCGATCCATGAACAGCTGATAGTGCACATTCCACGTAGAAATCTTTTATCCAAATTCTTATTTACAGAGGAAGTTTTCAGGATATTTTTATATTGTAGTTTGGCAATACTCCGCTTGGAAAGCTAGAAAGTAGTCCATGAACAGAAACAACTGCTACTAGTGAGAAATTTCTGTATCCAGCAGTCGCATCCACTATGTCGGCTTAAGGAGACGAGTGTGCACCATCAGGTTGACAGTCCATGTTATAAGGTAGACAATGAATATAAAATATTACATAAACTATTGTGATTCTGTTACAAGAAAACGGTATGCAATTAGTGGTATACTTAGTCCCAGGCACTCTCAGGTATGGCGTTGATCCTTCTAAGAACTTCGTGATACATAAAAACAAGAGTAGTAAACGACTTATTATATCCTGGAAATGATCTAGTTCATTTATTGTCCGAGATTTTTTTTATAGTAGTGCGGCATACGACCCCAATCAGACTAGTGTTAAGTTAGATTGTGGTCCGTGTAAGGCTGCTCGATGATCATCGTTGTTAATAGACATAACATCGATGTTTTAAAATCGATATTGCATTATGTGAAATATCGTGATATCGATATCACGGACACAAAGCATTTCTCTCTTAATGCAACTAAAACAAGAAAGATAAAACTTTTGTCATCTGTGTCTCGCTTAGATCATCTGTGTTTTTAACAGTCAATTGACAAAAAATATTTGAACTTATAATGTGTCCCTACGCTCTGATATCTCCAATTTAATCATTTCTTTGTTTCATTAAAAATTCCTGTGATTTTATTAGTGTTTTATTTATATTTATGTTCGTAAAAAAACATCGATGTTGGCTGACATCGATGTCATTATCGATTCCATCATCGATATTTTTGCTACGTCGAGCATCCCTAGGTACCCTCCACTATTCCGGCTGGACTCGTCTCGTTAATTTAGCCCGTTTCTCCAGTCGATAGAAGTCGATGTAACAATATACTTTGAAATATTTTAATAACAAGAAAAAATTTACCAAATATCATAAAGTATTACCCGTTGCCTTTTTGAGAATGTAGGCGTAGGTATATAAAACATTATAAAGTGTATAAAATAGGGAAAATGATATTACCTAAAAGGGTACACGTATGCATGTGTGTGTTGCCAAGGAAGATGTTTACACACAATTGGTCACCGATGAAGGCCGTCGCATTACCTATTACGTCACCAGTATATCGGAATGTAGACTTGTTACGTTGCGGTGAGATACATGAGACCGAGTTGGATAAGACTAAGAAAAATACATGCATATGTAAATAATCAAGTCTTATAATCCTCGTACGATATAAAATGTTAAAGAAAGTTATTATTAGATGAATGACTAACATAAGGTTTTTTTTATATTCATTGATAATCCAGTACGTTTTCCGGTTTACGCTTTTGTTCCCTAGACGCGCGCCATCGTAATTTATTCGTACTGTGAACTCTAGGAGCCCCTCGAATATTATCTTACTCTTAGAACATCAATGGCATTCATTTGCAGCTGCCGACCTGTGAACTGGAGGTAGGCAAAATACCTTAGAAATTTTTAAAAGCAGTTTTAAGAATTCCTTTGAAGTTTTCTTTTTTCTTCAATTTGGTAATTAAGCGAAGTTTTGGAATGTCCGAGGTCATTTTCCTGTCCTCCTTTTCTGTACTTAACATTTTTTTTTTTACTTTAAATCTGCCGATGCAGATCTGTAGACTTTTGAGTAAGAAATTTAATATATTAAATTCTGTTGACAGTATTATTTTAATAAAGTATAAACAATTTATTAAAATAACTTATATAGCTATCCGCTAATAAAGTAATTTGGATGTATTAAAATTAAACAACCTTTAGGGCTCTTTGAAGGGTAAAATCTCAATTAAGTTTGCTAATTGTAAAATTTAGTGAAAATTATTTTTGTAATTAGTTAGGGATGTTAGCAGTGAATGTTGAAGTGCTGTTAATTAGAGTGAAGTGTTTGGTGCTCGTAATATCATGCCGGGAATATCTTGAGGTCCCTGTGGAGTCGCGGCGTGGATTAGGTTGCCGGTGGGGTTGCACAGCTCCCGGCTCACCTTGGAGAGTAATTATAATGATCGGCGCCGGAGCCCTAGGCCGGGAGCTGCTCCTTCCTGGAGAGGCGTGCCGGGCTCGGGGTGGCGCAGTCGGTACGCCTACGCTACGCGCGTCCCTCTTGTGCCCCTAGCCTTGAAGCGAACTTTATCGACCTGTCCCGTTCGCACGTCTAGTCTCACCCCCACTCCCCGCACGCACTGTAATAACCCAATTTGTAAGAACCCCCCCTTTTCAAGGACGGCCGTCGGTCTTTATGGCGGCGGCGACGGCGGCGTCGATTCCACGACCTTGTTTATTTCAGTTTCTTTTTGTTTAGGAACCGGCTGAGCTTATTTTGGTGCGTCTGTACCGGGCTCAGATTCGCTCGTTTTTGCCATGAGGCTTGATGAGCATTTGAAAAGGTGATTATAAATGATATCTCTTGTACTATAAATTTATTTGTACATAATTTGTTATTCAATTATTCCGAAAGGGTCTTTGTATTTATTCCTTTACGTAGGTGGATTTAAATTTTAGAACGATGTCTTTAATTTTTAATTTTTACTTTAAGGCTGTACTGATATCGATTTGTGTTACATAATGAGTTCGTAGTTAGTTACCTTCCTATAAGTGCGCCGGTGGCGCGGGAGGGGGAAGCGAAGCCGCTATGTAATGGACATTTAGGTACACAGATATCTCATTTGGTTAAGTCAGTGCAAAGTTCAAGGTCGTCGACGGCACCCTTATCAAAATCGGTCCTTTTCGGTCGTCTAGACGCTTTCACGCCTCCAACCCTTTTTGGGTACAGCTGTGAAATATGTACAGATAAATCATTCTTTTTTGCACTCTTTATTTAGTGGCTCGCGTGACAAACGGCGCGACGTTCGTATTCCTGGGACTACATCGCTTATTGCAATACTCTATTTTAATTAATTCTATATTAACGTAGTCTCGTTTAAGATATTGAAATAAGGCTTTCCTTTCAGCTCGTTCCAGAATTCTGAATAAATATCCTTGTGATTTTTGGAAACTAAAATGAATTGCTCTTAATAATTATAATTAAAATGTTAGACTCGCTGCCTGTGAAATATTTTGATTGATCTTCATGAAGAGCATCATTTAGAAAGTGGGTCGATTTGTCACACCCACTTCTGAAATCACTCTCCTACTTCATTTAAATAAATGTCGTAAATAAGATGTCGTTTTCATTCTGGTAATTTCGTATTTAAGTACTAAAGTTTTTTATTATTATTCTGCTTTTATAGCAGCTCCGCCTGATGTTAAGCTAGAGTGCGGTCGATGGTCAGAGAGAACTGTTAGCCGCCTCCACTATGTTAGCTCGAGGAGGCCAGATTGACCATGCACACTCCTCTCGTTATACCCAGCTATTTCCAAGCTAAACAATTGAAAAAGTTTGTGTTTTTTGTTTTATTTGTAGCTACAACTACCTTTAGTAAGTAAAATGAGACGAAATAATAACAACCTTATTAAATCCGATCCTTAGTAACAAATTCGTCTTTAACATACAAGTACATTACTCTGCTCATTATATTAAATTATACGCAAAATAATATTTAAGAACCTAAATTATGTGGCTGTTTGTCTAGGTGTTCTCTTACTTCTTGACTATCGATTTTCTGAGATACGCTTTTATCCTTTTCTGCGTTGTGTTCAGCTAGAGTACAGTCAATGAGCGGATATAATTGTTAACACAGAGAAAAGTTTGCAGGCAGTGGTTGCTAAAGATGGGCAAATTGTATCGATAAGTTTAAAAGATATCGAAATATGTACCTTATCTAGAAAATAATCTCAAAATATCGTATGTCACTGCAGGTATATCAGCAAAAAAAGTCAAAATATATCGATATATTGTGATGTAAATATTTTGCGCAGCCCTAGCAGTCGTCAGCCGCGTCGGGCTTAACAGGAAAGATTTCTCTATCATCAGTCTACCTACTGTATGGTCTACTGTATAGTGGAGGTACATTAAACCTAGCCTAGTGTATAGACACAATCAATGTGACCCGTGTTCAAATCTCGCTATTAAAAAAAATAGTTCAAGATAATGACGTCACACTAGTATAATGATATTATTACCGATATATTGTTCCGATAATTAAGCCACCATTGTCGTTAATCGACTATCCGAAACCGCCCGAAAGACGAATTGAAATTAATGATACTTGCCACTTAGAACAAATCTATTTTCTATAGAACTTTCATTCTTAATTATGCTTAAGGAGTATGCCCTGTCACATGTATCTCATAGTGCACATTTATCTCCTCAAGCTGACATCGCGGATGTGACTGCTGCTGGAAGACTTTTTTATGGTAGAATTTATTGTTTTAACTGTTCATACTACGACGACGCGACGTGAGGACGTGTGGTCATATGTCGAGTTACTATATAAAAAAAGGTAGGTGTTAATTTTTGCTTCTAAAAATAAGGTTTATACTCACGCTTATGCAAAGGTGCGGGTAGAATTTAACGACGCAAAAATCTTCTATATACCATATACTTTCACAAAAATGTGAGCAGTTTGATAGCGGAAATAAACTGCTACCTATTACAGGCAGCAGTCGTATCTTCTATGCTGGCTAAGGGTCAATTTAATTTGAATATTAAACTCACCTGATTAAAATAAAAGAATTAATTTACGTTTAATTTATATACATAAAAAGTTGAAGGCGCAGTTCTTATCTGCACGAAAGATTCAGACTTATGACACGTATTGACCGCTACGAAAAAACCAACACGCTACGTTTAGGCCTGTGACTGTTTATCAGATGTTCCTAACGGTCAGGGCGAGTTGGGAAATGATTTATCAAAGAAAATTATATTGTGTATAAAACATCTTTTTTTTTATATGGAAGAGCGGCCGGAGTCTAGCGGTACGAGTGAACTCACATCGATGAGACTTGTGTTCGAACCTTGCTTGGACATTATTAAAGAGTGGTAGGCAGACTGAATTGTTATTAGCCCAGTAAAGTGACTATGTCGCGTTTCGGCATCAATTTGGAATTAGCCAGGTATAACGAGAGGGATGTGCACTGTCAAGCCGGCATTATCTATAGTAGCAGTTGTTTCCGTTCAAGGACCGCACTCTAGGTTTACATTAGGCAAGGTGTTATCATATTGCTAGTTAAAATAAGAAAAGACTTGTTATAGATCCTTTGAGAATAAAAAATTCTAGCTCAATTTTTAAATTATAAAATAACAGAAATAATGAAGTAAATATACTTGAATATAAGTACATTAAATAAAATTATATATTCCCAATAATAAAGTATTTTTCACAGCCTAGTATAACTATTGGGAACACGCCGTAAATCTCACGTAACCTGACTGGCTATTGAGGGTAAAAGTGGGGTGAGGTGGGGGCGAAATGTTCGGCGCGCCAGTTTCAACAACCATCCTGAAAACGAGAACAGGGCTGCCACTTCACGAAACTTCCGAAATTTTAGGCTGAAAATTAAATAGGTAGGCGGGTTTCAGAACACAAAGGCGGGTGGGTTGTTTATATGTTTTATGTAGGTGTTGTATTTTGTTATATATATTTTTGCGTTCTGTTTATTTCTCACTTGAAATAATTTATTGTGTTAAAATATATTCTTAATTATTTATTTTTATTTTTAATTAAATACGTATTATAAATGTAGTCGTAAATACTTAATTTATGTTTAGTATGAAAATATTACGAGAATACTCTTGTAAAATCTCAATTAAAATTTATTTATGTTTAGTCGAATTAGAAAAGTGTGTTATTTTTTTTCTGATTTATAAAACTTAGTACGTTACATAATATAGTAACTGATGTAAAACTTACTTGAAGTTGCCAACCCTAAAAGTGGGCCCAGTGCGCAACGCATTGAAAGCGAAATGTACCACACCGATAAAGTACTCTGCCAAAAACATGAAGTTTTTTTTTCCTTGCGTCTGCAAATAGAGCTTATGATTTTCAGACAAGACCTTTGTATAAGTTAGGTTCAAACGATTCTCAATTGAAACTTTAGTATTTTATTGTAATTTGAACTTTACGAATTCATATCGAATTAATTTGCTTTTCCTTTAGTAAAAAGGAAACTGAGAACTTTTTAAGCTACACGATATAATTCTAAGGATTACATTGTTTCTTATTCTATTTATTTTTTCAATTAAAATACCAATTACGTTTTAAATCGGCTAATAAATATTTAGTTATCGAGTTAGTTCTTTATATTCTATAAAGGTCTACATTCTCGTGTGCAGAGCGGAATAACTTATAGCGTCACAAGCGTTGAAAATCGAGGCCGCATAGCCTGATATAATGGAGAACGGTCGAGAGGCACGCACTGAAAACGCACGCGAGTCCACTTACAACCTTTATTAGCAAATCTTTATAGGCGCCCCAAACTCGCCTCCGTTATTTTACATCACTCATTTATTACACTGAGTTTATACAACCTCTAAAACAAAGTCAGCAATGTATTGTCTTGTATGAAAGTTACGTACGTTAATTGGAAAATCGAAAAGTTTTCGCATCGCTTAGTAAAGCTGCATGTTTGTTTAGAAATTGCTGCCGCATTTTCACTGTTCCTAAGAACCTTTGTTCAGTGAATAAATTACTTGAAGATGTAGTTTTAGATAGCTTTCTGACAGGACTTTAAATGTTGACGCGATCATTACTTGCAAAACAAAAAGTAAATTTTCATAATCATCTAAGTGAAAATATTGAATAATGTTCTGTGATAAACGTTCAAATAACACGTACTTATGTCCTTTCGTGTATATGTAATAATTGCAATGTCGAATAAAATACCAAATATCCGCTTCATCGCTTATTTGCATTAGCCGAGTGCAAATTCGTAGTTGGCCTTGAACGGTAACAACGGTTCATTATCGTCTCTAGCCGCGACGTAAGTAGGTAGAGCCGAGTGGCTTGCAATGCGGAAAACGATCCCAGCACCAACGCGCACAACATTGGCGAGCGCAAATTGAAACGAGCGTGCAGAGTGCGGGGCTATTGCCCTCCCCATTCCAATGCAAGGCCACCCAGGGCCGCACTGTGCTGTGTGTGCTGAGAGCCGTAGTCATGGCGATCGCCTACGCGGGCCCGGTTGCGATAGTGACACAATGATCCGTGCCTCGCCCTCGCCACCCGCCTCGCAGCCCCGCGACCCGCTTATTTGAAGCTCTTTTCAATTTCCCTCGGTGGTGACTAAAGCCTACCTGATGTACACCATTAAAGGGTTAATTTGTAACATGTATTTGTCAGTCACAATTTCCATCATTCGATAAATATATTTTTCTTTCTCATTAATTAGGTACACGGCCAACTACCGATGTGCTCAATCGAAAATACATACAAAATTTGGTCTGGACTTTCGTGTCTTAATTTTTTTTTATAATTCAGGATATACTTAATATTACACAAGTCAATGAGATACGATTAAGTGGAAAAATTTCATAGTTCTTTCGATTTCTAAATGTTATCGAAAGCTAATTTTTTTTAATTTATAAATCAAGTTTTGGGTTTTTACGCGTGCGCATCTTCTTTTATATTATATCAGCCTGTGTGTAGGGGTTAAACATGAGTTAAATTGGTAAAGTTTTCGTTTGATGAGTTTAAATGCGGCCCTGACCGGAAAGTACATTGGATGCTAAATCGCGCTATTTGTGCTCGCCACGACGGGCCTCCGAACTTCGTACCTACCTCCGCCTCCGCCTAGATTGTATCCCTCCCCCTATTGAACCACTCGGTCCGTTCCTAAGATCATCATAGAGCATGGTATTCGCCAAATGTGTAGAACACAGTGGCTTCTTTGTCGACGGTCACAGATCGTTTGACATGTTACGCTGATAGCGATATCTACTGCCAATTACGCCGTCGCGCGTCGACAGAATTAAGTTTGAACTCATAAACTAGATGCCCTACCTACTAATGTAAGCTGTATAGTCAACGTGCCTTTAGATATGCCTAATAGTGATATAATCATGGAAATATTATTAAAGTTATTTTATCTAAGTCGAATGGCACGCACCAAACTTCACCCTGAACCCGGTATCGCGCGATTCAACTCATATCGCATTCGGCTTGTGTTCAGACAATCAAGATTAATTCACGAAAACGATCATCGAATACACGAATTTTCAATAAGATTACATTTTATTGTCATCGTTATGTGTTATGCTTCGTGAATGTGTTTCTTCTGTTACATGATCTTGGGTGTGGATGCGTTCATGTATTAATAATTCTCATACTTGAAATTCTCTCCGGCGTTCACTAGGATTGAACCGCAAAAATTTGCTTACTTATTATTATAAAAAAATGTGTTCATGTGTAAGGAACAAAGCCGTTGCGAATCGCAACGGGCATTGTCGAGCGAATTTCTGGCTTACGATGGATTCATGAAACGCACTTAAAAGAAATGGGATTCTATTCGTCGCGTCTCAATTCGTCTCTAATGGACGCAAGCCTTAACATTTCTTAGATTTAACCTTTTTTTAGGTCGAAAGTAACAGCAGCTGAATTTGGTTACTAAATAAATAATATATTAAATGACGACGCCAATGTATAATATGTATGTTGATATAATAGAACAAATTTAACTGGATCCATTCGAGCATTCCCGGTAACATTTTCAATGTCAAATAATTGAGGCTCCCGAATAACGCGGTAAAGGGATGGTTGTCATGGTAACCATCAAGACTAGGTCTGAAATCAAGGATATTGATTAGAAAGGAGAAAATTAATGAACGTTTTCGCAGAGATGTAAAGTTTATTCAAGTATTTGTTCATGTATTAATTATTGAAATTGCTTACTCGTACAAATACAGAATTGTGTTTTTGAATTTTATTTATTGCATTTTTCATTAGATAATAAATAACTGAGAAAATTTCATTTGCTAAAACAAAAAAATACATATTTTCTGTTTGTTTCAGATAATATTGAGTACATAGATGCAATGTAAACGTTA
Source organism: Tinea pellionella (assembly GCA_948150575.1). Classification (NCBI taxonomy): domain Eukaryota; kingdom Metazoa; phylum Arthropoda; class Insecta; order Lepidoptera; family Tineidae; genus Tinea; species Tinea pellionella. The sequence goes on from OX411246.1 coordinate 1,685,148, forward strand.
AATCTAGGTACGTATATATAAGCGAGCGAGTGACCTCAGGTATAACGAGAGGAGTACATTCTGTCGACTTGACGTGCATATTCGTCTCTTTAAAACTTAACCCACTATGCAGCTGAGGCGACTTCTGCTTGTAGATGTTTCTCTATGATAGCAGTTGTTTCCGATCTGGGACGGCTTTCTCAGTCTTTACCATTCTTTTAATTAATGTACTTACTATGCCTCGTTGGGCCACGGCTTATTTTTTTAATATACACTATGGATTTTTTTTGAATTTAATAAAAAATTAACTGTAAATATAGATAATATTAATAACAATAAAATACTTTATTGCACAAGATTATAAAATATAAAAATTGCAAAAGGCGAACTTAATGCCTTAAGGCATTTTCTACCAGTTAACCTTTGGAAGCTTTGAAAAGTGTTTTCAGTGCAGAAAAAAAAAAATAAAAAAAAAATCAAAAATTATTGAATAAAAGCAAAACAAATGCATGTAGCATAAGAATTTGATAAATATAATATTTGATTGAATTATATTGTCGTATACTATGACGTAGACTAACAATTGCATTATACATAGACTCGTTGATAATTATGTGGTTAGAATCATCATTGGGGCTACGTGATGGGTGGAGAGTCTATCAACGGTTATTGCACTTTAGCGTTTTTTGGGAACTATTCTTTTAAAACGTCTTTAAACAATATTCGTTCTTATACCTATGCACGAAAGGTCGCTGTTCGTATAAATTAGAGTGTATTTTTTGCATTTATTGCACAATATTTGAATGACTAATGTGCAGTGAATAGTAACTAGGATTTAGGTATACAAAAGGTAATGAAATATTATTATTTTTGGTGTTAATAATGTATTGTATAATCCATTATTTGTTTTTAATGTTTTTTGTTTAATTTATTTATTATTATTAACTAGGTGATACGGGTATCACCTAATATTGTGTAAATTAACATTATGCGTTTAATTTGAATTATTATATAATAAGTTCGTATGAGACAACCTCTCTTCCCTTAAAAACACTGAAAGACGCAATTCTGTAATTTTTTTTTAAAAGCCCGAAATACGAATTTTCGTATTCCAATCTCGGTTTTCTTATTACCCTTAATGTTTCTCTTTTTTTTTTAAACTAAAGATAACCTATAATCAATTGTCAGATTTTTAAATTAAAAAAAAAGTCAATTATAATTTTGCAATATTGTTTTTATAATTGTTATTGTATTGCTGCAGTTGCAATACAAATTTTATTATAGAATAAACCTAAATAAGTTTATTAAATCTATTTTCAATTCAAATTGTTTTTATGCGTCTCGAGTACATTGCTGGGTTAAAGGTTATCTTTGCGCAAACATAATGTTGTTAACGGCATTATTTTTATGAAAAAAAAAATGCTTAATTATAACTTACACATGTATTTAAATGAGATAAGCAAAGGTACTGGATTTAATGAAGTCAATAGTTGTAAAGAAAGTCCACGGAAATAGATGTAATAAACGAAAAATGAGAGACAAAGCGACTAAAGAACATAATTAAAATTTTGTATGAATCATAATATTACCTGGCATCAATTGCTCCCTTCAATTTTTACGTTATACTTGAACTTAAAGCGAGCCCTGACCGTGAACATTAAGCATCTGATTACATAATACGTTTGTTTCTTTTCCTGTTTATCCGCCGCGCCATGCCATTCTAATTCTTATAGCTTTTATATTTAAGTATGTTTTTATAGTCTGTGATACGGCTTTATTCTTTTGCAATGCCACAAAATTAGTACGAGAATTCGAATCATATATCCATTAAGTTGATCCATATTTAGATTTGTAATGCTCGCTTTCCACGACGGCGTCTCGTCGTAGTTTGTATAGAAATTACCTGAACGTTTTCTTTGGAGAGTCGTCCTAACTTGTCATTTGCTTCAATATGGAGGAAGGCGAAATAAATTCTTAACAATGGCATGCATCAGGTATATTTAACTTGTAATTGAGTATGAATACACTAAAATGGACTTTCCGGCATTCCTTTCGTAGATAAACGCGCGTCTTTATTCTCTAATAAATAGGCGAACACGTATTCGTCTGAATTTAGACGCTCTTATTTCATTTGCGAAGCCTTTTGAGAAATATGTTGGTGTACTATTTTTTTTTATTGTAGCTCGGCGTGTGACAACCTGATGTAAAGCTAGAGTGCGGTCCATGAATGGAAACGACTGCTACTACAGAGAAACCTGTCGCCTCCACTATGCCGGCTTGAGGAGACGAGCATGTACCATCTTAGAATGACAGTGCACACTCCTCTCGTTATACCTGACTACTTTCAAACTATTCCCGAAACGCGACAAAGTCACTTCACGGGTGTTACATTCGAAAGTGATGGTACTACCCCAGGACGGCAGACTGGACGAATAACCATCATCAGTCTGCCTACCACTCTTTAATAGTGCCTATAGGCACTGAGCGACCAAAGTACATATAACAAAGTTACATTGGTACACCGCAGACTGACCGCAGAATTAGCGAGGTTCGAACACGGGTCTCATCGATCGTGAGTTCACGCGTCTTACCGCTAGATCACGGCCGCTCTTACGCTTCTATTCTGTTCTATATTTTCCTTCTAGGCAGGATTAACGGAAAAGCCATTAGAACTTTTTTTTTTAAATTGTAGCTCGGCATATGATTACGCCGTCTGATGTAAAGCTAGAGTGCATTTTATAGGATTAGTATGTAGTTAGATTTTATTATGAGTGACCTAGGTGTAGCTGTAAAAGGACGGGCCTCATGATTGCTAAGACCCGTGCTCAAATCTCGCTAAATTCGGACCGGTACTAATGTGATACAACCACGAGCTTAGTACAATATTTAGAAAAACAAAAGTGTCCAGTTCGCCTCCTCTATGCTTTCTTGGCAGAGGTTACACATCAAAGTGGTGGCAGTATGCCGTATACTGCTACCATCATCATTAGCTTCTCGGCGGGAGGAAGTGATTTGCCACGTTTCATTGGTCAATATATCTATTAAATTTGTACGTGTTGTTAGTTATGCAACTGATCGTTTTGGGACGGTAGGGTGACGTCATCTTCGCGCAATGTACTGCTCGGAGTTAGGGTTCAGGGCCATTCTACAAGTTCATATATTGTTTTAGTACTGCGACAACGCCTCATGTCTATTGTGTTTAATTATTTTAATTACAAATATAAATGCACTATTCTATAAATGGGGCTATCTGTTTTTTTTTCGGTAATTGAATACAAAATTCAATTTTTCAGAATATTCAAATAAAGTGACGAACTTATTTTTTTTTATTCGAATGCTAAATTTTTTACATTTATCGTTATGTTTTTTTAATTTATTATTGTAGGAAACAACTGCTACCACAAAAAAAATTATGCGTATAACAGTCACCTCCGCTATGCCGGCTTAAGGAGGTGAATGTCCACTATCCACATTGACAGTGCACAGTGCACACTCATCTCGTTATTTCTTTATGTTACTTCTAAAGGTCCCGTCTATACCTATTTATTGAGAGTACGCAGCTCTAATTACAATACTCGTATATTTTGCGAAAAAAATAATAGATAAAAAAAAGTAGGTATTTTTTAAATAATCTATGTCATATTCTCTTATCAATGTAATTTTACCACGAGGAAGTCTAGTCTGCATACTACGAATTTTATCTGATGCATGTCTTACATGTAGGTAGATAGGTATTAGTAGTGTTGCCATCTCTAAAATTTGGCAACCAGGACAAGACGCGTGAAAACCCCGGATTTTAGAGGCCAGAACCCGGACATGTCAACAGGTTTTTTTTAAACATAGTCAGTGTAATAAAAAACGACGGGACGGTGAATTTAAAAAATCTCCGGATGCCCTCTAAACTAGGACAAATCCGGGGAAATCCGGACTGATGGCAACTCTAGGTATTAGGCATGTAAAAGGACTCGGACTGAGTATATACACGACTTATCGTCCGTGGCCGTAATGGCAAATATTTAATTAAAAATAATAATTCTATATCTTTATCATAATTTCAAAAATATTCTGAATTCTTATATATAATGCATATTATAAAAATGAATGTCTGCTTGTTTGTTTGTTCCCGAACAATAATTGTGTTTTATTAGAAAAGGAATTTTTAGACCCACTTGAATCCCTATAGTTTGGTAACAAAATATTTTTAAAACAATATCTTATTTTTTTTATTTATTTAATTTAATTATTTCAACACATCATTTACCAAACAATAGACAATGTTTAATTACATAAAAACTTAGTCAATTATTAAAGGATTTAAAATAATAAAAACTTCAAATATTGCATTAGAAAACATTTAATTACTCAATAACTCGTCTGAAAAAATGAAAACTGTTAGTAATAAGGAAGTACATTTATTTTTCTACAATATTAACTAAAAAACCATCGACATACTCGAGAAAAAAATTTGGGGCCCATTTTTCTTAGGCGAATTTGAAATAAAGTCTGTACATAGTTTTATTGTTATGAATACTATTCGTAGACGGTTCTCGAAAACCCTTTTGTGACTATTATATTATAAAAAAAGAACCAGACTTATTATGCTATTTCCTAGAAACTTCACCCCAGGAAATAATTTTGAGTCTCACATCCTACGCGCAAACCGATTCTGCATGTTAGTTTTAAACTACAAAATCCTTAGAGAGGACTTGATATATTTTTTCTTTTTTAATCCCTATATTTATCATCTGTTTACCTCTAATTGTAACATTTAATTATAATATATACATTGCTTTAAATATATCTCTATGTTATTAGTTATTCACTTTATAAAAACTGATTTTTCAAATAGATTTTATTTTGTGTAATCCGGCATTGTAAAACAAATACTTAACAGCAAACGTAGTAGATTATTAGAATGTATTATTTATAATATTATTATTATTTAAATGTTATATCACTTATTCAGTAGAATTTCATTATTTCCTGTTTACGAAAATATTAATATTGTTTTTCTGTATTCTTTCAACGTAATAAAATGCAGTTGATTTGATAAGCTTATCTTTAGTGTTTCATTTGATATCTACGCTTTTTTGGCAGCCATTGACAAAAATATGTTTTCAAAATAATATATGTGCCTATATATTGTTTTATCTTTAATTATTTTCAGTTTTTTTTATTATCGCGCGTCAATGTTTTCCTGTACCCTTTAAATTTTAATTTTGTTTAGTATCCCAATAAATTTTTAATAAAATAATTAAACATGGGTGTAATATCTTAATGAAACTTTTTTTAATTAAGTATCTTTTACAACTCATTCGTTTTAATCTTACTTCCTTCGTTTAAGAGTAAATATACGTAAAATAATGATAACATATTGACTCCGAATTGCGTGACGTTGTCCATTGATGATAATAACAAATTTCAGTTACTGCAACGAAATTAAATCATTGACGGTTAAAATGTATATATTTACATTTTGTTTTCTTTTGTTTGACTTGTTATGTAAACAATGTTGTCGCGAGAAAAACACAGTTTTCCGTATGCGATCATACGATACAAAGCTTGGATAAAAATGCTATGTTATATGTAGAAGAAATACACGCGTCATGAACTAATTTATATTTCAAACTAATATATAACCTAGTTAATATGTACAATACATTTAGTTACACTTTTGCACATAAAAATTCTATTTTCCATAATTAATAAAAACTTTCCTTTTAGCTGTGATCAAACTCCTCCTGATATTCAGCTGAAGTGCGGGTGACTGCTACCTTCACTATGCCCGTCTTAAAAAGTATAATACGGCGTCGTTCCACCTTTCGAGCTGATCCCGAGACGGTAGAAGGGACTACCGTCAGTTTCTCTACCACTTTTTAGACATAGTTATTGTTAGGTATATGTACATTGTACACGTGTTATTGATAATTAATATAAATTTATTTTGCATAGTCATCGAAGTCTGCAGGTGTTTCTTAGACTGGATTTTTTTTCGCCAATCTTTGTTCTCGCTCCGTGCGATTTTTCCTAGTCGTGTGTGTCCTAACGTGCAGCTAGTCGTTCGAGGTCGCCCACATTCGATCTGTGCAAATTTTGTTAGCGGTAAGGTCGGTGGCCGAGTCCAGGGCCGTGTGGCCGTATCTCTAAATTTTTGCTTGTTAATTATAAAAATAATGCGTTATATAACGTGTCGTGATGTCTCGCTCGCACTTGAATAATGTGTATTGTTGCCGTCTCCATGCCACCTAAGCGACTCCACTCACACACTCACATCCTAGAAAAATACATTCATGATTTTCGGCTATGGCGTGCGTGTGTGCGCGAATGACGTTATTCAGCGATGCGATTACAGAGACGTATTGAAATTCTTTTATTTTTTTGCTTTATATTATTCATCTGGGTTTTTATATTTTTTAAATATGATGATTTTATTTCACCGATTATATGAGTAAAATAAATTGAATGAACAAATATTTATGATAGGTAGGCTTGAAATTAATAAGATAAAGGTATTTCATTTTTTATTCATAGCTATCACGCCCTATTTTATGAATAAAAGTTAGTAAAAATCGTGTATTAATTTTTTACAAAATAAAAATATTGCATTATTATTTTAGTTTTTCAAATTCGGCCCTGTGCTCGCTTACACGTGCCGCGCGCCGTTGTCCCCGGGATGCGATCTTTGGCAGTCAATGCATGCAACCACATCGTATTTGCGCACTGACGATTCATTATGCTATCTCCCTCTCGCCCCGCATCATGCCCCTCGTTACACTTGTTTTTTGATAATATTTTTGCACACATTTCGCTTCCGCGTTGTTTCGCGATATAAATTAAAAGTAAAGATAATAAACAATAGTCTTTTTTAAAGTCGGAATAGTGATTCGATTTTAAGACGAGTAGAGGAATTTGGACGCGGTCACCTGAGCAATGTGCAGTCGCTTTATTTAGAGAATTCTTACGTAAAGCGGTGGACGGACGCGGAGGTTCGATTCCTACAACACTTTTTTCTGTTCATAATTTGAGACACTTGATTAAATAATGTATATCTAAAAATTAAAACAAAATTACTTATATTACAAGTTGAAAATCAAGGTTGGAATATATTTCCATTAAACAAAATAATATCGATCAGAAATAATCCGAGGTGGGAAGAGCTAGAGCGAATAAAATTTGTTAGTAATAAAAAAATCAATCAATAATATTATACTTATTGTTACGAAGTTGGTTACTGAAACATTATTTAATCTCTGTATGCTAAGAGAACCAAAACTGGTTTCATAAGTTAAAAAAATCAGGAGCGCTATTCTCGAGAATTTGATTTGTTTTGCCTTTATGTAACTTTTTCATTTATATTTTTAAATGTCTCCACTAAGGTAGTTAGCAACCAAAGTACGTATAACATAGTTACATGGTTAAAATTCAGCCAGGCTTGAACACGGGTCCGTTCTCTACCGCTAGACCACGGTCGCTCAATGTTTTTTGGTAAAATATAAATATTTTTGACACTAGATTAAAATAAATGTGTACTGACTGATTTTACTGCAGGATTATTTATTGTAAGATCTTTTGATAGTTATAAAATATTAACGGTCTCTGTAGCGTAGTGGTTAGCGCGCTGATCGATTGAATTGTCCCTGTCATGTTATCCATAGAACAAGGTCTTTAGGAGTAGGGGAGGGGCCAATGATTCGTTCTGAATTAAATAATTTCGAACATAAGGATCTTTTTTCCTGGAAATACCTAGCTAAATTCTGATCGGTACCAATGTAACTATGTTATATGTACTTTGGTCGCTCAGTACCTGTGATATACACGTAAATATCAGCTTAGTAAAGGCTTTTAAAAACGAAAATAAAAATATGTAATAATAAAAAAACTTTTGTTTTTCCTTTTCCATATCGTCTTATAGGAAATAAATTTCAATAAAATATTTTACGAAATACCTATATTTAAAATAATATTATAGAGGTAGAAAATGTAGTTAATTTTCCTGGAAAATAAATACTAGAGAAAAATATGCGAACTGAATTTTTCATGCTCAACTAACTAATATTAAAAATATTATTACTAAATGCTAAAGGCTGCTTGTGTATTTATATTTTAACCTCCCCCGAAGAAAAGTTACTTGTAAAATTTATATATTACTCGTATATTCCAGAAAAATTTCGTTTGTTTAAATTGAAACATGTACGTGAATAATCTTGGCTGAAAAAAAAACAAATGAGGATCAATTTGGAAGTAGGATGATGCACATTCGTCTACTCAGGCCGGTATAGCGGTTGCCTGTTGCCTGCAGGAATTTCTCTGTGATAGCAGTTCATGGATAGTATTCTAGCTTAACATCGGGCGAATTGTTGTCATATGCCGAGCTGCATTTAAAAATGATCAATGATTTTATGCGGTTTACTATTACATTGCGTATTTAATCCGAAAAGGTTTCGGGCGATTTGCAGCTATCGTTGTCGCGACGAGGGAGAGATGTGTAAATGGACCGCACTCTAGCTTTACATCAGGCGGAGTGTTGTCACATGCCGAGCTACAATAAAAAAAAACAGTTATCTTTCCCATTATCGCTTTGCTTTTTTTTTAATTTTAAACGGTTAGATCTCTTGATATATGTATTTCATTTGTTACAAGCCTTCCAGGCTTCCTTTAAGCCTTTTCCCTCTTCCTTTAGAGATATTTTACCTAGGAAAACAACACTATCTAAAACCTTCCTTAACGCTACGGCTCCACCTGCGTTAGCGTTAATGTTAATGGCTGTGTCCAATTTCGCTATAATTAGCGTCTAAATGCCAATACTATTGACGTTAATAAAATAACGCGTTCAAGCCTTCCCACATTAATGCACAAATTAACGCGTTATAATGCCGTAGCCTGCCTAGGTATCAGAATAATGGTAGTTATTAACATTAATTTTACATAAATAAATAATAAAAAAAAAGAATCATAAAAGAGTTTTATTTCTTCTTTCATTTACTTTTATTTCTTAAATGCAAACAAAATTAACCATTTTCATCCTCAATAGCCGTATTAATTAACCTTATTGTAGTTTACAATAATACATTTTACTTTTTTTTTGTAAAAAAATATTGTTCTGTTAACTTCCTCACCTGCTTCTAACAGTACTCCTTGAAAGTGCTTAGCTTTGTTCGACCTAAATTGTATTAGGGAACTGGTTAGTGGTAACTAGGACGCGTATTGTCAGGGACAAGTTCTGAGGGATTCTTAATGCAATGTTTACTTTCTATCACGTTTAACCGGTTTGCAGATAAAGTATTTAGGGAACTGTGGTTTACGTAGAAATTTTTCAATTTCACAAGAACAAAACATTGTACATTTTTTCGTCATAGTTACTCGAGTCAGCATAGTGACGGTGATTGGATCTACAGTGTGCTGCGGTTCTCCAGTCGGTGACGCTCATGTTTACTTACCAGCAGGATCATCGAGGTCGCAGGTTTTTTTTGTTATGTAAAGCTAGAGTGCGGTCCATGAACGGAAACAACTGCTACTACAGAGAAATCTCTACGACCTGAGATGGAAATCTATCTACGCTACGTTCTCCGTTTTGCGCACGCGTTTGCTTTGACCGCTAAACTGTACCACCGTTGGCGCCTCACGTGACCGCGTCGAAATTCCGCATTTCTATCTTTTCATCAACAGCTGTTATTGTATTTAATTTTTTTGTGATTATAGTCAAAAAATAAAATTTAGGCAAGTAAATTAGACGAAATAATTATGTGGAATGTAAATAATACTATGGTGCCAATCAATAAAACACGTTGCACAACTTTAATATTAATTGTTTCAATCAATTGTCTAGACTATCTATTTATTTGATTTTACAATGTTCAAATCATGAGCAAAAACGACAAGCGACTGCTGACACAATAGAAGACTTGTGTATATCAACAGCTACTGGTAGTGTATACCTACATGTATCGCATGTAGCACTATCGTGGCATGGTGGCCACTACGTTCGAAGGATCTCAGGTTGTAGGAAAGTTTGTCGGCATAGTGATGGCGACCGGGGCCACCGTGTGCTGCGGTTCTCCGGTCGTCGGCGTTCATGGACCTCCACTGTGCTTACCATCAGGTCAGTCGACGTCACATGTAGCGTCAATATAAAAAAAAGAGCATGCATCAATAATTGACCTAGTTATATGGCAGAGGCAACTAAATAATTCTAACATAAACTGCAAATGCTGCAGTTTAATGTTTGTTAATAACAGCGTTTGTCCGACGTCATCTAAATTGTTAGCTACATATTCTTTTGTGTTATGAACAATAACCGGTCTGTTATAAAGCGCCTAAGCAATTAATTTGTACTCGAAGACGCGGCGACGACGCTTAGTCTAATATAATCTTGGTAATATATTTTGTTTATCTTTATTGACCTAATATGCTTTTTTTGGTATTGTATTTAAAAAATTCAAATACTTAGTGGTATCAACTAGAGATCGCATCGTTTGACCTATTTATCAGTTGTAGAATCTATTTCGGAAAAGAGCACGGCAGCTGCATTATTTTTTGGCTAGTGCTGATGACCTGATTTTTTAAACTGGATACTTTACTGCTCCAATTATACACGAATTTAGAATACTTTGTGCAACGTTCTATTAACATGTTTCGAGCATTACAATTCATAATATTGAAAGTGAAAGAGCGCGTCTAAATGATTATGTAATGCATTTTAGGCCCGGGCGAAGCGAGCCTATTTTACAAAATTCCAGCCGAGGGCACCCGGTGCAGGGTGGTGTGAATGGTGGCGGGATATGACGTTCGATTTAAAGGGTGGGTCGGTGGGTCGTAGGCTGGTAGCGGGTGCCTAAGGCCGGGGCCGCGGCCGCTGCAGGAGGCGGCTGGCTGTTGACGGGCGCCTCGCGCTTGCGCCCTGTGTACTGCCGCCGCCCGCTCGGCCCGATTTCCGCACACGCGTTGACAGTTCTCCCGGACTTACTTCCTCGATACCGCGCGTTTGCGGCGTTCCTTCGTTGCATCGAGGGCCGAGCTCGAAGCCCCCGCGCTTGGCCACCAGCCAGCCGCACTTCCTCGACTCGCCCGATGCCGCCGATGCAAGATTAACACCGAAACTGTAAGTAGCATATTCATTAATTTTTCTGTGTCTGCATCTCATAGTGTCACCTACATTTCCCGCATCCGTATAATTGCCACCGTGCACCAATTTAATGTGAAGTCTATGTCGAAACTTTCGTGACGTTATTGTATTACCTTAATTTCATTATGGTTCAATTGTGATTAAATTTTATATGTCACATTTAAATTATGCACCGGTTCTTTGTCTAGTTATGTTTCAAATTTTCGATGACAGTGTTTAACAGTTGAAATATCGAATTATTGTCGTAAAATTGCTACTTCAGGGGTGTAATTTGGTATCTATTAAATTATTAATTCAAGACTCGAAAGCACAAACCTACCGGCCTCAGCTGATCGATACCGGGTAGGTAGCAATTCGTGTGACCGGTAAAGCTATAAATAGGTTACCAGAGAGAAACCGATAATCTTTATAAATCTAATAAGGTCTTTGTCTGAAAGCGATGATTAAAATCATTATTTCTAATAATTTATTTTAATGTATTTTATTAAAATAAATATATAACGGTAATTAGTTTTGGTTCATCACGTGGCCGTAAGTACTTTGTTACTTAACTATTGGTACCAAATGATCAATATTTCCGCCATTTTGATTTTCATACAATATTAAACAGATACAGGTTTATTTTTCTTTATTAAAAAAATATTTTTAAATCTTAATTTTTCTAGAAATAATGATAATAAATTGTTAAAATCTAATTCAGATTTATATAAAAGTTATTCATACTACGAGCGAGACTACGCGAAACGTTTTCACTTTGTTGAATGTAGTTCACGGATAGACTTTACTTTTCCTTTCATTTGGGGGTAGGGGGAGCCCTGACTGTAGAATACTCTCACTGGCGCGACTATATTTTATAAATAGACAAACTTTAAAGTTGTGACGTATTGTTTAGCTTCATTTAAACGTTTTATAGTTTGATTCCAGTAAATAAATACATATAGCGACCGGCAATGGTTTAGCGGTAGGAGGCGTGGACTCACAATCGATGTGACCCCTGTTCAAATCTCGCTTGGTTGTTGTTGTATAATACTTTTGTTGTAGTTTAGTCGCTCAGTGCCTATAGTTAATGTAGGCATTAATTAAGGAGTGGTAGTACCAGAGTGGCGTTAGAGCGCATCCGTCTTATTAAGTCGGCATAGTGGAGGCGACTGATGCCTGATATTGCGCATTGATATAGCTGTTGTCTCCGCTTATGGAAAGGACAAGACTTAAGAAAAATAATAATAGGAATGTTTTTTAAAACTATATAAGGCCCTATGCTCGTTTGATGTAGCGTATCGTCATAAACGCGTACGCAATAATTACGTTATTCGCTATCGTGCCTTTACCTAAATCTAGTACCTAATGTATTATTAATTATCTATCGATCGAAAGTTGTTGATATTACATATCAATGTTTATTAAACAACGGCCTTAAAATTAGGTAGTAAATCATAAAAACATTGCTTTTATCTAAGAATTTTAAAAGTTTCCATTACTTTAAAACTATTTGAGTAGGCATAGTGGGAGTTAGTTCTTAGAGATAAGCAATTTTAAAACCCTTTAATTAATTTTTTTTACAAATTATTAGTATTATTTTTTTATTATTAATATGCTGCATTTGCATTGAAATTATCATATCTTTATTGCCATTATTAAAATGGGATAAACAGAGTTAATAAAAGAGCTAATAACAAAAAACGACAGACTAAATAACCACTGTGGAATATTTTTCAATGACGTAATCACGTATACACGACCCAAAATGAAACTGCAATTTTTCCATTTAAGTCTAGATATAACGAGTGTAATTATTATTATAACATAATTTTCTGCACTAATATACATATAAACGTGAAAGTTAGTCTGTCTGTTTGTTACCTTTTCATGGCGAAAACCGCTGAACAGATTTTGCATCCTGGGGAAGGACCTTATGTCTCTACCTGAAAAAAAAACTGAAAGGAGTGAGAGATTGTATGTCAAGTAAATGCTTAACTGGAGGAGTGTGCACTGTTAACCGATTTTCTAAAGCCAGCATAGCGGAGGGGACTACTGCCTGCAAAAAATTATCTGTGTTTTGGTTCATAGACCGCCCTCTAGCTTAACATCAGGCGGAGTGTCGTCATATGTTATAATTAAAAAAAAATATTATACGCATATAAAGTTGTGGTTAACAGCTAGATTGCTAGCTGGTATCTAATGGTATTTCTCATTACACAGATGTATTTTCAGGAGGCCACTGTAATCAATGCCAAGACGCGTTGTTCAATTGAGGCATCGCGTTCGGAGGCCCTTTTTGATAAGGGCCACGATGCAACCACATGCCTCGTGCCGAACCTTGATTAGATATACTTGTTTAGTTTCGTAACCAAATATATGTATAGTATGTGCGCATTTATGACGTCACAAATCTAGATTATTTTTTAGTCTAGCCTAATTTTTTTATTTGAATTGATGCGTTATTCTATGATATTTGCAAATATCGTCTCATGTGTAGCTCAGGTACATACTAAATAATAAAGAAAAATATTGCCGAAATAGTTAATTTATTTAATTTGTTATATGTACTTTGGTAGTTCAGTGCTTATACTACGATACCAGCGCTAGTTTAGTATAGGAATATAAAGAAAATAGTATTATTTTTATGTTTATAAAAGTTTATAACGTAAAAGGCATAAATTGTAGAGCAACTATAGAGAAGGTAGTTATTGGTCTGAGAGGGACGAAAGAGGTGCGAATTGTTCGCAGAAGGTGGTGATTCGTTCTACAATATAGACAGTTTAAAATTCACAAACACAAAATACATTTAAAAATACATATATATTTTGCCTTCATTTTAAAAACGTAACATACTGTATTCTAACTCTAATTTTGTTATCACAATCCCACTGGCCTTGCTTCTACAGATAATAATCAATAGGGCAGGAAGTATTTACTTTTGGGACAAAATTATTCACTCTAAAATTCATATTATGCAAAACTGCAATATTTTACACGCAACACAATGGAAAATTTTAAAATAACAATTGCAATATATATTTTTTTAAATTTCCACAAATATTCGCACTTACACGCGTTCACACTTATCTACTGTAGTTTATCAAATATTTCAAGTATTTTTATTGTCGGTCTCTGTTATGCGTAGATTCTGGATTCGATTTCTAGTGGAAACAAAGACTGTTAATTTGTAGTAGTCGTGTAGCTTGGAAATATATCGCAACTTAAAGTATAGAGAGGAATGCGCTCTTTTAATAAACGCTTCACATTCGTCTCGTCAAGCCGACATAGGGGAGGCGACCGCTGCTCGCAGATATATTCTCTTTGGTAGCAGTTGTCTATGCACACGGTCCGCAATCAAGCTTAACTTTGAAGTTGAAGTGCAATATAGAGACACGCTGAAAGTTTAATTTTGTTTTATCTTAATTTAATTAATGTACAATAATTTCCACGCTATGGAAAACGCTTTTAGCAATTAAAAGGAACAAAATAAATTTAAAATGCAACATCTGAAATCGCAACGGATCTTTACAGGCCAAGATTAATCTGAATGACATTTTTTTCAAATAAATATACGACCTCTATCATCAGCAGCATATAATCTAATAGCAAATGGAATATTTTCTGACTCTAATATTAACCAACTGAGGCCCCATCTAACTTAACTATGGGCGGTGAACGACCTACGTGTGGTTCCTGCATATTCCTAAGCCACGTGCTCTATCAATGATAAATACAATGTATGGTATTTAAAATAATACTAGGCGTTACTTTGCGGAAATCCATAACCAAACGAGACCTCCGACGAGAGCGAAGTAGAAGCGACTACACGTCTCCTGAGGATGCCACGTGGAGTGGCGAAGAGGTATTTGCATCACGGTGAAGATTCTAACATTGACAGTTGATCTGACTGTGTACTTACCCTCACTAACATTGATTAGCGGAAATTAGTTGCAAAGTAGTGTTTGGAAAATAATGTATAGAATTACTTATTTCGTCACGTGATATGTTAATATCTCAAATTACTGGTACTAAAGTATCTTTTGTATAGTGTACATTTTTAAAAGTATTTAACGTGCGGCTGTGATTTAGCGTGCACTCATAATAGATGAGACTCTTATTCGAATCTCGCTGACCATAGGCATTTAAAAAAATGTGATGTTGCAAATTTTATGATAAATCCTTTTCTTGTCAGATAAATAACTTATACATAGCACTGATAATAAAAATTAGAGCACTAGGTTATAAATGTACTTGTGTATAATATACAGGGTGGTCAGTGGATCGATAGAAAGTTTAAATAGGTGATAGAGGAGGTTACGAGGACAGCGGTTAACCTGCATAAGTTATCGATTTTTTTGCTGCAGATATCGCTCATATCATGCAGATATTATGCAATTTGTCGTTTCAAATTTTTTTTCATTGTTCTTTAGTTTTAAAATATTATGAACAAATCTTTACAAAAAAAATTCCGGGACGCGCAGAAATGCACAGGCATATTCCGGCAAGAAATGATACTTGAATGACGCTGTTATGTTAAAATTAATGAGTACATTTTTAGCACTTATGTTTTTGTGCAATGATATGTAGGTACCTAGATTTAATAATAAACATCTATTTTTATCATACAATAGAGACACTTAAAAATAAATAATGCACGCGCCTGTTATACAAAGTTTAAACTCATTCCAAGAAAACCGATTTATATTATGTCATATTTTTTGTAGGTACGTAATTAACGTTATATATGTATAGAACTCGGCCAATTAATTATTGCAGATATTATAGTTATAGCAATGACAATGATAATCATCAGTATAAAAGTAATAGTAAGTAAAGCGTGTACTGAATGAGTGCTGAAAATAGAAATTTGCATGAGGCAGCTGCAGCCGTTTCGCGACGCGGCATTGCGGAGGACCCGCGAGGAGCGCTCATCTAGCCGTCAATTTTGCGTGCGTCTTTTTTTGGCAGCGCGTGTTAACCTTGGATTTTTTCATAGCAAAGCGCTGCACGTACGCGCACAAGTTTCGGATAGTCGTAGAGCGCCCCCCACTCGGCCCGTCCGAATTTTATGCATTTGGACGGTGTGAAGAGTTTTCGGCGGTTCGCGGGTCGCATTCGCGAGCGAGGCTCCGGTCGGTTTGGAGCGACGCGCGCGGCTAAGGCCGAACGACCACGGTCACGAGACAAGCGTAGCGACGGTGCGCGAGTGTGAAGCTATAATCGCGACTAGTGCACGATGCGGAAGTGAACACGCGGTGCTTGTTTACCGATGATCCAGTCCCTTATGAAACACGTGTTGCATGTGAACCATAAGTGTTAAAAACTATGATAATTGTGCACAGCTCATGAACGAGCTCTGATGATCACCTACTGAAATTAATGCTATCGTGAAATTGACGATTCTTCAACATGGAAGCGAGGAAAGTATTGTTTTAATAATGTCGGTAAGGTTTCAGCATCGATGAGTGTTATCGAGATATATCACACTCATCACGATACTCTTAAGGTCACAAAGATAGAACCAGGAAGTGGCAAAATGATTCGATAAAAACGAAGCCGTGCGCGGCCTCATCTGGAAGTGAACATTGACAAACATTTTTGAATAAGTACCCAAACACGCAGTCATTGATAAATATGTGTTGATTCTATGTAGAATGTCATAAAGTTTAAGATGACACGCTGCGTATGGCAGTTTCCACCTTAGCACGTATAGACGAGGGAACATTTTGGCATAGGATACAATAAACGTTTTGATTTTGAATACACGTGTTGCGGCCTGAAGGCTATTGAACTTGATAATGAGACAATCGTATCTCTTTTTTTGCATATTATTATTACATCACTAATTTTGCGCCAAATTCTAAAGCTATTGCGAAAGGTCTTCAGTTGTGTAAAAACTTCACGAATCCCTCACTAGACGTCCCTAGTTACAGGTAGGTTGTTGTTATTAGGCAACTGTAGAGCATCATTTAATATAAAGTAGCAGGCCGGGGTACTCCGGCAATCTAGTTTGGTCAGTTTTGTGCGTGAATAGATCTTGAACGAGAATGAGCCCGGAACCGTGTTAGAAACTGGTCGCGCAACGCATTATCATTTGCATAGAAACTGTCAACTGTACGCCGTCGGCACATTAGCACCTCAGCGCGGTCACCCGCTCACCGCTCGTGTATTGCGTGCGTGCAGCATCATTTTGTGGTAACACCAAATGCAAATGGAATCATTCTCACATTAAAAAATTTTCAAACGCATTCTATTACCGATTTTTTTTGTTAATATGACCAATGACCATGGCCGTCGTGTTTTGAAGTCGAATAAATAAGCATATCATAGAGTATAATGGCGATGACGTTCGAAGGTCGGCTCTACAAATTGTAGTACAATCTTTCTGTTATGCCGGCCTGCGTTTCCGCTAGCGTGACGATCGAATTGTTACCAATAAGTAACCGACCGTTTATCTAACAACTATTTATGAATTTCAGTCTTCATAGAAGTGACTCACGGTAGATGAATAATTTCTTTATTTATCTACATAGATACACCTGAGGTATATGACCGCAATCATAGGAATAAATGTTATTTATAAAACAAATGAAATGTTAAAATTGCTTTATTGTAGTAGGCAATTGAAAATTATCAAAGTTAGATTTTTTGTTGTCGCGTGCAATGCGACATTATTCTCAATACTTATAAACAGTGATAACTTTGCAGCGAGCAATAGATAACCTTTTTTATAGTGTTTTCAGGCCTACCGCACTTAAAATTCGGCTGTTAGAGATAACTATGTCACCGAAAATGATTAGGAATCTAATATATTGTATGAAATAATCAGTTTGGTTATTGCAGGGCCACGAAATTGGGGCATACGTAGTTGAATAGGGTTCTATTATATTATTTAAGTGGATCGTCCGTTACGAACGTATGATATTTCTACGTGTATTGACGTATTGTGCAATATTAACTAAATAACATTATCTCCTATCTAAAGCATGCGCGTTTTATAAATTTTATTTCTTTATTACCGTTTGTTTATATTATTATTTCGTGTTTTAACGCGGGACACTTTTAAATAGTAAAGCTCAGCGTAAAGCACTTTAAACAAAACGCTTTTAAGATATATAAGTCTTAAGATTATATTAATCTGTTCGTATAAGAGAAGTCCCATAACCTTGATCTTATTTTCCCCTTCCGGTGTTATAACAATGGATACCGGTCAGACCACACTGCAGCATCATTTTTTAATTTTGATATAAAATTTTGTTATCAAAATTAACTTTTATGCTGTTATGAATAAGGACGCTTGTCGACCATCAATCAATTATAATCACGCGCAACTGACAAATGCTACTCCAAATACATACGAACGATTTTTTTTTAAAATATAAACCGAATAGAAAAAGTTATTTATAACATATAAATATATAAAACTATAGTTATTGTCGTTATTTAACATTTCTATTAAATAAATTTACGAAGGCTGGTCATGTCTATCTATAGTCTTAATTTTTTTATGGTACCTATACTGCGTCCGTTACTTCCAGAGACAGCAGTTACCTCCATAATGATCCATGTTAGAATATCAATAATAGTTTATGGTTAATGATGTATTACTTTTTTAACTTTATAAAAAAGTAGGAGTCTGTTCACTACTGAACCTTACGTGACGTATCTATTGGGCTTGACTTGAGGTGTGACATATACAATAACACATACAAGTATACAGATATGGATAGACGAGTGAAACGTCTATGAAATATTATATTCTAACGATTTTTTTATATAATAACTATAATAATAAGATCAGATGACAGTCTTTTCGTATAGCTTTTGTTGTAGGCTTTTCTAGATGTACCAAGGACGTTTGTGTCCTTCACAGAGACCTTGTAGCCGAGACGCTTACGTAAGACAAGGCTTCGTTGCTTATTGCGCGTGCACTTAATCTTATTTTAATTGTGTCGGAGCGTACGTACGCTTTTTTGCAATTTTATTAAATACGATTTGTCATTAACGCTTTATAATAAATTTAAGTTGTATTAATTTAGATTTCCTTCTTGTGCAGCGCGTGGATTTTAATTTTTTAATTTTTTTAAATATAAAAATATGCTATATATTTCACATGATGTTTCACAAAATTGTATAATAATTGTATAACTATTAAACTATAATTTATTAGTTGCTTATTTTCATTTCAATATTGTTTAATTAACGTAGCTTTTATTAAATAAGTTTGAAAGCTATGTACTTATGTTATAAATTTGACTTTTAAATGTACCTAATAATTAATATTACAAGCTAAAAATGCATGTAGATCGTGACCGTACTGTAATATTTTTCAAATAAAATTTCCCAAAAAATGCCAATTTAATTAAAATTTAATTATTAAAAATCGACTAACTATATTTTATCTAAATCTAAAATTAAAGAAAAAAATAGATAATTTTATCTTCTGCATAGTAATTCAAATAAACTAATTTATCAACTACTGCAACATAATTGTAAATCCCGGTTAGCAGCACCCCGGTATCCTAAGTGGAATGAACTGGGACACAGATTGCATAACTGCAGGTCAACAAGCTATTTACTTTTGAAATGGGGCGAAATGAATTGTTAGCAATTACTTCGCGCACTTCCCATAACTGATTTTCCTACCTCTGGTGTTAATATTACGATTATTATTATTAGATGATTAACATTAGACTAATGGTGGTTACAAACCCAGTCTGCAGTCCAACTTTAAGATGTAACGCAACCATGATGTGACTTAACCTCAACAAAAGCCTGAACAAGGAAATTATATTTGAACGTAATAAAAGTTCCCGTTCTATTCACAGGACAAACATGCAAACATTATTTTTTATATATTTATAGAGATTTTGATTTACATTAGTTACTTTTTCTAACACAAAACTTAATTTACAGTAAATTACGCAATGAATATATACGATGGGATGTAAATTTATTGACAAAATCTCGTCTATCTACTTTTCATTTATTTTATAGCCAAAAAAATTACGTCTGTTGCATTAGTCGTATGTCATAACAAACAAGTTAATTTACTTAATTAAATGACGTTAACTTAATTACCTTTAATTGTACTACTAATTACCTATTTTATACGATTTTATTTTATAGTTATAACTCTGCCTGACGTTAAGTTAGAATTTAGCCGTAAGTAGCACTCGCCTCTACTATGCCAACATGAGGAGACAAATATGCACCGTCCATTGACAGGGTATAATAACCGACTCCTTCCAAGCTGATCCCGAAACGCGTCTAGGTCACTTAATACGTGTTACACTTAAAATTTTATATAGGATTAAATTATTTTTTTTGTGTAAAATTCGTGCTTTAGACTCGTTCATTTCAATAATTTAAAGAATAACTAACTCGTCATATCGCTATTTCCAACCAGATGTTAAAAATATGTGTATACATTGTCTTCGTTAAAGAATAAACGTTAGTCTTCAAATTAATAGGCAAATTTAATATTTAAAAAGTGACTTTAAATAAGACAACCTCCAAACATCTAAACTGTTTCCGATTTGTGTTCGTCACGTCCTGAATGACATCTGCTGCTGCTGGCGTATACTCGTATCTATTCACTCGTTTTTGATCTACAAAGTTCTTCAAACGTGATGAAAATGTGATTTTGGGAATTTTCTTTCCTAAGTCGCGCGTATCGATCGTTTATTCTCTACTAGCTGACGGTGCCCGGCGCTGCCCGGGTTAAATAAGATAAAGATAATGCTTTATTATAAATTACCTATAGCTGTTACCCACAACTTATTTTAGACGATTTAGTTACATAATTAATAGACTATATTTTAAAGTAGTTTTAAAAAGAATATATTTTTTAAAGCGGCATGGTACCTCGTAGAGCTACACCCCCCTCCGCCCGCCTCTCCCCGGCTCGTCATCATACGCCGCGTGTGAATTTTGTTTTAGAGTTATTTTAAAATTGTATTATCTTATAAGATGTTTATTGAAATTAGGTGATGTCAAAGACAATTGTGTTCACAGTTAAATACTCTTAATTAATAACACATTTATTTGGATAAAGATTAATATTATTATGTTTCGACCAAATTTGATTATCATAAAAACGGTTATTGTGAGTTAATCTTAAAAGATAGACATATACTGTCGCAGACATTTTTTTAGATAATTTAAAGAGGAATAATTCTTTCATACATATTTTTTGGGTATCTCGAACGGTTTTCGCAGCGCACGCAACGGAAGCCCTCAAAGATGAACAATTTTGATTTGATTATCATAAAAACGGTTATTGTGAGTTAATCTTAAAAGATAGACATATACTGTCGAGGACATTTTTTTAGATAATTTAAAGAGGAATAATGCTTTCATACATATGTTTTGGGTATCTCGAACGGTTTTCGCAGCGCACGCAACGGAAGCCCTCAAAGATGAACAATTTTGATTTGATTATCATAAAAACGGTTATTGTGAGTTAATCTTAAAAGATAGACATATACTGTCTTGGACATTTTTTTAGATAATTTAAAGAGGAATAATTCTTTCATACATATTTTTTGGGTATCTCGAACGGTTTACGCAGCGCACGCAAAAGATGAACAATATTCCCCGTTTTTCCCATATTTTCGACTGTTTCTTCGCTCCTATTAGTCGCAACGTGATGTTATATAGCCTATAACCTTCCTCGATAAATGATCTATCCAACACAAAAAGAATTTTTCAAATTGACCCAGTAGTTCCTGAGATTAGCGCGTACAAACAAACAAACAAACAAACAAACAAACAAACAAACAAACTCTTCAGCTTTATAATATTAGTATAGAATATAGATTTACAAACTCGACGCAGAAGGTTGTTACAGCTTGCGTTTATATTAAAGAAAATTCTAGATAAACTAAATCCAGTTTGCTTTTTTTTTCGATTAGATAAAATTTAAGTCTATTTGAAAATAGTTAAATCTTCTTTAGACTTTATTATGTAACCCACTTGTATAAATTAGAAATAATAATAATAAAAATATATTCGAAATTATATTTGTTTTGTCCAATTGAAACTGAACGTTTTTTGTTAAACATCGTTTCTTCAAATTTCTTTAAAATAAGGTTGTAGTTGCGTTATTTTATAAAATTATTATTTATCTTTAAAATACACAAACTTAAGTCATACTTTTAAAAGTATGACTTCGATCATGCACTAAATATAATATTAAGATACGAGGAGTATAACCTGACAATGCCTCCTCAAGACGGCATAGCGGGGGCGACTGTTGCCTGCAAAGAAAAGTGGTCGAAATTAGTTTTAGAATTAGCGGGTGGAGTCTCCCCTTTCAAACTGTACGGTCAAACCGGCGATTGTTGCTTGCTCGCGGGCATTATTTTTTCAGTTTTTTTCCACTGAATCTCAATGCAACGTCTGGTAGAGTGTGGTCGCATGTAGGACTGCTATAAAAATCTAGTAGTACATAAAATAAATGACGATCTAATTGTTAATCGATGACGCGCTATATCGAATTTCGATTAGTATTAAACTTTGTCCCATATTATAGGCGAGGTTTTCAACATAAGGTCAATGTTATTGCGTTAGACTAATCTACAATCGTAAATTAAATCATAAATTTTTTATTTAATTTATTAATAAAATAATAAAAATATTTTTCGAACTAGAAAGACCGTAACCCCAACCGTTAAGAGGACGTAACTTCGATTCCCATCTCAATCTTTTATTATAATACAATTTAATATTATTAGGCAGATTGATGAAGGTTACTTCAGTCTTGCGCCCTGGGGTAGTACACTTTTAAACGAAGTGACGAAGAGTTGCGTCTTGCGAACAGGAGGAAGGAAATCCTAGTCATCATATGGCGGAATATTATAAAAAAAAATACACAAAAAAACATTATTGCATATATCGTACATTAAAAAAACAAACAACTAAGTTATTGTTAAGACATTTTGTTTTCAGCGCAGTTATACATCAAGTAGAAGTAAGATAGGCTCGAGTTTCACAAATAATTTTGGCAAACATGTTCCCATTGCTTGTAGCTAAAGGAAGGCTGTGAGTTATCGCATGAGCCAACGTGAGATTTAAGTATCTACACATCGTAAAAGTTTGTAATAACGGAGTTCTAATGGAAATGGAATTCCTTGGAAAACTCAACCTATACTTCTACATGTTAGGTGCTCTTTGTAATTCAACTAGCTGTTGCCAGAAACTTCGTATGAATGTTATTATTATTTGTTTAGCCTTACCGTTCCATCCCATGGGTATCTTTTTATAGAGATAAATTATTTACCCACATCAATCCAGAAAAAAACTTAAAACCTTTCTCAATAAACGGGCTATCTAACGCAAAACACCATACGGGAAAAACAGAGAAACTTTCATTTTTATATATTAGATGTGCTGGACTAGGGAAGGAGCCTTTGCACTTTGATGCCTGCCAATATTTTTCTCTGGAAGCAGTTATCTCTTCTCTTGAGCTATACTCTAACTGTACAGTTCAACAATTGGCTAAGCGCTGAATATGCTGAACTACTATTATAATTAATCAATATAAGGCTTAATTTAACGGATAAATTACTTTTTGTAATCGGTGAGCCACGGGTTTCGTCCCTGTATTAATGTAACAGACTATATAATACAGTAGTATCCAAAGTTTCTCAGTTTCACTTACATTTTTTCACGACACCCTAGTTTTCTAAACGAAATTTGATCCAATGAAATAATCGCGGATTTAGTTTTAGATTTCTGAGTTCAGACAACAGTTTCGCGGCGCACATTTTGGGAACCCCTGACATAATATATTCTGATTAGTCGCTTTGATATCTAAATTAACTTGCATTTTGTCAATTTAATAATTAATTAATTAGCTAATAGGAAACTAATATTTATCGTAATTATCATAAACGAACCGCTGTTTATTAAACATCAATTTTAATTCACCACACAGTTATTACGTGATGGATTGCATCAATTTAATAACTATTTTCTTACATTGAAATCGTTTTTGACTCTTGTACTGAAACCGATACACCTAATCTTTAGACAGCAGTCACCTCCGCTATACTAGCTAGTGAAGATGAATGTGACAATACATATTTGTGAGTACATGTCTTGGACAACAGACTGTTTTTATTAGTCATAAGTCTACTTACCACTCTTTAAAGAAGATTTTATCCGTAGTAATAACATGATGTTCAACTGTTGTCACGCTACCTATACTAAAAGCAACGTCAAGAAACTCTTGAGAGTAATTTTGGTAATATAATAAATACTGCAATGGCCAATTTAAGTGTAATTTTGGTAACAATGGTGTATGACCGTGTGTCTTGATCTAAGATGCGTATAATCACAAAGAACCGTTACATAAGTGTATAATTTGTAATGCGATTCTACTTTCGTGGTGCACTGAAGTGAAAGGAGGCCTCTCACGGTTGCGTTTTTCGGCAACGGGCACAATGGTCTAGCTGCATTTCGACGCGTTACAAAAATTTTGATCTTGTTTGCATTTGAATAAGGCAGCTTTCTATTTTTCGCGTTCTTGTGGAAATTTAAAATAAATGATGTAAGTATATAAATAAAACAAAGTTACATTGGTACCGACCAAGATTTTGTGTGGCACGAGTACAAATCTCCGTCCTCGATTGCTCGCTGATTCTCTGTGCTCGGGCGGTCCCTCTTAAATTATATTCATGTTGTGTGTTTTTTTCTCATCTGTAATAATAGCTTTTAAAAAGAATTATAGAATAATATTAGTAATATATGAACAAAATAAATGGATTTACATTATTTAATTAGCGTTTAGATTATGTACAAATTATAGCTACGTTTGCCTTACAATGCTAATGAAAAATACATTAAGAAAGCAAAAGCCGGTCTTACGTAAAGGTTTGCATTGCCAGAACGAGACAAGAGAAATTATTGCATCTTGATAAATAAAAGAAGCGGCCGAAACAGTGGAACTAGTTTTTAGTCTAACGCACGCACATTGGCCGAAGTGCGTAGATTTCGACACACTATTTACGTAATGCTGCGACTGGCTGCAACGTCTCTAGCGTATCGTCGGTCATGCAAGATGGCCCGCTTTCTTTCGACGGTGACGTTAGAAAACCGCAGATGCACGGAAAGTAACAAAAATTGTCTATTAGAATAATAACCTGTATTTTTTTTTTCGTTGATAACTAGATAGAAATGCCTTTGATTAAGGCATGTGTTTAGTTCAATTTATATTCCGCTTTAAATAAGTAAAAAAGTGTAAACGAGGAATAAATTTCTACTGTTTGACTGAAATGTTAATGGTTATGTTTTGAATTCTAAATTATTTAAATAAATACTTGGTTAAATGAAACTAGAATCTTTTAAAATTATTTATTGTATTGGAATTTATTATAATATAAAACGTACTTAATAAATATCTGATAGACAAATCATAGATATAAAAAAGGAATAATATTATGAGCGTTATTGCGTGACACAAAATGTCTGCATACGTACCGAAAGTACCTTAAAACTTAACTGCTTTCGCAACGAAACAGCTGCATCTCTATAATATATTCTAATATCTTCTATTTAAGGTCGAGTTTCAAATAATTGTCCCAACAAAAAAACATGCCTATTAGGGCGATGGGAAATGCGATGGTGAATGCAACGAAGGTTTAAGCGGAGAGAGCGCCGTTCGATGCAAGCCTTTGTTTCGAGGGGAACCGTTAGCTCGATGTGTGCGTTCAACGGTGCTCGTACTTTTGGAAAATATAAATTGAGTTTATACATTTTGTCTATCGTAGATTGCATCTTATCTTGTTACTGAGATTGGGAAATTTTGTTTTTACTCTGATTGCAGTTTAACTGTGGTTTATTTTGTTTGTAGGTGATTTTTTTTTATAGCACGTCATATGACCGCACTTCGTCTGATGTTAAGCCAGAGTGCGATCCATGAACGGAGGCGACTGCTGTCCGTATTTTAAAATCATTGTTGCATGTTGTTGAAAAATATTAGTTAGGTGTTAGGTAGTTATTTATTATTTTGTACCGTTAGATTGAAGCAACATCTTTCGGCGCACAAAACGCATTTTTATTCGTAAACATAATAATCATTAAAAAGTCGTTATCAAGAATTATTATTGTGGTTAATTTCTTGAAGATACTTGAAGCACAAAAAAGCGTTTTCGATTACGCATAACAACTACGCAAACAAAGGACGTCATAGCCCATCCCCAATTTTCTTTATTTATTCTCACCCCCTAAAAAGTTTACCCTATAATTTTATAAATTGCTGTAAAATTAATTAAATTGCATTTTAAGTAAAATTTACTGAAAGTACTGAGTTTCTTTATATTAAGATGAATGCTAATTTTAAATTCATAAATTCAACATTCATAATGTCTACAAAATGCATGCGAAAAATACAATACAATATATATAAACCAAGTACAAATAATGTACATTTTATTAATTTTAGGAAAATTAAAAATTGTAAACCATAGAACATAATTTTAATAGTTTTAATATATATTGAACAGCAAACGCTTTCCGATAACAAACGCCGTGAAAAGGTTTCTAAATCTATATGTATAAATGTAGGCAGGGTAGAGTGAAAATCGATTGCCAAGTTTCCCTTTCTAAGCCTCCTCCTACGATTCTCAGGCCTGCATTTTGGTCACACAGTTGCTTTGCGCAACTCACTGCACGTGTCCCCCCTCTTTCTCTAACTCCCCCCCTTCACGAGCCTATTGCGCTTGCGTGGACTGCACGCCCAAAAACCGGGTCGCGTTAGGGTTGTCATGTGATTGGGAATTTAATTTAATTATCTATGTTTTTAAAACTTATTTTTTGTATTGTGAAAACAGTGTGTGAAATTTTATAAGGTAATCTTTTAATAAAAAAATATTGTTTACGAATTCTACCAAAAATGCAAAGTCTACAGTTATTTTTTCCTTCAACTAATTTATTATTGTACATTTGCATTTCTTGCAACGTGATTACGACATCAGTACTTATGAGAAAACTATTATTTAAAACGAAATTATATTTTTTACATTTTCACAGAATAAACAACAATCTTATAATAATGTACCTAGTTTTAATCTTATCTAGTGTATTAGAAGTGTGTAGCAACCCTGCCCGTTGCCGAAATTTGTTTCTGTGCACGCATGCAAATGTACTGTTAGATAGTAAAAGCGTTACTTATCTACATAATTTGTGTGTATATACAGGGTGGCCAAAAAGTCGTGGATCAAACGCAAGTAGGGGTTAGATGGGGTCATCAGCTGCAAAAAGTTGTTCTAGGGGAGGTCCTTCAGGTCAACGCCTGCAGAGTTATAATTTATTTTGTGTTTTTATTAGAAAATTGATTTTTTTTAACGAATTCTTATTAAATTTCCAAAAATCTACATCCTGTATCTTTTTTATAATTTTCACTAGATTGGTACTAATGAGTCCTTGCATTAGACATGCTATTTATGGTTGTTTATAAGGTGTGTTGAAGATAATATTCACTTTTACGATTATTTTTTTTCTTAAATCATAACTTTTAATTTACTTTGGACCCCACTGTGAAAAAAAAATACTCTACCGAAAACTGTCCCTGTATTACAAGTTTTGGCGCATTTAATGGGGATTCTGAAAAGGTATTACACATGGCTATGCGTCGCTTTAATATCTTTCAAGGACGATTATTCGTAGCAAGGCCAAAGTTAACCCAACCATAAAACTCGGTTAGGCTTATTTAAAAATAAACTGGAACTAATACAATTAATGACGAAGACTCTCTACCTCTCTTTTACACTAACCATTTTAACCTTTGTCAATAAAAGACCGGTTTGCGCCCGTTAGTTCAGATAGCGATATCTTTTCTAGGAAACAAAAGGACGGGGCGGGGGCCGGGGGATGCGTGTGAGCATGTTCCTTTGGAATGTTTAGTGACTCGCTTCCTGCCTGTGACTACGCGCGTATTTTTTTCTCGGTTTTACGACGACTTGTGATCGGTTTCTTTCCTTTGACATACGATTTGTTTTTCGGACTTGTGTTAGATTGCCTACCTGTAACCAGTGCTGTGTGAATCGGACGGATTGGCTACAAAAGTAGACAGATGGCTGCTGCGAGGAGAGAATACACCTTACGAGAGTATGCAGAAATGCATTACCTTTATGGCTTTTGCGACGGTAATGCCCGGGCTGCTGCCAGGGAATATCGTCAACGCTACCCTAACCGTGATCGTTTTCCGGACTACAGGGTCTTTATGCGCGTACATAATTCGTACATGGAGGGAGTCTTACCCGGTCAGCATGCTCCGAGAGCAGGCAGACCAGTGCTACGTCTTGAAAATGAAGATGAAGTGCTGAGAGAATTAAGATTGGATCCTGGTATAAGTCAACGCCAAATATCCCGTAATCTCGGGATTCCAAGATCGACGGTGCAACATATCATTAAAAGAAAGAATTATCACGCCTACCACGTGCAAAGGGTGCAAGCTTTGCTGCCCGGTGACTATGAAACAAGAGTGCGGTTTTGCAGAGAGATGCTAAGACACCACAGAGAGGATCCGCAGTTCTTCAACAAGGTTTTATGGACAGATGAGTCAAATTTTAGAAGAATGGGAGTATTCAATATCCACAACCTACATTTTTACTCCAGAGTGAACCCCCATATCACAAGAAATGATCGTTTCCAGCATCTGTTTGGTATCAACATGTGGGCTGGTATAATTGGCCAGCAATTGGTGCTGCATGAAATGCCAGCAAGGCTGAATGGTGCTAATTATTTAAATTTTTTACAAAATAATTTAAACCAAATTCTTAACGAAGCTGAAGTTCCAGAAGAAAGAATAGCAGAAATGTGGCTGCAACATGACGGCGCCCCGCCTCACTACACTCGAGCAGTTAGAGATCATTTAAACGAGCGCTTCCCCAATCGGTGGATTGGTCGAGGCGGACCTATTGCGTGGCCACCCCGGTCGCCCGATTTAAATCCATTAGATTTTTTTCTTTGGGGCTATTTTAAAGAAGTAGTTTATCAAAAAGAGAACAATACCGAACGAGAACTACGACAAAAGCTCGAATTTGCTAGGGTTCAAATTACTAACAACACAGGTGCATTCCGTAGATTACGTAGGAATTTTATTAGACGGTGCAGATTATGTATTATGGTCAGAGGTAGGAATTTTGAGCATTTATTGTAAAATGTTTTGTTTTAATAAAACAATTATTTCACAACCGTTTGTTTTGTTTTTACGCCCTAGAAAGATATTAAAGCGACGCATAGCCATGTGTAATACCTTTTCAGAATCCCCATTAAATGCGCCAAAACTTGTAATACAGGGACAGTTTTCGGTAGAGTATTTTTTTTTCACAGTGGGGTCCAAAGTAAATTAAAAGTTATGATTTAAGAAAAAAAATAATCGTAAAAGTGAATATTATCTTCAACACACCTTATAAACAACCATAAATAGCATGTCTAATGCAAGGACTCATTAGTACCAATCTAGTGAAAATTATAAAAAAGATACAGGATGTAGATTTTTGGAAATTTAATAAGAATTCGTTAAAAAAAATCAATTTTCTAATAAAAACACAAAATAAATTATAACTCTGCAGGCGTTGACCTGAAGGACCTCCCCTAGAACAACTTTTTGCAGCTGATGACCCCATCTAACCCCTACTTGCGTTTGATCCACGACTTTTTGGCCACCCTGTATATGTATAATAATACTAGCTTGTGTGAGTGCGTCGTATTGTAACAACCCTGTTGTCACATCAATATTTTAAATTAAATATTTTATTAAGGAAGTAGTTTAAAGAACCCTAATTTATTAATGTTCAATAGGGAAGGAAAATAAAAGAAATTAGGAACAATAGTTGCAATTCTGAAACTATTGCATTTTAAATACAAAAGGACCGAAATCATAGAAAGAGACATATGGGCGTCGCACGGTGGGCTGAAAAATCAAAATGTGGACTTAGGGGTTAAAAGCCATGTTTTTGAATTCTACGATAGAAAACAATATCTTTTTATACTTTGCCCATTTTTGATTAAGTGCGTACTTACTGAGATAAAATGGTTTGAAGTTTGTATGAAACGTATGAAAAAATAAAAACAAAACCGTGATTTTTTTAAAGACTTCCTTTGTTAATAAGTCAAAACAACATAAAGGAATCCGTAAAATACCACACCACCCATGACGTCATCGTCATTTCTTGGATTTTTTTATAAATCAGGTAAAGTCACTAACGAATTGCAATAACAAATATTTCTTATCAACCAATCAGGATGCACCAAACATTATTACTTGACCCGTGGCCTAATTGCGCAACAGTACGTTACAGTTTGTGACAGACGCACTAGCTACCCACTTTTTCTTTATTTTTTCGAAGCAGTAAAGTTTTATGTGAAAAAATGTTTTGTGATTTGGTGACAAATCTTGATATTTTTGTGAAATTAATTGAAGGCGGTAATCTTAAAGACAGCAGTTTCTTGTACAGTTCTATAAATCGCAGACTACCCGCTGTCAAATCAGTGATGAAAATAGTGCAAAATTAAAGGCTTATTGTGCAAAATATTGCTTTAATCTAAACAGAAGATGGCAGAAATCTTACAGAAAAGAAGAAATGTTCAGGAGAGATAACGGTGAGTGGTTGCAATCAGAAATAATTTGGCCCGATTTTATAAGGCAAAGTTTCAATCGGAATAAGACCGATGAATCTACTCCTAGTACATCATTTCAATTAGTATCCCCAGCAAAACCCTCTGCTGGTACATCGACTGATATAATAAGCACAAGAAAACCTTTCCGTGAACTAGGACCTAAACAAAAAAAGAGACGTGTTGCACAGATTAACACCGCTTTGAGTTTTGATGAATTATCTTTTTCACATTCGTTGAAGTTAAGAGCTGATGGGAATGAAGACATTGTCAACATACTTGATCATCTTCTTAAAAATCCACAAGACGTAAAAAAAGGAAAAGAATGCATTTTTGGAAAAAAAACAAGAAAAAACTTCGTTTACTCCAGATGAGGCTTTAGGTTGAAGCTGCAGAAGCCAAAAACAAGGATTTTTGAAGATACCGTGAAAATCATTCCAGAAAATTTTGCAGAAAGGCAACCAACAAGGATATTTTAAATAATTTGTTAATCAGTTCAGATATGCATGGGGCATTTCAATAAAACGATAAAATTTAAAACGTAAACATCAACCTCTTTCAGAAGAAGCTAAAGAGTTACTGATTATTACTGAAACATTTGAGGACAATACTGAAAGAGAAAATTTTCAGTTTATCAATGTGACTTGTGATAATGTGTAAAAGTTTTAATTCTGTATTTTGTGGTTATTTTCAATATCAAAACTAATTAACAAGTGATATTTGTGTACATACATATATTTTTTCACTGTTTATTTTTTTTACATATTTCTTGTCACCATATTACAAAACATATCCATCAAATGTCTTTTTGCAAGTGGATTAGGTCTACAGGGGATACCACTTTAAAAAAAACGCGCCTAGTCTTTAACTTCTCTCGGTGGTGTGGAATAAAAGATAAAAAAATATATTTCCGCCAAAACGCAAAAAATCGCAGTTGGAGATATAGTGCATAAATAGTCAAAAAATATCTATTGTCATAAACTTTTATCATTTCCTTGAGAAAGTTTGAGAATTACGAGAAATTCTCATTTTTATGTTTGCTTCCATACAACAAAACACTTTAAAATTAAATAACTCGAAAAATACGAGTTAAATCAAAAAATTGCAATTAGTATTTTTGTGTTGTATTTGATGATATAATTCAAAAATGATAATAGTTTATGAAAATCTAAGTGTTGTTTTTTTCAAATCCCTAAGTCCACTAGCGAATTTTTACAGCCCACCGTGCGTCGGTGTGATTGTTTGAAAGTTTCATATTGTAATAGTCTGTCTGCATAAACATTTATTAGGTGCAATTGCGTCTAAGAAAACAATCTGACGAATTGCCAGATGTGCGAAAACAAAAGCTTTTCTAGAAATTTTTAAATGAACGGCCATAGTCTCGCAGCGCGCTGTTATTTATTAGGTTCACATGGGCGAATAAACAAAAAAATACACAAAAAGCCGGGTTAAGGGCGGGGGACGCAGGTCTCTTTAGAGATTTTGAAATTAGGATCAAGACACTCGGGCCCTGGTTTTGAAGAGAGCAACAGCTCCATCCTTCGGTCTTTGCATTCAATTTTGCGAATATTAGTTGATCAACTACGGTTTGTCGCGGATAGTGCGTTTGCGTTTAGAGTCAGTGTTTTAGTGCTTCGGACGAGCAGAATTATCGTAAGTAGGTCTTCGCGTACGTATTTGTAGGGTATTAGGTCTTCTCAATATCAGCCTCGCATTTTAGCCTAGGGTTTTCAGGTGCCCTCCACATTGTTCTAGGTTTTCAGGTTATTCTACAGCATTTCCTCAACGACTTCTTCAGTAGTCTGTGACTACATATTTTTATTTAAACGATTTTATTCTACAAAACTTCATCGACACACAATATAGTCAATGACTATTTTATTTTTCAACATATTTATTCTACATTACTTCTACGAATTTTATTTCCAAACAGGATTTTTCTCCACAGCTTTCTTTCTACCATACAGGTATTTTGTTTTCAGCTTTCTCTTTTCAGAATGTAGGGCCCTTAAACTTAGCCACTAGGCTAACCGCTCGTTCTCCTGTTTAGCTTAGGTCTTGCGCTGGATTCTGTCGGACCTAGCCGAAGGTCGTCCTCACCTTCAAGCAGGCTAAGGTGGTGGAGCTGTAGGTTGGAAGGGAGGCTCCATTCTTGCTCCATATTTTATTCTATATTATTCTCATTTCACTCGACAGGTGTTGATTGTAGGGAGGCTGATATTTAATTCATTTACTCGTATTTTATTTTGCAATCGATCCGTATAAATTCGCGTAAACCGTGCATATTAAACTCGCGAATGCAACCGTCGCGCGCCGATCGAGAATATCCGCGCGTCACGATCAAGAATATCCGCGAGCGAGCCGAGTACGAGGTGGCAGAACAAAGCTAAGTTGCATGTTTTCTTCTCGATTCATTATTTCCTTAAATTTTCTCTTTTATGTGTAATTTTTCAGGTGATCACTTAAACTGTGCTTTCTATGTTTCTTTCTATGATTTCTCAACAATAACTTGTAATATTAAAAATAACACAACGTAATGGTCCGTATTAAACTAGACAATTCACAACGTAGAGTCCTACCACTTTAAACTAGACGATCACGATCACAAATCATTGGCCAATCATATTTAAATATATTATTTATATTATTAAGGGATGGAAGTTCATAAGGGGGTAGAGGGTTGTTAGGTTTAGTTTAGGCTAGGTAGAATTCTTTGTCACAGTGGTGCCGTGACCAGGATAATTAGGGTATTTCTTTAGTATTATTAGGTTAATATAAATTTAAAATTAGAGTAAGGCGAAATTATCATCACAGTGGTGCCGTGACCAGGATTAATTAGGATATTTCTTTACTATTATTAAGTTTCAAAGTAAAATAAATACTAGGGTTAGGTATAATTTTTGTCACAGTATGCAACTATTGAAATTAGGGGCTGCGTTTGTAGTATTTTACAATCACCGAA
This sequence comes from Tinea pellionella, assembly GCA_948150575.1. Lineage (NCBI taxonomy): Eukaryota > Metazoa > Arthropoda > Insecta > Lepidoptera > Tineidae > Tinea > Tinea pellionella. Next base: position 1,718,816 of record OX411246.1, read on the forward strand.
TACATTTTTTCTAAACTCACTAAAATAATATTTGATATTTATGTTTTTTTTTAAGAGGATAATAGTCTATTCCTGTGCCAACTTATATAGATAGGAGTATGTACTAAAACCTATTAATAAGGAAATGTTTTTCATGTAAATTATATTCTGTCGCATAATAAATTTAATTATTATGTAGCTAGTATACCTACTGTTCTATAGTTTGATGTAGTACGCTTAATTATATAGGCAGACGGTAGAGAGAATAATAAATTGTAATAATTATAACATCTGTGTATACTGACAAGCTACAATATCGATTATTTTCAATATTAGGCTATTTTGTAAAGGGCAGCGTGAGAATTTAGCCCTCATGCGGTCACTAGACATTACAAATTCATGCTCAGCTTGTGCTGGCTGCGGGCCACGCATCGGCCGCACGCAGTATATTGATCGTGACCGTCGACGTAGTCGGACCGCTGTTGTTATAACCCTTGTTTCATTAAAATAACAATACTCTCTTAATTTTAATATTAACGTGAGGAATATTTTATACTTGTTTTCATAAGTGTTATTTTGTGTTTATTTAACGAGTTTGTATGTAATGAATGAATTAAATACCTATTTTTGATTCCGCCATTTTGACGAATATTATCGATCACAATCCGGGCCCGGTTGTTCACCCGGCGACCTTGGCAACCAGCTCTGCGCCGTTGCTGGGCCCGCTCAGCCTTCTTTCCTTCTCTCTACATGAACAAATGAATAAAATTATTAAACCTGTCCATTATAGGTCCTCTTTACCATTTTTCAAGCTTTTACTGAAAACTCTGGAACTTTACAAATTTAATTTTAAAAACCTGCCTATTCAGACCTTTAGATCATCTATCAATAGATATTCGTTATTAATTCGCTTTTGTCTGAATTTTTAATAATGTTCGACGAACGAATGAACGAAATAAATTAATATTTTATTATACAAAATAATAATTTTAATTATTATTTACGCGGCTATAATATTTCCTATAGCACCGAATTTTTATTATAAAAGAGTTGTTCAAGGTTCCAAATTGATATGCTATTTTCCTTAAAATAATATGCAGTACACGTGTATACTGCAATGGACTTTACTCGCATTTACAAATAAGACAAACAATAAATTATTTTACTAACATCTGTTCATATAGTCTGTAATAATCCTCAATATATGTTTCAATAGAATTCTCATTTTATTTTATTATTTGTAGTCAATCTTAGTTATTTTTCTTACTACATTTTATTAATTAGGCATTATCATATTCATATTATGATGAAAATTGAAAAGAAAAAAATGGTCGCGCTCACAGCATGTGGTGAAAATTTATCATAATTTAATATTAACATCCTCAATATTTGGATTTGCCAAATATATTTGCAATAAAAAAAATTGGTATCTATTGGTATCACTTTTAAGTGCGGTAAACCGGCGCGTGGAAACGCAACGTTATATGCGGTCAGTACTATGAGAGTTACTCTCAGTAACTATGAGACATTTTATTGAGGCACATTGATTCACAATAAATTTGTATTTTTGGCTATTTTTTATTTACTTCTTTGTTTAATACTCTTTTCTCTATGTCAACAGGGAAGGAATCCGAGGAGGCCCAGGAATGGATTCGCAGCAGCAGCAGTACTGCCTAAAGTGGAACAGCTTTGGCTCAAATTTGGCTACCTCGTTTGCAAATTTATGGAATTCGGAAAGTCTCGCCGATGTTACTCTTTACTGTGAAGGTAAGTTTTTTATTGCATGTTTGTTACACGTGTGTACATTTATTTCTTTATTTAGGTGTTGAAAATGTAAACGTTGATGGATGTATAGTCGGGCGCGAAAATATTTTTCTACATAATAATTAAAATGTATGTAGTATCGGTTTATTTAATACATACCTATTACATAATTTTGATATTTAGATAATTGTGTGTAGAATAGAAATGACGTCCAGGAAATAATAAATAACCTCGTGCTTTTAGAAGATGATATGATCTTCCTGAAAAATTCAATTTAAAAAATATCCACAGCGTCCGGGTAACATGTAAATTAGCAGTGTTAGAATTATCTTAGTAAAATGACATAAAAAAGGTAAAACTATTATAGAAATTATTAATTAGTTCGAATGTTCAGTCCCGCTATTACCTCGTACCTTCGCTTACACACTTTCTGCTGTTCACAAAATAAATGATTTATTTGTCCTAAAAATCATTTCATACATACAAATGACGTAAATTAAGTTAGTCTGTGATAACTATAGATGAGTGTTCCATTTTACATGTTATTTTAGGTAAAAGTACAAAATCTGTGGTTATCGACATCGTTATTATCGTCGTTTATTGACAAACTTAACAATGCTACAAGTTTTAACAATTAGTTTAGGGAAATAGATCGTTCTTGTAAATTTCACTAGGTACTACATTGTACCGTAGCGTTATAGAGCCGTACAATTAAATTTTAAATTAATGAAATTTAATGAATTATGTTGCGTTAATATAGTATATATATTATATAATATAATATAATAAAACAAATATAGCATTTAAAATGTCTAAAATTAATAAAAAAATAACCGAATCTTTTGACATGCTTGTTAGTATTTTTTTTTAATTGTAGCTCGACATGTGACATCACTCCACCTGATGTAAAGCTAGAGTGCGGTCCATGAATGGAAACAACTGCTACCACAGAGAAATCTCTACGGGCTGCAGTCGCCTCCACTATGGCGGCTTGAGGAGACGAGCATGTACCATCTAGATTGACAGTGCACACTCCTCTGTTATACCTGGCTACTTTCAAACTATTCCCGAAACGCGACAAGGTCACTTCACGGGTGTTACATTCGAAAGTATGTTTTGCATGAGTTGTTTTATATAAAGAAATACGCAAAATGGATAATATTTAGATTTCGAAATTATTAAAAATCCTTAATATTAAATCATTATTAAAAAAAGACAAGAAAATAATTGTTCAAAAATAACGGCTGCTAAAAAAGTACAAACATCAGAGCTATTAGCACGTTCACACATGGCAATGTGTGCGTTTCACATTTTTTTTATACACGCACTGATAATAAAATTTCGTGTTAGCCGAGCACATAGCAACTAGATATTTGCAAAAGGTTGATTTTAAAATAGCATCCGAACAGGTTAGGCTGTAGGCCTCCAAAATACCAAACTTATACGTCTATATTTTTATAATATGGGCAAAATAATTTAATTAAGACTTGCGACATCTCTAACGCGATTAAAAGTAACTCCCACTATCCTAAGGATATTTTTCACGCTCGATATCTATATAAGATAGATTTTCATCTCCTTTGACAATTAGATTTTTTTAAATATTGATACGACATGTGACCTGGTCTGAACTGGTCTGATGGTAACTACAGTGGAGGTCTATGAGCACTGACGACTAGAGAACCGCTTACTCGGTGGCTTACTATGCCGGCCTGAGAAGGTGCTTTTTCACGCTCAGCTTGAGGGATCCAAGGTGAAAGGACTGGGAGGACACATGAGAGGGCAAAAGTATTCCATTTGTCAATTGTGCGACACAAAAAGGACGTGCCGAACCGTTTCGTTCGGCCAACTATTCGGTCGAAACAATGCGAATCCAATGCAGTCTATATTAATTAAGTAGGTAATTAATATAGGGTAAAATGTGTGTACACTGAAAGAGAATTTATAATAATGATATTAACTCGTATGTTACGATACGTACTTACATAAAATCTTCGCGAAATAGATAAAAAAGGTCATTGACTCACTCCGATAAATGAGGCAGTTTTTTCCTTTGGCCATGAAAATTGAATAAGAATTTCTTTAAAATCGCATTGATAGCATTATTTGCGATGTGTTGATAAGTGACACGGGTTGTAACGCATCGATTGCAATTATTATAAAAATGGTACGCAGTAACACCCTAGTCGTATTTCAACGACGGTCAACTTGGTAATAGTCAAGTATAACGAGAGGAGTATACCTGTGTTGGTACATATTTGTTACTTGAAGCCGGCATGACGGAGCGTCTGCTGCAGACTGTTGTAACAAATATCGTGCTACACTAAAAAAAAGGAAAAAGAATACTAATTAACCAAAACGATCAGAGATCCATAGAGCTAAAAATTGTTGCATGAAGGAACTATTTATTACGTGGTGGTGTAGGTGTTTTCGAAATGTGTCAATGTTAGAATTATAAGGCAGCGGCAGGGTCTGATTATCTTATTTATAATAAAAAGTTACGTTACGTTATGCAAAAATGTCAACAAGACAAACATAAGTGAAATAACATCCTTATTCCAAAGCATGGGAAGGGAAATAGACAATCTAGCAATCTCGCAGTCATGGCAATTCAATTGATTTTGTAAATCCTGCAAACACAAACTCTCACCGCCATGTTAATATACATTTTACAGTGCGTAATAAAGTGTGCACGCACGCATCAGGTAATAGGGGTTCTAAATTCAACTTCGATGGTAATTAACGTTCCCGTCACATCGAGTATACGTGGGTTGTATGACGGTCGCTATAGACAGCGGGGTGGGCAGGGTGGCGAGAGGGTGCGGTGTGTGTCTTCCTACATAGAGCAACGAAAATTTGGGCTAGCTATTTTACTGAAGTAATTCTCTTGTTTGTTAGTTTAATTTAAGGGATAATCCGTATTTTAGACGTGATCGGGGTCTATCTGTGTATGGCAGACGTATAAAGTTTTTGTTTTAAGGTATATTTGCCATTGATTTACTTTTGATAGTTTATTTTATTTTAATTGTAAAATTTTATGTTTTAAATTAATAAAACTTAAGATTACGTAATATTTTGTAATAAATAAATAATAACAAAGTAAAATATTAATATCAATATTTTATATCAAAAGTAAATATATTTAAAATGTGGGGAAAACTTTTGCATCGTACCTTATAGTAATGCACGCATCGGCGTAGCACCCTCGTTTCTCTTATCGACCGCCCGGCGCCACTGGGTTATGTGTGTCGCGAGGCCTCTCACTCTCCCCCTAGCCTACCTACCATCGTGAAACAACCGTGATTCTTTTAGTGCGTTTTTTTAGTCAAACACGCATATTATCAAATTTATTATATTCACTGATAACATTATTATTCTAGGTTTGTTGATAACGCACCAAATGTGGTATTAATTTTTACGTACGTTTATCTATAAATTTTCAAATGCATATCTCGCAACACGGTCACATTTTATAAGTTATTCCCAATTTTTTTTTTTTATTCGATATTGTTAAATTCCTTTTGTTGAATAATACAATGTTTAAATAATTACATGTTATTAAGGGTATTTTTTCATGTAACTTTTAATTTAACAGTTTATCGTCGTATAATTTTCTATAATTGTAAGTAGGTAATAGTAGTTAGTCTTGGTAAATCAAGGTAGTATTTCGCGGTTGACTAAGCGTCAGTGGGGTCGGGTGTTTTGGGGGGCCAGGTTGCCGCAAGAAGGGCCGGGGGTGTGAGACCACCCTGTCGGCCTATACTCGAATGCATTATACCTAAAACAAAGTCAATTTACCCCTCTTCCCGGGGACTGAATATATTTGTATCGGTGTGCATGTTCACTTTCCACCATCCACCACTTTCCTTCGCAACCCCCTTTTAGCGAAAGGGTTAGACAATATGCATATTTGATATATTGTAAGTATTTCATCCCTGGTATCGGCATAATCAGTTTACCGTATTTAATGTAGAGGTAAATTTTAGGGTGCTTTGAAGTTTGGAAACCCTATTTGAATTAAATTATAGTCGTGCAAGTAATGAGTTATGTTACTTGAAAATATATTTTTCTCTTTAGTTTGGAGGTCTGATTTGTAATGAATAGGTATGTGACGTCACGTTCATAAAAGCTCGATAATATAATTGGAAAAGGGTCATAACATTAACAAAATTACAAAATGTAACGAAGTTTATTGTGTTTCAGGATTTTTATCTCTTATTCCAATTCTCTCTGTCCATGAGTCTCTCGGTTGCTTTATTATCAGTATTTTCTATCACAATAGATAATGTTCTCTTATCACAGACGGGAATGCAACACTGTTGTTTGATACCGAAATACTATATTTATCATGTCTGATCCGAGGTTATAATTTCGGAATATTTTTCATAGTCATTGTGAGATAATAATAATATCAGTTTGCGCACTCTGACACCGCGCTCCTAATAATTTATTTGTACGAGTACATTCAATAGGTAAAGTTGTAGTGACGTATACGTAGACTCTCGATTTCGTTTCCTCCTCACGTACCGCGATACGGTTCACCTAGTTTTCAGGACGCCGCAAACGTACCCCCACTCCGTGCAAGATTGATTTTCTCTTACGTATTTCGTTCACTTGCACTTTCAGCCTGCAGGGGTGGCTATACGCTTTCTCTCTCTCTCGGCGGCCTTTCGTTTTCACCCGACCTTGAAAGTTGGGCGGCGAACACAGACGAACGGATCACAGGGATGCGCCCGCTTTTACGCGCGTGTGCGTAGGGCAGGCGGAATGGGGTTAGTCGGCGCGGCTCACCCCCCTTTTGCCTCCCTACGATTTGCGATGTTGTTTTCACTTGCATCCGGGCGAGCTCGTTCCGCTGTGCCTGTTCGTCCTATAATACGATCGTTGAGGCTCAGTTTTCAATTTACCTCTTTTGAGAGAGACTCCTTATTGGGAATTAATGTTGTTTTTCTTTCTTTGTTAGTGTACTTGTCTATTAAAGTTTATCTATTGAACTTTTCTCGATCTTCTTTTACTGGAATTTATTTTTGTTTAGATTTTTTTTAAATGTATTGTATTACTGTTTTCGAATTACATTTTAATATCAGATGCTTTTGCTTATTTAATAATATTATAAGAAAATAAATAAAACAATTTCTTATACTCAAACGTGATAATTTATTTCATGATTTGATTTGATTTTATGTCCTTAGTTTTAAATTAGATATATTAACATTTTTAATAAAATAACATTAGTTTCTTTGTACTAAACAGCATATTTTGATTTTATATTTCAATAATTACATTAGTAGTTACACAAAGGATCAGTTGTTGGTAGCCCTCTACCATATAACGCCCTATTTTATAAACGCTGACCTATTTATGTCGTGGCGATGCAATCGGGCCAGTTTAAAATACTGTATGTCGGCGCCAACGAGCGAGTACACGTAGATAAGGCATTAGTAGGTCCCATAACCAGGCCAATGTCAGTTAACATTCGGGTGTGGTACAATTCATGACAATAAGCGTTTAATAACAGCGTTATGACGTTTAATAATTGTGCAGTCTAATTCTGGTTAAAAATGATATCGATTATTACCCATTGAGAACCATCACGTTATTCTAATAGGAAATAAATGTTTCAATTTAGTGTGTCAGGCGTGTTAAAAATAAGGAATTATTTTAGTAAAATTCACTAGATTTACTTATAACAATACCTTTTCCACCCTTGAATTCGTAATGGGGTGAAGTCATGTGATGGTTTGCGTTTTATTTGTACTCAGTGCGTTTAACTTAGAACGGTTCATTGGCTGAATAAAAACGGAATTTCTCTTTATCTAACGTAATAATAATAAAAGCGTGTCTTTGCTGTCACGTTTTTGTTGTAAGTTACGAGACTAATAAAAACATTAAACATGAAAATATGTTGTTTAATTCATGTACTTTATTCATAGTTTTGTATTTTTGTGTACCTATATGAATGGAATTTTAACATAAACAAATATTTTCAAATTCGCTGACGCTTTTAAAATGTACTGCTAGTATATTATGTTGCAAGAGCAGTGCGTCCGCGCCACGCCTCAATGTCGTCGCATACTTATTTCCTCGTTACGCCCGACTATGCGTGTGCGCAGCGATTTATATAAATTCGTCCCTCCTACTAATAAAATTAACACTATTTTGAGACTTGATGCTTTATTAGTACTTTTCCTATTGTAGTCGAGACGTTCGGGTTGATGTGCGTATATTTGTCATTTGTTTTATTATTATTTGACAGGTTTTTGTTAGTAGTTTCAAACTTGCTGCTACTACAATAAATTGGAAGCGTTTAGCGTATTCGTTTACAACAGGACGTCTAATCACGCTTGAAACTGACTACTGATATTCTCATTACTTTTGGGGTGGATATTTCTTGATAAAATATGTTTTCGTGTAATTTTGCAAAAGCTTCTACATATTTTTTATGGCATTTCTGTCAGAGGATTTGGCTCCTAGATAGCTTTTTGACATCAACTGTCCCTGGCTGTCAACTGTCATATTTACGTGGTCACAGACAACTCTACTTTAGTACCAGTGTTGTTACGCGTTATTGCATTATTCCCGTCTATTATGTAATATTTCTGCTATTACCTACAGTAATTGTAATAAAATTATAAAAACCCGGAACATGGAAAAATATTATCCGAAACCTGTTAGGATATTTTTTCTAATAAATTTTGTAAGAATGGCGTAATAGTGATGTTAAATGAATGCATTAGTAATACGTGACCTTGAGTCAGTTTTTACATCGGCTTCGTCATAACTACATGCAAATGTTGAATTTGTTGACTTTACTTCCTCGTTCGATAACAACGCTGCAATTTATACTAACCAAAAACAAAAATCCACTTGTTAAAATATCATTATATTTTATGATGAATATGTATAACAATGTGTATTAATTTAATTTGTTCTATTATTATTATTATATAATAATACACTAAAATATACATATAAAGCCTTCACCTAGAACTAGGACATCCTATGCCGTGGATATCCGGACTATAACACATATCATAGAATATCTTATAGATACGTTTGTGAGTAACATGTATGGAGTAGGCCTCCTATTTTGAAAATTTTGTCGGAGTTCTGGTAGCCCCTTAAATAGTTCTAAAGTTCACTATGAATAAAAAAGATAGTTCCGTTTATTAAAAATGGCCAAAACACGAAATGAAGTTTTCACAATTTAAAAAAGAAGAGTTACTAGAACTCTTTCATTTTAGCTCTGACCGATTTCATTTCTTCAACAAATCGATAACCGCTTAGGGGAGCTAACAGAACTCTAAAGAAAGAGATCTTATTTTGAGAATTAAAAAAAAACAAACCTAATATAAACAGTGTAGTTTTAGCAATTATGCCCTAGACAATATAATGCTTTTTACAAATCCTTTTACTACTGATTATTTGAAACTAATGAATTATAAGTAAGTAGATAACTATAAGGGCTATGAAACTGGAACTACTCGTAGATATAAGGAATTCTAGTCTATGATAAGAATTTTATCAAATATTTTCCATGAACGGAAACAACTGCTACCACAGAGGAATTTCTATAGGTAGCAGTCGCCTCCGCTATGTCTGCTTGAAGAGAGGAATGTACTCCATCCATTGGCAATGCACACTTCTAAACTAATCCCGGAAACGTGACTAGTCCACTTCACGGGTCTTGCGTTTGTGAGACTCCAGACGGCAGACTGGGCTAATAAAAATATAATGCTTTTTTAAAGATTATTTTATCAAAATTTGTTCCAAAATATTACGAATTTTTTTTAATGATATAATTTTATGTACACTTTTTTTTGCAATTTATTATCAGAGCCAAAAATATGACGTACAATTTTCTTTACTCTTGCATAAAAAACAAATAGTACATTTTGGCTGATAGTAACGTTTGAGGCGTCAAAGGTTTAAATAATGACAATAAATTGATAATGTGAAAGATAAGATGTGTACGCATTTTTTTAAATTTTTGCTGCTACTCGTGTAAGTTATATCTGTCTGGCGTGTCATTAGCTCGATACATGCCTCCTTAATCGATAAATTTAACGTTAAAATGTGTTACATTTATATTTTTTGATACATTCACCTTTTTTATTGTAGCTTGGCATATGACAACACTTCGCCTAATGTTAAGCTAGAGTCCGGTCCGTGATCGGAAACAACTGCTGATACCGATTTTCTACAGGCAGCAATCGCCTCCGCTGTTTTCCTGTATTCAAAATTATTTCATTAAATAACAACTTTTCTATTGTCACTTATTTTTTTAAGGCAAATTGAAATTGTCTAATGGGCATCTATTTTTGGAATGTCTTTTCACGTGCTTTAGAATATTTCTAGACTGGTCTTCACACGCATTTATGGATCGGGATCTAAAAAAGAGTTGATAATGAGGCGCCATTTTTATATTTACTGCATTGATAACTTAAGCAGTACATTTGATAAGCTATTATTATGGATTGATTAAATAAATACACAGAATAATATTATTGATTAAGCGATAACGCATGTAAATTGGACGCAGGTACATTTTTATATCGTTTTTAAAACGTAATCGATCTCGTCTCGGAAACTCAAGAATCAGCGCAGTAATAAAAGCTCATAAAAGTGTCCAATTTAAGATTGTTTATTTTTAGAAATCGTTTCCATAATTATTATTTATTCTTAGTCATTGTTTATTTTATTTATAAGTTTTGTCTAAACATAGCTAGATGAGTTCATAAGTCTTTTTTTATTGTTTTTTTTTTATTGAGATAAAGAAAAATTTACGCGTTCATATACCTTACGCTTCACCACCTGTCTATTTTCTCTGATGCCTTTGTCGTAAACTCTAGTATTTACGACTACATTTTTAAAGAATTTGTAAAAATATTCACTTACTACTTCGATTTATGAAAGAAATTGAAGACTACAAAGCATAAAACAGAAATATAAACAAATACACCTTGTTCTAATAAATATAACATTTCATAAATAAACTATTAAAATTGTACGTTGGTGGAGTGACCGAATAAACGGTGACGTTTCAAATTTTTTTTATCTACAGTACCCCTAGCATGAACAAGTATCGTTATGGTTCTCGTAATCGTTATAGTATTATTTTGTATGACAGCCGAGCAGCGCCCCTACAGGACGTTCGTAGAACTAACATTCGGTAGCACGAACCTGTGAGTCTCGTTATCGTTATTGTAATAGTATAGTAAATGACGACAATATATGGAAATTGAAAGCACGAACGCACTTTTGACAGATGGTATCGTGTTTTTCGATTACTATTTATCGTTTTCCGTCTCACCGAAGATTTTGCAATGAGAAGACTATCGTTAAGGTTATTGTTGATTTTAGAAGTATTGTTTTGTTGATAATTAGCAATTTTATTAATTGAAAATTATCTGTACGTGACTAGAAAACCGTCTTTTGCGTAGTTATTACTTCTTTTGGCGTTTAATAAATAGTATTAGACAAGAGAAAGAACAAAATAGAAGGTATGTTAATTGTTTTATATTTGTTTAATTCATGAGTAATCTTGTAAAATACTTATATTGTTTTGATAAACTAACCAAACTACAAAACAATTGAATGAGTACGTATCTATCTCTATTCAATTTTTCATCATATAAACAAATGTTTTGTAATTTTATTTGTTGTTTACAACATGGTTTTTCTATGGTTGTTAGTTGTATAGACGGCTTGCACTTTCATATTAAAATAATATCATCACCAAGTATAACCATAATATAAGTGAAAATATCACCACCAAGAGATAGAACATATTATCTTCTGTAAAAATCATTGTTATTCTTTAAATGACCAATTGGTAAAGTTGTAATTGATAATACAAAGGAAAAATATTTCATAATGTTCTTAATTGAATCTAAATATTAAAATTTTTCTTCCAGACCTGCGGAAGCGAAGAAAGTGTTTAACATCAATGCGAAATATGTCGAAGCCACCATTATGCGTTTATTTAGGAGGACAATGATATAATGAACACCTTTACACATACTGCATGAACTATATTTTATAAATGATTGGACTGTTGCCTGTGACATCACATCGGCTCTGCCTACCCCGTTTGTTGAATGTTTCTGACCTTGATTATGAACAAGTAGCAATATGGAGCCAGTGATAACCAGATGAAAGGGTAAACAAAACAAAGGACTATCAGAGACAGGGCTATGAGGTTAGGTTAGGAGATTAGTAGAGAGAATAAATAGATTACAATAAAATATTAATTTATTAAAATTTACATAGTTTACAATTATTAGTTTTCATTTCTTTCATACATCCTACATCATTCAATCCTTTTGTAGATTCCTCGTAGGCTCCTTTTTCGCAATTGAGCAGCCATGGCCGCTTGTGTATGAAGTGCAACCCTTATTTCTCTTCCAGTTTCTCCTTGCAGTTCTGCCCATATTCTCTCTTTATTCTGTTAGTAATACATTTTATCTTAATCCCCTCCAGACTTCAAAAACCTGTGTTCCCACTCTTTCCATTTTGAAGCTTTAATGATGGCAGTGAGGAGTGTCCACTATGAGATGCCCACAACGATTTATCTCACACTAATCTATTCAGTTTAGCAGCCTTTCTTTTTGTATTGATCTTGAAGTCTGCCCAAACCTTTAAAAAAGAAGTGAGTGTTTATATTGTGCATGTTTGTATATATATACTAGTCTGTAAGTAAAATAAAGTAAATAAGGAAGTAAAATCGCCAATCCACACATTTTCTCATATATTATGCTAAGATTGTTGAGGGTCTACATAACTACTTACTCAACCTATACGAGTAGAACCGGTGATGCTTTTGTATATTACTATTATGTCAACTAACCTTTGGCCACTTCTCCACCGATTGCGACTGTCCTGTGCCATCAATATTTAACTTGCTGGAGAGTTCTAGTCATTCGCTTGTGATCCACCGCCCTTGGACTGCCAGTAGGTTTCAATAAACCTCCATTTCTATGTAAATGACAAGGAGGTTATATTTTGTTATTCAAATGAACACAAAGTATAAATTAAAGTGAATAGCAACGAAAAGAACTTACCCTTCAATAAAATCCACAATCAATGCACACTAGGTTCGACTAGTCCTCATTGTGAGAAGGTTTATCAACAAATGCGTAATTTCCAAACATTTTGGATACACCACTTCATTTAATATATCCATTTCGAAAAAACTCAAGTTGCAAGCAATAAATTCTACTCAGATTTTACTAAACAATGTCAATGTTTATAGAAATATAAGTATTTAGGTTGATAAAATTAATAGTATTGTTTACATTTGTTGATTACGGACGTACGTTCTAAGTGTTAACATATGGTTCATGAACAAAAAACAAACCACTATATTTTAGCGTTAACAATGAATATGAGAGAAAGATCTTGTTACAATTATAATAGAGAGTTAAAAAAATAAAATTCTATTTAATTTTTCATAGTAAATTTAGTATTATATGAATTAGTTATTACATTTATTCATAAACCGCAATAACACTAAGTAAGTTTCGGAACGAACTTTACGAGAGTATTAGGTTCCTGGAACATATTACTGTCGAGCTCACGATACTATATTCGCGTTTGTTCATGCTACGGACATAATATGGTAATCGTTATCGTATAGTTAACAAATACGATTACTATACGATTACGAGAATTATTCATGCTAGGGGTACAGATTACAAATGAAAACTATATCAGGTTTTTGCAACTAACACGTGCAAGCGATAGTTAATTTGCTATAGGAATTTGGACGTTATTGCGAGGCCACGAAAGCGTCCCCGTCATTGTTTTTGGCTATATTATGCGCATTTATATATTACCGAAATTATAATTATCTCTGCGTATTTATTATTGATTAATTTGGAGTCCACACTGCTGGTCAAAGGCCTATTCCCCCCTCTTCACAACTCACGGCTTTTCGCAGGCGCTCCACTTACAATTTACTCGTAAGTGAGAAGCTCGTCCCTATCTCCGTTTGGGTTTGCCACTATGTCCATAATACATCTTACCTGCATATTAACTTTATAGCCTTCGTCGGCTATTTGAGTTCACATTAAAGTATATTATGTTATATTGGGAAATTTAAATTAATTAAATAAAGGTTCAAAATTCATGCGCGCCATCTCTTCCTTTAAATTTGTATATTTTTTGGCGGAGTAGGTTATATTTATTATGTAAAAAAAAACATTGCACTTATATTGTATAATGTGCGTCGTTTAGTGCCGCGTTACTCAAGGTTACGCTTGTTTTATTCTGACTACTCGATGCGCAAGTCTGACGTAATTTGTACCCATGCATGGGGCCCTTATTCTTAGAAATAGTTTTTTGTTTTTCTTTTTTAATTTTACATTTATTCACATAGTGGTAGGCAGACTGATCATAGTACCACCACTTTCGAATGTAACACCCGTGAAGTGACCTTGTGCGAGAGGAGTGTGCATTGTCAATTTAGATGGTGCTTACTTGTCTCCTCACGCTAACAGGCGACTGCTGCCAGTAGATATTTATATACTCACATGCCGAGCTACAATAACAATAATAAATAATATACAAGCTAATCTAATGTATTTTCCACGTATATATTAACATTATACAATGTAAAAAGCTAAGCATTTATTTTAAAATACGATAACAATTCGATGCAATATACAGCAGAATAGGGCTATTATGATCGAAGCACGCCAACGCAAGCCTTCTACAGAGCAGAGCTTTTCCTGTCATAACATTTTATTTAGAGTTATGAAGTAGCTACATCTAAGAAACAGGAGATGTCATAGGAAATAGTGTCGATGGGACTAGTTGATGTACAGTACAATCAGTATGTTTTATTATTTTCAAATCGCTATTGGATTTACACGTAAATCCAAACCAATAAATATGTTCTTTTGCAAATAGTATAATGAGATAAATAAAAATGCCAATAGTTTGTTAATGTGGGTATAACAAGAGAGCATTTATTTTACATTGTAATATACAATACAATAGTTGTATAGTATAGTTTGTATTAATGCGAGCATTGTGCGTGTGTCATAGTTCTCAAGTTGCGTTACTGTAAACATCAATAAAAGTAGCAGTGATTAAAATAATTCGATTGTGGCGTTCGCGGAACTGTTCCTTATTGGCCTTGTAATTTTTGTGTTATTTTTCTATTAAGTGCCACTTCGGAATTTTGGTCTATCTATGACGTTCTATTGTTCAGGCCTATATTGTTTTGTTTATAACGTTTGTAATTGTAGCGTTATGTATTTTTTTATTGTAGCTCGGCATATGACAACATACCGCCTGATTTTAGGGTGATATGGTTCGAGGACACGATTGTGCACCATCCAGATTGACAGTGTACACTCCTCTCGTTATACCTGGCTACTTTCAAACTGCTCCCGAAACGCGACAAGGTGTTACATTCGAAAGTGGTGGTACTACCCCAGGACGGCAGACAGGGCTAATAACCATCATCAGCCTGCCTAGTACTATTTAAACTTTTAACAATTGTAATAAATAACCATTTGTTATTGTTATTTTCAGGTCGGCAGTTTAAAGCGCATAAGGTGATTTTAGCCGCGTGCAGCAAACATTTTCAAGAACTATTTGACTCTGCACCGCCGAGCCATGCCGGTGCTTGTTATGTCATTTTGGAGGCCACCTCCGCTGAAAATATGCAGGCCCTTCTCGAATTTATGTACAAAGGAGAGGTACATGTTAGTCAAGATGCCCTCTCAAGTTTCCTTAAGAGTGGAGAAAATTTGCAGGTAATTTACATGAAAATTGGAAAATAGTATGTATCAATAAAGTTCGCTTAGTAAGTTTCATACCAACATCGTGAATTCCTTCTGGGTCAGGTCAAAGGTTTATCAATGGAGATGTCGCAAGATGCGTGGGTGAAACAACAAACACAGCAACCAGGAGATCGTCACCAAGCTCGCATTAAGACCAGTCCAGTTAGCGGATCAGGAAATTGTGATACACAGGTTTGCGATTACTCTTGTCACATGTTTTGAATACTTTCCTTAATTTTCTCTTATGTCTCACTTTATATTTTATTTTATAGGAATCAGCCCCACCACAGTCACATACGGCTACGTTCGCACCTATATTGCCGCAGTATGCTTTACCGATGCATAGTGCGAGCGGTGGAATGAGTCGATACGCCCCACCGGCTCATCTACCGTTACATCCATCGTCTCATCGCCGACCCGTGCCTCCGAAACCATCGCCATCACAAAGTCCTCATGCCAGAAATTATAGGTGACTATATTTTATTTAGGTATCAATGTATCGATTTCTAAAGATCGGTTATTGAATACTATATAATGTATTGCAGACAAAGTTCATCGTCATCGCACTGCGGCAGCGTGGCCGACGAGCCAGACACGCGGTCGTCGCCGGGAGCGGGACAGCGATACGAAGACAACCAGCCAGAATGTACGTCCACCCTAGGCTCAGGAGCCAAGAACAATGGTTATGAACGCAGCGCATCGGCTAATGACGACATGATTGAGAGATTACCCAACGATCAAGGAGCAGAAGGTAAACTCCTGCCTCGTTAGGTGTTGCCTAACGGTGAAGCTGAACGACGGGGACATTGGATGCGGCCTGAGGACTTTGATCATCATCTCTCTCTCTCTCACTCTCTCGCTCATAGTGGTTTTTTGATTTCAATTGTCCGAGCTGTTCTTTGAATATTATTTGGAGTAATAAATATACAGTTCACCAATTGAATGAAAACTTCCACTGTAGTTTGTATATAAGATTAAGGGTAAAATTGATGAAAGAATGTGAAGACGGGATACATTTCTGTCTTTTATCAGAATTGCCCTTAGCTTCGTGTGTTGTGCATGCGCATGATTCGGTTTGCCCAAATTATAGCTTAAATCGTGGATTTTCTTGTACTTATAAACTTTACGAAACGTTTCACGTTTTGACTCAAAAATAATGTTATTGATAAAAATATCCATAGATTTTTGCTATAAATTCCATTTCAGAAAGAATAAACAATAAATGCATCTATTTATTCTGCGTTACAGATTTACGAGTGAAAAATGAAAATGATTATCACCAGACCGGAGGATTCAATAATTCTCCACCACCGACGGCTCCGATACCCACAACAAATTTTCACGACAAACCTCTCGCGACATCACCGACCCCGGCGAAACCCGGCCCCGAGATCTGGCCCACGAAACTAATGACAAGCAAGTCTGGAGGAATAGCGACAGCTGATGGTAAATTAAACTTATCAATAATTAGCAATACCTATTGTCGTCTATTGTTATACTGATGTGATTAAAACCAAATTTTCAGGTAAAAAACTAAAATGTCCATACTGTGAGAGATTATATGGCTACGAGACCAACCTGCGCGCGCACATCCGTCAGCGGCACCAAGGCATCCGAGTGCCTTGTCCGCATTGTTCGCGTACTTTCACCCGCAACAACACTGTGCGCAGACACATCGCACGCGAACACAGACACCACGCCGCTCTGCCACAGCCCAGCCTGCCCAATCACACGCAGTAATTACAGCGACAGACGTAAGATAATACATGCGCGCGCATACACCCATCTTATGAACAGAATTAAGGTTTTTGATGACCCTATAGCCCTCGAGGACTCTACGCAAGTCACTCGATGGGTATCAGAATGAAAAGGTCTGGAAACAAATGGTGTATTTAATTTTGTATTACTATTTCAAGTTACACCTTTTATTGCTGATCTTCATTTTCCTTTTCTATTGAGATATCGTTACCACTGATGCATCGGTGTAATCGCCTCGATCAGGGTTAAAATTGAGTCATGGTATAATAAAAATTATATTAATAAAAAGTGTTACATGGTGAATAGTCGCTGGTCGTAACGATATCGGTTTAGGCTTGAAAACTTTATTTCCTTTATCGCATGAAACGTCATCGTTGCACAAATATTCTTCGAGTGCATTTTATATTGTTATAGTTGTTACAGTAATTTGAAGAATATTAATGCAAAATAATTATATACATGGTTATCTTACGTCATAAAAAACGAGCTTTATACTCTTCCAAAGTTTTTGTCTCCAGATGTGACGCCGAACGTTAGATCTGAAGGCAGAGGCTCGAAACCAAACTACCTCTATTCCAGTGCGTGCTTTCACGCCGCCTATCTTTTTATTATCATTAAACAAATAATTGTAATGTTACCTCGTTGAAAATTATCTACCTCAAATTGATGTTAAGACTCTTTTTTATTGTAATAGAATGTGA
This sequence comes from Tinea pellionella, assembly GCA_948150575.1. Taxonomy (NCBI): domain Eukaryota; kingdom Metazoa; phylum Arthropoda; class Insecta; order Lepidoptera; family Tineidae; genus Tinea; species Tinea pellionella. The sequence goes on from OX411246.1 coordinate 1,736,811, forward strand.
CTGTTACTTAAAGTGTGTGACTTGGAATGGTTGCTCTGCAATTTGTTTACGTTTCTGTTTGCGATGTTCAAAACGTCGCGCGCGGTCGCCTCACGCTCGCCTCGATGTATTTTTATATTAGTAAAAGGTATTTGTAAGATATTTATTGGTGTTTAACGTCTTTTACTTATAAAGTGCACTCGTTAATCGGGATCGGGTCTGAGGCCACCGACAGAAATACAATACAATTTTTAATATTAATTTATACCATAGTTTTTGGTTCCAAACCGTTTTATCGATAAGGGTTGCCCAGTGGACTGTGAGAAATAAAGTTACCTGATCGGTTTTATTGAAGGAAGGACTCTGATGGAGGCACGTAGACGAGTTCTATCTTGAACTCTACCCGCACTTTATAAAAATTGTCTTAATCACGTGTCGATGTTATTTATGTATATGTTACAATTGTGTGGAAATTAAATGTTTAGATCTTTGTAGTTTCAAAGTGCGGATAGAGTCGTCTCGAACGATACTCGTCTGATTGTCGCGTCTGTCGGGACTTATGGACGTTGGCTCGGTCTCTATGTGTGTACATATTAGGAGAATATTAAGCGAAGCCTCCGCCTAGGTCGAGACACACGGCGACAACTGTGGCAAAATCTATTCAAAATTACCTACCTACAAGTTTAGTAATTATTTTCAGTATCAGGTCCAACATTATATTGTGATATAATACATAACATAGTTCAGATTTCATATTTCTACAATAGTACAATGAATAATAGAGTTTGCCACTCGTATCTTAGTGCACGGAAAGTGAGCAAAACGCGTCGGTTACAGAGAGCAAACAGTGCAGGATTGTGTTTGTACAAAGTACAAAAAACCCAAAATAATTAGCTAGGTATGAATGTATGAATGGGTCGATGCATGATTGCGGTTACACACAACTCATTTGTCGTTAATTCTGTTCGCACACACGGATGTTAGTATTGAGACCTAATATTATATGTTACAAGGAGATGGGATCGATCTTAACATTCCGTTTATTTCATATTTCTTGTTTTTATAGCATTTAGGTGAAGGCCACTGTAGGTACATAATAAAACTAGTCATTCAAGTGCAACCAGACGGGAGTGTTAATTTTATTTTATGTTTAATTTTGGATGTCGATGCTTTTTGTAATATATTTAGAGTTGTGTCGATGTTCATTCGAGAGTGGCTCTTGAACATAGTATTAGGGCGACGATGAACCAAACTAGTTCATATTATGTGAGATATTGAGTTGCTCCTATGTTTTGTACACTGTATTTGTGTTTTGTTTTTTATTAGGCATTCTAAGATTGCTAATGGATACTTTCTTTTAAATAATTCTGTTTATAATAGATCTGTATTTGTGGATCTCGCTCGCAATGGGAGATTACGGGCTAGTTCTTTTTTATTTCATGGTTACTCGATTTAATTACAACATCGAATTTCACCTTTATTCGTTTATTTGAAAAGAGGTATCCTTTAGAGTCTGTCGATACCTTTCGATCATGTTTTTAGTGACGCAATTCCATTGTGTAATATTTTTGGGAGTTAATATTTAGTTTTACAATACGTAGGTATACTGCATTTACAATAATCATAATTATAATTACAATAAGGCTGCAATATTCTAAATAGATAGTAAATTGTCGATGTTTATCCTGAAAATATTACAATGTATGGTTACTTATAGATTGTGGTCGCAAAAAGGATGGACAATGCCAAAATTTAAGTTGAAGCTCACAATGTTAGTATTTATTTATTGTTCTCTTTTTTACATTTGCGAGTGTGGATGTATCGACTGCGTGTTTAATTCCTGATATTTAGGAATACGTTGCATTCATATTTATTTATAAATTAGGCTACAGATAAAATATATTTATAAAATGCCTTACAAAGACTCAATTGCGTCGTAGTTCGGACAGCGTTTTAGCTATTCGTCGTCGACGTGCGAAACAAATATTTTTACACACCTATCTACTTGTTAAGTTATATTGAAATATTTTATACACTATATTGTTCATGACAGTTAAAGAGATATATATTTTTATTTAATATATACATTAGTTGAATCAGATTTTAAGCATACCTATAGTACAAAGATTATAATTATATTATTATATATTTTATTGAACGTTGATAGAGATGTGTCTATGATATTTTTTTCAGCAATATTCTTTGACAAATTATTATTGATTTCTGTCATATTGAATGAGGTAATAGGGGGAGCACGTTTAATGAATGGGTGAAGAGATCACAGGCGTTCTATTAAAGTAGCCAAATTTGCAGGATAATAACATTGAAACATTTCGACAGTGTTGGAATTTGTGACTCGATAGCGGGAAAAGTCTGTGGCCTCTTAAGGAGCTTGGTTTGACGACGTTATAAATTTTTTTGTTTAAAACCATTTATGAAGAAATCGTTTCGATTTGATTTATAATTGGTTTTAGTGTTAAAATTATTTTTCGAAATAGTGCTGTTCTGTAGTATTCGCGAACTTTCGTTATGAGCAGCAGTTATACTATTTCAGTTTTTTTCTTTTGTATATGTTAAAATTTAATTTTTGTATTTTTTTCTTCTTGCATGTGAATTAAAAATTCATAGTTGTGAATTTTCCTTTTCTTTTTTTTGACATATAATGTTTTGTGATACGTAAATATTGCATTAATGCATCACATTTTTTTTTAGCTTTTATTGGATTTTTTTTTCTTTTAGTCGTAGGACGATGGATGGGTTAGAATTAAGCGTGTAAAAACCAAACGGTGGTACAAGTTACAAAACATCGTGGTCTGTCATCGCACAGATTATTAATGGAAATCAATAATTGAATTTGCTTTTGTCTAATTGTATTAATTGATTAAGGTACAAAGTTTAGATTACACTGCAATTCGTTGTCAATTTATTGTTTTTTTTTTGCACTTAGATGTTTTGAATGTTGAATGAATAAAGTCGTTAAAAGATATTACCAGTATAAATTTAATTGTCGCGGTTTGTGAAGGAATAATGTGCGATTAATTTAAATTTAAGTCCTTAATTGTATTCGATGTGATAGATTTCACTTTAATTTGTGTATAACTGCAATTTCCCAGTGAAAAAACCCTGTGGCCGCCTCTCAGCGCAACTTAAATATCGATGGCAATGGTTTTATGTTTACAGTAATATCCTTTTCGAATTTTTATATTTTTTTCTTTTTATTTGCGGCATCTTTTTATTATGTATATATTTATTTATATATGTCATAAATATTTAATAATATTTTATGTATTTGCAATAATTCCGTTACAGGTCCCCTTAGAGGAGTGGCATATTGAAAATTCTTCTGCTGTAAACACCGACCACACATTGAGAAAATTGCCTTGATAAAAAAAAAATCAAGTTATCTCAGGTGTTTGCAGCGGTTGCAAAATGTTGCGCCCTATTTAGCAGCGCCGTCACCGACCAATAAAAAGTCAGCTCGATATACGTACATTCGCGTGTCCTAACCTCAAATTGTCAAATATTTTATTTATTCATGACCTACAATCGAATACTCAAATGTTACTTTAGTCGTTCTTTGTCGTCTTCAGCTCCTAGAGACACACTCCTTCTCCATTGCATGTCATTCTCCCCAATTTCCAACTTTCCACGTCAACTACTTTCCTGCGACATTATCGATTCGCTGGTTGTCTGCCAACTGTTTGCTTTCCACTCCTGAGTCTTTAAAAACTTTGATTAGTTTCAAAAACAAAAACAAAATTGATTAACGTTTGAGTATTCGGCCGATAGACTTATACAAATCCGCTTCCTAATAAAATCAAATTTCCTATTCTATCTCCTGTTACCTATCCTACCCTTCTCCATGTGTCCTACTTATTATATGTATTTATTGTATATATATTATAATATATCTATATATCACTGAAAAAAACCATTGCTTTTTGTAAATTTGCATTTTTTTAAATTATATTAGTCTGTGTTAATAGTCTGAAGTTTCGCAGGATCGAAACATTGAATTTTGTTTTAATTATCCGGCTCCTTTTGCGTTTTAATTTTAATTTAAGTTAATTTTAAGTTTTTTTTTATTTCACGAAATTTTGTCGTGATGGTAAAGCCAAAGATTATTACGGGTATGGTGACCCTCTGCCGTCACACAGGCTATGCAGTGTTCTTACATTTTTGCCTATTTGTTATTATTTTTGTTTTTTTTTTTAATTTAAATGATTGTTATGTAGTCAGGCAAAACGGTGAATGTAGGCCCACTGCACAGCCAATCTAGTGAATAAGTTAATCTACCTCGAGAAATTTAAGTGTAGCATGTAAGGATGTAAGTAGAATTTTTATATGAAAATAAAAATTTAAAAGTTTTAGCACGTAAGCGAATAAAAAATTAATAATAATATGTTAAAGTACAAATTTTAACATACTACCTCAGGATTCAATATCATATTAACATAAATTATAATACAGGAAGAAATATATGAATTATAATAGTAATAATGTTTTTCTATGAGATTGATTAACAATTTGGTACAATTTTTTAAACTATTTATATGGAGTAAGTGATAATGCTCAGTAAACGATCATTGACATAACTTTTAGACCCATCGTGCTCGGCGGCGTCTCTTCATTGTACCGGTACCTACCCATAATCTCCTGTACGGTTATTGAGCAAATACTTTTGCCTGGGTGTAAAATTTTAGTATCCCTTTGTCTACGACGATTAGCGACGGATATACGAGGAAGCCGGTGCTGGTACCATTCTGTACGTCTCCGTGGATAGAGTCTCGCCATTAAATCGTGTCTCACCGGGGAAGTGACCAATATGGGTTGGATATAGACCGAACTCTGAGAGAATATTGACTGGAAAGAAAAAATAAAGTATGAAGTCTGTTTTCTCAGTGTGTGGAGACGATTGAATCGGTAAGACCGATCGCGTGGGTCTTAATTTGAATCTCTGTAAGGTAGTGTTATTTAGGCGTCAACTCAAGGTCTGAAATATTTGCGTATGGAGCTGAGTTGATATTTTTTTACCATTGTTAGTATGTAAGTGTTGTTTAGAATAATAATTAATCTCATGATATTCTACCTCAGATTGTAGAGGATTACCACACTTAGGGGTTCGCCACAGGGGTCAGTTCACGTAATCTAATTGTACCTTTAAAACTCTAGAATATTCTGGAGTCTAAATACTTTTTTTTCGGTTACTTTTTATGTTGCATAGATGTTACCTATGTTTTAAGTTGGAGAAGAAAATTGAGAAATATTGTTTGTTAGGTTTCTGAAAATTAAAAATGTAACAAAATTTTATTTTTTATTTTATTTTATTTTTGTTTCCTTTTATTTTCCTTTTTCGTTCTTTTTTCATTTTACGATTACGTTTACGCTTTCTTATCTCAACAAGTTACACCCGTCCAAAGTATTTTTAATCTTTATATTAATCATTTAGTATTTAAATTTAATATAGTTGCACTTCTGTATTCGGACAGGTATTATCTAAGGTCATTAAGTGTTTTTTTTTGATGTTAAGAGTGCACTAACAGTTAATGCATGAAAAAAAAATCGCATGAATCTCGTGTCTCAGATTCATTTCTACGAATTTTGATAATTATTAACATTTAATGTTCTCTTGCATTTAATGTGAAGTAAGTGTAATTAATGTGTTTAATGTATGCTCACTTACGCATCGGAATAGTCACGAATGTTCTCGGCGAATCCGCTGAACACATTTCGAACTATTCGTGTAATTATTGATTTGTCATGAGAACTCATCTATTAATTATAATTTAGTATTAATCATTGACATTTGCATGAGAATATTTGTGTGTATATATATTTTATCCTTTAAAATAATTCTATGTATGTGATTAAATTTATTCATCTCTAAATTATATTATGTTGAAGTAAGCCTCGGTGTAACTAAGTTTTCGATGTGAAATTTATGTGTGGGTGTACACAATTTTTAATTATAATTGTTGTAAGAAAATATAAGAAAAAACAACGAGAAAAAAAAAAACTACTTATAAATAAACATGAACTAAAGTACAAATTCAGAAGTCTAAAAATGTATTGCCAGTACAAATTAAGTAAATGTACCTATATATTTATTAAATAATATACTTATAGTCGTTTTATAAGTGTTGCCAAAAGGTGTATTTTTGGATCATCACATTTAGTCTATAAGCTTATATAAGTACAAATTTGAATGTATAATGAATGTACCAGCCCGCAGAATGTGGTGGCCAGAAGAGTTTGAAATAATAGCTTTTATGTATTGACATTATTTTCTACGGTGACAGCAAAATTAGGAGAGGAAGGGTACGTGCGAAATTAACATCGGGATAATGGGTAAAGGTGTAGGATAATGGTAGGGGCTCGATCTTTGTACATTTTGTAAACCAGGCTGGTTATAAAACTAAGGATCGTCAGTGCGATCGCATATTCGCATTTATCTGTCAAGGTATACCTGATCACTAATTGAGACATCGGATATGTACGAGGTGGATCGGTGGAGAAATGCGTGTAAATGATCACGCTAAAATTCAATGTAAGTAGGTTTTTTGTACGTAGCAACATTTTTAAGGTTTTAGTAAGAATTATTCGGTTATCGGTGGTCTGTGTTTGTAAAAGGGAAACGTGATTGTCTGTGATTTTAAGCGACTTTTTGATATGAAAATTATAATTCCTTAACAGTAAGAATAGCACTATTTGTGATTTTACATTAGTATCTTTTTCTTTTTTTACGATTGGTTCCCTGATTTTTGTATGATAATTTGTAGTTTGTAATCGTAGTGAGGGAGTAGCGAATGGGGCTGGTCGGTTGTAAATGCTGGTTTGGTACTAGGAATCGTTTAGAATGAGAATTCGCACGTAGAGATGGTTGTCTCGCGAGATATCCGCAAACGAATCTCGATTGTGTTGTACGAGTAATTTAAATCAATTTTATTTAGGCAAATGTTTTTTACTTATAAAGAAATTATTTTGAAGCAATTTTCGTTAGTCTTGTGACAATTGTAGTGTCGTTGTTACGTTTTGCTTTCGTAAAAATAATGTAAATGTAATTTTATGTTGTGTTTAACTTTAGTACATAATGACAGTACATAACGCTTGTCGACAAACTCTTGTACCTTCAGAATTAGAATAGTATAATTGGATGACATAATATGTTCCTTCGTGGAATTCTGAAAATAAAAAATTGTTGCTAAATTGTTTGTTATTTCTTTCATCTCCTTAGTTAAGTTACCCTAATTAGATAGACAAATACTACACTACATCACGAATGCTTGTATTAATTATTTGAGGTGAAAAATATTTAATTTTATCATTTCATTTCGGATAGAAGACGCGGTCACGTAAAGCGTAAATGGCTCCTCAGACACACAGCATCAGGCTATTGTGTGTGTGTTGATTTTTCAATTCAATTTTCATCATAATTTATTAATAAACAAATCTAGCATTTTAATATGACAAAGATTAATAAAAAAAAAACAGATAATACATAGTTTAAATAAAAACAAGTACAAGTGACATTTAAATATCAATATTTGTAGATTAATCTGAGATAGTAGCTAATACTTATTACCATTAAATCCCTAAATGTTAGGAAGAAACTGGTTTTGGGTTTGCTTTTGAAAATTTGTAGGCGTTTGTCGGTGTTACGTTAACAACCATTGAGTATTTGTAATTACTACACGTAAAAATAATTTACTTTAGTTATAATATTAAAATAATTTTAATAACATTAACCAAGCACTTTTGGTCGTTACTATTATTGCTAGTTTTTTTTTTCAAATCAAATTAAATAATTTATTTACTACATATAATAGTTAGGAATTAGTAAAAAAGGTTTTTAGCTACAGCTATACCAATTTTAAGAGTATTTTATATATTATCTACTCACTTGTCTAAAGAATGATAATAAAATAATACTACATGTTGTATGTTTATGGCATTTTTATTTACAATTTAGTAATTATAAATATTTACATGTGATATTGTGAACACTGTCGTGGTATCGTTTTAGGATACTTGTCATTTACCAGTAGGAGTATGCAGATGGGGCGTAATAACCTGCGCGTGCGGCGTATACAGAAGGAGCTGATGCGTAGTAAGTTGGAGCAGCGACAGCGCGTGCTGAGAACACAGCTGGAGCAGCAATAGTACGGGCAGCAACGGCGGGTGCAGCATACACTGACGGGGCAGCATATACCGAGGGTGCAACAGCGGAAGCAGTGTACACAGAGGGTGCGGCATAGGTACGAGCAGCAAGAACTGGGGCAGCTTGAGCAGCGTAGACTGATGGAGCAGCAATAGTGCGTGCTGCAATAACTGGGGAAGATTCAACAACAGCTGGGGCAGCAGCAACTACTGGGGCAGCGGCGACTACTGGAGCAGCAGCGACTACTGGTGCGGCAGCAACAAGGGCGGGGTCCTTCCTCACGACAGCATTGAATCCGTTCACATCATCAGCAGTGTAATCGACAGTGCGACGAGTGCCATCCGAGTCGAGGAGTGAGTATTGTCCAGCCACATTTCCTCCAACACGTGTTTCGACTTGGCTCTTGAAGTCGCCAGTGCTGGGGTCAGCTACATCGTAAGCGAAGCTTGTATAATCTGCGTCTGCTCGCGCCAACGGCACTACTGAGCCATGGGCCAAGGCGACCGATAAAGCGAGTACTACGAACTGAAATAAAAGGATGAAATTAGGTCTTGAACATATAGTATATTTTTTATTGTATCTCGGCATATGACAGAACTCTGCCTGATGTTAAGTTAGACTGTCCATGACTGTGTCAGTCCATGAACGGAAACAACTGCTATCACAAAGAAATTTGTGCACGCAGCAGTCACTTACACTAAGCCGGCTTAACGAGACGAATGTGCACAATCCAGGTTGACAGTGAACACTCCTCTCGTTATACATGGCTACTTCTGAAATGATCCCGAAACGCGACTAGGTCACTTCACGGGTGTTACATTCGAAAGTGGTGGTACTACCCCAGGACGGCGGACTGGGCTAATAACCATCATCAGTCAGTCTACCACTCTATAAAAATTATTTTACAGAAATATTACTAAAATTGACACAAAAATTAACACTGATAAATATCAAAAGTAGGTTGTATTACACTTTGGAACCAAGTAATATTGAGCACAAATTACATCAGCTAAGAATAATAATTTCTATAAAATAAATAGATCACCTTGATTGCCATCGCGAACGAGACTAGAGGTAACTCACTACAAGGAATGAATACTGTGCTTTGGCATCACTAGTTTATATAGAAGCTCTGGTGAGGCGTGGTTGTAAACCCAATAACGCATTAACCATGAGTTCAGACTCTTTAAAGGACAATATAGAAATCAACTTTCTTATATTCTGAAGCTACGATTTAATAATGCCATTGTTATAGTGATCGTTTTTTATTGTAATTGTGGTAAATTAATTTCTATAGTCCCAGAAATTTGCGAGGGATATCGAGAGCAATTGAATCACAAATTCGTGTTCATCATCATCCCTTGTCACGCCTTTTACCCACAGGGATAAGCAGAGAATCCCGATCGATACCAATGTATATTTATTGTACTTTGGTCACTTAGTGTTTATAATACGACAAGCGCTGACTCATTATTAGGCATAATAAATAAAAAGAGAAAATAAAATAAAACCAAACTAACAAACTAAATCAACAAACAAGTATTGTAATTGCTTTACAATATTTTTTATAATAATCTAATGTATCCCACCGCTGCTGATCACCCTCAAGATATAAATAAATAAATAAAAAACCGTAATTTATAATAAAATCGTTATTATTATTTATTTATTATTACTTATTACTTTTCTTTTTTCAATAGCTTTTAAAAATGTGTGGTCATCCTACAAAAGATATGTTAAGATCCGGACAACATGGTCAGTCGGTGATCTTTAAGGAAAATGTCTATACGTCACTGTACTGAGACATATCAATAGGTATATGTAGTGTAACAGTAGATATATTATTAATTCTTTATTGATACAAATTAGTCATAAATAGAAAATATATTGATTTATACGTTCAGAGGTAATTAAGTAATTTGGTAGTAAGGTAAGGTAATTAAGACAACTGCAAATACAAATATTTGCTAACTGCAGTCGGCTCCGCTATGCTGGTTTGAGAAAACGAATGTACACCGTACAGATTGTCGGTCCACACTCGTCACCTTATATTCGGCTACTTTGAAACTGTTCCCGAAACACAGGTTACTTCACGGGTCACTCTTAGGGTTGTCAAATGTCAAATTTATAAATTTTTGTGGATCTTACTGAGTTATAAACTTTGTGCGGTTTTTTTTTTATCAACCCTAGTTACACTTGAAAATAGTGGTATTTACTACCCCAGGATGGCAGACTGGCCTAATAATCGCCATCAGTCTGCCTACCAGTCCAGATATCTGTAGATATACTCGTAAATATAATTGTATAGGTAGGATAGGTAGGTTTTGAAGAGTAACAACTTAGTAAGCAAGGCTAAGCAAATGGCTTGATGTAGGTGGATCTTTTAAATGAAATCTCATTGACATTTTGCTTTAAATAACGCGTTAATTAACTCATATTATTTATCATGCGAATAAGAGGAAGTAAACTTCGTATTGTTAAAATTCACATGAACTTTATTTTTTGTCCGTTGTCTCTGCCTATCCCTGTGGGAAAAAGGCGTGACAATTGTATTGTATTTATTTTTTGTTTGCATGTATTACTTATGTGAACATGCAGAGAAATTATTTTAAATGAAATAAAGAAATAAATAAAAGATTCATTAGCGTTTTTTTTTTTAATTTATTGGAACTGTCCTTAACTAGATTTTTATTTTATTTTAGTTCGGCATATGAGAGCACTCCGCATAATGTTAAGCTAGAGTGCGGTCCATGAACGGAAACAACTGCTATCAGAGACTTTCTGCAGACAGAAATTACGTCTTCGATATGTTGGGGCGACAAATCTACACCATCCGGGTTGACACTGCACATAGGTCACTTCACGAATCTGTTGTAAACTGATTTTCTCAAGTAAAGTATTCTATGGATATAATATGGTGCAGTAGATTATGCGGCGGATATATTGTAGGTAGGTAGAAAAACCAGCAACTAAACAATTAAAATAAACAATACGTTTGATAACGGAAAATAATTTAAAGGTTTCCACTGATAGCAACACAAAAATGTTGTTTTAGTAGTAACTTTATTCTTCATTTAATAATAATAATCTTTATCTCTCAATTTAAAGTTCACATACACAGGTTACTATTATAGATGAACTTATATTAATGTTAGTAACAATAACATAGAACTCGGTTACGCTAACTCCTGAACTAGTTATGCACTATATTTCAGGAGTCAGGTTGCACCAATTAGGGAACTAACGCTATTAAAATTTATTATCAATAAAACAAAGCAACATATATGATACAGTTCAAAATAAATATGCTATAAAAATAAATATCTATGTAAAAATATCATGTAAAATTATTGAAATTTGTTATTTGTTAAATAAATGTAATATTTAATACGGATAGAGATAATTTTGAGCAAGAAAGTAGCAATAGGCTGTTAGGATTGCGTCAGTCAATATTCCAATTCACTTTAGCGTCCACTTTAAGGACACTCACTAAAATTCGTTCAACACTACTCAGGCGCAAGTAGAAAGGTTGAATGATGTAATAAGTAAATGTTAATCATAATCAATATTTATTTATATACGAGATTCTTCCTTGGATGCAACTTAAACAACTTAAAATAATTCCAGCATTTGGTTTGACGCAACTCTTTAAGCCGGCATAGTTAAGGCGTGTTTGCAGAATTGTCATTGTAGTAGCAGTGGTTTCCGTTCATGGACTATAGCTTAACATCGGGTGGAGTGTTGTCATAATATGCAGAACTGCAATTAAAAAAAATGAAAATGTAAAGAAATCGAAAAATAGTTTTTATTAGCATGGGCAACAATAATTTAAAAACCTTCTTTTAAATTTAAAAACAGTTCCTACCTTAGACCACATCACTGCTTAACACCAGGCAGGGTGTGGTCAAACGCCTGCCTCTTAAGCATTAAAAAAAAAACCTTTTTTTACGTCAAACATTTTCCAAGCTACCATAGTAGCTTGTTTTATCTTATGTTTAATTTATTATTAATTAAAAAAAAAAATTAATTGGTGGACTGTAGTCATATTATGCCGAGTTACTATTAAAAAAAAGTGGAATTTAAGAAGTTTTTTACAAATTAATTTTGTTCTAATAGTATCTGTATGATAAATGTTCAATTAAGACATTTTAATGTTAAATTACAATTAGTGATAAAAGTCAATTATACATGATTATGTTCCGCATAAAACAAGTATTTTATGTACAAATTAGGCAGATATAAAGCCTTGAATCTAGTACATTTGTATAAATTTGACATTCCACAAAACTAATTAAAAAATAAACTTTTTAGAAACCTTATAAATTGGTTCATTGATATTTAAAAAATATAACATACCTTGATATTTTAGATCGAGTTTCCACAGTGTTACCAAATAAAAGGTGGCTTATTGGTAGCATGTAACTTCTGTACTTCCAAAATTATATTGTCAATAATTAAATTCATCAACGGATATATTAATATTAATTAAGCAATTTAGGCTTCCTTTTTAAGTTTAAACAGTAAAATAAATATGGTCCTGTAGTTCATTTAATTTTATTGTTAATACAACAAAAGGCGAGCTTAATGCCGCAAGGCATTTTCTTCCAGCTGGCCTTCAGGAAGCAGTAAGGTAGAAATTTATGTTTGTATAACATACCTATATGTTTAGACAACATTATAAACATAAAAATAAAAAAATTATGTTAGTTTAATTTTAATATTAACCAAATATTTCAAATATTGTTTCTTTTGTTATGGCATTATAACATTTTGCCAGTGTCAAAGTAAATATTTGTATCAAATTAATTGTCTATCTCGGATCATTCATACCTCACACTGAACAGTCCAGTTATGTCAACAATAGCTTTAGTATAGTGGTAGAATCTTTACTAAAAAGTTCAACGAAGTCTTAGAGCGAAAATAAAACGTTCTCTTATTTTGAATAAATTGTTTGCTTAATGTTATGTATAATGGATACCAATAGACTGAATGTATATGATGGTACTTAATAATGTAGGCGAGCTTAATAATATTTTAATTCATTAGGAATTGTCTACCAGCTTACCTTTCTTGGTATAAATGAAGATGCACGGTGCTGGCGGCATTAAGGATAAACAAAAAAAAGTTACTTAAGAAAAATATTTACTTGCGGATCTCTATTTTTTACCTCTACAACAATAGCGATGATTTTAATTATCTAATATATTAAGCCTATGAATTTTATCAACAAATTAATCTCATATTTTTGGCTAATTATTGAAATTTGTTACAATTAATACATTTTTTTTTATTAAGTTTTAAAAATAATTATTGCATTTATTTATTAAAGACCTAATTAAAAATACTTTTATGGTTCTTAAAATATAAAATGGTTCTGTATATAATTTTTTTATTGTAGCTCGCCATATGAAAATATTCTGCTTGACGTTAAGGCGGTTCATGAACTGAAACAACTGCTACCATAGAGAAATTTCTTCAGACAGAAGTCACCTCAGCAAACGCTTGAGAAGACGAATGTGTACCATCCAGGTGAATATTGCTCACTCCTCCAGATCTGGCTGCTCCAGACGCGACTATATCACTTACAAAGTGGTGGTACTACCCCAGGACGGCAGATTGAACTTATTACCATCATAAGTCTCCCTACCATTCTTTATATCTAGTGTTATTCAGCTATATATTTTAATGTTTTAACTTTAGGGATGTTATTACAAAAATCGATGTTTTTCTGGTACCCATTTGCTAAATCAGGGAACACAACTATACATTGTATAAAATTATAGCTAATATATTCATCTCTAGAAATCAGGCATACAAATTGTATAGTGCCATACAAAATTTTCCCATAAATACGATTTTACCATCGCAATAATCACCAACAAAAAATGGGGTCTGCTTAAGTCCCATTATAACTAAATCCAGTCCACTCTGCGCCTACCAAATGCGATTGAAAAATTTCACCAGCTAACAATATTAAAATTAATTAAATAATATCTTCAGGGATCAATATTAGTTAGGTAATATAAAATCGGGCAAAAACTGTATCAATGTGTGCGTAAGAAAAATGTCGTAGTGTGACCCAAATTTGAACGTGTCAAAAGTGCGGGCTCGTCCTTAATGCATTAGTTTTGATTTAAATTGGGTCTGTGATAATCCTTCAGCTACATTAGTAAAATTTTTTTAGTACTTCGGAATTCCTCCATAAACTTGTGTATAGCCGGCTTCATGATAAATGCTAATTATTAAATTCAAAGCGATGGGAAGGTTTAGTTGTGTCTTTAATCAGTATAATTTTAAATGACATTAAATTAGGCCTGAAAGTATAAAAAAATAAAATACACTTTTAAAGAATTTTAATTAATTAATTGTAAAGTAAAACGTTCTATTGAATAAGTTTCACATGAACCCCTAAAAATATAATATTGCACATAATGTTGAAGTCAAGACAAAAACTATATTGGTATATAAAGAAGTTAATTACTTTGTTTCGTTAGTTATAATTTGTGGAATCACAAAACTACACAAAATGTTGTCTAAGGTAACCCTTTTTGATGTAATTATTTAATTATAACAAATAATATCAAAATAAACCTAATCATTGATTCTCTATTACATGGGTTTTTCCATACAGGGTGTAATATAAAAATTGTGGAATACCCTATGTTATACCCAACTTAAAACTTTTAATTTTGGATGATGCGGGATGCCCTACCTCGGGCAACCTTAGGTACTATTGTACATATATGTACTTCAAGTCGCGCGGCGTCCTGTTAAAAAATATAGGAGAATAGTATGCAAAAATACTATATTTCAGTTTATCACTATAGAGCCTTTCCCTTGCCATATGTGATTGTAGATCATATTATGACAATTAAAAAGCCCAAGTAGGCATATTTAAAATAGATATTTGGAATTTACCTTTTTTCTTTTTAACTCTCGTCATAAAATACTATATTTTTAAAGCGAACTATATTGTTTTATAACTAGTTTTAAAAAGATTCTATAAATAGGGGAAAAAATATTTGCCACCCTATAATCAGGTTAACAGGTAAAACAGAGGTAGCCTCTATACAGGTTGTTTAATTTGGGTCACGATTAGCAAGACTTAATATTCTATAAAATAAACCTATGTATCTATCCAAATTGCTGCTTCAGTAATAAGACCGCCTATTTAATTTGTTAAATGATTTAGTTTTATTTTTATATACGCATAATCTAAGCGTCTATGTATTTACAGATTGCAATAATAGCATTGTTGGTAGCAGTTACAAATGCAAGTGGAGGATACAGCAGTTTCTCTTATGGAGTATCAGATCCTCACACAGGCGATATCAAAAACCAACATGAAACACGTGTAGGGGGCCACGTGAAAGGGCAATACTCTCTCGTGGAATCAGATGGGACACGTCGCATCGTTGATTACACTGCGAACCCGCATACTGGATTTAATGCTATTGTCAGAAAAGACCCAGCTGTTGCCGTACACCCAACCCCATTAGTTCATGGTTACGCTGGAGCCTACGCCAATCCTATTGGTTACGCCAACAATTATGCTGGTTACACTCATTCTCCCTTAACCTACAGTGCTCCTCTTACTCATGGGGTAATATCTCCCTTACCTTATGGCAGTTATGCTACTCCACTGCCCGCTGGTTACTCCTCAGCTGTAACTCATGGTGGATACGCCGGATACGCTAACGCAGGCTATGGAGGTTACGCGCATGGATATGGTGTTCTTGGTTATGGAGCATATTCGCCTTCTGGCTCTTACGGTAGATACCTTGGATGGTAAGAAGTAAGTAAGAAGTATCGTATAAGACCCTGGCAATTGTGTATATTATAGAATTATTGTAATTAATGTTAAGAAGCAATACAAAGTTTTGTAAAAGGTTTAATAAAAAAAACTGTAAAAACTTTTCTTTTTTTTTTAATTCAACTATTTAAATTGAAAATTATTTTGGTTTCAAATGTAACGTCCCTAAGTGACCTTGCCACGTTTTAGGATCAGTTTAAAACTAGACACATTGATCCCCTCAAACGGATATAGCGGAGGCAACTGCTGTCTATGGCTATGGAATCATGGACCAAAATTTAGCTTAACATCAGGCGAAGTGTTGTTATATTATGCCGACCCATATAGGCATATTTATAAAATTATGCTGGGATTTGATTCAGATGCCCTAATTTTATTAATTAATTAATCTAATTCTAAAGGCAATGACCGTTAATTTTAACCTTAACCTTCACGGCCATGGTTATTATAAAGGTATGATAGTTATCTACTAAGGCAAAATATTCACTCATGCATGATTGAAAATAAATTAGAAATTCCACGCATGTATTTAACATGCGGTTTTACATCGGTTTTACATATGTTGTCTAAATATTTAGGTGGAAGTACGCGGCCAACTTTTAATGGATGAAACTTTTTCTGGCATGTCACCAAGCTCCGTTTTATGTTAAGCTAGAATGCGGACCATGAATGGAGACAAGTGCTACCACAACGGACACCCGCCTTTACTGTGCCGGCTTGCCTTGTATAATTCTCCTAGTTATACCAAGCTATTCTAATAACTATTTTTTTATTATGACACCACATGTGACCTTGACTGGCCTGGTGGTAAGCGCAGTGGACGTCCATGAGCATTGACGACTAGAGAACCGCTTACTCGGTGGCTACAGTCGCCATTACTATAATTGCTTGAGAAGGTGCTTTTTCACACTCCGCTTGAAGGATCTAATGTTAAAGGATTGGGAGAATACATGAGAGGGCCAAGCATTCTATTTGTCAATTGTACGACACGAAATGGACGCACCGAACCGTTTCGTTCGGCTACCGATTTGGTCGACACGATGCGTATGTTTACCTCTCCCAGCGCGGGTGTGGAAGGACGAAGTAGCAATAAGGTTAAAAAGCTCTTTGAAGCATTCACCATGGCATAGGCGATAGAGGACACACAGGGATGCTATATCTTGGCCTAATATATGTATATATAATAAGAACACTAAAACAAGAAAAACCGAAATAAATATATTTTACACAAACGTTTACACCAGCATCCAGATAATCTGGGATTTGACTGGACAACTTCGTCACAAAGGCAGACGATTCATGTCTTGATTGCATACAAAACAACACACAATGAAATACAAGATATCTTGATTCAGAGGTGACGCTAATTATTTTTTGGTACTAATACTTCTAATAAATACTGTATAAATTACTGTACTTAATAAATTTGTATTGTAGATGAGTGATAAAGGGATGCAGTAAACAAAGGTTTCAATAGATATGGATGTAGACTGTACCTTTTTTTTTAAACAAAGAAAATTGTAAAAAATTAAAGAGATTTTGAGATTATGTTAATCGTTAACATATTAAGCGGTTTTTCACGCCGAATTCACACATCGACCCACAAAATTACTATATTGCACAATATAAAATACACATAATAATTTGGTATATAAGTAGCCGAATTTATTAAATTAAAAACAGTTACCGACACACTGAACGGTAAAAACAAATAAGCTAAAAAAACTCAATATGTTAATGGTAGGTATTTTGAAACAGTTTTTCTTTTTTACTGTTTAAATCACGAATCAATTAAATCCTGTACTTTTGTACTCATATTTTCCTTTGTATATATGTTATATTATGTGTTATTCCTTTTATCAGGTTGCTATCTTTACGATCTTAGGAGTAGCAGTACATGCTGGTGGAAGCCACAGCAGTTTCTCCTACAGCGTTTCAGACCCACACACAGGCGATGTGAAAGGTCAACACGAAACCCGCGTTGGAAACACTGTAAAAGGACAATATTCCCTCCTGGAATCAGATGGAACTCGCCGCATAGTGGACTACGCTGCTAACCCGCATACAGGATTCAATGCAGTCGTACGCAAAGATCCTGCTGTTTCTGTACACCCAATCCCATTAGTTCATGGTTACGCTGGTGGTTATGCTGGGGCGTACGCTAGCTCTCTTGGTTATGCTAACAATTATGCCAGTTACGCGAAACCATTGGCATATACTTCACACGCCTCTCCTCTGAGCTTCTCTTACCGTCATGCTGCTCCTATCGCCCATGCTGGACTCGTCTCACCATTATCTTATGCAACTCCAATATCTACTGGATACTCTCCAACTGTAGTTTATGGTGGATACACCGGATATGGTGGATACGGTGGACATGGTGGTTACGCATACGGTGGGCCCGGCTATGGGGCACACTCGCCGTCTTTAGCGTATGGTTCTTATAGTGCTTATGGCGCTTGGTAATACAAAGATATTATTTGAAAAACATACTCCTAAATCGTGAATAAATTGGAAATTAATGAAATTAATATTACATTTTATTTAACATATTTGTGTTTTTTTTTTTAATTGGTTTACTAATACACCAATTGTGTACTAGAAAAATAATAGAAAATTCAATAGCTTTATACTCAAATTTCTATACTCATTAAATATGCAAAGCGAATTGAATTCACACTAGGTTTATGAGGAGTTAAAAAATTAGGTTAAAATAAAATACGTGTATAAATATATAAAATTTATCTCATAATCACAGTTCATTGAATTCGGAGTACTTAACCACATTACATTTACCATTTAGAGTAACCCAAATGTGAGGCATAACCTAAGGGGGCGGCATGCGCGCCATAGTAACCACCATGCGCAAGAGGAGCGGCAGCGTACGCAGTGTGGGCATAGGGAGCAGCATAAGCTCCATGGGCAAGAGGAGCTGCGTAAGCTCCATGGGCAAGAGGAGCTGCGTAAGCTCCATGGGCAAGAGGAGCTGCGTAAGCTCCATGTCCGAGATGTCCAGCATATGTGGTGTGTGCTACTGCGGCGTGAGCGAGAGGTGCGGCGTATGCGGTATGAGCCAAAGGAGCGGCGTATGCGGCGTGGGCAACGGGAGCGGCGACGGCTGCGTGCGCGATGGGGGCGGCATATGCGGCGTGTGCGACTGGGGCAACATGGCCTATGAAGGCTGGGTCTTTGCGGACGATGGCGTTGAATCCAGAGTGGGGTCCAGCGGCGTAGTCGACTGTGCGGCGTGTGCCGTCAGATTCAAGTAGAGAGTATTGCCCTTGGACATGATCCCCGTGACGAGTTTCGTGCTGGCTCTTGACGTCGCCGGTGTGCGGGTCGTGCACTCCATATGAGAAGCTATTGTAATCGGCTCCCAGGCCACTGGCGTGGGCCGCGACTACAAACAGAGCGAATACGGCGAACTGCAAAAAAAGAAAAAAAATCGAATATTAAATAGTATTAAACAATATCTAAATTATCAATTAATGTTTCATTCAAGATTCAAATTCCGGTTTTTTAAACCAAGTCAATTAATATAAAGTCAAATTTAATTTGTGCATAAATGAATTCACAACTTAAATGAAATAATTAAAGATTCAAATGGAAAATTTAATTAATTGCATTGTCGACGAACTTCTTGAATTATAAAACGTTCATTATATTACAGTATGGATGTCGCCCAACTTAAAACGTCAACTTTTGTATTTGACTTCAAAAATTATATCAATATAACATACTAGCTCTTGCCCGCATCTTCGTATGCGTTATTTTATTATTTTATTTTATTTATTAGGGCATCGAACAGCTTTATATCAAACACATAAATTTGCATAAATATATACATCTAAGAGCTATCAATTGATACCACAGATATGCAATAAACTAATAAGAAAAAGTACAGTTCTTGCACATAATTATAGTTGAATGGGTTACAATGGATGAGAGCCAAAGAACACTGCAGCCATTTTGTTTTTACTAGATTGGTTCTTGTGCAAAACAGGCTTTAATGGGTTTAATTTGTGAAATGATTGGACCCAAGGTTTGCCCTAGATGCTATCTATCTCTTTGCCAAATATCGACATCTGTACAACGGTTAAAGTGTGACTTAACTTTCACATTTATATATTAGTATTTTTATAAATCTGTATCTATAGATTTACTGTTGAATCACGCCTTTAAAACTATATAATTTATATAATAATTTACCTTCACAACCATTTTAACACGAGTATTGTTGTCGTTCACGAAACTGTGAATAAAATAATTTCAACTCGTGTGTTGTATTTATACTGATAGGTTTTTGTAATTATGCTGTTCCAATAGGAAGCGAAAAGAACGATACTGTCTCTAGGTCATACACCAATATTTAAAAGATCAACGACACATATCAGTTTTCAAGGATTCCCGTAATTATTCTTAAAGTTTTTCTGTTTTTTGTTATTGTATTTAAGTAAATTAGTTCAGTTTAAGTGTCTGCCGTCCTGGGATAGTAAAACCACTTTCGAATGCAATACCCGTAAAGTGATGTTGTCGCGTTTCGGAATCAGTTCGGAAGTAGCCAGGTATAACGAGAGGATTGTGTACTGTCAATCTGGATGGTGCTCATTTGTCTCATCAAGCCGGCATATTGGAGGTGACTGAAATTTATCTGTAGTAACAGTAGTTCCGTTCATGGCCCGTACTTTAACTTAACCGAGGCCGAGTATAACGAGAGCAGTGTGCCCTGTGTAGGTCCTATCAACATATATTTTAGTGCAGCCTTGGTCTAGCGGTAAGACGCGTGAACGCACGATTGATGTGACCCGTGTTCGAACCTCGCTAATTCTGACCGGTACCAATGTAACTTTGTTATATGTACTTTGGTCGCTCAATACCTAGGCATAATAAAAGTGGTTGGCAGACTGATGATGGTTATTAGCTCAGTCTGCCGTTCTGGGGTAGTACCACTACTTTCGAATGTAGCCATGTATAACGAGAGGAGTGTGCACTGTCGATATAGATGGTGCATACTCGTCTCCTCAGGCCAGCATAGTGGAGGCGACTGCTGCTCGGAGAGATTTCTCTGTAGTAGCAGTTATTTCCGTTCCGCGTTCTAGCTTTACATCAGGCGGAGTGTTTTCATATACCGAGCTATAAAAAAAAGTTTCTACAGTAACTAGAATTGATACAGAAATGGGATAAAAATAATTGTATGTAGTTTTAAATTTTCAGAATTCGTCAAGAAATTTCTTTTAATAAGTTGGTTAGAATGAACGTATAAAGAAGTTGTTGCAGAAATAAATAACACTTTGAATTCGTGAGTCATTAATTAATCAATACCACTCTCATTAAATTACAACCTACATACATATACAATACAAATATAGTTTAACAAAGCCTTTATAAAACTCAGTGACTGTAGAATAGCTTCTTTTACGTTTCGTTGTTCCACTGGATGGAAGCTTACTAGCCTGATAGGCGGGCATAGTGGAGGTCTATAAGATGACCCTAGATAGAGCTTTTTCATATGTTCCTATTTAATAAATATATTTTAGTGTATAAGTAAGGTTTTCTACCTATACGTTTTCTTTTTTTAATAGTAGTGTTGCATGTGGCTGTACTCCCCCTGATGCTGGAGTGCGGTCCATATGCGTATACTACTGTTACTAGCCGGCTTAATAAGAATAGTATGCCTAGTCAAGTTAACACAACAGTCTGGCGATGTTATACAAAATAATGTCAAGATGCTTTCGTTGGAAGAAGAAACCTTGAAATAGGCAGATAGTGCCACACTTTCGCAGTAGATACGTAAACAAAAACGTAATGTAAAAGATTTACTGAACTAAAAGAATGTGAAAATACAAGTTTTTCACCTTTAGAGTCCAGTTCTTAAATATAGACTTAAGTATAGATTAATTTATATTTTACGAATTTTTAGCCAATAGTCGTTGAGTTCAAAATCAGATCAGATCAAAAAGTAGTTGACTTAAGTTCAAACGTATACATTTATTTCTTTCCTACTTCTACTAAATGTTAACCAAATCAAAATGCTTCCTAATTCTAAAATATCTTTAGGATGATATCTAGAATTTATATTATTACACATAGTATCACTTTTATCCTGTTTTTTTTTGTGTTTTAAACCTTTTATCTTTTTAAAAACGTAAGAAATTTATTTTTAAATAAAATTCGGATTGTAGTAAATAATTATTATAATATAATATTTACAAGCAATATTTTGTATTTCAAATTGCAATAAAATAAACTCCCAAAAACATTTAAGGATAGTACATAAGGTACACCTCTGGTACATTGCATATAAATTGTTAATAACATAATTACACCTACAATTGTAAGATAAATACGTGGTTGTATGTACCACACTCAAATTGGCTTGGGTTCAAATGAAATATACTTATAATTTAATTTAATACATCATTCAAGGATAACTGGCGGTCACAAAAAATGCTACCGGCTTGACCGATAATAATTAAAATTAGATTATAAAAAATTAGAGCAATTTATATTGTCGACTATAAGAAAATATATTTGGTCTTGGGTATTATGGTGCTTTTAATTAGAAACGATATTTTATAGTTCAATTATCTAGGAAGGTAAATTATAATTTATAAACATAGGTAGTTAAATGCAATGAAGAAAACTGAACAATCTATAGTAACTGATAAAAATAATAAAAATCATATACTAATTGTAAAAATATATTTCTATGTTTGATCACATAATAATTTCACATCACAATGACTGTCTCCATGACTGTCGATAATTTAGTTGCAATTCTGTATTTATTAAAATAAATTTACCATTTAGAGTAACCCAAATGTGAGGCATAAGCTAAGGGGGCGGCATGCGCGCCATAGTAACCACCATGCGCAAGAGGAGCGGCAGCGTACGCGGTGTGGGCATAGGGAGCAGCATAAGCTCCATGGGCAAGAGGAGCTGCGTAAGCTCCATGGGCAAGAGGAGCTGCGTAAGCTCCATGGGCAAGAGGAGCGGCATAAGCTCCATGAGCAAGAGGAGCTGCGTAAGCTCCATGTCCGAGATGTCCAGCATATGTGGTGTGTGCTACTGCGGCGTGGGCGAGAGGTGCGGCGTATGCGGTATGAGCCAAAGGAGCGGCGTATGCGGCGTGGGCAACGGGAGCGGCGACGGCTGCGTGCGCGATGGGGGCGGCATATGCGGCGTGTGCGACTGGGGCAACATGGCCTATGAAGGCTGGGTCTTTGCGGACGATGGCGTTGAATCCTGAGTGGGGTCCAGCGGCGTAGTCGACGGTGCGGCGTGTGCCGTCAGATTCGAGGAGAGAGTATTGCCCTTGGACATGATCCCCGTGACGAGTTTCGTGCTGGCTCTTGACGTCGCCGGTGTGCGGGTCGTGCACTCCATATGAGAAGCTGTTGTAATCGGCTCCCAGGCCACTGGCATGGGCCGCGACTACCAACAGTGCGAATACGGCGAACTGTGTACCAAATAGATAAATATTGTTAATAATTTTAAAATAATTGAATTATTACAAGACTCTGCATAAACACATCCATAAATAGGTGGAACATATTCATTTAATTATTTTAATTTAATATATTTCACAGAAACAATTTATTTATATTTATTACCTTCACAACCATTTTGACACGTTAATTTTTGTTGTACAGTGAACTGCAACTGATTTCTCCTGATTGATGCTGGGTTTTTATATTATGTTTTTTACTGTACTATTATTAGGAAGTAAAAGATATCTACACGCTCTAGGTCACATCGAGTCAGATATTTTAAGAGTTTAATTTCAGAGCAGGACTTGACTGATGCGGAACTCGCATTTGTTTTATTTAATAATACCCAACATTTTTTTTTATACTAAATGCAGTAAAATTATCTTTCTCTTACAAAAATAAATAAATGGTTGACTATAAATTGCAAGTTGATTAATTCAATGCGCATTTTTAAGGACTTAGAATAATACAAATTTATAAAATCTCATAACTTTATATTTTTTCACAAATCAGAGCAAATCAGTACAATAAATTACCATAAGAAGCTAATTTGGCATAACTGTAAGGATAAGCACCGAATTTAGGATAACTGTATGGGTACGCTGAATAACCGACTGGAATTGGAACGGGAAGTGGTGAAATTGCGGCAGCAGCAATCAGAGCTGGATCCTTTCGTACAATAGCATTGAATCCATTAATATCGTCAGCAGCATAATCTACAGTGCGTCTTGTTCCATCAGCTTCCAGAAGAGAATATTGACCGCGAACATTATCACCGTTTCTCGTTTCTATTTGATTCTTGAAATCTCCGGTACTGGGATCAGCTACGTCGTAGGAAAAGCTGTTAAAGTTCTCGCAATTGACGACTGCGACGACTAAGCTGATGACGACGAACTAAAATTTAAAAAAATATATTTGCATTTAAAGACAAGGACAACCTATTACTTGAAACAAACCAAAAATTCAACTAATATAAGAGCACAATTGAAACAAAAAAAAAATCAGAATTTTGTTATACATTTTTTACATACCTTCGTGAACATTTTTGTAGCTGATTATAGTGTTCCGACTACGTCAGATAGAAGGATGAGTATGGTATGTATCCAGAAGATACTCTCTCTTTTATATAAAAGTGATAGGTAATCCGATTTTATTGTTTTATTCAGAAATATCAGGAAATGTATTCTAAAATGTCAAGTTCGGCAGGTAACAGGCTGTACGATGCATTGCACTATATGCAGTCATTAAATTAAACCAGTTGTGCTCGTTATATTATACCAAAACATAATTTATGACTTATTCTCTGCTTTATATTCGTTGCACCTATAAATAAATAATTTTTGTTTACATCGTACTACTCTTTATGTTGTTCCTTGCATGGGTCACGCTTTAGTCCCAAAGGGACAGGCAGATAATGGATCATCACATTGCATGACCTCTGCACTTTTGCCTCTTTCACATCCATTATTTCCTTCTTACACGCTAGATTTACAAGGATGCCAAAAAATATACAAGAAAACATTTTCATGATGTTTATTATCATTATTACATATATTATTACGCAATTAAATATTATGACGCATTATATATAAATTTCTAACTAAACAGGTGGCATATTTCTCACATTGCTCTATAAATTATTCTTAAATAATCTTCCATTATTAGTTTCTAACAAGGATAACAACTACTGTTGCCAATTACCTCAATAGATATTGAATTTTATACTTATTGGATATATAAATGCAAAGTAGATTATCATAGTATAAATAATATTTAGAAGTCCGTAATCATGCTGTCGTAATCGTCGTAACCGATGTTTCTCTAATCTCTTAGTGGATTATCGAAGAAATATATTGTTCTTGTTGGTTAGGTACGGATTGCAAATAAACACTTCTCGATAAAGGCAACGGATTGACAGTTGTGCCGCTATTACTTATTCTCGATGTTATCATTTGGTGTCTTATTGGTTGTTCTTCAAAACTCTGATCATTTTGTACTTCTTGGCTGTTGTTTTCCTGTTGATTCGTTATTTGTGGTATATTAATATTACTTCTTTCATTATTAACAGTAGCTTTGAACCCATTATGAGAATCAGCCCTATATTCAACAGTTCTTCTGATACCATCAGGTTGTACCAGAGAATATTGACCTAATATTATATCTCCACGTTTAGTCTCGCTCTGACTTTTAATATCACCGGTGTGTGCGTCGTTAACTTCATAAGCAAAGTTGTAATTCGGATTCGGGTCATGTACACGAGGTATTTGAACTGTTGTTATGTAAGTTGATATTGGAATTGAATGGTACAGAGTACCCGACGAAGACAGTATAAATGCAGATAGCAATGCGAACTGAAAGTTAAAAAAAAAGTTACTGTTTTTTTTATTGTAGCTCGGCATATGACAACACTTCGCCAGATGTAAAGCTAAAGTGCGGTCCATGAACGGAAACAACTGATACTACAGATTAATCTCTACGGGCAGCAGTCGCCTACGTTATGCCGGCCTGAGGAGACGAGTATGTGTTACGAGTAGATGGTGCATCTAGATTTACAGTGCACACTCTCCTCGCTATATCTAGCTACACAATATACACATATAATATACAAACATAGATTAAGATTGTAAGCGGTTATCTTTCATGATCCTTTAGTTTAAACATATTCTTCTACATGTACTATTTTTGGCACTACGGATTCCCAGTAAACACACACTGAGGTGTGCATTGTAACATATGGGAGTCTGTCAAAGCATTAAAATAAAGGTGCACCGTGCATCCTAATAGAATCCGTTTATTGGAATCTACGCGTACCTCAGACATAAGTAATAAGCGGGTGGATTGCATTTCTATTTGTCTTTGACATCGTTTTAAAAAAAATTAATAGTGATTACAATATAAATTGATATTATTTAAATTGTTATCACTCGAGCACGTTGTGCTCCTTATTTGATCTATATCGAATAGTTATTGATCAACTATTGAAGGATTTAGGATTGAGGAGAGTCTTCTTAGGTCGCCCTCTCCAGACACTAAGCACCATCAATTTTGGTACGATAAATTAATAGTTAATCTCTTTCTATAACTTTTCCGTCTTAATTATTACTTTTTCTATTTAAGAGTGATCGTGGCGTGGCGTGGCGTGGTCGAGCAGGGTGGCTACTCTTGAATGTAGTAGATTTAAAACGTATAGTTTGCGTTTTGTTATTGAATTTTCGTATTTAAAAAAATGATTTTAAACAAGTTTTAAAAATAATATTCATATAAAATAAATATATAGGTTAACTTTAGTATTTCCCGTGCGGCATGTGACAACACTCCGCCTGATGTAAAACTAGAGTGCGGTCCATGAATGGAAACAACTGCTACTACAGGGAAACCTGTGCGGGCAGCAGTCGCCTCCACTATGCCGGCTTGAGGAGACGAGCATGCACCATCTTGATTGACAGTGCACACTCCTACCGTTATACCTGGCTACTTTCAAACTATTCCCGAAACGCGACAAAGTCACTTCACGGGTGTTACATTCTGTTACATTCAAGAATTGCCTCCTGAGATATACCAAGATATAAATACGTTGGCTCGTAATCGATAAGCTTCGTGTCTGAATCTCCCAAAAATGTTGATCAAAAACATATCTTGATAGTGTAGGTACTTTGATCTCCGAGTGCAAAAAGAAAAAAATATTAATGTTAATATAGTAAATGACTTACGCTTCCAATCATGATGCTAAATAAGTTATGAATACTAATAACAATATTAGCAAACAAAATCAGACTGCAGAATGAATTTGCATATGTTAAAACGAAAATATATATTGTGGAAAATGTAAATTAATACAGCAAACGTAATTCATATCACACACATTTCAACACCTCACCTATAACACAGAATTGGAGCGTGCGATTCAAACCAATAAAACGTAGAATTTATTTAATTTCAATTACTTACTTAATTTTAAAAGATATTTTCAAATTCAAATTGTTTATTTCCACATAACGCGACTGTTAATCGAACGGTACACCTCAAGCAGGCATAGTGGAGGTGAATGCTAATGGACCGCACTTTAACTTGACGTACCGACTAGTTTTACGTCGCGTCGTTTCATCTAGTTCAGCTGGTCACGATTTTGGAAATGGCGGGTTTAACTAGAAAAGCTAACCCTTCAACCAGGACACACTCATCAAGCCGGCATGATGGATGCTATTGCTGCGTTGCCGCGCTCTACTGACCATAATGATATTAATAATCAAATGACTGAAGATTGACTTACGGATTTCGTGACAAGACATATCAGTCTGTATCATAGCTGTTAATTTTCTCATAACCCCAGTGATCACTGGTCGTAATAACGAATGCGTTTCGGTTACAAGTTAATAACATACGCGTAGTTGCATCATTGCATTTGTTTTGTTGGCATTGTGTAATATTGTTGAGAGATGTATCTCATTAAAATGAAGGTTCCGTTAAATTAGTAATCTTTTTTTATTGTAGCTCGGCGTATGATATCACTCCGGCGGAGTTAGAGTGCAGTCCACGAACGGAAATAATTGCTACGACAGAAAAAATTCTGCAGACAGCACTCGCCTCCGCTATGCCGGCTTGAGGAGACTTATATTCTAAAAAAAAATTGTACACTTTGAAATTTGAGATAGAACATTCAAAATGTTTTAAAAACGCACACTTTTAATTAAACAGGTGTTTTAAGGATGCTACTACAAAAATCGATGTTCTTCCGGTACCTATTTACTGAATCAGGGAACACAACTGTGAGGATATCATTGTATAAAATTATAGCTAATATATTTATCTCTAGAAATCAGGCATAAAAATTGTATAGTGCCATACAAATTTTTTCCCATAAATACGATTTTACCATCGCAATAATCACCGAAAATGACAAAAAATGGGGTCTGTTTAGGTCCCATTATAACTAAATCCAGTCCATACTTAAACTTAAAAATCATAAGAAATTGTAGCTTATATAGTCCTCTATACATGGTGTCTATTGTTTTTAATAAATTACTATTAAATTTAATAAAAAGAGAAAAAAAAACGCGGCTCTTGAGGCATTTTTTTTACTTTAAAATTACATTAACGTTAAACAAAAACCAAAAAGTAGAGTGAAGTTTGTAAACTAAGAAATGTCATCAATCGATTTGAAAGGGTAGGTAAATATCATACGAAAACATGGTGTAAATATAATCCGAAAAAAAAAATTATTAATCTAAATACTTATATAAAATGCTAATGTTAGTACGTAAAGACAGGGTTTTCTCCATGATCACCAACTCCAATCTGCTTCTCGTTGGGGTGGTAGATACCCCTTGGTCTCCTGGTGAAAGTAAGGGAGTTTGGTCGCGGTGGGTGGAAGACGCGGTGGTTGTGGGAGGCGAAAATCTCAAAAAATGTATATCTGTCCTTTTCTAACTCATGACAACATCCGAATTGTTGTAAAATTGTTTGAAATGATCTAGAAAACTTCAAAATGTGTGCAACTGTTACAATTGATCTAGAAGGTTCTAAAAACTTTGAGAATGATCTAGAAAGTTCCAAAACGTTATCCACTGCTAAAATCAATATAGAATGTTCTAGAAAGTCCTACAAATTTCTGAAATGATCTAGAAAGTTCCCTAGCAACGCCGGGTTTCGTTGCTAGTTTATCTAATAACATGAAACTAGAAGAAAATTCTTTCTTTTTGTTATCGTTATTTTTATTTAAATAATTAATAAAATCAATTTTTAAAACAATTAATCAAGACGTCAACAAAATATAACCTTTACATAATACTTGTTAACAGAATTTAACCGTGAACTTGATTATTGCTCATCTCTCGTTAGTAGTATAGAGGTCGGTCGATGACACCACAACAGATGGACCAATATCATTATTAATGAATGAGCACGTACTAGGGATGTACAATATTTAATTTTTATTATATATTTATTTATTGTAGCTCGGCATGTGACAACACTCCGCCTGATGTAAAACTAGAGTGCGGTCCATGAATGGAAACAACTGCTGCTACAGAGAAACCTGTGCCTCAATCGCCTCCACTATGCCGGCTTGAGGAGACGAGCATGTACCATATTAGATTGACAGTGCACACTCCTCTTGTTATACCTGGCTACTTTTAAACTATTCTCGAAGCACACTTCACGGGTGTTACATTCGAAAGTGGTGATTTTTTTTATAAATTAATGCTAATTTTGCATTATTAAATATACGTATTAAATAATAATAAAAATATAAAAAAAAACCAAAAAGCTTACTTTCTATTTTGATATATAATTTTAAAAGTTATGATTCTATAATTATATTTGTTTTTGTTTTAAAAGTTTCAGTAAAGATTCTACCATTTTGCTGAAGCAAGTTTTGACTTGACTGAGACTTGACCTGACTGTTTAGTGTGATGAATGAATCACTCGTGATGCTCAATATTATTAAATTGATGCAAAAAAAATATTTTGACACTGGCAAATTGTTATAATGCCATATAAAAAAATGTATTAAAGAAATGTATCGGAATTTTAATTATGTTTCCTCAACATTAATTATTGCATTAAAAAAATACACAACGAATTGATTTTGAAGTCGGCTATAACAAGAAACCCTCGACGAAAACTTCCTAAAAAATGCTCTGTATTATATTTTATGCAGTTGTTTGTTTGAATGTAAGCGTGTGTAATAATAGTGTAGTGGTACATCCCTAAGTCGTAATTGTAAACATAACGTGTGACCGCGTCTGTTGTTAAACGTAAAAAGAGATTGTGACATTTTGTTGTTCGTATGTAAGTTACGAAGTATGAGTTTTTGTAATCAGGAATGCGGATGGTCAGTTAGGCGTAATAAGTATGGTAAGAAAAAAACTTATTTAATATTATTTTTATTGTTTTTGGCATATGACAACATTTCGCCTAGAGTGCGGTCTATAAACAGAAACAACTGCTACCAAAGAAATATTGCTGCAGTCGCCTTCGCTATGCCGGCTTGAGTTGACGAATCGTTATACCTGGCTACTTTTAAACTAATCTCGAAACGCGACTAGGTTACTTCACGGGTGTTACACTTGAAAGTGGCTGTACTACCTCAGATCGGCAGATTAATAACCATCATCAGTCTGCTTACCACTCTTTATTAATAATATAATATAGAAAAATAATGTTTGCTTGTTTGCACCGAACGCTTTTCGGAACTAGGTACACCATTTCGATTTAAAAAATACTTTTTGAGTAAGGTTTAATTTTATTCAATTTTTCTTTTTTTTTTTAATTAACGTTTCCCAGGGATGGAACGGGAAAGCTATATACTAATTATATGCAGACAGTGCCGGATTTAAGCATTGGCAACATAGGCAGTTGTCTATGGGCCACCACCACAACACAAAAAAAATACATTAAATTAAATCGACAAAGGCTCAGTAGAAACAAAAAAATATTGAATTTTGTTTTAATAGAAACTTTCAACAGTTAACCACAAACGATTTGAGGGCCTCCACAATATGCTCTGCCTATGGGCCGCCGAAGTCTAAATCCGGCGCTGTATGCAGACACAGTTGCTAGTAATACAATAAAAGGTTGACAGGGCAGACCACCCTATATTACGTTTAAACTATTATATTTTATTAAATTTATTTTAATAATGTTTATGCTAACTGTACTTGTGTGAGTATAAAGAACTCGCTTGATACGCGCAGTTTTACGACAAGGTCGTCGGTGCCAATTTGCACGTAAAATACTATTTATTTTAATGCCTACATTAATATCACTGACCAAATATGTAGTTTACATTAATATATAAATTAGGCGATATAGACTTACACAAAAAAATACTAGTTATTTGAACTTTACTGTTTAAACCTTTCACGGTAGTTGCGGAAGAGTCACTGCTGATCGAAAAGCGTGTCGGCGAAATTCCAATGCAGATTTGATGATCTCACTGCTGGAATAAAGAGAAGGATAGGACTCATCAGTAATTAGCCACACGGGCGTTTTTTTTACTGATTTTGTTAGATTTGTTCATTCGTATATCCTTGTTGAAAACCTCTTCGGCACAAGAAGCGGCGCTTGAGAGTTGACAGCCAATGGACAACCCTTTTTTACTTTTTTCTGTTTTGGCACAGGCGAACAATGTAAGGACAATACCGCGTACAGCTTTGCGATGGTTTTTGGGAAGGATTCACAGATGGATGGGAAGCGCGTCCGGAATGCAGTGGGAACGCAACATTTACATTTTATATTAGGCGGAGTGTTGTCATTTGCCGAGCTATAATAAACAATTATTTAGGTTTCATTCTTCAACTAAGGTGCACCGTGTCCGCTGAAGTGTTTTTTTATATTGTAAGATAACTACTATCACAGATAAATATCTACATGCAGCAATCACCTCCACTACGCTGACTTGAGGAGACGAATGTGCACCATTCATTGACAGGGCATACTCCTCTCTTTTTATACTCCGCTACTTCCAAGCTAATCTCACGGGGTCACTTCATGGTTAAAAGTAGTACACTTGAGAGTTGTACTACCCCAGCAGTTACAGACTGGGCTAACAACCATCATCAGTCTGCTCTGCACTCTTTTTAAATGTATAGCGAAGGTGTAGCTTTCTTAGGACGTTTAAGAAGAACATCACATAAATGCTTAAAAACGCCTGTTGGGTTGGGAAACATTGAACATTTAGTGCGAATAAAATAATATTTCAAATAATAATCGTATGCGGAAATAATATTTACTACCTTTCTATTTACTTATATCTGGTTGTGGGAGTCCAAGGTCTGAACTTATAAGACGCTATTAGTCACTGGAACTATGAAATATTTAAACATAAAGTCACCTTTTTATTGTAGCTCTGCGTATTATGACAACATTCCGCTTGATGTTAAGCTAGTGTGCGGTCCATGAACGGAAACAACAGCCATTTCTACAGACAGCAGTCGCCTCCGCTGTGCCGGTTTGAGGAGACGATTGTGTGACATCCAGATTGACAGTGTAAATCGTCTCGTTGTACTCGGTTACTTCCAAACTGTTCCCGAAACGCGACAAGGTCACTTCACGGGTGTTACATTCGAAAGTGGCGGTACTACCACAGGACGGCAGACTGGGCTAATAACTATCATCGGCAGACTGACCGCCCTTACGACGGATTGATAGAGCCGGGATAGTGATAGCGAATTAGAATTACTGTATTTTATTTATTATTATATTTAAAAAATCATCTTCTATAATAATTTTAAAGGGACTGGGACCACCAACTGCTGCTCAGTCTTGACTTTTGCGGCCGACCGTTTCGACTATTATATTCTAGATTTTACAACGAAATACTATTTTGAATTTTCATCAATTTTATACAAAGAGTTCGTGGTATTTAGAAATCAATTAATATTTGATGTGAGTATTGATTATCCACGTAAAAACTTATTTATAGAAATAAAGAAGAGAATAAATAAAACAAATAAAAAGTATTTTAAGAACAGGTGGCGAGAGGGCGTTTTTGTTGACATTTGCTTTGCACATGATCACCACAACTCACCTCACCTTGGAGGGTACTCTTAAACTCGATTCGATTTTAATGATTGTACAAACATATAATATTTATTTGTTCACCATAGGTTAACCAATAAAATTAGAAAAAATAAACAAAATTGGGACATAATTAAGTAAAGTTTTTAGTTAGTTTTTAGTTTTAGTTAGAAGTTAAACCACTTCAAAAAGAACACAGAAAAAACTTGAAAATTTCAAGGCTAATTTGTCATTATTTAAATAAATAATTGATCAAATCGAGCCCAACGGGTCTCAAATTCACCGGACTTGTAATAAGAATAGACAAGACAGTAGAATAAGATACGAAATCCCATATTTTTAATGAATTTTGCATATTGTAAAGTCATTTTAACATCGTTTCTCAACTTCAAAACGGGATCTTTAGGACAATGTTCTTTAGTCATAAATATATAAGTTAAACCATGTTAAAATATCTGCTTAACTAAGTCCCCTTTTTTAAATTCCACTGGCCTATATCTCGATCTTGGTACATCTATTGATCTATTACCTATCTTTGATACAAAATCATTATGTTAATATGTATTATAGTTCTAATTCTAATGCAATAACAGCTAATAAGCTTTTTGTGTTATTACTAATTCTACGTATCTTTGACTTTGTCTAGGAACAACTTACTATACTTACTTTTACCTATCCGATTAATTGTTATTAAATTAAACACTTTTCCCAACCTACTCTTTCAAATTGATCCATTTCCGTTTTCGACATGAAAAGTATCAAGATAAAATCGAATTTGATTTTAAGAGTTGCCTAAGAGGCATGTTTTTCATAAGTAGATAGTAACCTTGCTCCAAGCTTCCTTGTAGGAGAGAAAGGTTGTGGAGTAGTCTGACATCTACGCGATCTATTATTATGATTCATTTGTACACATCTAAACGTAACCATGACAACGTTTAAACCTACGTTTACTAGCAAACAGAATATACGAGTAACAGATGGATTTTATACGGAATGAATGGTCTTATTTGTGACTATGATAAATTATACTGTGTTTGTTTTAATATTTAAGCAATGTGTATATAATGTGGATGAAGTAGTAACGTAAATCGCAAACAGATGGCGCTGTTACGGATGTCAGTGCTATGAACAGTGCGCATGTCCGGCGTGTTTGAGGTTGCGATTATTGTAATTAATTCGATTTGGATTCGAAATTTAAATTATATTTGTGTAGCTAAAATATTGTTAAATCGTATTCTTCTTCTATTGTAGCATGTAAACAAGCTGTATATTAATTTAAACTGAGTTTAAAACGTGGTTGATTTATAAAATTATATCTAGAAAGACTCTATTTTTAGTTTGAACTAAACTGCTTCACGAATAGGGCATTCGGCTATTTTTGTACTATGGAGGAGGAGCTTTGGGGTTATTTTTGTACACCTGAAACAGTATGAACCAACTCCTATAGAATTCTATTCTCCTAGTACTTTCGGAGCGTAAAACGTCCACTGTGACGTAAAAGACGTGCGCCCGTCACTGTCACCTGTCAATATGACGTTTCAGCACTTAGCCTGAAAGTTCACTGACTAATAAAACGTTTGATAATAAAAAAATATTTTAAGTGTGTTTTTATTTATTTATTTTGCAATGCTTCTAATTTAATTTAGATAAATGGTTTTTTTATTTTTTTTATACAGAAATATAAAATCAATAAGTTGTGAAATGTAAATTGAAGAACACGATTGCAAATTTCAGGATTTCAGTTTTCAGTTAAATTTTCCGAACGTACGCTGAAAAAGTACTAGAGTAGCATACATTGCAAGAGGTGGCTCGATCGAGAGCGAGTATCACGAAAGCTCGACAGAAAAGCTCCTGAAATTTTGGTCGGCTTTCCTTGAAACATGTTAATAAGGTTAGAAGTACCAGGGAATTATAATGATTGTAGAGATTAGGTTTTGAGATTTCAGAAATAGACAATTTCCTGTAGTAGGCATTTCATACCTTTTGCTTTTGAGTACTCCACATCTGATTGTTGATTTATTTTGTGACGAATGTGAAGAGAAACGTAATTCGTTTTATTATTTTTGATTATTTTGTAATTGGTATTTTATTTTGAACTCGTGTTTAATAATTATTAGCCTAATTTTGCAATAATAGTAAAATTTACAAATCTGTTTATATCTGCCTAAAATATGAACTTGATATAAAAAATATAATAACAATGAAGATATTACCGAATATTATATGATACATCTATCATTATATGATTCCATTATTATTAAATATTATCAATAAATTATTATTTTGTAAATAAATATATGATCAATATTTGTACATAACAAAGTAAGAATAATAATATAGTTTGCGACTATTGCGGTTCGATTTTTAATGTAGATATAATCAATTTCCTGTTATCGAAATAAAAATACGCTCCACTTGCTCTTCCAGACTGCTTGGCGCTCGTCAAACTTTATCGGATCACCCGTCCCTTTCAGATTTCTATTTTCATCGATATATCTGTCCTTGTTACTTAGGGGCTATTTTGGAGCATGCGCAGTAACGTTGGATTTTCACCTGAAGCTTACTCCTAGTATGTTATGATGTCTTGGTATCGGGCGCGCCGAGGGCGGCCAAGCCGCGCCGCCGCGCCCGCCTAAAGTCGCAGCGCGCCCAAGACCGACCGTCCGCCCGCCCAGAAGCGTCAATCACTGCCTACGGGTCGGACTGTTACGCTCACGGAGTAAAGCTCTCGCTCACGTGGCTGGACCGCGCGAATGTTCAAATTCCCTGAATTGGAAATTTAATCTTTTTATATTCTCTTTATATTTTCCTTCAGTGTTGTTTTATTTTAAACATTTTTAATTCAAATTTCTTTTCTTATATATTGTTTATTTATATTTTATTTTTATTAATTAGTTTGTGGTTGATTTAGTTTTTAAAGTGTAGTGTGTGTCATATACAGGTGTTCCAGCTGTCTGCCTCCAGTCTTCTGGCCGCTGACAATGAGGAGACAAACATCAGTACCAGGTCAGTAGTTTAAAAAGTCCTCTTATTTATACATACCCACGTTCGCCTGAATTTTATCAATTTATTTATAATGACGTTGCAGTTTAAATGCAAACTAATACGTGAGTTCTAATGGAAGTGTTCCGCTCACAAAATGTAACATTAATTAATTATGGTATAAACTATAAACATTTAAAATATAAATAATATAAGAACTTCCTCTTTTTGGAAATATTTTTCTAATTTCTACAGTATTTCGGTAGTAAATGAAATTAATTAACAAATAATTAACAATGAATAATAATGAAAATTAAAAATAAAATATCCGTATAATAACAGCACTTCAGGCCTATGATAATACTTTAATTATTGTGTTTCCTGGTTGAATAATTAATTAAGTGACGTCACGAGGGAAATTACCATGTTATTCAGGTAAGAACGGTCCATTACAACTGGTAAATAAGGGTTGAAAAACAACATGTTTTTTTCAGCTTATTATAATTAATTTTAAAATGGTAGCCATAGTGATGAAGGTTATTAATCCAAGCTGTCCTGGACTAGTTGTATTTAAAGATTAAAATTGAAATAGCGGGGTATAACGAGACGAAATTCATTTCCTTCAGCCAGTATAGTGAAGGCGACTTAAATTATAAAAACAGTCCCGGTAAAAGAGTTTTAGTTTTTAAATAAACTAAATGCATTGCATTATTAAAAGGAAAACACGCTAAACTTTTTTTAAAAAGTTAAAAGCTTTTCAGCAAATTTCCTTTACAAAATAAGGTAGTCATTACATTAAACATTGCTGCACGTTCCGGAAGCCCTAAAATATATCCATTCAATGTTGAGTGGTTAGTAAATAGAAATAAAGGTAAAATGGGAGCGGCAGAAGGCCTTTTCTAACTAATTAAACTCAAGTAATAGGTACGGCAGATGATTTTTCGTAACATTTTATTATCTTTATAAATTTTATCCAATTACTTGGTTTTTTAAAACGAAAATATTTAAATTACATTTTATTGGTCCTCCTACGGGTTTTTTTATTAGGTGTTTCATTTTACGTTATATATATTAACTTTATAAATTCCGGATTTCTTAATAAATTTATTTATAGATAAGTGTTTTTAAGATCATGATAATTTGTATAGTTTAGGTTTAAAGAAAATGTTCATAGAAAAAAGCTATAATTATTTGGGAATTAAATTGAGATAAAAGTCTAAACTCAAGGTCAAACTTCTGTTTACCCCTAACATCTAATAGACATATACATCGCCGAATTAAATAATAAAGGCTATAATTAAATAAAATATTTAAAGAACAGTCTGCTGTGAATTTTGCTATTAAAATTTATTCAGGCGTTTTTGTAATAAAAACTACATTACTTAGGTAACGTTAATAACATCGAGAAAGTCGAGCTCCTAATAAAGATAATTGTACTACTATATTACAATTAAATTATAATGAAAATTGAACGGATCAGATCGGAAGGTCAGCCGATGGAAGTATAGAATAGGAAACGGTTCCACGAGCGCTGTGTAACTTTGTGGTCAGGGTGTATAAGACGTGGATTCGATTCCCAATATAGCAATTAATTTAATAACAACAACTCCTACATTTAAAAACGAGTGTGGAAACAAAAAGTTACAATATATTTTGTTTATAACATCGTCATTATTGTCAAGTTTGTCGACTTTAAGCATTTTGTGTGATATTTTGCCATTTTAAGTTGACGTAGAGTGCAGCAGAAAAAGATTACAATAAGGTCTAAACCGCATTTATATGACAGTAACCGCACTTGAGAACGAAATGCGGTGCGGTCCGGGCGTGCGGGCGCGTGGCTGCCTTGTGCCCCGACGAACGTTTCCGCTTAACGCGATAGATAGGTAAATGTTATTATACATTATTGCATTTATGTATTGCAATATAAGGGCCGGAATATATAATGTTCGTGTGAATATATAATATATGTGCATTCGAGTTACCTTTGTCGCAGTCTGTAATCTTTAAAAGGAAACTATGAATAAATAAACTCATCAGAACTTGTAAATTAAATTATTCAGAGCGGTGTTTTGAAAATCTTTAAATTTAAATGTAAGAAAGTTAAACTTTTGAACGAATATTTAATGCAATATCTGTCGTTTTTACTTAACACCGAAGTTTTGACTTTTCCGTTTAAACGCTCTCAATGGTATTCTCAAACTCGATTAAATTTTCTATTAGGTAATAATTATAATTTATTTATAAACATAATAATTAATTTCTTTAATCTGTAATAATGTTTTAATTTAATTGTTAATTGTTTATTGGTTGTTCAAATAAATTAACGTGAAACTTCACAAGTTAGCATAGCGGAGGCGACTCACTATACAACTCAACTAAATCAATACAAGATTAATACTATAAACGGAATAAGCAATCTGTACTAATGGACTACGTGTAGATACTGAAATAAATCAGTAACTGCACAGAGAGATTGTACGATCTCTAATTTATCTATGCCCGACCAATAGAATCTATTATTTTCAATAAATAATATATCTGAACAGATTATTTCCCACCTTGTCATTATTTAAGAAGATACTCCTATGAACAAAAATTGCATATGGCCAATGTGAAATAGCCAAGTATAATGAGAGGAGAGTGCCCTGTCAACCGGGCGGTACACATTTGTCTCCTCAGGCCAAGTTACCGAGGCGGCTGCTGCCTGCATGAATTGCAAGCTATATTAACAAAATGCAGGCTGTGGAGTCACGTACGAAACAGAAATGCTACCTGATCTTGCCATCTCTTCCGTATCATGAAAACAAGCCTTATTTATTTATTGCATCACATAATATAATATACAGTCTATATGATGTGACGCTTCGGTAGGTTAGGTTGGTAGCAAGAACATTAATTAAATTAAATATAAAATGTCATTAAAAATAAAATTAAAGTAGGGAGAGGGGAGGCAGACATTTTATTTCGTTCGCGTAATCAAGTTCATGTTAATAATAAAGTAATAACAAATGCTTCGATAACTTTCAACACTGTTTGTCTTAATTCCTGCTGGATCCAAAAGAGTCGTCGTCTTGGTGACTCCTACAGTAAAAAAAAGTTATGTCTTCGTGGGTAGGGAGCATTACATTGTTGTTTTTTTTTTTCAGTAGTCTGGATCTTAAACTAGGGTGTGGATAAGTAGATAGATTTTAAAATAAATACAAATTTTGTTACTGGATTTCTGGTTAATTTTTGCACGAAAATGAACAGTTATACAAAAAACATTTCTGAAAAAAATTGAACCGACTTCTAAATAAAACACAAGGCACTAAAAAGTAAAAAAATAATTTTAATTGAGAGTACCTACACACAATTTAATAAGCATAAACATGAATAGATGCTTATTATTTATTTACAAATTAATTATATGCATTTTATTTAACATATATCTGAAGTCGGTGCGTGCATTTGAAACATGTTTTATGATTGGTAATGTACCTAGATTCCAACAATGCGGAGTTTCATATTTGGTTGGCACCGACTTCAGATATATGCTAAATAAAATGCATATAATTAATTTGTAAATAAATAATAAGCATCTATTCATGTTTATGCTTATTAAATTGTGTGTAGGTACTCTCAATTAAAATTATTTTTTTACTTTTTAGTGCCTTGTGTTTTATTTAGAAGTCGGTTCAATTTTTTTCAGAAATGTTTTTATTTTGTAATTTTTAGTTGTAACTGTAGCTCGATTGTATGGATAACATTCTAAACGCGCTGTTCAAATAAAATGTGATGAGTAGCGGGCTTATAGATAGACACTCTCGAATCCTATCCCATTAAAAATGAATCATTAAAATCAATCGAAACATCCCCTAATTTTCCACCCTCAGAGATGGAATATTTTATTCCTTAAATGGGGTCAATCCCGAAACGTACTTTATCAAACATAAAAGAATCATCAAAATCGGTTCACTAATGGCGAAATATCCCCTAATTTTCCACCCTAAAAGGTGGAATATTTTATTCTTTAAATTGGACCAATCTCGAGACGTACTTTATCAAACAAAAAAAGAATCATCAAAATCGCTTCACTAATGGCGAAATATCCCCTAAAGGGGACACCCTTAAAGGTGGAATATTTTATTCCTTAAATGGGACCAATCCCGAGACGTACTTTATCAAACAAAAAAAGAATCATCAAAATCGGTTCACTAATGGCGAAATATCCCTTAATTTTCCACCCTTACAGATGGAATATTTTATTTCTTAAATGGGATCAATCCCGAGACGTACTTTATCAAACAAAAAAAGAATCATCAAAATCGCTTCACTAGTGGCGAAATATCCCCTAATTTTCCACCCTTAAAATTGGAATATTTTATTCCTTTAATGGGACCAATCCCGAGACGTACTTTATCAAACAAAAAAAGAATCATCAAAATCGGTTCACTAATGGCGAAATATCCCTTAATTTTCCACCCTTACAGATGGAATATTTTATTTCTTAAATGGGATCAATCCCGAGACGTACTTTATCAAACAAAAAAGAATCATCAAAATCGCTTCACTAATGGCGAAATATCCCCTAATATTCCACCCTTAAAGGTGGAATATTTTATTCATTAAATGGGACCAATCCCGAGACGTACTTTATCAAACAAAAAAAGAATCATCAAAATCGGTTCACTAATGGCGAAATATTCCTTAATTTTCCACCCTTACAGATGGAATATTTTATTTCTTAAATGGGACCAATCCCGAGACGTACTTTATCAAACAAAAAAAGAATCATCAAAATCGGTTCACTAATGGCGAAATATCCCCTAATTTTCCACCCTTAAAGGTGAAATATTTTATTCGTTTAATGGGACCAATCCCGAGACGTACTTTATCAAACAAAAAAAGAATCAAAATCGGTTCACTAATGGCGAAATATCCCCTAATTTTCCACCCTTAAAGGTGGAATATTTTATTCCTTAAATGGGACCAATCCCGAGACGTACTTTATCAAACAAAAAAAGAATCATCAAAATCGGTTCACAAACGGCGAAACATCCCCTAATTTTCCACTCTTAAAGATGGAATATTTTCTTCAAATTTAAAATTGACCAATCACGAGACATACTTTATCCAACAAAAGAAAAATCATCGAAATCGGTTCACAAATAGCGCAACATCCCCTAATTTTCCACCCTTAGAGACGGAATATTTTCTTCAAATTGAAACGGGACCAATGCGGACATATACTCTATCCAACAAAAAAAGAATCATCAAAATCGGTCCACAAACGGCGGAGATATGAGGGAACATCGCCACAAAAAAAAAAAAAAAAAAATACACGACGAATAGATAACCTCCTCCTTTTGAAGTCGGTTAAAAATCATACACCGCAATAATCAACTGCAAATGAAGATTAATTAAAATGATTGCGGTTATAATAAATTGAATTAATTATTATCAAAATATTATTAAATTATAACCGAAAAATTGAATTCATGTTTCTTCCTGCCTAATACTTGTTCATCATGAATTATCGGTTATTTTTTGTTAATTTTTGACAAATTGTGATAAAAAAAATATTATAAAATTAACACGCATACTGAACCTGAGCTAAAGTGGGGATTGAACCTAAGTCTTCCGCTATATGCTCGGTTGTTGACTACTCAACCACTCCGTTATTGGCGCTTCTTTCTTTAATCTTCTAATTTCTCTCCATCCGCAGCTTCCCAACTGAAGGGTTGACGTCATGTTTAGAATTGCAGATTTTTTTTGTTCACCGCAATTATTACTCCATTTCACTTTTTCTAATCAATTTTCAACATAATTTAATAATTATTATACAGTATGTCCCAAAAATTAACGTCAAGCCTAAATCGGGATGAGCCAAGGGATATAAGAAAAATTAAATTAAAATAATTTTTAAAATACACTACTTGATTTTTTTATATATTTTTCTCATAGCTGTTTCCCAAAGTTCACCATCCGATTTCAGTATGACATCGATTTTTGGGACCCAAACTTAAACGTAATACTTATTCAGTAAAAAGACTCAACATATACATATAATATCTTTCTAACCCTTGCTTACCCTTTAGAATAAAATTGAAATTTTATTAACTTTTTATACCAATCGCACTTAATTTAATTGAATTCCAGAATCTGTGGTGTATTTTAACCGCTAAAAAGGATCAAATTGCTTAATAATAGAGCTTAAAATGTAACAAATTTATAATAGCTTTGTTAGGGAAAGGTCCTCAACCGCCCGCGAATCTGATGTTATAAAAAGTTTGGGTACAGTTGCTGATTCAGCCGTTCTTCAGTGTCGTTATTTTACGCCCACTAACTTAACTGGGTCCCCTTGTATTCAAATGTGTTGAACGTCAATATTTACACTTATTTTTGTATAGATAATAAAACTAATTAAATATAATCAATAAATAGTCAATATTTTCTTTTTTTGAAGTGAAGTTGCTTTACGGATGTTACGCGCTCGACTGCTGGATAGCAAACTGAAAACGTGACCATCACCATCACCATCATTTGTCATTGATATGAAATAAGACAATTATATCTTTATTATATCTTTCTATAATTTTGTTAGAGTAGGCGGTAAGACGCGCGAGCTCACGATCGATGAGACCCGTGTTCGAACCTCACGAAACTCTGATCGGTACCAATGTAACTGTAATACATTAGTCGCTCGCTAGATTGTACTTTAGTTGCTCAGTGTAAAGGCATTAATTAAAGAGTGGTAGGCAGACTGATGATGTTTACTTGTATTAGTTCAGTGAGCCACTTTAGTACCACCACTTTTAATGGATCAGTTTGAAAGTAAAGGACGAGAGGAGTGTGCACTGTCAACCCGGTGATGCACATTCGTCTCCTCAAGCCGACATAGCGAAGGCGACTGCTGCCTGTAAAAGTTTCGCTGTGGTTGGCTAGCAGTTGTTTTCGTTTATGGATCGCACTCCAGCTTAACGTCAGGCGAAGAGTTGTTATATGCCGAGCTACAATAATAAAAAAAAGAGAGAAAAGATTAAAAGTGAACGAAGAAAGTATGAAGAAAAATATATAAGGAATATATGTTCATGAAGTCGCAAACTTGTCTCTAAATCGAGGTCATTGGGGAAGCGCAGCGCGGTCCATTTGTATCGTATTTCGCCAGTCATCTGCAGACGCTGTAGTTCCAAGGTTTTATGATAACTTGCCAGGACTTAAGTGCGGTAACAATGAAAGATGAAATGCCAACTCAAAAAATAACATAACACAAAATCTTTTTTTTTTTTAGGTTTTCACGAGTTTTTTTTTATGAATTAAACGATTTCATCATTGAGTTTTGATTACATATTTTACCAAGTTTTAGATCCGGATTAAAATAATAAAATTAAATGCGATTGGTTAACCTCATATATATAACTTTTTATTCATCACACTAAACTGTCAGGTCAAGTGTCCGTTAAGTAAAAAATAGCTTCAGTAAAGTGGTCTTTACTGAAACTTCCTACGGAGTTTTGGAAAGAAAGTGCAAACATACGATCTTTTCTTTTGAATTGTTTGCCCACACTCACGCACGTTCACGAACACTTAATGGTTAATAATCCGCCATTATTACACATTAATACTCGAAGAAACACAGGTTTTAGAAAAAATAATTCAAGATATATAACCTAATGTCTCCAGATAGTCGCCAAAACTCGTCTGATGAAATTTGTGTCCCTGAGACTTGACCTTTTCAATAAACTAATAAATAACTTATTTATATAGCAGAAGTGATGTAAGGGTAAAATGTATACATTAAAATAAAAAAGGGTTACTGTAAAGCGTCTCCCTAGACGATATGCCGTCAATCTGTCGCAAGCATAAAACGTTCTTAACGACAATAATAAAAACTTAAGTGGTGGCAAAATTGATTGCTGTTGACACACATCTAAGATAATTTTATATGATTTCATTATTTTTCTTACTATTTATAATCGAGACACATTAACGGATTGTAGTTTTATAGTCGCGTGACGGAGCTAAAGTGCGGAGACAACTGTTATCACAGAGGAATGTCTTAACATTCACCTCCACTTTGCCGCCACAATGAGAAAAATGTTCCTGTTTCCTT
Organism: Tinea pellionella; assembly: GCA_948150575.1. NCBI lineage: Eukaryota > Metazoa > Arthropoda > Insecta > Lepidoptera > Tineidae > Tinea > Tinea pellionella. The sequence continues at coordinate 1,780,844 of OX411246.1, forward strand.
TTGTTAAAAATTCCTCTCGTTATACCTGACAACGCCTAAGATGGTTTCAAACTTTCGCAAGCCACTTTACAGGTGTAAACCTAGACCAAAAATCATATAATAAAATTATTTTAATAGAATTTTGCTAGACTTCAATACCATGTATAATGTTATACCATGGGCACTTAAATGGAATTTTGTTAGATTTCAACACGGGTCTCTAAAGTGAGCCTTCAACCTCTACACCGAAACCGCTCGAAAAGTTAAGATATTAAAATATTCATCTTTTTTTTAAATTGTAGCTCAGCATGTGACAACACTCCGCCTGATGTAAAGCTAGAGTGCGGTCCATGAATGGAAACAACTGCTACTGCAGAGAAACCTGTGCGGGTAGCAGTCGCCTCCACTATGCCGGCTTGAGGAGACGAGCATGTACCATCTTAGATTGACAGTGCACACTCCTCTCGTTATACCTGGCTACTTTCAAACTATTCCTGAAACGCGACAAAGTCGCTTCACGGATGTTACATTCGAAAGTGGTGGTACTACCCCAGGACGGCAGACTGGACAAATAACCATCATCAGTCTGCCTACCACTCTTTTAATTTGAGCATTTCATTTGTATTTATCTCACTATTAAAACATCTTAACTGTCTATATCATTTTATAGTTCGCACCATAAAGCAAGTGTGAATTTACGACTTTTAAACCCCACCTGGGCTGCATATGAAGTCATAAAATCGAGTGTTTTCATTTTGAATGTTATTCTACGTATATTCCTATAATTTGGTCTCTCTGAACAGTTTCCTCTTAAAAATATTTTAATCAACTCGATAAATACTCGTAAATACAATTTACATAGTTATCAATAAAAGCTTTTAATTGATCCTTTGCTATCCTATTAACCTATTGTAAATATGAATGTGTATTTGTTTGTCTTCCCCAGTTAGGATTATTCACGAAATTCAGTATTTTTTTTCAGAATTAGCTATATAAAAACGTATAAAAAATGCAGGCTTAAAAACAGTAACAAAATGGTAACTTCAAAATATTTATTTCAACTAGAGGTAATTGGACTGTTAACTACAATAACTACATAACATGGATTAGGAAAGGCTCTATCAGTGGTAAACTGAAATGTTTTTGCGTGCTTATTTTTATTTCTTAATAATATTTTTGTTTCTGCACTGAAAACATTTTTCACACCTCCCAAATGTTAACTGGTAGAAAATGCTTTAAGGCATTAAGTTCGCCAATTTTTATATTTTATAAATTTGTGCAATAAAGTATTTTATTATTATTATTATATTATTACTTATTGCGTACTTACGCATTTATTGTACAGTATATACATAGTACGCAGATCCAATACAATACAATTTAATAATAGGTTTGATAACCCTAGTCCCTGTGGAAATAAATTCATTTTTATTCTTTAATATTAATGGACTTAATAAAAACGTTTAGAAGTTGTTGCCGCAATAAAATTAGTAGTATAGTACAATGGAGCCCATTCAATTTTGTCAAAGCCTTGGAAACGGCTCTCCATCAAGATCACGAGAAAGATAGGAGAGTTCTTTAATTAATTACAACACACTAAAGCTGCAATGTTTCAGTCCGTCCTGAAAAGGCGACATTTACACAAATCGAACGGAATTTTTGATAAAAAATTGTAATTAACTGAAATTGTTTCTAATAATAATAAAATATACACAAGAGTGGTAGGCAGAATGATGATGGTTATTAGCCCAGTCTGCGCCGTCCTGGGGTACTACCACCACTTTCGAATGTAACACATTGTCGCGTTTCGGGAACAGTTTGAAAGTAGCCAGGTAAAACGTGAAGTGTGTGCACTGTCAATCTGGATGATGCGACTGCTGCCTGCAGAGATTTCTCTGTAGTAGCAGTTCTTTCTGTTCATACGCCTGACTCTAGCTTTACATCAGGCAAATTTGTCATATGCCGATGCCCATACAATAAAAAAAATCGAATCGAATAAAATACATAATCAAAAATACATTAACGTCCATTGGGCGTTAATTTTTTCCACGTAATCATAATAAAAACAAAGGAAAGTCTATAAATCAATTACACAGGATACTATAAGCCCAATTTAATGATCCTTAAAATCGAACAATATTAGCGTCAAGCATCTTTGGAGACATTCTACGATGTCACTTATCACGGGGTTTATTAGTGTCAATAAGGGGTGACATTGTCTACGTCACAAATTATTTAAAGCTTTAATTACATTTTTTAAATGATATAATTCAGCCTGTAAAAAAGTATTTTTTTTTAATTTATTTTTTCACAGTGTTTTTACTTTTTATATTCTTACAAAAGTATTATATTTTTTTTTTATTGTAGCTCGACATATGATAACATTCAGCGAGTTGTAAAGTCAGACTGCGGTCCATTAAACAACTGCTACTACAGATAAATTGCTACAGGCATCAGTCTCTGCCACTATACCGACTTGAGGAGAAGAAAACACCTCTCGTTATACCTAGCTACTTCCAAACTGATCCCGAAACGCGACAAGGTCACTTGAAAGTGGTGGTACTACGGTAGACTGGGCTAATATAATCATCATCATCCTGCCTATCACTCCTAAAAAATATTAATTGAATTAAAAGATATCGTATTCTTTAAATTAATTTGGTCCAATGATGTTTTGAAAGCTTTGCAGCTGTCGTGGTCGCGGTAAAACAATGCGATAGTAATCCCTATAAAATCTTTCAATTCGCGCAAAATAATTCTTTTTTTTTATTGTAGCTCGACATGTGACAACACTCCGCCTGATGTAAAGCTAGAGTGCGGTCCATGAATGGAAACAACTGCTACCACAGAGAAGTCTCTACGGTTGCAGTCGCCTCCACTATGCCGGCTTAAGGAGACGAGCATGTTCCATCTAGATTGACAGTGCACACTCCTCTCTTATTCACAACATTTTTTTAATCTTATTAGTTATTATACGAGTAGTTACGAATATTATAAAGGAAGACGTACGTAGTTTTAACAAACTTTTACGCAAACTGTTTCTCGTTAGAAATTTAATTCAACTCTTTAATTTTCCGCTCCAATTTGATGAAAAACCAACCGTTCGAATAAGTTACAAAGTATGTTATATCCACCGAGTACTCAGTAAATTTTATACTTTTTCATATATAAGGCAATAAAATACAATATATTTTCAACATTCTACATTTTATTTGTACTGTAAGTTTTCTTTGTTAAGCGGTAGAGAAATTTATTACAATAGAAAAACTAGTTCTATTAAATAAGCTGGTAGGTCAACCATAATAATAGTAGAATTTTTTTTTAAATCTCGTGGAGTTAATAAATATTTTAAATTGTATTTGTTCAAAATTATTCTGTTCAAAAATATTCAAAATTTTTTTTTTTAAATAATGAACCGCACTCTAGGTTAGGGGGCTTACTCCTAATCACCTTGAGTAGACGATAGCTTCGACCTTGCAAGCGCGTAAATACGCAAAAAAAACCGATTATTTTCACATTATGCCAAATGTACAGCGTGATTTTTTAAGTGGGCTTGCATGTACAAATTCTAAACTTTAAGAGATAACGAAAAATACTCAAAGGAGTCTCGAGGTCGATTTTGATGAAAACTGAAAAAAAAATCCAATCATGAATCGAACGCATTAATTTTGAAAAATAAAACACACTGTATTATTGAACTATACGATAGTATTGCTATTAAAGATTAAATTCAGGAAATTAATGACATACGGCAAAGTAAAGATTATTTAAGTTTTGCAAAACTTTTTCAACAAAATAATATAAATAATGATATAAATAATGGGTACAGTAGATATAATATATGTTTATTGAATTAAGAAGTTATGTGGTATTGAATTTCAAAGTTTTAGGGAACTTTTCTTTCTCTAAGTTCCGTCAATATAGTAGAGGTTATTCCCACGTGACAAATCTTGTACAAAAGTCGGGAGTTTACCGTCGATCCTGTGCAAATTGTATTTGATGAATCGACCCCGATGTTTTCTTATGTATTTACGTCAACCTCCGCGGCGTTTTTGGAAATAAAAAATTGTTTTTGTGTGTTACTTATGTACCTACCAAACGTAGGTCTTATCTGTTTAGGGTTGCCAGATATGTTAAAAAAACGGACATGTAAAAACCGGATAGTTCGTTCAGAAACCGGACATCTGGCAACCCTCGATCTGGGGGATAGGTCTACAAAAACACTCATCCTTCCGTTAGCTCACCCAATCGTAGAATATGTAGGAGAATTGTGGAAGTTGGTTATCCATTGTCTCTCTATCCTTGTGGCCCTGGAGTTGTGATAGATGAATCAAAAATAATAAAAAAGTTGTTAAACTTAGAACATTTTGTCAATTTAATGACGAGAGGAATCTGTCCAGTCATCCTGGAAACTGCATACAGGTCTGAAGCCGGCATAGCGCATGCAATTGTTTTCGCTCACAGATTATAAGGTGTACGATTGTCGGATTTCTTTAAAAAATATAAATTTATCAAATAAACCGATAAAAGAGAAATAGAGGTAAATTGATGCCTTAGAAAAGTTTCGCTCCAAAACAATTTGTTGGGATAATTTCAAGTAACGAGAAAGGATGACCTGACTTGTCCCCTTGAATTTATTTCCAACTGTTCCTAATTAATTAACTTTACTATAGTAACATTTGTCGCCTTTTTTATTTAACATTTTTTAAACAAATACACGTACACGTGCAGTTTTTAGTTAGTTTTTTAAACAATTTAGTTTTTTTTTTAACGTGAAACAATATTTGTTTATTATTAATACAAACGTCTTAAATAAAACAATTTAAGGTACATTATTTGTTTGAATATTCTTTCTAAAGTTGTCGAAATGATCTCTTCTTACGATTTTGGCTGGGTTCAATTTCATTCACGTTACAATTTACGATACCATTCACAACTTTATTACAACTGAATAAAGTTTATTTTTTACTATAGTAATATAAAAATATATATGTGCCTATAATTATGAAAGCGGTTTAAGTCAAATTAAAAAAAAAAAAGAGTTTAGCAGTTATTTCACACAACATTATATCATTTGGTAACAGCCTCGGCCTAACGGGCTCGGTCCGGCGTCCATGATTGGTTCGCTAGTAGGCGAACCAGCGTAGGCTGATAATACGTCCACAGTCACCCATACAGTAATTATTTATTTCTATTCATTTATAATAAAAGAACAAATATAAACTTTATATAAACAATCACTCACAAGACGCAAATTAATATAAAAACACGAATTGTCATTGAACCCAAGGACATTTTGACGGAAGGAACATTATCGATGCTGGATGACTATTAAATAACTATTATTCACTCATGTTTATGTGGAATGTATACTAAATGTACACTTACGTGTACGAGTGTATGAATGTGCAACTATCCCTTCTACTTTCTCTCATGCCTTAAGAACTATGGCGATGACTATACCTAGGTATATTATTTAATTATGCGAAAAGCGGTTACGTGGAACACTAAAATCTTCCTTCAGATGATGTACCTACTATTCATCGTTTTAATTACTAAACCAAACAATAAATGTTTACATTAATGTGCTTTACACAATGAAATCATTTCAATTTGCTGTTTACACTCATTGACTCCTGCTACCAACAAATTTATGGTACGTAAATAATAAATTCTTAAAAAGCTTTGATATTGTGTTTATTTTTTGTAGTACTATTGTACTCTCTCTATTGAGATATGTCTGCATGCCGCAGTCCCTTCCGCTATGCCGCTTCAGGAGGCGAATATCCCCTCTAATTATATCCGGCTACTTGCAAGCTGAACCCGAAACGTTACTAGTCACTTTGCGCATCACTTAACCTCAGGACGGTATGCTAATAAATCTGCCAACGACTCCTTAAATAATACCTATATTAGGTATACCATAGACACTAAGCGGCTAAAGTACAATAAACAAATTTACATTGGTACCGACCAGAATTTTTGCGAGATGTGAACACGGGTCACTTCGATCGTGATTCTAAGCCTTCACCGCTAATCCACGGTCGCTCTAAAATTAGAGTTTACTCCTAAAAATAGACTTAATCGATTGCCATCATAAAATATAATGTACCTGATTCTTCAACTAAGGACCTTATCAAAAATATATAAAAGGCTTATTTCTTATTTTTTCATTTCACTACTGTTACTCTGTCTAGTATTCAGAATGAATTAATCACTGAATCCATGTTTAGATAAAGGGTGATATGATATCCTAACTGCAGCCTCTGGGAATGCAGTCTACCACAAAGAATAGAGGTAGATATTGGACAAATAGTTTTTTTTATTGTAGCTCGGCATGTGACAACACTCCGCCTGATGTAAAACTAGAGTGCGCTCCATGAGTGGAAACAAATGCTACTACAGATAAATCTCTACGGGCAGCAGTCGCCTTCACTATGCCGGCTTGAGGAGACGAGCATGAACCATCTGGTTTGATAGTGCACACTCCTCTCGTACTAAAATAATGGGAGTGTTTTTTTTAAATTTTATTCGAAATCACGGGTCTTTTGCTAATTTTTCTGGGAGTATTTAATCAAAAGGATCTCAAGAAAACGCGGATTCGTGCGCCCTTCGAGAGATAACATGATCATGAACGGCATAATTTCTTCTAAATCTGCAATTTTTCTTACTCCATCTTGAAGGTTCAAGGAGCACCCTCATAAATTCAGTTGGTGTCTTCAAGACAGATGATTAAACTTTACCGGTTCAGGTTAATTACTTGCCATTAATTATGTCTGGGTCACACCTCTTCCTACCAAAAGATAGCATGTTCGTTAAGAAAATATTATCATAATATTTCTTTAAGGTTGAAATTTTTGAAGAGTGGTAGGCAGTAAATAAATTATGTGATTGGATTTAATTTGAGTGGTAAGCAGATAGGGGCAAGATCCTAGCACCCGTAAAGTGATCTAGTCGCGTTTCGAGATCAGTTAACGATCAGATAACGACAGGATTGTACACAAGCCGGCATAGCGGAGGCGACTGCTGATTTTTTCCTGTGGTAGCAAGCAGTTGTTTCCGTTCATGTGGACCGCACTCTAGTTTAACATTAGGCGGAGTGTTGTAGTTGGAGTTACAATAAAAAATCTCTACCAACTTACAAATATATTACATAAACCCATAGAGTAACTGACTTGCTCTATTCGGAGATAGGGCGTAAAGCTAATAGGCATCTTTATCAAGGTTCCCGATGCGGGTAAACTCGTGTGACATAATTATAGCTAATGATCTCAGAAATTTTGGTCCAAGATAAATGTCGCGTTTCAGAATCACTTTGAATGTAGCCAGGTATAACGAGTGTGCTCACTGTCAGTCTCCTCGAGCCGGCATAGCGGAGGCGACTGCTGCCTGTAGAAATTCCTCTGTGGTAGCAATTGTTTCCGTTCATGGACCGCACTCTAGCTTTACATCAGGAGGAGTGTTTTTATTGGCTGAGCTACAATAAAAAAATATTATTATACAGTACAGAACTATTGCAAATTAATTTAAATTCACACATGATGATTTGAAATGAGTATGCAAGTTTGAAATCAGTGAAGTAAAAGATTTAAATTAATCTTACGCGCATTCTAATGTTATTCTTGTAAATATGAATATTTCCATTTTGAAATAAACTATGTTAATATATTTATAGAAGAAAAACGATTTTAAATATACCATATTGTACCAAAAAGCGGCCGTGGTCTAGCGGTAAGACGCGAGAAATCACGATCGATGAGACCCGTGTTCGAACCTCGCTAAAGACCGGTACTTTGGTCGTTCAGTGACTATAGGTACTATTAAAGAGTGGTAGGCAGACTGATGATGGTTATTAGCCCAGTTTGCCGTCCTGGGATAGTACCACCACTTTCGAATGTAACACCCGTGAAGTGACCTTGTCGCGTTTCGGGAGCAGTTTGAAAGTAGCCAGGTGTAGCGAGAGGAGTTTGCACTGTGAGTGCATACTCGTCTCCTCAGGCCGGCATAGCGGAGGCGACAGCTGCCTGTAGAGATTTATCTGTGTAGCTGTTGTTTCTTATCAGTTATCAGTTGGCTTGTGGAGACGAGCATGTACCATCCAGATTGACAGTGCACACTCCTTTCGTTATACCTGCCTATTCCTACACTTTCAAACTATTCCCGAAACGCGACAAAGTCACGTGTCTTACATTTGAAAGTGGTGGTACAATATATGGTATATGCAAATAAAAATATATTAAGTAAAATAATGTCGATAAAAATTTAAAACATCACTAATGAACTCTGAACAATGAATTTAATTTTGGACGTTTCAAAGGCAATCTCTTTGTGAAATCAATGCAAATCTACCCAAATTGCTCGGAGCACCAGCTGCTGAAAGTGCATTCTGATTGTGAAAGCCACTTGTACTTGCAGAACAAATTAACCTTTGTCACCAAATACTTGCGGTTGTATTTATTTATTTATTAGTTGCTTTTATTTTGCCTTCTTTATGATTTTTGTTATAAACTATTTTCCTTTTAATATCTACGCCATTTTTTATTATAGCTCGGTATGATGCTGTCTGCAGATCCCCTTTTCTGACAGCAGTTGCCTCCGTTCATGGATGGCACTCTAGCTTAACATCAGGCGGAGTACGGTCATATGACGTGTTAAAATAATAAAAAAAACATTCGTCTCATCAAGTCGGCATAGCGGAGGTGACTACTGCCTTTAGAAATTTATGTGTGGTAGCAGTTGTTTCCGTTCATGGAGCGCACTCTAGCTTTACATCAGGCGGAGTGTTGTCACATGCCAGCTACATTAAAAAAAAAACTTTTTACTTTTTTACGTAAAATAATAAAATAAATGTAATAATTCAAATAATCATATTCACTTGAGCAATTTATGTAAGACTCGAATCTTATCTGTTCATATTACGGCTCAATACACGCACAGTTGATCATTTTGTGTGTTATTCATACCCATAAATGTTAGATGTTCATAGAATAAACAGTTATTTCAAATATACATTGTGGGGCCAAACAGATGATGCCAGTCTGCGGGTTTACCACCTACTTTCGAATGTAACACCCGTGAAGTGACCTTGCCGCGTTTCGGGAACAGTTTGAAAGTAGCCAGGTATAGTGAGAGTGTGCACTGTCAATCTAGATGGATACGACTGCTGCCTGTGAAGACTTTTCTGTAGTAGCAGTTGTTCATGAACCGCACTCTAGTTTACATCAGGCGGAGTGTTGTCATACGCCGAGTTACCATAAAAAATGTCAACGCCCGTAAGTATCGGAATTAGCTTGGAAGTAACAGGGTATAACAAGAGGAGTATGCAATTTCAACCTGGTCAGCGGAATACTGCTTACAGTCATTCTGAATCGCTCTACTTTACCATCATTATGGTAGTAAAAAAACACATATTTTTATATAAAAAAATTTGCAAAGATCCGGTTAAGAGATTAAGATCAAGCCACATGCGCGTGTCAAATGACCATAGAGCTAAAAGGAATTAATAGTCATCAAAAGTACAGTCATAAAACAAAATTTGCTCCCAAATAATGAGATTCTTGTTCAGGAATGCCAATTTCATAATAATTCCAGTGGTCTGCCTCACTGAATAGCTTATGAGATGGGCGTATTTTACTACCACTTAAATTATATATTTCTTAGAGACAAAGATTTCTGAGTTTTATTAGGACTGTACTTCGAATTTGACATCATATTTATTGTACAATCTTGTATAAAGTTCGTGGTTAAAATGATATGAAGTATAAAAATGGAAATGTTACTGAAGACGCGGCTGCATGGGCAATGATCCACTTGACTTGAATAAAATAACAATAGAAGAAGAGTGTTTGACAGTCATTTGCACAGAAAGGTCGAGTCTGCGTTTTTGCAATTTATTTATTTATTTAATTTGGTTTACTGTTGTTGTCATATTATGTAAAACCCGATTACCACTCACTCACTCACTGACTCACTGAGATCATTCCTGGGGCACTTGCAGGGGGGTTAGCGAAATAAAACTTTTTGATACGTATAGGCCCATACGACCTCCGAAAAATGTTAACGTTCCGGAAGTCGATTCCATCCGTTTCCGGAATACGATATCTTCTCCTCCACTGCGCTTACCATCAGTCCAGTGGAAGGCACTAGTCATGTCAAAAAAAAAATTAAAACTGACCACATAGCTTTATGGGCTTTAGATCACTTTGCCTTCCTAGAATGGAAGAACTGAACTAAGAAAAAATTAGCAATACGTAATTTTAATAAAAATTGCTTCGTCCATAGTTCCAATAACTGCCTAATGATTCATTCAGGTCACGTTTACATAGCTTCTAAGTTTAAGAGTTAGCCAAGTGGGCCCGACCATAACGCGCGCCAAGATATTGTCACGCTTCCACTGAAAGCTAATAAAAAAAATTAAACGGAGAAAACTTCCAACTTTCTCTACACTTATAAACCTAATTAGAGTCGTAGAGGAAAGCTTAGGACTTCATTAATCACACATAAAATCACGTTTTAAGTGTCATGGGCAGACTGATGATGGTTATTAGCTCAGTTTGCCGTCCTGGAGTAGTACCACCACCTTCGAATGAAGTGTCTTGTCGCGTTACGGACAAAAGTTTGGAAGTAGCCAGGCTGTGTACTGTGTAATGGGCAGAGTCGTCTCCTCAAGCCGGCATAGCGTAGGCGACTGTTGTTTGAAGAAATTTATCTGTAGTAGCCGTTCTTTTCATTCTTCGACCGCTCTCTACACAGCTTCACATCAAGTGGAGTATTGACATAAGGCGAAATACAACGAAAAAAATAACTTTAAAATTAATCGAAATACTCGCATCATATTCTTTTTATTTATGAATACATATTTGAACGAGTTTTATCGCACTTTGGCGTATTCGTATAGAATAAAAAATATGATATAAATATGAACTACATGCTCTACCATTACGGAGTATTAGTATTTTCTATCAATCATAACGCGTCACGTCACGTAACGAGATGCTGTGCAGAAATAAGTATGTAGTTCTCAATCTAAAATCTTATTAATTAGAATACAAATCGCAAACTATTCCTCTTATCTTAATTCTGAATAGACACAGCTGTTTGTTACTCCGGCTATAGTTTCAATTTTGACTAAATGACAAACTTTCCCGTGCTATTTGTTGAAAGTTTTATGTATATAAATGTACCTATTATAATATTAATGCCTGACTTGTCTGAGATATTATAAACTTTGACGTATTTATCGCAATAATTCTAAAGTAAAGCTGTCTAATAAACTATATTAATTAATAAGTTAATCTATTCGCTTTTCACTTGATTGTGAACATCTAAGTAAAAAAACTAGCTAAGTCCTAAACTAGGATATTTATACTTTGGGTATCACAAATAAAAATTTGTTTCAACCGGGAATCGTGTAACAGTCTGTGCTGCGTAAGTTCATAGACTAGTTAGTTACCGGTCTTGAATTATTTTCTTAAACTTATTTATTTATTTACTAAAGATGAAAAACAGAGACAGGCTAGTAAAAAGGAAAAAAAGTATAGATTATAATTACACCAGCTGCAGTCACCAAAAATATTCCACATTATATAATATTTGCATTGTCATTTTCCCTCAAAAGCTCTGTTAGAAGTTTCAGTAAAGATTGTACAACTTTACTGGAGCTATTTTTGACTTGACTGAACTTTTTTGTATGATTAATGAATGATGCGATGAAAGGAAAGGAGTCTGAGTATATTTAGGATGTTTCAGTTATTTATTTACTGAAGTATTTATATATTTTTTTATTTATTAAGTAGCACTTATCTTTTAAGTACATCTCTCTATGGTTACACGGTAGATAATTCCACTACCGCATTATAAACGCTTGTTTTAAATATTTTCTATTGTACTTCGGCATATTACAATAATCTATTTAATGTAATGCTAGAGTGCGGTCCATACACGGAAACAACTGCTACCACAGAGAAATTTCTGCAGACAGTTGCCTCCGCCATGCCGGATTAAGCAGACGAATGTGTGACACACTCCTCTCGCTACAGCTGGCTTTAAACTGATCCCGAAAATGTCACTGCCCGGGTGATACATTCGAAAGTGGTGGTACTATCCGACGGCAGACTGGGCTAATAACCATCATAATAACTTCTCTTTATTTATTTTGATGTCAAAAATAAAGTTTTCAAGCATAACAAATAATATCGCATCGAATGATTTGTAATTTTCGTTGAAATGTTATTTGCGAGAGGAAAGGGATGCGAGAATCCCATCTCCGGATAAACGAGTGAAATTTAATTTTATAAAGCGATGTTGTTGACGGGTTTAAATAGCACATATATATTTTTTCGGTTTATTTATGTAGCTAAATTGTTTTTGTAATAAGTTTAAAATGAAACTTTAAAACATAATATAATGAATGTACAAGAAAATGACATCGTCTAAATGAAAAATTTTAATACAATTCTATTCGTAAACCAAAAACAAAACCCAATATTCATTGCAGCGTAACATTAAAATGTCTATAATTTGGTACAAAAATGACACTGTAGAATCAGTCAGATCAATGTAAAGTTAATAATGAGATGCTATTAAGCTTCATTGTTTACCTCATTTTTTTAATTTATAATCTGACATGTGACCACACTCCATCTAACGTTACGCTAGAGTGAGTAAAAACAATTGCTACAGGCAGAAGTCCCTACAGTTTTAGCTTCTTTACAGCTCTTAAAAAAAAAACAAGTTTTATGTTTGTATATTCTTGTTCTTGTGGATTCGGACCCTCCATGTGGGGTTCCTGATGCGTCACTCCGATCTCACGTAAGTCATCCGATTTCTTCCAAGAGGGCTAGCACGCCTACGATGTTCCGGCACGCCTCAGATCTTCAGGAATTCTGCTGTTACGTTTCAACTTGTTCCAGGTTCCAGGGTATTTCTTAAATTTTTATGTGTAATATAAGTCACAAAAACAAAACAAGACACAAAATCTACAACTATCGTTTGTAAGAAATACGGGAGGGCTCTTCAAATATTTACAGTATTTCGTTCGAAGCAATAAACTGAAATAGATCTGGAATTTTCTTACAAATACAGAATGCATGTTAGAAATGCAGTCTCACTGAATTTGGTTAACAATGTTATATTGTGTTAACCAGAGCGAAGATTTCAATATACATACAATATAAGTTAATAAAATATAATGAAAAATTTAATAGAATAAAATTGTTGGATAGAATGTTGTAGTTCATTCCGCTTGATGTTAAGCCTGAGTGTGGTCCATGAATGATAGCAACTTCTGCGGGAAGTAGTCGCCTCCGCTATTCTGGCATGAGGAGACAAATGTGCACCATCCAAGTTGACAGTGCACACTCCACTTGTAATACCTGACTACTTCCAAGCTGATCCCGAATGTAACTTCGGAAGCCGGTTATCGACACTATAATTGGTTGAACGAACTTTGTCTAAATGCCACTAGAGGGATGCCACTCAGAGCTGCTATCTTAAAAGGTTTGGAGGACAGCTTTTATGCGATCACGATCAGGGCACTCGGCGGAACGTTAATCCATTATCTCAACAATTAGATCAAATAACGCCTTAAATAAATATATTATACAAGTCTGCCGTCCTGGGGTAGTACCACCGCTTTCGAATGTAACACCCGTTAAGCGACCTTATTGCGTTTCGGGTATAGTTTGATAGTAGCCAGGTATAACGAGAGGAGTGTGCACTGTCAACCTAGACGGTACATGCTCGTCTCCTCCAACCGGCATAGTGGAGGCGACTGCTACCCGCACAGGTTTCTCTGTAGTAGCGGTTGTTTTCATTCATGGACCGCACTCTAAGCTTTACATCAGGCTGAGTGTTGTCACATGCCGAGCTACAATTAAAATAAAAAATATATATATCCCAAAATGTATGTTTGATTGCACATTTTATAATATTGTATAATAATACATTATTACACATATCAAATGGACAAAGATTTTAAATTAAACCACACAACGTTAATTAGATTATGTCCCACGATAAAATTGGACACTAATGAAAATTGTTGCCATTGAAACATTTTGTAGAATGTTGGTCAGTTAAATTTAAAATTATAGCGCAAGAATAACGAATTCGGGAAGCAAAATATAACGGGATATCATTTTTTTTTACTGTAGCTCGGCAATTGAAAAAGGTGTTAGGCAGACTGATGATGGTTATTAGCCCAGTCTGCAATCCTTTGAAACCTGTGAAGTGAATTAACTTAGAAAGAGCCGGAGGTAATAAAAGGAATGTGTCCTGTCAATGAATAGTGCACATTTGTATGTGTCTAAATGAATTGTAATTAAAAAAAACCGTGCTTGTAAAATAGCAAAATTTCTTCAAAGTTAATTTCATAGTTAAAAGTGGGAAAAATAAATAAATAAAAAAGTAACGAAATTTTTAAGTCCAGAACTACACTACATTTTGTTTATCAAATTAATATTTAATTTAGTTTTTTTTTAAGTTGAAGTTTTCGGAATTTTTAATTCAGTTGTAATCATATTTTCATGGAAGTATTTTTTATATTATAAAAAAAATATCTATATAGATAAATAATGTTTTTAAAAAAGTGTGTTTATTTTGCTGTAGGTAAATTTTATAAAAGCAAGTTAATTAACAATTTACAGACCGAAGAGCCCCAAAATAATCACGGATACTTCCGTTGGGAATCGAAACCTTTGTCTCGATTACTAAACTTCACGTTTTCACAAACAAGCTGTCAAGGATATGACGTCATCGCGAGATAAATTTTGAAAAGCCTTCACAAACCTCTTAAATACCACTTTATTCACCGGTTATTATTTTCTATTTTTGGTTTTAAATACACATTCAAAATAGACCATTCATTTGTAAAACCGTTTAAGTACTTTATTATTAAACATTCAAATACGTAAATATATATTTGTACATTATCCTGGCACGTGTGGTCAACACTAAGAGTCTGTGACAGGCGACAGTCGTCTCTTCTATACCGGCTCGATGAGATAAATGTGTACAGTTCAGGTTGACAGGGCACACTACTGTCATTAAACCTGGCTACTTCCAAGCTTATTCCGTGACCATCATGATCATTATTAATAATATTAATTATAAAGTATTGTAAAAAAAAAATTAGTACTGTAAGCGTGGGAATACGTAAACACAAGAAAACTTTATTATATATCGAATAGTTCGTTCAAAAACATCTGACAGATATGACGTCACAACCTTTTTTAAAATTTTTAGGCAAAGGCTACTGTACTATTTATTTTTTAGGAATATTAGGATCGATCGCTACGTAATAGTCAACAGGAAAACCTACTCTATAAACATAATAATTATTTTTAAAATAAGAACGTAAGAAAATTATTAAACCTAATTGCTGACAGCTCGTTAGTTTAAAACAGGCGCCTTAACAATGCGTCTTTGTGTTTCATACCCGACAAAGGCGTGCAAGAATTATTTATGCATCCCAGTTAGTCCGAGCGGTCAACGTTAAATAAAGCACGTACACAGTTAGGTTATATTTTCAGGTTAGGCGACATTATTTTTAATAGGTCAGATTTTTAAAATTAAATATAAGTTATTTGGCTCGCTTTTTTTTATAATAACCCGTCATGTGAACCATTCCGCCTGATATGCTACAATGAGATCCATGGGCAGATACAATTGGTACCCTAGAGAAATTTCTGCAGGCAGCAGTCGTCTCTACTATACTGTCTTGTGACGAATGTGTGTCGTCGAGTTGCTGATGCTAAACCTACTTAACGGTTGTTTTTTTAATGCACTAGGCTTGTTTCATATGCACTAAGTAACCAATGTGTACATACATACATTGATGCCGATCAGAAATTTGTGAGATTTGAACACGGGTCTCATCAACCGTGAGTTCAAGTCTACTACCGCTAGACCACGGTCACACGGTGGTGCACTTTTTCAGGACAGCAGACTAATATCATTAATCTACTGCAGTTCAATTTCGTCTAATTACAAGTTACATATCATACAATTCATGCATAGTTTATTTAAATTTGAATAAAAAAAACTTGAGTAGTTGGTGCGTTGTCTGTCAACGTTTTAAAACTTGCTTGTTAAAAATGTTGACAAACAAAACTGTGGCCGTGACATTTTAACGTTAACCTGAATCTTTATTTAGGATGTTACGTCGACCGTTTAAATAGGGTTGAAGCGCAGACTTGTCTTTTTTTTAAAATAAGTATGCTAAGCTAGTCCTTGTACTGTACGCAACATAAGTATAACATGTATGAGAATGCCCATTCGCCAAAGAGAAATGGGCCCACAATTTTTTTCGAGTTTGTCAATTTTTAGTTAATTTTGTATAAAAATAAATCTACATTCCTTATTTCGAATCAATTTTAAATTTTTTCAACCAGATTATTGAGTAATTAGATGTTTTCTGATGCAATATTTAAGGTTATTATTACATTATATTAAATGCTTTAATAGTTTTTTGTGAAATTAAATATCTTCTATAGATGGTAAATGATGTGTTGCTACAATTAAAATGCATTAATGAAAAAATAAAATATTATAGAATATTGTTTCGTTACCAAACTATTAGGTATCAAGTGGGCCCAAAAATGGGCATTCTCCTTTACTGAGATTTGAACACGTGTCGCATCGATCGTGAGGATGCACCTTCTACCGCTAGACCACGGTCTATTTGATTCTTTAATTGTTTCCAGACCACCTTGATGATATTGTATTGCTTATCTTTTGATTCTATTTGATTTGTAAATGTAATTCTACCTAGCTAGCCAAATTTTTTATAAGTATGGAACAAAATTTGTTAAATTTTTATGTATGTGTACATTTGTATATGAAATGTATAACGTCCTATGCTGTTTATTCATTGTGTTTACTATTTCAATAATAAAACGTATAAACGACATGACTGTCTAAAAGTCCGTAACCTTTTACATATAAATGTTGATGCAAAGTCTGAGTTCAGTTATTTAAACAATCGAAATAACAAGAATAACTAACTGTTGAGGTTTACAACTAATTAAAACTTTTCCACTGTTCATATTTGTCCAGTAGAGAAGTAGAAAAAGAACTGTCAAAAAGTTTTACAGTTGCATTTCATTTAAACCAACTTGAAAATAAATTGTACACATTAAGCTTTATTCTCGAATGAGTTAGACAGGATTTATCATTTTTTTAAATATATTTTTAATGCAAGTTGACAGTGCACACTCCTTTTGCTACACCTTGCTACTTTCAATCTGATCTCGAAATGCGACGAGATTACTTCGCGGATGTTACATTCGAAAGTTACTACCCCAGGACGATAGACTTATAACCATTATCAGTCTGCCTACCATAGACACTGAGCAACCTAAGTACATATAACATAGTTACATTGGTACCGGTCATAATTGAATGAGGTTTGAAGACGAGTCCCATCGATCATGAGTTCACGCGTCCACTTTCATTTTTTTTTTTTAATAAAATACTATACAATTGTCACGCCTTTTTCCCACAGGCGTAAAATACTAAATACTAAACTAAAATAAAATTAATTAAAAACTTTTAACAGTCAAACAATTTGACTAACTAAAACATAATAATAGTTGTATCTAAAAACAACTTTAGAATGAACCCTGCATATGATCTTGACCGCGCCGTGAGGCAAACACTTTCATGTGGTTGGAGTTAATCTTTTTGTAACTATCCGCTTTGTGTTTACATTTTTAGTTTAACTTAAGCCTGGCGTACACTAGAGAAGAATCGAAGCGCGTTGAATCGATGCCCGTTACGTTTTTAATGACTTTTGAGATTTTCAGGTCAGCATAGTGATAGTGATTAGTATTGAAAAATAAATTTATCTCTCAATACAATAAAGTTTACAGTTAAAAAAAAGAAACATTGATGAAACATGAATCAGCACGAGAATTATCGCTACTATTCAAGTCAAGAGCCGATGATCCGAATGCTCTAAACGAAACGTTTCTCTGAATCGAATCTCCAAACTGATATTAGATACATGTGCAAAGATGAGTTTTTACCACCTCTATTCGGCCTAATGGACGCAGTTTCATAGTAAATATAAGTAAACCAATTTTTGCGATTCGATTCGATTCGGCGAGCCTAGTGAACGTCAGTCATAACAATACTAATAATAGTTTACGTTCAAGTAAGGATTTACTTGATACCCTTACAAAATTGGTAGAGATAGGATATTCAGATTTTTTGGACACCCTAATAGTTTTATATCACCTATAGTCTACACTCCACAGTCTAGTTTTCGTTAGACGAACGGTTCCTGACTTAAACTAAGCTTCTTTAAAATGATTTATCACTGTTTAATCGCATAAAAATGTACCAATAGTGTGCAAAACAAGTTCCATTGCTGGTTATAAAAATAACTCGACAAATTATATAATGTGACGTTTCTTTTTCATCTCTCATTAGATTATGTTGCCTGCTCTATACTTTCAACTTTTGAGTCTACAGGTAACGCATCGAAGTTACTTATTTTCTGAAATCAGTCAGTAATAACACTTTATGTGCGATTATAATTTTTTATTTACAATTACAATTACAATTGTCACGCCTTTTTCCCACAGGGATAGGCAGAGACAACGGAACGCCACTTACCACGATCCTGACACAACACCCTCGCTTCCTTCACATCTACAATTCTCTTCATGCACGCCCGACGGTTATGGGCACTAGGCAGCCCAGCTTTCATGAGGATGTCTTCTATTTGATCGGAAAACACCCTTCTGGGTCTTTACATAATTTTCTATGTTTTGGTATTACAAGGTTATTTATATTTAGATTTACCTATGGGTACTAAACTTTTCCATAAAACTGATATTCCATTTTCCTATATAAAAATAGTGTCAAGGTTTTCCTAATTATTTTTACTATAATATAAATAAATACTTGATTCTATGTTTAGTTTTAAACGGAATATTTTCCATCACATAGAAAATTCCCGTATTTAATGACATATCGACGTCGGAGGACAAAAGAAAATCACATTGGCCTGGAATATAGAGCAGTATTTACAGCACAATTGTTCAGGACAATTTTGAACTTTATTTTGTATGGAATAATATTTAAAATAGTTTAACAAACGGTTTTGAATAAAATAAAATGTGATCACAGTAACAAAATTAAATTCCATCTTTACTTTCGAGTGGAATGATTAATGGTTTCTAGTGTTTTTTTTTTTCGAGGAAATCGACCATAATCTCTTTTCTATTGAAATCGTTCATTAATAGTCATGTACTTACGTTCTTGGCTTACGAGTTGAATAATAATATCAATATTTTTATTTGTAATAATAAATTGTCTATGTTTTTCTTTAGTAGCGCTAGTAGCTATTTTATTTCGTTATAAATTCTCAAAATTATCTCATTAATTAATAACAAATTCTTTATTACATAAGTTATTTAGAAAACTTAAAGATTCAAATTGTAATATCAATTATCAATCTACATTTACCTAAACTTAGTGAAAATAGCGGTCTTAACACTTCTGACAACGAAAAAATATCATGGAAATATGTCTAATTCTAATCATATGAAGCATTTATAATAATACTTTTACGGTGTCCATATTTAATTTTTTCTATCATACTGTTACTGTCTGACACTGACATCTTAGTCAATATACAAATATCTATTTATCTTTATTTGTAACTAGGTTATGATATGTGCTAAATAGGGTTGTATTTTTCTGAAATAATTTTTTAAATGTCTGTGAAATAAAATTAAGATGAGGGGTGAAAATGGAATCTATGAAGTAATGTTGAATGGGGTTGTTTCGGTCATACGACTAGGGGATGAATTCGCCTAATGAAATTCCTAGAGGCTCCATAACGACTTGGATCTGAGGGACGACTTATGGTTTAATATTTTATTAGGAAAAATCTCCATTTAGAACAAATAGCAGTCATTTAGGTGTTTCTTATATTTCGATGTTATGACGTTTTTTATTTACAAGTAAAATAATCATATTAGATAGAGATGAGTGCAAAAGACACGAAGTTAAAATCGCTGATTGTAGCTGTCCAAAAAAAAATAAATATAATGGGCATCTTTCTTGAAATGACTTCCGTAACTCCAAATGGTTTTCTTATGTTAACCATTTTTGTTTCTTTAAATAAGGATTTTTTTTAGTAGTTGTTTAAGTTAATATTTCCTCTTTTTGATTGAAATAGTTAGGTGTCAGTCTCATTTTTCCGAAGTCTAATAAAAAAAAATAATAAAAAAAAATATATAACAAATTCAAATGTTTGTATCTAGCTTCAAAAAATATGTTTTCGTTCGATCGGATGTTTGGAAAAGTATTCGTTGTTTCGGAAATTTGAATCGGGTGAAATGTTTACTAATTAATCCGTCATATCATGATGTACAAGATTCGATCACAAAACGAGACTTCATAAACAGTGCTCTGACCAGAAAAAGTCCTCAAAATTTACGTAACATTACTTAAAGTAGTGCCCTAGATTTGTATGTAGAATTTTACAACGTGTGCACTTTATTCGTTGCTCGTTGCAATGTTAAGTGAAACATTGTTATGTCGAATGCTGTGCTTGCCTGAGTGGAAGATTGTAGCGATGGCATTATTTTTGATGCAGAATCGATAACGATGTGGAAGTGTCAAAACTAAAACTATGTCTCCATAGTTGAACAGTATAGACGTGGTCACGTTTTTTAAGTTTATATATAGATATATATATAGATTTATAAAATAAAACATATATTTTTTTTATATTTGCAAGAAAGAATATACAAGGTAATTTTTTTAACTGGGACAGTATGGGGAAATCCTAAACCACAGGAAATACAGGAAAACTATCTTAGGAACCATTTGCTCTTTTTTATGAAAACGATTTTGGCATAATAATTTTTCTGGTCAAGCTTGAGTTGTCCATAGAAATAAGTCATATTGATGAAAAATTTTTTTGATGCGTTTCGACTCAGTTTCATGGAAGGATCATTTAATTATATCGGAAGAAAAAAATCGGAGCAGCAGAAGTTAGTCAAATTTAATTAAATGTATTCCCATACAATTTGTGAGTATTCTGATGCTTACATTAATAATACTACCGCAAAAATTACCTCTGCCTGCTGAAATTTCTCTGTGGTGAAAGTGTTTTCGTTCATAGACCGCACTCTATCTTAACACAAAGCGGAGGGTTATATTTCAAGCTACAATAAAAAATAAAAACAAAATCACTAGATATAAATACACAAATACATAAAAGCTAGTTTGGTTCAAATATTCTGTTTGCAAGTATTCCAACATGAAAGATGCATGAGAGTGATGCCATCTGTGAAATACTGTCACCACTTTGTCGCTCAGATTTCGTTGGAATTCATTGACATAGAAACAATGAAAGTGCTACGTGCTGAAAACTAAAGCAGGAAATACTATGAACATTTTTATCTTTTAATATTTCTCGTATCTTCGTTCGTAGAGTTAGATAGAACTTTATACATAATACGGGAGTCGTTTTCGAGTAACCTTTTATATTTTGTGTTTTATATGTACATAAATTATAATTTTGGCAGAATTAAGAACAAATAGATTACACTGGTTTTGTCATGAAATAGAATCGATGAATAAATAGAGCAGCCGTGGTCTAGCGGTAAGACGCGTGAACTCACGATCGATGAGACCCGTGTTCGAACCTCGCTAATTCTGACCGGTACCAATGTAACTTTGTTATATGTACTTTGGTCGCTCAGTGCCTATAGGCACTATTAAAGAGTGGTAGGCAGACTGCTGATGGTTATTTGTCCAGTCTGCCGTCCTGGGGTAGTACCACCACTTTCGAATGTAACACCCGTGAAGTGACTTTGTCGCGTTTCGGGAATAGTTTGAAAGTAGCCAGGTATCGAGAGGAGTGTGCACTGTCAATCTAAGATGGTACATGCTCAGCTCCTCAAGCCGGCATAGTGGAGGCGACTGCTGCCCGCACAAGTTTCTCTGTAGTAGCAGTTGTTTCCATTCATGGACCGCACTTTAGCTTTACATCAGGCGGAGTGTTGTCACATGCCGAGCTACAAAAAAAAAATGTTTGAAAAGCACAAGCAGGCCTATATTGCGCCCTTAGGCAAATTTTAAATAAGTGTCGAGCTACCATAAAAATATCTAAAAAATATGCAATACAATTTTCAAAGTATCTGTAAGTAAATATAAACAAGCAATTATGAATGAATGAAAATACATGGAGAAAATTAAAATCATCAATTTACCTATTTAATCTACAGGTTTCTAGGTTTATTGAGCCAATAAACTCTGCGTAAGAGGTCATTACAATATTGGGAGTATTGGGCGTTGGACCAAACATGCATCCAATTAGCGAGGTAGCCCCGAGGCCCTGCTCTAATGATGTACTCGAGACGATACTGTTCCAAGAGGTTACAATAAACTGCTACAATTTTACTAGGACTTTTAATGTCACGCCTTATCTTAAGAGAGGTAGGCAGGTTGATGATGGTTATTAACCCAGTTTGCAATTCACCACTTTTAGGTGTGACAGTCGCGGGATCATCTTAGAAGCAGTTATCTAGGCGGCACGCATTCGTCTCCTTAAGACGGTATAGTGGGGGCGAGTGCTAGCTACAATCATGACAGTTGTCAAATACCGACGTAAACGCAAATACATAAATATAATTAGTACTTACTTTAATATATTTATTTTTATGTTAATTCAACTGTCTGATATTGAACCCGCGTATGTCGTGTCAAAAGCAATTAATTCTAAAATGTTATCTATGTTATTATTTGTATAGATAATGTCCTTTTTTTGTTGTGTTTTTACACAAAAATCAGTTACAAAACACAACTTTTCTCAAACATCACACGTACTTAATTTATTTTCGTAAACTTGTGTTATACTCCTTAAATAAAAAATATGGTTTTGAAGGCATCCGTTAGCGCAAATTTTCTTTTCATATATATAATTTTTTTTATTGCTTTTTTATTAGACTTAAAAAGCTCTTTATTAATCTCGCTCTTTCTTATTTTTTTATTGGCAACACTCCGCCTTATGTAAAGCTAGAGTGCGGTCTATGAATGAAAACAACTGCTACTACAGAGAAACCTGTGCAGCAGTCGCCTCCACTAAGACGGCTTGAAGAGAGTCTTTATTTCGTAGCTCGGGAATAATCACAGAATATTGGCGTCTATTATCGCACATGCCAACTTATATGGCTATAAGATAAGTAAGTGCGCCTGCGCATCTTAATAATCATTCTCCGAACGGATATTGCACAAATTTCCTCATTAGTTTAAAAAAATACGAGTATATATTAATACCCTGTCTATATAAAAGTAAAAGTAAACAAACATCAAAGAAAATAGTCAAATAAAAAAGTGATAATGTCTAACAGGAAAAGGGTTGTTACAATGTAATAAAGAATAAAAGACTTAACATTGTCGTGGACTCATGAGACGTCAAAACGTTACACTATAAACGTTTGGTATGCTACTAAAAACTTGAATGTAATAAAAACGACGCTTCACTGAATAGCTCGCTCGTTTGACTCTTCTTAGATTTACTAAAAAGAACGCTTTATTGTTAACTAGGTTTTTTTGACAAAGAAACATATTACTAGTCCGTCTCTACATCAATCAAAATAGACCTGCACAAATACAAATATTTTAAGCCTAATGCAACGAACTAAAGCGGAGCTTGGCTGCACATCTGGTACATGAAGTAGAACGAGTTTGGAAGAACTACGACCGACTGAAGGCCTAGAGGTATACGCTTAAAGTGAGAAAACTAATAATAATACAGACTACGAGCGTAAGCAAATCTAAACATAGTAGATGGTCTAACCCGCAATCGCGTTTGGACAATGAGCGTCGACCACTGGCGTAACGTCACGAGTAACTATAAGTCATAACCTCGCTAACCCAATGTAACGCCGGAAGCTGGTCATTTACAGTAATTTACACTATATCCGGATTACTTCACATGTGATTAGGTTATAGTTAGGTAAATGTCTTTGAAATAATCGCATAGTAAGTAAACAATTGATTGCTTTATGCGCCATCAAAGGTATTTTATTAAAATTTAAATAAATATTTATATTATTAGGTATCTATACTGAAAGCAGACGTAGTTTGACGTCGCCAATTTTTCCACAACTAAAACCACAAATAATGGTTATATTTAGTTCTCTGTTTACTTTATTTTGGAGTAGGAATATGATTTATGAACATTTTTTGAAGTCGCAATAACTTTGTATATACTAAGTCAGTATGTGTGTTTCTAATATTATGTCTTATTATGTATATATGTATGTGTGTTATCTCTTTAAATTGAATTATATTTTAATTAGTTTATGTATTGTGTGTGTAAGTATCTGAATATAGTTTGTAAAGTATTTCTAAGTTTACATATATAAATCGTTTTTTCTTTATTACTACCCGTGGTCATTACCATCTTTCTGCTTCCTGAAGGCCAGCTGGAAGAAAATGCCTTGCTCGCCTTTTAAATTAATTCAATAAAGTTTTTAAAATAAATAAATACTAAGAAGCTTAACTTCTTATGATAAGACGGGAGTTCGGATTTATTCTTTATACGAGTTGTAGGTGACCGTGCTTATCGAGTTAACAGCTCCTGAAATATGAAAACTTTACTTCCCACTCGCTCTCGCTTTATGTAATAATTCGTGATAAAGAGCAAGACGGAAGTATGATCGAGAAACGATCGGTTTGTATGGAGAATTTTAAGTTTAAAAAAGTTTAAGTTTTAGTAACAAGATTTTTTTGCTATATGCTATAAGATGACACAATGAAGATGACTGGAACAATCGCCCCGACTCACTCAAAATTTTGCAAAATCTTCAATATTTTCAAAATTCTTTCTTCTAAGCTACCTTTAAAATGTAACGTCACGCGTTTTGGCTGTACGTTTGTTATGAATCTTTTTCTTTTATATATACAGATACGTGATATAATAACTGATGCTTTATCAATAATATTATAGGAAACATATTGGGAGAAGGCTGGACGTTCGCGTCGCGTCGTTGGTAATGTCTATTGATTTCAGCTTTTATAAAGGAAAATACATCAGAATAATGTTGCTTACTCATCCAAAAATATGGAATATAGACCATAAATTTTAAGAGCGGCCGTGGTCTAGCTTAAATTAAACAAAATCCTGCATATTTACCCGATGACCAGCGTGGAGATAAAAAGTGCTGAAATTTACTGAAATGGACCTACAATGACACGGAGTCATTTGTCTCCAATAGTTGATAAAGTTTCATTTTTTGGTGGCAAATGAAATTGTGCCATTGTAAAAGATAACTAATTAATAATTGATTTGGTGTTTTGTATGGTGTGTTTTTCGTATGTCGTTTATATTATGGAAGTTTATACATATATTAAATTCGAAAGTGTTGTAATTTATGTTTAATTTTTAAAGTTTAATTTTGGTAATACATTTATATAAATGAATTATTGTACAAAAGATCTGTGACCGGGGTACCCAGTAACACAGGTTCTACGAACCTAGTACAGGGACCCTTGAAACTTTTTTATTATTTTACATTTTACATATTTTATTTTTTATTTTATGTTCTTCATCATATTTAATTTGGTCGCTTAGTGGTTATGGTATACCATAGGCATTAAATTAACAGTGGTAGGAAGATTGATGATGGTTATTAGTCCAGTTTGCCGTCTTGGGGCAGTACTATCACTTTCAACAACTTAGTAGTACTCGTATTAACAGCTTTATAAGATGCCGGGTATCGTACCACAGCCTGCAAGAATTTCTCTGTGGTAGCGATTGTCTTCACTCATAAACCGTGTGATGTTCCGTCATGATACCCAGGATATCTTAATTTGGTGTCTGGGTTTTATATGAATATGTATGTGTATTTATGAGTAATAAATAAAGTGTAAGTAAAGTAATAAGTAGAGATGCCTTACAGAAAATAATAATTTATTTACGAAATATAGTAGATTACGGAGAACTAAACGTCAAAACTGTCGCTTCGGCAGATGGGACCGAGGAGTAGAATAATCACAATATTTCGATGAAACTTGGAAAACTTGTCTCGTATGAAAATAATTTATTATTACTATTACTAATAGTTAGTTGGGTTTAAGTTAATGTAATAATTTAAACTTCGTTTAAGTAATTATAATTCGTATTTAAGTAATTATTTATTAAAATAATTATTAAATTATGATGAAAATGTACATGAAAAATAAATCGTCGTGAAGAAGTCGATTGATTTCATTACTAAGTCACATAGGGCTTGACGTGGCAAGACGTCGAAATTCTGGGTTCCCTTTAGTTACCCCAGTGTGGTACAGTATGTAAAACCGGTAGTCCCGCGAACTAAATGTTATATACATCATATAGATACGTAGTACGTCTGTTTTATTTTTCAGACCAAAATTTAAAAAATATAAATTGCATCATTCTTTGACATTTATTAGTCTAATATCAACTACATAACATTATTGTACCATTATGTTCTCGTTTCGTCTCTTCGTTCGTTCGTCTCCTCAAGCCTGCATAGTGGAGGCGCCTGCTGCCCGGACAGGTTTCTCTGTAGTAGCAGTTGTTTCCATTCATGGACCGCACTCTAGTTTTACATCAGGCGAAGTGTTGTCATGATAATTCTTTAAAAATGTCATAACTTTTAAACCAGAAGGTATAAAAAAAAATTACCAAATTATATTCTAGATATTGAACCCCTCTATCTGTAAAATACCGTTGACACCACTACTTACGGGACACCCTGTATATTTGTTTAAAAAAACATATAACATCTGAAAGAAGCAATGATTGATGTACGCCCTAGTGTCGCGACGATTAATAGAGAGCCGGGCGCGCTTAAATAGAGATGTTATATTACAGCTTGATTTTACATGAAAATCTTTAAAAAGCTATTTATTTGAAGCATAAAACGTGCTTAAAGCGATTGCTACATACATTTTTCCATTCTGTATAATTAAAATAATTTTAAACATTATTTAACAAATTTATCTCTAAGTTATCCGCTGCTTCATGTCACCTTGTACACCCCCTACGTAGACAGTTAATTTAGTGAGGAAATTGTGTGTACTTTCCTTAACAAACATTTGCTTATTTAAATGTGAGACACGTTCATCTTATCTATTCGAATATGCCTAATGAAAATTCTAGATTGCACCCGATTGGATAGATGTATATTTTTTCTTTTTTTGTAGCTCGCCATATGACAACACTCCGTCTGTTGTTAAGCTAGAGTGAGGTCCATGAACGGAAACAACTGCCACTACAGAGAAATTTCTGCAAACAGTAGTCGCCTCCGCTATGCCGGCTTGAGAAGACGAGTGTGCACAGATTAGGGTGGATTCCTCACGTTATACTCGGATATTTTCAAGCTTATCCCGTTATGAATAATCAGTGCTAAATGCTAAATAAATATTCTTATATTTATTACAATTCTCTTCATGTTTTTCCCATTACTCAGTTCATTGACTTATGAAAGCAGATGAAAAATTCATTTATTCTGTTTCATTTTGTATATGATTTATACGTTAAAATTTCACGGTCCGTCTGACACAGGTGTTTGTGAACTACACAAATAGGTTTCAATATTGATATGAGAAGTTTTTAGATAGTTTCTTACCTACTTAATTTTATTATTTATTTTAGTCGCTTTTGATTTTGATGTATAACATATATAAGTATGTAACACATACTTAGCTCGTATCATAAGCACTAAGTGATTAAAGTACATGTTACATTGGTACCGGTTAGAATTTAGCGAGATTTGAATGTGGGTTTCATCGATTGTGAGTTTAAGATCAATCAAACCGTAACCATTTTCACCCATTCAATTATTTTTAAAGAGGGGTAGGCAGACTAACGATGGTATGTTTGGTGTAGTTACTATCACTAATTTTAAGATTATCCACCCGTAGTCGCGAGATGTTTAAGTCGGCATAGCGGAGACCACAGCGACAATACTATATTGTACTTTACTCGCGACTTTAATGGAGATATAGCAAGTGCTTCTATAAAACGTGTACAAAAAGTGGCTGTATGGAAATTGTTCCCTTTGCCTTTCCAGATTAGGAAAACTGAATTTTGGAAAAAAAAAAAAATTGAGTAACCTGCCACGTTTCCTACACACCCTTTGCTTATTTCAAACCCTTGATTTTATAATAAAAAATATATTTTTCTGTGTAAGATGTAAAAAATAAGTAGAACAAACAATACTATGTATTTGTTATTCAGTACTGTCTTCTTATAGCGTCCTACGTGACGTGTAAAAGGTATTTCTCCATATTTTTTTCTTGAAAAACGTCCTATACTCGTATGGACCTATATGTTAAATTCATGTAAGGTGTCATACCTACTTTTCGTGATTTATATTTTTAGTACCTCCATTATTAGTTTATTTAACGGTAATAGTTCTAGTTCCCACCTATATTTGCATTTAGTTTGTAAAATAGTAAGTAGCAATATTACAGTGTTAGTGTAAGTTTGTTGGTGGGCTTATAAATAAATAAATGTCTGGGGAGCATGGTCATCAGGTCATACTTCCTTCTTGCTTCCTTCTTTAGGGGATGGAGTAGTTAATTACTTACTTACTTTAGTTCGATTTTTGCCATATTAATGTGCTGGATTTATTTGTTATTAAATTATGATGAAATTTGAACAGAAAAATCAACGCGCTTACAACAGTCCGGGCTCAACACGGTTCTCTATCTCAACACAGGTAATGTCACCTCAGCTTAGGTGATATCACCTCGGCTCAGCCAATCTTACTCAGGCTGTAGCGTACGCCTTTTTCATAAATTTTTTTATTATTTTAATATTGTCTCCATTTATTAAGTTAGTCGTTAATTTATTATAATATTTTTGCTGCAAAATAATGCGGTTCAGTCATTTCAAGTTTGTGAATAAGGCTTTGACGTTAACTTTACCCGTCCCTGCCGGCATACCAGCCCTTTCGCCTATAGGGAAACGCAATTTATTTAGGCTAAGAAGCGACACCCAAGTCCCTCATTAAAGTTAAAATTAGTGTCACAGTTAGTAAATTTCAAGTGGTTACAAAGTGAACATGATTTAACTATATAAATAGGTAGTAAGTTACCCTTGATAAAAGACATTGAAATAATTCTCACCTACACGTAATTTAAAATTTCTTTAATTATTTAAAATGTTTTCTTGTCAAACATTACTGGTTTAAATAATGTAAATAAATCTGGAAACAGAAGTTCTCTGTCATGCGGGGGTTCTGGGTTATTTATAGATTATTAATTTGATATTATTGAACATTTTATGTTGATAAATAGGTATTTATTTCGGGATTGGATGTTATTGGGTGGGTGTTTGCTGCGTTTGTTCTAATACCCGTTATACAAGGTTCTTAGTTTGGAGTCGAAAATAAAAGAAGCTCAAATATATAGGACATAGGTACTATCGCGCACAATAAATGCAATTGTAAACAGAAAGCATGTTTCCAGAAAATCCTTAAAGCTTTTGAGAATTAAGCTCCTCGTAGTTGGTAGAGATTTGAGATTATACTTTGCTCAATATTTTACGAGTAGTTTTAAATATTGCTTTAATTTTTTTTTTCTTATTTCAGGTAATATATTTAACACAATAATACATGGAACACTCAATATATGGATGGTTATGGATGGCTAGGTATGTACTTATTTATAAATGAGCATGTGTAAGTTAATAACGACGCCAGCATTTGAATTTCAATAAAATAGATGTGAATTATAACATTAAAATAAGTTGATACTCGTACTTATACCAAATAGATTTAGCTCACAAGTTTTTTTTTTAAATTTCTTATCTTCACTAGAATGGAACGTCCCACTGCCAAAATATAATAAGCTATATCCAATAACCCAATTTTATTATCTGAACTTTTAAAATAGTTTTTGTTAATACGTTACTTTATTCAGTATTTGGAAAATGTAACATTTAAAATACCTAAATTATTTTTTTGTACAGACACATAGATATACATTAGCATAAAAAAGTTTGGACAACACTACATAGTTTGAGATTCGCAATATAACTTACTCAATTCGAACTAGCTACTACTGCAGATTGCTGGAATTGGTTTGATGTTAACTGAGTTTGAGCACAGCGTTTGTTGGCAAATTGTTTTAGGTTTCTGTATAAATTACGATAGTTATTTCTAATCTAGAAGCCTTTGTTCGTCCTTATACAAGGGTAAAAAAGAGGCGGCATTCCCGCGAAACAAGTTGTGAACATAATTCTGATGAGGTATAAGTATTTATATTTTACTTTTTTGAAATAATTTTTATTTTGAATAATTTTTTGGTCTAATATCAACTATCCTTCCACACCCGTAATACCCGCACTGGGAGGGGGAAGCATTCACATTATGTCGACCGAATTGGTCGCCGTACAAAACGGTTCGGCGCGTCCTTTTTGTGTCGCACAATTGACAAGTGGAATGTTTTGCCCTCCCATGTGTTCTCCCAATCCTTTCACCTTGGATCCTTCAAGCGGAGCGTGAAAAAGCACCTTCTCAGGCCGGCATAGTAGTGGCGACATGTGACCTCCACTGAGTTCACCATCGAGTCGAGGTCACATGTCGTGGCAAAAAAAAAACTATATCACATTATGGTAAAAAACCTCATCGAAATATGAAAAACGCAAATGCAAAAAAGCAATGTGAATGCAAGAGTTTAGTGCATCATAACGGCCGCGTAAGATGCGTGCGCGTTGCCTCGCGATGTTTTATTTTATTTATTTATTTTTGAGAAAATACAGCGACAGGCAGAAGCAGAAACAAAGAAGCATTAAAACATAAATGCAATAGATTTTCCCGCCACCAAATAAATTTCCCACTATGTACAATAGTTGTGCACTTTCACGAACAATAAATAAATAAATACAATTGTTACCATATTACTGGGATGCAGTTCGGTCATTCAATTAGACATTGTGCGGCAGCCCCCGGAGCATAACCAGTGGCGGTGGTTGTTATGTGCTGACGTTGAAGATTAATGCCTTCCATATTTTTGTTTTGAAGGCCGCGCGTAAATTGCTAAATAAGTTATTATGATATTGCGGCTTGATTTATGTAAAAATCAATGTTACAATAACTAACAATGCATTAAAAAAAAGTAGCTCCTGCATACGCCCACACTTCGCATGATGTTAACATATGCTACCACAAAAAAATATATGTAGGCAGCAGTCGCAGGCATAGTGGATGGTTAAAAGTGCTACTCACGTTGTACCAGGCAACATCCAAGCCGATTGAGAAATTCGACTACGCGACTGTTTCACTTGAAAGTGGTGACGGCAGACTGGGGTAAAACCATCATCAGTCTGCCTGTTACGTTTTTCAGTACATTATTACAATTAAAAGAAGCTCGAGCTCAAACAAATAAAATATTCATTCAAAACTTAAAAAATTTAAAGAAAATCTGAATCGCTTTTATTTGAAAATCCTTTGAATAAAATTTTTTAGTTAATTACTTAATTAGAAGTTTTTGAATGAATTCGAAATTAATTCTAAATGAAAATACTTTTATTCAAGTTTTTAACTTTAATTGTAATGTTATCCACATAATATTGAAATTTATGTAAAGACAGTATACAGACAGTAGTGGACAGTGGTATCCCGGTATTCTGGTTCTGGTATCCCGGTCATTACGAGGTACATTAGACTTTATTTTTCTTTAAAGTTTCTTTAAAGACTATTTCTCAGTCATCAGATAAAAATGTATTATAGATAATAGATACTTCCTATAATAGATACATGGTAGGTTATATTTTTGTAGTGGCCCGGCATGTACACCCCGCCACATGTTTAAGTAGAGTGCGGTTCATGAGCGCAAACAACCGCTAATAGACAACCTAATCCTCTTTTTAAACCTATACCACAATTGGAACTGAAACACCAAAGTACATATATACCTAACAAAATCACATTAATACCGGCTGAAATTATGCAAGATTCGTACACGGATATCTAGGTCCACGTCTCCTTGGCCATAGTTACTCTTTCACCTTTTACTTTGTTAAAAAAAAAAAATTTAAATTTATCAAATAACTTTGGTATAATAATATTCCGTTTAAAAAGTTATTTCCTATTTCACTTTCTCACTTTTAGGAAACCTTCTAAGGATACGTTTCATTGTACAGCCTTAATCGTAAGGTTAATGGTGAACGTTTCGGGGTATTCGCGAGTAACTTTAAGACGCTTATAGACTCGAGATCTGATAAAAATGTAATACTCTTTAAAGTTATTTATTTTTATAATTAAAAAAAAAAATAGATATGTGGCTTAGTCCCATATAATTAGATAAATAAATAAAATAACTGCATACATTTCTTGTTGTTTCTTTTGTTATACTTTAATAGAAAAAGGCAACACTTCACAAATCAAGATAACAAACAAAAAAAAAATCAGGAAAAGGAAAACCAAAGAATCGCAGCGTGATATTTTCAAGGATATTTCCTTTTTGCTCTGCCCGCATATTCCCACGGGAGATCCTTCTTTCAAACAAGATAGACGATTTTGCTCCGCAAAAACTAGATAAAACATTTTTCATTTTTGCATACAACAGCCAATGTAGGCTTTTGAAAACAACTTTTTTTATACAAAAAAATTTCCTTTCGTCAGACTTTATTACCGGTTTCACTTAAAAAAGGAAATTAAGCGCTCGAATACGCTATAAATGAAGTGCTTTAAAGCTTCAAAGGTTAACCTAATTATGACCAAACACGATCAATATTCATCTTTTATTTGATGAGAAGAAAAGAGATGGTATCGGTGTACGTCAACAGAAACGCTGCGAAACAAATAACGGTGACAGGCAGATAATAAGAAAATGCGAGACAGAAACCGAGATGGTGTAAGAAAGACAAAAACGAATATAATATTACAGCGAAAACAAGGCTGATGTGTCAGTTACGGTGACGGTGATGCTCACTTTTTCCTCATTTTACTTCCAAAGAGGCGACTCCGTAACGACTGTAAGAAGCATCGTTTTAAAAATATTTATTAAAAATTCAGCACAAGCTCTTAATCGAGGAGCAATAGAATATAACAAAGAATATGAAATTCCAGTTGGTTTAACCAAGTTTCCTTCCTATAATGTTTATTCTCTACTAAACTGTAAACACCTTAACACTCTATCAGTATTCGGAAACGAGCAATCCACTTAAAGAGGTCCCGAAATGAGAGCTTGTGCCTTGTAAGCAGTAATCGATTATGCATACTCCCGAGGTGAGGTCATTCCATTCAATGGGTGCCAATTAGTTAACCTACATAAGCATGTTCAACAAGTTTCAATTTAGTCAACAAATTTTACTTACTAACTTAGCTCAAACCCTTGTAGGGCCAGCGACGTTTTTATTGTAACTCGGAATATAATACTCGGCCTAATTTTAAGCTAGAATGCGGTCCATGAACGGAAACAACACTATCACACAGAAATTTCGACAGGCAACGGTTGCCTCCACTATGTTGACATGAGGAGATGAGTTGACAGTGCACAGATGGCAGACTGGGCTAATAACTTATCCATGCACATAGGTTGAAGGTGCACCTAACTCTTTCCTTTGAAGTTTTTATTTTATTTTGTTTTATAGGGCATTATAACAATTTGCCAGTGTCAAAGTAAATATTTGTGCATCAAGTTAATATTGTGCATCACGAGTCATTCATTCATCACACTTAAAGTCAGGTCAAGTCACAGTCAAGTCTAAAATTGCTCCAGTAAAGTGGTAGAATCTTTACTGAAACTTCCTACGGAGTTTTGGAGGGAAAATGGAAACACAGGTTCTCTTCTTTTGAATTGTTTGCCCACACTCACGCACGTTCACGAATACTTAATGGTTAATAATCCACCATTATTACACATTAACACTTGAAGAAACACAAGTTTAGGAAAATAATTCAAGACAGACAACCGGACGTCTCAAGATGGCCGCCAAAACTCTCTTTTGAGGTTATAAAAAAATATTCTTAGAGAGCCCTTCATTAGAACAAAAAAATTGCAGCATTGGTATTTTAGGACCACGTGACATTGGCAGTTGTTCTCTCTCGATATTTGAGGGATGGTTGCCATTAAATGCAAATATGAATAAAAAAAAAACACAAAAGAAAATAGCAATAAGTTGCGATGCAAGCTATAAGATTTACATTTTGTTTTGGAATAAAATATCTGTGTAGTACACAGGTAGGTGCGCATATAAGCCAACTAATGATCTAAATCTACTCGAGCAATTAGTGACTCTACAAGTAGTAATTAAATCCTGAATGATAATGGAGTGACAAAGGTTTTAATTAAATTACGGATAAATTAATAATCAATTCTTACGAATATTAATGGTAGATTTTTTAAATGTATTTTTTATGCTGGTTTTTTATTTTAATTAATTTAATTAATAAGTTAATTGGAGTCTAGAAACTTCAGTTGCACTCCAATCATTCCTATTGTATTATTGCAATTGTATTCAACACAAAAGAGGTTATAACCGCAGCAATACTATGTAATAAAAAATATTCGCAACTGACATTAACACTTTCAAATTCAACTACAATGAAGTGACCTATTCTCCTTTCGGGATCAGCAGGGCATAATGAGAGTTATGTGCACTGTCACACATTCACCGTGTAAATTCATCTCCTCAAGCCGGCATAGCGAAGGCGACTGCAATATTAGGCGCAGTGTTTTCACATGCCGAGCTATTATAAAAAAGTATCTTTCTTTACGCCTTTATTAGTACCATAGAGTTACACTTTTTTATCGCACTAGTCGATATAGTATAATAAGAGCGGACGTGGTCTAGCGGTAAGACGCGTGAACTCACGATCAATGAGACCCGTGTTCGAACCTCGCTAGTTCTGACCGGTACCAATGTAACTATATTATATGTACTTTGGTCGCTCGATGCCTATAGACACTATTAAAGAGTGGTAGGCAGACTGATGATGGTTATTAGCCCAGTCTGTCGTCCTGGGGTAGTACCACCACTTTCGAATTTCACAGCCGTGAAGTGACCTTGTCGCGTTTCGGGAGCAGTTTGAAAGTAGCCAGGTATAGCGAGAGGAGTGTGTACTGTCAATCTAGATGGTGCATACTCGTCTCCTCAAGCCGACATAGCGGGGCCGACTGCTGCTCGTAGAGATTTCTCTGTAGTAGTAGTGGTTTTCGATCATGGACTGCACTCTAGCTTTACATCAGGCGGAGTGTAGTCATATGTTGAAGTACAATTTAAAAAAAACTTAGAATTGCAGATGCTTAAGTGTCAGCGAAATAATTAATATGTTAAAGATTATGTCTGCGTACGATGGCTTGCCAAATTCAGCAAGAGTTAAATAATATAATAATTTGTTTTTTGTCACTTATCGTAACTTAATAGTACCTAAAAATAACAAACGTATGGCGAATCCATAATGCTCGAGTTAATGAACCCCAAAACCGCAATACAATTGACAAATTACTCCATAAATCTCGACTATCTACTATAACTTTATCATCACTTCATGAAGTTCTTAAATTAAGTGCAGTAAGGGTGAAATTTCTCTAACTATTTTGTTAAAATACTCGTTTATACTATTCATTTGTGTATGTAATAGGTCTATTGATCTTTCGACCAATCTGTTAATGAATGGGAACTGAAGAATAAGCACGAATGACTTGTACGGGAGAAAATGTAATGATAGTTAAGTGTTATTCTTATAATTGTGTAATTAATAGTGGTAGTCAGACTGATGATGG
Source organism: Tinea pellionella (assembly GCA_948150575.1). Taxonomy (NCBI): domain Eukaryota; kingdom Metazoa; phylum Arthropoda; class Insecta; order Lepidoptera; family Tineidae; genus Tinea; species Tinea pellionella. The sequence continues at coordinate 1,816,559 of OX411246.1, forward strand.
TTATTAACCCAGAGTATGGTCACGTACCGATTTATTAAAAAAAAACTCTATGGATAATAATAACTTATGTAAATTTATTTATGCATATTGCATATATATGCTAAAATTTTTATATGTATACCACCTTGGTATATCAAAGTCTGCACTAGCATGCAGTTTGAATAGCTACTTCTGTAAATTGGCTTCATCGCACCGCAGAACTTCAACCTGAAGTGTTACCACTCGAGGTTTACTTTCAATACAAATGAAGGAAAAGAAATATTATTCTTTCATCGTTTAATATTTTTTATTTGTATTATTTAGGAAAATTTACAAAAATAAATTATTATAGTATATAAAAAATATATAGGTACAGGGTAATTTTTTTAACTGGTACAATATGGAGAAGTCCAAAACCACAGGAGACATAGGGAAAATGTCTTAGGAACCATTTGCACATTTTTATGAAAACGATTTTAGCATAGTAATTTTTCTGGTCAAGTTTGAGTTGACCAGAAAAATTAGTTATTTTGGTCAAAATTTTTTTTGATGCGGTTCGTCTCAGTTTCATGTAAGGATCATTTCATTGTATCGGAAGAAAAAAAATCGGAGCAGCAGAAGTTAGTCATATTTCATAAAATGTATTCCCATACAATTTGTAAGAAATCTGATGCTTACATTAATAATACTAACGCAAAAACGTTACACCCGGTATAGTGAGTAGTGAAATGTATTTTTTTTATTATTAGCTCATACCCATGGCCTAGCAAGAACTTTCACATCGTCAGACTCTGCCTTCGAAAAGCCTACCACTCTGTAATAATTATTATGTAATAATTGTAATATTGTTTTAAATTAAAAAAAAAATATATTTTACGTAACAAACGTAAGTAAGTACATACAATATAATATAATTATTTTGTTATTTTGTTCTAAATTTGGCGTGTGGGAATAACTTTTCATGTATAGCCTTAGGGTTAAGACTGGAAGAAAGATTATCAAGTAAACATATTATTATATTTTCGTTTTTATTTAAAATTGTAAACACGTTACTTTGTTTATTTTATTTATACAACAATAATAAAACATGTGACGTCAACCCAGCAGATTAAAAATAGAACGGAGCAATTTTAACGCGGTCACGTTAAGCGGCAACGACTGCTTTATTGCAATTTTTTTTCTTGTTAATTTTCATCAAAATTCAACAATAATAAAATGCTGTTAAAATATTGATAGTATATATAGGTATAATAGGTAGGTATATATTTTACAATATATAGTACTTATAGATTAAACAATATTAGTTTTTTTTAGCAAAAGAAGTTGAAATGAAATCTCTGAACATTCTAATCGTATATTATTCTATTCGTATTTAACAAGAATCTTGCTTCCGTTTTATATTAAGTCATAACTTTTCTATTGGATTTTTTATTTAACTTTCAATCTGCAACAGTAAGATGAATATTGGACTATTAGCTTGAAGATTGAGAAATATTCAAGGACTTTCAATTCAAAATTTATTAAATTATGTTTTAAATTATTATGGGCGAACAAGACCTGATAAAAATAAGGATTTTAGGTATCTGTAAATATATGTTTTTGGTCTTACATTGTATTGAGCTGTGTTTCTTCGAGTGCTAATGTATGATAATGGATTGTAAACAAACAAATAAACGAAAAAGCGTCTAATTTGATTTTCTCTCCAAAACTCCGCTGAAAGTTTTAGTAAAGATTTTACCACTTCGCTAAAAGTTATTTAAAAGAAAACTAGAGCCTAAACAAATGGAAGTAAAACACACCATGTCCATGCTAATTAAAACAAAATTCACCTCACTATGCCGGCTTAGCTATTCACACTGCACTTAAAAATAGTTGTACAATATTATCTCTAAAACCTATTTACATATGGTGTACTTATTTAAAAAACCGTGTAAAAATGTATAATTAAAAAACGTTGTTTACTTCAAAACACTATTTTTAACTCCCATACGGCGCAAAGGTAAACCCTACCTCGTATGTTTAAATTTTTTACGCCCTAATAATTCTCTCGGCCAACAGAGTGGCTTGTTAAATTGATACGGTTATACATCTCGTTTTACCTCTCTGAAAAAAAATTACACAAACTAAATATTAATGAAGTAATTAAAAGTACGATGTTAATTTTTTAATGCATGTATCACAGGCATAGTACATTGGTACATTGCACCAGTCAAAATCTAACGAGGATTGAACACGGGTCTTATCGATCATGAGGTACGTTATTATCTACTGTGTACGTATACTCAAAAGGTGACTTCATAAGAGTAGTGTGTTTCAAATGGAATACGTGCCGAAACAAACTTAACAATTCTAACGCAATTTAAATAAATTTGTTCTTTACTAAATAGAAGAAACATGGTGTTAGTTTTCGTGAAACCTTTGACATTTCTATAGCATTTATATGTAAGCTTACTGACCTTACGTTAAAGGTGATGACGACCCTTTCAATATGTATTTGGGAAAACAAGTATGCCGAGGAATTATTTCGAAAAATATTACACGCTATTAATAAAATATTATAAGCTGTTAATATATTCTCCTTTTCAATTATATTAATCAAATTATTTATGTATTATATTATAAACGTTACGCTGCAATGCATAGTTGGTGTACAAAAAAGTCATAATTATTTTTATTAAACAAAAAAAAAAAGCGATAAGAAGTTTTGTCAATTTTTGAACGTAATTACACAATACATTAATAAACTATTTCCAAACATTCGCCGACATAAAGCTTTTCGCGTGTTTGTTTAGTTTAGAAGTAGAGGGGCGCGGGCACGACATCCATTTACAGAGAACTCTAAGAAAAACAGTCATTATCATACACGTCATTTTGAACACTATACATACTTTTAGAATCTACGACCTGTAATCGAACATGCAATATGTATAATTAGGTTTTCTTTATTAAACTACTGTTCGTTAGTTTGCATCCATGTTCCTGCCAAGCTAGGCAGAACCTATGGGGCACTAGCTACATACTACTTTCACCATGACTATTCCATCGTTTACTCTTCTCCTGAACCAGACTAATGATGGTTATTAGCCCAGTCTGCCGTCCTGGGGTAGTACCATCATTTTCAAGTGTAATATCTGTGAAGTGACCATGTCTTGTTTCAGAGTATAACAAAAGGAAATGTGCACTGTCAACCTGGATGGTTTTTCTAGCCGGCAGAAATTTCTCTGTGGTAGCGTTTGTTCCGTTCTTGGACTTTGAATGTTGTTAGAATGTTGTCATATGTCGAGCTGCAATTTTTTTTTAAATTAATTTCTTTAATTTTATTGCAGCTCGTTGGTATTTGGTATCATTCGCGACTGTACGTTTTAATGAATAGTGTAGTGGTTTTCAAAAAGAAACGTTGCATAGTTATTTTAAAAAGCCTTGACCTCGTTTCAAGTTGAATAACACATTTGCAAAACAAATCATTCCGGAGTATTTACATTTTTTTTTGCGCAGAGATTCATCGTGGTTTTTGAAGAGCCTCCGACACTTAGGCCTGTGTTCACTGTGCCGTTATATTATGCAGTCTATGATGAGGCGCCTCTGTCCTAATTTATTTCATAGAATCCCTCAGGAAAAGAGTTAATAAAAAATGACGACAGGCAAGCAAAGCGATCCTTAATGACCGTCCTAATCTTTAAGTATTCATTATCTACAGCCAATATCCCAAACGCAAAGATTATGTGTATCACAATTTTAACATAAGTACATTATTCAGGAACTAATTTCGAAAAATACTATAATTTAATTATTTCAGTCTAATCTAACTTAATTAAATTAATTATTATATACGGTACACATTCGTTTCTTCAAGATGGCATAGTGGAGGTGACTGCAGACATTTAAGTTAACAGCAGGCGAACTGTAGTAAATAGAGGAATGTGCACTGTCAATATGATTTAATAATCGTCCCCTTAAGAGATTTATTTGCAGTAGCAGTTGCTCAATTACTATGAAAAAAAAACAGAAAAAGAAATATTTTAAACATAGTTGTAGGTATTATACTGGTTATATTGTTACAATCCTTTTCAAACAAAACCAGATATAAAGGAAACTTTTTGTTTTAAACATAATTGAATTTCGTACATCACTAAGTTCTCAATTTAGCATTTAGGGAATAATTCAATAAAGAATTTACTGTCCCTTTTGAGATGAACATTGAAGACTACTTTAATAAAATACATTGTTTAATTTCTCCGCTCTTGGTAGGCAGACTGATGATTATTATTAATAGCGTTCTGCCGCTTCTATGAAGCTAGATTTATAGATAGAAGCATGCTAGATAAAAGCATATAGAGAACGGTACACGCGTCTCAAGTCAGCATAGCTGACCAAATTTCCGACTGCAGATATTTTCTATGTCTTCTATTCTAGCTGCCTGTCCTAGATCAAAGTCATTTGTGGACTTGGTAAAGATCTGTATCCCACCCCTTTTTACATAGGGAAAATCTTTTATAGATATTTCGCGTCTTGGAGAAGACGACGAAGTGATGTCGGACTACCCAAGTCCTACCTACCTACACGGACTACCCGTGTTTCTTCTAAGTCTCGGGCGCTTGGCATCCGCGACCCCGCCGATGCGGGCCCTTAGGTCTTACCTCATCGGGAAGAAACGTCATCCAACCAAGTAGAAAAGCGGCAGCCTAACCCCGGGACTAATAGAAGCAATGACTTCCAAACTGAACTTTGCAACTTTTCTATCAGCTTATTTTTTTCTCATGCGCTACTTATATCTCTACGCAAGCAATCAAAATTATAGAAGTATTAGATAGTAAAGTCTTAAAAGTCGGATGAAACCGTAGTGTATGGTCTGCAAAAAAATATTAGAAGGAAAAATAGTAATACGGTCTATTCTGTCTGTGTTTGACGTATACAGAGGCTTTGTTCAGTGCAGCAAGCGCAAACGTTCAGAGGGAAAATCTCAAAAGTATCCTAAATACACGATCTTTGTTTACCTATGGCTTTTGATGCAGTTTTAGTGAAGTGTAACGACTGCATTTTTTAAAAATTTAATAATTACTAATTCAGTATATGGTTAACTGATTAGAAAAGTCATCTTTTGATGAGCACATCGACGTGTATTCATGAGAAGTGTGTGTCGCATTCCCGGTAAAATAAAACGTCAGATTCAGATCAGATTTTGTAAAACACTATCCGATACAGAACGTATACATTTATAACTTTATACAACGTTTTGGTTGGTTCAAAGCTAAATTGTAAATAAAAAGTAAATACAATAACTTTTTCTTAACTAAATACATAATCCACAAACGGATTGGTAAGTACAGCAAGAAAACGGGAGTCGAATGTTAACACGACGAAAAATAAACAACGAAATCTGACAATTTCAATATATCTTTATAAGGGCTTATCTTTCATTCGCCATTAAATAATAACAACCAATTTTACTCAAGAAAATCTCAAGACTTATGAGTTATAAATACACAAATGGTTACATTTAGTTACTTTTTTTACTACGTAATAAATATATCCAGAAAAATGGATTTAAGGGTATTACTTGATTTGATGGTTGATATAATGACGTTGTTCATTATCCCAAGAGTCCAGTCGCGATAACATGAATGCTTTATGCTGTCTCATCTTCGTCTTTTACTTTACTCTAGCTACTCTGACAACACCCTCTAGTGGCATCTAGTCATAGTTTGACCGATCAATCATAGTGTCGATAACTAGCATCCGGAGTCACATTGAATTAATCGCGTAGTAATCGAACGATTGGTTACTTTCTCCATGCGTTGTCAGATTTATTATAACATTGTTTATTAATTTTAAATTAAAGCAAACATAAAAAATAAAGTAATATTTATATTATTTTAATGAAAATTGAATACATTTTAAAGATATTCAAATTATAGATTTGTTATTGTTAAATTATGATGATAAGTGAACAGAACGAAATCAACGCGTACACATAATAAAAATATATTGAACTGAATTGGAAATCGAACGCATCACGTCCTGGAAATCACACTTTGTGTAGGTACGGATGCTCTGTCCACAAAGCTACACAACCTACAGCAGAAAATCAACTACGACTGTACATAATTTTATAATAAATGTTTTTTATATTTAAAAATAGGTATATGTATTTTAAAATAACAAAAAGTTAGCTACGCAGTACTAAGATAATTAATTGAACAGAATACAAACATAAAAATATATTACTAGAAATATTTGAAATAATAATGCTAAAGACTGTTTAAAAAATAAAATAACGTAGTCTAGGATAAAAAGGATTCGAAAAGGTCATAGATCATTGTCACACAAGTTCTAGTGAGATGAATAGAATTCTAGCGTTTTTACAAATGCGCTTGTTTTTGCTAAACCCTTTTATTCTATTTTATCGAGATTATAAATATATTACTATTAAATACAAGTATTTAAGTAAGCTAGTGATAGTACCACGAGCACTGAGCGAATAAAGTACAAATAATATAGTATATTGGTACCGGTGAGAATTTAGCGAGGTTTGAATACAGGTCTCATCGATCGTGATCTCCTGTACTGCTAGACCAAGGCCGCTCGTATGACCGGATTTAAAAATTATTTTTAGAAATTTCACTCATTTTAAATTTTGTAAAGTAAGCTTTTTTGTATGTATGGAGGTCGTCGGGGAGAAAATATGGAGAAAAAAAAATAAAGAGAATACTCAAAGCCTATTATAAAAGTATTTTCATCGACGTAGAATCTAGGAAAAGTTTCATAATCTTTGCTCTTAATATTTAAGTGAGCTAACTCCTAAAATAGGCACATACCAAAAGTTCTACATTGAACTATTAATATTCTCTAAAGTTTCAAGTTATAGAACTAATAAACATCTCCTAATCCTAGTTTCATTTGCATAATAATTCTTGTATCTACTTCAAAAGAGTTGACCATTGTATATAACTATCATTTGAATTCAAATTAATTTGAAAGAACGGACGCTTTTAACGGTAGAGGACTAAATTCACGATCGATGAGACCCGTGTTCGAATCTCGCTAAATTCTGACCGGTACCAATGTAACAATGTTATAATATACTTTGGTCACTCAATGCCTGCGATATAAGCACAAGCTTAGTAAAAAAAAATACAGTTTAATTTTAATTATTCCTGTACAATTATTGAAAGCGTATAGGACGAAACTCTTCTCGATGCAGTCTTTAATAATCCGGAATAGTGAGAGTGAGCTTTATATTAGACAACGAATTGCTCAAAAAAGATTATAATATGGTACGTATCCAATTTTTCTAAATTTATTTCAGCGCGTTGTCATATGACTGGCCAGGGTATCACGAGCGGAGGCGACTGCTGTCAGAGAAAGAGACCTGCTATCTGCTATCTGCAGACGCTCTGCTGGATTAGTAAAATGCTTGTAGGTTGAAGGAAGGAGAAAATATGTATATGGAAAGTTACATGTTACAAAGGGAAACGACAGAATTTTCAACAAATAATTCAATTTTTTTTTGTATTTCTATCAGTTGCCGTCGTTCCATCATGACGATACGTTACAGTAAATAGTGGGAGTTATTCAATTTGGTAACACAATAAAACATGTTAGTAATTGTATTTCTATTTATATTTTCACGTATTTCCAGTAATATCAGAAATAGGAAAAAGCCGCCCAATGACGGAATACCAACGGGTACATCTCATTTAATATTACGTCGTTGACTACGAAAATAAAATCATATTTTGTTCCTTTTGTAAATAAATACCCAATATCGAGAGTTTATTTGATTTACTTATTATGAAAAATAAATTAGATATAAGAAAACGTCTCTACTTTTCTTGTTATTACTTTTGTGAAATTGTTTTTATTTGTATTTAATACCGATGTTATTACAGACACACTATTTATTTTTAACCCAAGGGTTAGTTTAAAACTTTTTTTGCACCTTTCTATTTTATATCCACCCTTATCGAGTTATTTTAACAATTTGGTACTTTGTCGAACACGATAGTTGCACAAAGGCCCAAATTCTTCGAGTTTATAAAGTTGAAATAAAATTTTCCTGTAATACACGGAATTAGGAAGTTATATTCTATGTCAAACATTTCCCGGATCTAAATGTGAATTAGGATTATAACCGGGATTAAAATTGATATCACATTTTCGATGAAATAGCGTATAAATTAAATTCCATGGAAATTCTCCTATTTTTTTGGTACTTACATAAAAATATTTGGTTATTTTTAACTTTATGTATATTTTCTATAGAATATTATATCGGATTACTATAAAATAATAATGCTAATAATTATAAATAATATTGTATTTAAATATAGATTAATCTTCAATATTTATTTATTGATTGGCCGATGTAACATGCTCGTTACATATTGGCACGTCATTTACATTTATATAATTATTAATTAAATAATTTATATAATATAATAATATTACATATACAAATACAATACAAACATACCTATGACTAGTTTAAATACAATTTAAATTACCTTAAGATAGATAAGATAAGAAGATTATTTATTGTGAAGGCGTGTTTTTCTTGGGGATGAAACAAGAAAGATAAGTTATTCTGTATAATTAAATGGCTGAAATATGAATATTTTAAAGCTAATAATGCAGATAAAATTGAACGGTTTAAACTTTTTAAGTTGTCTTCGTCGCGTTAAAACTATAGTTTGTTGGCTCAAACCGTGACAAAAACTGTAGCAGAAGTTCCCAGAAAGTTTTAAAACTTTTTACAGTATCGGCAACTGCGTAACTTTTGTCACCAAACTGCAGTAAATCTTCACTTTACTTCAAATATTTAACTATTTTATTTCTTCAATTGCAGACAATATAGTTTGTAAACTTTGATTGTTCTTTACAAATTCTGTTTGTCTAAAATCTAACTTTCCGCCCTTCTTCTTTGCGAGGCGATGTTAGCCTCCATAGAACCTTAAACATATCCACAAAAGATAATAAAAAAAAACCTACTTGAAGAATAAAATTTTAAAAAATATATAAACAAAACATTTTTAATATCTTTCCTTAAAATACATGCAGTATCCGTATTATGTACAAGTACGTATTTTATTTTTTTTGAGATTTTTCAAATTTTTGCGTCATTTTTGTCGTCTATTCGTCCAATATCAACTACATAACATTATTGTTTCATTATTTGTTGAATGGATGTAGGATGAATGAAAGGAGATTAACAAAAGGAATATACAAATCTGGTGTGAATGGATGCGTTAAACAAGGCAGATCCAGAAGGGTGTTTTCCGATCAAATAGGAGGAGACATCCTCATAAAAGCTGGGCTGCCTAGTGCCGATAACCGTCGGGTGTGCAAGAAGAGAATTGTGGATGTGAAGGAAGCGAGTGTTGAGTCAGGATCGTGGTAAGTGGCGTTCCGTTGTCTCTGCCTATCCCTGTGGGAAAAAGGCGTGACAATTGTATTGTATTGTATTTGGTAAAAAAAAAACACAATACAACATCGGATATCGGATCGAATGATTGATTCACTCATTATCTATATAATTAGCTTTACTACAAGCACAACTACTTAATAGCTTAATTTTCTTATTAAGCTGTATCATTATTGATACATCAACAACTAGAAACAGGAAAAAATATACCCAGTTTTATTAAACTTATTTGAAAATGAATCTGCAGACGTTAACAAGCCCATTTTTCATAATAACGGGGTCAAATATCCAAGTAAAAAAATTGTATTGAAAAAGATTGGAAATTGGTTATAAACCTTCATGTTCAGGAGCGAAGTTTGAGTATCTTGAATATCGTGCAAAAAGTTCGTACAGAAAATTATTTCCCTAAATTCAAGGGAGTTCGTAAAAAGTTTTGTTACGTAAATTGGGAAATACTGAGCTTTTTATGTTTTTGTTAAGTTTTTAAAGGTCAACATCTTCTTTATGCTATTATTAAATAATACAATAACTTAACCCTGTTTTATGGGTATCAGTACACAAACACAACCGAAATAAATCTTATAATTTCCCAGGTTTAAATCTAAATTTTAAAGTTTAAAGCTAAATTCTGACCGGTACTAATGTAACTATGTTATAGGTACTTTGGTCGATTAGGTAGACAGACTGATAATGGCTAATAACCTAGTCTGCCGTCCAGAGGTAGCACTACCACTTTCGAATGTAACACCCGTGCAGTGACTGAGTTTCGGAATCAGTTTGGAAGTAGCCAGGTACGAGAGGCCTGCCGACTTGAAGAGACGAATATGCACCATCTATTGACAGCGTTCTCGTGTGTGTGTGTGTAAATATAATATATATCCAACCTGTAAATATAAAAAATATATATATTTCAACGTTTGACGTTCCCTTAACAAAATTGTGACATTTCCATTTCCTCTATCAACTTATATATAGATTATATTTCGTAGAGGAGATCGGCGTTAAATAGCTATTTATAACGACCCAACGAGGTGTTTACGCATCGTGAAACTCACAATACTTCTAGTAGTGGCCCTTTTTCTATTTATTATTAAATCATTTATTCTTTTGGGAAATAAACTGATAAGGATTTCTGGAATATTAATAAATATTAAAGAGTGGTAGGCAGAATGATGATGATTATTACCCAATCTGCCGTCCATCAACCACCACTTTCGAATCTAACACCCGTGAAGTGACCTTGTCGCGTTTCGGGAAATGTTTGGAGGTAGCCAGGTATAACAAAAGGAGTGTGCACTATCAATCTAGATCATCAATCAATCTCTTCAAACCGGCATAGCGTAGGCGACTGTTGCAGTTGTTTCCGTTCATGGATCGCACTCTAGCTTAACATTGGGCGGAGTGTTGTCATATGCCGAGCTAATATATAAAAATAAACATATAAGGCCTTGACCTTAAACTAGTATCCTCAGTACTATAAATATCAGAACAGGAATAGTGCTTCGATCAGGAATCAAACATGGGTAACGCGCTCACATCTTCCGCATAAAGTCCGTCAGCTAAAACGGACGTCAACGCGTGTGTCAGCGTTTTTTGTAAAAGGGTTCTGTCATTTCATCTTTGTAAACGTAAAAGGCGACTAATGGATTTTCATTTTACAGCTTGTCGCTTATGGATACTAAAGATACTCTTTTTATTTCCATGCAATTATCTTAAATAATTTAATATTAAAAAAACATCTCTTATAATTTATGTATGTGTTAATTAATCCAATAAATGTAAAACAACATTTACAACGTATTAATGTAATATTTTCTTGTTCATAAACTTAGAGTTTTAATTAATTTAGAAATGGATAGACATCGATATTAATGTATCCTTTGAAGAAGTGTATTTATTCTACAAACATTACGGTTTTTAATATTATTTATTCTGATTAACACGTTATTATTGGTTTTATTGGTCATGAAGGTCAAGCTAAACTGTTTATCTAAGTTACAAAAATATTTGAATTTTAATTACGCATTGTCAAGCTTGAAAAATAAGTGTTTTTATTTTTATTGTTATCGATACTAATGGCAACACTAGAAGAAATAAGAGCAGTATTTAAAAAGTAAACCTGAATTCCTCGAGTCAATTAAGGTTTCAGAGTTCTAGCTCTGGCAATTTATAGATTACACTCAATTTTTATGAGCTGCGTTTCCTCATAAATATTTACGGCATTCTTTTGTTGGTATCTCGTGTGAAAAGTAAATCAGTCTGCATAAAGGCCTTTTGACGACCTTCCACTTTGCGTTTGACAATATTTCGCAGAAAAATATGAATTAAGAGCATGGAGAGTGCGAATTTATGACAAAGTTTGACTTTTTGATTTTCTTTCTTTAAAATAACAAGTACAAAGTAAAATAAGAATGATCAGTTATTTTTTATTAATTTTTGGCAAAGCTAGATTTCACTGTTATTAAATTATGATGAAAACTGATTTGAAAAAAAATGTTGTTTTGTAAAATTGATTTGAAAAGTAAAAGAAAGGTTTATAATTAACCGAAATAATTAGAACAATTAATTAAAAGAAGAGTAATATTTAAGTAACACAATAAAGGAAAATGGGTAATAACTTAGACAATGCTAAGAAGTATAAGATTTAATTTCTGCGTCCTTTGTGGTTGAAATAACAAATGTTTCTCATTACTCCATTTTTTGGGTTACTTAGGGTAAAAAAAAACATATTAAATATAAGGAGCGTTCCTACAACCCAGTGCACAAAAATTCTTTAATATCATTGTTGGTAGTACACCGAAATTATTTCAAACTGGGGCAGTGGAACTTACTCCACCACTTATTGTAGTCTAGTATTTTAGAAGCCTTTTTTATAACTAGTTTAACAAAGGTACAGAAAGCGAGCTAGCTGGAGAGAGCTAGCTGCCTTCTATGATCTTGGCACATTTTTTGAGTCTCTTTTATGTCTATTATTTACATCTAATCATAGGAGCAAAGCTAAGGATCTAATCTAAGCTTAGGTTTTATCAATAAAACGTTAATGTTAATTGTATATACAAAGGTAGTGGATGTCTACCATCTGGATGGACTGATGACCTGATAAAGGCTGCGGAAAGCTGCTCGATGGATGCCGCTTTTAATCGGTCGCATTGTCATTCGATAATCTTCTCTGCATAATGTTTAAAATTCTGGCAACACATACGAGTATCATGCGTACTTGGTATTTTCTTGAATATCTTAGAAGACACAATGTTAACTACATATTTTTAATTGCACGCTGCAACTGTAGTGTAGTATACGCACGTATGACTGTTTACTTTCGGAAAAACAAATTAAGTATATTAAAAGAAATACATTTTAGACAACAATGACACATAGTTTATAAAGTAAAAATATTGCATAGATAAAACTAGAACAGCAACTTAAACTACTGGCTCACTCTTAATATATAAAATTTTAATTACGCATTTAACATGTAGGTTTCATATTGTGAGGGTTGATCCCAAACCCGGAAATGCTTGGTTTTAAATACATATTTATTTGTACAAAGGAGGCAAGACCATGCTAATCTTTTTGAGTGGCATTTTAAGGTACATGCACAGAAAGAGTTGGTTCGTTACTAAACCATTGGAGCGTATCGTCATACACGCGTACTACTGATAAAAATTATATATACTTTGGCAAATGGTCGGGATGCACTTAGTCTGCTGTCCTGGGGTACCTACTACTAAAACTAATCAGGTATACCCGTAAAATAATGGATGTGTTAGCTTGGAAGTCGCCAGGATCTCGTCCGGCATAACGGAGTTGACTGGTGTTAGCAGTAATACAATTGTCTTCGCACTTTAGCTTAACATCAAGTGCCGGATTATTATAAAAAAGGTTGTCATATTTTTTATAGCGTGTAAATTTTATTTCATCCACTTTCTTTATGCCGTATTAACAATGGCAGACAAATTTTGTTACTCAAATGAAATTATACGCATTTGCCAAAAAGTAAGGAAAGTGGCAACACTCGGCTGGAACAAATGGTATGTAAAGATGTGGATTATTACGTCAATTTTTATATGAAAGTGGAGATTTGATGGCGTAATGTCTTGTTTTTTTATGTTAGGGGTTCTATGGTCTAATAAAGCTTAAGTTACTGACTTAAGTATGCTAATCTGAATTGATTTCACGCGTCGCTTATTTCATTTTTATTTTGCGATTTTGTTAGAGATTTATGAGGATATTCATAAAATAAATTAGTTTATATTTTTATATTCGTTCGCGTTTTTTAAACAACTAAATTATTATTAAAATAGCGAGATTGTTTTGACATTGCATTAAATTAACATTTTCTTCCTCTCAATAAATATATAATCGTTTATTTGTTAGAAACTTAATACAATCAATATATGTAACTAAATATTAATTCATTTATATTGTATGTACTAAACACATAGTTCCCACCCATATTCCCATGTATCAGATTTCCTTTGTCACTCCCGCCAATTATGAAAAAAATTAAATTGAATCTATAACACTTTTATTTCTCGTTAATGAATTAAAAATTGTACGTAATTTTATTTTTTTTATTTATTTTTCATTTATTATATTTTTATCGCGCCTAGATTGAACGAGATTAAAACTTTAAAACAATATTATACTACTATATATAAACTAGAAAATATTATATTACTCGATATAAACGTATTCCCGATCGTATAATGTGTCGTATAATAAAGTATTATTTTGTAAACATTTGAGTCAATTCAAATTTCCGAAACAACGAATATTTATGCAAACGATCGAACGAAATACGAGCTTCCGGTTCCTTAAACCAATTGCATTTTACATTTGAAAAAACTGTTGAGATTTTATATTGAGTGCAATAGTGACCTGTTTTTGTTGTTAAAAGTTCTTGTTCAGTCAGGTCAGGTCGTGGTTAGACCAGCTAACTGATGTTTCAATAGAATAGGAAGTCACTATTGAAAACAACTCGGGTTTACGTATCCACAAGCAATTGTTTAAAACTTAATGTTTTACTAAACTATTGGTAAAAGGTCCACTATTCATTTGTAGATAGATAGATGATAGAGTGTATTGTCATAGTAGCGAATTTTTTTATAATTATTTGATAAATCAGAGATTTACACACAACCAAAAGTACATACAGGGACAATTTGTTAAAAATCAACACTTTTCTTTGGTTTGCCGTATATCATTACTTTCCAGAATTTGATACTTATCAGGAACACTATCGGATGGTGCAATAATACAGAGTGTTATTTTTTTTTCAAAATCAACAGGTTCTATTCTTGGCCGGAAAAATGGATTTGTCAAAAATCTAATAATGCAGTTTTAATTTTCATCAAAATCGGCATCGAGACTCCTTTCAGCATTTTTCGATATCTCTTATAGTTTAGGATTTGGCCATGAAAGCCCACTTGAAAAATTCACCTGTATATGACGCAAAAACAAAATCACTAATGTGTCAAAGCGGTTTGTTTACCATATGCCTAAGCTTGGTTCATGACGTTTTGGTTATGTCATAAACGACCAGCACTAACTACTGGCGCCATCTCTTGAAAATCAACGGGAACTTAGTTGCGCACCTAATACCTACAAATGTATCAATTTTTTGCGTTGATGTAGTTATTATAAAAGTGCAGTCCATAAACTGGTAATACAAAGAAATATCCGGAAGCAACAGTCGTCTCCACTATGCTGGCTTATGAGAGGAATGTGTACGATCTATGTTGACAGTGTTCGTTTTTTTCATCATATCCGGTCACTTACAAACTATTCCCGAAACGCTACAATGGTATTACATTCGAAAGTGGTGGTACTACCCTAGGACGGCAGACTGGGCTGATAACCATCATCAGTCTGCCTACCACTATTAAACTCAGCGAAGGACGTAGGTTCGAGTCTCACTTCAGCTCGATCTATTTTTTTAATCAATTTTTTTTTTTATTATTATTTTTTTTTATTTTGACACGACATTCAATTCTATTTTTATCATAATTTAATAACAAATTGAAAAAATAACCTTTCAAAATTAGATAAGGATTGTATAAGTATTGTATAGGTATAATTAATCTAGCCAAAAAAATCTCTTTAGATAAATACTATTATAAATTATTTACTTATTGACTGTCTTAAATTCAAATGGGAACGATTTATCAAACCTCTAACGTAAGATAAGAAATTCTTTTCACTATTTCGAATGAAATGGCTTATGATTCACTAAAGGAAAAGTTGGTGAAAGATTGATTTCATTTTTCAGTATTAAAGATTTGTCTATAAAGATGTATAATACTAGCTGTTGCCCACAACTTTGTATAAGTATATTATGAAGGAAGAAATGATAAACTTTATTCCCTATTTTTTTTTTCGCGTCCCCTTGTAAAAATCTGAAACACGTAATTCTTTATGTCGCACCAAAACCCTAAATAATATTATATAATTATAATCATCCGAATAGAAGTTTTTTTTATTAAAATTTGTTTTATTTATAAATAAAATGAAGTAATAAAAAATATTACTATTAATAAAATAAATGGTTTATTTTTATCTTTAAAAAACTTTTAATAAAAAACGCTCTTTAAATTATTTACTCATTTAAATAAAGAAATACGAGTAAATATAACCCGCGCCAATAAAGAAACGATTTATAAAGTATGTCGTCCACTCACGTGCTATCTCGTTCATATTATATTTCCGTCTATACTCACACACCACGGTAAGGTTCCCAAAAATATCTTTAATTTATTAAGAAATTGTATTGCACTAAGCTCGCCATTGTGCAACATTTATTTGTACAATAATGCATTGTACAAATTGAGAGTGGCCGTGGTATAGGGGTAAGACGCGTGAACTCACGATCGATGAGTCCCGTGTTCGAACCTCGCTAATTCTGACCAGTACCAATGTAACTTTGTTGTATGTACTTTGGTCACTCAGCGTCTGTGAAGTGACCTTGGGTGCAGTTTGAAAGTAGCCAGGCATAGCGAGAGGAGGGTATACTGACTGATACTCGTTTCCTCAGGCCGGCATAGCGGAGGCGACTGCTGCCCGTAGAGATTTCTCTAGAGTACCAGTTGTTTCCACTCATAGACCGCATTCTAGCTTTACATCGGGCGGAGTGTTGTCATATGCCGAGTTACAATAAAAAAAGATATTATATTATTATTATTAAAAATTCTAAATTTAGTTTTAGTATAAATAAACAACCCTATCTAATTTTGTATTCAATAATTTCTCATATAAAATATATATTTACCCATAAACAGCTGAGTAAATAAAATAAATTATAAGTAATAAAATATTGTACGTTTTTGTTTAGTCTTCTTTGCTAACTGTACTATAAGTAACAAGCTGCCATTTATAAATCGTTTCTTTATTGGCACGGCTTATAGCTCTCAATGAAAACTATATTCTATGCCACATAACAATTCCGGATCGCAATATCGATATCACGGGACATCAATTATATTTTTGTCGTACAGTTTTGTTAGACAATGAAAAATCGAATTCAATTTATTTGAGCGATGAAAAACACGGATTTTACTAAATATATTAAGGGATTTAGAAACTTTAAAATGCCTATACCTTGGCAAGTGTAATTTGCCTAGTTCTTTGTGTTGATTTTTATTGTAGTTCGGCGTATAACAACACATCGACTGATTAGAGTTGCGGTCCACGAGCGACTGCTACCACTGAGAAATATCCGAAGGCAGCAGTCACCTCCTCTATGTTGGCTTGAGGAGACGAACGTGCGCCATCAAGATCCAGATCTACATTATTAAATACATATTTATTATAATAAGACGATTCATTAGGGCGGGCCGGCCTACTATGGTCTGCGAAACGAAACAAATGATAGAGAGTGCGATGAAAGGAGATAGGCTAATGGTGTCGGTGACGGTGACGATCACGCTTTTTTGGTCAGTATACTTCCATTAAGGGCGTAACGTTCACATTTAAAGGTGCATTCGTTGTTCTTTTCTGAAGATTAAGATAGAAGCAAAACTCCTCTGTATCGTAACCAAAAGAAATAAGAAATAATAACGTAGTAGAAAAAAACAATAATATAAGAGGTTATGTGTTATTTTTGGCTACAAAATTTATGAAACCCGCCAAAAAAAAACAAAACTGTGAGTACGTAAATAAAGCCTAGATAAATATTAAATCAACATCCTTCAATTTTATTTTTTCATTTCCAGAATTTTTATTACAAAAAGTAACATGTAAACAAAAACACGTTAATTTTGTAAAATGTTTAGCTGTAGTACCTATTCATATATTTTATGAAACACAAATTATTACGGTTCATGAACAAAAACAATTACCACAGAGAAATGACAACATTCACCGTCGTTATACCGACTTGAAGAGACCGTCCAGGTTGACAGAGTATTTGTGGATGAATGCGAAAGTGTGCCCGTGACTCCTGGAGGAACACCGTGGGGGTTTTTGTCGGTACACCTTGCGCGGTACACCATCTACTTCGCGACCGCACAAGTGTGCCGGACATAACCTTGGGATCTTCCCCTAGGGCCAGGGATTAACGAATTCCCCACGTATAAAAAATTAAAAGCTTGGCAGAACAGACTCCTCTCGTGGCAAATAACTGTACTACTAAAATGTTATAATATATATTTAAAACAATAATTAATTAATTAGTAGAGAGAATAAATTAATTTGCAAAAATAAACAATTATAAATTTACATAAGCGATTAATTCTGACATAAAATATTTTGACAGCGACTAAAGCATGTTAATTTATTCCATATTACCTTTGCATTTGACAGTTTTAATTGAAAGAGTATTTTATAACCAATAATTCAGTCATTAAACGCCAAGTCAGGTTTCCAAAAGGTCCTATAATCGTGACAAATTGACTAGCTTTATTCGACACACCGCTGTTGTTCAATTAAAAATTCATTAAGTGTTCACGAAAATATATAGGTTTCTTTTTTCATCGGTCTGTTTATTTGCTCACGTTTATTAAATTTTTGGTAGTAAATATACTTTTTTAATAATGATTTGTTAAAAGTTATTTTCGTCCACTAATATTCGTTACTTAAATTAATAACAATAATAAAATTTATCTGAAACACTTCTATTATTGTTCTTTTGTTGCAAAAATTTAAGTTTTAGTTCACTTTATTTTCTATTGTATTAATAGAAATTAAATTAACCTATCTATCTATTATTCCTAATTAAAACAAAAGCGTGGGTTTCGGAAACCTTCTGCAGAAGTGAAATTTCATAGAAATAGTTATTTATATCTTATCTTGCTTTTCCATCAAGATACAGCATTTTTTCTCATAAACAATTCTATACATACATATACAATATACATTTACATCGGTTTTTATTACATTCTAAAGTGCTGCTATAGAAATTTCAGTTAATAAATAATTTACAATATTAATAGAGTCTCTTTGACCCACCATGCATTCTAAGTGTTTAGAAAATTTTATGTAAATAAAAAAAAACTTGAACCTTTATAAGCATCACGACAAAAACATCAAAATGACAAAAACACAGAAACACTTTTTTAAAAATATTTATTTGGGAAACTCCAGGACCTCTGGCTTACAGATTCATGTGACCACTTTGCTATATATTTTTATTTACTAGTGTATCATGAAACAAAATCCATTCTAACTTAACACCGTGACATCGTAAATGTAGACTTATTATTAGTCGTCTGATTCAAATAAGAAAAAGAAAAACAAAATAAACAGTAATATTTTCTTTTAAGTTGTACACATCGATGAGTATACCGATATGCTTCAATGGATAATGGACCTTAAATATATTAATTTATTCTGTCGAGTTGAAGATAAAGTTAGATATGCTTTACTCGTACAACTTTGTTGATTACAAGCTTTCATATGAGTTGAAAACCTCTTGGGTAATTATTATTGCTTACGAGAAAACTATTGATTTGTATGTTACGAGTATACAGGGTGTATCAAGTATTTATTTTTTAAATTAATTTCTGCTCAGAATCACTTACTGAGTTATCTCTTGAAATTTTTTACACGTTGCCCGATACACCCTGTATAAATTGTGTGTATTTTATAATAAATAAACTATAAAGTAAAAAATCTTGGGAGTGTTTTTGCCGAGTTGCTATAGATGCGTGTGATATAACGAGAGGAGTGTGCACTGTCAATCTAAGATGGTACACGCTCGTCTCCTCAAGCCGGCATAGTGGAGTGGGCGACTGCACCCGCACAGGTTCCTCTGTAGTAGCAGTTGTTTCCATTCATGAACCGCACTCTAGCTTTACATCAAGGGAGTGTTGTCACATGCCGAGCTACAATAATAATTAAAAAAAAAGATGCGGACTTGGCATCGGTTACCCCCAGTGTTTGATTGAATATACTAAAAACCTCGACCAGGAGAAATGTAATTGTGTGTATGTATATATTGTATATTTTATTTATGTATTTACTATAATTATATACTCTATCCTCCTTACCGCCTCTCATCTACCCAAAGGTCGACTGGCAGATAAAGCCTCACGGCTTTAAGTCCACCTTTTGTAAATTTACAATAAAGTATATAAATAAAAAAATAATAATAATAATAATTCGGTCATTCAATGCATGTGATAGTTTGTACCACTACCTTAACGATATGAGAGATTTAAAAAAAAACGCAAATCAATATTTGTTTTCACCGTTAAAATTAAAGACAAGCAGACAAAAGGAAACGTGTTTTAATTAAACATTAAAATCGAGGTCAAAATATAAAATACAAATACAATGTTTAATTTTCAATATAAATAACAATTAAATCTTTTATTAAACGTGACTGATTAAGTTTTAATCTCCAATCAATAACCGCGCCTTGGTGGAATTCCCATGTAAATTGATATTTAATGAAAGTACTATTTTCAATAATTAATACAAGCAATTTTATCCGTGACGTTGTTCATTTTTTTTAACAATTTAGATTTTAAATTAACCTTATTGGTGAGGCAACAAAACGAACTTCAACCAATCGACTAAAAAAAGGAATTACATTCTTCTACATTTTCTCTTATGAGTAATATATTTTTGTTGAATATTATTTGAACACTATACATTTTGTCACAGACACCGAATCAGTACTTTGAAATATGTATAAAAACTGCAAATATATTATGAACACATTTAAAAATTTTGTCTAAAATTTGCTGAGTTTCATAAAATTATGCTGCTATTTTTTTAAATTTAAATTTTTATAAAGTTTAAAAGTGTTCATGTAATACGTGTCGATTAAAATTACCTAAAAATAACATTCCACTTATATTTCAATTCATCATTATTATCATCCTCAACAATTGTAACGCATTTTTCCCACAAGCTATAAAAAAATTCTAGAAAAAAAAATAAATCAGCGAGTGCTGCCATCTATGTAATGATGTAAGAACTACGACCTTTTTGCTGTTTGGAAATTTTATTTTTATTTGACTTACATCGTCCTTTTTTTTTTTTATTGTGGTGCTTTTATCGTATAACTTGCACGCAAAAGAGATTAATATACTATATTATAATAATAGGCAAACGTAAATTAATAAAGTTTACTTTGATACTACTCTGACGGACATAGTAGTTCAGCATGTTTCAAGTAGATGGCGCTGGAACCAATTCTACTCTCAAAGGCAATGAACTTTCAAAGTAGTAGTAGTTCTTATATCAATTTGATTATTATTTTTTAATGAAAAATACATGTTACTTGTATTGGTATCTTAGTATAGTTATTTTTGTAGGTTTTAAAATAATATATATTTTTAAATACTATACTCGTATACACAATACCCACTTACATAGTAATAAAGTTTAAAAGTATCCACAACTTTTCTTAGGAGCGCATGCGTGAATTAGAAAGAATTGCCTGTAGAGCCTCGTATGCACCCCTTACAGAGCGACAAGAACGCAAGATTCTCCCTATTGCTGACCCTTACTAACCGACTCCTGCTTATTTCTGCTACCCTGGTACACCGTAGACATTTTCCTCTCTAATCGGGATTTTCTGAAATCTATTACCATAGCCGAGAATTAGATTTTACTGTAATCCAGCCTAAACCCAACATTGGCGAGTTTTCCTTAGTTTTTCTTAGTTTCCTCCCCCTGTATGTAGGAAGACTAGAGTAATCTCTCTGAGTTTATGTTGCCCTGGTACGTTTCCCTTCGGCAGCACAGCCTGCCGCTACGAGAATTTCCTACTGTACGGACGCTACGAGAATGTACCTCGTAGCACGTGGCGTAGCGCCTGAATAAAACGTTTTGTTTTTTACTAATTGTGTAGTATTTTTATGTATCAGTTATTTGTTTATTAATTTTTGAGCTGTAAGCGTTGAAAAGATGTAGAAGAATTAATAACTACTATAAAATATTGTCGTTTTACACAGTTTACAACTCCTAATCTTTCTTATTCGTGTTTATACTAAATAAAGTTATATCTACTAAAATTTTATGGACAGAATAAATATATTACTCTTTTAAGTCGTACGTTTTCTCCCTAAAATACATCTTCGCACACGATAAATTTTATTCTCGTGAAAACTTAGGTCTCAAACTCGGATACTGGTCTTGTCTACCTTACTACGTGACAGGATTTATCTGATGACTTGCTTGAATTACAATTTCTCTGCTGAATTTCTTGGATTTCACTTTTTTCTGCTTTAGTTTAACCTTAACGTAACTTATTGAAGCTTAACATAACAGGTAGGCAAACTGATGATGGTCATGGCTAGGATAACACCACTTTCTAAAACATACGTGAGGTAACCTAGTCATTCTGGATGGTGCACATTCGTCAACTCAAGCCGGTACAGTGAAGGCGACTGCTGGAGCCGGAAATTTCTCCCTCGTAGAAATAGATTACGTTCTTGGACCGCACTCTAGCTTTCAATATGAGGCAGAGTGTTTTCATATGCCTAGCTACTATTAAAAAAAGCGTGGGCGATTTATTAATAGACGCGTCACAATTGATCCTATTTATAACGGCATCTGAATCGTACTTGTAACATTGGTACCGATTTGAACACGGGTCTCATCCGTCATGAAGGCGTGAACCTTCTACCACT
This sequence comes from Tinea pellionella, assembly GCA_948150575.1. NCBI lineage: Eukaryota > Metazoa > Arthropoda > Insecta > Lepidoptera > Tineidae > Tinea > Tinea pellionella. Next base: position 1,839,038 of record OX411246.1, read on the forward strand.
AGTCTATTGCCGCTTTTAAATATACATTGTCATTATTGTCTAATATTTAAGAATGTAATAATTTAACGCATCAATAACGAGACGTTTCGCTGGGTAATATATATGCTAAGGCTTTATTTTAATATAATTTTAGTAGGTAGGATATGAAATGAAAATCCTTTATTAACGTAGGCACTTGTTCATCGTCAGAATCTACATTTGGCTTCGGAAAGGCATATGACGAGAAGACAGCCATAAGAAACTCGTTAATTCGTTAGCCTGTGTTTATAATAACAAAAAAAACTGAATTATAAATTCAGAAAAAAAAAACTATAGTCGTAACTAATTTAACAAACATAACTAAACCACAATATCACCAAAATGAAGAAAATTATGTATTAATATCATTGCAACCCACAGTTCAACCACAAAGGTACCAACACACATACGTTTAATAGAAATAAAGTTAAAAATGAAAAACTATGCAGACGAGCAGTAAGGAGAGAAACAAGAGAGATAAAAAAGCAAAAGAATATTCAGTACCCCATGAGGAAATGTTAATAGTAATATAATACATAGTCATCAATCTCAAGATTGGCAGAAAATGCGATTTGAAATATAATTAAGGTGTCATATTTCCATATTTAGTATTGACCTTTAGAGTTTTGCCTTTAATTTAGGAAATAGCTTCGTCGAATTTTTTTAAAATTATTATTGTATCGGCATAAGATGTCAAATCAGAGTGCAGTCTATGACGAAAACAACTGCTACCACGGAGACATGATTTATTGAATTTATACATGTATGTTATTGGTTATTTAACTTTTCTGTTGCTCTATTGTAAACTTTAACATGAAAATCTATGGAGTTGTTCGGTTCATAAAATTATTTTACTTGTTCTGCTATGTTAGCTTAAGGAAACGAACGAGAGCCATCAAGTTGACAGTGCATACTCGTTTTGTTATACTTGGCTACTTCCAAGCTGATTCCGAAATGCGACAAGGCTAATTACTTGAAAGTAGTGGTACTACCCCAGTACGGCAGACCGGCCTAATAACCATCATTAGTTTGCACTATGTAATATAAATAACTTCTTCACTAACTTTTAACCAATAAACATAGCAGTATTCTATTAAATGGAATTTTAACTGATATAGTTTCAACCATTTATAGGATTCGATTCGTACGAAATAGCAATTTATGTTGTGGCTCAAATTTCGATACTGAAATCCTGTTTTATTCGTTTTACGAGTATTTTCTTCACTTAATCACGTTTATATACAATCTATCTAAGCTCTAGTCAAGCTAATATTTCGATTTGTTTTGTTGCCATAAAGTCGACGAACTTTAATTTTGTCCGTATTACCTTAGTATGGCAATATGAAAATATGTAGAAATAAATGCGTTGAAAATATAGATATATAAATATCATTAGAAAATGTAGCCTCCGCTATGCCGGCTGACAGGTGGACAGCGCACGTTCCTTACGGTATTCCTAGTTATTTTCATCCATCCATCAGCAGTCTGCTTACCAATCATTACAATTCAGATTTTCCATATTGAGAAATTGTTTTCCAAAGGTTGGGGTAAAAAAACGTAGCACTCAAACACGTGCAGACAACATTGTAGTTACATTGCAGAAGCAATTTCCGTGAACATGGTAAATACACCGGCCTCGTAGGACCGATTTCTGTTTGTTCTAAATTGAAAGCTTGTTTCTGTGTGACTTTATTAGCTCCGAATATATTATCAATTTCACGTACATTTCGAACCATAACGCTTTAGTTTCAATTAGGTTACAGTTCAATATCACATTATATTAATAATTGCCTTCCAAGCTAGTTTTTGTATCAATTGGATTAGACTTTGTATCAATATATCATATAATAGATAATTAATAACGTATATTTTGTTACATCTTTGTTACAAATCTTAAATAAATAATAATTTCCGATATTAATTTAAATATTTAAATAATTAAAAAACATTATTAACTCATGCTATTGAATTAAATATTTATTCCTAATTGTTTAACTAATTGACTAAATAATAGCTATATTAACTAAATAAGTAGGATTTATGATAAAAATTAAAAAAAAAAATTAATGCGCGCTCGACTACCTGAGCACATGAAGCGCCAATGGTCGTGCAATAAGTTGAGAATTGAAATGGCAAAAGCCAATAACAAAACAAAAGTACTTATTCCATTTAAATTTTTACACAAATTTAAATAAAAATCGCAACATTATTATGGTACATATTTGAGGATTTTCAATATTCACCTTCACAATGAAGGGCCACCGTCCTTGAAGAAATGTACCTAGACCTAAGATTTAGCGAAAATATTGCGGACATAATCCAAACCTCGAGAGATGACTTGGGTTGACAGTAATAACTACTTTTGGGAATAACTATCTAATCTTTTCGTTGAAAGGCAGTGTAATAGAAAGAAAGTAAAAAATAATAATACATAAGATAGTACTATACTGTAATAAGACTAAGAGCTTTCAAGGGTAATTACTTGTGGATAGATCCAACATTTTGGGAGTTTTCCGCGGCACACTTATCTTTCGAAATATCTTCGGCTTTACGTGTATAAAGGATGTAAAAAGGCAGCAATCTCTTTAACTATACGTTACACTATAAATACCAAAACGTAATTGTAAGTTTGTTTTTTTTTATTATTAGCGTTTTTAAGATTTTCACGTAATATTTATTTTTATTTCGCCGCAATGTAATAATGATAATCAATCATTGCCTTCACATTGCTTGTATTTTTTCAACGATGTTTTGAGTTTTTTTTATCATATAATAGTAGCATAATGTTATGTTGTATTACAATGTATAAGGTTTCATACATTGTATATTTAATATTGAACCAATAAATGTAAAAAAGTACTGCACTTTTGCACTGAAAAAAAAAAAAAAGATATTTTTCCCTCATCAGTGTGTGGTTGGAGTATCCAGGTGCAAAGCGAAGGATAGGTTCAGCTTAAGCTCCGTTCACGTTTATTTTTTTTGGACAATTCCCAGCATATTTAATTTTTTTGTTTATATTTCTTAGCAAATTAATAAATAATTGTTAGCCCAAAAAATGTTCGTTAACTGAAAAGCAGCGAAAAGCAATCCAATAAACCCTGTTCAAAGTTAAGCGATTCATTACGAGTATAACACGATTATTAGTCACAAAGGAGTCGCTTTGGAAATGGAAATATTCTTTTTACCGTCTCATTCTAAACTCACATTCAATTTGTCCAAATTTTGTAAATTCCCGTGTGTATTGTAAAACTGAAAAGTCCTATCGTTATTTAAAGCGTAAAGTTTATCACGTTTAGAAAACACAAATAGCTACGTCTGCCTTTTGGGATTTGGAGTGTAAAACTCGTGAATTTCTGGATTAGCTTGAAATTAGTCAGGTGTCTATCCTGTCAACCCCATATACACCACATATGCCATGGAAACTATGGAGGCAACTAGTAGACATTTCTCTGTAGTAGAAGGGACACAACTTCTACGCACTCTAGCTTAAGTATATGCGGTTTTAAGGTGTTTATTTTCAGCGTAATTTTAATAAAAAACATAAGAAAAATAAAAATACCTCATAAATTTATTAATTAACATTTGTTTTATAAGTTAAATGTTAATTAGAGAGCGAGGTAACACGATACAATTTACTTGAAGACACAGCCTTAAATTCCATCTTAACCTGCAAATTACCTGTCTTATTCCACATCGCATATTTTGTAAAGGACAAACTCATTTAACAACCATTTAAAACATTGCGCCACATTAAACGCAAATTGCAAACTTCATCGAGATTCCAGCAAGAAAATACAAAGTTCATAAATATTCTAAACTTTATCAGCTTATATTGAACTATTCATTAATCCAATCGATTAATTGTATTGCGGCCGTGGTCTAGCGGTAAGACGCGTGAACTCACGATCGATGAAACCCGTGCTCGAACCTCGCTAAAGACCGGTACCAATGTAACTTTGGTCGCTCAGTGCTTATAAGTACTATTAAAGAGTGGTAAGCAGACTGATGTCTGTCGTCCTGGGGTAGTACCACCACTTTCGAATGTAATACCCGTCGCGTTTCGGGAGCAGTTTGAAAGTAGCCATGTTTAGCGAGAGGAGTGTGCACTGTCAATCTAGACGATGCATAATCGTCTCCTCAGACTGCTGGCTGTAGACTGGAGGCGACTGCTGCCCGTAGAGATTGTTGCTGTAGTTGTTTCTGTTTATGGACCGCACTCTAGCTTTACATCAGGCGGAGTGTAGTCATATGCCGAGTCACAATTTAAAAAAAAATAAACCCGATTTTAAGACATACTAGTTTTGCCAAGATCAAATTTCTTTTGCCTAGGCTTCTTAACTATTTTCTTGTAGCGGACTTCTCTCAAAAAACCGCATATCACAAAAGACTTTGAAGAATGTATCGAATAGCTATGGACTCCCGGTATCCCGGTACCCCCCAGGGGTCCATGGACCTCAGGTTAAGAAACTTTGATTTAGTAGGATACCTATTTCAATTGAAAACCACGCATAATACGTTACATTTTATCACTGATATAAATATCCGCCCAAGTGTAAATGCAAACTTAACCGCAAATATTTGATAAAATATATAGGCCCATTCATTTTTGTTGTTTAAATAAACTGAGAATGCAAATGTGGTTATCACGTCGCGATCCGAATGAAGTGTTAACCACAGTTATTTTGCAACATGAAATGGTTTATGACGGAAACAGATTTTATAACAGAAAAGTTTTGTTTTTTATATTAGTTCGACATGTGATTACACTCCACCCGATGTTAAGCTAGAGCCATAGAGGATAATAAACACTTGGATAGAGCGTAAGACAAGAGGCAATTGCTACAACAAATCAGTCAGATTCAACTCTGATTTAAGTCAGTAACCTAGTAGTAAACTAAGGTCATCGTAGTGGTACTAAATCAAATAATCTAGGACGAACTTAGGTACTTAAGAAAGGTCATATTATGTTCCTTGCAATATCCTAAAAAGAGTGACTTAAGTAATTTTTGAGTTTAGATTTTAGATTTTTTTTAGATTTAGATTAGAGATAGATTTCCACATTTAGGTTGTGAACCCGTGAAGTAATTATCGCGTTTCGGGATCGGTTTGGAAGTTGACAGGTTTAGAGATGTGTGCACTGTCAATTTGGATAGTGCACGTTCGTCTTCTCAGGCGGAGGCGACTGCTGCCTGTAGAAATTTATCTGTAGTAGCAGTTGTTACCGTTCATGAACCGCACTCAAGTTTTCCATCGTCATATGCCGATATATATATAATTTTAATAAAATGCTTAAAGCACAGACTAGGTTAATATTTGTGAATTTTTGAGAACGGGGACTTAAATAAGTATGCACTTGATTACCCATGATCATCTTTTTTAAAGAATACTAGAGTCTTGATGACCGCAAGTTTTTAAGTAATTTGAGTAGATATTATGTCGCTGAGTGAATGTAATAAAGTGGTAATGCTTTTTGGAATAATTCCAAAGGGAAGTTTTATTACAATACTAAATTATAATATGGGTACGACCTCGCCCTTGGAGCGAGTTCATGACCATTATATGGAGGAGACGTGACCAGTATCACTAGATTATATAAATACGAAATATATTCACTTGTATAATATAAAAAAAATAATTCTCATTGATAAAATGACCCACAAAACTATACTCTTCATATAACTTTAGTTGATAAAATAAAGAAGTTATTGCAATTCCCATCCGTTATGCTGGCTTGAGGTGACGAACGTGTACCATCCAGATTGACAGCGCACACTCCTCTCGTTATACCTGGCTACTTCCAAACTGATCCTAAAACTTCACGGGTATTAAAGACTGGGCTAATAACCATCATCAGTGTGCCTACAACTTTTTAATTTTTATTTTTCGTGTCGTCGTGATCGTTTTGCAAAAACTGTACCTAATATTTTACGTTCTAATAAAAAATCATATTCATTAAATGTCTTGTAAAGAAAGGCAAGCTTCACCAAAAAATCTTTCAACGATTTGCATTACAAATGTTTCCTAATAATTCTGATCAATTGGAATCTCAAACTTTGCTCAGTTCCAATTGCATGTAGATTTTAATCAAGTTGCCGCCGACGGGTGGTGATATTTGCAAGTCAATTTTAGGCATCTAGAGTTAGTAACTACCGTATTATCATATAGTGAAATCCTAATCTGCACTAATATAGATATAATAATTGTTTTTTTTTTATTGTAGCTCGGCATGTGACAACACTCCGCCTTATGTAAAGCTAGAGTGCGGTCCATGAATGGAAACAACTGCTACTACAGAGAAACCTTATAGCGTGCTATATCCCCTAACCTTGTTTCTTTTCATCCTATTTGGTTTTTCATGTTCATATCCTAATGTCATTATCATGTTTTATATGTTTTCTCGAGTTTTACACATCACATCATTTGGGACTTATCACCAGGTTGTGGGGCATAATTTTACTATACTTTTCCTGGCATTATTTACAATTTTTACACAAAATTACTATGTTATTTTTCACTTTTTCTATATTTTTTTTGTATCTGACAATGTTGACGATTAGTTTTTTTAATTTCATTTTCACCTAGATTTTAAGCACTTTCTTCCAAAATTACCTTACAAACCTCATTAATTCAAGAAGATATTGTTCCATTTCAAAATACTGACATTCCATGACACATTCATTCAAATCAAATTTTCAAAATCTAAAAAGGGCTATAAAAAACGACCCATTCTCTTCATCGTGATCAATCCTCCGTCATCAGTTCTCTGGATCAGTTCTCCGTGATCATTTCTCCGGCTAAAAAACACTAACAATGAAGCTCTGCACCTAAAGGTCTTTTCCCGGGGCCACTACATCCCGGGAACTGCAAAAGAAGACCTCTAAACTCCGTAACAAGTCTGATTCATCAACGTGAGACCTCCGACGCCGCTGCAAGACGAGACAAGAAGATGGGGTCATCTCGGAAATCTGTACGCGCCTGCCCATGTGCTGCTCTCGACCGTCCTTCGGGTTCCTGCACGTCCTGCACCCTGCGAGGAGTTCCGCCGACGAGGATAGCGGTCTCCGACGCGGGAACGCCGCCGACCCACGCCCTCATGCTCTCCACATTTTACGCACCGGCCCTACATACCTACACCCTCACTAGCCTGTAAGTCTGCTGATTGTAACTTAATTAAAATACAGTAAGCTAAACCCATTCTTTCATTTAACTATCGCTTCACGATAACCTGTGCCTCCACTATGCCGGCTTGAGGAGACGAGCATGTACCATCTTGTATCATCATATGATAACACTCCGCCTGATGTGGGCCAAGCTAAATTGGGGTCCATTAACGGAAACAACTGCTACCAGATAAATTTCTCTATATCGGCTTTCAGGTTAATAGTGCCAACACTTCTAGACCTGAACTCGAAACGCGACTAGGTCTTTCGATGGATAATTTGATGGTACTACCCTAGGACGGAAAGCTGGGGAATAACTATCATCGGTCTGCCTATTGCTTCTAATTTTTTATTTTTTTTATTTATTTATTTGGTCCTGAGTACAAAATTTAACATGGATATACAATTTTTATTAATTATAATGACCAAATGAGATGATAATAGATTCAAAATTATAGATTACACTACCTATTATTTGATCTTCGATATCTTGAAAGGCTTATCTGTACGCCCGTATATTATTGACTGCATAGTTCCGATATGAATTATGACCCGCATTGCATACTCAAGTATTTCTATTAGATTGTGTATATATTTTTTTTTTATGAAAATAATAAAGAAATGAGGACTGCCAAAAATAGAACAGAGAAATTTCGTGAAGCGCCAATGGTTGTATAGGTCGATGATCAGAGCCTCCGTGCTCAAAGCCGGAGGACGTGGGATCGTTCCCACCTCAACTTAGGTTATTGGGTGCAACTTAATTTTTGTATGTTTAATTTACATCATAATTTAATAATATCAAAACGTTCAGGAAAAATAAATAAAAATAATTAATAAAGATATATTTTTATTTTCAGGTAAGTTCGAGATGAGTTTTCTAGGTTTGTTTGCTTCTTTAATAATATAAGTTTCTTCATCAGTATAAGGTTTTTTATTATTAGAATGTTAAACGGTTTCTTTATTAAATTATATATAAAATTACTACATAATTATATAATGATACAAAATAAATTACATAAACTCATAAAAAATTCTGTATTTTCGTCCGAAATGACGCCATGAAATCTTTGCAAGCAATTTATCTTTCAAGATGGCGTGATCTTTTACCTTATAAAAACACAAATAAAATGTTAAAGTGCAGCTTGTCTTAAATGCATCTTTACTGAGACCGGCATGAATAAAACATTGAGAAGACAAAAGCTTTTACAATGTTTTGAGTATCAAGAAGAAGATTCTACATAAATTAAGTTTGAAAATATTTCATAGTGACTTCAGAAATATTTTTAGAAGATTTTGATCTATTTTTTCGTAATATTTTTCACTGCATAATAAAATTACAAGAATTAAATGTTTCAGTAGTTTTTAATTATTCTTATAGTATTTCAACTGTTGTAATTTAATTGCTATTGTAAAAAGAATGATTAAACAATATTTTAATCATACCATTTATAAGAACAATAATAAATATAAAAAATTCAACCAAAGATTCGTAAATATTCACAATGTTTAGAAAATCATTTAAGAGTTACGCGATAATAAATTAAAAAATATATATAAATGGGATTAACGAGTGAGGTCTGCCCTGTCAACCTGGACTAAGCTCCTTCCTCTTCGAAAATAACTGCCCGCATATACTTATTTAAAAAAAAAAACACACAAAATAGGGGAAAACATTAACTATAGTTGTGAATTAGTACAGCTATATCGTTGTAAGTAATATTAATCCTTCCAAAATAATATGCCTTTGTTCGGAACGAAATTGGTACGAGTATGTTTGCCAAAAATGTTGGCAGCCATTATTTACTTCATGACTTAAAATGCCACTGGACTAACATTTATTTTCTAAACCTAATATTTATATTCAACGATATTATATAAAATGAATTTCAGAGGGAAGGCAGACTGATGATGGTTAGTGGCTCAGTCTGCCGTCCCTACCTAGGGATAATAAGTAGTAGAACCTCCACGCGATTGTTGTATATAGAGATTTCTTTGTGGTAGAAGTTGAAAACAAGTGTGATATCACAGAGAAATGTTTGAAAAATATGAAGCAGCAGTAGCTTTCGCAATGCCGGCTTTTGGAGACGAATGTGCGCCATATATTGGCATGACACACTCCTCTCGTTATACCCGGCTTCACGTGTGTTCTAAAATTCCAAGGATTATATTAATTAAGAAGGCTAAAAGTGTCCCTTATTTCCCGCGCCAAAAGTACAATTTAATTACAATGCAAGAGGCAAACATTTCTTCTTAAGTTGTTTGAAAATTTTGCTTGTTCCGACTATTTAACAACAGTTGAAAATTTTAATGAAACACGAGTTTTTAAGTCTTTCTGATGAACTTTCACGTGTTGAAACATTATTTTATTTCCAACAACCAATTATGTATAAATTAACAAATATAAGAAACAATAATCTATGTAAGCTTTATCTAATAACTTTAAAAATATTATTCGTTTATTTAATGCAAAAATTGTAATGCAGTTTTTACAGTATGCTACATAATATATGCGTGTCATCCATGACGTTTACTAACTAACACGGTGGCTCCAGTCGCCACTACTATGCCGGCCTGAGAAGGTTCTTTTTCACACTCCGCTTGAAGGATCCGAGGTAAAAGGACTGGGAGAACACATGAGAGGGCAAAGCATTCCACTTGTCAATTGTCCGCCACAAAAAGGACGCGCCGAACCGTTTCGTTCGGCTACCGATTCGGTCGACAAAATGTGGATGCTTCCCCCTCCCATTCCCAGTTACGGGAATGGAAAAACGAAGTAGGAATAAGGTTAAAGGGCTCTTCGGTGTTTACTGCTTTAGTGTTTTCATTTGTTTATTCATATGTAGGTACTGAATACCACTGATTAATAATTTGAAAATTTGTATTCTATATTTTTATTTGTGAAAACTGATCTATAGACATTATGGCGTCATTATTTCCATGTTAGGTATAGTTGGATACATTTTACACAATTTTCCTCATCCATAGTTTTGCTCTACGAATATTATCTAAAATAACCTTTTTCTTGAACTTATTATACTATACTAGCGACGAAGCCCGGCGTTGCTCGGGTCAAACGACATCGCATGTTTAATGGTATAAAAAATATCTAGGGATCCGTTTTAACGTAGATATTGCAGATTTCTATCTTAGATATTGAAAGACTTATTTGACCATTAAACATACTGTATTTATAGAGTTAATCAAATCAAATTAATTAACGAATCGAAAATAAGAAATACTCTAGTAAATGTGTAAACAGAAATTTGTAGAACTTTCTAGAACATTCTATATCGATTGTAACAGTTGCACACATTTTGGAGTTTTCTAGATTATTTCAAAAAATTTTAGAACTCTATACATACTCAACATGTCATAAGTTAGAAAAGGACAGATATACATTTTTTGAGATTTTTGCCTCCCACAACCACCCTCTTCCACCCACCGCGTCCAAACTCCCTTACTTTCACCAGGAGACCGAGGAGCATCTACCACCCCAACGGGAAGTAGATTGGAGTTGGTGATCATAGAGAAAACCCTGTATTTACGTACTAACATTAGCATTTTATATAAGTATTTAGATTGAAGACAGAGGAATGTGGCATATATCTTTGTAACACATAAAAGCTTGCCCGCGTAATAAAAGTTAAATGAGCTAGAACGTCTCATCCCCACCATATCTCCCTAACTTATGGGTGTGTAGTGACTCAGATAATGTTGTCTTCAGTACACCCTTATTTTCATTTCAACATACTGAAATACAAGCTATAGAGAGTGGTAGGTAGACTGATGATGGTTATTAGCCCTGTCTGCCGTTCTGGAGTAGTACCACCACTTTCGAATGTAACAAACACAAATGTCGCATTTCGGGATAGTAGTTTGAAAGTAATCAGAAAAACACCGAAAGGAGTGTGCACTGTCGATATAGATTCAGCATACTCGTCTCCTCAGGCCGGCATAGCAGAGGCGATTGCTGCCTGTAAAGATTACTATGTAGTGGCAGTTGTTTCCGTTCATGGACCGCACTTTAGCTTTATAGCGGAGTGTCGTCATATGCTACAATAAAAAAAAGCCTTAACTAAGTTATTTTATAACTGTTTATATGATTTATATGTATTATTTTGTACCTAATTATGTTGTTAGGTGTTATAGACCGCACTCTGGATTAACATCGGTATGGACTACAATAAAAAAGTTACATTCCTCATTTCCTCAGGTTTCTTTACAAATGTTTACCTTATCAACTTAGAAAAATGTGACATTTAATAAATCAAAAACGAATTATAACTTTATTGTTATACACATATATCAGATTTCTGTTTTTGTGAGCACATGCTTCTTTTAGATTCCTTGGTGAATAAATCAAAACTCACAAGTAAAAAATTATTTATAATAAATGTATTTTCATTGTTTTTGTCGACGCACACACTTCTCGTCATACCCACCTACTTTCAGCTAATCCTGAATTGCGATAAGTCAGTCGTTCTGTACTAGTCAATGGTATATATCAAATTTGTTTTAAAATAAATAATTTCATGTACTCTGTCTACAACTGTCTTTCTTACAACGTACTATAACCTTAAATATGTGAAGATATTTTAATGTAAATGTGTTTAAATATAGTGAAGTAACCTATTCATTCAACAATTTCTTATTAAAAAAATACTTTCTTAAACAAGATTTTATTAAATTGTAATGAAATTGGATAAAAAGTGTGCGTGTTGATTTTTTTCTGTTCAATTTTCATTATAATTTGATAGTAAATAAATGTAGCATGTTACAATGCAAACTATAATAAAACTGATCAATATTAAGCTCTCATTACGCTATTCGATAATCGAAAATAGTTCACAAATATATAATATATTACTCGTAGAAACGTTATTGTAATACATAATTACATTTCGTATTTAACAGTCGTTGTTACATTAATTTCATGTTCTAACTTAGACGAAAACATGTGTCAAAAGAGGCTTTTAAATCTCTAATTGTGACGTTCGTAAGGCTATAATAGAAACACTAAACAATTAACCTTTCATGACCTTGTAATGACGTCTGTAAAAACACATTCGACTAATATTAATTTCAGGAAAAATGTTCTAGCAACGGGGACTGAAAACGATACCACGAAAAGTAACGTTATTTCTCTGATTCAATATTTCAAAAAAGTACCGTTATTTTTATATCGATACCAAAAGTAATAAAAAAATAGCGAAATTAGATAACGTTAAGATTCAGTTTTTTACAGTAGCTCGACAGATAGTGTGCAGTCTATGAATGGAAACAACAGTTAAATTTTTACAGATAGCAGTCGTCTCCGCTATGCTGGCTTAAGGAGAGGAATATGCACCTTCCAGATTATTTCTTTAATAATCTGCACAGTATTAAATATTTAATAATTCATATATATCTTTTGTGAAAGGGAGGACGCCTGAAGTTATTTTTACTAATAAGTACATATGTAAGTCCTAAATTTTATAATACTGGTACAATAAACGTTTTTGAACTACATTATAAGTATAATTTATTTTCTTAATTAATTGATATAGAACATAAATAAGGTCGATACATCGCGTTCTGAAAAAATGTGAACAGGAAATGAGGTTGTCATGTCCGAAGTTTTTCATGTTATTGAAGATGTAATAAACAGTAAGGCCCTGTCTATTTTATTTAGTTCTTTTTACTATATATTTTTATATTAAAAAAAAATGCCATTCATTTTACACGATGTTATATTTTATTAAAAAAAAGCTCACATGCGTATTACGTACGTAAAACTCATGTAAAAAGTTATTTTAAGATAAGCAGAGACTGTGGAACGTCAAAAACTAACTCTCATTATCCTGACCTAAAAGTCATAACTGTCTTGAGATCATAAACAAAGTAATGGGAAAGCGTTCAATGCATTTACTTCAATAATATAAATATTATATGTGTTTGAATAATATTACAACCTCATATATGTATGAAGCCATAAAACCTTTTTATATTGTCATACAGTATGAATATTCTCGTAAAACAAAGAAAGTTTGATTATGTACACAGATTCGAAGAATAACCAACTTATTTCATAAAATATACAAATAATTCATTTTATTTCATTTCTTCGACTCGAGCGTATCGTCATCTATGCGTACCGAAGGACTATATTTTGTATTTTTTTTATTGTAGCTCGGCATGTGACAACACTCCGCCTGATGGAAAGCTAAAATGCGGTCCATGAATAGAAACAACCGTTCAACAAAATCTCTACAGGCAGCAGTCGCCTCCACTATGCCGGCTTGAAGAGACGAGCATGTACCATCCAGATTGATAGTGCACACTCCTCTCTCGTTATATCTAGCTACTTTCAAACTATTCCCGAAACGCGACAAGGTCACTTCACGGGTGTTACATTCGAAAGTGGTGGTACTTCCCCAGGCCGGCAGACTGGGCTAATAACCATCATCAGTCTGCCTACCACTCTTTTTTAATAGTGCCTATAGGCACTGAGCGACGAAAGTACACATAACAAAGTTACATTGGTACCGGTCAGAATTAGCGAGGTTCGAATACGGGTCTCGTCAATCGTGAGTTCACGCGTCTTACCGCTAGACCACGGCCGCTCTAACAACCTGTTCAACAAGCTCATTTCTTGGTCAAATAAAAAAGGGGTCGAAGATGAAGTGGACCTATTTGTTTTTATAAAAATAATTAATAATAAAATTACTCTGATTGCCGCGTTACAGTTGCCGCCACTATAAACAATTTATTCTTTATTTGACCAAGTATTGTTATCCAGCAGTATCTGCTTAAGAGTGTATTAATTTCACTTCAATTGGAAACGTAACGTGTTCACTGAAACAATAATAAGAATATATTTAAAGATAAAACGACGAATAAACACTCACAGTTTAATGATCTAGGGGCTCATTGTCACGAATTTGTTAGTTATCGTTAGATAGAATATTTGCTACTTCGGCAAAGTGAAGCAAGTACGAAGTGGTAGTCTTTATCAATCAATATGTCACGATGTAGTAACCTAACAACTATGTAATAATAAATAAGTCCGCCTACTATTCTTCAATTAATGCCTATAGGCATTGAGCGATCAAAATACATATAACATTGTTACTGGTCCGAATTTAGGAAGATTTAAACACGGATCTCGTCGATTGTCAGTTCGCGCTTTCTACCGCTGGATCATCCCCGCTCAATCAGAGTTTTAACGCCAAATAACTAAAGCGCAGAAATATAAGCAAAAATATTTGACGTAACAGTTCCATAGATTTACCGTAAGTTTTTCCACAGAATAAACTACATTCTATATCCATTACAATTAAAATAAACCATGTGTACTGTCGTACAAAATAATGGCGGATAGTGAACTAGAGTTCTGCAATTAAATGCGGGCAATAGCGTTCATACGCGAATCTATCATAAATAACAACTTTAAAATACAATTTAAAAAGCAAATCTAAGTAAATGAAAGCGTCCATTGTTATATAACCTATCTAGATAATAAACTTCATGATAATCAAAGCTTAGACAATGGACGTCAGCAGCAAAAGGGTGGAGTAAACTGTCGTTCCCATTGTCAGACTCGTTTGAGTTCGTCTCCAAAATTATACTAAAGCTTTAATGAAGAAAAAGTTACTGTTGATGTTGGGGTCATTTTGTAACTTTTCACATTGTTATATGTTTTATTAAAGGAGATTTTTTTCCAATTCGCCTAAGAAAAATGGTCCCACAATTTTTTTCTCGAGTTTTTTTGATGATGTTTAGGTAATTTTGTAGAAAAATGAATTTCCTGGCTTATTACCAATAAATTTTTTCACACGATTTATTGAGTAATTAGATGTTTTCTGGTGTAATATATGCGGTTATTATTATTTTAAATGCTGTAATAATTGATGATATCGGTTTTTTTATGTAGTTAAACATTGTCTATTGATTGATAAATGATGTGTTGATATAATTAAAATAAATTAATAAACATTAAAAAAAATAATAAGAATATTGTTTTGTTACGAAATTATTAGATTTTTTAATCAACATATTGAGTTTAAAATTCTTCCTCGGCTGTTAGTCATTAAAACTAAAGAGATCTCGAAAAAAGCAATTTCTCTAACCTTTAGTTATATGCAATAAGGAACAGAATGGTCAATAAAATGGTTTTTGTTAGGTAGAATCTGTAGGTTCAACACAAGCCTTCTAAGGTTTACGAGGTCGTGATTTTTGATCATAAATTGTTTATTTCATGGAAAATAGATGCCACACTTTGGTTTTCGGGATCATTAAAGTTTATAACCAACGACCGCTTTATCCGTTTCGATATTTATTGTTTCATCGATATCTATTTTATATACATTAAAAACGTCACTGGTTAAAAACCGGTACCTGCATTTTTATCAATAAAATTAAATATATTCTCATGAATTATTGTAATTAATTTTGTCAAGTTTTATTTTATTTTTAGAAATTGGCACATTTTTTCAAATTAGTTAAACCAGAAATAGAAGAAGTTTCAGAGGTATTTTTCAGTTTAAGAAAAAGAAGTAGTGTAAGAGTGATAGATAGAGTGATGATCGTTATTAGCCTAGTCTGCTGTCCTGGGGTAGTACCACTACTTTCAGATGTAACCCGTGTGACCTGATCGCGTTTGGAAGTAGCCAGGTATAACAAGAGGAGTGTGCATTGTCAACCTGGATGGTGAACATTCGTCTCCTCAAGCCGACATAATGGAGGCGACGTATGTCTGCAGAGATTTTTCATCAGACGAAATATTATCATGTGTCGAGTTACAATGAAAAAAAATTTGATTTTTTTATAAAACACTTATGTATTTTTCTTCAAACAACAAAAATCGTGACCGTTTTCAAGAAAAGTTATTAAATTATGAGTAAATTAAATTGTACACATGTTGCCTTGATAAAGGGTGAGTTTACATTGTGGAAACATAGTCTTCCGGTTGGTTAAACCTATAAACGTGGGTGTTTGTTTTGATACTGTTAAAACGGTTATGTTTGATGTATATTTAGGATTTTAAGTACTTTGAACGTTAATCACATTACAATAGGTACATATTTCGCTTAAATATTCAGTAATAATGAATTTATTAGTGAAGAAATCGTTTTTCGTGATTTACTTATTGCGTTTTATTTTTATTTTAATGGTAAAATATATTTAATTTTTCATTTTACATACATCTCTTTTTTTACAAAAATAAATATTTTAAAGCGAAAGAAATTGAAAATATTTTTGCATGGGCTTAGCATGAACTTGGTCATTGTTAAATTCAACAATAGTCTCGAAAAGCGTGTAACGAGTAGACTTCCACAAGAAACTCGTCAATTATAGCTTGTGCATACAACAAGAAAACCAACTGAATTTTTATTCAAAAAAAAAAGTAAATAAATACACAATCTATATAATAAAAAACAAATGCTGTTCGTTAGTCTCGCTAAAACTCGAGAACGGCTGGACGGATTTGGCTAATTTTGGTTTTGAATTATTTGTGGAAGTTCAGTGAAGGTTTTAAAGGTGAGTAAATATGAAAAAAAAAGCTTGGAATATAGTAAAAACAACAATTTCGCTTTCCCTTAGAAACTATTCCTTTGGTTTTGAATGTCAAACATGTTGTCAAACTGTTCAGAAATTCGTTTTTATTTATTGATTCTGAGGCGGTACGAAGTTTGCCGGGTCAGCTAGTAATTTCTAAAAAATAAAAATTTGTTTAGATTTTTTTTAATGTGTACAAAATTTTTTTATTTCATTATTTATCTTACTGAGTGCCATTAGTCAAGTGGGTATAGACGTAGGCTAATAACCGAGAACCCGGCATTCAAATCTCGGCAAGTATTACAGTGCTTGATTTTTTTTAATAGTAGCTCGACTTTGTTTTAAATGAGCGGAAGCAACTGCAGGCAGCAATTGCCTCAGCTATGCCGGCTTGAGGAGACGATTGTCCCAGGTCTGCAGATAATCTCTCTTCCACCATTTTGAATTTGAAGCTCATTAAAACTACCTGTCATGGTGTTTCTAAAGGTAACATGTTGACGTTGAACATAACAATTTATATGAAAGAAAAGTATTTACTAAAGTTTATCGATTTGAGCTAAATGTCTTATCTTAGTGGATGTGTCAGAGATGTCTATGGAGTCTGGACATGTGAAACGAATGAGTGATGAAGGTCCGATGACTTAAATGTATAGCGGAAAAGACAAATTCTTTCAATATTTTTCCCATTATTTCCTACATAAATAACGTATCTATATAGGCAAGCATATATACTTACAGGTATTATTCTTTTAAAGACTGGTAGGCAGACTGATGATGGTTATTAGCCCAGTCTACAGTCCTGTAGTACCACCACTTTTTTTTTATTGTAGCTCGACATATGACAACACTCCGCCCGATGTAAAGCTAGAGTGTGGTCCGTGAACGAAAACCACTGCTACTACAGAGAAATCTCTACCGGCAGCAGTCGCCTCCGCTATGCCGGCCTGAGGAGACGAGTATGCACACACTCCTCTTGTAATGTGTAAATATAAATATATAAGTATATGTATATATTAGACAAAGCAATATTTAAAATAAAAGAATCTTCAAAATTGTCGAGTCAAACAACCTGAAAATTTGTACAAGGGTATGAAGTAGAAAAACCCTTACGGGACTTGAAAAAGGATAGAACGTAATTGTGCGAAAATTCCCCTTCGAAGTACCTAATTGAAAAGTTATGTATATCTGTTAAAATTGAAAGACAATAAAATATAATTATGTAATAAATAAAAATTCATTATTGTTAGGTTAGGTCATCAATACCGCACTTCGTCTGATATTCTAGACTGCGGTCTATGTACGGAGAAATCGCTACCGACCACAGATAAAAAGGTAGACAGCAGTTCTCTTCACTGTACCAGCTTCTAAAATTCTCTCATTACACGGTTGCTGTAAAATTGATACATTTTTTACGTCACATGAGATTTCGTGAATTTCATTTAATTTTGCTTTTTTCTGTTTTTTTTTTTTGTTTTGTATTAATTCCACACACTAGTAATACAGCAGCAGCCTCCGCTATGCCTGCCCGAGGAGACCAGTATGCACCATCTAGAGTACAGTGCATACTCCTCTCGTTATACCTGGCTACTTTTAAACTGCTACCCAAACATGACAAGTTCACTTCAAAAATGGCGGTACTACCCCAGGACGGCAGACTGAACTAATAACCACCATCAGTCTGCCTACTTGACGTACAATAGTGACCACTGAGAAGCTGAAATCTCTAATTATTGTAACCTTATCACATCTGCCAACCACTATTCAGGTATAAATATAGAAATAAATTGAAAGCATCTTTGCAGCATCCAGTATCTTGACTATAAATCATAATAAATTGTGAAGACAAAGATTTATAGATCGTTAGGAGAGATATCGTTAAAAAATAGTTTTGTATCAACTATGAATGATCTTAGAAAATAATATATAGGTGGACACATTGTTATAACAATTAAATTAGTCATTGCGGGCTTAACCCTTAAATGCATATTGTTGCCAAAAGTATACATACTATATTTTTCAAAAAAAAATTAATTAGTACCTAAATTTCCTATAATAAACGATTTTGGCCGAAATCGATTGTCCAACTAGTCGATCGACGGGTCGGAAATAATACTATCCTTACTTAAAATCAGTTTGCTCACACTTCAAACGCTTTCGCGTATCGAGTTACGGATCTAAGTAAATTATACGCTATCTGAATCTTATGTATTAGTTAAATATTCATTCTTGATTGATTCATTGAGGTTAAATTGACCCATTACTTATGCTATTGATTGTAGTACAAATTTCGTGTTGAGTGAACAAAATTGTCAAGTTGAGTGAAGATAATAAAAATAAGATTTGTAGAAATAAAAATGTAATCAAAAACTAATCGAATATGAAAACATCTTCATCTCGACGGCGACAATAGCCTTTCGTTTAATTTCTTCTCACCCCCTGAATCGGCAAAGCGATTAAATTACCACAAAAGGCGTGGAGGGTCGAATGACAGCAATAAAATGATATTAGGATATAAGCCCGTCCACTACGCCACTCAAATCTTTCCCATTAGCGAAACGCCTGCTTTATTGTCCGTATACCATATCTAAGCCGTGGATCTTTCGCACTAGATATAAATTAAAAAAGCCACTAATTTTCCGTCGTGCTATATAGCTTTTTGCCTATGTAGAGCGCAATGCAGTTAAGAGAGAGGCGCGGAGCGAGGCGTGCGTTCACAAACTTACCCAGACGCGGCGATATCGTTTCAGCGGCCACACGGTTCGGTTCAGCCGGCGAATTTTTTATTATCTATACCGGTGACGTCGCGTGACTCGTGAAAAATACGCTCTCTTACGAATACGCTTTCTGAAGCGTAAACTGACTTCTATAGAGTGAATTTTCATTTTCTTGTGTTTTATTTTCATTTAAGTTTTTAACTTTTAAAGCTTTCTAGGACAGTGACAGGTGAGTACAAATATTTTCAAAACTTTTTCATATGGTATATCAATTTTGTAGTACTACGATAATATTTTAATGAAAAGTTTTTATTATGTAAAATATTATTGAAAATGGTTATTACTATCAGGCCAAACAATAATGGAATAAATTATGATAATTTACCAGTTTATATGCAGCGGCTTATCCGGCTTTTATATGCAAATCGAGCTTTTTGAATCCTCGCCAGATATTTAGGCTGTTATTATATAAGAACAGTACAGTAGGATGAGGCGCGTAAATTACTCCTAATCAACTTTAAGGTGAAGTGTAAAAAGTTATTAGTTATTGTAAAAAATTATGGCGTTGGAATTTATTGAGAATTTCTACATCTAATGCTGTCCTTTGATGTCATAGCGAGAGTTTTGAAATGAAAAGCTAGTTTCCTTTTGTGGCTTGAGATTGGCACTTTCGACTAAATTGCCTTCCTGTCACATAACGCTCGATGGTCTATTGTGACACTTATGTATATAGACCGACGCATTATTTCACGAAATAATAGTTAATTAAAACTTTATATAGTTTAAACTTTTCAGTCATAATACCACAAGTTTCATATAGAGATAAACTTATGTTTAAAATTAAGTATAGCAATTTTATTTAAATAAATAATGTAATAGTTTAAATAAAAACTTTATTATACAACAAAAAATACAAAGTGCGGAAAATAGCTTATCAGAATGCTATTTTTTTATATCGTATTTAGGTAGTGTAGAAATATAGGTAGGTTTAGCTAAGTGAAATTTTAAAAGTTCTACTTTAAAAACTAATTGATCTTCTATTTTTGAACAAAACATTTTCACACAAATCTCTCGTTCGCCCATTTAAATACCTATCTGAGAAGAATTACAAATTCAGCTGTTTTCGTTTCGTAAGAAAATGGCTGAGAAAAAGGTGAAAACCTGTAAGAGATCAAAGAATACCGTAGTGGTATTGTTTATTATTGTGCTTTAGTTTTCTTTTTTTATGTTAATTTTTTATGTGTAATTGTGTAAAGTTTCTTTGAAGTTATTTAACAATATATTTTAAATAGATTAATGATTAGTCGCCGCTCGCGTTCCATCACGGGACCAATTAGAAATCGAAAATTTTTAACATAATTTTATAACAATGTCTATATAAAGACTGTACTTATTATGTATTATTATTATATGAGAATGAATTAAGCTGGATGGCACAGCGGAGGCGACTGCAGACACTTGTGTAGCAGTAGTCGTCTCCGCATTTGAACATGGATTACTATAAAAAAATAATTTCAACAATCTTCATTATTTCAAAGTAGATTTTTTTTTCTTCTCCGATAATTTATATTTTCTCTATTTCTACCTAGTATATAAATAGATAAAATATAAATTAACGAAGGTAGGTAAGGTAATTTTTATTTTAATACTATTAAATTAAATTGTAATAGTTTATTACTAATAAATAGTCATAGTAAAAAAATATCTTTCGTTCTCCAATGTTTATTTTTTTTTTATTACTAAAAACGTTAATTTATTTATTTTTAATTTAAAATTGATGTATTTGCATTCGACTTGTACTTACTTAAATAATCTTATCTCAACGTTAGAGAGCTAAACAATTATTTTGAAGTGTTTGAATCGTGAATTCAAATTGACTTAATCGATTAAGTTATTTTAGACAAACTATTTTGAATTTAACCACCTAATTTAAGTTTTATTCTTTCTCAATAACATTCCACGTAATATATTTTAATAATAAGACAGGAATTCTATATTTATAAACAAATGTTTGTTTGTTTGTCCTGTATGCGTTCCGAAACTGCCAGGTCCGATTTCTACACCATACACGTTGACAATGCATACTCTCGTTAAACCCGGCTACTTCTAAATTGATCCTAAAACATGACTAGGTCTCTTCACGTGTGTTACTATCCAGGACGGCAGATTGGGCCATCATCGGTCTGCCTCACTACTCTTTGAAAACATAGGAAACAAATAGGCTAGATTGTAATATAAACACACAAAAACTTCTAACAGAAATGTTATCGCTAATTATTAATAAATTTACAAAATATAGAATTTAAAATCATTTGCGTAAAATCACAAAGATTCCATAAAAAATACAATTTTTATGCAACTCCTAACACTTCATAATAAAAATAAATATTATAAATATACAACGACAATAAAAATTTAATTAAAACTTTAAGCTCCTGCTTTACGAGCACGGAGCAACTTTTGTTCAAATATTTAAAAGTTTTCTGATGTAAACGAACATAAACAGTATTTATTAGGTATTTACTTTATTTGGATGATTTTTTTTATTTATTTATTTAAAGTTGCTTTAACGTCTAGGTCATTAGCAACATACAATAATTATACGAGTATACTAACAATATAATAATAATAATTACAAATATTAAAACTAGATGCTATTATATAGATCAATGTGTTTCAAATAGTTCAAGACGTGGTCAGAGTGCTCTTCACTCAAACACTGCCACGTCCTCAGACACATTATACTTTTTCCTGACTCCATCAAGTCCAGTACATTCCTTTAACAGATGCAGCACGGTTATCGGCATACCGCATCTGTCACACGTGTTTGGGTGTTCTTTGGTTATTATAGGTAGATGGGTCAGGTTCGTATGTCTTGGATGATTTTTCTTTAGTTTATAATCTATTAAAAATATTTTTGCATTTTGTATTCTAAGATTTTGGCTTATTTCGAATAGATTTCCATTTATTGAAGAAGCTATTTTCCTCAATGCTAATTACATACTACTAACTACATACATGAAATCACGGGCAACAGTTTGTTAATTTTTTTTTAAATATTTATTCTTTATCGTAAGATACAAAAGAAGGCTGATGGGATATTTAAGGCGGCTACTGTTGCCAACGCACTTTTTTGAAGCAATTTTACTCGTTAACTTACGAGTTTAAATAAAATATATATTAAACTACAGAATATGGAGTTCTGCCTGATTTTTTTCCTTAATTATGCCTTGTAAATCTGAGATAAAAGCTTGTGAAGTGATCTGTAAATACATACAGTTTTTCTCGGTGAAAACTCATCGAATAAAATTATCTTTTATATCATTATATTTACAAAATCATGATCTAGGGTACGGTTTTGCCTTTTTTTAATTCAAAATTAACGTAATGTGAAAATAACAGGGTTTTTTGCGTGTTTACATGCTGTTAAGCGATATGCTGTGAAGCAATCGTATGGTCAAGATGATTGGCAGCAGTAGGGGTCTTAAAGATGTAAGGCTTTAGGTAACCAGTCGACTTTTGAGAGATGATTGGTTAAATATACATTATACAATACACACACTACTATATAATATATTAATTATAATTAACAATTAATTAAATCAATCTAAAATAAACGTTTCAGTAAAATAATAGACAAAGCCTACATAACAGATGTATAATAGCAATAACACTTAACTTAATTGATACCTATGTCGTTGTCATTAGTACGTAGAAAATTATAACATCTACCTAATAATTAATTGTTATCGATAAAATACGTGGAAAATTATTGTAAAATACTTCTTGGTTAAATAATTAACGGTTTGAAGACAACACAGGAGACGCGCGGAGGTTCTACTTTCAGCGAATAAAATATATATTTTTTTAATTAAATACTTTCTTATCTGTATTTTATTAGACGCATTTTTTATTGTAGCTCTACATAATATGACAACACTCCACCTGATGTTAGGCTAGAGTGGAGTCCATGATTCCGATCTGCTACCACAGAGAACTTTCTGCAGACTGTTAGAATGCTAGTTATTACAATAAAACTTAATATTTGTAAAACATAGCGTCTTTAATCTTAACTAACAGAAATGACAATGACGTAACTCAAGACAGTTATTACTTATAAAACCGAAACACAAAGTACTTGATGGATTGACAATCCAACACAGACAGCAGTCGTCTCCGCTATGCCGGCTAAAGGAGACGAATGTGACCACCCGGCCACCTCACGAGTGTGCATACGAAAGTCATACGTATTTCCAAATAAAAACATTTTATAGGTTACAATTAAACATTCATTTCAGAAACAAATACTTTTAACTTCAAAGTCGCGACTCGAATAATTAAACGTAGATGTTTCTGCGTAGTCGTTTTCGCTCACGGACCGCACTATAGCTTAACTCAGGCGGAGTGCGGTCACATGTCTAATACGATTAATTATATTCTAACCAACAGCGACAGCTTATATTTTGTATCAGAAGAAAAAGGCGCGTTTGTTTTCTATAAGCAAAAAACAAAATTAAAGGAGAATACCTATTTTTGGGCCCACTTGATACCTAATAGTTTAGTAACAGAACAATATTCTAAAATAATATCTTATTTTTTCATTATTTCATATTAATTATATCAACACATAATTTACCAATCAATAGACAATGTTTAATTACATAAAAAGCAGATATCTTCAATTATTAAAACATTTAAAATAATAATAACCTCAAATATTGCATCAGGAAACATCTAATTACTGGATGAAAAAAATTAAAACTAATTAGTGATAAGGAATGTAGATTTATTTATCTACAAAATTAACTAAAACTTATCAAAATTGTGGGCCCATTTCTCTTAGGTGAATGGGCATTCTCCTTTAAATGTTACAACTAAATAATTTAAAATGTAAATGTAAGGAAATGAACTAGACTCATTAAGGTTGGAACTTTAGGGGAAAACCTCAAGTAGATTACTACATAATTTTCTTAGCTAGTCTTATAACATCATAGTCGGCACTCGGCACTAAGTCGAAGCGCTAATAAGAACTTTTGTACTTCTACAGAGAATAATTGACTAAGTTTTGAATAATTTGGCAAAGATAGTATGTATATTGTAGATACAATTGTATAATGTATGTGCGAATCTCTATAATCTTAATAATAATATGTAAAACAAAAAAATCTGAACTAACGTGTGATTGCATACAAACAAACACTACGTAATTCATTATAGGTACGAATACTGAACAAGATATTGATAAATGTTTTAAATAAAGCTCTAGTACAACATCAAACCAACATTATGAAATGATAAAGAATATTAAAAAAAAAAATGTGTGCATATAAATTTTTTCTTAAAAGGAGAATGCCCATTCGCCTAAAAAACGGGCCCACAATTTTTTTTCTCGAGTTTCTCGATGATTTTTAGTTAATTTTGCAGAAAAATAAACCTATTTCCTTGTTACCAATCTGTTTTAATCCTTTCACCCGGGTTATTGAGTAATTACATGTTTTCTGATTCAATATTTGAGGTTATTATTATTTTAAATGCTTTAATAATTGATGATATCTGTTTTTTATGTCTTTTTATTGGTAAATGATATGTTGATATAATTAAAATGAATTTAAAAAAAAATAAGATATTATTTTAGAATATTGTTTTGTTACCAAACTATTAGGTGTCAAGTGGGCCCAAAAATGGGCATTCTCCTTTAATTAATAACATTTGAAATAATTATGTACTTTAGGCTATGGGTTTCGCACAGGACTAGGTATCACTAGGACATTTTTTTGTCTCCAAAGTACAAGTACACAAATTGAGGTATCAGCGGGACTCGATGAAGGTAATAGAGAAGCGCACACTCGTGCGCTACCCGCCCGAAGGTTATTTTTTATATGTTCTATTTATTATGTAAACTCAACTGTAACTTTCGAAACGCCTTAAAGTTTGAATCGATCTCTATCTATTAGTATTTTGGTAATAATACAATATAACTTATAACGCTTATATCAAGCTCAAGACAACAAGGGTTATTTAAACACATTATCAGATTTATTAAGGGTTAGATGCTTTGTATTATTAGAAGATTTATGGACGTTTTGGGCTTTAAGATCTTAATTTCGATTATATAAATACTTAACAAAATCTTTAATTAATATTGCTTTGTTAGATATTTGACCGGTCGTTGCCTGGTAGTAGAAGGCGTGGACTCACGATCAATGTGACCCGTGTTTAAATTTCGGTGGCCGGTACCAATGTACAATGTACATACAAGCCCTAGTTTACTATAAACAAATTCTTATGCGTATAGTAAATAATATTAGTTTCATCCCTAGGAAATCTTCTGTAGAGATAAAGTAGCATTTCTTAGCCTCCGATATGCTGGCTACTTCCAAGGTAATCCCAAAATTTGACTAGGCTACTTTCTTTGGTGCTTGTATCACAGGCATTGAGCAACCAAAGTGCATATACCATAGTTGCATTGATATCTGTCAGAATTAAGCCATGTTTGAACACGGGTCTCATTGATCGTGAGTACACGCGTCTTAACGCTAGACTACTGCCGCTCAGACAGTGTTACAATTTAAATGATAACTAAAGTATTAGGTAAATCGGGTAACATGTGTTCTATGATTCGTAGATAATTCTGTTATTTCGTGTTTTTTTTTATCTATTGTTTAAATAGCCATAACAATGTTTTTTCTATTGTTATCTATTATCTATAGATATACGCGTGTAACTGAAATATTTTGTTTTCAATTTACATGTCCGGAACAAATTTAATTATTTAAATATTCATATGTAAGATTCATTAACGTTACTTAGCGAATGCTTAAGTAGTGTTTTGTACAGACAATTTATACAGCATTCTAACTTTTGTTTGACTCCGCCTGATATTTAGCTATAGTGCGGTCCATGAGGGGAGATAAATGTCCGCAGGCAGCAGTCGCTGTCGTGGCTTAAAGAGACAAATCTATTCCGTCTAGCTTGGCAATGCACACTTGTGAAATGCAATAACGTCACTGTAACTAAACGGTTCTACTCCAAGACAACGGCAGTCTGGGCCATAACTATGTAAATTATTGTAAATATATGTAAAAAAAAATTTTAAATATCAATGGAAAATATTTTGAAATTCAATTAATTTTATTGTATTTGAAAATTAATTTGTTCTTAAATATGGCCTCTATCAAAGTTTGCAAATAAAATTTAATCAAAATCTTCAACAAGTAAAGTTTGCCCAAACTTAAAACAAATTTAATTACATTACTGAATAAAAAAGTAAAGCTGAAAAAATAAAGAAAAATAAACTTTTTCATTATATTCGTGACAATACAAGGAATAAAAAAAGTATTATAACTTTTGAATAGGAAAATAATTAAATGTGATAACAAGGACTTGATGTAGAAAGAGAAACGTTTGAAAAGAAAATAACATTTCAAACATTTGTTATTATTTCTGTAGATTTTTGTCTTCCTATCTAATTGAACAATATTAAGCTATGCAGAACTTTATTCAAAGTTTAAGTAAGATGTTATACTCAATATTTTAGGTAAATGTTAATTATTTAATTACACAGGATGTAAAAAGAAATCCTAGTGAATCAGAAGTTCTATATGTATATCATTCTGATGCGGTATAAGTATTTCTTTTTTATTTTTAAGATCGTATTTTTTAATTATTTTTGTGTGTAATTTTTTGATCGTAATTGGTCTAATAAGGACATAACGTCTAATAGCAACTACATCACAATATGGTATCAAAACACAAGACATCATCGAAATATTAAAAACAGTATATCAACAATTATTGATATACGGTGCAAGGTCATTCAACTCACAGCTGATAGTATTTTATATTAAAGTTTTTTTAAATCTTTATTTAATTTAGAGGTTTACGGTCTGTGGAAAAAAGTATTGGTAGTAGTTAAAGAGAATGCCCGTTTTTTTATTGTAGCTCGGCATGTGACAACACTAGCCTGATGTAAAGCTAGAGTCCGGTCCATAAGTGGAAACAACTGCTACTATAGAGAAATCTCTACAAGCAGCAGTCGCCTCCACTATGTCGGCTCGATGAGACGAGCATGTACTATCTAGATTAACACTGCATACTCCTTTCGTTTTACCTGGCTACTTTCAAACTTTTTCCGAAACGCAACAAGGTCACTTCACGGGTGTTCGAAAGTGGTGGTACTACCCCAGGACGGTAGACTGGGCTAATGACCATCACCAGTCTGCCACCACTCTTCTCTGTCCTTTTTTACATCCTGTATTTTGTTGTATTTTGACAACTGTTGTAAAACTGTAATTGTATTTTTACAATACAATACAATTGTCACGCGATTGTATTTTTATTAAATAAATAGCTTTCGAGGTTATGCATTTGTTGTGGCAATGCGGCTGATGCAAAATGGAGAGAGAGGTGTTGATGAGTGAGTTGGGCATTAACGCTTTGGAAGTAGGAGCATTTAATGGCATCCTAGCCGGACCAACTTCTGCTTCAGCTAGGATGCTATTTAATTTTGTAAATATATATTTTAAGAACAGACAATAGTGAGTTGTCTATATTATGTGTGTATTGTGTTACCAATGGGGCTGGCAAAAGCACAATGGTGCTAAAAGCCCAAAAAAAAGAGAAAAAAAAGGCTTTTATAGTTTTTTGTTATATACATACACGTAGTAACTTTACTTTCCTAAGAACATGCTGCGGTTGAAGGTTCTTGGGTGCCACTTGTTTCTTAGGCTTAGCCTTTAAGTTAATCCAACTTTATTATACTACGGAAACTGCAGAACACTTTTACCAGTCTTGTTGCAAAGTTCACTTCAATTAAAGTTTCACGTATAGTATTTTAAAAAAGCGTAGCTTGGTAAACTAGATTGCGGTCTATGAACAAAAACAACTGATATCACAGATAAATTTGCAGTCAGCAGTCGCCTCCGCTATGCCAGCTTGAGCAAACGAATATGCACCGTCTAAGTTGACAGTGTACACTCTTCTCGTTATACCTAGCTACTTCCAAGCTGCTTCCCGAAATGCTAATTATAATTAAATTATTTTTTCCGGTATTTGACCGCAATTTGGCTGATATAGGTAATATACAGCAGTCACCTCCGTTCATGGATCGCACTCTAGCTTAACATCAGGCGGAGTGCGGTCATATGACGTGCTAAAATAAAAAAAAAAAAGCTCTTGCGATCCATAAGCGAAGACGACTACAGCCATATAAATATGTTTGTAAACAGCAATCGTTTCCGCTATACCGACTCGAAAAAGGCGCACGCTTCCTAATGTGTTTTGTTTAATGCAGAAAAATAAAATATGATATAAATTGGTTTAAGTTTAAAAATAAAATAGGTACAATGCACTCACAAAATATAGTTTAATATTGATATAAACTTTTCATAAGTTAGTTACAGTCTGTGTATATTATATAGTAGTTATTGTTGAACCTTCAAGCGAAGCCTTTCTCGGGATCTCTTTGAATTGTTCGAAATTGGGTTATTCGTCATGAAATCAAAGTTTTTGATCTTGTATTGGGAAATATGAAGTCAACTATACAATATTCGATCAGGGGCTACAATGTAAATGTAAATCATCCTTTTTTATGCCGCACAATTTATAGGTAAATGTACTCCCACATGTTTTTTTTTATTGTAGCTCGGCACAATATAACAACCCTTACGCCTTCCGCCGATTGACAGTGTACACTGTATATACTGGCTAATATTAAATTGATCCCGAAATGCGACAAGGTACATTCGAAAGTGGTGGTACTACCCCAGGACGGCAGACTGGACTAATAACCATCATCAGTCTGTCTGACACTCTTTAATTAATGTCGTTAATAAATAAATAACATTTTCTTGTCGTGCACATTCGTCTCCTCAAGCCGGCATAGCGAAGGCGAAACGTAAATGAGGCAGTTGTTTTCACTTTCCCTTCATCGACCGCACTCTAGTTTAATATCAGGCGAAATGACAAGGACCCGCCTTGTCATATATACAATAAAAATATATAGTATATCGTATATTAATAAAATTATCTATAAACTACATATTTTTAAAGTACCTATATTACTATACTAAGCTAGTATTTGTACTTAGATCCTCAGTACGTACTATAATAACAAAGTTACATAGTTACCGGCCGGGATTAAAGAGATTAAAACACAGGCTCCTCGGTTACAGGTTCACATATGATGTAACCGACCACCTGGCTAAGGTTGCTCCTTATTGTTATTTACTTTATTATTTTACAAAAATAATTTTAGTTAAAAGGTTACTAGAATTTTTTTAAAAGTATTTCATTTACATTGAAAAGTAGTGAGAAATCATTTTATTTTTTAAATTATTTTATTAAAGGAATCATTCTTATTTTTTTCATTTACGTCATTATATTAGCAAATATTATAATTTAGAGACTGGTTATTTTTTTTTAATTCAATATAATATTTTATGCGTAAATTTTTTCTACATTCGAAGATTACCCCCTAGAATGCCCTAGATGCTAGTAACGAAGCAAGTTTTTTTTAACATTTTGTTACGAATCCGCCTGGGGTACGTATCCCGGTTTTCCCCATAAATCCGAGTCGAAAATCGCATGTAGTTTTAAAAAGAAATGTTACATAAATCGTACAAAAAAATAATGACGTAGTTGCACGTGAGGGAACAATTTCTCAAACTCAATAAACTCCACTTTATCGAATGAACGGAAATTTAGTTAAAACTTGGTGCAGTTTCTCAGACGTTCAACTCTCTATTCAGCATAGTGATTGGCATTACTGACTTGATTAAAACTACACGCTCTATTTTGTCGCATTTGAGAACAATATTGAATAAGATTGTTTATTTAAATTAGTGAATGAAGTATTTACCTATAGTTAGAAAACGTGTCAACCTGGATTTAGGGATGTGCAAACAGATATTGTTAGCCGATATATCGATATATTATAACGAATCGTTTTTTAGCTGATGTTGTATTGTAAATTATATCGACATATTTTTTTCAATATCTTAAACTATATATTTTTTGCATGTGATAGTTTTGTTCAACTTACGGCCCAAAAAAAGTTATAAATTGAAATGTTTAAAAACTTGTGTTCTTTATACTTGAAAGGATATATCGATATTATTTTCACGATAATATCGATACTATATGAAAACCGTGTTACTTGCCATTTTATTATATTAATACCTAACAAGACAAAAAAAGGTTAGGATTTAGGGGGTACCGGAAATAAAAGATGTACAAACTAATAGCAAATTTAGACAAAGCTCGTTGCTTTATTTTACGATACTTAATTAATGCCACTCCCAGCCAAGAACTAATTGGATGAACAGTAAAGCGTAGGCCACACTGCGACTACTAAGAATCAAAAACGTGCATTTATTTAATTTGTTTGTACATTTGGTAACACTGGAGAGAACACGTGGAAAATTTAGATTTACTGTCTTTGAATTAACTCTATTAGCAAGGATTTTTTGTCAGAAACGCTCTGAATATATTAAATACAACAGCCGGATGTAGAAGGGGATGTTCATGACCACAATGGCTGCGAAGCTTTTAAATTAATAGAATCTCTAAAAACCTAATAAAACGCATTTGTTATTTACTTAAAAAAAGTGAACCAATCCTAAATAAAATTTCGATAATTTCTTTTCTTAGATGATTTCGCGCACAAACGGTTTAAAACTGAAGGCTCTCTAGTAAATAGCCGAACATAATAGGACTCTTCAAAAGAAAATTACGGTTTTAAATAATAATCGCAAAATTCTTATTCATAATAAAATTGAAACCCGACCTCGTACCTTTTTTTATTATACCTCGGCATA
The DNA here is from genome assembly GCA_948150575.1 of Tinea pellionella. Lineage (NCBI taxonomy): Eukaryota > Metazoa > Arthropoda > Insecta > Lepidoptera > Tineidae > Tinea > Tinea pellionella. Next base: position 1,870,283 of record OX411246.1, read on the forward strand.
TGACAACACTCCGCCTGATGTAAAGCTAGAGTGCGGTCCAACTGCTACTACAGATAAATTTCTACAGGCAGCAGTCGCCTCCGCTATGCTGGCCTGAGGAGACGAATGTGCACCATCCGGATAAACAGTACACACACATTTAATTTTTTAATGAGAATTTTAATGTTTAGGCGAATTTACGAGTAAAACTGCTTTTTCGCAGTCCTACGCTTAATTAACGTCTTACAAAAAATAATTGTATTATAAATAAATGTGTTTTTTTATGTAATTTCTTACAATAGAAGTCAGTAGAGTCCGTAAATGTATTAATAACTTTACTTACTTTTTTTTGTTTACCTACTTTAAAGAACGTGAAGTTTTGGTAGATAGTTCTGATAGCAATCACAATATTTATATGTTTAAGGGATTGCAGGAGACCGCCAGACCTTCGTCGTTTGATCCCAGCTTAGGCCTCAAGACCCTTACTTTATATTACAACTGTACAAATCTTGTAAGATAATATTGAATAAATATTTTATCCAACTTCTTTGTGTGTCGTAATTTTATCAGTTATTTTAGTGTTTTTATTTCCCCCCTTTTAATATTATACGCATAAATTGTATAACAAATTCCAGACTTGTAGACGTGGAGACAGACATGACAGAATGCTCATTACATCAAAATGCATTGTGAGATACTTGAAAACTCCTGGAATTTCATAAACCGCCATTACTAGACCACAAATAAAATATAATAACCCATTGTATAACGAAAGGAGTGTGCACTGTCAACCTCAAGCCGGCATAGCGGAGGCGACTGTAGCCTGCAAAAATTTATCTGTGGTAGCAGTTGTTTTCGCTCGTTGCATCGTAGTCAGGCTATAATTAAAAAAACAAAGAAATATAATTAATTTTTTATGTCAAAGTAAATGCGTAAAAAATTGAATAATAATTCCCATCTAAAAATAAGAGACAAAGGTGTTATTCCTAAAATGTCACTATGCAATAAAATGTAATAATTTTTCCCGTTAAGAAGGTCGTATTAAAACAAAAGATCGATGTAAGCTTTCATTTGCTGGTCACGAAAACTAACAGAAAAACTTTACAAATTCTTTTCACGGGTTGTTTGTTCACTGTCCATTAACGAGTGATCCGGATAACTATCAATTTTTTTCTTTTAGTTATTCGTTAACGAACCTTGCTTTGATTAATCAGACCATTTTTTTCTAGTCCTACTTTCTGATTAGAACACTTTTTTTATATTGTAGCTCAGCATGTGACAACACTCCGCCTGATGTAAAGCTAGATTGCGGTCCATGAATGGAAACAACTGCTACTACAGAGAAGCCTGTGCGGGTAGCAGTCGCCTCCACTATGCCGGCTTGAGGAGACGAGCATGTGCCATCTTAGATTGACAGTGCACACTCCTCTCGTTATACCTGGCCACTTTCAAACTATTCCCGAAACGCGACAAAGTCACTTCACGGGTGTTACATTCGAAAGTAGTGGTACTACCCCAGGATGGCAGACTGGAAACTAGACAAAATATGAAAGTTATGAGTGGCCGTAGTCTAGGGTAGAACGCGTGAACTCGCAACTGATGAGGCTCCAAACAAAACTCCTCAAATTTAACCGGTACGAAAGTATCTATGTTACATTGTTATACGTACTTTGGTCGCTTAGTGTCTAAAAGTCTATAAGCTTACGAGTAAGTGCGATTCACAACAATCTATGAGTGGAAATAACTGCTACCACAGCGCAATATCTGCAAGCAGTATTCCACCCCGCTATGCCGGCTTGAACAGACGAATGTGCACCATCCATTAACAGAGTCCTTATACTCGTTAACCATCATCTGTCATTCTTTTATTATTGTAGCTCGGCATATGACCACACTCCGCCTGAAGTAAAGCTAGAGTCCGGTCCATGAATGGAAACAACTGCTACTACAGAGATATCTCTACGGGCAGCAGTCGCCTCCACTATGCCGGCTTGAGGAGACAAGCATGTACCATCTAGATTGACAGTGCATACTTCTCTCTTTGTCTGCCTACTGCTCTTTTAAATTTGATATAGTAGGTGTAAGTACGGAGATTTTTACCGTTTAATTAGATCTTATTTAATTAAGAAAGTCTTCCGATATAACCATTTAGGTAACTTGTGATTGATTTAACAGCCTTCATTAGGCTGTACACAACATTATTTTCCCTTTAAATGACACCCACCCTTATTTCTACAAAGGCAATAATGATATTGGTAAATTAGGTACCCGAAAAATTCTTGGTCATTTTCCTTGTCTTTAAAATACATAATATATATATATATATATGTTTTTTCATTATAAAATAACAATAGAAGTCGTGTGACATATGACATAATTATATGTTATTTTCACGACTTTATTCCCAAATAAGGTTGGTAGTGCTACTAGATATGCAATAACGCTCCCAATGTGACGCCAGAGAAAAGGTAACGAGAGGATTGCGCCATGTCAGACTGTGCCCCACATTTAAGCCGGCATAGCGGAGGCGACTGCTGCCTATGGAGATTTTTTCTGTGATAGTACTTGTTTCAGTTCATATACCGCGTTCTAGCTTAACATCAGGAAGAGTATTGTCGTATACCGAACTACAATTAAAAAAACTTAATGTACTATAAGCAGTAGCCTACCACGGCCGCTCTTTTTTCATTATCAGCCTAAAATCGTATAAAATCCGAATTCAGGTACCTAAATGTAATGTATCTTATCAGTTTCGCACGAACGGCGACGACGTACACGTTTTTCCGAAGGAAATAAATTATTAATGCGCCTCGACATCATGGTCTACATACGTATGAGTTTATAGAAGTGTTTATAGCTAATATTGTGGAATCGAACGGAGAGGATGTTTTCGAGAGCCTTCAAATTGATTTGAACTTCATCTATTTGATTTAGGAGTTAGAAAAAACTTGAATTTTTATTCGAGTATAATTTTTTTTTAATTATACATTCTATGTTATACAAGTGTGTGTATACAATGTGCGAAAGTGGATGGCAGTGTCGGAAGGGGGCGCCCTAGGAAGACCTTTCTCAGTCAGATCGGTCAACTGCTGAGAGAGGGTCAGATGAGGAGCACCCTCAACCGACGTGCATGCATGAGGGGAGTAATGGATGTGGTCGAAGCGAAAGTGGTATGTAGAGAGAGGAGTCGCTGGCGCTCCATAGTTTCTGTCTACCCCAGTGGGAACAAGGCGTGAGCTAAGTAAGTAAGTAAGTATGTTATACAAAGTATAAAAAGAGCGGCATCTCCGAGATTCATTCGAGTATTTTATTTTTATTTTGGAGACCCTATTTTTTATTAATTATATTTGCATCAATTTTTACATTTATCGGTATAATATCAACACAAAAATTATCCTAAAAATATTCTTAAATAAAAAATACTAATTTTATAAATTGCTTATTTGTGGCAAAATAATAATATGTTTTGTATCGTTTATAAATAAAACCGATGGTTATAATGACTTTGTATTATGTAATAAGATTGATTTATTAACTTTATTCTGATTATATCAAAAAGGTTTACCTTCAACGTTTACTTTATTGCAACCAATTACTTCCTTAAAAAATAGTTAATTAAAAGTAATTAACACGCCTCTACAACATTGGGCATAGACAAAATTTATTAATAAATGTATTTATACGTATTTTTTTCGTTCTGAAAACAAATGAAAACTATATCTATATGCAAATCATGATCAGGATTTTAGTCGCGGCCGTCAGTGTGCCAAGTACGTTTTTTATTAATTATTTGTAACATTTATTATCCGTACTCTATTAGATATAATTATAAGAAAACGTATTTATAAAAATAACATTATTATTGTAAAACTTTTGTTTATTGTCCATTATATAAATATATACGCAAATGTTTATAAGACACAAGACACAAATTAATAGCGTTCACCCTACCTAGGCATTTCAAACCCATTTTTCAGGGAGCACGGTAATATAAACAGCATCGAACCACGCGTGCCACTCGTGTAAGGAAGTTAAGAGAAATACCACAAGTTGTACACGCTATGCCTTCGATCTATCGTTGCTATAGTAACCAAATTCATGATACTGTGAAATAAGGTCCTATCATTGTATTTGATACTACTATTATATGTGATTGAAAGACAAACATTTAAACATCCGTGTATCCTAAACGGTTTATCCTTATTTTATATAGGTACAAAATATATATTATATATTGTATTTTATATATTGAATCGTGAAAAGATTTTTTTTGTCATGAATTTCTAGAAAACCTGATACCATCAATTATTATTATTATTTTCTGTTTTATTCTGTTAACTTTTCATTATAATTTAATGTATTTAAACAGTCATTTATAATTTAAAAAGTATTTAAGTACTTTGAGCACAAAGGATTAGAGTTTATATTCCTTTAACAAAATACAGACCACATACAAAGTTTTTGTACCAAGTTGAGTTATCTGAAACTCGCACACGTTCAGTTAATTAATAATTATTTAAGAATTTATGAATCCAGATGAACTGGTTGGCTCGCATCCAATTATACAAATCGCAATCTTAAGAAATGTTTTTAGTTTTAATGGCAAAATTTATCTTTCATAATTATTAATATCCTTTTTTATGGTAACTCAGTATTTGACAACACTCCGTTAAACTAGACGTCCATGAACGGAAATAATGTGATCGTCATCGTCACCGTTAACTTTTTCAATAGCGCGTGATCGCAATCTACACTACCATCTATTTTTGAATATACAATAAACACAAACATGCACACACTGTTATGCTGATGTGAAATTGTGAAGCGGTCGTTAGCGGTTTTCGAAAAAAAAAAAAAACTTCAACAGAATAATTCGAGCGTTTTTTAGCGATATAGGATGGACCTCACGATCAAACCATGCTAAATTCTGACCGGTACCAATGCAACTATGATACAATTATGTATTTTGGTCCCACAGTGCCTGTCATACAAGTTTAGTACAAGCATTTGAAAAATACCCACTTTTGTTTCTTCTTTTAGAAGTTTTAGTTGTAGAGCGGCCGTAGTCAAGCGGTGAGACGCACGAACTCACGATCGATGAGACCCGTGTTCGAACCTCGCTAAAGACCGGTACCAATGCAACTTTGTTGTATACTTTGGTCGCTCAGTGCCTATAGGCACTATTAAAGAGTGGTAGGCAGACTGGTGATGGTAATTTGTCCAGTCTGTCGTCCTGGGGTAGTACCACCACTTTCGAATGTAACACCCGTGAAGTGACCTTGTCGCGTTTCGGGAATAGTTTAAAAGTAGCCAGGTATAACGAGAGGAGTGTGTGCTGTCAATCTGGATGGTACATGCCCGTCTCCTCAAGCCGGCATAGTGGAGGCGCCTGCTGCCCGGACAGGTTTCTCTGTAGTAGCAGTTGTTTCCATTCATGGACCGCACTCTAGCTTTACATCAGGCGGAGTGTTGTCACATGCCGAGCTACAATAAAAAAAAGTTTTTAAAAAAAATATTTATCAATGGCAGTTTAAAGTGTAGAGATTTATTTCAGGAATGAATGTTAGGAATTCTTAATGTTTACAAACAATAATTATTTTTGACGTGTTAACGTAATAACGTGAACGGTGTAATTTTAAAATTTAATTAACCTCAAACGTTTGTTTTAACTGTAATTGTTATGTTGTACACTTTAGCGACATGGTTATTAGTGTGGAAACACGATAATACATACTTTGTATATTTGGAGACATGGATTACTATCTTTGACAGCGACCAGTGCGTTTCGTTCATTCCACGTGCGTTTATTACACGATTACAACAATTTATTACTTATCATTACATAGTATTCAAAGCTAATAGTTCTTTTTTTTTTCATATGTTTTATGTTACATATATTTTTTTTTTAAATGATAGCACTCCGCCTAATGTTAAGCTAGAGTGCGATCCATGAACGGAAACAACTGCTATCAGAGAAGGGGAACTGCAAAAGTAGACGCGTCCGCTATGCCGGCTTGATGAGATACCTCTTCAGACTGCGCTTGAAAGATCCCATGTTATAGGAAGGAGAAAAGCTTTTGTATGTTGTGACTTGAATTCGTTTAGTGCTCTAATGTTGCATTGAAATCTTTCTATTTGTATGGCATTTTCGAACTACCAAATATTTCGATTCGACAAGAATTTCTTTCTAAATAAGACAATGTTTCCGATAAAATGTAAAACTACGCAAGATTGTGGTAGGCCCCTTGGATGTCAGTACACGAGAATCTCAGAAACAACTGTAAGAATTTTTATTCCGTTTTCTTAGATAGATAGGTTGATTCACGGAAAAGGTTTAGGTGTAATAATTTATAAAGGTTTTGTTGAAATTGACCGTATTATAATAATAATGGCCTGACAAGATGTATACGTATAGTGTTAAGACTAAAGTTTGCGATATTTTTTCAAACTTTTCCAGCTTTACATTTGCATTTTACGCGTACAACGTTGCAGACCCTGTGTCGGCACTGATTCAATTTAAATATTAAAGTTGAGTTTGCTATTCCGGAGTTTTAACTAGCACCGTTTGTATGATAACACCCGTTTCGGATCAGCTAGGAAGTAGACGACCCACAAACCAGCTAGCAAAGTCCACTGCTGCCTGATATTTCTCTCTGATACCTTAACATCAAACGATCTATGGTCATATGCCGAGCTACTATAAAAAACCCCTTAGCTAAAACTCACTGAAATATATTAAATTAACATATTAGTAAATTAAATAAAGCAAACAATTAAACGGGTGTTACTAACTCGGGACGGCAGACTGGGCTAATAACCATCATCAGTCGGACTACAGCTTTTGAAAGTTCTGAGTTTGAGTAACGACTGCGTATTTAAACCAAAATTTAAATCCATTAAACCAACCACGCATTTATCCTTCTTTATTTTACAATTACTGAACAAAATATCAATTATCTTAAATCAACATTGTTTTCTCAAATGTTTTAGCAACTAATTAATAGCACTCCTTTCTAAAGGCGCATTCACACCGAAGTTCCTTTTTATGGAGAAACAATTTAGCAAATAACAACATTGCGTAACTTTTAATTTGGTTTCTTGTGTTTTTTTAATTTCGGCTTTATACACTGGGTGGGTTCAAGCCGTAACAGTAGCTTTGGTGTAGATGCATCATTAAATTTGTAGTTAAATTGTTGACTATTCCCTTTTGTAAATAAAGTTACAATGTCGTGTTCAATTATTGACTAAATACAAAGTATTTGTCATTTATAGTTTGCTTTAAAATGGGGCAATTTAACTTTATTTACAACCCTTAAAGTAGGAAAAAATAATAAAAAATAGCAGTTGCCTTAAATAGCAAATAGTCATAATTTTCAGTGGCCTCATGTTTTCGCCCATGAGTCAAGAGGCCACATTATTTTGATTATTTTAATCGAAATTGAACAGAAAATACTGAAATTGAAGAAAACGCGCACACCACATCTTGAGCTGAGGTGGGTCCTCATCCTGAGCCAATGTGGGTCCACATCCTCCACTTTGCGCACGGGTACTCTGATCACAGTTATTGTCGCTTCACATGTCCACGTCGATATTCCTCTAGATAAAACGTCTTTCCATCGGCAGCCCTTCATCTAAAATTAATACTTTAATAACATTTATTGTGATAAATAAGGCCTTCTCAAATTTTAATGAAGTACAACAGTAAGAGCTCTGAGAAATGTTCCATTGTTACATTTGAAGACAAAGATTAAGTGATCTTGTTTGAAATTCAATGGTCCCGTATAAATTATAGCGCAAATATAACATCTATTTTTTTATGATTAATTAATATGTTTTAAATTAACTTTAACCTTCTTTTTTGTACCTTTTTTATTCAATGGATTTTTTTTAGGTTACATACGTAATATTAGATTAAGCTTAACTTCTATCTAAGTTCTAAGAGGGTACATGCTCGTCTCCTCAAGCCGGCATAGTGGAGGCGACTGCTACCCGCACAGGTTTCTCTGTAGTAGCAGTTGTTTCCATTCATGGACCGCACTCTAGCTTTACATCAGGGGGAGTGTTGTCACATGCCGAGCTACATTTAAAAAAAAAACTTAGTACCGGCATAGCGAAGGCGACTGCTGCCCGTAGATATTTCTCTGTAGTAGCAGTTGTTTCTGTTCATGGATCGCACTCTAGCTTCAGGCGGAGTGTTGTCATGTGCAGAGCTACAATAAAAAAAGTCTGTACTATGGGACAAGGACAAAATAAATAATGTATTATATAATACCCATAAAACCGAGGGCTGGGGGGCGACGGCGGCGATATTTTAAGTACCGTAATTTCGATTTACATTCGTATCTAAATTTGAATCGAATAAAATTTTTGCTGTTTAACACGTCGAAGAAAACTTCATATCAAAAGCTCTGTTAGCCCATCAGGACCTGAAAAGTTAACTGAAAAGAAAGTAAAGTATAATTTTTATTATTTAAAAATTCTTAAAGCGTATAAATACGCAAAAATTCCACTGTAAAAAAGTACTGAAATCCACACCTTTTTTGTCCAGTCTGTCGTCCTGGGGCAGTACCACCACTTTCGAATGTAACACCCGTGAAGTGACTTTGTCGCGTTTCGGGAATAGTTTGAAAGTAGCAAGGTATAAGAGAGGAGTGTGCACTGTCAATCTAGATGGTACATGCTCGTCTCCTCAAGCCGGCATAGTGGAGGCGACTGCAGTCCGTAGAGATTTCTCTGTGGGAGCAGTTGTTTCCATTCATGGACCGCACTCTAGCTTTACATCAGGCGGAGTGTTGTCACATGTCGAGCTACAATAATAAAAAAAAAAAACCTGCAATCGTTTCCGTTTTTGCAGTTGGTAATAAAATTAAATCGTGAAAAAGAGCTGTAGAAATCAAACGCTTTTACGTTTTCAGTCAACACTTTTATGAAGTTTTTAATCTCATATTAATCTTTTTATATTAACCCGGTACAACATCAGCTTAAAAGTATTTCTATTAACTTTATAAGTGTCAGAATAAAAATATATATATATTTTATATGGAAAGAAATAATAAGAAACAGTGTTTAAAAATCATTATTATCGTAATATATTATAGTATTTTTTATCATATAATACCTATCAAGATATAATATTGCCTTATCTTTGACGACCAAACTTATTACATACTTCACACCCCTTACTTACATAATAACACGAAAGCTAATTGTTAGGACCCTTGTCCATATTATTTTTCTTTTTCTTTGAGAGATTTTTTTTTATTGGAAAAAATAAATATTGAGTGTATTGAGGAGTGAAGAAATTGTAGTAAATGGATCTTTTATCTCTGTCAACCTAGTAAGCTCTAAAAATTTGAACAATTTATTTAAAAAATAATTTAAACATTTTTACATTGGTTAATATTAAATCACAAAAAAAAACTCAGCAAAATATATTCAAAAAGAATAAAAATCACAATATAATCTCGATAAGAAATTGTTCCTAATTATACAAGAATAGAGGTTCTGGTACAAGTTATAGTAAGTTAAATAGACGGGATTAGTAGAAGTTCGTTAGCGAAAGAAAGTTTCATTGGAGTGTCTTTGAGGAATAGAAAGGAAACGTAATCAAAGAAGTACTTAGAAAATAGCTTTTAAATTGACTGACTTTTAAATCAAGCGGCCGTGGTCTAGCAGTAAGACGCGTGCACTCACGATCGATGAGAACCGTATTCGAACCTCGCTAATTCTGGCCGGTACCAATGTAACTTTGTTATATGTACTTTGGTCGCTCATTAAAGAGTGGTAGCCAACTGATGATGGTTATTTGTCCAGTTTGCCGTCCTGGGGTTAGTACCAATAACCATAGTAGTGTCAATCTAGATGGTACATGCTCGTCTCCTCAAGCCGTTTCTCTGTAGTAGCAGTTGTTTCATGGACCGCACTCTAGCTTTATATCAGGCTGAGTATTGTCACATGCCGAGCTACAATGAAAAAAACTTTTAAAAATTATGTTAAATATCGATTTTTTGTAGTTTAGTAATTTTAAGGATTTTTTTTTTTTTTTTTATTGTACCTCGACAACACACACACCACAGAGTGCGGTCCATGAATGGAAACAACTGCTACTACAGAGAAATCTCTACGGACTACAGTCGCCTCCACTATGCCGGCTTGAGGAGACGAGCATGTACCATCTTGGATTGACAGAGCACACTCCTCTCTTATACCTAGCTACTTTCAAATTATCCCCGAAACGCGACAAGGTCACTTCACGGGTGTTACATTCGAAACTGTTGTTACAAACGAAAAATTTTACACTACTACAGGGTTTTACAAAGTTTTGACCTGGACCGGAAGTGACTGTGATATCTCGGAAACAGAACGAGTCGGGCTGATTGTTTGGGAACAAAAGTTATATAGAGTTATAATTTAGTTCACATTCATTTCAATGTTAACAGACGCTGAACGTGAAGATAATGTGAACAATAACAAAAGATAACAATAGTGCACCATATCGCTATGACAAAGCTCTAAAAGGTTGTATTCAAGAGAAAGCGAGTTACCATCTAACTAGCTGTTATTCGCAACCTCGTTTTTTTTGTTGTAGCTCGGCATATGGCAACACTCCACCTGATGTTAAGGTAGAGTGCTTTCCATGAACGAAAATAACTACCAGTCTCCACTATGCCGGCTAAGGACTTTCAAACTCATCCTGAAACGCCTTCGCCACTGGGTTAGTAACCATTACAAGTCTGTCTGGTTGATACTGACAAAATAACTAATTACAATTTTTTTTTATTGTAGCTCGGCATGAGACAACTCCGCCTGATGTAAAGCTAGAGTGCGATCCATGAATGGAAACAACTACTACACAGAAACCTGTGCGGGCAGCAGTCGCTTCGACCATGCCGGTTGGAGGAGACGAGCATGCACCATCTAGATTAACAGTGCACACTCCTCTCGTTATACCTGGCTACTTTCAAACTATACCCGAAACGCGACAAGGTCGCTTCACGGGTGTTACATTCGAAAGTGATGGTACTAGCCCAGGACAGCAGACTGGGCAAATAACCATCCGTCTACCACTGATTTTGTGTAATTTTTAGTTTATATTTTTAGGTAAAGAAAGAGGTCAAAGTTTCAATATAGAATAGGATGAATTGTCAACCCTTGAAATAGCTAAAGCAATCATCGTATAGACAACCATTTTTCTTGCCCTTTTGTTTATATCTTTGGCGATTACATATAGCTGGCGTTCAATTCAGTGAATCAATCAATTTCTGTCAATCGTTCAATATTTTGATAGATTTGATATGAAACATAAACTGTTTGTTTTCTTGATAATACTATAGAAACATATACAAATTTTATGTCGCATTCGTCTCCGCTATGCCGGCTTAAGCCATCTAGGTTGACAGTGCACACTCCCCTCGTTATACTCGGCTACTTTCTTACTTAGACCTAGGTCACTTCACGATTGTTACACTTAAAAGTGGTGGTGCTAGTGGTTCTACCCCAGAACAGCAAATAGGGTATTATATTGGGGTAATATGGTATGCCTTCCACTCTATAGATTTCATAATTAACAATAAACTTTTCTTCTAATACCATATTGTTTTACACGTCATTAATGTTTACGGTTTTAAAACCACAATGCTACACTAACTGTTGCAATAATAAAAGCGAAATTCTAGCTATTGTTTATCCAGTTAAATGTCTATTTACTCTATTACTAAATAGTAGCATCGTAACACTATTGTTGTTTTCATAAACTCTACATAAACCTAGATTATACTTTAAACATTTTAGTAAAGTTTATTTTTAATCAAATTCGTGATACTTAGTACCGTACCTTAAAACTTCGGTACCAATGTAATTGTGTTGAACGTATAATACTTTGGTCGCTTATTGTCCATAGTATAATATTACAATACAATACAATTGTCACGCCTTTTTCCCACAGGGATAGGCAGAGACAACGGAACGCCACTTACCACCATCCTGACACAACACCCTCGCTTCCTTCATATCCACAATTCTCTTCATGCACGCCCGACGGTTATGGGCACTAGGCAGCCCAGCTTTCATGAGGATGTCTCCTATTTGATCCGAAAATACCCTTCTTTCTTCTTCGGGTCTGCCTTGTTTAACGCATCCATTCACATCAGATTTATATATTCCTTTCGTCAATCTCCTTTCATTCATCCTTTCCATGTGCCCAAACCATCGAAGCATTCCTTTCTTCAGTATAATATTAATTTAGTTTAATTAATAAAAGTGGTAAGCACCGAAACTGGCACCGAAAAAGTAAGTGAATATTAAATATTGATTAATAAACGACACGATATAAATTCAAGATATTTAAATACATATTTTAAGTACCATGTATAAGGTGTACGTTGTCAACTTGGAAAGTGCACATTCATCTCCTCAATCCGTGTTAGAGGGAGCGACTTCTGTCTGCAGATTTTTTTATTGTAGCATTTGTTTCCGTTCAGGAACCGCGCTATAGCTTAACGTCAAGCAAAGTGTTGTCACATGTCGAGCTACAATAATGACTATTTAAATATTAAAAACAAAATGAACTAAACCTAATTTTGTGTTATCATGGTAAAATCCTGAAGCTCGTGGCATGTAATGAAATTGTTAGCAATCTGTCTTATTTACGCTTCCAACACGAATGGTTACCTAAAATAAATATGTCTATCGTCAGAATTCACTAACGGAACTGGTTTTCCTTCGAATTGAATAAATACGTTGATCTACTATATAATTGCAAAGAAATATAACTGCATGTTATTTTTTTTTTTCTTTTGAAATCATTCTTCTGACTATTCATGCCAGTCTATTCATTCCGGACTCTATAAATAAAGGGTAAACATATCATCCGATACTGAAAATGATGTCGAGTTTCTTGTGACTTCTTTCCTCTAGTCTGCCGTCCTGGGGTAGTACCACCACTTTCGAAAGTAACACCCGTGAAGTGACCTTGTCGCGTTTCGGGAATAGTTTGAAAGTAGCCAGGTATAACGAGAGGAGTGTGTACTGTCTACCTCATTCTACCTGAATGGTACTCGTCTCTTTAAGCCGGCATAGTGCTCGCACGGGTTTCTCTGTAGTAGCAGTTGTTTCCATTCATGGACCGCACTCTAGCTTTACATCAGGCGAAGTGTTGTCACATGCCGAGCTACAATTAAATAAAAACCTATTATTAATTAACTGACTAAATCAATCCTATAAACTCAGGAAAAGAAATTACCTTAATTATTTCAATAATACATTTCTGTAACCAATGTTAATTAAAATTTTACAGCCTCTTTGGCGAGCAGCCTCAGTAAGTGGAGGTCCCTAATTCGGTTTTTGATATTTGCAAGTGTATTTGGGTGTTATTTATAAATTAGTATTGTCTTTGCTTTGATGTAGTAGCGAGTCTTGTTAATTATATGTGGTTTTATTTATATTATTGCCTCAATTTGTTTACATTTTTGAATTGTTAAGAAATAACTTACCATATAAAGTCAAAAGTTAACTAAAAAAAATAACAATCTTAAAATACTTCATTCCTTTCAATTTCCAGTCGAGTCGATTATCCAACCGAGTGAAGGGACAAAGTGAATTTAGGTAGAGAACGCCCCAAATGTAAAAAGTTAGATAAAAACTTTGTGGAATATTATAATATTTTTTCAATGTTCACAGCTTGTTTCAAAATTAATCTTTGAGATTTAGTTTGCCACAGCGCCAAGTATCAGTATGCAAAAACCACTCCGTCGCAGAGTCCATCACTAGTGATTGTGTATTAGTAACTTGAAAAGAACAACGAGATAAGAGGTCATAAATATTAATCGAAGAAGTCTGAATAAATTCAACAAGAACCTCGAGTTTTTCATCATCGGAATCCTGAAAGTTTGTAATGACGGTATCGATTAGGGAACCTGTCACCAAGGGCCGTATAAAAAAAAGTTGGATAAACTTGCAAAATGAGAGAATCCTCTAGAGCCCGGTCTTTGTAGATGTCTTAAGTAATGCTGATCAACTCTTGTTTATTCCCACAAATTCGAAGGAAAATCTCAATTTTCCTCAAATTTTCCGGTCACTTGAGATGCATAAATTAGCAATATATTATCCATGCCTTATTTTTATTGTAAATTGAGTTATCTAGTTTTATTCATGTTTACTTAGGTCACGCCTTTGTACTGGGTTAGGCAAATACCACGAAGCGCCGCCGATTTCTCTCTATATACCACTTTTGCCTATATCACATTATTATTATTATATATATCACACCTTGTCGCGTTTTGGGAGCAGTTTGAAAGTAGCCGGGTATATGTATATAGATGGTGAATACTCGTCTTGTCAGGCCGGCATAGCAGAGGCGACTGCTGTCTGTAGAGAATTCTCTGTAGTAGCATTTGTTTCCGTTCATGGACCGCACTCTAGCTTTACATCAGACGGAGTGTTGTCGTATGCCGAACTACAATAAAAAATATCACTCATGCATGCACGTCAGTTGAGGGTGCTCTTCACCTATCTAAGCAAAAACTGTTATCCATCTTCCCTCAATAAATCCCTTTAGTTAATCTCCATTCATCCCCAATGCATATGTAAACACAAAATAATAAATTATAAGTCGTGACGACGCGCATGGAAATTTAATTAATATTAGATGGAAAGAGGGTAATTATAAAAACATTAATTTATCCCATACATTAGATTAAAAACCTTTAAAACACGGCATTCGTTAAGCTTTCTTATACAATTTGTTTAAGACATCAATATGTACAACAGAGACCTATGTGTATGGGTTTACAATTAGGGAAGTGTAGATAATATAGATTAATTTAGTCGACACGTGTTTCTGGAAAATTTTTATAATTGCTTTGTTCTTTTTTTATCAAAAAAATTTGTTAAAAATTGCGATCGTAATATAGTAATCGTGAGGTTTCGTTCGGAACTAAACCATTGACAATGAACAAGAAAAAATAATCATGTGTCAAAAGTTCAAACAAACTTTTGATTTTTAAAAGTTCCTGTTAATTAAAACATCGTGTTTAACTGTTAGGTTGGTACTTTATATTCTATCTTGTCAAACTGTCCGAAGGTCGAAGTCAAAGGTCGAAGAAGGTCATTACAGTTTTTCAAATATCTCCTCGATTCTAAAGTTGTTTCAGACGGGAGTCAAAAAATTCTTCAAATTGAAGTGATATCTCGAAATAGTTTTCGATTCACCATGGGTTAGTTTTATTGGACCTTGCCCATTACGCTTTCACAGCGTGAGGACTCTCCACCAATCGGATCGCTTCATTTGTCCGATTGGTAGAAAGATCTCAGTTTACGCTGTGAGAGCGTTGATGTAAAGTCTTACTTGGCCTATATATTTAAGGGAATTATCTGATTTAATGGTTAAGATAATAGGATTTAACGTTCCGCCAGATGCCCAAATCAAGACCATATGAATGCCGTCCTCCAAACCTGTCAAGATAGCTACTCTCACAACGACCTCTAGTGGCATCTAGAGTAGTAATCTAAACATAGTTCAGTCGACCAATCATAGTATCGAAAACTTTTTTAAATTATTGTAGCTCGGCATTTGATCTAGATGGTACATGCTCGTCTCCTCAAGCCGGCATAGTGAAGGTGATTTGTAGGTTTCTCTGTAGTAGCAGTTGTTTTCATTCATGGAGTGTTGTCACATGCCGAGCGACAATAAAAAAAAACTTCGCCTGATGTAAAGCTAGGGTGCGGTCCATGAGTGGAAACAACTGCTACTACAGAGAAATATCTACGGGCAGCAGTCGTCTACACTATGCCGAGACGAGCCTGTACCATCTGGATTGACACTGCACACTCCTCTCGTTATACCTGGCTACTTTCAAACTATTCCCGAAATGCGACAAGGTCACTTCACGGGTGTTACATTCGAAAGTGGTGGTACTACCCGAGGACGATAGACTGAACAAATAACCATCATCAGTCTGCCTACCACTCTTTAATTGTGCCTATAGGCACTGAGCGACCAAAGTACATATAACAAAGTTACATTGGTACCGGTCAGAATTAGCGAGGTTCGAACACGGGTCTCGCAGATCGTGAGTTCACGCGTCTTACCGCTAGACCACGGCCGCTCTAAACCAGCTTCCGGCGTTACACCGAATTAGTGGTAATCGAACAATTGATTTATTTCTCCATGTACCGTCATATTTATACACAATTCAAGTTATTTATGCTTTAATTGGTGCTATAATTAATGTATCACGTTAATGTAACTATAACGCGTTGTCCTATTAACGTCAATACTATTGGCATTACAGAGCAAAACATTTAATGTAGCTATAATTTTAACGCATTAATTATCGCGCGGTTGGACGCAACCATTAACATTAACACTAACGCAAGTGGAGCCTTAGCATTAAAAAGAATATGTCTTAATGTAGTTAAAACTTTTGAAAGTAGTATATTCACAAGAATTGTATTGTCCCTCGAATTTTTTCCTCTCAATTTTTTTTGTAAGAAGCAGACAATACAAAAAAGTCTGGCTGGAAATTACGAAACTTTCTATGGCTACAAATAAAAAATAAACACCTTTTCATATAATAACCATCTATATATTCTAGACCTCAAAGTTTTACTGTTTTTTTTTTACACGAAAGGGAAAATAGTTAATATAATTTTTAACTTTATGTTAATTAGGGATGGTTATAGTTAGCGGTAATACTTTTAAGGTCAAATGTAGTTCGCATAATAACTTATGTAACGATAAAATTTATCTAAAACATATGTATAAGTTTTTGAGATTTGTGATACATTAAATCAAGTATAACATTTGTGAAATACAATTCGCGTTTCGAGCAGAGTGTGCTTTGTCAACTTGCACGGCATAGTGAAGGCGACTCCTACCTGCGGCCACTATGAAAATAAGACGTTCGTGACAGCTGAAACAATAAATCAAATTCTAAAAGGAAAACAACAAAAGTATAGTCTCAATAAAGATTATTATTATTATTATTATTATTAAATATATCGTAGAACCGAAAAAAAAAAAAAAAAAAAAAAAAAGACAAATAGCGGGATAAAACTCTAAGAAAACGTTACTAATGAAATAATAAATGGGTTAGTTGAAGACGATTTAGAGAAAAAAAAACATAATGGCTACTAAATTTTTATTGCCTCCTTTAAATCGTAATTCGAGTCGTGGGTTTATTTTTCTTCGTTTAACGTAATTGCGAGGCAGAAATAGTGACAACTTTATAAATGGTTTCTTGGCTTGAGCGTTTTAAGATGTGTTTGAGATTTTATACAGGAAATACCCATTTTTGGGCCCACTTGATACCTAGTTACAAAACAAAATTCTAAACTAATCCTTTTTTTTTATTAATTCATTTTAATGATATCAACACATCATTTACCAATCAATAAAAACAGATATCATCAATTATAATTAAAGCATCTAAAAAAATAATCTTGTGGCAACCAATAGAGGTTGCAAAAAGTTTTCTTTTAAAAAGTAAGATGTCAAAATATGTCAAAGATGTCAATCCTTTGTTTTTTTATGTCCGGAGATATATTATTTTACTAAACCAAAAACATGTTTTATTTAATTTAATTGGAGTATCTCTTCTCACTCCAAAATCTAATTACTCAATAACCCGGGTGAAAAAATTAAAACTAATTGTAAGAAGTATATTTATTTTTCTACAAAATAAATATAAATACTAAACTATCCATCGAGACTATGTCATAGAAAAATTAGGCTCAATTTACTGTTGCATATTCTTCGTTGGCGCAGCTACGGTATCGGGTACCCTCAGGGAGATCTCCTAGGACCCTCTGACCAGCAGTACAAGGAGCGCGTGCCACGAGATGTTAGCTAACAGACCTAGACTTAAAATTCGCATATCACACACCACCAATCCTGGATTTTTATAGTTATTATTTATATCTATTTATAGCTATTTTATAGTTATTATACGATAATAAAATACGAATAAAATTCAATTAAATATTTAACGTTAAGTTTGCATTATGTATAGAAAAAGTTCCAAACGCATAAAGCATTTGTCGAAATCGAAAAATGTTTCGTTGTTTTGGTATTCGTACACTATCTAACATCGGTCCCGTTGATAGGGAGTATCATAAAAATCCTTTCTTAGCAACCCTTCCTTAGACCATAAAAGAAAGTGGGACACGACAGGAATTCCCTCAAACATTTCTTTTCATTTCCTAGAAATTTTAACCGTAGTCGCTTTTTGTTTTATAGTTTTTGCTCGTTTACAAGTTTTCGTTTTTTAGTGAATTTATTTAAACGATACAATTTATTTTGTGTTGTTTCATTGCGGTTATTTCTAAAAGTGGTAGGTAGAGCTGTCTTGGGGTGGCACAAACACACTCAAGTGTAACACCCACAAATCTGGACTCTCATGCCAACCATTGTCTCTGTCTATCTTTGTAGAATTGACAACGTAATACTATAGATTAATTCCTGGTACAAAACACTGGAACAGTGTAAACCAGTCCAGTATTTACAGTCAGTTTTCCAAATGGATTTAAGCACGCGATCGCCAACTTCAACGTACAAAACAAAAACTACAATTACTCGTACATTTGTAATTACTTTTAAAGTTTATTGACCCCAATTTGTAGTCCTGTATTAATTCGTTAAATGTACAATCAAATGCAAATGTTTTTGTATATATATACTTATGCTAAAACTTTTGATGAAAAGCGCAGAGGTAAGTAGATTATGTTAGATATTGAGTTGTTTTTTTTTGTTATTCCTATACTAAGCAATTTATATCAACGTATATACAGTGACCAAAGTACATATAACATACTCACAAAGCCGGCATAGCGGATGCGACTGCTGCCTGCGGATAACCCTCTCTGATAGCAGTCATCTCCGTTCATGCATCGCACTCTCCGCTTCACATCAGGCGCAGTGCGGTCATATGACGTGCTAACATAAAAAAAAAACTCTTAGTTACATTGGTACCAGCCAGCGTGGTCTGAACACGGATCTCATCAATTCACGCCTTCTACTGGTTGACCGCGGCCACTTTTGTTTTTGTGTTAATTTTTATATTTAATGAAAGTGGATAAAAACTCTTTTGTTTCCCAGGGTTGGATTGGGATATCTAAACACATCATATTAATTATAGACAAACCAAATTGCAGCGACAGCTTGCAAGAATATAAATAATATGATATCATTAAAAAAACTGTATCTTACATCTCTGTGGGAAAAATATTGTGCCAGAATAGTGGAAGCTATTTTAATAAAGTTTAATTAATGGACATTAGTGGTTTGTAATTTCTATTTACATGAAAACGTCGCGGGTCGACAGCGAGTAGTAAATAAACTTACAATTTTCTTATACGTATATGTTTACTTAATTACTCTGTAGAATTCCGAAAGAGCCACAAAAATAAACAGAAGTCGAGTATTCGAGGAAATGTACAGTTACGAATATAATTTTAGAAATTGGGTATCATTACATGTACAAATAAACTTTAACCTTTAAACAAAC
Organism: Tinea pellionella; assembly: GCA_948150575.1. NCBI lineage: Eukaryota > Metazoa > Arthropoda > Insecta > Lepidoptera > Tineidae > Tinea > Tinea pellionella. The sequence goes on from OX411246.1 coordinate 1,889,764, forward strand.
TGAGATGTTTACGAGTTATTTCTCTTTGTCTATTTAAAATTTGACCTGTTAAATTAAAATTAATTTATTTCGTTGGTTCATAGCACCAAAAAAAAATGTTAAAAGTAAATTACATTTTCAGTTACGTGGTTATTAAATTTAACTAAATAAAATGTTAATTTTTTTGTTGTGTATAGCTTGTAATTGGAGTGCTTTGCTTTAGGTCATGTATTTGTGTATTGAATAACTTGTGCTCTGTTGGTATATCTATCCTAAATTAATAAATTAATTAATTAAATTCGTAAATCAACATTAAGTTAAGTCATAACCTTTATTTTTGGACCCTTTTTTTAAATTTTTAATTCAAATACTTTAGATAGACTTTATTGAAATGTTAAAAGTAAGTATACTTGTGATGTAATTAATAACTAACAAAAATCTACAAAATTAATATATATATAGAAGAATAAAAAAATATAGGTGGATTATAATTCAACTGATTACTAAATTATTTAAATTATAATTGGTACTAGGTCAAATATAAGAAGCAGAACGGATGTTTGACCGACGTTGTTGCTTCAAGTGTACTAAAGAAAATAACGAATGTGGATTTGTTGCACAACTTGTTTGACAACTAATTAATGAGTTCGTTTAAGACGTCTTCACATTGAAGACTCAATTTAGCGACTTCATTAATTGCTTTATTTTATAATGTCGATGAGAATAGACATTTTTAAGGTATAAATAAGACCGGTCATTTTGAAAAAAAGATGAGTTTGAATTAAAAATAAAATAATAATTATAATTAGCTAACTATGAATTATATTTTACTGAAGCTCAGAATATCGGGCAATTCTCGAATGTAGTAGACTCAAAACGTACAAATTCATTTCTATGACATTTCATTTCTACTAGTTTTGTAGTCAATACGAAATCGTGTTCTAGAAAGTAGTAATTTACGTAATTTTAAAAATATAATGCAAATTATTTTTAAACTCTACTTTGCAACTAATTTCCGCTAATCCAGGTTAGTGAAGGTAGGTAGGTACACAATCACATCAGCTGTCAATGTTAGACCCTTCACCAACACGCAAAAACCTCTCAGCGCGGCATCCTCAGGAGACGTGTAGTCGCTGCGATTTCGCTCCGGTGTCTGTCTGACAGCGATGCGTTTTAATCCAACCTAATTTGAATAATTCCGATTCTTTGTTTTCTCTATACATGTGCATATAAATAAGCTGCTACTCCACCTGCAGTCTGTTATACCTCTATCTAAAAGACCGGCCCGTTAATACGTAATACAAAATAGGCAACGTCATAATTTCGTTGTATTAAATTTCGCTAGTTACCAGTTAAACGACCGAATGATTTAACAATTTCACCCGTACATTTTACCTGGTTTAAAATTAAGCTGGCCTTATCGTCTAATTGCAATTGCAAAGGGGCTAGCACGCCCGCCCGCTAGAAGCCAACTTAAACCTAATGAAAAATAGTTCGTTATGTAATAGGAAACTGAACCTTATGTACTAACCATGACAATGACATGTAATGACATTGACATTTTCAACAACAGACTATCTGTGTTCAAAAATAGTTTGAGACATCTTAATATTTAGTGTGTTTGTGTGTAAAGTATGAAATGATTAACTTAACGTGTGACAATGTTGGTAAAACTGCTTAGTTGGACTGTATTTGTAAGACTGTATTTTAAGATAATAATTTGTATTTTAATATTTTTAATATTTGTAATAATTTGCATAAAAATTTGTATTGAATTGTATTATTTTGTATTGCATTGTATTGTATTTATAGTATGCGCACATGCTTTGGCATGCAAGCCAGCCTAACTCTCGACTGTATTCGTACTATGACATGTATATGCTTGCATGCCGTTTTGTGCGTCGAATTTAATAAATAAATAAATAAATAAATAAATAACCGAAAGATATGAAAGTCGGATAAGTATAATTATGATTAATGATATGAGACTGATATGCCATATGAAAAAGTTTTTTTACATACACACTGTATATTTAAATTGAAAGACAATATTTTCGTTTTCAGAATGTGTTAGTTAAGTGTAATTAAAAGTGAAAATGTATTAGTGTTCAGCTAATAATGTATAAAAAATCGGCTGATATCGTTAAAACACAGGGCAGTGATGATAGTGTGGATATTGACAGTGGGCAAGTGAATAAATCGGCCGATCAGTCGCCCGATCAGTGTTACGATGTGTCGTTCGAGGAGTTGCGGAATCGATTCGACACTAGCGCCGCCTTGTCGAGGCGGGAGAACCCGGCAAATCCAGCGACTCACGGGAGTGCCACTCGTCAAGTAGTGAGTGGCAAGCTCTTCAAGAAATGTAAGAGCGCCACTTTTCAGATAGATGGCGCTACTTATACCATAGGTAAGGGATACTAAATTATTATTATTATTCTTTTTTATGTTATAATGTTTTTAAACTAGATATATAAGAAAATTGGCGCGTTTAGTGCCTTAATAATTACATAATTCGTTTACACATATTATTATTATTTGTGAATCGGAACCGGTTCTCTTTGAATATCGGTTTTCTTAACAAATTAACGCGTAAAAAAGGTACTGTTATTATTATAAAAACGGGGCTCCGTAAAATCCACAATGGTAGAACATGAGTAAAGAAGGCGAAAGAAATGTGTAAAGGTCGTCACTATGTATTTTTTATAATAATATATAATTACAGATAAATTTCTACAGGCAGCAGTCGTCTCCGCTATGCCGGCTTCAGGAGACGAATGTGCACCATCCAAATTAACAGTGCACACTGGGTCACTTCACGCGTGTTACATTCTGAAGTGGTAGTACTCACCCCAGGACGGCAGACTGGGCTAATAACTATCATCACTTTGCCTACCACTTTTTAATAGCGCCTGAGCAACCAAAGTATATATAACATAGTTACATTGGTATCGATCAGAATTCAGTGAGATTTGAACACGGGTCTCATCGATCGTGAGCTCACACGTCCGGGCGTCCTACCGCTAGGCCACAGCCGCTCAAAATACTAATAAATAACTAATTAACATGATTTAGTAAATAACGTATTCTTAGGGTCGCTTTTAGGGTAGTAGTAAAAACTGTATATTACTATGAGATGTACAAATTGGTATATATAAAATAAACTAAAAATAGTTTTAAATCGAGTATAAATAATTATTATTCCGGTTCCCAAAATATATTCTTTTGACGTCATTGGTCAACTGTATTTCATTCTATTAAGTACCTAAAATTTAGTTGTATTTTTATAAATATAAATATAACTATTATTTCTAAAGACATGTTTACGCCAATTAATTAATCTAATGACGTACGTACCTATGTCGTAGATTTAATATTACAATACAATATTCTAATTTTTATGATTATTATTAATTTTTTTTGTTATTTAAAATAAATATTAGTTTATGTTTAAAATATTCCAGTTAACGATTATTTAAAATTCAACATACATGAACAAAAAACTAGACAATTTAAATAGAATATCTTTTCCCAAATAAAAATCACATACCTCTTCGGATGTAGCCAGGTATAACGAGAGGATTGTGCACTGTCAATCTGGGTGGTGCACATCAAGTCGACATAGCGGAAGTTAGTGCTGCCTGTAGATATCTATGGTTTTTTCCGTTCATAGACGGCTACAAATTGTTTATGCCGAACTACAAAAACCTTAATCCTACTTCTTTCTGTCACTTCCATGATTGAGCGGGAAAAGTATCTGCATTCTGCGTCTTATCGACAAAATTGGCTGTAGAACGAAACGATTCGACGTGTCCTTTTTATATTGCACGAAAGATAAATGGAAAGTTTTGCCCTCCCACGTGAAAAATCACCTTCCCCGAGCACCTAGGCCGGCATAGTGACGTTGATTCTAGTCGTCAGCACCAATGGACCTCCAATATGTGTAATACTTATTTATATATATATATATACTGAGCGTCGTAAAATAGTTTTATATGTATATTACACACCCTCTCACATACACCCCATTCACATTTCATACTGCACACTGAGAGGACCGCACATACACGCACACTCGCATACACATACATACACACACTACAGCTAATTTTTAATTTTAATTAAGTTTTAAGTTAAGTTTAGGTCGAGCACTGCCATTGGAGATACAGTCGCCAGACTAGTTTCAATGGCAGTGAGCCTTGTACTCAGGACCAAATAAATAAATAAATAAATAAATTTATTATATTTGATATAATAATTAATACCTTAATTAATAAATTATTGCAAAACAATCGTTTATTTTGTAGTGCGAATTTCCTAGTTTCAGGAACATTATAACAAAATACAATAAGATATAATTTAGATTGAGAGACAATGTTAGTCAATAATTAGTTTACATTCCGATCACGTTAGTTGGATCCCTGTAAAGGTCAAGGACGTTTAAGGGCTGGTATTTGAAATTTTGATTAACTAAAGTTAATCATTATCCTAAACAACTTGTGACCCATATTCGACTATGTTATCTAAAATCTTTCTTTTAAAAATTAAAGTTTTCAGGACCCCTGTGCTGTAACCTGCATTACTAAGCTGCACTGCTGTCACAGAAAAGTGTCTGCAGATAGTAGCCGCCACTATGCCGGCTTGAGTATACGGATGTACACTATCCAGTTTGTCAGTGCACACTCCTCTCGAAGCAAGATTTGGTTACCTCACGAGTGAAAGTGATGGTACAAACTGGTTGTAACCATCATCAGTCTTCCTACTACACTTTAAAATGAGTTAAACCTTATTATGGAAAATGTGTTTGAATATTCATTAAATATTCACTTTATTATTCATTCAAATTAGGAACTTTGCTTTGTAATAACAAATATGTATTTTAATAACTTAAAAGTAGAAGAATACTAATTTCATTCAAAATTTCACCCGACAATTTGCGAAATAAAGCACAATGCCCACTTTTTTTTAATGTAGCTCGACATGTGACAACACTCCGCCTGATGTAAGGCTAGAGTGCGGTCCATGAATGGAAACAACTGCTACCACAGAGAAATCTCTACGGGCTGCAGTCGCCTCCACTATGCCGGCTTGAGGAGACGAGCATGTACCATCTAGATTGACAGTGCACACTCCTCTCTTATACCTGGCTACTTTCATACTATCCCCGAAACGCGACAAGGTCACTTCACGGGTGTTACATTCGAAAGTGGTGGTACTGCCACAGGACGACAGACTGGACAAATAACCATCATCAGTCTGCCTACCACTCTTTAAACTACCACACTACTCGGGCCCACTTGATACCTAATAGTTTGTTAACAAAACAACATTCCCAAATAATACCTTATTTCTTCATTAATTGATTTTAATTATATCAAAATACCGTTTCCTAATCAATATACAATATTTAATAACATAAAAAATAAATATTATCAATTATTAAAGCTTTTAATACAATAATAACCTCTTATATTGTACCAGAAAAAGTCTAATTACTCAATAACTTGGGTGAAAAAATTAAAACTGATTAGTATTTTTTAGATTAGATAAGGAATGTAGATTTATTTTCCTACAAAATAAATGATCGTGAAACTCGTGAAAAAAAAATAGTGGGCCCATTTCTCTTAGGCGAATGGACATTCTCCTTTAATCGGAAGAAGTCCACTTACTACAATTGAAACGATAAAAAGAAATAAAATTAAATATTCTGCCGGAGAATACCGCAATAGCTGTTAGTTCGATCTGTAGCACTATAAACAACTTTTTTTATTAAATTGTCTTATTTAATATTAATTATACAAAACGATAATAACCTGAAACCGTGAAAAGTGGGAGAAACCGTGTATTCCACGGAAAATGATATGTAATTTACAAAAAATTAGCATGTTTTGAAAAACCAGCCCGGGTTGTTGATTTAGTTACAAAGGGGCTGCTTTTCCCCTAAAGACAGAGTTCATGATAAGCCACCCAATTTGAACAGGATTCCAATTTCAGCCTACAATTTTTTGTTTTATTATTTTTTATTTTGTAAAGAGTGTTGATTTGTTCAGTCTGCCGTCCTGAGGAAGTACCAGCATTTTCAAGTGTAACACCCCTAAAGTGGCAATTCGAATTGACCCGCTTAGGTAAACAATGCACATTCGTCACCTCTAGCAGGCATAGCGGAGGCGACTGAGGCCTACAGTCTGTAAACATTTTTCTGTAGTAGCAATTATTTCTACGTTCCAGATTAAAATTAGGCATTATGTTTTTAGGTATAACAATGACCACAAATTGCGTATAATTATAGACGTTAGTCCAGATGTAGTTATGACTTTCAACAACAGACAGTGCTGCTGGTGACTGGTGCACACTTCAGGACATTCATTTGCGACTGCAGAGTACTGACGGCAGTAAATAAAATATTTATAATTTAAATTTTTATTATTTCATGTTAGAACTTATTTTAAGGCTTCTTCAGTACCTGTGGATGTAGAAGCATGTGGTCGAGTCATCTTTCAAGCCACCAGTCGCCTGCCTAGTCGCGCGCAGCCTTCCACGCGAGGCGGTCGTCCGGTGTCAGCATGACCGCCGAGCATACGCGATAATTCGTTAAAACTCTTTTAGTGTATACATGCCCTAATATCTATAAAAACATAAATAAAAAATTATATTAATATATTTTTAGTTAAAAAGCTAAATTGGTTAGTTATACTTTTTTGTATGTAAGAATCCCACCTGTTGAGCGAAAGTTTGCAGGTCGTGTCCAAGAACGAATTTGTTTACAAACGTTAGGGGGTGAGTGACGATCCCTACTGGCCTTTGCTAAGGCTATGTGACGTAATGTTTTATGATCACTCAATATACGCAACAACTGTGACGGAAAAACATTCTCTGTGTGAAAATAGAATTCCTTATTTCCACCGGCGCGCTTTGTCATGCGTCTCATTTTAACGATCTATGAACTATATTTACCATTTGAAATTTTTAATAATAAACCATGTTTGTTATAGTTCAAACAAACTGAACGATGACTAAACAATAGCGGTTATTGTTATCATACGTAAACAATATATTACATCACCTGAAACTAATTGACACTCGTTTGTATACCTGAAATAAGTATACGAAATATTTTTCTTTCTATTCACGTGTATTCCGATGTTGTCGTTCAAAACATTTCGTTTATTATTAAAGAATTAATTGTAATATTTTTCTTATTATTCTCTGAAAGAATTAATAAACGCACACAGACGTAGATTTAGCAATAGTAATTATTATATTCTATTCTTACCCGCTCGTTTGTATACCAGTATATTTTATTCATCCTGAAGAAGTATTAATAACAAAGGGCGAAATTGCTTCGTAGAATTTTTAATATTTGCGATGAAAGAGAATAGAACATTTAGCAAGAAATTTACTGTTTGTTAAAAGAAACAGCTAATAGGTGCAATAAAGAATTACTTGATCTTAATGCTCAATAATTTGTTTAATGTTTACATAATAGTGTAATAAAACGGTAATAAATATTATGTTCTTTAATCGTTAGTTAGTTGTGAGTCGTATTAATTAAGAGAACGAGCGGTTTCGACTGATCCAATTACACTCTCAATCAAAATTAACGGATCATTTCCGACTAATCAACTCGCGTATACTTTACTGTAATAATTCTTGAATTTTACATCTGTCCGTCACAATCGATCAACTTTTTTACATTATTATTATCGATACCATTAATCTTTGACGTCATACTGAACTTGTTATATTATTATGAGGGAATAGACGTAAAACAAATTAAACCGTATATTATATAAAAATTAAACCCCCTTTTTGGGTAATACCGATATCATATTATATTCTTTTAAAAATTAAAAAAGTGCATTTTTAAACAATTAGTGGTGTACCTACTGTTGTGAAAATGTGAATTTGAGTGAACACAATTGAGTTTGTGAATATTTCTTATACAATGCAGTGAATAATACTGTTATCAATATACAGTGGACATACGTATTCGGCTTGTATGAAATTTAAAGTGCTTTAATTGGAGATAGCGTATTATGTTATGATGCGGCGCAGTAAAGCGCTGCTCGAGGGCAGTCGGCAGGGTTCAGTTGATGCAAGTGGCAATCTGTCAGCGGATAAAGAATTAGTACATAAATGTCATAGTGACCCCGGCGGTGGAAGAGCTTTGGGAGCAATACCTAGAACAGCGAGACACAGATCAGCTTCGGGTGCAGCTAGAAAATGCGTGTTAACATTAGATGGCTATTCATATGTTATCGGTGAGTATTTTATCATGGCTTTCATTGACATCGTGTAATCTAGCCTCGGGCGTGTATCAGATAACATTACGCGTCGGTGTCAGACGTGACAATGTTGCTAAATATGACGCTATGGATTTTATCATAATAAAATGTAGTATCAGGTTCATTATTTAATCGTGTTATAATGAGTAATGTTTCATTAATTTTGTTTATGTGTGTAAATATTAATAATTATAATGTATCTTCATATTTCATTAAATTAGTTCGAGCTATAAGAATTCGTATGTTAGTATTTTTAAAGATTATAATTGGATATATTTTGGATTTGTACTACAAGACTCTATTTTTATGATTTACGATAGAAAACCTTATGAATTTTAATCTAATGATTCGTAGCTTCCGTTAGCATAGTACGTACTACTTAACTAGTGTTGTGCAAGTGTCGAGACATGTGGTGAAACAGGTTGTATGAACTTTGTATGACGCAAATGTCGATTGAATTTAAACCTGACTATTCCTTATACAGATATGTGAGTAACGCCTTCAAAGGCCTATAATAATAGCAACTACTTTAATATTAGATTTAATTGTATATAATTATTAATTGAAATTGATAGCTACGTATTGTGTAATGAGAGGTTAGAAGGATGACTACTAATTTACCTATAACAGATGTATTATATTTCAAATAGAAATAATTGTCAATTCTCCTCTACACTATGTCGAGAATCTTACCTGATTAAAAAAGTTCAGACAGTCCGCCCTTCCTGGGTGATGGGTCTTATCGATCGTGAATCAAACCTTCTATCGCTTGACCACGGTCGCTCAGTTAAAGTCATAGTTCAGTGCACGAGCGACGACAAAGTTGATTAATAACCTACATCAGTCTGCCTACCATTCATGTAAAAGGTAATGAAAAGAACTCATTTAACAGTTGCTCGCTAAGATTGTTGTTTATAGCTCAAGCGAAACGAGATATGACTATTAAAAGACGTGTAAAAATGAGGGCAAAGTTCTTCAAAGTCTTAGTTCATTCTTAAAAGGATAGTACCTAAGAATCTTTGCACAAAATTCAAAGAGTGAGTCGGAAATTAACGATTTTGTTTATTTATTAATAATATATAACAACAGAATAGATATTTGGAAAGGATGGATGAAAGGAGATTAATTAAAAGATTTATTGTGCGAAAGTGGATGGCAGTGTCGGAAGGGGACGCCCTAGGAAGGAAGGATGTGGTCGAAGCGAAAGTGGTATGTAGAGAAAGGAGTTGCTGGCGCTCCATGGTTTCTGCCTACCCCAGTGGGAACAGGGCGTGATATAATTAGTAGTAGAATATAGCAACAGATTGAAATGCTTCAAAAAATACTGGTCATACTTAAAAAAAAAACCAAACAAAACATAAATTTTATCAAGTATTATTAAGTTGAGTTTTTTTTAAATAATAAATTAATGATCAATACAAATTAATAACCAATTTCATTTACAGTTAATGAAATACGTCACGAGATAATAATTATAGTGTGTCGCGGTCCGATAATTTTGCTAATTAGATTTTAAGTAGGTATATCTGTAGTTATATTTTTTTTTATGATGTGCATCATGGTAATTTAGCTAGTAACTAATTTAAGTAATAATAATAATAATAAATAGTAGTAATTTTTTTGTTTTAATTCATTTTTATTTAGCGACTTTTAACCCGATTATTATTGGGTTATGCCAATTCCATCATAATATATAGAAGAATTAAATCTAATTTATATTATATCAGTAACTTAACGTTTTATCATAAAGAACTTTTTCTTAGTAGATTTATTGACCTTTTTTATTCAAACATACGAGGAAAGATTCGCAAATGTAAACTCTAGATATTCTTCACGGCACGTTAGAAATATTTATTTAGGAAAATCAATCATTGGTATTACTTTTTAAGTCAACATTTCGATATAATTCGATTGATTTTTGTCCCATACTTTTCATAATTCTTCATTTTTATAGTAATTTTTCATGAGACCGCATTCTGCCTGGTGTTAAGCTGAAGTGCGGTTTATAGTATTACCAAGAAATATCTACGAGGAAGTCGTTTTCGCATCGACTGCCCTGTTTAATGGGCAGGTGTAAACAGTCATTTGGACAGGGCAGATTTCTCTTGAAAGTGGTGGTATGGCAAACTGGCTTAATAATACGTTTTTTTTTTATCATAAACAGCGTATTAATAGGAACTAACCCTTGTATGACTATATGATAAGTATACACGCTATTTGCTGACGGGCACCGGGACATTGCATTACACAGCGACCTTTTGCTGACATTTTAAGCTAGATTTTAGGTCACAACCGCCAGACACACTAGATAAACCTCAGATTAATGAATAGCTTAGTCGACGGGTTTCATTAAAGCCCTGCAGTTCCATTTTTGCACAATTTAAGACTTAATCATTTTGGTTTATGATTTCGGATTACTTTTTTTGCTTTTGTTTTGTGTCGTCCTTTGTTGTAAATAATAACGATGTTATCTTTTATAAATTAACGTTATAAAAATGTTTGTTTTTTTTTAATAAAATAATAAATATGTTGAAAAAAAAATTGCCTACGAAATCATCAACCCCGTATTCAAATCTGCCAAATGTACGACTGGTAAGTAGCAAAGTTTTATAATCTAATAGGTACTTATATTTCTTTATTTTGAATCAAAATTACCTAGAAGAAATAATAATTGATAAATAAACACATTTTCTGAGATATTGGCTTCTCCCAATTCGCCGTCCTAGGGTGGTGACCAGCGTTGCCAGACGTCCCGATTTTGGCGGAAGAATTCAGAAACCGGCCATAAGAAGACTCAACTACCTAACGATAGGGTAAATCTGATTTAAAATATCATATTTTTATTGAAATAAATTTTCAATGGATATTTTTGATATCGTGACAATCACGTAAACGTAATTCAAAACTCAAATAAAAGTTACATATTTAAACACTTCCGATTATATATGTTTTTTACTATGTCCTGCTTTCGAAGAAAGAATCCCGCTTTTTTTCTCAAAAAGTTCCGAAATCCCGACTTGACAAAAAAAAAATCTGGTAACGCTGGTGGTGACCGTGAGAACTGTCGATACGGACAGCGCACACTCCTCAAATCGGTATAGTGAAGGTGACTGCTGGTTGTAGACATTTCTCTGTAGTATCACATTCTTAACATTAGGCGAAGTGTTGTCACTAGTTGTTGAGCTACTATAAAAAGGTCTATTATTTTAGTTCGTTTAATACATTTATATATTGAATCTACTCTGAAAAGTACATGGTTTAAGTAAACCCGAAGTGAATGAAGGAATAAACGTAGTAAAGTTGATTGCACAATAGTGGTATCTCAATAAAGCAATATTATGTGACAATTTGGCGCCTGTCTGCAGGTGGCCCTAAGCCCGACGTTATATTATTAAACCCTCCTTTGTATAGGATTAACAGGTCGTCTCCGAAGCTTTTATAGGATTACAAGTATATTTAAGTGTCTACTGTCTACACTTGACATTTGTCATGTTGGAAATTATGTTAATTTTTTACTTTTTTTTTAATTGTAACTCGACAAGACAAACACGTCGCCTGTTAATTAAATTGCGGATCATGCACGGAAACAACTGCTATTGCAGGCACCAATCCGCTATGCCGGCTTGATTGAGGTGACGAATGACAGTGCACAGTGCTCTCGTTATAGCCGTCTTCGTATTATAATATGTTTTGGTTGGCCTTGTTCTGATACCAATAACACAGGATGTTCTAGTTTGGGGGTCAGGGTACTTAACGAATTCTGATCGGTCCCAATGTTATACTCGTATGTAGGTACCTTGGTCGCTATAGCCTGTGATACAAACTTAGTACCTAGGCATTAAAAATAACTATAATAAATAATAATAATAATAACTTTATTTGCAAAAATTTTTTTTACCTATGTACAATACTGCTCTGCCATCGGAACTAGTCTAGGGACTGTATCTCCGATGGCAGTGCTTGACTGTTAAAAATTTAAGAGGCTTAACCTAATATATAAATATGTAATATAATGTGTGTGTGTGTGTGTGTGTGGGTGTGTATGCGTGTGTGTAAGTGTAACTGTAAGGTTAATTAAAACAAAATGTTTATATTATTAATTATTTACATAGAAAGAAAAACCCGATATTTATCATTTTAAGTTAAAAACAGAAGAAAAAACAATTAAAACAACAATAATAAAAGTTATTATCATCATTCAGTATGATTTCATAATTAATATATTTTGATATATATGATTTATCTTCAACTATACATCACTTACCATCATAAACAATAGTTGTGTAAGTTTATAGAGATTATATTTTAGAGATTATACACCTACAAATATTAATATTTAAAAACTTCTTTTGTTTATAACAAAATTACAGCGATCGTGGTCTAGCGGTTGAAGGAAGGTGGATTCACGATCGAGAGACCCGTGTTCGAATCTTGCATATACATGGCTTAACTTTGTTATGCGTACTTTGGTCACTATAGGCACTAATTAAAAATAATGATGGTTCTTAGCCCCGTCGTCTTGGAGTAGTACCACAACTTTCAAGTGTAACTCATGACAATTCGCTATTCAGGATCAGCTTGGAAATAGCAGCGCATAACAATAGAAGTATCCCCTGTCAACAGATAGTGGTTACGCGGAATACGGTAATAAGTCGGACTAGTACGAAAAACAAGTGACGAATTTATCGATAGGTTTTTTTATCTGATTAGTCGATATAAATAACAAAAAATGTTGAATTAAACTTCGTGTGTGATGGACTATAACGGGATTCGATTATGTTATTCACTAATTGTTTTTAGGTCCAATTGCACCACATGACTAAACTATTACTTTCACGTTAAAGTAATGGTTAAAATTAAAATTAGGTTGCTTTAAAAAAACCTGTGAGTTTTGACGCTTATTTTAACGCTAACCGTAACCACCGATTTAATTAATGCCTATATTATACCAAAGTACATATAACATAGTTATAATGAGAGAAGTGTGCACTGTCTATCTAGATGGTGCATACTCGTCTCTTCAAGGCTGCAAAGCGGAGGTGACTGCTGCCTGTAGAGATTTTTCTGTAGTAGCAGTTGTTTCCATCATGGATCGCAATCTAGCTTTTAATCAGGCGGAGTGTTGTCACATGCCGCGCTACAATAAAAAAAACATTGGCACATGCACCGGTCAGAATTTAACGAGATTTGAACACGGGTCTCATCGACCGAATAAGACAATTATTATTACATGGGTAGTACCAATCTATAAGTGGATTTAAATTGGCTGCAAATCAGCATCCATTATCATCAGTTCACGGCCGCGCAACATTGTGCGTTAGTACTATAGCGTCAGAGCTGTCAATGTATTGGTAGCACAGTGGTTTAGTTTGCGGTTAGGTTACTCGAAGATTTGCGGTTAACCGTATTGGTTTTGGAACGATCTATCTATAGTCAAGAATTGACGTGGAAATTCGTTAGTTTTACGAGTATTTAGTTTATTATTAACTAAATTAATTATTTATATTTGCTTTGTTGGAATTGTATTGTTAAATTATGATGAAAATTGAACAGAAAAAATCTAAACTAACGCGAAATCCGTTCATGTTTAATATAAAAATAAAACAACTAGATAAACATTATTTTCATTTCTGTTGTCACATTTATTTATCATTGCCGTAGTTTACAAAATACATTATAAAATTATGGCAGTTTGATATATTTCAGAAGTTTTATTGTGACAAAAACGTTGTATGAACACAACAGCTGTTTTAGTAGTGATTGTCTAGTGTATTTATTTTTTAATAGTTTTTTTTTAATTAGTTTTCACCCTCAACATTGTGTGCGTATAATTAGTAATTCCCCATTGTATAATATGTAAAAGGATTGCGGCCATTCTCTTTAATCGCGTATTACAATTTTAATTTTTATTATTTAGATGTATATATTTGTATAAATTTATTTTTATAATAAAGCTGTTCCATGGCCTAATAAAAAAAAATAGGCTTTTTAAAGATTTTAAAATAAATCGCTAACATCGCTAAGTAATGCGCATTCGGCCGTCGATCAGCGGTATATCAATCATTGCGTTTACATTGTTTGTTTTTGATATTTCGATGAGGTTTTGTGTTTTTTTAAATAAGTAATGGTATCATAATGTTATGTAGTTGATACAATACAATACAACTGTCACGCCTTTTTTCCACAGGGATAGGCAGAGACAACGGAACGCAGTTGATATTAGACCAATAAATGTTTAAAAATAATTCAACCTTTTTTTAAATCATGTACTCAAAATTTAAAAAAGAATACTTGGACCGAATCAGTATGATGTATACCACTTTTCAGGAGTTCGCAGGATCTTTTTACACACTATACTATAGTTAAATCGATTGATTCATGTCAAAAAAACAGTAGAGTAATTTTAAAGTGGACAAAACGGGTTATAGTAGTACAAGTATTTGTTCTGAACATTTATTAAAGCGGCTTTTCTCATTGTTCATCTTGTACAACTGTCTGATACTACGACCGACGCGACATTCAATGTTGAGCTACTCAATGTTCTCATGATGATACCTATTATACAGTGCATACATTGTTAAAGGAGTATGCACTGTCAATCTGTATGGTGCACATTCGTCTCCTCAAACCGAAATAGCGGAGGCGTCTGCTGCCTATTGAAATTATCTGTAGTAGCAGTTATTTCCATTCATGGACCACATTCTAGCTTTACATCAGGCGGAGTGTTGTCATATGATGAGTAAATAAATAAAAAAACAGGGCTCCAGAATTGATGCAGCGAGGTTTTTTTGGGTCTTTTACAGTAGCTCGGCATGTGACCACTATTTGTTTTAAGTTGCTGGTGCGGTTCATAAGTAAAGGCTACTGATACTAAAATAAATATTTACAGTTGCCTCCACTATGCCAGCTTGGGTAGACAAATGTGCACTGACCTGTCTAATATTGTTAAACTTATTTTAGAAAGAAAGAAAGAAAGAAAGAAAACTTTATTCATCCCAGCACAACATTTATGAGACAATATAGCAAGTCTAAACGCGAATGTGTAGGGACGAAAGGGCGCACAGCTCAGCATATGCTAACGAGCTACACGAGGAAGCTCGTAGCGCTTGTTTTCAGCTGGAACCCTGGACAGGTGGACGCGAACGGTGTGATAATACATTCTGAATAAAATAAACAAAAGCAATAATAAATATTAGTAAAAAATTAATAGTATAAATTAAATAAATACAGCAGTGAAAATCTTACTTACTAAAACAAGTTGAATTTACCTAATTGACATAGATATTTGAGTTCACGTAAACTGTTGTATGAACCTTAAAAGGTGTTAGTAAAAGAAACAGAACGTGCCTATAAGAGCCTTGACGGACGGACACAGTAATTGTATGTGAGAACTCGCCAATTAAAACATAGACTGGCAGAAAAATACTAAATGGTTCATTTATATTATAACCCGTACAGCGCGTGGTCTTGTACGTTATAAAGAAATCTTTACAAAAATTAAAAATGCCCATATATAGACTGCAATCGTAGGGGAATTAGCCCAGTCTGCCGTCCTGGAGTAGTACCTCCATTTTCGAATTTACCCGTGAAGTCGTTTGTCGCGTTTCATGATAAGGTTCGGAAGTAGCCAGGTACAATGAGAGGAGTGTGTGCTGTCAATCTGGATGGTGCACATTCGTCTCCTGAAGACGGCATAGCGGAGGTGACTGCTGCCAATAGTGCCTAGTAGTTGTAGTTGTCGTTCATGGATCGCATTTTAATTTTACATCGGGTGGAGTGTTGAAAGATCCCGGGTTATAATAAAATTGTGAAACTCCTACATAAAAGACTAACTACACTTTGCCAGCGTATCGTCATACACGCGTAAAATTTAAAATTTGTGTAAAAACTTTTGTAAAAGGTCTGCAGTCCGTGGGGGTTTGTGAAAAATAAACAGTGTTTTATGTTATTTTTCTGCAGACTGTCCTATTAATAAGAATAATTTTATCCAAAAAAGCCAGTTTTGACTAAACCTTTAATTTAACAAGTAAAAAGTTTTGACATTACAAATATTAAGCTAAATATTTAATTTAAAAGAATATTCTTACAATTTTCAATTTTGCACCGTAAAGAAATGAGGATACGAATCAAGATGGTTTTAATGTATGAGGCGGTTTCTGTGGACACGTTATTTATTCTAAGAACATTTACAAAGGCTCCTTAAACGAATTGTCGCTGAGGGAATGTGCTGTTTAAATTAAATTATTCTGTAATTCTATAAACATAAAAGTTGCAAATTGACTTTTCTTGCCTTGTACTCGTACTTAAGCTCAAACATCGCCTTTACAAATTGTAATTATTATTTAAATACCTATTATTTATTAATTTGCCAGTTTCAAAGTTAAATATTTGCATCTCTCATCATTAATTCGTCAAACAAAACAAGGTCGAGAGTCAATTCAAAAATTCCTTCAGTAACGTGATGGAATATTTACGGAAACTTCCAAATGAATTTTGGAGGGAAAATGCAAATACATATTTTTTCCATTTTTATCTTATTAATGTACCTTCGCGAATACTTAATTGATCATAATCAATTATTGAGATTCACAAATCTACTATTTTCATATTTAAAATATCGCAAAATGAGCTCTAAATCAATTTTTGATGCAGTTTTGAAAACTGGTGAAAACTGAAAAGTCATCGAATATTTTGCAATATCATGATCTAGGGCAAGGTTTTAATTTTTTTTTTAATACAATATTATATTAAGAGTTAGATATACGCCGTTGACCTTGCTTACGTGATTGTGTGTCAATTTATGTAAAAAAAAATTGAAAAGTTATTTAAAAAAAAATAGTTTTTAGAAATATAAAACCGTTTTTCCTCTAAACTATTAATAGGTAGGTTTATCATGATATTAGACAATACCTAGGGAATCTTCGGTTTATTTTTTTTCAAATAACTTTTAATTTTTTTAAATTTATTTTTTTCATAAATGGACACAGAATCGCGTGAGCAACCTCTCTGCAAGGTCTACGGCGTCTATCCAGCTCTTAAGTGTATTTTTTTGTGGGTTTACGCGCTGTCGAAGGGTCGAAGCAATTGTATGATTCAGGGACTTTCTCTGACAGGGATATTTTTCTATCATAGCAATTGTTTTCTCTTATGAATCTAACTTAGAGAAGAGAAGTGTGGTCGCATGTCGAACCTATAAAAAAAATGACCACTAAACTTCCTATTTTTATTTATATCAAAATAATTTGTTATTGAACAAGGGTTTCGGTGTCGTGCTTAAAAAACTAGTCCCAGACGTAGAACTTGTGTAAGAGAGGAAAGGCAGACAGACTAAGTTTGAAATTATAACTTCTTCTTAAATTTTTTACAATGCATATACTAAACTAGTGTTTTGTACGGAGATTTGAACACGGGTCTCATCAATCATAGGGTCACGCCTCCAACCAGTACTTACTACCCTAGTTACTTACCTTCATACCATTATTTCAAATTAAAATAAAATGACACCGTAAGATGAAATAACTGGTGTAATTATAAAAATGCCGCAATTTTTTTTAAGTTAGCAAACTTGAATTACATCTTTGACTTGGCCAGTTAATTAAATTTCTTCCTTTTTTCTGTAATTAACCAGAAGATTTTCTTTAGAAAAATTTTCGAGCTGCTTTGAATACTTTGTTTTTGCTTCCTTGTAACATATACAAATGGTAATTTTAATATTAAAATTTTCTAGATTTCAACACGAGTTAGGTTGATCGTAAGTCAACGTATTCTATCTCGACCACGGCCGATTTTGAATCGCTTATATACTATATAATAAAGACTCATTGAAAAGTAATCAATATCGTTTGTTCGAAACCATAAAAAATAACTATTTTTCACTTGTAAAATTAACGACATAATTGAGCTATCCCAGATAAATGTAGAGATTCGCCCGGGACCGTCGTCATGGATACGCTCCTGGCAACGACAGATCAACGGATTTCTACGTGTACAAATATACTATTTTGACCGGTTTTAGTAGTGCGAGTATGTGCTAATATATCTAACTAAGCTAACGGCTACGAAATATTTAATTATGAATTTAATAATGAAGAGCGGCCGTGGTCTAGCGGTAAGACGCGTGAACTCACGATCGATGAGACCCGTGTTCGAACCTCGCTAAAGACCGGTACCAATGTAACTTTGTTATATGTACTTTGGTCGCTCAGTGCCTATAGGCACTATTAAAGAGTGGTAGGCAGACTGATGATGGTTATTTGTCCAGTCTGTCGTCCTGGGGCAGTACCACCACTTTCGAATGTAACACCCGTAAAGTGACCTTGTCGCGTTTCGGGAATAGTTTGAAAGTAGCCAGGTATAAGAGAGGAGTGTGCACTGTCAATCTAGATAGTACATGCTCGTCTCCTCAAGCCGGCATAGTGGAGGCGACTGCAGCCCGTAGAGATTTCTCTGTGGTAGCAGTTGTTTCTCTTCTTGGACCGCACTCTAGCTTTACATCAAGCGGAGTGTTGTCACATGTCTTGCTACAATAATAATTTTAAAAAAATTAGGCAGTGGCGTAGCTAGGCAGTTGAGGGCCCTGGCCCTTAAAAAATTGCGTCCTTTATTCTAGTACGTAGTACATAATAATCAATGGTAATAAACTAAACTCTTATTATTAGTACTTCGGCATTTCAAATGGAATCGTAAGGCGGAGATGACTGCTACCTACAGAATAATTCTCTGGTAGCAATTGTCCTTGGATTTAAGAGGAACGTCTCTATGACTCAACTGCCGAGAGTAATTTTTTTATTATGACACGACATGTGGTAAGCACAGTGGAGGTCCATGAGCACTGACGACTCGAGAACCGCTTACTCGGTGGCATTCTCCTTTACCTTTCACATACAAACCTGGTCTATATGTATCGTTCTTGCCTTTAGTAGTAATTTCCGTTGCACAGAGGTATAAAATCTTATATGAACAGTTACCAGAATTGTTTCCATATGTGGAAATTGTCATTCATAATTGTTAACAGGAAATGTGGCGATTAAAATGCTTTCAAATGAAAAGAATGAATTATTAATAAAAAGTCTGCCATCTTGGAGTAGTACCACGACAAGTGTAGTATCCGTAGTAATCCCCGTGAAGTGATCTAGTTGTGTTTCGAGATTTAAGTGGAAGAGCGAAGTGTACGCTGTCAACCGGACTGTGCACTTTCAAGCCGGCATAGGGGTGTGTACATCCTGCACAAATTTCTTTGTGGTAGCAATTTTTTCTCCTCATGGAACACACTTAAGCTTATTAGAAGGACTTTAAATAATAAATAAAAAATATTATATTTTTTTCTAAAGAAATTAGTGAAGACTTATTTAATAAGTTAATTATATAATTTAATTCAAAAGTTTAAGCACAAAAGCTTCTTTTCCGACGACTGGTATAGAAGTTGCTTCAAGGATTTCCCTGAAAAAAAAAAGTTTGTAATAAAACTCTATTGTTTACATAATAATTATCAACTTTTTTTCTATTCAATTTTAATCATACTTCAATAATTTAGTTAGTCAAAAACTTAGTTAATATTCGACAAAAAAAAAATTTAAACGCCTGTACTGAACAAATGCTTGTATCACAGGCACTGAGGGACTAAAGTACATATAACATAGTTACATTGGTACTGGTCAGATTTAGCGAGGTTTGAACCTCTACCACTACCACTCTATCCTCTACCACTAGACGACGGCCACTCACAATCTGTTCAATAAAGAGTGGTAGGCAGACTGATGATGGTTATTAGCCCAGTCTACAGTCCTGGAGTCGTACCACCACTTTCCAGTGTAACACCCGAGAAGTAAAGTCGCCGGAAATAGCCAAGTATAATAACGAGAGGCGTGTGCACTGTTAAACTACAAATCCAGTACTCCTCAAGCCAGCATAGCGAAGGTGACTGCTGCCTGCCAAAATTTCTTTGGCACAAAATTATTTAAATTAGTTATATCTCTTAAGGTATTTTAACGGGTGTCAATTGTGTTTAGATACAATGAAAAGAGACAAAATCTGGTAGAGGGTACAACGCTTATGTTATTCTTTCTACCCGTATATTTCTCATAAAAGGTTTAAGAGACCCGTATTTCTTAGAAGATATTTTTTTAATAAAAATGGAGTCCCAATATCTTTTATCTTTTTTATATATAATATACGTATCATTGTTTTTGTGTTATGAGTAAAATGTATACATATCAATAATGCCTATATCTATACAATATACATACAACAAAGATTGATACATATTAATTTTTATTAGGTTTTAGTTTCAAATCAATTTCTGACGATTTGCTTATAGTTAGTCCTCTTTAATATAAGACATTTTTGCATCAGCAAAAGTGCATCAATGATTCCACTTTAAAAAAATTTAACGTTAATATTAATGTAAATGTAAAAATGTAAAAAAATGTAAATTTAATGTTATATTCTATTAGATATATATAGTCTATATAGTCTATTAGAAATGCGCCGCATTTCTTTACCGTACGTCCGTTCGTTTCCATTCGACTCGGCTGGACTGCTTCCTAATGGACGCAGTTTCATATCAAATCGAGCCTAGTCGACGCTAACAATTATAGTTTTGATCAACATGTAGGTACTTTTACGAAGAAAATTTGACCAAACTTACCCCGGATTTTTTGGAGATTGTATACTGCTAACGGTCACCTCAAGATTACCAGAAACATTCTCAAAATAGCTCAAATCTATATAATGTGTGAATTCTTTCATATTGATAATGACAATGTAGACATCATTGTTTCTCCATCTAAAATAAAATGTAAATAAGCCCAAGTCCCAGCCTAGGGTCTTCTAATTAATTATTATTTTATTAAGAGCCATGTCCCCAAACTAGGCATCAGAAAAAGTATAACATACGTTTAACATCCAGACCCAAAACAAAACCCTAAGAGCTTGTATATGCAAAATTGAGAAATTAAATCTTGTTTAAATTTTAATTTTGTATTTAATCATGATTATTAATTGGTCACAAATAACATTTAATTAGAAAGCCCTGTGTTTTTTTCCACCCACTTAAATAAAAACACCAGTAAAAATAATTTTCAAAACATTTTTAAAACATTGTTTTTATGTAAAAACGGCGAAAATATGATATTTTTTAAAATGTCATAACGTTTAAACTTGCAGGTATGACAAAATAACACTAAATTATATTGTAGATGTTAAACCCCTCTATCTGTAATAGCGTTGATACCACTACTTACAGGACACCTGTATATTTCCACCGGAAATCGAAGCCGAAACCTCCCCGTAAATGACTGGTACATTACGCTAACCCACTGCGTCTATAAGTCTTATTACCTAATTTCAATTGAATTATTACAAAAATCAGAATGTAGGTTAGGTACCTTCTAAAAGCGAATACGTCAGCATTTAATGCAACTGATTCATATCGACCTTGCATGAACGCCGGTTCCTGACGTAAACCGACTAGAGTTTTGTAAACGTGCAAATGGGATCGTTCATCTGATCGCTGAGCTTCTTCATTTAATGTTTCGAAACCTTCTGCTATTGGCAGCCACGTCTTATCCGCTGTTGAGAAGCCTGAAAATAAGTTTTAGGAAAAGTTTTCTAAAAAAAAATTTCTTATTCATATTTTAATTAACATCGGTTAGCCAAGTCGTACCATCATTTATGAAGTTTTATTAACTTTTTCCTAAGTAATGCGAGATTTCGACTTTCGAAATCCGACATTTATTCAAATAAAGATAAAATAAATTAATAGCTACATGAACTTAATTTACGAACACATGACCGCACTTCATTTGATATTAAGCCAGAGTGCGGTCTGGTGTGAAGGCAACAACTGTACTAGAAGACATATCAACGAGCATAAGTCGTCTTTGCTATTCGGTTTGAATGTACACCATTCAAATTGACAGGGCAAATTCCTGTCGTAAGCCCTGTACTTTTATTTTCTGATTTTCTTCAAGTGTTTCTATCTATCAGCTATTCCATTACTGCGACTTGTATAGAGAATAATTGTTTACCGGCATTTTTATCAGAATTCCATTGGAATGGTGTTCTCTCTGGATCACGAGATGCTTGCCAGTAATTGACTGGATCATCAGTGTTGCAACCACTGGGGTCCACTGTATCTTCCCAGCTTACGTATCCATCAACCATTCCTATTTCTTCACCCTGTCCATAACAATAAATCCTAGTCGATCACTTATTTCGATTGTTTTTATTTATTTGTGGTAGGCAGACTGATAATAGTTATTAGCCCAACCTGCCGTCCTGGGGCAGTACCACCACTTTCGAATGTAACACCCGTGAATTGACCTTGTCGCGTTTCGGGAATAGTTTGAAAGTAGCCAGATATAACGAGAGGAGTGTGCACTGTCAATCTGGATGGTACATGCTCAAGCCGGCATAGTGGAGGTGACTGTTGCCTATAGAGATTTGTCTGTAATATGAAATGAAATGAAATGAAATAGTAGTTATTTCCATCCATGGACCGCACTTATTTGAGGAGAAAAAAACCGCGACAGATATCAATATAGGATAAGATAAAATAGAATTAGATTATAGACTAAAGTATTAAAATAAAAGATAAGGTTGCATTCACATGAAGATTGTCATGATAAAGCTTGATGATGTGGTTTGCATCATGCACACACTTTGATAGTTAATCGGAATGATTGACGTGTTATTGATAGATTATTGCATAATATTGAGATCAAAGGTTTCATCTCTGACGGGCAATTTCACTAAAATGCTCTACATCCATTGAACACACATAACTTCATTATTAATTTCACAACCAATTTCAATAACTATCCGAGACCAATTTCCAAATCCGAAAGTAGCCGAGGATATTTACACTGTCTTCTTAAACCGGCATAGCGGAGGCGAGTGCTGGATTCAGACAGTTCTCTATGGTAGCAGTTGTATCTGCTCATGGACCGCACTCCAGCTTACCATCAAGCGGACTACGGTAACATGCAGGACTACTATTAAATTTGAACTTCGCCATCGTTTATCAGAAAATAGAGTTTTCAAATTATTATAGTTACAAGAGTTCGTCTCATTAAGCCGGCATAGCGAATACTACCTGTAGAAATTTATCTGTAGTAGCATTTGTTTACATTCATGGACCGCACTCTATATACTATAATTTATTGATTTAACTCACCATATAAGTAACAGCGACACCAGGTAACAATAACACAAGCATATTGAGTCCATCCACCAATTCGGATCCATATCTAGTTGCAACTCGATTATTGTCATGATTTCCAATCTGTTACCAAGAAAACAATTACACGTGACAATTAAAATGAAAACCTGTATTTAAAGATACACTTACCACCCAGTTAGCGAATTTATCAACTGGTTTAAATGTAAGGAACTTGTCCACGGCGTATTTTATTTCAGATGCAGTTGACGTACCACTGACATCTGTTATCAGAGCGAAATTAAATGGCATGTGAGCACCAAGTTTGTTTTCATTACCAAAATATCTCATGGTATTTTGCGGAGAAGTATAGGCTTCCGTCATCATTACTCTGGTTAGTCCATCTTTGGCTTTAAATTCATCAAAAACATCTCTCCATTGATACACCATATCGAAGGTTTCATCGTGATCCGATGTATAAATATGATTAAGGTAGTTATAGTCGTCTGGTCCAGCATTTATGTCTCCAGAACGGGGTTCATCAGGGTATTTGCCTCCATATAAATCTTTATCTACTTCGAATAGATGAGAAATTGCGTCTACCCTGAATCCAGCAACTCCTTTGTCCAACCAGAATCTTAGAACATTCTGGAAATTAATTAACATATTATTCATAAATTTATCACTCGAATAATCAAACGTTCCTTTGATGTTTGCTTAATTTTGTTTTGTCTTTGCCAAGTTTAAGTAGCGTTTGTGTATTCGGACGTAATTCTCTCATAATGGTATTTATACATATTTCCGTTTACCTTCATCTCTTCAACAACATCAGGATTACGGTAGTTGAGATCAGGTTGACCAATTACGAACTGGTGTAAGTAATATTTTCCAACCTCATCTCTATATTCCCATGCACTTTTACGGAACACACTCACCTGTAATAATAAAATATTCTTTAAAACATTTTCTTTCTAAATCTTTTCAACATTTATGTATTATACAATCAAGTACTAAAATATATGTACCCTTATAACTTATTATAAGTAACAAAAAATACTCTTAACGCATCATTAATGTCTTCGCAATTCTCAAAAATAATAGTTAGGGATGGCTTAAATACTTAAAATTACTACCTGGCTGATTAGACTAATAAAAATAATATCACAATTTTTAAAGTTAGTTTTTCACTCGACTATACGAAATAGTTACACACACATACCCAGTTATTAGGCGGTTGAACTTCACCATTATTATCTACGACCCCATCTTCCCAAACGAAATAGTCATAATACTTGCTATCCCCTTTCAAAGCTTCTTCAAACCACATGCTCTCATTACTCGTATGGTTCGGTACGAAATCGAGTACAATCTTAATATCTACGACAGAGCGAATTTTATAATTAACAATCCTTTCCTCAATTGTATAATCAATGACGTTTTCATCCAAATCCTTTGACCTTTTATTTTATGAATCGTTTTTAAGATTCTACTTACATTAAGCTGTACCTTAATATTTTTTATCTCTTTAACACACCGTTCTTCTGTTAGTTTATCAATCAATAAAGATTATCCAATTTTACAACTTTCACACTTCTCACCTTTATAAATTACTATTTATATTTAATTATGTAAATTACCTAATTCATTTGCTTTCTCGATCAATCGTTCGAAATCTTCCATAGTTCCATATTCATCGTGTACAGAATAAAAATCAGCTATGTCATAGCCAAAGTCATACATAGGTGATTGAAACATTGGAGATAACCATGTTGCACCAACACCTAGTTCTTTTAAATATTCTAATTTTGATGTTATGCCTGTATTAAGAAAATTTTATTTTATTTATTCAGTATTTATTGAATTTAATGATTCGTTTGTTTACGGAGATGTTAGTTTGTTTTGCGAGTTTATTTGTTTAGGGGAAAAACACAACACAAATCCGTATATTATTTCACATTGGTTTATCTCGTAATAAATTTAAAAACCTATTTATTTTTTCCATATATTTTTTTTTTATATCATATATTAAATCACATAAAGTAACATTGGAATGACTAAATAAAAAAATGATGATGTAAAATCAAAACTTACCATTTAAGTCACCAATACCATCACCGTCGCTATCCATAAAAGATCTCGGATAAATCTGATAGAAAATTGTAGTTTCCCACCATTCTAATGGACGGTCTACATTTTTAATTTCAATACAATTTATAGAAATAAATAATCCTAGGAAAATTAATATCTTCATTTTTAAAAGAACACTGAATAAATAAATGAAAATGTTCTACTTTATATGTGAAGATATTTCGTATCCCAAAGATAATATTTATCTGGAAATAAAATTTAACCACTCGAAAGTCTTTTTTGTAGGAAAATTGTTATCATGTTATATCATATCCTCTTAATATTGTTTGTCGTACTATTATGAAATTTTCGCGTATAAATAAACTTCTTATATTTATTACAGCAAATCCCACTATCCATTGAAGCGTATCTTCATAGACGAGTGCAGTTTGACTAAGGTGTAAATGCTTGCCAATTTCCAAGCGACCATATTATAATTATGTTACTGTAAAATCTTGATACTTACATTTAAACTGGTAGCGCTGTGTAGCATCCGTACGTAGAACAGACACAAGGGAGGCGGCTGTGTGCGTTATGATTTTTCTATTCCATTGTCAGCACAATTTTAATAAAAATAACCCTATATTCGAGATTCGTAATATAAAAATGAAGTTATTGAATTAGAATGCAAATTTAATAGAAAATAAGTCTTAATTTTTTAAAAAATTGATAATAATCTTTACCAATTATACCAATAGTAATAGCGGTCTTAATAACACATTTGTACCTACAAACGTACTACGGAAAGTGAAGTTATTCTACTGCAGAGTACAAAAAAAGTATTTCTTCTTTATATTATAACAGTGCATAAAAACTATTTCGACGTCTCCAACAGACACAAACTAATAAACTGAATAGCAAATGCAAATAGAACTGCATAAGCGTTAAAAATTAATTTACAAACCGTCCTCCATTGTGGAGCTCGTAATTGAGGAAGTATTTTTATTAAAATTACAAGAAAATTACTCTTTTATTTTTGTAACAAAACGATTAAATAAAACTCAACTATCCACAGAGGCGTCACTTTTTTATTATAACGCCTAGCCTGATGAGTAATGTTAAGCTAGAGAAGCGGTCCATGAGCAGAGACAACTGCCTCCGCTATGCCGGCTTTAAGAGACGAATGTGAATCATCCAGTTTGACGATGCACACTCCTCTCGTTATACCTACTTTCAAAATTTTGCCGAAACGCGACAAGGTCACTTTAGGGGTGTTACAGTGGTGGTACTGCCCTAGGACGTCAGACTGGCCTAATAATACCCATCATCAGTCTGCCTGCCGCCCTTAAAATGTAAATGCTAAACTCATCCTTATTCTTTAAAGATAAAGGCTAACTTGGCGTAACAACGAAAACATAGATAAATAGATAACCATTTTTTAATGCTTATTGTTATATTGTAATGGTCGACATAAAGTGATTGTAATTCTGGATAAGATCTAATTATAATGCAGGAAATTACACTGCAACTGCATTATTTATAACTTATAATATAAAATATAAAATAATTACTATTTTATATTATTTTTTCAGGTACGTATCTTTTGTTTTACAAGCAGCTGAGTCCATTTGAAATTGTAAGTAGAAGATAGTATGTGTCAGGTATTTATAGAATTATAGTGTAGAAATGTATTAAGAGTCCCAAATAAATAGACGTAGGCAGAGTTTCGATACCAGAGTCGCTCTTATAAGGTCCTGTAAGAACGATCGAAACTTTCTTTGAAAATAATATTTTAAATTATTTTTAACTCTTTTAGAGGTACTCTCGAAATAGGTTATAATAAAAATGAAAATTTATATTAAAATTATTATTGATATATTATTTATTTATTTCTATACGAAACTGGTACAAAAATATGATGAAAATTTACTACAAAAAATTTGAAGAAACGTATGTTTAAAAAAAATCAATACAAATAATTTAAAGCTGGAGACTGTAGTCTGCCAAAACTATTATCTTTAT
Organism: Tinea pellionella; assembly: GCA_948150575.1. Lineage (NCBI taxonomy): Eukaryota > Metazoa > Arthropoda > Insecta > Lepidoptera > Tineidae > Tinea > Tinea pellionella. Next base: position 1,917,271 of record OX411246.1, read on the forward strand.
ATCTCTATATACTCTCTCTCTCTATACTCTTATTTCTTTGTTTGAATTTACCGTACTCTCAACACGAGTCCTTCGTAGGGAGCAACTGTAAGCGCAGTGACATCTACCCTATCTCTGCAAAAGAGAATATTATATTGGTAAACTTGCACGCTCATAATGTAGCTATTTAAATATTAAATGTAGCGGTAATATGTGCTACTTACTCAAAGGCGTATTTAAACAGGGGAATATCTAATAACATAAAGTTAAAACTTTAAACTTATCGTTTAAGATAATTATTATTTATTTTAAAAAAATGCCGAAACTGAAACTCTATATTTTTAAAAATATTACAAATTATTGCGAAATTACAAAAAAAAACTATATTTTTCTTTAGTATATGTAATTTATAAACGGCCGTGGTGTAGCGGTAGAGGACGGATCTCACAATCGATGAGACCCGTGTTCAAACCTCGCTAAATTTTGACCAGTACCAATGTAACTGATTGATTTAGTACTTGGTCGCACAGTGTTTGTGATATAAGCACTAGAGATTTAAAAAATATATATATTTTTTATTATTGTCATGCCGAATGTGACAACACTCCGTTTGGAAATGGAATGCAAATAACTGCTACTACACAGAAATCTCTACGTGCAGCAGTCGCCGCCTCCACTATGCCGGCTTGACATTGCATACTCCTCTCTTCGTCTTTTTTTATTTATTATTTATTAATTTGTCGGCATCTGTGCTGCGATCATGGCAGTTTTTCCTTTCACCTTTTAAAGTTGGCTTTTTTGTAATTTTTAAATAAACTCACCCTATGTTTCTTGGCGAATTAATACTATTTATTTCAACAACTGCAGATCCGTAGACATTTTCCAAATATCTCAAATCTACTTCGTGTTCAGAATCCTTCAAATTCACGACGACAACGTAGACACGCCCACGATACCACCTGTTTGTATAAAAATATAGATTTAAAGTTGTTAACCTGATAAAGATTTGTAGGAAAATTGATGCTAGTTACGTTAACGTGAGTGTGCGCTGTCAACCTGTATAGTGCACATTCGTCTCCTCAAGCCGGCATAGGAGAAGCAACTGCTTCTTGCGCACTCTAGCTTAGCATCAGGCTGAGCTACGGCTACAAGAGTTATTTTAAAAATAATCAGTATCGATGCCGAAGCGTGTCGTCACAGACGCGTATTATTTCATAGTATACCTTCTGAAAGCGAATACGTCGTTATTCAATGCTAAAGACTCGAATCTTCCACGTCTGAACACCATCTCTTTACGTAATTTGATCAGAGTCTGGTAAACTTTGTAATGAGATCTTTGTGCACTCTTTTGCGCTTCTACATTAAGTATCTCATATCCTTCAGCGACCGGTAACCAAGTATTATTGGCAGTTGAAAATCCTGAAAAAAATCATTAAGCAAATATAAAATTTTAAAACCCCAGGTTCCAGGTTTGGTGTTTCTCGCATACCTGCGTTTTTCTCCGCATTCCACTGGAAGGGAGTCCTCTCTGGATCACGTGACCATTTATAATAATTAACAGGATCGTTACTATTGCAGCCTGCTGGATCAATTGTATCTTCCCAACTGACGTTGCCATCGACCATGCCAATTTCTTCACCCTTTAATATAAACATTATTGTTTCGGTTTATTATAAATTTTGTACAAATTAGGTCTAAAATCTTTAATCAAAAATTACATACCATATAAGTGACACCAATGCCTGGAAGAAGGTGGACGATCATGTTTATTGAATCAACTTTGTCTGGTCCAAATCTAGTCGCCATACGACTATTATCATGGTTTCCAACCTGAAATGAATTAGAGATTATTCTGGCGAAATTAGAAATTTTAATATTAATTTCATTACTTGGTATGACAAATGGTAATTGGAATGGGAAAGGTCTAAGATGTATGTAAGGATTATGGAAGGTCATCCATAATTGTTTTATTGTAGAGTTCACTCCATGAACGGAAACAACTGCAACCATATAGCAGTTGCCTCCGCTATGCTGGCTTAAGGAGACGAATATACATCAAGTTGTGACTTACACCCATGACTGAGACGGAGGAAGAAGATATACTAAGAATCATCAACGACTCATTTCTCTAAATTTCACTTTTACCTAGTCCACATTTATAGCGCTTCTTATACATGCACGTAGGTAAGGGATGCTCCTCACCTGACCTTTCCCGAGCAAATGACCAATTAGATAAGGGTCTTCCTTGGCCGTCCGCCCTTCCTTTAACGGTAATAGTAGATAGCTAAAATTATAAAGCACTTACCACCCAATTAGCCAATTTATCAAGAGGTATATAAGTTAAAAATCTATCAACAGCATGTTTAATATCACTAGCAGAAGATGAACCGTCAACTTCTGTAATTAAATCAAAATTGAAGGGCATTTGTGCACCTACACGATTGCCTTCACCAAAATATTTAACAACATCCTGAATTGTCGCGTACACTTCTGTCATCATAACTCTGGTCATTCCATCTTTTGCTTTGTACTCATCTAAAACGTCTCTCCAATCATAAACAACATAATAGGTTTCATTTTGATTTTTAGTGTATATATGGTTTAGGTAATTATGGTCGTTGGGTTCAACACCTACTGCTCCAGATCGTGGTTCATCGGGATATTTTCCATCAAATAATTCTTTATTTACTTCGTACAAACAATTAACTGCGTCTACTCTAAAACCTGCTACTCCTTTGTTTAACCAAAATCTTATTACGTTCTGTAAATTATAAATGACGCTGTATTATTAACGATAACGTTAATTAGGTTTTTTAACAGTTGACAGTAAAAATGCCGCGCTTCACCGATGTCAACACTATTCTTTATTTGACCATGTTCAGCTAATAATTATTTGCACATCAATAGCAATCGAAACTAAATAAATTGTGTGGGCCATTAACCGTGAACAAAATAATATGGAAGCCATCTGGACCTAAAGGAGAATGCTCATTCGCCTAAGAAAAATGGGCCCACAATTATTTTCTGAGGTTTCACGATAATTTTTAGTTCATTTTATAGGAAAATAAATCTACATTCCTTATCAGTTTTAATTTTTTTACCCAAGTTATTGAGTAATTAGACTTTTCTGATGCTTCAGGTTATTATTATAATACGAGTAAATGGTTTAATAATTGATGACATCTGTTTTTTATGTAATTAAACATTGTCTAATGATGGTAAACGACGTGTTAATATAATTGAAATAAATTAATGAAAAAATAAGTCGTTATTTCAGAATATTGTTTTGTTGACAAATTATTAGATATGAAGTGGGCCCAAAAATGGGCATTGTCCTTTTAGTAGTCAACTGGCTTACTGTTAGCATGTGGGTCCAGCTGACAACTAGTTGACCCTTGGGGTAAGTTTCCAGTGGGTTCAGATAATGAGACGCGTCTCACAAGGGGGCTTTAAATTAGTATTTATAATAGAATCAATTATTTACGATTAAATTATATCCGTATTTTTATTGCCATTGCTGTCAACATAAAACGTAGTAATCCAAAGCCTGGACTTTGACTAATCATAATTTACCTGCATTTCTTCAATGACATTGGGGTTACGGTAATTAAGGTCTGGTTGTCCTACTACGAATTGGTGTAAATAATATTTTCCAACCTCATCTCTATATTCCCAAGCGCTATCATGAAAATGACTTAACTGTAAACAAAGCAGTTAATTTTAACCTTGAGAATTTCATCATAGTTATGTTTATGTTATTTGCATATGGCCCACTGCATTCATAAGAGAAAAACTATTTCAAATCCTTATAATGTAAAATATTTGGTGCGAATAAGTAGGTAAATACTCGTACATACGAGTACATATAGGTCGCGTCAAACTTAATGACGTCTCGGAAGTTAGCTGCGGGCAGAATCATTGTGCCCCACTGATACCTCAATTTATGTACTCCGCAGCGACTTGTGTCTAACTTTAGAGACGTCATAGAGTTTGATTCGTACTATACATATACAAATATACAGCACTCAGAAGTAGAATTTTTTCTATTTTATATAATATTAGATAATATAGTATTATTCAGAATTAAAGCGTAAAGAATTGTACCCAGTTGTTAGGAGGTTGTCTAACGCCATTGTCATCGATCACACCATCTTCCCATACAAAATAATTGTAATATTTCGAACTTTGGTTTGCTAGGGCTTCTTTAAACCACATGCTTTCATTACTCGTGTGATTTGGTACTAAATCCAATATTACTTTTATATCTAAAAAAAATACCGATATATTAAAATTATTGTAGCTCGGAATATGACAACACTCCGCCTAATGTAAAACTAGAGTGTCGATAAACGGAAACGACTGTTACTATAGAGAAATCTCAACGGACAGCAGTCGCCTCCGCTATGTCGGCCTGAGGACACGAGCACCACCTAGATTGACGGCGCACACTCCTCTCGCTATACCTAGCTACTTTTGAAACTGCTCCTGATTTACAATAATATTATATACCAAAACATATAATATATTGTACAGTAGTCTAGTGTTTGTACAGTTACATTGGTACCGATTAGAATTTAGCGAGGTTTGAATACGGGTCTCATCGACCACTAGACCACGGCCACTCTAAATCAAGCTAAATAATTGTTTATTATTAAATTATGATAAAAAAAAAGTTAATACTAACCAAGTTCAGTAGCTCTGGCTACAAGATTTTCAAAATCTTCCATCGTACCATATTCGTCGTGTATAGCATAAAAATCTGATATATCATACCCAAAATCGTACATAGGTGACTGAAATATAGGTGATAACCAAATTGCACCAATTCCTGTATCTTTTATGTATTGTAATTTGGATGTTATTCCTGTGAAAATTATTATTATATTTTATTTTCATTCCTTAAGAGCGACTAGCGGTTTGATACATCAAATTCTTCTTTACAACTATTAGTAATTCATTAACAATGAGATAGGAGCCACAGCGTGCATTAAGAAAGAAAAACGTGCAAATTTACATATTAAAATTAATAATTTATTTATTTTATTTTTAATTTTTTTGGTGTCTATCGTAGTTACTAGGCAACTAAAGTACATATAACACAGTCACATTGGTACCGGTCAGCGAGATTTGAACACGGATCTAATCGATCGTGAGTTCATGCCTTCTGTCACTAGACCACGGCCGCTCCCTTTGGGAATATAATTATATTTATAACTGCTTTTGTTATTAATTGAATCTGCGGGCTTTATTGTCATATTGTAATCACATCTAGCTTACTATAATAATATAAAGCATGATAATTAAATATGGTGCACACTGAAGCCGATATAGCGGAGGTGACTGCTATCTATTGATATTTCTCGGTGATAACAGTTGGCACCGCTCATGGACCACACTTCAACTTAACATCCGGGGAAGTGTAATCGTAACGTTTGTCTGAAGTGTGTAGGCTACCTTTTAGACCATTTTGCAAAACCTATGTCATACCATTTAAGTCACCAATTCCGTCATCATTACTATCAGCGTAAGATCTGGGATATATTTGATAAAATACAGTATTTTCCCACCAATCCAATTCTTCGTCTTTAATTACTTCTCCCGTAACTACTAGCGCTAGTAATAATAGAATTAAAAGAGCGACACGCATTCTGAAATTCTGAAAGAAAATTAATATAAAAATAAATAAAATATAAATAATATAAAAATGAATCGCTAAAGTTGCTAAGCGCAAATCTCGAGAGCAGCTGAACCGATTTCGCTAATTTTTTTTTAGCATATTCCTTGAAGTACGAGGATGGTTCTTACGAAGAGAAAAATTTAAAAAATTGCCTTAAAAAAGTCTAAAAAGAACACTTTTTTATACTCCCATACAAAAGATTCGTAATAATACTTAAAAGTCAATTTGAACTTTAATACCATACCATAAAGTTTAAGTCGTTCAGTAATGCTTTTTTATTTATTGATTCTGAGGCGGTACGAAGTTTGCCGAGTCAGCTAGTTTATTATAAATAATCGTAATTTATTTATTCGATATTATTGTATGTACAATGTCCGAATATGCACATAAATTACATACAATTTATTTATGAACAAAATACATTTAAACAATAAATAACATTAACGTGAGCACGTTTTATTTTCTACTTTTTTAAATTGTAATTTTAAATAATTAAACAAAACTATTATTAATTATTTTCATTAGATTATTTGTCTTTTTTATTTAACCGACTTCAAAAGGAGGAGGTTACCTATTCGTCGTGTATTTTTTTTGTGGCGATGTTCACTCATATCTCCGCCGTTTGTGGACCGATTTTGATGATTCTTTTTTGTTGGATAGAGTATATGTCCGCATTGGTCCCGTTTCAATTTGAAGAAAATATTCCATCTCAAAGGGTGGAAAATTAGTTAATTCAATCATTAATATTTTTATTTATGTATATTCTTCACAATGCAAAATATTATAATTAATAATATTTTTAAATAATTTTAAAGAAATACAAAAAGCACTTACCTCTTGAATAATGAACGTCTTCAGTCTATGTAATCTTATTTACAAATGACACGACTATATACATACTTATGTATAATAGATATATATGGCTAAAGTCAGAGGTAGATCGCTTATCATACGTGATTTAATGATAAGTGCATAGGTACAGCGTATATGTAATACTTCAATATTAGATTACTAAGAATACTCTACACAAAGTACATAGGTACTATAAGTAGGTTAAAGTACCTATACAATTTTTTTTTTATTGTAGCTCGGCATATGACAACACTCCGCCTGATGTAAAGCTACAGTGCGGTCCATGAACATAAACAACTGCTGCTACTACAGAGAAATCTCTACGGGCAGCAGCCGTCTCCGCTATTGTACACTCCTCTCGCTATACCTGGCTACTTTCAAACTGCTCCCGAAACGTCACTTCACGGTGTTACGTTACATTCGAAAATGGTGGTACTACCCCAGGGCGGCAGACTGGGCTATAACTATAGGCACACTGGTCAGAATTTAGCAAGGTTCGAACACGGGTCTCATTGATCGTGAGTTCACGCGTCTTAGCACTAGACCACGACCGCTCTTTTGCACTGCGACAATTCATTTGTGTTCCCGTCAGCTATTTATTATTTGCCTTTATACATAACGGTCCTTCGTTTGTTTGCTAGTATACGCGCGAAACAACCAGCCCGATTTGAAAAAAATTTGCGTTCCATTTATTAGGGAAGGTTCTGGTTTTTTTTTTTTTTTGCCCCCTACAGATAAAAAGTCGACGAGGGATGAAACTGTAAACGTATAATACAGATTATACACACACGAAGTCACAGGCCAGTGGCTGGTTTTTCATATTGCTTTTTAATGTCAAATAAATAAATTAAATATAAAAAAAAATCTTCTAATGGAAAGAGGGCTTACTATTAAGTAAAATACTTTTTTTATATATAAATGTTTTATTGTATGAAACAAAACTTTAAATTTCCATTCTCAGCACTAAAGCCTCGTCGGGGGCCAGTTCCAGGAAATTTGCCTGCACCTTATCCCTAAAGCAAAAAAAATATTTAAAAACATGGTGTCCTGAAAAAGGACGTCTAGCCGTATTGGGAAGTCAGCCTATTCTTTCTCTAAACTGAACAAGTTTTAGATCCACCCTGTATCAATCAGTTTACGAGTTATAACATATTTTTTTTATTAAAGGCACTGACAGATCAAGGTTCAATTAAGTACTTATAACATAGTTCTATTGGTACCGGTCAGAATTTAGCAAGAATTGAACACGGGTCTCATCGATCGTAAGTTTACGGCTTTACCGCTAGACCGCGATCGCTATGATGATGCTTATCATAGAGGCTGTCCCAAGCTAAAATGTGTCTATTCTTTCTCCGACTTGATCATACTCTTTAAGACATCCTGTAAATAGATTCTGAATACAGTAGAAGAGAGCTGTAATTATTACATTTGATTATTTTATTGTGTAACTAACTTACAAGAAATTTCTCGAAGACAAAATACTGCTCGCTTCAACCTCGAGTCTTCCAAATATTAAATGGAACGCTGTTAAATCAACAATATTCAAAGATTTCCCCACATTCATGACAATCACGTAAGTGTCGTCGTTGTGCCATCTGAAATATTCACATGATGAAGAGTTCGCGTTAATTAATTTTCATGTAAAGATGATTAATAATATAACCAAATCAGAAATTTTGTGGTTCACAAATTTTACATAAACCTGTGCGTGACGCAATTGTAAAGGTGCGAGTTTGCATATCTATAAGAAATCCATAAATAATTGAAACTGATTTGGAAATAGATAAAAAAAATTCAGTTTTGCAAAATATACAAAAAAAAACTATTTTATCAATCAAACAAGTAAACAATTGTATCAAAACACTTCAAAATGTTTATTTACATCAAGTATCTGATTAATAACAAGAATTACAATTAAATACCTACTTATGTACCGGCAAATTATTTTCTTTCGAGTGACTTCCACGATTTTTCGTGGCTTAATATGACCACACTATGCCGGCCTGAGGAGACGAAGATTTTGACAGTCTACACTCTTCTCGTTTTACCTGGCTACCGCCAAAAGTGATACGCACCTCTCTCTACCATACCACTTTTACCAGTCATCACAACACATTAAATATTCTTTGTGTTCTATCTGATGATGAATCTAATTACTCTTTGCTCCACAATTAACCCTCCAAAACAAAAGTTCTCGTAAGAGGCATCCTACTCTTCCAAAATTTATACGTACATAGTTACCTTTTAAAAGCAAAAACTTCATTATTATAAGCAATAGATTCATAGCGCCCGATAGCAAATGCTGGACGTGTTCGTAATTTCGCTAAAGCACGATATATTTGATAGTGGGAATGTGCTGCTACGCGTTGAGTTTCAACATTTAGCTTTTCAAAACCATCAGCTACTGGAAGCCATGTTTTGCTTGTGGAAAATCCTGTCAGGACAGACATATTTTTATAATTACGAGTGTGTCAGAAATAAAAAAAAAAGCAAAATACAACACCGGCATATTTACTCGTATGCCAAAAAATAATTGATATACGAGTTGCGTCAATTAGCATTGCTCTCAATTGCAAACTAGAGCTTGCTAGAATTAATAATAATTGTGATGTAAAAACTTGAATGTAGTAGACTAAAAAAACTACATAAATTCATCGTAGGCCGTTTCTACTACCAAACTAATAGGAAATCATATTCTCAAAAGTACGGATTCTACTAAATTAACTAAAACAGTTTGGAAGGAATGAGGATAGAATTTAATGATATGTGGTTCATTGGTCGGTCGAGTATTCGTACACAGAGCGGAGAACGTGTGTTCGATTCCCACCTTAGGTTGTGTATGCGTGGCAATTTGATAATAAAAACTCCAATTCGCCCGAAATGTACGAGTTGACCACTTATTAAAATAATATTTTTTTGTAGTCGATTCGCATGAATGACGAAATTATATTTGCGTGCGAATCGGCACCTTGAGAAATGATATTGATATATCAATGATAATTGATGGTGATGATCAGCTCGCACGTTTCGGGCGAATTTAATTCGTTCGAACCACTAACCCCAAAAAAAATGGCATAAAAAATACATATGAAGCTGAAATCATAATTAAGGTCACGTCTTTTAAGCACTTTAGAAAAGATGACAAGGTTATGTCGGATTTACACAAGTACCTGACATATCAAGTAAAATCTTGGGGATGTACCAAAACCCTTTTTCGAGTGTTACATAACCTAGAGTAGGTACCTAAATTGGTTAGATTAGACAGTAGTGAGTGTGAGGTGAGTGTTACATCATTATTATGTATACCTGCATTTAGGCCCGAATTCCATTGAAATGGTGTCCGGAAGGGATCTCTAGTTACATGTATATAGTTCACTGGGTCGTCAGTATTACAGGCGATGGGATCTACAGTTTCTGCCCACGATACTATTCCATTAACCATACCAATTTCTTCACCCTAATATTATTTTAAATATTCATGAAATTACTCGTAAATGTACAGTAAATTTATCGTTGGAAAAACGAACTTACCATATAAGTAATAGCGATTCCAGGAAGTAATAAAACTAACATATTAAAAGCATCAACTAACTCCTTTCGGAATCTTGAGGCTATTCTAGTAATGGCATGAGTGCCTGTCTGAAATAAAATGAAATTTAATTATTAAATATTGGTTCTTTATTAGAACTATGTAGGTCGAGAAGTTCAATCGACTATCAGAGCAATTGATTAAAGGCAATTTAGTAGATAGTGAATTTAAGTATGATTTATATCGGCTTTGATAAGCCGTTCTTTGAGTAAGCGAATGTGTATCATCTATTGAGAGGACACTATCTTCACGTTACACCCGACCGCTCTCAAGCAAAGAGTAGTAGGCAGACTGATAATGGTTAATTAGGCAGTCTGCCGTCCTGGGGTAGTACCACCACTTTCGAATGTAACACCCATGAAGTGACCTTGTAGCGTTTCTGAAACAGTATCAATCTGGATAGACTCATCAAGCCGGTATGGCGGAGGCGATTGCTGTCTTAAATTTTATCTATAGTAAGCAGTTGTTTCCGTTGATGGACCGCACTCTAGCTTTACATCAAAAGGCGTGTTTAGCCGAGATATAATTTTAAAAAATCCCGGATCAAGACAACACTTAAAATCCAGTACGGTAGACTGGACTAATAACCATAAACAGTCTACCTACCACTCTTTAAAAGCGACTAAAACTATAATATTAAATATAAATTTACAAATATAACGTTATTTTAAGAACATTTCTTCTTAATTATTATCAGTTTATTAAATATTCCTTACCAACCAATTAGCAACAGACTTCAAAGGTTTATAAGTCAACCAAAGATCTACAATCCGTTTTAAATCTCTCGCATCGAGATCTCTACCAAGATTTTCAACCAAGCCAAAATTCAATGGGACATGAGCTCCACCGCGTACAGAATCCCCATAATATTGTGCTGCATTTTTAATGTCAGTGTGCGCCTCGGTGATCATTATCCTTGAAAACACAAAGTGAATTCTGAATGAAAAGAATTGTACGGTGTGGAGCGCTATGAAGGAGTTCAAACGGCCGTTTGTTATGATCCTTTAAGCTTTGTGAATAATTTTCTTTGACAAATATTAAAATCCTTTCTCTATTACAAACTTGTCTTAATTATTAATGTGATTACCAGACATAGAATAAGTGAGAAAACCTCTGGTCTAAAATGATCTAAAATTTGAAATAGGAGTTAGAGGTCATAATATAATAAAATATAATAAATAAATAAAATAAAAAATAATAAAACATGATTTTCTAAATTAAAAGACATTAAATAGTTTATATTTATGGAGGCAAAGCTTTCTAAATGTCGTATTAAATTAATAAAAATAAACGCGATGGTAAGCCGCATATTTTAACGGGGACATGCCGATATGCGATCGACAGGTTTATGTATGAAAATTTCAAATATGCTCCTCATACGAGTAAATCTCAATTTTAAATTCATGGGAATGATTCGTGTCACCTGTTATGTATGTAGATGCCTACACGGAATCGAAACAAAGATCGTAATTTCATTCAGAATAAATATTTACTGATGTTGGCATATACAATACTCGCTTTTCTGAATACGAGTAACGGAACACAGAACGATGGTATGACAAGATATTAAAATTCCTACCTCATTTTAATCTCGCTTTACTGCCGTATATTACATATTTTTTACTTTTAGTTATTTAATACTAGATAGTCCTGTTTTCCTGAGGTTGTTTCACCGCCCACTGCTGTCCGAATTTCGGGGTTAGTTTGGAATATTCTAGTTAGAAACTGGAGAGTGTGACGCGTTAACTTGACCGCTCCACACTCACCTCGTTTCACACAGTGGGCATAGTGGAGGTCACTGATACCTGCAGACATAATCTCTGTGGGATCGGTTGCCTCTATTCAAGGATCATGCTCTATTAAAATATTTCAAAAAGTATAAACTTAAAGAAACTTTGTAACTTTTCGTTTTATTGCTGACACTTTTGTTTCTGATTTCCCGTTTATAATTTTTTTTATTAAAGGCTAGTAAAATATTTGATGTGTTTCGTGGAATGATATTCATTACCTTGTAACATGACCCCTTAAACTGATACTATCAAATACTTCCCGCCATTGTGATATCATTTCGTAAATATCGTTTAGATCTTTAGTATATTTGTGTTTTAAGTAACCATATTCTTCAGAACAAAATCCTTTTATACCACTTTTTGGTTCATCAGGGTATGCGCCATGTTTCTCTCTGTCAATTTCATAGATATGGTCTACTGCATTCATTTTTAGGCCAGCTACACCTTTTTCTAACCAAAATTTTATTATACTCTGTAAATTTTTTTATTAGAATTTATCATTAGAATTTAATCTTATTCCAATTCTAAATTACTCGTGAATAGATTAAGCAATGATTAATCAACTTTGAATATAACTTTCACCTTTATTTCATCAACAACAACTGGATTTCGATAATTCAAGTCAGGTTGTGTGCTTCCAAATTGATGCAAATAATATTGGTCTCTAGATGCCGAATATGTCCATGCACTTTTTCCATATATACTTATCTGACAATAAAGAGTTAATATTTATTATTAATGGTGAAACATATCCTTTAAATGTCCTTGTAGTCGTTCGATCAAACATAAGGAACATCTTCCTTGTTTCTCTTTTGTCTAACACACACACAGCATCCAAATCTATCTAGTTAAAATCCCTGCTTCATTCAATTTTTTCTTAGTACAGGGATCACTAAACATTATAATTCTGAATAATTTACTAACTAATTATACCAACGTTGAACGATTCTACTTTACAGTCACGAATAAATTTAATAACTACTATTTTATTATAATAATAGAGAACGTAACGTTTTACAACTAACTTGTTGTTGAAGCTTAAAATAAAATTACTTCATTAAGTAGTAGAAATTCCTTTACGAAATTGTTTTTCATAAAGGCGAAACGTGTACGTCAGGCGTGTTTGTAAATAATGGAGTAGATTTTGGCAACAGTGCCTCGGGATCAGTGTGAGAACGGAAATTTGCGAGGTAACAGTGATGTTTATTGGAGAATTCGTCCCTAGAATGACTATGAACAAATACACTAAATTAACTTGTGGTATTTGTTCTTTTGGGATTAAATTGTCTTATCCAATTAACTTACCCAATTATTAGGTGGGATTTTATTTCCTGCTTCATCGATATGACCATTTTCCCAAATATACCAATCAGAATAATACTCGTCATTAAAAGCAGATTTTACAAACCATTCTGTTTCATTGCTGGTATGGTTTGGTACAAAGTCTAAAATAACTTTGATATCTGTTAAAATATTAATGAATTAAAGACAAAATTTACAAATAATTTAATTTCTAAATTTATGATAACAACTTCCTCTTTCCTCTTTTCATTAAGAGAATATTTTGAGAAAAGTAAACTTTATTTATCTACTTTTTTCATTAAAAACAAGATCTAATAACTAATATTGACCATGGCCGAGTGGTTGAGGTCATGCCAACCTTAACGATGCGCACTCGTCTCATAAAGGCGGCATAGAGAAGGCAATTGCTGCCGATAGACATTCCTTAATAGTAACAATGGAAGAATAAGCTCAGGGAACGCACTATAAAAAGCTATTATAAAAAGGAATTTAGTTTTTTGTTTGTTTTGAAATTAGGAAGGATAAACCAACGAATGGTAATAACTTACTCATTTCGTTTGCTTTTTGTAGAAGATTTTCAAAATCCTCCATAGTACCATAGTCGTTGTTAATTTTATAATAATCTGATACATCAAAACCGAGGTCATGATTTGGTGATTTAAAAATGGGAGATAATATTATACCAGCTACGTTGATTCCTTTTAAATATTGGAGTTTTGATATTAGTCCTGTAACGAAATTATACGTCGACTCACAACGTCGTGCGCAAAAATACTAATCTTATAAAGTAGCTCTCACTATTCCGCTTTTTTTTCTTTGGAAAAGCAGTTTTCTTCGCCTTAGTTTGAGCACAAAACCGTCATAAATTATTTGCCTAAACCTTTCTCGTGAATTTTTCCGCCAACTAATGGCACTGGTTTCTGAGATTAGTGCGTACAAAACATCCAGAAAGGCGGGTGACTTTGTTTTATATTTATTATTTGTTTATATGTTATATTTTTTTATTTTTTTTGCTCGGCATATAACAACACTTCGTTCGTTGTTTAAGCTAGAGTGCGGTCTATGAACGGAAACAACTGCTACCAGACAGATCTGCAGGCAGCAGTCGCCTCCTTTATGCCGGCTTGAGAAGACCAAAGTGCACCATCAGGTTGACAGCGCACATCCCTCTCATTGTACCTGGCTACTTCCAAACTAATTGCATCCTAATCGCATTTTTGGATCAGTTTGGAAATAGCTTTGTATAACGTGATGAGTGTGCCCTGTCGATGGATGATACACTTTCGTCTTCTCAAGCTGGCATAGTGGTAGTAATTGTTTCCGCTCATGAGTCACATTCCGGCACTATAAAAATATTGTTTCATACCATTTATATCACCAATCCCATCACCGTTACTGTCCATAAATGATCTGATATATACTTGATATAAAAGACCAGATTTCCACCAATCCTGTTGTTTTATCAATTCTTCGCTTTTAATTTCAACTAATTTAAGAAATAATAGAATTGAAAACATTTTATTTAGACGCATTTTCATCTAAATTTTAATATGATATTTAAAATGAATTGATAATAAATAAGCTTTGAGATGAATTGAAGAAATGAATAAAATTAAACAAAAGAACGTCTTTTATAAGTTTGAAAATTGTTTTTGCAATTAAAATTAAATATTTAAAATACAAAAGGAGTTATTTTAAAACTAAACACGAAATGTTTTAATATCATATCTCATTGTCTTCTACATTACTCCCAAAGAGTGTTCTTATGAAACATAGCGAGAGTTAGTGAACCCATTTAAAAGTTAGAGTAAAACATGGATTTCAGTGACGATAGACTGGCGTAAAGATCTTGAAAGGTTGCTCTGGCTATTGTCTCTACCTATCCTTTTGGAACTAATGATAAATTTTATTTTGCGTGTCTATTAATTGAATAATTAGAATAAAGAAAAATTTTCAGTTATTTTTTACCTCCATAAAAGTGGAGCGATTGAGGTGGTATAGTTTGAAAATAGCCAGGTATAACGAGAGGAGTGTGCACTGTCAATCTAAATGGTATATGCTCCTCTCCTCAAGCCGGTATAGTGGAGACGACTGCTGCCCGCACAGGTTTCTCTGTAGTAGCAGTTCTTTCCATTCATGGACCGCACTCTAGCATTACATTAGGCGAAGTATTGTCACATGCCGAGCTACAATAAAAAAAAGTTTATATTGAATATTATTTTGTTGCTCCTTGCAGACTCTGGTAGCAGATCCGAACTCTGATAATGGACCGCACCTAAGGAACATAATATTCTCCAGCGAGATACCGCACCTTGCCTTATTAACATCAGGTGGAATGAAAAAAATATTCAACCACCCTTCGAATTAAGTCCAGCTTTCGTTCGCACTGCTTACACCATCTTCCTCAAAATAATGCCTTCTGGCTACAGAGCATTTGCAGGAATAGAAATAAGAAATAAAAGAAAATAAATATTCAATAGTAAAACAGTTTTCTTTTCTCGGGGCCTAAAAAAGGCAGATATAAAACCACTTTGTCCCTACACACTTCTAAGGTGTTAAAAAAAGCTTTCAACGTAAACCGAGGTACTTACATGTGTTTACAACTGTACCCTTAAAATAAGGGATCATTTTTATTATCCACGAACAAAATTACATCTAATATTTTTTCCAAATCTTTTACTTTAGTAATAATGTATTCATAAAAAGGGTACGCCAAAAGCAAAGCGAGACAAACAATGGAGAGAGAAAGAGAACACGATGGGAAGAGAGAACAACAAAGAACGACGGATAATGAAGACGCTAAAGGAAAGCTTATGGTGATGGTGATGAACAAGTTTCTTTCCCATTTACTTCCCAGTAGCCGAGCGTATAATTGACACTCATGGTGCCAGCGCTAAACTTAAAAACTTACTTTGACTAAGTATAGCTGAGTCATTGACTAGCCTACCTCCCATCTTCGGCTTGACCACTCTTTTCAGGATGAAAAAGAAATATTTAATTTAAAAAACATACGTAAAAACTAAAATTTATTTGTCCAAAATAGCTTTTTAGAATCTTATTTTGTAGATCTTTTATGGCCCGTTATACGATTATATTTGGGTCAGTAAATTCTTTCGACGCTCCAAAATAAAAATGAATTAGAAAAGGTGTTACGAGTGTTTTGAGGCTATTAAAACCTATTCATATAGATTTGGGGAAAATGCTTACTTAAAATTCCTATAATTTTTATGTTACGGTTCTACCTGGGTTAGCGTTACAACTGATAACACTGGAATGAAATTAAATACGTACGTTTTACCTAGTGTTTAATGAATTTTCTTTTAAGTTCAAATTTTCATAATATATATATTTTTTAAATGTTGATGCTTAAATAGCTTATTAATTTATTGAATTACTGTTAATTGCTGCGTTCGACTGCGCGATAATTAGCGTATAAAACTATGACTAAATAATGGTTTTGCTCGAGTTAGCGTTTAACGTGTAATACCAATAGTATTAACGTTAATATAATAATGCGGTAAAGTCTTGGATACCTTAATGTAATGCATTAATTAATGCGTTAAGACGCTGTAAGAGAATTTTCTATCATCAAAGAGAATTTTCTAAGGGGGAAAACTTAAAACAAAAATTATTCTCTAATACACATATTATTGATAAAAAATTGTTTGTTTTTTTTTTGTTAAAATGAATTGACAGACATTTTGAAGAATTGATTTGTAAATAGTGAAAACAACCACTGATAGCTCGCTTCAGGCGTAACATGCAAAATTCATGAAGGATTTCCCACGGGGATCTACGTGAGACTATGTACATATCTATTCCGCAGTAAATATACCATTATAACAGACTAGCGACGAAACCCCCGGCGTTGCTCGGGTCAAAATACATCGCATGTTTAATGGTATAAAAAATATTTTAGAATCCGTTTTTAAAGCAGATATTGTAGATTTCTATTTTAGATATTGAGAGACTTATTTGACCATTAAACATACGGTGTTTATAGAGTTAATCAAATCTAATTAATTAACTAATTAACGAATTGAAAATAAGAAATACTCTAGTAAATGTGTAAACAGAAATTTGTAGAACTTTCTATATCGATTTTAGCAGCTATACACATGTTTGAAGATAATTCTAGAAGTTTTTAGAACTTTCTAGAACATTCTATATCGATTTTAGCAGCTATACACATTTTTTATGTTTGTAGATAATTCTAGAAGTTTTTAGAACTTTCTAGAACATTTCATGTCGATTTTAACAGTTGCGCTCATTTTGGAACTTTCTAGATCATTCCAGAAATTTGTAGAAGTTTCTCGAACATTCTATATCGATTTTAGCAGTTGATAACGTTTTGGAACTTTCTAGATCATTCTTGAAACTTTTAGAACCTTCTAGATCGATTTTAACAGTTGCGCTCATTTTGGGACTCTCTAGATCATTCCAGAAATTTGTAGAACTTTTTAGATTCTATATCAATTTTGGCAGCTATACACATTTTTAATGTTTGTAGATCATTCTAGAAAATTTTAGAACTTTCTAGAACATTTCATATCGATTTTAACAGTAGAGCTCATTTTGACACTTTCTAGGACATTCTGTATCGATTTTAGCAGTTGATAACGTTTTGGAACTTTCTAGATCATTCTTGAAACTTTTCTAGATTATTAAAAAAAAATTTAGAACTCTATACTTAGTACTCAACATGTCATAAGTTAGAAAAGACAGACTTAGTACTCAAAATGTCATAAGTTAGAAAGAGACAGATATACATTTTTTGAGATTTTCGCCTCCCACAACCACCCTCTTCCACCCACCGCGACCAAACTCCCTTACTTTCACCAGGAGACCAAGGGGTATCTACCACCCCAACGGGAAGCAGATTGGAGTTGGTGATCATGGAGAAAACCCTGTCTTTACGTACTAACATTAGCATTTTATATAAGTATTTAGATAGATTTAGATTTAGATTATATCTTATTATAATAAAAAATTATAGAAAAAAAATTAGACACGATCACGTAAGGTGTAGCGTAGTGGGTGCGTATAGTGGAGTGCGTTGCATCGGTTCAAATCTCACCTTACCTTAGGCTGTTGTGAGCGTGTTAATTTTTTTTCTGTTTAATTTTAATTAAAATTTAATAATAAACCAAATCTAGCATTTTAAAACTACTAAAAAATATAATATTTTTTATAGAAGACAATATGTGACCATGATAAGTTAGAGGCCTCCCCTTTGAACATAGTTTCCGAACGGACTTGGGAAGACAAAGTACACCGTTCACAATCCTCTCGTTATACCAAGTTACTTTTCGCCGCTTCTAAACGCCGTTCCTAAAACGCGACTTTAATATGCCAAAAATGAAGAGGCATCTCACAGAGCCGGCATAGCGGTGGCGACTGCTATCTGCGGATCCCCCTCTCTGATAGAGTAAACATCAGGCGAAGTGCTAAATAATAATATGACGTGCTAAAATAAAAATTAATAATAAATTTAAACTTTTGCGAGATCTAAACAAGAACATACTTGTCTGATCTTATTGAGTTCAAGCTGTGAAAAATGGGACGAAACTATGTGAGACACGAGACTAAAGTCATTAAACATAGTTAACTTGCTCTTACTTGAGTGCAATGTTGTGCAATACGATAGTCTGCTAAGTGCACACTCGAGAAGATAAATTATTGTCACGGAAATCTAGTTACTAGTAGATTGCGTCAAAACTTTATGGAATTTTTAATAAGAATTTAATATTAAAGTAGGGTAGCATATTTGAGTAATTTTTAAAACTGCACAATTATGTCCAGAACACACGAAGCCAGTTTTGAAAGCTAGAACAGTAACCTGCTGTACTGTACTAGAAAGTTAGCAAATCTAGTATTTTTGGTTTCATTCCTAGGCCAGTAAAGAAGCTAGTAAATCGCTCTAGCTTGTATCAAGCCTGGACGAGATACGTTCTATCTTAGCTTATTGTCCTGGATTGATACGACGTGAGTACTCTCCTCTCGTTATACCTGACTACCTCCAAGTTAATCCCGAAACGCGAATAGGTGACTTTACAGGTGTTACTTTTTTTATTGTAGCTCGACATGTGACAACACTCCGTCTGATGTAAGGCTAGAGTGCGGTCCATGAATGGATACAACTGCTACCACAGGGAAAAATCTAATTCCCGAAACGCGACACTTCACGGGTGTTACATTCGAAAGTGGTAGTACTACCCCAGGGCGGCAGACTGGACAAATAACCATCATCAGTCTGCCTACCACACTTTAATAGTGCCTATAGGCACTGAGCGACCAAAGTACATATAACAAAGTTACATTGGTACCGGTCAGAATTTAGCGAGATTCGAACACGTGTCTCATCGATCGTGAGTTCACGCGTCTTACCGCTAGACCACGGGCGCTCTACATTTGAAAGTGGTGGTACTTCCCCAGTGCTGAATCAATAAAATGGAAATCAGGAATAATGAATTAGTTACTAGCCCCGTAATTCAACACACAGCGGCCGTGGTCTAGCGGTAAGACGCGTGAACTCACGATCTATGAGGCTAGTGTTCAAACCTCGCGGTTCAAAGGTACCAACACACATACGTTTAATAGAAAAAAAACTGAAAATGAAAAACTATGCAGACGAGCAGTAAGGAGAGAAGCATGCCACACGGCAGTAGACATGAGAATAATGAATCGTGATGATTCAATTTTAGGTTTGTTTGTGTGATAAATATGTTTGTAAGCAACAGGTGATTTTCCTTAATTAGAGTTTGGTAGCGTTCACACATTCACACACGGACACGGACACGTCATATATGTATTTACGTATACGATACGTCATAGGTATACTTTATAACTTCTAAAAAAAATCAAAAATATATATGTTTTTTTTTATTATAGCTCGGCATCTGACAACACTCCGCCTTAGAGAAATCTCGACGGGCTGCAGTCGCCTCCACTATGCCGGCTTGAGGAGACGATCATGTACCATCTAAATTGACAGTGCACACTCCTCTCTTATACCTGGCTACTTTCAAACTATTCCCGAAACGCGACAAGGTCACTTCACGGGTGTTACATTCGAAAGTGGTGGTACTGCTCCAGGACGACAGACTGGACAAATAACCATCATCAGTCTGCCTACCTATTTAATAGTGCCTATAGGCACTGAGCGACCAAAGTACATATAACAAAGGTACGTTGGTACCAGTCTTTAGCGAGGTTCAAACACGGGTCTCATCGATCGTGAGTTCACGCGTCTTACCGCTAGACCACGGCCGCTCTTCCCGAAATAATTATTATTATCATCATTATAAAGGTAATTGCGATTCAACAATTTTTATTTAAGTAGTAGATAAAGTAAGAACTCTACTATATTTTCACCACTTTTCACAAATGGTTTCTGAGATTGCTCGAATCAGATTACGCTCGATCCAATTTGTTGGTTGACTCCTTGACATGCTCCCAACTGCGCACACACTTGGCTATACATCATCAGCAGTACGACTTTATTTTTGTTGTGTCAGAACCAAAATTGTGCTGCAACTAGCTGTGTGGTTTTGTTCTCTCTATTTGGACTCAACAAAATTTCTCTAACACACCGCGGTAAAAGCACTGACATACTTTATGGACATGCGTCTTTTAGTGTAAAATGAAACTGAAAATGTCAAAATAAGTGTTTCGTTTTTAATTGTATGTAATCCTTGTGCTCCACCTGCGTCTTAACGCGTTCATTAGTGTAGCAATTAATGCATTACCTTAATGTGGCTAAGTCTTTATTGCGTTATTCTATGAACGTCAATATTATTGGCATTACACGTTAAACGCTAATCAGAGCTAAACTTTTAACGTAGCGACAGTTTTAATGCCGTAACTTTTAACGGGTGATATGCTTAAAAGTGGTCGTACCTACCAACCTTTAATTAATGATTATACATTGATACCGGTCCGAATTTAGCAAGATTCGAACACGGGTCTCATCGATCGTGAGTCCACGTGTGTTACCTCTAGACCACGACCGCTCTTTAAAAATAAAATTAATTAATTTTATTACGAGTATGTAACAAAACAAGTCTATATATTGAAGCCTCTACTAGCGGTAGTTGGTATCAATAGCTTGTTCCAGTTTCAAGAAGCCCTACAAATATCGTGATTGAATGCATTGTAACTGTGCAACATTGTTATAACTTTCTTGCTAATTAATCCTTAACTCTTAAGAGTAAAATTAATATTGATTTATCCTAATTAAACTTTAATTGTAACACAAATAAACTATAACTAAAACTAAATACATTTTTATGTTTCTAATTTAAAAAAAAAAATTAAAACTAAATTATTTGACGCGTCTCCGATTGTTATGAGGGCAGTCTACAAAAAAATCATCAATTTTCACTCCTTCCTCCTACAGAGATAGGCAGAGACAACAGAATGCCACTTGCTATGATTCTGACATAACTCCCTCAGTTCCCTCGCAATTAATTATCTTTTTACAAGTTCGACGGTTATGGGCCCTAGGAAGCCCAGCTTTCGTAAAGATATCTCCGATTTGATCGGAAGACACCCTCTTGGGTTTGCCTTGTTTAACGCATCCATTCACACCAGATCTATAAAAAAAAACATTTTATTTCATGACGTAAACAGTATACAAGTGACTTTTTCAAATGGGCTCTCATGCCCCTTGATTTTGAAAGATAAAACACAACTGTATTATTGCAACTTTGTTATATGTACTTTGGTCGCGGCAGACTGATGATGGTTATTAGCCCAGTCTACCGTCCTGGGGTAGTACCACCACTTTCGAATAAAACACCCCTCGCGTTTCGGGAGTAGTTTCAAAGTAGCCAGGTATAACGAGAGGCGTGTGCACAGTCAATCTAGATGCTGCATACTCGTCTCCTCAGGCCGGCATACCGGAGGCGACTACTGCCCGTAGAAATTTCTTTGTAGTAGCAGTTGTTTCCGTTGTTGGACCGCACTCTAGCTTTAGATCAGGCCGAGCTACAATAAAAAAAAACAAAGAAAAGTGTTGATTTTTTTTCTTTATTTTAGTACGTCATATGACCGCACTCCGCCTAAACTCAGTGTGTGACATTTGTGAAGTAGTCCGACGAGGATGGTGCTTGCTTTGTCTGTCTTGTCACTCATAGAGGAGGGATCTGAGAGTTCCGGTCGTTTGCTTTCTAAATACGACTAGTTAGGTGTAAAAGTTAGATGGGATCTTGGCTAATATCTATTCTTTATAAAAAAAAATATATATTGCATACAGGCGATTTTTCTGTTGCTTGAATGGTTGGTTAGGTAAAACCTAAGGTCCAATTGCACCAAAAGGCCCGTTAAAGTTACTTTGACTGTTACATTTTAAAATTACTTTAACGGTAACGTTTACATTTACTCAACACGCGTTGCACCATCGTGTAAATTCATATCGTTATCGATAAAAGGGTGGCTGATATAATTGGGTGTATATTCCCGAAAAATTAGTAGAGAAACATATTTGGCCTCTTTTCAGTACACTTCACGTTAGTGACATTGGTTTAACTATTACTTTAATATTGACCAGCCAAAATTCGCTGGTTACGGTTAGTGTTAAAGTAAGCGTCAAAACTGACAGGTTTTTTTTGAAGCAACCCAATTTTAATTTTAACAATTACTTTAACGTGAAAGTAATAGTTAAATCATGTGGTGCAATTGAACCTAAGTGAACTCGAATCTTGGCAGTATACCAAACATACCAAATAATGTATGCACTTTCCACATGCAACGCTGAAATACGTACAACGTTAAAATTTCTGTGTAGGTAATCTTTTCCGAGTATTTTCAATTGTATTTTATTTACCTACTTTTGCATGCAAGCACATTTTTATTACATTTTTTGGTATATTCAAACGCTGCTTGTTATTATTAAAATTGCGATGAAAATTATATAGAAAAAAAAAATTGTTAAATCAAGGCGGAGCAAGCGAGTTTAATTTTTCCATTTAATGTCTATCGTAATTTATTTAATTGTAAATTGTAAATACATTATTGTGTACTTATATTATTTAGATGTATTTTTATTCTATTCTCAGCTAGCATGAAAATTATTAACCATGCTCTCACTTCCGGTCCCGGAATTCCGGTATTATCCCTCTCACTTCCGAATCGTCCCGGAGGGGACGACATTTCAATATTTTATGTGAATTAGCTGTGGAATTAATTTGTATAATTTTGTACCAACAAAATGCATTTTTAGTTTTTACAGTTTAATTTCAACTCGGGTGCATATTCGACTCCTGAAGCCGGCATAACGAAGATGACTGCGGCCTATAGAAATTTATCTGTGATAAACCTGTCGATTGTTTCCCTGCCGTCCTTATAATTATTTAGCTCGGCATATGACATCACTCTAGCTGAAAGCTAGAGTGCGGTCCATGAACGGAAACAACTGCCGCTACAGAGAAATCTCTACGGGTAGCAGTCGCCTCCGCTATGTCGGCCTGAGGAGACGACTATGCACCATCTAGATTGACAATGCACACTCCTCTCGTTATAAAATAACTGTATTAGATTCTGTGATTCTTAAAGTTAAATTTAAACAATACAATAAATATCTGACTTTAAGTGATGTTCGATGTTTACTTGAAAGTTATCTTTAATAAACAAACATCTTTTCTTGAAAAAGTTTACTGGGAACTTAATACTTGCCCATTATTTTTTGATATTTAATACTTTAGATAACGAACTTAATAAAATTTACTTTATTATTAGAAAATATTATATTATTGAACTAATATAAAAGCAAAATTAGTTTTTTTTTTTCTTTTTTTTTTTTCAAATTAAACAAGTCTTAAAGAGGTCTGTCATCCTGGGATGGTACCACCACTTTCAAACGTCTTAAATTTTTCTAAGGTCGGCATAATGGAGGTGACTGTTGCCTTCATAACATGTGACCGAGTGACCTATTCCAACTCGTAATCTATTACACTATGCTTGCTTTCTTCTATATTGAAGATCGAGATGCAATCGTTATTGGGGAACAAACAAACGTACATTTACATTTATATGATTAGTATACATTAATTAATTTGCTGTGGAAATTTCTCATATACAGAAACTTAATTATAAACCAAGTCTCGGAGCATGAGTGACGTAATTAAGAAGTAATTACAATTTAATTTCAATTTAAATTATAATGTGGTAAACAAAAACATAACTTGTTCTGAGTACTTTTATATACAGCAGGCAGTAAATGTTAAATTAATAAATAATGTCTATAATATCAACTCCACAAATAAAGTTAAAAAATCTTAGAGTCACCATGATTGGCAGTAGAAGCCGTAAACTCATGATCAATAAGACCTGTGTTCGAATCTTTGCCTTACTTTGGTCGCTCAGTCTCTATGAAAGAAACACTAGCTATAGGTCACTATATGTATTAATAAAAAAATCTATATTATAGAGATTTTGGTTTATAAAAATAACTCCTGATAAACTACGCCATCACATATACATATCTCGAATACTAGTTTATGTGGCGCGCTTCGCGAGCGCTGGAGTTTTGTAGGTAATTTAAAAAAAAAATCGAAAAATAAGTGTCGATTTTGAAATTAGAGGGTATTTCCTACAGCCTTTGTTCCGGAACTTCGGCCCTATCTCGTTCCAGTCCTGAGATATCGCGTTCTGAAATCGGACGGAACGGACTTCCGGAACATGTCGAGGTTTTCCCGAAGTCTATACGTATCAGAAAAAAAATTCTCTCTAACCAGCAAGTGCTCCATAATTATTGATGTCAGTCAGTCAGTGAGTGGTAATCGAGCCTTATATACTCGTAATATAATTTTACTTGAAATGTTTTTAATAAAAAAAAATGTTTACGAAAGGTCCAAATATAAAAAAGGGTTGTAAAAGACCCAGAAGAACTTTTATTATAATTAATTTAGCTCCTGCGGAAAGGATTACTTTTTTTAAGGCGCTATGTACCTTGTAGCTATTCCCAAAACACGCCGAGGAAAACTCTTATATAAAAATCAACAACCAAACAAATAGCAAGAGCGAGTGTTTCTAAATAAAGAAAGCTTCTATATTAGAATGTAGAAAAACCCCAATAAAAGAAAAAGCTATTTTTATTAAAGATTTACATCGTACATAAAAGTAATTTAGGTATCTACCTACGTACATAGCTGAGCGGGCGAGCTAAATAAAGCCTAGCATGTAAAGTGGATACACTTTGCTATTTTAGGTATTACTTGACCCGACACAACAAACATGATGTTTATTTTATTTGACGCCTTCAACGCAAGGTGTGGTTGGCGAGTCAAAGCAGAAGTTCCGGTCGGCAAAAAATATGTTATAAAAAATCGCTATATTTTCTGTGTTTGTCGATACATGTATCAGACCGTTTCTTAATAAATTATCACTGTGGCCCTCCTGAAGAAAAAAAAAAACAAAAATAGGCGAACAAGTTAACGATTTCAATAAATTATTAAATATCCGAGTTATTCAGTTTTCACTACTTTGGTGAAATTCTATTTTTTTTTACTCGGATTTTTTTGAACTGGACTCTGCAGACCACCCTTTAAAATTACGTGACATAATAACATATACATATTAAGAATAAAATCAGGTATATTATTATTTTAAATATAGTAAAATAATATCTCCTTCTATTTCCAATACTGCCTTTACTACGTCTTGTATTTCCACATATTCGATACTATTTCAAAAATACACACGACTTTCGTTGTATTTTGTATATAAATATTTATCATTAAAGTATATTTTCGTTCGAAATAAATCGAATTCATATCTGTATCTTTGTGATTAAAAATCAAGAACTGTGGAGAGATTTGAAATTATTTTTCTACACATACTCGTAGAAACGTTCAATTTTCACTTAAAGTTTACATGAACCGGTTACGCCCGGCCTCGTGGTTTGGTAAATACTTGGAGTGAATGTCCCGGTTCGATTTCCAATGTTTGTGTGATCCTTGTGATTTCATAGTAAAGGGTATCCTATTTTGAAGTATAGAATTTTTTTATTCAATAAATGATAGACTATCTACATTCTATAGAATAAAACAAATAACCAATACAAGTGGAAACCTAATAGAAAACAATTCAGTTTTATTTGTAGACCACTCGAGAATCGTACTCTTTTCGCAGTTCGCAAATTAAGGCAATTCAATATTTGAATTAATAACGAGTTTATAACAATGTTAAAGGAGTTTTTATCCTATTAAAAATATTATATTTAAAAGAAGCAGCCAGATATAGCGAGAGGAGTGTGGCCTCTCAATCTAGAAGGTACATGCTCGTCTTCTCAAGCCGGCATGGTGGAGGCGAGTCTCTGTAGTAGCAGTAGTTTCCATTCATGGACCGCACTCTAGCTTTTTACATCAGGCGGAGTGTTGTCACATGCTGAGCTACAATAAAGAAAAATATTAGACCTTTACAAACCTTAACCTTTTCAAATCATAGATAATAACTAGCTGTTGGGTAAAAGCCGCGGGCGCAAGCGGCCCGCGGAGGCCCTTTTTGTCGTAAAACGTATTAGATCGAATAGATTTTAGGCAGTTTTGAAAATATTTAGCTCGCCATCTAAAAGCGTTTACGTTTCTGAACAAAATTGGTCTTTACACGGTGACGCTAACGTATCTACTTTTCGAGATATGGCGATTTTAAAAAATTTAAAAAAAAACAAAATTTAAAAAAAAATTAGTGCTGGTCATACTGAACAAAATTGGTCTTTACACGGTGACGCTAACGTATCTACTTTTCGAGATATGGCGATTTTAAAAAATTAAAAAAAAAAAAATTAAAAAAAAGTAGTGCTGGTCATACTGAACATATTGGTCTTTACACGGTGACGCTAACGTATGTACTTTTTGAGTAATAGCTATTTTAGAAAATTAAAAAAAAAAAAAGCAAATAGTGCTGGTCATACTGAACAATATTGATCTTTACACGGTGACGCTAACGTATCTACTTTTCGAGATATGAAGATTTTAAAAAATTAAAAAAAAAAAAAAAAAAAAATTAAAAAAAAAAGTGCTGGTCATACTGAACAAAATTGGTCTTTACACGGTGACGCTAACGTATCAACTTTTCGAGATATGGCGATTTTAAAAAATTAAAAAAAAAAACAAAAGTTTAAAAAAAAATTAGTGCTGGTCATACTGAACAATATTGGTCTTTACACGGTGACGCTAACGTATCTACTTTTCGAGATATGGCGATTTTAAAAAATTAAAAAAAAAAACAAAAATTTAAAAAAAAAATAGTGCTGGTCATACTGAACTATATTGGTCTTTACACGGTGACGCTAACGTATCTACTTTTCGAGATATGAAGATTTTAAAAAATTAAAAAAAAAACTAAAACAAAAATTTAAAAAAATAGTGCTGGTCACACTGAACAAAATTGTTCTTTACATGGTTACTCTGACGTATCTACTTCTTGAGATATTTAAAAGAAAGCCCGCCGCGCGGAGCAAATTCGATGTTCACGCGGCCGCGCTCACCGTCCGACTGACCGAGGTAAAGCCGTTTCGATCGTTCGTCCCGAAAATGCCTCGTCGCGGATGCTGTTAGGCCACGCCCAAGCGCCATGCTCCGTTTCATATTGGCGTACCGGCGGGAAAAGGATAAAAATACGATCGAGGAAAAAATTTTTTCGAGCAATTTTGAAAAAAAAAAGTATCGTTTTCGAAATTATAGGGCATTCCCTACAACTTTCTCTACGGGGTGATTGCCCCAAGTCGCCCCGTTTCCGAGATATCGCTGTCACTTCCGGTCCAGAATTGACTTCCGGTCAAAGTCGTATTTTTCTCGACGGTTTTGGGACGCCCTCTATACGACTCAAAAAACCGCTACTCTCCACCATACCGGCAAGTACGAAATAATTGATGTCAGTGAGTGAGTGAGTGAGTGAGTGAGTGAGTGGTATTGCAGCTATATATTAGTACTAGCTGTTGGGTAAAGGCCGCGGGCGCAAGCGGCCCGCGGAGGCCCTTTTTGTCGTAAAACGTATTAGATCGAATAGATTTTAGGGCAGTTTTGAAAATATTTAGCTCGCCATCTAAAAGCGTTTACGTTTCTGAACAAAATTGGTCTTTACACGGTGACGCTAACGTATCTACTTTTCGAGATATGGCGATTTTAAAAAATTTAAAAAAAAAAAAAAAATTTAAAAAAAAAATTAGTGCTGGTCATACTGAACAAAATTGGTCTTTACACGGTGACGCTAACGTATCTACTTTTCGAGATATGGCGATTTTAAAAAATTAAAAAAAAAAAAAATTAAAAAAAAAGTAGTGCTGGTCATACTGAACAATATTGGTCTTTACACGGTGACGCTAACGTATGTACTTTTTGAGTAATAGCTATTTTAAAAAATTAAAAAAAAAAAAGCAAATAGTGCTGGTCATACTGAACAATATTGATCTTTACACGGTGACGCTAACGTATCTACTTTTCGAGATATGAAGATTTTAAAAAATTAAAAAAAAAAAACAAAAATTTAAAAAAAAAAGTGCTGGTCATACTGAACAAAATTGGTCTTTACACGGTGACGCTAACGTATCAACTTTTCGAGATATGGCGATTTTAAAAAATTAAAAAAAAAAACAAAAATTAAAAAAAAAATAGTGCTGGTCATACTGAACAATATTGGTCTTTACACGGTGACGCTAACGTATCTACTTTTCGAGATATGAAGATTTTAAAAAATTTAAAAAAAAACTAAAACAAAAATTTTAAAAAATAGTGCTGGTCACACTGAACAAAATTGTTCTTTACATGGTTACTCTGACGTATCTACTTCTTGAGATATTTAAAAGAAAGCCCGCCGCGCGGAGCAAATTCGATGTTCACGCGGCCGCGCTCACCGTCCGACTGACCGAGGTAAAGCCGTTTCGATCGTTCGTCCCGAAAATGCCTCGTCGCGGATGCTGTTAGGCCACGCCCACCGCCATGCTCCGTTTCATATTGGCGTACCGGCGGGAAAAGGATATAAATACGATCGAGGAAAAATTTTTTTTGCCCAATTTTGAAATTTTTTTTTTTGATTTCGCCATAAGACGACATTCTCTACAACTTTCTCTACGGGGTGACTACCCCGACTCGCCCCGTTTCCGAGATATCGCTACTACTTCCGGTCCAGAATCGACTTCCGGTCAAAGTCGTATTTTTCTCGACGGTTTTGGGACGTCCTCTATACGACTCAAAAAACCGCTACCCTCCACCATACCGGCAAGTACGAAATAATTGATGTCAATGAGTGAGTCAGTGAGTGGTATTGCAGCTATATATTAGTATAATAATAATAATAATAATAATATATTTTTAAAATATAAGGTGTAAAAAGACAGGTAACAAACCTTTTATCCAAAAAAACGGCTAATAACGAACGTAACCATACATCCCGTTTGCAATGGAACAGTCCCTTGTTTTGGGAACTCTGCCCCGGTGTCTCCGAAACCAACTCCGGAGAGTTGTCCAATTTTCTCAGAAACGAATGCCTATATATTTGCGAATTATATTTCGAGAATTTTTAATATTACCGTACCGAAATATAGGTTTTTTTTTGTATTTATGGATTAGGGGTCTGTTATGTTATTGTGGTTACTTTTTTTAAATGATATTATTTTATTATTATTATAATATTGTTATTTGTTGATGAAGTTTTGAGTTTTTTTTTTATATTTATCCTAATAATAATATAATAAAAGTCCTATTAAATGATTTACTTATAGATTTTAATTGTTATTATTCTTTTTTTTCAGGTAAGAAACTGGAGGATTTATTATATTATTAACAGACAACTAGAGGTATATTCATATGAACATGTAGGTAGGTATAGTATATTTTTTAAATTAAATTAAACATTAAATTTTTTAACTTTTATTTTAGCATGTCTTGGCCTAAGCTAGAGTGCGTTCCATAAGCGGTAAAAACTGCTGTAAGACAAAGAGATCTGCAGACAGTAGTCGCGTCCACTATGCTGGCTTTGTTTATTATCAATTGCGCATTTAAGTCATTTAATAGGAAAATCTATACTTTTCTACATCATCTAATTGCTGATTATTTTTTATAACAGACAAAAAAAAAAACATATTTCCTGACATATTTTGCTGAAGTAAAACAACGTCATTATTATTCAAATCGCGCAGACAAAAATATTGTCGAGTGGCAGATTTACGTAAATTTTTTTCGTCAACATAATAATGTCAGTAGGTACCTATATGTGATGAAAATGTGTTTTTTTTTTTTTTAAATCTATTTATTTTCTTAAAACAATTATACCTACCTACCTACACGGATACGTAAACGTAGTTTTTGTTGTTTGTATACATTCTTATATAAAAAAAAGTTGGTAAAGGGTCTAACATTGACAGTTGATGTGACTGTGTACCTACCCTCACTAACATTGATTAGCGGAAATTAGTTCAAAAGTAGTGTTTGAAAATAATTTTGGTTGTGGATT
This sequence comes from Tinea pellionella, assembly GCA_948150575.1. NCBI lineage: Eukaryota > Metazoa > Arthropoda > Insecta > Lepidoptera > Tineidae > Tinea > Tinea pellionella. The sequence continues at coordinate 1,947,911 of OX411246.1, forward strand.
TCCGCAAAGTAACGCCTGATACTATTAAACACATTTTTAAATAATTTTATACAGTAATATGCAGTTTGATTTTATTAATAATTTTAGTAATATTATGTATAAAAAATTAATTAATTTTACAGCTAAAAAATTAAAACTTGTGATCCTTGAATTATTTTTATTAACAGCCCTTCTAAGTGTCAAATACTTGTATATATAAAAATTAGAACAAAAAGAGCGGTCATGGTCTAGCAATAAAGGACGAAGCTCACGATCGATGAGACCATCCATCTTGACCGTGCACACTCCTCTCCTTATATCTGGCTACTTTGAAACTATTCCCGAAACGCGATTCACTTCACGGGTGTTACATTCGAAAGTGGTGGTACTGCCCCAGGACAGCAGACTGAGTGAATAACCATCAGTCTGCCTACCACTCTTTAATAGTGTCTATAGGCACTGAGCGACAAAAGTTACATTGGTACCGGTCAGAATTTAGCGAGGTTCGATCGTGAGTTCGCGCCTCTTACCGCTAGACCACGGTCGCTCTATTTTCATATTCATAAAAAATAACCGATAAATTAATAATACCAATTTATTTTAAAAAATTTGTATTATAGCAATTTGAGGGCACAATTTAGGACAATAATCTTTAGTCACACCAATTTGCATCAGACACAAAATCTTGAATCATGTTTTGTTCTTGATTTATTTGAATCGTTTGGATAAGACCGGTTGACATTTATGCGTAACCCTCTACGATCGTGCGAAGTGAACATATGTTATCAAAATATCATTAAATCGGGAGACAGCTCGTGACGTGGAACAAAAACAAATCATAGATAAATAATGATTGTACTGTTAAGACTATAGTCCACAGAGGCGCATTCTGAGAGCTTTATATAGAGAGATCTATACTTTTTGCATTCTTCGTAAAGGACGGCCGTGGTCTAGCGATAGAAGGTACACTCATGATTGATGGGGTCCGTGTACAAATCTCACTGAATTCTGACCGGTACCAATGTAACTAACTATATTAGTGGTCGCTCAGTGCCTATGATACTAGCTTAGTACATCGATTTAAAAAAAAAATATCTGGACCGGAGGTAACTGCGATATCTCAAAAGCGTAACGAATCGGGGCGATTGTTTTGGAACAAGAGTTGTAGAGAATGTCATCTTTTGGGAAAATAAAAAAATTATAATGGTTATTAGCCCAATCTGCCGTCCTGGGGTAGCACCACCACTTTCGAATGTAACACCCGTGAAAGTGACCTTGTCGCATTTCAGGAACGGTTTGGAAGTAGCCAGGTACGAGTATAACGAGAGGCGTGTGCACTGCTATCTAGATGGCGTACATTCGTCCCCTCGAGCCGGAATAGTGGAGGCGAAATTAATGTGTATAACAGTTGTTTCCGTTCATGGACAGCATTCTGGCTTTACATCAGTGTAAAGAGAGTTTTGTCATATGCCGAGTTATAATTTTAAAAAAAACTTGGGTCGGGCGTCGTTTGCGTCTGCTAGAATTGTATGTTATAGGTAAATATAAGTTTATTTGTGTGTTTCAGAAATTAATATATATATTATACTAAATCAATTATGGCCTACATTAATTCTTCAGAAAGATGAAAAAGAAAATGAAATAAACATTTTCCGTATAAAATTATCTTTGAATTCGGATTTCAAGATCTCCATAATGAGTGCTTATTTATTCTACATACATTCGAATAACAAATCATTAGCTGAGTATTTGTACTGAATTAATGATACCCTATGAGTATCAGCACAAGGACAAGACAAACTTAAACAAACCCAGAGCCAAAACATCTAACCACTGACTAAAAAAAGAAGTAGTATACTAGAAAAATATACTCTGTCAACATTCGTCTCTTCAGGCAGGAATAGCGGAGGCGACTACTGTCTACTTAACATCAGACGAAGGACTATAAAAAAAGCTCCTACTAATGTATAGCTATAAACCCGTAGACACATTAACGTGCGGCCGCATCACGTACGAAATAGACGTACGTACATTCTGATACGTGTACAGCCCCTTAATGACACCTACTACCTTATACAGGGCTAAATTCATGAAAATATAACCAACTTTATATTACTTTATTTTTTTTATTGTAGCTCGTCATATCATACACTTAGCCTGGTATAAAGCTAGAGTACGGTCCATGAATATCATAGTGGAGGCGACTGCTGCCCGTAGAGATTTCTTCATAGTAGCAGTTGTTTCCATTCATGGACCGCACTTTAGCTTTACATCAGGCGGAGTGTTGTCACATGCCGAGCTACAATGGAAAAAAAATTATGCCATGTCTTCAGGCTGTATGGGCTTTGTTGCATTTGCCTTCCCACAATTGCAGAATTAACAAAAAAAAAAGAACTGGAATTAACTAAAATTAAAAGTATAACGAGGGAAATAAATCGTAAGTACCAAATTTTAATTATATCGAATGCTGGCAACATTTAAATTCTCAATTTAAACTCTGTCATGATGTATCGATTCTATCAATCAAATCAATTGGGCTCAAATTGGACGCACAAATGAAATATTGGTGAAATCGTTAACTAGGCATATCAAACTTCGGCGCGGTACTTGAAGATTGGTTAATATTTAATTTATCAATTTGTTTAGATTATTAATAGATAAAAGTCGTTTAGCGGCCGTGGTCTAGCGAAAGAACTCACGATCGAGGAGACCCGTGTTCAAATCTAGCCTAGCGGTACCGATGTAAATATGTTATTTATTTTTTATTGTAGCTCGGCAACACTTCGCCTGATTTAAATAAAGCTAGAGTGCGGTCCATGAATAGAAACAACTGCTACTACAGAAACCTGTGCGGGTAGCAGTCACCTCCACTATGCCGGCTTGAGGAGACGAGCATGTACCATCTTAGATTGACAGTGCACACTCCTCTCGTTATACCTGGCTACTTTCAAACTATTCCGAAACGCGACAAAGTCACTTCACGGGTGTTACATTCGAAAGTGGTGGTACTACCCCAAGACGGCAGACTGGACATTTGTCCAGTTGGTTATTTAACCATCATCAGTCTGCCTACCACTCTTTAATAGTGTCTATAGGCACTGAGCGACCAAAGTACATATAACAAAGTCACATTCGTACCGGTCAGAATCAGCGAGGTTCGAACACGGGTCTCATCGATCGTGAGTTCACGCGTCTTACCGCTAGACCACAGCCGCTCTTGTCATATTTTGCCGTATTTTGTTTTAGTGCCTTTGATACGTTTCTTAGTAATGTTTCTAACCTAATGTTGTAAAATGGCTACTCAAACTATGTTTTTATACAAGCTCGTTCATTGTTCTACGAGTATAACAAAGGACAGTGCAGCATTGGTACACTGAAAGATAATGATTTAGTGTCAAACGCAAGCATTTGTGGTAAGGGATGACAGCGGTTAATAAGTCATTTCCGCATTGATGATAGGTTCTTGATTGCGATGAGGACTTAAATAGATACATCTAGGTACAATGCCCTGAGTCCAAACTAGGCTGTACTATGGCTGTTCAGGACAAGGACAACACAAAATCGAAACAAACATTTACTTTTTTATAAATGTAATATATAATACAAATACTATACATTTGTTTCAACTAGGAATCGAACCCGGAATCTCTACAGGACGAACTTTGTAACGTTATATTAAACGCATACGTCACGCATGAGATGTGTATATGTGGCCTGACCTATTTTAGTCCAGACCAGTTTATAGATTGTATCAAAGATAGTTATTTTTAATAGCAAAAATTTGAAATGTAAAAAAAATTCGCAGCGCATTTGTCCCGGAAGGAAGCATCAATCAATCAATCAGATAGTGTACAGAATCCTATCAAATTACAATCGCAACGAGACAATTCCCAACTCGTGATATCGGGTGACTCGAGAAAAACAACAAATACTCTCAACAAACTTGTATTTTTATTGCTTATATTCGTACAATTATAACGCATTTAATATACTCGTTCCCTCCCTAAAGAATCTTTTATATAAGAAACCCAAAAAAAAAAGGTTGAAACCTTCTTTCAAATTTTTTCAAGTCGAACTGCTAGTTCCGGAGTGCGTACGGGTCGAACAAAACTATAAATATATTAAAAACCTATTATATTGTAGGACTATTTATTACCCTAATGTTACTTAATTAAAAATCAAAAACAAAAACGTCAAAACAGTAAACAGTAAAACAAAAATCAAGTATAATTTATTCGTAGAATGTTTTGAAAACGTGCACTTTTTCTAAGAAATAAATTCAAATTCGTCGTAATGCCTTTTCGTGTAATCGAGTTCTCGACAGCTGCTATATTAATTTGTACCGTTTTGGGGCTACTATTTCAAAGTGCACTTAACTTAGATTATGTGATATTTATCTTCAATTGTACTAATTTAAAGGGTGTTGGGCAGACTGATGGTGGTTTTGCCAATCTTCCGTAACACAGGTTCAGTGATCGCACAATTCAGGGATTATTTTTATTATTTTTTTATTTTAGCTCGTCATATAGAGCGGCCGTGGTCTAGCGGTAAGACGCGTGAACTCACGATCGATGAGACCCGTGTTCGAACCTTGCTAATTTTGACCGGTACCAATGTAACTTTGTTATATGTACTTTGGTCGCTCAGTACCTAAAGGCACTATTAAAGAGTGAAAGGCAGACTGATGATGGTTATTTGTCCAGTCTGCCGTCCTGGGGTAGTACCACTACTTTCGAATGTAACACCGTGAAGTGACTTTGTCGCGTTTCGGGAATAGTTTGAAAGTAGCCAGGTATAACGAGAGGAGTGTGTGCACTGTCAATCTAAGATGGTACATGCTCGTCTCCTCAAGCCATGCCGGAGGCGACTGCTACCCGCACAGGTTTCTCTGTAGTAGCAGTTGTTTCCATTCATGGACCGTACTCTAGCTTTACATCAGGCGGAGTGTTGTCACATGCCGAGCTACAATAAAAAAAAAATTTAAAAAATGACGCCGAGTAATAACGAGAGGAGTATACACTGCCAACCTGGGTGGTACATTATGTACATTCGTCTCTTCAAGCCTTCTTCTATCTTGCTATTTACTATTTGATTAAAAGAAAAAAACACAGTTGGCTTCAAATTTTGACATTCGGCGATAATAACTAAAATAAATAAATTATAAATATGTTATATAACCTCTGTAATATGAACGAAGTAACACTCAAGCTGAATTTAAGTTAAAATTTTAATCTAAGATAAAAATGAGTCGAAAACACCGAGCCTAATTTGAAAAAGTGGTACGACTCGTAGGCCGTGAGTAATAGGGTGGGTCGTAATGAAAATTTTATTTCTAATCTTCCGGAAGGGAAATGTTTGTGATATGTTAATAAGGGCCACCTATTTTACCGTTTTATTTTTCTGAATATTCCAATTTCTCCTACACAGCCTTAACCGCGGATTGGTGAATGTCACAGAATTTTAATAAGGCGAAATACAATATTCCATTCATTTACAAAGTATGCATTTAGCCTTATAACCTTACCAATAGACTTGAGTAGAATTTAGTGGTATTATAACGCGCAATAAAATACTATTTGAATGGTGTGGAAAATACTTTTTTAATATCAAATGAACAAACAGAAGTAAACAAATTAAAATGTCGCTATGCAACCGTTAAACTTAGACGTATGTGCTTAAGTACACAGATCAGCATCACAGGTTCGTATTTATCCATCTACTACTACTACTACTACTACTACTACTACTTAGCTCACGCCTTGTTCCCACCGGGGTAGGCAGAAACTATGGAGCGCCAGCGACTCCTCTCTCTACATACCACTTTCGCTTCGACCACATCCATTACTCCCCTCATGCATGCACGTCGGTTGAGGGTGCTCCTCGTCTGACCCTTTCTCAGCAGTTGACCGATCTGACTGAGAAAGGTCTTCCTAGGGCGCCTCCTTCCGACACTGCCATCCATCTAATTAGCTATATATACATTAGTACTTATAAGACCTTACTTAGCTATTAAAACTGATTATTTTTCTGCTTATTCGACCTCTTACTCTACATCTGTCATCGTTTAACTAAAAATTTCAGTAACTATAAATACCAGTATTTAATTAATTATATAGGTAGGTTTATAAACCTCTGAAAACCTTTAAAAAAAGTTAAAAACTCTAAGCTTCAAAGTTGTTCTTAGAAATTAAACGAGACCGTTTAAAATGGTTTTTTCATACGGAAATAAATTTCTGGCGACGAGAAAGCTTTTTCTTTTCAATGTTGACGTTAAAAATTATTATTTCTTACTTTAAATATGTACCTATAGCCTTTATTTGTTTGCTTAGAGACTGGTTTTATTTAGTTTTTTATAAAGACGCACTTTTAGTGTAAGAAACAAGTTGCAGAGTTTATTTGTAACGAACGCACTTTCAGGTGATGTAAAAAAATCCTTTTGTATAAAAAGCCTATTTATTAAACAATGCTTTAAATTTTTCTTGTGTGCACAAAATGATGTACGTTCGATTACCACCTCAACAAGCCGTGTGCTCGACAATTTTATCTTTGCAATTTTCACCACAATTTAGCACTAATTTATTTATTGTTACTACGTATAACTGAGGATGTAGGTATATCGAGCGTACGTGTTTAAATGGATGCCGATGTGTTCTTAAGTCAAATTTCTCAACAATCTCGACTGCTAACTCCGGTCACAAACACTAACTTAGTATATAAACATTAAACATATAGTTATGTACATACATCAATATAATTACTCGTAATCTACTCAAATAACACAAAATAGAAGTATCAAGGGCTGGTAATTCAATCCTTCCTAATTTGTTTGTTTGTTGTAATTATGGAATGAAACACCGTTTTGCGTATAATCATTTATCGGACTAAATAACGACTGCCGGGCTATACCCGTATAAACATTGACAAACACAATGAACTTATTAAACTACCCTCAATACAATACTAAACTATATAACAATTATGATGATGATTTAATAGAAAAATCTTTTCTTTAAGGTGATCTTAATTTACAACTTTAGTTGCAAGAGTGGTAGGATTCTGCTGATAGTCTGATAGCCTAGTCTGCCGCCTCGAGATAGTATAGTAAGTGACTTAAAGTAGTTTCAGGATTTCTCCTCAAGCAGGTATAGTGAAGGCGACTACATATCTGGGTAACAGTCATTACTCATGTACTGCACTCAAGCTAAACATCAGACAGAATGTGATTACTTTAATAAATAAATAAATAGTATTTTGGAGCTAGTGTGTAATATTTCATCATGGCGTTGTGACGGGCTTTGTCAACGAGAATTAAGTCAAAATTGAGTTACCGGCCCTAAAGCAAATTGTAGCCACAAACGACTTTTTTTTTCCAACAGAGCAATGTTCTAGAGGCTTGTGTACGAGAGATAGTCATAAATTTTCGCTACCCCATACCCTTGTTGCCGCGTTGACCTATTTTATCACTAGATTGTGTCTAATAATCGTTGATACCATATATCGCACTTAATACTAATCTTTCTCGTCACGACGATAATAATTAACGCTAAAACTATATTATCTATGAAAAAAACTAGTTCGACGTCTGACCACCTCTGGCTGATATACAGCTAGAGTCACAAAACACACTGTATTATTACACCATCCGATAGTGTCCTAATAAGGATCAAATTCTTGAAAGCAATGACATACGGAAAACCAAAGGAAAGTTTTTTAATTCCTATATTAGTATAGGCTGGTTTTTTGTAGCTCTGATGCTAGAGTGCGATCCGTGAACGAAAACAACTGCTACAACAAATAAACTCCTACTGCAGAAAATTCCTGTCCGTTATGCTGGCTTGAGAAGACGAATCTGCACCATCTAGATCAGTTATTCTCAACCTTTTTTTGTTGCGGCACAGTTTTAACGATTTCAAAATTTTCCGGCACACGAAGAAAAATATAACTTTAAAAATTGTGTACTACAAAAGCACGTAAACAGTACGTTTATTAAAGGATTAATTACTACATACACTTCTAAAATTTGGCGGCATACAAAAGTGCCGCGGCACAGTGGTTCAGAATCACTGATCTAGATTAACAGTGCACACTCCTCTCGTTATACCTGGCTAGTACAGCCAAACTGTTCCTGAAACGCGACAAGGTCAATTCACGGGTGTTACATTTGAAAGTGGTTGTACTAACCCAGGACGGTAGACTGGGCTAATAATAACCATCATAAGTCTAATTAGCGCTTATATCACAGGCACTGCGCGAACAAAGTGCAAAATTATAACATAGTTACACTGGCACTAATCAGAATTATATAATTATATTAATATAGATTTAAAGTTTGCTCTCTTGAGCTTGAAAGGAGGCTGGTACATATTCACATTCATGATTAGGGACTGGTGGTGGTGTCATGTTTTACACGTGTTTCCTTGTAAATTATATCCTTTAGAGAGTTTTCGATTACAATCAACATAATTAGCTAAATTAAAGGTAACAACGTAATTCAATACATACCTCTGTTAATGTATGCTATAGAATTGCTTCAATTAAGGGTAAATAGGTACTCCATAGGCAAGCGTGATCCACTGTAGACCGCACCATATATTTTCGCATTTTTTTTATAGTATATGGCAACACTCCGCCTGATGTTATGCTAGAGTGCGAGCAGAAACAACTGCTACCATAAATAATTTTCTGCAGAAAGCAGTCACCTCCTCTATGCCGGCTTGAGGAGACGAATCCAGGTTGACAGTCCCGCTATACCTGGCTACTTCCAAACTGATCCCGAAACGTCACTTTACGGATATAACACATGAACGTAACCATCATCGGTGCCAACTGTTTTTTAATTATTTTTTTTTTAAATTTATTTATTTAAAATTGCTTTAACATCTAGGTTATTACCAACACAACAATAACAACTTATGTACTAACAATATAACAATAATAATTACAATCATATTATATAAAGCTCGATTACCACTGACTCACTGACTGACTGACATATATTATGAAGCACTTGCCGGGGGGTTAGAGAGATGATTCTTTTTGGGGCGTGTAAAGGGCGTTCCCGCGACCCCAGGAAAACTTCGACTTTGACCGGAAGTGGACTTTGGACCGGAAGCGATGCCGATATCTCAGAAACGGAACGAGATAGGCCACAAGTGCCGGAACAAAAGTCGTAAGGAATGCCCTCTAATATCGAAATCCATAATTTGTTTTTTCAAAAAATTTTTTTTTTCAAATTACCCGAAAAATAACTTTTTCAGCGCTGCGAAGCGCGCCCAAAAAACTAGTCATATTATATAAAGCTCGATTACCACTGACTCACTGACTGACTGACATATATTATGAAGCACTTTCCGGGGGGTTAGAGAGATGATTCTTTTTGGGGCGTGTAGAGGGCGTTCCCGCGACCCCAGAAAAACCTCGACTTTGACCGGAAGTGGACTCTGGACCGGAAGCGATACCGATATCTCGGAAACGAAACGAGGTAGGGCACAAGTGCCGGAACAAAAGTCGTAAGGAATGCCCTCTAATATCGAAATCCATAATTTGTTTTTTCAAAAAAATTTTTTTTTCAAAACTACCCGAAAAAAAACTTTTTCAGCGCCGGGAAGCGCGCCCAAAAAAACTAGTTAAATATTAAAACTAGATGCTATTATATAGACCAACGTGTTTCAAATAGTTCAAGACGTGGTTAAAGTGTTCTTCACCCAAACCAGCGTTGCCAGACGTCCCGATTTTTTAATTCAAAATTAAATGTCCCGCGCGGTGCAGGCTTAGTCCCGCTTCTCGGACTTGTGTGTGTATTTTGACGTCGGATGAGTATAAAGCTTACTTTAAACGGTGTAAAAAGAGTTACAATCTGTAACTCACTCTTCAGACTATTATTTGAAACACCACATTTTTCTAATGGACACATTCCCCATACATTTTGATATAACTATCGTTTACGATCTGTCAAAATTGTATGATTATAACGATTTGTTACGCAAACCGAAGAATTCAGAAACCGGCCATAAGAAGACTTAACTACCTAACGATAGCGTAAATCTGATTTAAAATATCATATTTTTATTAAAGTACTTTTACTATTTTTGCTATCTATTGTCACGTAAACGTAATTTAAAACTCAAATAAAAAGATACATATTTAAACACTTCTGATTAAATATATTTTTACTATGTCCCGCATTCGAAGAAAGAATTCCGCTTCACTCAAAAAGTTCCGAAATCCCGACTTGGCAAAAAAGTATCTGGTAACGCTGGTCCTATCCGAAGTCTTGTTAAACACATTAGTCTATCCTATGATTTTCTAACCCTTGTTTTTTAACTCTTATTATAGGCACATTCTCTGTATTAGGTTGGGTTAAAACTAACTAATATCGTTTATTATTCATGAATAAGTTAAGTTTAATTACAGTGTTTATTGAAGAACCAGTAAGGGGTTTTAGTACTCGGGTATCTATATTCCCTTTATAACATAACCCTTAAATTTCAAACTAAAACAGGACAATTAAAATTATAATTAGGTCAGATTATTCTCTATTAAGATAAAAGTTATTTTTAGATTAATGTGCGAATATTTGAAATATATATTATAATTTTATAAAAACAACCCTAACTTTTTTATATATTATATAGTTCGGTATATAACAACACTCCGGTAAAAAATAAATATGTACTCAGAATTAAAAAAAAAAGAAATATTCGAACCGCATCAGTACGATATCCTGTAAAAAGACTACGGGCATTTCCTTAAACCACGTGTTATACTACCAATACCAAAGCATGATGGCTAATCGCTATATATTTTATATTATTAATAACTTTTTTTAAATTTTCAAATAAATCAGGCCGCAATGTCATAATAACATCGCCTAATGCAAGCGCCTTCGGTCGTCGTCGTCACGGTCAGCTTTGAGTTGAATGACCTCACGCGTCCTTTAGGGCTGTCGTGACACCAGCCGTATATCAATCCTTGCACTTACATTGCTTGTTTTTGATATTTATATGATTTATTTATTTATTTTAGAGAAAAGACAGCGACAGGCAGAAGCAGAAACAAAGAAGAATTGGAACATAAATACAAAAAATTATACCCGCCACCAAATGATGTTGATTTAATGCTTTTTTAACAAATAATATTACACTAATAAATGTCATAGTAGGTACCTATATTGCAATAAAAAAAATGGTTCTAAATTTTAAAAAAGTACTCGGACCACTTCAGTATGATAAATACCACTTCACGGGTATGCTATCTGTCTTTTACACCCTGTGTATTGTGTTGTGTATCGTTGTATCGATTAATAACTTAAATCTAAAAAATATAACCAAAGGTTAAAGCTAACTAATAGTAAATATCTATAGCCATGTACTAAGGCATTAACAACGACCATCGAAGATATGTTATCTCGATCATGATAATAATCGTAAATCTTTAACAAAGCCTTCATTGGAGACCACGTTGTTGTAGATAGGCGTCTGGTATAACGACTTCCTAAGGGTTGAATATTTATGCTTAGAATTTCTAATTTTAGAGTATTTAGGTAGTGTTTTAGGTTTTCGAACGGAAACAAATTTATCGACAGCTAAAACGTCAAGTTTGTACATGTAGCTATCAAAGTATATACCTAATTGTAAACACTATTTTCTTGTTTAACGTGAAAAATTGTGACCATCACCGTCACCGTTAACTGCGCCCTCCATGATTAAACTGATTGAACATGATTAAAATCTTATCCAATGGTATAATACAATTAATCCAGTTTATAGTCCAGGGTCCTGTAACACCCAAGCAGCGTTTCAGAATCAGCTTGGAAGCAGCCATGTATAACGAGAGGAATGTGTTTGACAGAAACTGTTAAACTTTTGCGCACCGATAGTAGCTGTTGCCGATCACGGACCGCACTCTAGCTTAACACCTGACGGAGTGTGGTTAATTTTATGAGAGGTTACACCTATTAAGCCTGCATTACAAAAGACCGTATCTTTATTGAGTTTTCGTAATCATTTAACTTCTTTGGGGCTAATTATTATATTATTTTTACAGCACCAACTGACATAGGCATAACAATGAAGCCCCTTCAATTACCATTAAGTGTTCTACAACCCCAATGGGGTAATATCAATGTTTTATTTCAATTTACTTAAGTGATTACTAAATTGCCACAGTAAACTTATAAAAATGTTTATACAAGATACCTATCTACTTTGTTAATTACCCTACCATTCATTTATTGATCAAATAAAACAGTTCAATACAATTCTGTTCTTTATTACAGTGGAATAATATTGAAATTTGTGTAGAACTTTATCAGTACTTGTGTTCTCGGTACAAATCGTATTAGTTTAATTAACAATGTTTGTTGCTGTGAACTAATCAACGTTATAGTACCTCTTATTGCCTAGGGCTCTAGGTTACAACTAGGGTCCTATTAGTGACTATACTATGTACAATGTACATATATGTACGAACAAGTACATAGTTAAGATCTAAAATCTATGTAGAATGTAGATAGGGCACAAGCACGCGTGACGTATGCATGACATACGTAATAAAAAATGGTTTCATTACAATTCCCTATCCTCAAATTAGGATGCGATAATATTTTTTGGAACTTACGCGAATATTCTTCAACTGAATAAAAAACTTAAAATAGTTTTATTTTGATATTTTTGATCCGAAGTTTATCGCAAAGAATATCATTGACATTTTATTCAGAAAAAAAAGGTTAAAACGGTTTATAAAATATTTTATACCAAAAAAATATATTTTCATCACGATATTAAATTCGTAAGATTTTCATCTAATAAATTGAAATTTTTATTATTTCAAAGTAGATAACAGAGAGGCTTTGTAACCCAAATGCCCTGTAGGAGTGCTCTTTGAAATGTGAAAATAGGAGTTAATTTGAGGAACCTTATTGAATATAAAATAGGCGAAAAACAATTTGTGAAAGAAAGGTTCGATTACATGATTATTATATTTATTCTTATTAAGGCTGTTCCTAAGTGCTGACTTAGAAAGGCGTTGGGAGGTACCAAAGCACATATAGTAATACCTTACATACATTGGTATCGGTCGAGATTTTTGGGGGATTTAAAACTATTGCGAGGGCACGACGACCAACTCCATAGGTTCGCTCTATCAATATATACCTATATATATCTGTGTTTTTACAGATAGCAGTACCTTTAACTACGTCTTATGCTACCAATACTAAAACGTTATTGCAAAATAATTTTTATTAGTGACTTATTAAATATTTTCATTTAAAATCAAGCCGCAATGGACGCGTAAGATCACAAGCGCGCACTCAACTGTGAGGTGAAAACTCATTGCCTGTTTGATATTTCAATGGTATTATGTATTTATTATCTAGTTGATATTGGACCAATAAATTTCAAAAAAGGTCTTGTATCTATCTATCCACATTCCACACCCAAGTTGCTTCATGTGGAGCAACATGGGCAACTACGAATAACAAAAATTTTAACTTTGAGCTTTAAGTTAGAGTTTAAAAGCAGTCGCTATCAAAACCTCGGTAACGATGTACCTTTCGAGTTAGCAGTTTTTTCACTGATAATTATAATTAGAAGGGAACTTTGTTAGTGTACAGTTAAAATTAGAAGGATCGTCCATCAGTAGTGTACCTTAATTCTAATCTACCTAGTGGTTTCGGATCATTATTTTCAATACGATAAGTCACGAATCGTTGAACAAGAAAAACCATTATTTGAACGATAAAACTTTTTATGTTCCTCTCCTGTTTCTAAATTAAATACTAGCAAAGAAGATATAAATTATATTCATTGCAAGATTTTATACGACTTACTATCGAGTTTATTTTGATTAAATAATAGTACACTGCGATCACAAAGCTTTCGAAATAAACGTAATAGTCGAGCAATATCTAAGAAAACATAATTCTACCTAATAACTTTGTAAACTACTAACTATCTAATAAAAATATTTCCAAGATATCTACTTATAACTTATAAATAAGATTATCTATCTCTTTTTTATTGACATATTGAAATTTCATAATAAGTTAATAATTCAAAGATTCGTTTTATAAGCTTCAGATACCTACTAATATCATAATTAATCTGTATAATCCTCAATCACAATCAAAATCTAAAAAAAAGTGTCAACTCAAAAAAAACAAAATAAATCATTGATATAAAAAACATTTCTGAAAAAAATGAACCGACTTCTAAATAAAACACAAATCACTAAAAAGTAAAAAAATAATTTCAATTGAGAGTACCTACACACAATTTAATAAGCATAAACATGAATAGATGCTTATTATTTATTTACAAATTAACTGTCTACATTTTATTTAGCATATATGAAGTCGGTGCATGCATTGGAACATGTTTTATGATTGGTAATGTTTTTTTTTTTTTTATTGTAGCTCGGCATGTGACAACACTCCGCCTGATGTAAAGCTAGAGTGCGGTCCATGAATGGAAACAACTGCTACTACAGAGAAACCTGTGTGGATAGCAGTCGCCTCCACTATTCCGGCTTGAGGAGACGAGCATGTACCATCTTAGATTGACAGTGCACACTCCTCTCGTTATATCTGGCTACGTTATATATGTACCTAGATTCAAACAATGCGGAGTTTCATATTAGGTTGGCATAATAATTTCATGTCATTTACAATGAAGGGTGACCTAATTTTCACAGTGACGTTCTTTCTGCCTTTTTTAAAACGAAATGAATTTGGAGTATCAATAGCTGGTATGAACTTCTACAATAGTGAAATACGTGATGTTAAATATTCATAACCTGGAAAATATGAAAATGTGCCTACGTATTGGTAGGTAGACGGATTATAGTTATTAGATCACTCTACCGTTCTGAAGTGACCCAGATGCATTTAGTTGGATATAAAGTGAACGGTACACATTCGTCTCCTGAAGCCGGCATGGCGGAAACCTACCTGTACCTGCAAATATTTCTCTGTGATAGCAAAATAGCATAAAAAATAGCATAAATTTTTTTTTCCGGGTTTTGAATGTTCTCGTTGTGTAACATTTACATATAGGTAGATATGTATACAGGATGTAAAAATAGAGACGGAATCCCCGCGAACCAGAAGTCCATCATTCTGAAATGATACAAATATTTCTTTTTTATTTTTGACATTTTTAATCATAGAGGTGCAAACTTCATACATCTGACATAAAAAAACCGTAGGCCGCTTCAAACGATTTGACAATGTTGCCGTCAAGTCAAATACTAACTGACAGAGAACCTAAACGTGGCTGTGGCCATGTTTTCTCTCGCGTCACATTGGGAGCGTTATTGCACATCTAGTTGTTTTTATCAATATTTTTAATTATTATAATTTTTCTTACGTCATTTTTTTGCATTCAATATGCCTTAGCGATGTTATAATGACGTTGCAGCTCGATTTATTTTTAAAAAACTTTAACATATTAAAAAATATACCCTATAATAACGTTTCAGTGTTGATAATGTAATACTTGCTTAAATGGAATGCCTGCTGTCTTTTTACAGCCTGTACGAGTATACATATACTACTTTTAATATAATGAAGTTTGTAAAAGCGATTGCATGATACAGCGTGGGTTGTGTGCGGACATTGATGTATGGTAAGGACATACTGTCATGCACTTTGCACTAGACAGAGTGTTTCTGTACACAAATAACATTCTATTACAAAGTTATATACGTGTACACTACACCTATTCTGTTATGCTATACTTTATCGGGCATTCAAACATTGATTATTTTGAATTACGTATAATATTATTCGAAATAACGACCAGAATTCTTGTTAAAAGTGGTTATGAACCGGTCTGCCATCCTGAGGAAGTAAGACGACACTCAAGTATAACACCGTAGCCTAGTCGCGCTCCATTGTTTAGCTCGGAAGTAACTGAATATAACGAGAGGAGTTTGCCCTGCCAACATGGACACCGCATACTCATCTCTTCAAGCCGACATAGCGAAGGTGACTGCTCTCTGTAAATATTTAAAAATTACATGTGTTTTGTAGGCAATTATGAAGGCAACAACCAATTAGGTACTTGAGCGCTCTGACTATGAAATGTATGAGCAAAGAAGTTCCTTAGAGACTCCTACACTCGTTTTAATTAACACTATCGTTTGAAAAGCAATTTATTAATACACAACGATGTTTTCTTCGAAGTGTGAATTAAAAAAATAATCATTTAACTTCATAGTAGTTCTTAGAAGTGGACCGTTTGTTTTGTTGTTGCGAAGTTATTTATTTTTCCATTATTAAAGTGAGTGATTTTTTATTTATTTAAATTAAATTCTAGGTTGTAAAATTGATCATATTGAATAATAAATAATTGTACAAGATGTGTAAAGCTTTGCAAAGCTTAGGTGGCTGAATTTGTCGAACTTAAACGATAAGAATCATCATATTTCAACCCGATTTTCGCAAAACTTTTATAAGTGGTAGGCAGACTGATGTTAATTATTAGCCCAGTTTGCTGTCGTATTAATTACCACTACTTGTCACCTTTCGGGATCAGTATGAAAGTAGCGAGAGGAATGTGCGCTGTCAGTCTGGATGGTCAAAAAAAACAAGTAAAAGGCCTGATAATAAAAAGATAAGCAGAATTAAAGCAGAGAAATTACGACTTGTATAAGTGAAGCGCCGATGTACCTTAGCGTCGTTTGCACCAGAAGGCCGGTTAAAGTAACTTTAACTATTACTTTTACGCTTACTTTAACCGTTACGTTTACATTTTAGTTTAGATTTACTCCACACGAGTTGCACTATCGTCGTGCCTATAATTTTTTACGGTTACTTTAACCTTAACCGTAACCAGGGAATCTTGACTTGGTTAAAGTTAAAGTAATCGTCAAACCAATGTTGCTAACGTCAAATGTATGAAAAGAAGCCAAATATGTTTTTCTATTATTTTAAGAGATCAGCCACCCTTTTAACGATATCAATATGAATTTACATGATATTGCAACGCGTGTGGAGTAAATGTAAACGTAAAAGTAATAGTTAAAGATACTTTAATCGGCCTTCTGGTGGAAACCAACCTTAGTGTTACCATCCGTGCGCAAAACTTGATTTCGTTCGCTACTCCGGGACGTTTGTGTGCACGTTGGTTTTAGTAATAACTTTACCATTTTAATATTTTATAAACAAAAGCATGTTGAAACAAAGTTGTGTATTGTAATAGTTCGTAATATATTAAGTTTCATTGTACCGATTTTTTGTTTTGTGTACAATTAAATATGACTATTGTTAATAAAATAAATATATAGCAGAGGGCCAAGTATGAGTTTACATTTACGAAGTCACGGCGTAAAGTGAGACCTCTACCAATCAAACAATATTATTATACTGTGGCCACGGGGATAAAAAAAATCAAATAAATCAAATTAAGTGATCCTATTGATGGGGAGATAATATAATAGTACCTGTTTAAAATGATCTCCAATCAGTCAACTTTTCTTTTATTAAAAATCTACATCCAAATAGGTATAAGAGGATTTCATGAAAACTCTTTTCTTTTCAGAAAAATAACCTCATTGATCCTTTAGAAAGGGTAGATTTTAGTAATTTTGGGAGAAGCTCCTTTTTAATATTATTAATACAGTTAGCCTTTTTTCAGTACTTATTAAAAGTTTTTTTTATTAAATTAAAAAAAACTATTCGTTTACTATACGATGATTTCAATGACATGCATCTTAGTAATTAAATGCAACTTCAGAAATTGGTTATCGACACAATGATCGGTCGGCCGAACCGTAGTTCTTGATGCCACTAGAGGGCGTTGTAAGAGTAGCTAATAATGTCTATAAATAAATATATTTGTTTACGTTTTCTTATACTGATAGCACAGACTGTGACATCTAATTATTTGCTAGGGTATGTTCACATATACACATGTATTTAATTTTAAATTAGTTTTTTTAAGTGAAATTAACCAAATAAATGTATGTTACAGTGGCGAGTCCACCGGGCGGAACAGGTGCACCGAGAGAGGAGCCACCCCGCCCTCCGCCGCCGCCCGCCCCACGCAACGGCACACCGCCCAGTAAGCACGCATTAAAATTAAATGATTTTCCTATTGTGACGCACGGATTTACGAGAAATTATAATATTCAGTTTTAATAATAATAAAATATATGAAAAAAGTAATAAAAACTAAATTAATTCTTACTTTGACCTGTCCTGACTGACTGGTTGACTAATTCATAATCAACGTACAGCTAACTATGATCGCTGGCGTGCACTAACTAGGAAAGGATACTTTGACAGCTGCAGTCAGCTAGTCTATCTATATAGCAAGGGTAGTCAGGCCAATCACTCTTTCTCTAAGATGGTGAGTTAGTACCCATCATGACTTCCGTCAAAATATCAATCAATCGAATCGTTTGATGAATGGGACACATACGCGCACATACCATCTTATTAACACATATCAGAGGGCCAACCACAAACCCTTATTGCAATATTAACGTCATCTCCTAGCGGTAAGACGCGTGAACTCACGATCGATGAGACCCGTATTCGAACCTCGCTAATTCTGACCGGTACCAATGTAACTTTGTTATATGTACTTTGGTCGCTCATTAAAGAGTGGTAGGCAGACTGATGATGTTATTAGTCCTGTCTGCCGTCCGGGGGTAGTACCACCACTTTCGAATGTAACACCCGTGAAGTGACCTTGTCGTGTTTAAAAGTAGCCAGGTATAACGAGAGGAGTGTGTACTGTCAATCTAGATGGTACATGCTCGTCTCCTCAAGCCGGCATAATGGAGGCGACTGCTGCCCGCACAGGTTTCTTTGTAGTAGCAGTTGTTTCCATTCATGGACCGCACTCTAGCTTTACATCAGGCGGAGTGTTGTCACATGCTGAGTTACAATAAAAAAACCTAGATCGCTTGCAGATCTAGGTTGCATCAACATTATTTCTTTAGACTTTAAAGTATAAGCCCCTGAAATCTTTTAATCCTTATTTTAAATTTTTTTCGTATGTCGCTATGTTTCTGTCTAATAAATATGATTAGTAATCCGTATGTCACAATAGAATGATTATTTAATTTGAGCGCGCATTCAGAGGCGCACAATATTCCCTTGCGCATGTTGTCTTAAAGTCTTGTAAATACAGCACAAAATTGCTTGCTTCTAATTTTAAGTGCCTTAACACCTATTCTGTGTACTATCACGCCTATATACCCCACAATCAGGGGTAGGCAGAATCTTTAGAAATAGCTTTATGTTGCACTATTTAATTTAGGTTTTATTCTTCAAGAATATATGTTTTTATGTTTCTAAAAACTACTCTGGCAACATTCGCAAGAATTTCAAGGTACCTAATTCGAGAAAAAAATAAGTCTGGTACGAATTTGATGCGTTGTACGATAATTTTTTTTATTGTACTCGATAATGGTTAAATAAGGGTTTTTATTGAAATTAATCGAATGTTCAGACTCTTTCTTGAACTCTGTACCTACCTATCCTCTGTGTATAAATGTTGCATGATCGTATATAATTAATATTTATTTCCGAAGTATATATCCATCTTTATGTTGTATTTATGTATCTTCTACATGTATTCTCTTTAGTTTAATTTTATCGCTGATTAACAGAAACACAATAATGTCGGGCTACTATAAAAGAAATGTTTTAAATTCATATACCCACAGTAATGCAGCTTGAAGTAAAAATAATAACAGTTTAACACCTAACATCTTCAGTAAGCTGTTATGAGGTTAAAGAGGAGTAAAGGTTAAACGATTCTAGTCTTTAACGTGAGGGGATTAGAAACACTTTCAGGTCTGCAATCCTTCGCACAACTCGTACATAAAGTTAATGACGGCTGTAAAGAATCATTGTAGATAAGAATTATTTTTATTATATCTAACTTAATAAAAAATAGTGTTATGACTAAAGAGTTTAGCACTGTTCTCGGAAAGTCACAGGTTCGTTCCCAATTTCCAAATGTCTTCGTGCACATAGGCAGTCTTTGATTTTCTATAAAGCTTCCTATATTAATTTTGACAGTACATACTCGCCTCCACTATGCCGGCTAATGAGTATGCAATGTCCAACGTATCTACGTATCTACGGATTCTTCTCGTTATAGCCGATGTTTACCAAGATAGTTCTGGGAACATGACTAGAACACATCAAGCACGGGTAATCTATTATTTACTAGTTTTTGACGTTTTTAAAAAGAGGAGGGATTTAGTAAAGTCAAAAGCCACTACATTTTAATTGCGGCCGTGGTCTAGCGGTAAGAAGCGTGAACTCGTGTTCGAACTAGTGTTCGAACCACCATAAATTCTGACCGCGGTACCTATGTAACTATATATTTTATAAATGTACTTTGGTCGCTCAGTGCCTATAGGCACTATTAAAGAGTGGTGGACAGACGGATGGTGGTTATTAGCCCAGTCTGTATGTATTCACCCACCACTTTCGTTTCGTAACACCTGTGAACTAACCTTGTTAAACAGTTAACGGTTTGAAAGGCAGGTATAACGAGAGGAGTGTGCACTATCAATATGGGTAGTACACTTCGTCTCCTCAAACCGGAGACACTGCTACCTGTAGAAATTTATCTCTAATAGCAGTTTTTTACGTTCATGGACCGCAGGGGCTCAACTAGTACAACAGAAAACTCGACAACTAGTGAATTAAGAAATACGGTAAATTGGATGTTGTATCCTTATTTTACGGGACAACGCAAACAGGATAAACTAAGGCAATTTGTTAAATTAGATAGAAACTAACTAGTATTATCCTCTCTTTCTAGGACTGCAACTTATTTTTTATTATTTATATTAAAATAATCGATATATCGCATAATGTTGTATCGATACATAAATATATCGATACTTATCGGGAATCGCTAAGCTATAATCTATTGGATGTAATCAAAAGGGGGCGTTTTTCATACTTCTGTGAGCTTAGACGATTATTTCCCAAGGTGATCCAGCGCCGATTTTGCTGATAGTACTTTTAAAAAATGACTGTATTTTACTTTACTGACTATAAATTATAGCGACAAAAGTTCACACAAATTATGTTGTTTTGTGAGATAAACTAAAACATAGTTGCTTATTCTATTACCTGTGGAACTCCTGAAAATATAGCTAGAAACTTTGTCTGTATTAAATTATATTTTAACAAAAGAAATGCATTATGTTTAGTTTTATGTTAGTCTACTTTAAATGAAGTGGATTTTCACATGAATTATTTCAGTTTTTATGTTTTTCTATTATCATTTTACCTGAACAAAAAGTATGGTCTAGATAAATATATCTAGAGGTAGTAGTCGCCTCGGTTGTGCCGGCTTAAGGAGACAAATGGTTTACTCACTCGGAATGTCTAAATTATCATCGACAAACTCTTGAGTTAATTTAAATTTATTTTTTGAATCGACATCATCTTGGACAAACGCGATTCCCACGAGATATAAACGCGATGAATGCGGTTCACTAATTTGTTTTGACTTTTTGAGGTGAGCTGCTGGTATTCGTTACAAAGCTGAAGAATAGTAGGCGTACTGATGATGGTCTGCCGTCCTGGGGTAGTACTACCACTTTCGAATGTAACACCCGTGAAGTGACCTTTTCACGTTTCCGGAATAGTCTGAAAGTAGCAGGTATAACGAAAGTCAATCTAGATGCTCGTCTCCTCAAGCCGACATAGTGGAGGTGACTGCTGCCCTCACAGGTTTCTCTGTAGTAGCAGTGGTTTCCATTCACTCTAGCTACATTAGGCGGAGTGTTATCACATGCCGTGCTTAATAAAAAAAAATACGCGACCATCATAATATAATATTCATACGTAAAACATCTCTGACCTCATTTGAATCCTTCATAGTAAAATTATCTACATTGTATATTTTTATATACATTTTAAAGTCTCAGGTTTATGGCGTCGTAATTTTTTTTATTCTTAATGTAATTTTCTGTTTTAAGCTTCGTGAACGCTTTATTGTGGTTACGTAACTTTTTCAGTTTTTAATGGTATTCTTTGAAACGTATTAAATACGCTACTTGAGTTGAATTTAAAACTTAATATTCCTAGGTTTTTGGTGTTTTATTCAAGGCAAAAGGATCATAGCCATGCAGCCTTGTTTTCACTAATACTTCAATTTTTCAAAAGGCATTGCATGTCTTCAGTATTCTTTTTCACGGGGAAGAAATAAGATTTAAATCGACGCTAGATTCGTTCGTCTGTAATATTAACAGCAATTAGCAACACTCCACCTGATATTAAACACTAGTTTCCATGGTTTGTTCATCTGCTACGACAGATGCGTTTCTGCAGGCAGCAGCCGCCTCCCGCTATGCTGGCTTGAGGAGACGAATGAGCGTCCGCCGTCCTGGGGTAGTACCACCACTTTCGAATGTAACACCCGTGAAGTGACCTTGTCGCGTTTCAGAAGCAGTTTGAAAGTACCCATGTATAGCGAGAGGAGTGTGCACTGTTTGACGCATACTTGTCTCCTTAGGCCGGCATAGCGGAGGCGACTGCCGCCCGTAGAGATTTCTCTGTAGTAGCAGTTGTTTCCGTTCATGGACCGCACTCTATATGCCAAGCTACCATAAAAAATATATTTATTTATTTATTTCGTTCCTATTTGCTTCCCTATAAAATTAAAGGCATGATAAAAATAAACAACAACAAATTAAAGCCAATTTATCAGTCGTGACGTTTGGCTAAATAAGCCTAGAATGGCTTAACATGTCAAGGAGTACAAAGCAATCGAGCTGATCGGCATGATTATTGATTATGTCCTCAATGGCTGATAAAGGTCGACAGCTCCTGTCAGACGGAACTGCGGTTTCATTTGTCCAATTCCAAAATAATCAAGAATTAATTATGAACCTAGATCACTATTTAAAAAAAAGTATTTATTAATATTTATAAATTACTAGCTGACCCGGCATACTTCGTACCCCCTCAGAATTTGATTTCTGAACGACTTTTAAATTTAATTGATTTCTAAACGACTGGACGAACATCAAATGTTTGACATTCAAAACCAAAGAAATAGTTTCTAATGGAAAGTGAAATTGTTGTCTTTACTATATTCCAAGCATTTTTTCATATTTACTCACATTTTAAACCTTCCCTGGACTTCCACAAATAATTCAAAACCAAAATTAGCCAAATCAGTCCAGCCGTTCTCGAGTTTTAGCGAGACTAACGAACAGCAATTGATTTTTTTATACGAGTACTCAATGCGAGTACTGAAAAAAAAACATAACTATTACAAATTATTGCTATTTACAACCAAGTGACTTTGTTCAGAGGAAGTCTATAAAGGAGAATGCCCATTCGCCTAAGAAAAATTGGCCCACAATTTTTTTCTCGAGTTTGTCGATGATTTTTAGTTAATTTTCTAGGAAAATAAATCCACTTCCTTATTACCAATAAGTTTTAATTTTTTCATCCGGGTAATAGAGTTATTAGATGTTTTCTGATGCAAAATTTGAGGTTATTATTATTTTAAATACTTTAATAATTGAAGATATCTGTTTTTATGTAATAAAACATTGTCAATTGATTGGTAAATGATGTGTTGATATAATTAATATGAATTCATAAAAAATAAGATATTATTTTAAAATATTGTTTTGTTACTAAAATATTAGGTATCAAGTGGGCCCAAAAATTGAGCATTCTCCTTTGTTGTTAAAATAAAACGAGTCAACTTTGTTAACATACGTTGCTTGCTTAAAATTGACAAAGTTGTTTTGCACCTTTTGAGTCTAAGTTATAAGACTTGGTTGTGTTTTGCCAGAAAATTGCTAAGCTAAATTGGGACTTTGCTAAAGCGTCGTTGTCTCAGTGTATCAATATCCTTTTTTTTATTATTTATTCTAGCTCTGCATTTGACAACATTCCACCTGATGTACAGCTAGAGTGCGGTCCATGAACAGAAACAACTGCTTCTATAAATAAATCTCTACAGGCGGCAGTCGCCTCCACTATGCCGGCTTGAGGAGACGAGTATGCACCATATAGACTGACAGTGCACATTCCTCTCATTATACCTAGCTACTTCCAAATTGTTTCCGAAATGCGATAAAGTCACTTCACGGGTGTTACAGTCTGATACCACTCTTTAATAGTGCCTATAGACACTGAGCGACCAAAGAAAATATAACAAAGTTACATTGGTACCGCGGCCGCTTTCCTCACATCCACAATTCTCCTCATACAAGCCCGACGGTTATGGGCACTAGGCAGCCCAGCTTTCATAAGGATGTCTAATATTATAGTAATGGAGGCGTTAAACCTAAAATGTGTTTTATGAAAATGAACTAAAGGATGATATTTGTAGAATTGTGGATAATAGTTTGTATCAATTGCTATTTCGTCAATTGTTTCATATAATCCTCTAATTTATAAGCGTATTACTATCAACTATCCCAGTACACTACATTTCACAAAGCGTCTTATATCCCGCAATACAATATGGGAGAGATTATCTCTATTAAGTGAATTAGTATTTCTCAATTGATATCGGTTTACGTTTACGGTTTATACCCAGTGCCGGATTTAAGCATAGGCAACATAGGCAGTTGCCTATAGGTCGCCACCACACCACAAAAAAAAATTAAATTAAATCGATAAAGGCTCAGTAGACACAAAAAAATACTAAGTTTTGTTTTAAATTTTGTGTTAGCCAACTTATTTAGTTGCTCTCTTCTTTACCTTGACCTTAATAGAAACTTTCAACAGTTAACCACAAACGATTTGAGGGCCTCCACAACATGCTCTGCCTATGGGCCGTCGAAGTCTAAATCCGGCGCTGGTTTATATATCTATATTTTAAGTGGCAGGTAAACTGATGATGGTTATTAGCCCAGTCTACCGTCCTGGGATATAACCACCACTTTCGAATGTAACACCCTTGGAGTGGCGGGTATATTTTTTTGTATTTTATGTTCTAATTCTTCTTTGTTTCTACTTCTGCGCGTCGCTGTCTTTTCTCCAAAATAAATAAATAAGTGAACTTCTCTTTTTCGGGATTAGTTTATTCAGGTATGACGAGAGTAGTGTCAATCTGGATGGTGCAACTTAGCTCTCTTAGAGCCGCCATAGCGGAGGTGACTGCTGTCTGTAGAAATGTATCTGTAGTAGCAGCTGTTTCCGTTCATGGACCGCACTCTAGCATCAGTTACAATAAAAAAAAAAGAATAAATAATGATATTTGTTTTTCTTTCTTTGCAGAACAAGGAGCTCTCACTATAGTCCGGAGATCCTCAAGTCGAGGTAAAGGCGAGAGTTGTTCTACGCCCACGGATGAACAACTCGATCAGTTAGACCTCGAGACTGAACACTTGCCCGCTGTCGATACGCCCGATGCGTGTGATAAAGCCGCCCTTAGGTAACAACACTATTATCTATAATTACCATGTACCATTAAATTAGCAAAAAGAGTGTGCATGTCATCATGTTTTTCTCAAGGCGGCATAGCAGAGGCGACTACTGCCTGCGGAAATTTCTCTGTGGTAACCGTAGTTTTCCTTCATGGACCGCATTCTAAGCCTAACACCATGAGACATGCCAAACTGCAAAGTAAAGCGTAACCATTATAATATGTGATGTCAACCCAGCAGTTGAAAGGGTTGGCGATGGAAAGATCGAATAAAAGGATTTCGACGGGGTCACGTGAGCGCTGAGTAGTTTAGAGGTCAAATCATGCGCTTATATATTTTTTTATAGTAGCCCGGCATTTGATTTTGGCTGACCACTATTACTCTAAATAAAGCTCTGTAAATAGCAGTCGCCTACACTATGCCTGCTCGAGATGCTCACTCCTCTCGCTATAGCGTCATGTCACGGGAAATAATATCGTCGTAACTTCTAATATTTTATTTCAGATTACGCTATCTCCTAAGACAATTAAATCGTGGTGAGATATCAGCCGAAACGTTACAAAAAAATTTACAATATGCCGCTAAAGTACTCGAAGCTGTTTACATTGATGAAACCAAGTATGTATTTGTCCTTTTTTTTATTATTTATGTTTTAAATAGAGTTTATAAAAATTATATTACTCGACAAGATGACTTTTTATTATTCGAGTTTCAGACGCGTTCCACACAAAGACGATGAAACGCTAACGAAGTGCCGATGGAGCGTCGACACGTAAATTTTTCTCTCATAGTAACAAAGTCTCATCTACACCTCGTTACTACCACATTCCGTGTTTGTGTGTACCGCGCCTAAGCCTTATGAGAAACGTCTTCATTTATCATAAATTAAACATTTAAATGAAAGCGGCAGTCATTACGACGGGTAAATGTAAATTAGACATTAATTAAATCCATTGCTCTTTTTCTGAGAGTTATAAATATCGAGTAATATATAAAGCAGGAAATGTATGTCGAAATTGTAACTTTCGATTTGAATTTGTATGTTTCAGATGTTTCAAAGACAGTTGTTTAATTCATGATTCCCTAAAATTTGTTAACCATTTTCCTTTTTATCTCCTAAAACTTTTAAGCGTAATAATTGTACAACGCAATTTTTGTTTCTTTGGCATTTATTTAAAATCCTAATTTTTTTTCTTTTAAATAATATGTCGGAGCATTTTTAATTACGTTTTTTTTATATTTAAAATACGATTTTAATAAAACAAAAGAAAAGTATTGCAATCTCTTCCAGACATGTTCAACTTGTTTTTAATTGCTTGCAATTTAGAAATTAAACGATTCATATTATGCACATTTTAACGACTGAAATAAAGATGAAAAAATTACTAATTCTTTGTTTGTTATACTACAGAATGTCCTAGTTTGTGGTCAGGGCATTGTACGTATGTATTTATTACTAGCTATTACCCGCAACTTCGCACAAACCCATATTATTAATGCTATACGTTTTATTTAGCCTGTTTCCAATAAACGTATAATATCTAAGACAAAATAAAATTTAAAAAAACCCTAATAGTTAAATTAATTTGATCACAATCCTTTCAGACATTTGGGCTTATTGGAGGATAGACATATATACTTTCACATTTATAATATTAGTCTAGGGCATTAAATAATAATAAAGTTTTAAAACTATTTCATTTCAACATTTTGCATGTACACTCGCAAACATTTCACAAATTTAATTCCAAAAACACCAAAGTTAATATTAATATAGCGAGTTGATGGAAATCTTCTCGTGTGGAAAATAGAGAAAACTATTTTGCTCTCCATTGTACCCTTTTACATAGAAACGTGGTTATTTCTATTTGCTTTAAGTCTAAGAAAAAGGGTGTTATTTGTTTGAATCATACATGAGAGGAATCTAAACCCGTCAAAGCTAATGGGCCATTAAAAACCTAGACATTTGTATACAATATTTTATTCTTAAAAAGGTTTAGGTTTTCTAAGAAAGTTTATAACTTATGTTTATCCACAAAATTCTTATTGTATGTTTTAACTTTTAATAGGGTTTCTTTTTCTATAGTTTGTGTTTACAATATGTCTCTATTTATATTTTACTAGTTTTTATTCACTAATTCGTATACTCGTATGTTACAACAAAACGAACAACGCTAAAATATTATCCACGTCGAACGATATAGAATATGCTGCAGCGCTATCTAGTGGCAAGTTACAACAGAGTAGATAACACAAAACCTTCTTCGTGAAAAAAACACATACAAGCAATTACATCCGAACTTTCACGGTGTGCGGTCGAACGGTGTCAAAGAATATCTCTAACAGATATTCCAACATACATTTATATAATATGCATAGGTACATTGTATATGTAGAGATTATTTTTGCAGTTCGCAAACCTAAGGAATCAATGTAACTTAATTTGACTTGTATTTCAATACAAATAATAACTACGCAAACAACACGTGTAAACTAGTATTACATGTAAGTTTTCAATTCGCTCAAACGTAACATAATTAGTTACAGTATGGAAATTTTCCACTCGTGAAAATGTATATAAATGAACATACGACGAAACATTCCACAACAAAACTGTTTTCAACAATTCCTTAAAAGTTAGGAATTTATTAAATTTTGTTCCAATATTAAACATTAAAGGGTCTAGAGCTTTTGAACAAAAGTTTATACAATCAATTGCAAAAATAGTTATCCAAACGGGCTTTATAAAGTATCTACGTAACAACTCAAAAATATTTACTACGACACATGCTACACGACCTAACCTTAAAGTCAATTTATATTAAAAGTTGAAAGGTATATTAACCAAACAAAACAGTTTTTATTATTACAACCGAACGTACAATATTTTTACACTCGTACTAAAACATTGATTATTGACTATTTGAAAATTCTCTTTGCATTAATTTTTTTTTATTGTAGCTCGGCATGTGACAACACTCCGCCTGATGTAAAGCCAGAGTGTGGTCCATGAATGGAACAACTGCTACTACAGAGAAATCTCTACAGGCAGCAGTCACCTCCACTATGTCGGCTTGAAGAGACGATCACGAGACGATCCTGATTGACAGTGCATACTCCTCTCGTACTATTTATACGCATGCAAAGTCGAGGGCGACAGCTTGTAGTAAATAGAAGGAAACATTCTTTATTTGCAAGAACTTGATAAAGAAAAATAAAAAAGAACAATTCAACAAAACACACTTTGTCTTAACTAATTGGGGAGGTGTCTCTGGTGACAGCTATCTTTTTTACATATTTTTTAGATAATATAGATTAATTTAGTCGACACGTGTTTCTGGAAAACTTTTGTAATTGCTTTGTTCTTTTTTTATTAATTTTTACAAATTGCGATCGTAATATTGGCAAACCTGAGGATTCGTTCGGAACTAAACCATTGCCAATGAACAAAAAAAAAATCGTTTGTCAAAAGTTCAAACAAAACTTTTCATTTTTAAAAGTTCCTGTTAATTAAAACATCGTGTTTATAGTGTAGTTTTGTTTTAAAAATTACAATAGTTATTCGTATAAAACACTGTTATTGTTAGGAAACACAAACAAAAGATATTTGACAAACTTGTGAGGCGACAACCATAGACAACATAATAATCTACAAAACTGTTAGGTTGGTACTTTGTATTCTATCTTGTCAAACGGTACGAAAGTCGAAGTGAAAGGTCGAAGACGGTCATTACAGTTTTTCAAATATCTCCTCGATTTTTAAGTATTTTCAGACGAGAATCAAAAAATTCTTCTAATTGAAGTGATATCTCGAAATGGTTTTCGATTCACCATGGGTTAGTTTTTTTGGACCTTGCCCATTAGCTGAAAGAAAACAAAATTAACATTTAAAAAGCCAAATGTTTACAAGCAAATTAGGGGAGACCTTAATCTTGAAAACGAGATTCAGGTTAATGAAGAAAACAAAAACTTAGTCCAAAGGGATGGACCTTGGAGGTTTCGTTAGCTACTTCGCCTTAATTCTCTTACTTGTCCTTTGAGAGCCTTTGTTGATTATTACTCAAAAGGGGTTCACAATAGAATAGGGTTGTTAGTTTTACTTATACAAAAAATAGATAAAAATAAAAATAGAATCGTTTAGTTAGTTGTTTTTCATGTATATTATTACCGCTTATTTTTAGAGTCTCCCAAAATAATAATAAATTCTATCGATTACCATCGTAAACAATAGTAGGATGTTAATTTTTACATTTGAGTCGTTTGTTTCCAGTTAAGAATTCATCAAATATCGGTCATTTGTTATCCGACTCATTTTGAAAATATTAATGTGTGTAGATACATACATAATTTAGTCCAAAGCAAGATCATGGAACTTTTCAGAAATTTTCATATCCTAGTGGATGACTAACTAATATTTATGCTCTATTCCTTTCTTTCCTTCATCTTGGTCTTGGGCGGCATAGCGGATGCGACTGCTGTCCACAGATCTCCTTCTGTGATAGCAGTTGCTTCCGCTTAGCTAAGTACCTAGCTAGCCCTGTATCTTTTCAAAATAAGTATCTGATTAAAAACTAGTTACTTGACAATTGTTCTGAAAATCCTTTACTATTGAGAGTTAGAAACGTTGAAGTAAACATTGGGTAACGTTGGGTGTGTTTAGAAACTTAGAAACCTGTGAAACAATACAACTGTTTAACTTTCATTGAATTCCAGAAATATCTATTAATAATAACATCGTATATTGAAGTAATTAATTTAAATTGAAAGCGGGATTATTAGAAGAAAATCGTTGATCTATTACATAGAGATTCTGGTTTTTAGCACGGGTGATTGTTTGTGTGAACATGGCAGAAAAATGTCTGTAGGCAGTAATCGCCTACACTATGTCGACTTTAGGAGACTAAATGCTAAAATGCTCCGACATTTCTTTTCATTTTTTTCGATATAATTTCACCTTTAAATCCTAACTAATTTTTTTTTTCAAGCAACATATGTGTGGACATCGTCGTTATATTTAGAATGTGTATAATTACCAAATACAGCTTGTCTTGGGCCAGCCTTTACTGTGTATATTGTAAAAAAGTCGTTAGTGACGTTGAGCCCGAGGCGCGCCAGTGATAATGTATAACGCAGGGAGAGCTGTCCAACGAGCGAGGAGCAGTCATCGCGGCCGATGCCAGCCACACTACACAAGCGGCGCCTGCGCACCCCCTGCTGGGCGAGGTGCTCGGTTGACAAACCTAACGAAGCAAAGTTAATACCGTTACATCCAGTGCCAGTCTCGGCTCACGCTGCCACGTAGACGCGACTCCCTTCTGTTCCCTCTGTGCGATTAGGTCCTTCTGTTCTGTTGAAGCTTCCGTTTCAAAATCTTACCACTCCTCTATCGTAGTTTAGTTTCCGTTACCATTTCATGTTTGATATCATTATCATATTGTATTATTCATTCAATGTGATGAGGATATCGGATTCGTTTGACCTTTGTGTAGTGGAACCAGCACATGAGTGTTCTTTATGTCAACAATAGGTTTATGCACAAATTGATACCAAATTATGCATTAACTTGTTGCTTAGATACATATGATTATCTTCCAGCATAGCATAGTTGTAACGCGATGTGTTCTCGTCTTTTTCTCCTTCTGTTAAACACCTACTAAGATTTCCTTAGGCATGTGAAATTGTTTACCCTGATTTAGTGCTTTGTGGTTTTTGCTATATATCCTATTTATTATCCACATATATCATAATATATGTGTACTGTATATACCTATATTTAACTAGGTACTTCAATTCACTTTAAACAATAATATCTATTTCTATTTTCTTAAATCTTGTTAAAGTTTGTTTGTCGCATTTACAATAATTCTTCTTGCACTATTACTTATTCTGCTGATAATTTAATAATGTACAGGCGAGTGCAAAATACTTACCTAACGCATCATAAAAATATTGTATCTGTTTAAGTTTTCAAAAACTTCAGCTCCATCCAAACATACAAAAATATGTATAGCGGACAGCTGTTTTTTGAGACCTTTGGTGGGTAGTTATTTTTGTACTCGACTGTACATTTTATATAAAATATGTTATTATTGTTATTGTGCTTAAAGAACTAATTGATTATTATATTATTATATTTTTTGTTTCTAATATTTATCTTAATTTACCTTCGGATTATAATTATAATCAATGAGTTCTTTAATAAATGTTTTTCCCACATGTGTGATGGTGTATATATCCCATTCTCCAGTGGTTTGCCTGTGTGTGTTCCAATAAGGGCTGTTTTTTTTAGACCGGCCGTGGCGCGGCAGCAGTCAGCCCCAACGCTCGTCTTTAGGTGTGTCGATGTTACCTACTTCAACTGTTGCTACTTGATCAAAATCTTCATCACAATTTATTAATACCGCACTACACAAATTTGTATCAAACAATGAAGTTGCTTTTTTAATCAAGTGGGAACTGTCTAAAATTGCATCACCCGCCCTAATAATATCACAGCTAATTTGTACCATGAACTAAATTTGTGTTGTACGCTATTATATTCCTTATGTGCTATATATTGCATTTCATATTCCTTTCAAAATATTTAAAAATTGTAGTCAAGACTGATGATGAATATTATTTCAGTCTTCTCCCTGTCCACTGTGTTATCCCGCACTACCACTACCACTTGAAGTGACCTAGTCGGGTTTGGGGGTCAGCATGGAAATGCCTGGTCTGCTCAGACTTCCATCTGCAGAGATGTCTTTGTAATAACAATTTACTGATGGACAGAAGTTTAGGAAAAATACTACATAGGTTTACTTTACATTGGTGAAGATTAGGATTGTAAAGTTACGTAAAAATAGGATTTAAAAAAGTCATAATTAAAATATATTATAGGTATGGTATACCTATCCTCATCGAATTGATAATATTATGCATCTACAAAAGTCTCAAAAAATATAAGTAAAAATTAATTCTCATCCTTTCCAGAAAATTCGAGTTTATGTTGATTGAATTCCTATACAAAAACGCACATAAAATTCTTCACCACGTAAAGCCGATAAGGGAACATCTATGGATTGCAAATCCATTTACATACTTTTTCCGACGAATAAATGAAATGACTGAATTCTCTATTTCTAAAGAACGTCGGCAGCCGAATGCCTTTTGTTGAAACACGTACTATTTCCCTTTGTGATTGTTGCGCTGATTGAAGTTTACTTTCAAAATTGTTTCGCGCTTCCAACTTTATTCGTCACGTGTACACGAAAGCATTTCTTTATAATCCATTTTGTTTATTTAAATACTAGCAGTTGACCCCCGATGTTGTACGCGAAAATACTGTTTATAAACACACATTTTAAACGTATTCATGGCAAGGAACAATTGAATTTGTTTCAGAGCAGATACCTCAAATCCAGGATTTCACTTTCAATCCATGTCACCCGCAGAGTGACTCCAAATTAAGATGTGATGGGGAGATTTATATTATCATATTTAATGACAGCATTTTTCATAAAACAAATGAATATGGAAAGCAATAAATAGCTCATAAAAATTAGCACGTTGCATGTGAAAATATGTCCCTAAATACTCGCATCTATTGCATGCTAACAATCTTAAAATATACATAAAATATAACATTTCATTTAGCAGAGGAAGAACAGTTCTAAGCGAAGTTGAACAACGAGGACTTGCCATAACAACAAATTAAAACCAAAACTTTTGTATATAACTGTTTTGAACAAGTGTTTCTTTTAGCTAAATTAAATTTAGTATTAGGTGTTTTGATTTATGAATAACTAAGTTCTTAGCATATTTTAATTCATCAACACTAATTGAAACGATTTTGATTTTATTACACTACTTAGTTTCATTTTGTGCACGACTACCTCCACTTTTAATTAGACAATTAAACCTCCGAGGTTACGGAAACGTTTTAAAAACAATTTTGATATTAAAATAACTAATTTGTTGTAAGAATTAGATTTAATGTGAAACTAAATTGCATTATAATATTAGTTTATGTGTGCGCAGACGTTTGGCAGATGAAGACGATGAGCTATCGGAAGTGCAACCTGATGCTGTCCCGCCTGAGGTCAGGGAATGGTTGGCTTCGACATTCACGCGGCAGTTGGCAACATCCAAGAGGAAGAGTGATGAAAAGCCAAAGTTCAGATCGGTGGCGCATGCTATTCGAGCTGGAATCTTCGTGGATAGGATCTACAGAAGAGTTACGAGCACGGCGCTGATGCAGTTCCCTCAAGATGTGGTTAGAGTTCTAAAAGTAAGTATTGTTTTGTTTCTCTTCGGTTGGACTTTTATTTATAATGGCATTTTGTGAACATTTTCCAAGCGTTTGCCACATTACTTCCAGTTTGTATTCCAGGATTTAGTATCTATCGACACGCATTAGCGTTTTATGGGCGAATAGATGTTCTGACTACAATAAACCATCAACGCCCGCTGTTATCCAAGATTATCATCATGAAAGCTCACCAATCAAATCAAAGGATTTTGAATTAAATTCTAGCTAATTAATTAATTATCACATGACGTCCATTTTGTGCACGTAGGATTGATTTAATTAGCAACTTGTAAATGTTTTTCTTTCTTGAAAATTAAACACTGTTTTTTCCGTTTATAATTTTGTATTTAATTCTTCTTACTGCATTTTACTAAGTGTATTTTATTAAGTATTTGTTTTTTTAAGAGATAATATTTTCTTAGTCTAATTTTATTTTTAGTGATCAGTGTCATCGTGTAATAGACTACTCCGCTACATCCTTATAAACCGAAAAGTAGAAGCGTGGTTTTTTATAAGCTAAGGGATTAAATAATATCTCAGACCTATTTCAGACACTAAATAATAGCAACATTATTCTGTACCACAGTGAGATTTACGTAGGACCGCCTAAAAGGGTCAGGTTTGTTAGGTTTGCCTTCTTGTTGTTACAAAACTGAATTGGGGTTTAAATTATTCATCTCTGTAGCTATGAGCTTATATTATTTTACGAGTAATATGCAATTTTAATTAGAGAATTATTTAATTGATACCTAAAATAGATATTTAAAAAATAATATATAAAAGAGACATTGCAATTTTAAGCTTTCACGTCTCTGTGCACACATCATTGTGCGGCGGTTGTGAGGGTTTGTCGTACAGAATCTTTAATAACGTATTTTTATAGTAACTCTTCATTTATAATGTTAAACTCATTGAGATATATAGGTACTTTAAACATGAAAAAGCGTAGGCCGCTTCAAACGCATTGACAATGTTGCCGTGAAGTCTAATACTGACTGACAAAGAACCTAAACGTGGCTATGGCCATCTTTTCTCTCGCGTCACATTGGGAGCGTTATTGCACATCTAGTTGTATATATCAATGGTTAAACTAAAGTGCCGTCCAAGGAAAACAACTGCTACCACAGAGAACTTTCTGCAGGCAACAGTTACTTCCGCTATGCCAGCTCGAGGAGACGAATGTGTACCATCCAGTCCAGTCAGTTTGCGGGCGTTACACTTGAAAGTGTAACCTCCCAGGATGGCAGATTGGACTACTGGACCATCATCAATATCAGTCTTCCTGCCACGCTTAAACGTATTTAGTAATTACATTGTATACGTAGATACTTTTTTTGTTCACAGACGTTAGACGAGTGGTCCTTCGATGTGTTTGCACTCCACGAGTCATCAAGTGGAGCACCTGTCAAATATCTCGGTTACGAGCTACTCAATCGATATGGAATGATACATAAATTTAAGGTAGGTGTTTTTATTGCTGTAATTAGTAGACAACACTTCGCTACATGCAAAGCTAGAGTGCAACCCATAAACAGTAACAAC
The DNA here is from genome assembly GCA_948150575.1 of Tinea pellionella. Lineage (NCBI taxonomy): Eukaryota > Metazoa > Arthropoda > Insecta > Lepidoptera > Tineidae > Tinea > Tinea pellionella. The sequence continues at coordinate 1,983,102 of OX411246.1, forward strand.
TGCTACTACAAATAAGCTTCTACAAGCAGCAGATGCCTTCGCTATGCCGGCTTGAGGAGACGAACGAACACCATGATTATTAGCCCAGTCCGGTTACCACCATTTTCGAATATAACACCCGGGAAGTGATATAGTCGCGTTTCAGGATCAGTTTGAAAGGTATAGCGAGAGAAGTGTGCACTATCAATCTGAAGGGTGCACATTCGAGTTCTTAAACCTACATAGCGGAGGCGACTGCTGTATGTAGAAATGTATCTGTATTTGACAATTGTTTCCGTTCATGGGCCGCACTCTATCTACCTACTATAAAAAAAAGACTTTAGTATGCAAAACTGACCTAAATTACTATCATATCTCTTTAATACATTTGTAACCTTATTATTGTGAGAGAAAAACATGATAAAGTACTTTCGAGATTCATGACTAATTCCGTAACACTTTTTATGCCAAAAGCCTATTAAAACTTTCATATACAACTTTTATATTTACGTATTCATGATAAGGCTTTGCATAATAAAAAATACCTTCATGAATATTCATATTTGTCTTTAATTCGAGATAAGGGCCGCCGTGGTCTAGTGATACAACTGCGTGAACTCACAATCAAATAGCCCCGTGTTCTAATCTCGCTAAATTCGGAGTATGTAACTATTATAAAATAAAATGTTTATTTTTTAATTGTTTTTAAATAGCAATTGCTGTCTTGTAGATCTCCTTCTACCATGACAGCAGTCGCCTCCGATATGCCAGCTTAGTGTAAATAAAATGTAAAAATAGTTACAAAATAAGGACTTACCGCGTAATCTTATTTTAGTATTTATTGTAAAATTTGAAGCGTAATATCATTTTAAAATACTACCCGGAAATTGACACAAAATTTGTATAACTAACTAGAAAACAAAGATCAATAACACCTTCATTCTTTGATCAGCCAAATTTACTCATATATAAGAGAAAGTTTAATTGGATTACAAACCAAATCAAAGCTAAAATTGAATCTTCAATTTATTCAGTTTATCATCTACTTACTAATTATTTTATTAACTAACTGTTGCCCGCTACTTAGGTCTTATGCGTATAATTAATATTATGCTTTTTTTTTTATTGTAGCTCGGCATGTGACAACACTCCGCCTGATGTAAAGCTAGAGTGCGGTCCATGAATGGAAACAACTGCTACTACAGAGAAACCTCCGCTATGCCGGCTTGAGGAGACGAGCATGTACCATTTTAGATTGACAGTGCACACTCCTCTCGTCATACCTGGCTACTTTCAAACTATTCCCGAAACGCGACAAAGTCACTTCACGGGTGTTACATTCGAAAGTGGTGGTACTACCCCAGGACGGCAGACTGGACAAATAACCATCATCAGGCTGCCTACCACTCTTTAATAGTGCCTATAGGCACTGACCGACCAAAGTTACATTGGTACCGGTCAGAATTAGCGAGGTTCGAACACGGGTCTCATCGATCGTGAGTTCACGCGTCTTACCGCTAGACCACGGCCGCTCTTGAGAAATAATGATATATTTTTTATTTTCAAATGAGTTTTCTCTATTTTGTTTAAATACTAATTTTATATAAAATTAGTATTGATTACAATTTCAATAAATCATTTGAGTTAGGTTATTGTTGAATTTAAATGTGAAAATAAAATATTTATTCAAATTCAATTCAAGATGTACCCATTTTAACAAATACAGAATACAACAAATATAGGTTACTATAGTGATATAATTTATCGCTTGGTAACAAACGAAAATTATTTCAAAATATACATACATACATATAATTTTCTACTAGAATCATTCGAATGATTTGTAAGTAGATATTGACTCGATTTCGAATGATGAATGAAAATTCGATTGTCGATTTTCTGATCATTCGAACAATTCGATTCTCATTTTGGAACAATCACTCATCACCATGTAATTTTTTTCGTAGTACATGTACCACTATTTTAATACAACCTCACCTCAAATAATCCTCGTTAAAAATAACGTTTTTAAGAAATTAATTTAGTAGGTACCTAAATTATAAAAGAGGCAAATGAAAGACTTATAAGGGTAGTAATTAGCCCGGCAAATCTCTTGTTTTAATTGTTGACGGGAATTCAGTGGAAAATTACTGTCCCAATGCGACTAAATTAAGTTGTTACCGCCAATTTTGTTAACTTTATGTACAATTTGTTGTAATTACGCCTACTTGATATTTAAATTTTGTTACTAACTTATAAATTAACGTGTAGGTCATTTATATTACTTAGTCAATTAAAAAATGTTATCGAATATGGCAGGGAAATAACTGCCACTAAAGATAAATTTCTACAGGCAGCAGTCGCCTCCGCTAAGCCGGCTAGAGGAGGCGAATGTGCACCACCCAGATTGACAGAGCACACTTCTCTCGCTGGCTACTTCCAAACTTATCCCGAAACGGTGACACCCCAGGACGACAGACAGAGCTAATATCCATCATCAGTCTGCCTACCACTCAATTAGGGATTTTATATAAACAAACGAGTATCATTGTAATATGAAAAAAGCAGTTGAAACAACAATAATCTCAAAAACATTTGTTTGCTTTTCAAAAGTAATTCCCTTCACGAGTATCTATGTTGTGTAATCCCGTGCTTACCTCAAGTTATAATTAAAGTCGTAAAAGATACGAAAGTTCAGCGTCTTCACACAAATCCTCTACTTTAAAGTATTAAATATTATTTCTAAAGTTATTTATGTTGAGATAGTAAATGTAGTTAGAGAGAAATGTAGGTAGACGATAGTTGTGATAGCCCACTCTACTTTTATATACGAACTAGTTTTTTTAGACGCGCTTCGCGGCGCTGAGAAAGTTTTTTTTGGATAGTTTTAAAAAAATATATTTTTTTAAAAATAAATTATGGATTTCCAAATTAGAGGGCATTTCATACAAGCTTTGTTCCGGCACTTGTGCCCTATCTCGTTCCGTTTCGGAGATATCGCCGTCACTTCGGGTCCAGAGTCCACTTCCGGTCAAAGTCAAGGTTTTCCTGAAGTCACGGGAGCGCCCTCTATACGCATCAAAAAGAATCATCTCTCTAAGAAAAGTGCTCCATAATTGAAGTCAGTGAGTCAGTGAGTGAGTGGTAATCGAGCTTTAATATGGTGATGAAAATTTAACAGTTTTTTTTCTCTTTTCATTATAATAATAGTAAAATATAAGCATTTTAATATTCCAAAAATTAATAATCTAATTTTACAACCTTCTCACTCAAACGTAGAGTTAAATTAGGTAGGTAAATTGATTAACATTTTATTTGGATGATTAGATATTGGGTTAGAAAATATTTTAAAGAATCTTCAGAATATAAAAGATTATTATTTATGTAAATATTTGGAATAAAATTTAATAAATTTAAATTTAATTTTATCTAAAGGGTTGGTGAAAAAAAAATCGTGTGATCATAATGAGTATTTGTTATAAAATCTTTACATTTTTTATAATGCCTATACTAAACTAGTATACTATCGCGGCAGTAACGCTGTCAGACAAATTTTATTTCGTTAAATTATGGTTCAATTGAACTAAAAAGCCGCGCGTGGTCGTGTAATGGTTAAATCGACGTGTTTTTTTGAGCTTATGCATTTTTTCGACATTTGTCACAATGATAAGTTTGGTTTGCTAAGAGGAAGCTATTTACCAAGTTTCAGACATGTGGTAATCAATGAAAGGCACTGTACGACGTACTGTGGCCAATAGTGCGTATTACAAGCGTACAGGCACTGAGCTACCAAAGTACATAGTAACATTGTAACATTGATACTAATCAGAATTTAGCGAGGTTTGCACACGGGTCTCGTCGATTGTGAGGTCCGTCTCCTAGACCACAACCGCGCTTAAGTATCTAATTTCTTTTGTTTTTCCAGGTACCTCCGACAATATTGGAAACCTTTTTAAGTCGAATAGAAGAAGGTTACTGCAAGTTTCATAACCCGTACCATAATAATTTACATGCGGCGGACGTCGCGCAAACCGTCCATTATATGCTGTGTCAGACTGGCCTTATGGTATGTTAATATTTTTAACCAATAAATACATATAAACAGATAAAACTGTGCTATAAATAGATGCAAAATATTTAAAAAAGTTATACAATTTAAGCAGCCGGGACCCGGGTCTGAAAACCAACTCTGTTACTCTAACAAGGAACTAATAATAATACCCTGAAAAATAACGTTATCTCACTAATTTACACCGGTAATTCTAAATACCGTTAAATTAGATAACGCATTGGATGACGCAGACATCCTTATAAAAGCTGGGTTACATAGTGTCCATAACCGTAGAGTTTGTTTGAAGAAAATAATAATTGTGGATGTGAGGGGAAACGAGGGAGTTGTGTCAGGCTTGGCGTTTCGTTATCTCAGCCCATCCCTTTGGGAAAAAGGCGTGATAATTGTACTCAGTCTTAGAGACGACAAACAATAATAAAAAATGAAATAGTCAATAGTTGTTAACGTTCGGTAACGTTATTCTTCTTTAACGGTATATTTTTGTAACTTTTCTTTTTTGGGTATTGTCGGCGTCGATACAAAAATATCGATATTTCAATTCAAATCGCTTTCAACTTTCATTGTCAGTGGGTTTTAATCGTTAAAAATGAAGCCGATGACAATGACCGTTAAGCATAAAATTCCTCCGTATACTTCAGAGACATTACAGGCAAAATATTTTCATTTAAAATTTCCATTTCCCTCGCGTTTTAGCGTTGTATTCAAAATAGAAATTAAACATTTCACATTACATTATTTTGATTGGCAATTACAAACCTCGACGACCGATACCATTAACCTGTTATACAAATTTCAACCCTAATTGCAATGTCATTTGTTCCAGAATTGGTTATCAGATTTAGAGATATTCGCGACGTTAGTAGCAGCCATTGTCCATGATTTTGAACATACGGGTACAACAAACAATTTTCACGTCATGTCCGGCTCTGACACCGCATTACTCTATAATGACAGGGCTGTGTTGGAGAACCATCATATTAGTGCAGCTTTTAGGTGAGTGACAAACAAATACTAACCTTTAACTAAGTTCTAACCTTTCAATCGTCAAATTCTGTTAACCTTGTTCGCACAAAACCTGAGAAGATAAGTTAATTTTAGTAGAAAAACACTACATTAAAATAGTATTTTGTTAAAAATCAACACTTACGTTTAGTTTGCCGTATATCATTACTTCCCAGAATTTAATCGTTATTAGCGACACATCGGGTGGTACAATAATACAGTATGTGTTTTATTTTTCAAAATCAACGGGTTCGATTCTTGGCTAGGATACTAAATTTTTCAAAATGATGTAGTTTTAGTTTTCATCAAAATCGGCCTCGAGACTTCTTTCAGTATTTTTTGCTATCTCTTATAGTTTCGGATTTTGTCATAAAAAATCGACTTGAAAAAATCACGCTGTATACATTATAAGTTATATCTCCTTGGTTCAGAGATATTTTATGTATTTATGTATTCAGGCTTTTAGTCAAATATCTGTCCCGTAAGTAGTGGTATCAACGGTATTCTTGTATCTACAGGGTGCATTAGATTTTATTTTTCTATACCTGTTTTAAAGGTATGACGTTTTTTGAAAATAATAAAATTATCCTTAGAAAAAATATATATTTGGACATATATATCTATATATCTATGATTTTTTTAAATATATCTCTAGAATCGTGTTGATAGCACTCACTGCTTACGGGACAGTCTAGGTTTAGGTTGTAACTGTCCTATCTAATTTCTCATTAATTTCCGTGTTGTAAGTGGTGCTTATTAAGTTTTCTTATATTTTAATAAACCTAAACTAAATAGTGCAAACAAATTATATAGATGTATTAAAGATGTTTCTATATATCACTCGAATGAAATGTGCATAAAATCAACAATAAAAACTAGTGCCAATATTTTCCGCAGAATATCAGTTCGCGTCCATCACAAATAATTGAGTGCCACATTCCCGTCGAGCGCTGTACATTTTTTCAATTATCTCGGAGGAAAATATTTTTTGAATTTTCAGTTCTGTTGTCAACAATTCTATTCGATTCCTTACGCTTGAAATAGAACGACTATATTTTTTGTCATAATTTTTTTAATGAAGAACATAGATATTTTATAGTATTTATTTATTTATTTATTTTAAAACTTTATTGTTATACATAGAACAAAAGGCGAGCTTAATGCCGCAAGGCATTTTCTTCCAGCTGGCCTTCAGGAAGCAGAAAGGTTCTACCTTGGGTAGTAAATAATAATAATAAAAAAAGTCTTATATATAACTTAGAAATACTATAGAAATAGTAGCTCATCATGTGACCACATCATACTCCCTGGTCCATGGACGGGGACGACTGCTGTTATAGATTAATGTTAGGCAGCAGTTGTCGCCGTGTCGTCACCGTTACCTCAGCTTGACTAATGCAAAACGTGGTGAAACATACAAAAATTATTAAAATTTACTTTTACATATATTATAAAATATACTTTTCAAACACAAATTTATAATTTTATTCAATCTTACGGTGAGTACAGAATTTTACACTACACATACTTGAGTGTTGGCCAATAAAAATTCTGATTTCACTTTACGTACCCTATTATTTGTAACATACAATTTAGTGCATCAAAAGCAATTGAAAAAGCTATCTACAATAAAATTCGCGGTTTAAACTCCACAAACAAACCAATTTCATAGTGAAGTCAAAGCAATATGTAGCCTGAAATACATCTACTCGTACCTTTTTTTTTCATTTTTACAATCCAATATCACTAGACGACAGTTGATACCTATCAAAACTCACTCTGTTCTCACTGAAATATCTAGACGAAGTGAAAACATAAAAAGAAAACGATCAAATTAAACTTTAGCAACTTTTGTATGTTTTGATTTGAAAATTGGAATTTTTCTTCAGTTTATTTTATTTTTGTCTTATCTACGTCTTATTCATATCTGCTTGTGTTCTTTGAGAAATAAAACTACTACAGAAACAGAACCAATACCAAAGTTTGTCGTCGGAAGCAAAAAATTAGCTATTTAGCAACAAACTTAATTCTCGGAGACTTGGACATAAACTTATATAAAACAATCAAGTTTAATTAAAAATAAAGCAAATAGAAGCCTCGTAACTTGTCTCCAATCGCTATACAGCCTAGATTGTCAGTCACTACGGCGAGCGTGTGAGGCTTAGTGGAAAAAGATGTATATCAAGATCTTAGAAGATAACGATCCATTGTTACTGCTTATCTCTGTGTTATGAGCCTGTATAAATATAGATTTTTGTAGAGATAAATAGAACTCGCACCACGTCTTCTATTAAACTAAAGTGATCGCACTCTGTAAAGTTAAATACATTTATTTCTTGATCTTCCTTATAAAAAAACAAAATTTGTCGCAATTTTTATGCAAATATACTTTCTTATTCAAATCTTATTAAATAATAAAGTATCTAAATAAAAATAGAAATGGAATCGAGATCAAAAATGTAAACAAAGGTCAGCCAAGTGACATTTCTGGGACAGTCAACATTTTCCCAGTCAGTCGGCGGAATTAATTAAATCAACTAAAAAAATTTAACAGTTCAAATATTTGTCAGTTCAAGTATCTGCTTTATTGCCAGCACCAAAAAAAAAGAATTGCACGAGTTTATTTCAAACAGTAATATTTTATTTTTGGATCGTAATTTACGCCACTTTTTAAACGTTAAAACTACAAACAGTATTTGTTTTACGTGTTTAAGATGTGCGTACAATTTTAACACGATGTTTTATGACCACAGAGGACACAAATTAGATTATTGTTTTGAATTGGCAACATATTTGTTTACATTTATGATCTTGAATTTCATTTCAGGGTACAATTGCCAGAATCTAGAATCAACTTAGGTAAATTATGTAACTTTACAGTTGTATTAAAACACCCTTGCACATTAATTTCCAGAGATCGCGTCATAACCATAAGGGAACCGTAGGAAGTCTGCATCCATTTAAATTTGCATTTAAAATTGAATATAATTGTATTTGAACCTCGACTCCTAAATACGATTAAACAGCTTGAATCACAATGCCATTTCATACTCCATATTAACCAGTAGCGGATTTCTTGACAAAAGTCGAGAAAATTATACTTTAAAGAGGTCATTTAATGAAATAATTATATACAAGTAAGAAGTAAAAGTTCTTTTAACGTTTCTCTCGAACTCTTGACCTTATATACTACTCGCATAGTATTTATTATCAATAGACTAAAATTTAATTTGCGTTGCCTATTATTGTAAAAAATACTTATAGTGTTATTATTATGTAACGTTGCTACTAATTGATTTTAATCGATAACTTCTGCAGGAGAAAATTTAAGCTTATAACAACTCGTGTTGTAAGTTACGTACATCGACTACACGTACGAGATTGTACGTCGAGCACGCACTGCATTTATACGCGTTAAAGAACCCTTACCAATGAAAATGAGCCCTTGGAAGGCTGAAAGTGCTCTTTTAATGTACACAGACTGAGCGTGCTTGTTAGTCCAGTCTGCCGTACTCCGTAGTACAGCCACTTTCAAGTGTGACGCCCTTCACTTTTCGAGATCAACTTGGGAATATCCGGATATAAAGAAAGAACTGCTGTCTGCAAACATTTATCTGCACTCTAGCTTACATCAGACGGAGTGTTGTCATATACCGACAAAGCAAAAAAACTAATATACTATGTTAATATTAATAACGGTTTATCAAAGAAAATAAACATCTCCATCCCATTATCACTGCGGACACATCATCAAAGACCATCCATCAAGCAGCAGGCACTATAGGATAAATGATTATGCGGGTCTCTGACATTATAATATAAATTGCCTCAATGCAAATTGATGTTAGGAATGGTCAACAACTTTTGAGATAGGATAATCGAAAAGTTTATTTTCTCTTTATTATTATTATTAACACAGATTAATAAATAAATAGATATCGGTTTTATGGATTTTAACACATTGACTGCTAACTACAAGATAACTCGTAGACGAGTTTGCTTGCCATTTTTATGCAGTTACGAATAAACTAGGAATACAGTGCTAATATCGATAGATGGCTTCTGGGAAAAGAACAAAAAATCAATACTGGCTTGTATGAACAGAAAAACACATTTTTTGTGCTTTTTGATGATAACTATGCACTAGAATTAAAATAGAAATAGAATAATATAATGTGATAAAATTGCAATGGCAGTCAACGTGTTAATGTCTATAATTTTAAAAATACACTACTTGGATTTTCGTATATATATTCCGGCTTAACGTTGATTTTTGGGACAGCCATGTAAATGCCTTCTTACAGAACACGATGTAGGCAAAAAATTTTTTATTACAAAGGTAAAAGGACTTCATTGCGATAAACTAAAAACCATTATGCAATATTTAATCAAATTCTACGCTATAGTATAGATAGGTAACAAAGTAAACCTATTAATCTGGAATAAGAGGACGGTTATCCGCTAGTTTAGCATGTCTTTGACGTGCAGTACACAATGCATATTAATGATCTCACGTCGATCTTCAGTCTGCTTTCAAGTACTATTTCAGTTTAAATGAGTAGGTTTAAATTGACTTTAGGAATCTATACCTAGTTATTGTAATACTCGTTAAATCTTGATCCTTTTTTATTTCTTATCTTTGTTGATTTATTTTCTCTATTTGTGACAACACTCTGCCTGATAACTATACTAGATGCAATATATGTGCGGAGAATCACAGGAAAATGTCTACAGGCACCAGTCGTCTCCACTATGCTAGCTTGACCAACCAGGTTGACAACGCACACACCTCTAATTGAACCTGACTATTTCGTAGCAGATCCTTAAAAGCGATGATACTACTTATCCCAGGACGGGCTGATGAATCATCATCACCGGTCTGCCACTCTTTCTCTTCCTCGTCTTTTATTATTTTTATTATAATTTTCAGATTAATGCGTGACGAAGACAGCAATATACTTCAGAATCTCTCGCGGGATGAATTCAGAGAGTTCCGTACTCTAGTCATAGACATGGTGTTAGCTACAGACATGTCATTCCATTTCCAGCAGTTGAAAAATATGAGATCTCTACTCACTCTTGCCGAACCTACTGTTGATAAGTCCAAAGCTGCTTCTCTTGTTTTACATTGCTGTGACATTTCTCATCCTGCTAAGGTACGTAATACGCGTTTATTAGGATAAAGTCTTGACCCAACGTGTACTGGCGAAATAACAATTTGCTGATTTCAAAATAAATATTTGTATCAGTTTTTTTTTTATTGTAGCTCGGCATGTGACAACACTCCGCTAGATGTAAAGCTAGAATCCGGTCGATGAATGGTAACAACTGCTACTACAGAGAGAAACCTGTGCAGTCGCCTCCACTATGCCGGCCTGAGGAGTACTTGACAGTGCACACTCCTCTCGTTATTTTCGTAAAATTTCCATAAAACGTTTGCAAGGAAACTGAATCTTATCTCATACACTTATCTCACACGAACACTTTCAAGATCAGTGTAATCAGCATTAGTTTAAGAACTATTTGCGTTCGTGCTCTTCAAGAAGCTCATTCTCCGCCACTTTGATATCTATAATCATCTTTAATTAGCTGGAAATAAGAGGGCGTGTCTCATGCTCTTGTGTGCATATTTTCTAAAGTGCTGCAGCGCTGGTTTTGCTGGTAGTGCCTATATATATCGATATTTACGTTTCCAGAGATGGGACCTCCATCATCGTTGGACAATGAGTCTACTTGACGAATTCTTTCTCCAAGGAGACAAGGAAAGGGAGCTAGGCCTTCCGTTCAGTCCTCTTTGCGATAGGAATAACACACTCGTTGCGGAATCTCAGATAGGTTTCATAGAGTTCATTGTAGAGCCTAGTATGGGAGTTTGTGCTGATATGCTAGAATGCATACTTGGGCCTTTACATTCCAGCGGTAAAAGAGACAGTGGGCAAGAGTCTATTAATGAGGAGAGTGCTGGTTAGTCTATAGTATTTATTATCATAGCAATAAGGTTCAAAATTAAACTTAAAATTAAAAATTTGTTTGATTTTCTTTGTGTTGAACTGTACGCGTCTGTGACGATACGCTACAATATATAATAATCCGTTTTCTTACATAATATATTTTATTTCAGTAAGTGAGCCTCATACAAAATTCAAGATACGAAAGCCTTGGGTTGCTTGTCTTAGCGATAATAAGAAAATTTGGAAGGAACAGGCTGCCACTGGTAAGAAATAAATTCAACACAGTAATTTAAACATTATAACAGTAATACATTTAAAGAAGCCGCCATACCATAGCGGGAAAAAAGAATTTAATAATATACGTATTTAATATCTAATAACGGCGCCATCTAGTAGCTATTTTAAGAAAAGTTAATTTCATCGATGCCTACTAGATGTCGCAACACCTGGTATTATTTTTATTGTAGATGCTGAAGCTCGAGCTAAGCAGGAGGAAGAAAATGCCGCCGCAGTTACTGGAGAATAAAATTAATTAACCCATTGCATAATTAATATTAAGTCAAATTATCTACATAGATTTCTCAAAATTCATCTTCACACGGTCATTTAGTTAAAAATTGTAAAATGCACAAAAGTGAAGCACAACATATTTGCGAACTCGCTATGGACTCCGTTGTTTAGTTGTGTAGGTACTACACATTACGATAAAAACCAACATAATAATAATACTTACAGTCTAAAGATTTAAAAATATTTAATTTCCCAACGCTATTACTTATTTAAATTTATATACTTTTAAATACAATAAAAATACATTTTATTTCTGTAGATACCTACCTACTAGCAGGTTTTTTAAATATATAAGATAATAGACTAGCACTATAGAGACAAAAACGAAAGATCTGAAACTGGAAATGGTTAAAAATAATTATACTTATAACCTAAAATATTTTTTTATATCTCATTCTACTTAATAATGCATTTTTAGTACATAAGTAAATATTTAGGCCATCTTTCATTTCGATCTTGTCATTTTCATTTTAATAATATAAATTGTCGTTTGATGTCGAATTTATGATAAATATTTAAACTTACTTTCGTTTTGTACGAACTTTTATTTAATTAAAATTAGGTTGGAATAAGTATTTATATATCCCGTCATATTCATTTCCCATTTGTAACACGTAATAAAGAAACACGCCTATTTTTTATTTAAGACTATTTAATACGACTTACGAGTAGTATGCGTTCCCATTTCCGTTCCCGTTCCATAACTAAACAAAAAAGGACGAGTTATCTAACACAAAAATAATCTAATCGGTCTGGGATCTGTACTTTACTACCAAAAACCTACGATAATTTAAAAAAATCTTCATTGAAAGACGGGATATAATAAGTAATTTATATTATTGACAAAGAAAAGTTATTTATTTTATTAAATTAGACCATGCTGTTTAGTATTTAAAGTTGTAAATTGCTATAAACAGGCTGGTATCGGAACAAAAGAAAGTTTATATCGTAAGAAAATGCACTTTTACTTCATATAGTAGTTAAATATTAGTAATAATTTTATCAATATAAATGATACGCTTATTAATTTTAATATTTCCGATGTAATTGGAGGTAGTCTTGATATTGCTGACCAAAAGTTATTTAATGAAAACTTTTTCTTATAGATTTATTATGTATTTAATTAAGACAAGGAAACGTTCTCAATTTTAGATGTAGTTATTATACCTACCTACTTATAATATTTATAAATAATTTAATACATTATATTATTATAAAGTATCCGGAAGAAAACGTCAAACCGTAAATGGGAGGTAGACAAGCAACAAGAGAGAGAAATAAGCCCACAATTTTCTTAGTTTATTTTGCAGAAAAATAAATCTACATTCTTTATCGCCAATCAGTTTGTTTTTTTTTTTTCACTCAGGTAATGGAGTAATTAGACTTTTCCTGATGCAATTATTAAATCATTTAATATTTGTTTTTATGTAAATTAAAATTGTCTATTGATTGGTGAACGATGTATTGATGTATTTCAAATAAATTAATGAAAAATATAAGATATTATTTTAGAATATTGTTTTGTTAACTATTAAACATCAAGTGTGCCCAGAAATGGTTATTATCTTTTATAAGCCAGCGAGAGAAAGTTTGAATTTTTTTATTATTTTTTTTTGCTATCGGTACCTCCTTGTTATTAGGTATTATGGCCTACAGGATATAAAGCTTTGCCTAGTTTTTCTTCTTTTTCTTGTGTCTTATAGATATGTGAAAAAACAGCGTGAAGTAAAGTCTGAATCACTTTTTCATGCAGTTTCACTCGGTGAAAACTCATTGAATAATATTTTCTTTTACATGATTACTTCCAAATTCATAATCTACATGGTTTTTTCTTTGTTTAATAATTCAATATATGTATATTAAGCGGAATGTGAAATAGGGTTTTTTTGCAATAAGGCTCTTGAGACGAACGTTTACTTTTCTTCATGGTTTGACGTTTCTTTTTCGGATACCGTATATGTATATTTATTAAATCTATAACGACATAGCTTGCTTATGGCTTCATGAAGTAATGCCTAAACTTTGAATAAAAATATTACCAACCCCTTTTGTATAATATAAAAAAAAACTATCACTATTTTATTACCAATGCCAGAGCAGCCAAATGTCATTAAAAAGGCTTATCAACCATTTGGGACCACTATTTGTCCATATAAAACATAATCAGTATATCCCTAAAGAATGATTTTAAGATGGATAGTAATTAGAATACTTAAAAAAACCTGTAACGGTGACGCTTATTTACCTACATATTATGTAATTTATTACGTCAATCTTAAGGGATATTAAGGAAAGTTCAGGCTTCAAAGATGAAACTAAAAGTATAGGCATAAACCTAACGATTCGCTAAAGAAACCTTGTTTCACCAAGTCGGCATAGCAGAGGTGACTGCTGCCGCCTCCTATCCGTTTATGGACCGCACAACATCACGCAGAATACGGTTATTAACCGAACTACTGTACATAAAAATCGGAACATTTTTATCTCCTGTTTTATTTATCCGAAGCCTGGACGGACTTGATTATTCATCTGGTGTTTTGGGGCAACCGAAATTTACCGATTTTAAATAGGTTCCCTTTTACCATATGAATAGTCAAGTTAACTATACAGAGGATGACCGGAAAATACACGGCAAGCGTTAATAGGAAGCAGATCAGCCCATGAACCAGTGCCAGATTTAAGCATAGGCAACATAGGCCTATGGGCCGCCACCACACCACAAAAAAAAAATTAAATTAAATCGAAAAAAGCTCAGTAGAAAAAAATACTGAGTTTTGTTTTAAATTTTGTGTTAGCCAACTTATTTAGTTGCTCTCTTCTTTACCATGACCTTAATAGAAACTTTCAACAGTTAACCACAAACGATTTCAGGGCCTCCACAACATGATCTGCCTATGGGCCGCCGAAGTCTAAATCCGGCGCTGCCATGAACTATCTAAATGTTAGATGTTACAAAGTAATGGTTATTAGTATTACCAATCAGCCGTCCAACCTAGATGGTGCACCTTCGTATCCTCAAGCCGACACAGAAGAAGAGACTTACCTGCTGTCTGCCATGAGCAGCCGGAGTATCGGACTATCATATAAAAAAATAAAAATAATCAATATTTGTTACTAACAATAGAAAATAAGTGCCACGAAGTAATTAGCACCAAAAACACGACACCTTCTTGAAAAAAGTTGAGAACAGAACTTCAATAAACACTAAAGGCACTAGAAATTTTTAACAATATCTACATACAAAACATAAAACAGTATTAGGTTGTCTACATACCTACCATATTTCTAGGGTCGGTGCCTTTTCGAAGTCGGTTAAAAACATCGAGGTTTTTTGTGTAAAGGTCAAATTATAGGTCACGTACTTTACTGGTACTTACTTATCTCCCATTTTCAGCTTGACGTCACAATTCCGGACACGCCGAATAGAAATAATAATATATGTATATTGTATATATGAAATTTTATCATTTAGAGACTTTAAATTTTAGAAAAATGGTTTATACCATTCATATTTGGGAATATAGCTTTATAAAAGAGTAGTTTAGGATAATGAGCCTTACTTACATAGTAATACAGAATGTATTTCAGTAAAGCATTTATCTTATTTAATGTTTGTGAGATTAATTTTCGAGGGTCGCGTTTGCTGCGTCTAACGCGAGCGTCAGAAGTTAACCTTTTAAAAATTTGTGTACTTAATTGTAATTTTACATTATTCACACAATAATTCATTATTTAGCACAAATTAAAAATTATATTTAGTGTTAACCAATAGACAGCAGTGTGTAGTAATTTTTTCTTTGTCTTGTCAATCAATCTTCAGTTTGTGAAATCTCAATTGTGATTATTTTAAGAACCAATGATTTTTTTCTATTTTATGTAAATAAAAAACTATGTGTAAATTATGTGTATAAAATAAACAATTTCGTAGAATGTTTTTGTTTTTATTTGTATAAAAAAAACGAAAAAAACTTAACTTAAAATATATTTATATGTTTTATCGAAAACATGAATCTGTACATTGAGTGCCCTAACATCAGTTGTCTGCCTACTACAAATAATAGTTCCTTGAATCACATCACCCTTTTTAACCTTCTTACAATGTCTAAAATGGAATACAGTTTGTTTCCAATGTGTTGGGGTAGACAGAGGTCCAGTAGAAAACATGACCTTATTCGGCAGATCAAAAAATGTATCAAAATATCCTACTAATGCAGTAACATGGCCATCCTTTGTCACAGGTAATGTGAAGGTAGATGTAAAATCCATTACATTAATAGTACATTGATTTATATCTATATCTTTTATAATACAAGACTCAGACAATATGTGTTCAGAATTAACCACAGCCACGCTCGCTTCTCTGACAACTTCAGACTTCATACAGTTCATTTTATACCCATAAACATCTGACCAGAATTCTATGAACTTTTTATGGGCATCAACATCTCCGCTGGCAACCAAACTGATACTACATCTATTTGGTAATAGTAACCCATTAGGTTTTAAACAATGATCTCTAGCATAAATAACACTGTCCAACATTCCTTCGAAAAGTAAAAAATAACCCATCCACTCAGAAATAATTATATCAACTTTTTCATCCAATTTTGTATTTTCAAGCCGACCTTTTACCACTTTAATTTTCTCATGCAAATTGTTCTCCCTAATTATATCCATTGCATGAAACGCTATTTCTGATTGGTCTAGAGCGTAGACTGTCTTCGCACCGGCTGATGCTGCGAACATTGATAAGATGCCAGTTCCGCAGCCTAAATCAAGAACAACTTTATCTTTTAATACATCTGCATTCTTAATTATAGCATCCCTATAGCTATCTGTTCGTACTTTGTCCGATAACATCTCATAATGTATACCAAAATGTGCATAAGATTTAAAATAGCCATCATCATCTTCTAATGAGACATTTGATACGCATTTTAAGTTAATATTTTCATTTTCCGATGTTCCAATGTCGACTAATTTTTTCATACTCTCTCTCATTTTATCCATATCTTCCCGAGCCATATGTAAATGCGATTTACTCTCTTTTAGTTGTTCATTTAAGTTGTATATTGTTTTTTGCAATTCAGTGAAATGACTTTGTGACAAAGTTACTAAACCGTTTTCTACATTTGCGTGGTAGGTCTGTGGTGTTTGTGCTGGGTCACAGAGAGAATCGAAGTCATACATCAGCCACTCGTCGTTCTCAACAGGTTTAAGGTAAACTTCGTCCTCCCATAAAACTTTTTCAGCATTCATTATAACCTCTGGACATGGCTTGTGAGTCTTAATAAAGTTGACCAGCTTGATATATGAATAACAGTCCATATTAAACTTCATTTTTAACTTTAGTAATTGAAAGTTATGTACATTTTCGCAGTGTTTAAAGGCTTCGTCGATGTTGCATAAAATCGCGGTACAAAATAAACAAGTTACCGTACTATCGCTCGAGTCCATCTCTTGCCAATCTTCGTCCTCAAAATTCTCTTCATCACTACTTAGATCTGGTACGTCCGACATTGTTCTAACTATGTTAAAAAACCAATATTATTCCATAAATCAGCGGATTGTATATTGAAAAAAAAAACAAACGCCATGCGGGATTTGACACTGACAATTAAAGTTGACAGTTTGTGTCATATGCATAAAGTGAAGTCACAGTATTTTGTTATTTTTACAGCCTTTTAAAATTATTATACTTTTATTTCGTCCCGTCATAGTATATATATTACATATATACTGAGGGCTAGAAGTCGAAGCCGTAAAATTGGTTATTTAAAAATATGTATAATATTTTGAATTTATTGTCTCTGACCATTATAGTCTATAGAGAAGTCTATAGATAGAGTATAATTTTCGTTGGTGTATTTCCGTTGTTCACAGACAATATAGATACTGCCGTTGCCATGGTGATGTACACAAATCTTGTTTTTATTATATTATAGTTCCTCAGATAATTATTATTTAAAATGAAATTAAAAATATCGTCTATTAAAGAACCTAAGCATCTAGGAGTAGTAGTTTGTGTTACTTGGAATAATACTGAAGATGTGTTTTCTTGTGGGTAGGTAATCAAATATTTATTAGATGCCTGAGGTGAGAAAAAAACCGGATTTATTGACTTTCATGTTCTTATGAATCTTTAGCGATGACCACAAACTGATAAAATGGAATTTAGTAAACGGAGAAAGTATGGTAGTCACAACATTTGCTGAAGACTTTTATCCCACAAGCATGCATTTATTTCCCAAAGCTACTGTGGGTGGAACTAAACAACCTCATGATGTTCTTCTAATATCTACTGCTGATGGAAAGTGAGTATCATGATTCTACTGATGGTGTTGCCCCAATAAGAGCTAAAGACAGTCTGGGTCTCATTATCACCTAACTGATGGAGATAGAAGTGTAATGATCACTGCAGGAACTAAAACAAATGGATAATTTGGTGGACACTTATTTCCACCAAATTATTTCACAGTCAGCAACATTTCTATCCCCAAACTGGCAGCTACACCACTATAATTGAAAAATATTTTTTTTTTTTTTTTTTTTTTTTTTTTTTATTGTAGCTCGACATGTGACAACACTCCGCCTGATGTAAAGCTAGAGTGCGGTCCATGAATGGAAACAACTGCTACTACAGAGGAACCTGTGCGGGCAGCAGTCGCCTCCACTATGCCGGCTTGAGGAGACGAGCATGTACCATCTAGATTGACAGTGCACACTCCTCTCTTGTACCTGGCTACTTTCAAACTATCCCCGAAACGCGACAAGGTCACTTCACGGGTGTTACATTCGAAAGTGGTGGTACTGCCCCAGGACGACAGACTGGACAAATAACCATCATCAGTCTGCCTACCACTCTTTAATAGTGCCTATAGGCACTGAGCGACCAAAGTACATATAACAAAGTTACATTGGTACCGGTCTTTAGCGAGGTTCGAACACGGGTCTCATCGATCGTGCGTTCACGCGTCTTACCACTAGACCACAATAATTAACAAAATTTGGTAACAAATTAAGGTATTAATTACAATTAAGGTAACAAACCCTGCTACCTGATCTAAGTGCTATAAATCCATGGCCATTTAACTATAGAAATATAATTCTTTTTAGATTTCATATTGTGAATAACAATGGGAGAATAGATAAAAGTGTTCAGGCGCAGCAAGGAGCTTGTCTCGCAGCACAATGGAGTCCAGATGGTGCTGGATTACTCACTGGTAATAAGGAAACAATGTTTTAACCTAAAGTAAACTCTAACCCTGAACTTTATTACCCTGTACCACGAGCAAGGAGAACACAAAGCTACAATACTCAGCCCAGAAACAAACACTATATATTTTTTAAATTAATGATCTATTTAGTTTCTCCTCTAAAACCCTGCATAACCGTCTGGGGTGCCAATAGTAAACTTAAAACAATAGATTATTTTCTACTACTTACAGCCAATAAGAACTTTAAAAAATATATTATTGAGTTAAAAATGGTAGAATAGTGATAAAAATTAATCAATATGTTTTAAGTCAACTATGACTACATTTTATGAAATTCACCTTCCACTTACCATCGCTAACTAGTTTTTTTTTAAATACTGGATTTGTGAGTGCTAGTATTTGATATAGTGCTGGGGACGGAACAATTTACATTTATTGCAAATTATTATTTTATTATTGTAGCTGGAGAAGATGGATCAGTAAAAGTATGGTCACGAAATGGGCTACTAAGGTCAACTGTGGTCCAAACGGACATTCCATGCTATAGTGCAGTCTGGAGTCCTGACAGTTCAGCAATATTACATACAAAAGGAAAATTTCTTGTCATTAAATATTTAAACTCTAGTTCTAAAGTTACTAAGGTAAATATATTCGAATTAATTAAAAGAGTGGTTGGCAAACTGTTGATGGTTATTTGTCCAGTCTGTTGTCCTGGGGCAGTACCACCACTTTCGAATGTAACACCCGTGAAGTGACCTTGTCACATTTCGGGAATAGTTTGAAAGTAGCCAGATATAAGAGAGGAGTGTGCACTGTCAATGTAGATGGTACATGCTCATCTCCACAAGCCGGCATAGTGGAGGCGACTGCTGCCTGTAGAGATTTCTCTGTGGTAGCAGTTGTTTCCATTCATGGACCGCACTCTAGCTTTACATCAGGCGGGGTGTTGTCACGTGTCGAGCTACAATAAAAAAAATATATAATTGAAAAAACAGCCTGTGTTGTGGTGAAAAGACGGGATGGCTTAGTAATCATGGGTGTGGAAGTGGATAGCGTAAATTCGTATCTAATCTCGCCTCGGGCTGTTGTGTGTATGTTATTTTTTTAAATTCAGTTTTCATCATAATTTAATTGACCATTTTTGCCAGTGGAAAGCGCACGAGGGACTCATTTTATGCCTATCTTGGAATTCAAATAATAATCTAATAGTGTCTGGTGGAGAAGATGGGTTTTTTAAGGTAAAGGTTTATTTTAGCACGTCATGTGCCCCACACTCTATTTGTGCCGGAACGTCGACGGCGTACTGGCCCTCATGGAGGAGATAGGTTGGCTTGTATAAGTATGGATGGACACACCAGGGACACCCAATGGAGGGTCCCCCTTATTTTCACTCATTAAGTTTCTGTTTACCCCGATAAAGACAACGAACTTAGTTATACATATTTTCATCGATTTGTAAGGGGCAATGTCGAGTAGATTTTATGTTTAAACCATTGATATATACAACGAGATGTGCAATAGCACTCCCAATGTGACGCGAGAGAAAAGATGGCTACAGCCACGTTTAGGTTCTCTGCGAGTTAGACTGTAGTGACCTAGTCGCGTTTCCGGATCAGTTTGGAAGTAGCCAGATATAACAAGAAGAGAATCTGTTAACCTGGGTGCAGTGCCGGATTAGCCACGTAGCAAGAGTAGCAAATGCTACGAGCCCCGCGATTTTGGGGGCCCCGCGCTACAACGCCTGTCTGACCGTAATAAAAAAATATTAATTTAGTTAGGAGCGTAAAATATCTTGCATGCCTTATTCGCGAAGCGTCTTAGGCTATGCTTCACTTCCACTTATTTAAACTTGAACCTAAAGCAAACCAAGGGCCCCTTGACAGAATTTGCTACAGGCCTCGCGCTGGCTTAATCCGTCACTGCCTGGGTGATGCATAAACGAAGGTAATTGCTGTCAGCAAGCAGTTGTCTCCGTGCATGGACCGCACTCTCTCTCTCTCGCGCATGTTAAGCTACATCAGACAGAATGTTGTCATATTCTAAGCCGCGATGATTTTTTGTTACAGATATGGGATGTATTTGGTCAACAAATATCGGCCAGTGTGAAACATGATTTGCCTATAACAAGCGCTAGTTGGGCACCAGCAGGTGACCTCTTTGTGATTGGAAGTTTTAATTTAATCCGACTGTGTAGTGCTAATGGGGTAAATATGTCTTTAAATTGTTTTTATGGTAGGTAGACAGTTTAACAAGTTGAAATAGAGCCTGCTAAGTATGTGCCTCTACAGATAGCAGTCGCCTCCCCTATGCCGGCTCAAGGAGACGAATGAACACCTACCATTGACAGTGCTCACGTGAGCCATCATAAGTCTGGCTCCCACTATTAATTTATGTTCTTAGAGGGTTTGTTAATTTTTACAGTGGTCTCATTTTCTTGATAGACCATCTTCTGGAAGCATCTACAGTATCGCCTGGTCTCCTGATGGTACGCAATTGGCAGCTGCTTGTGCGACTGGACACGTTAAATTTGCACATATTATTGATAGGTAATCTATCTATAAAAAGTCTATAGATTTTTTTTTTGAAATGTATACTTAGCTAGCGCTTGTATCATCATCGAGCCGGCATAGCGGAGGCGACTGTTGCATGTAAAGCAATTATTTGTAGTAGCAGTTGTTTCCATTCATGGACCGCACTTAGCTCAATATTAGACGGAGTGTAGTCCAACAATAAAAGAAAAGATATTGAGCAACCAAAGTACATATAACATAGTGTTTACAGTTGGTTTACAGACAACATTGGTACAGGTCAGTGAGATTTGAACATGGGTCTCATTGATCAAGAGTTCAGGCTAGACCACAACAGCTTGTTAAATTATTTAAAAAGCACATTTCCAATTTTTTTTTATATAGTCTGTCAGATGTTTAGCCTCCACTATGCCGGCTTAAAAAGACTAATCTGCGCCATCTGTTGACTCGTCATACCAAACTACTAAACTATTATTGTTTTCAGGGAATACACTTGGAAACATTACACATGCAGACAAACAGGGCGTAAGATTTTAGCGATCAAGGACATACTTTCTGATCAGGATGACCAGCTCGATTATCCAGACAGAGTTATCCAAACAGCTCTAGCATATAACCATCTCGTTGTAGCCACTGTGAAGCAATGTTTTATACATAAACTGACTAGTTGGAATACTCCAGTTACTTTTGATTTAAAAGAAGGAACTATTAGTATGATTTTGCTCGCTGAAAGGTAGGTAATAAGGTACCCGTTCACTCCAGGAAGCGTCCGGCAAAGCAATCCAGGATGACAGGATGCTCGTTCGAGACCTGCAAACTCCGCCCACTGTTGGTGGTCAGTGGTACTCGTCCTGCTATTGTTTTGTTATATATATATTTTTTTAATAGGAACTCTGTGTATGACAACACCCCGCCTAATGTTAGGCTAGAGTGGAAAACGAAAATTAAAAGTTTTCACTAATAATAATTTATTATTAATTACGTTTGTTGAAAGCTTTCTTTTATTTGCTATCTGTACAATCATGTGCGACTATAGACGGCAATACTGTGTGAGCGAGAGGCAGACAGAAGCGCCGCTATCTTCATTTTTATGAGCGGCCGTGGTCTAGTGGTAAGACGCCTGAACTCACGATCGATGAGACCCGTGTTCGAACCTCGCTAAAGACCGGTACCAATGTAACTTTGTTATATGTACTTTGGTCGCTCAGTGCCTATAAGCACTATTAAAGAGTGGTAGGCAGACTGATGATGGTTATTTGTCCAGTCTGTCGTCCTGGGGCAGTACCACCACTTTCGAATGTAGCACCCGTGAAGTGACTTTGTCGCGTTTCGGGAATAGTTTGAAAGTAGCCAGGTATAAGAGAGGAGTGTGCACTGTCAATCTAGATGGTACATGCTCGTCTCCTCAAGCCGGCATAGTGGAGGCGACTGCAGTCCGTAGATATTTATCTGTGGGAGCAGTTGTTTCCATTCATGGACCGCACTCTAGCTTTACATCAGGCGGAGTGTTGTC
This sequence comes from Tinea pellionella, assembly GCA_948150575.1. Classification (NCBI taxonomy): domain Eukaryota; kingdom Metazoa; phylum Arthropoda; class Insecta; order Lepidoptera; family Tineidae; genus Tinea; species Tinea pellionella. Next base: position 2,005,934 of record OX411246.1, read on the forward strand.
ACATGTCGAGCTACAATAAAAAAAAAAAAAAGAAAAAAAAAAATATATATATATTATTTGATTGAATTTTTGTACGAATTAGTGCAAAAAATTTTTTTTTGTAAATAAATGCTATATTTCATAAACCATGTATAGCTTGAGCCCTTTGAAGCTTATCGAGTTTCGAATTATGTAACCGTTTTGACGTCATACTTACATGAGCCAATAGTGATGTACCTCATACTATGAACTATCGATCTTTAAAAAACAAATAACAATAATTGATAATTTGATTGTTGAAATCGTCCCATCCCTAGGCATACTTTGACATCTGTCACAGCTCAACCTATATTTTGTTTTATTTATTAATTACAGATGTATCTGCATTGTTGAAAGGGCAGCAATATCAATATACAGTTACATGGGTAGATTACTTGCGAGTCCTCGTTGGAGTGGTATGAGATTGGACAGTTTGGGTCGAGCCTCCGTATCGTTGGGTCCGGATACTTTAGCCGTTATTGATCAGAATGATAAAAAACGTTAGTAAATTGAATAATGTTGATGTATTTCTAGCTTTTGCAAGCAGCAGTCGCCTCCGGTATGCCGGCTTGAGTAGACGAATATGGACCATAATTAAATTTATATATTTTTTTCAGTAATACATGTCTTTGATTTGCCGACGGGACTTGTGGTTAGAAGTTCTACGGATAACACTGTAACGAAAATCACGCATAAGATGTCTGTAACTAATATAGCATTAAGTCAATCTGGATTAACGAATGAGAGAAAACTAGCGATTCTAGATTCCAATAAAGATTTATACGTAGTTCTTGTTAAGGATAACAAACCAAAATTTACAAAGTTAGGTATGTGTATATCGATATATTCATTATAGTTAGTAGTAAGTAGAAAATGTAGGGCGGCCGTGATCTAGCGATAGGACGCGTGAACTCACGATTGATGAGACCCATGTTCGAACCTCGCTAAATTATGACTGGTACCAGTGTAACTATGGTATATGTACTTTGGCCGCTCGGTGCCTATAGGCACTAGAGTGGCAGGCAGACTGATGCTGGTCAATAGCACAGTCTGCCGTCCTGCGGTAGTACCACCACTTTCGAATGTAACATCCTTGAAATTACCATATTAGGTATAAGGAGAGGAGTGTCAATCTAGCTGGTGCGTATTTGTCTCCTGGGCCGGCATAGCGGAGGCGACTGCTGCCTGTAGAAATTTGTCTATAGTAGCAGTTGTTTCTGCCGAGCCACAATTTAAAAAAGAAAATGTAAATTATAAAAATATTAATTTTAAAAATAGTTTCTTTTTACTGACTGTACAAACCGCCATCTTGTTTCCAAAAGATTTTGCATTCTTTATATGGAACAGTATGTATTAGGGATGTTGCGAATATTCGCATCCGCATCCGCATATGCGGAGCATCCGCATCGATTTAGACATCCGCATCCGCATCCGCATAAATCGATGCGGAGCTAATGCGGATGCGAATGTGTAACAGGTCGCGACAAGAAAGAAAGGAGCGGGGCCGGCTTGTGGTGCGAGTCGACTAGTAAGAGAGTAATAAGCTCACTCAAGCAGCACACATACAATCGCGTCAGCGTTGCCAGACGTCCCGATTTTTAAATCAAAATTCAATGTCCCGTGCGGGACAGGTTCAGTCCCGCTTCTCGGACTTGTGTGTGTATTGTGACGTCGGATAAGTATAAAGCTTACTGTAAACTGTGTATAAAGAGTACAAATTGTAACTCACTCTTCAGACTATTATTTGAAACACCACATTTTTCTAACGGACACATTCCCCATACATTTTGATATAACTATCGTTTACGATCTGTCAAATTCGTATTACTCATCTATACTAATATTATAAAGCTGAAGAGATTGTTTGTTTGTTTGTTTGTTTGTACGCGCTAATCTCAGGAACTACTGGTTCGATTTGAAAAATTCTTTTTGTGTTGGATAGATCATTTATCGAGAAAGGTTATAGGCTATATAACATCACGTTGCGACTAATAGGAGCGAAGAAACAGTCGAAAATGTGGAAAAAACAAGGAATATTGTTCATCTTTGAGGGCTTCCGTTGCGTGCGCTGCGAAAACCGTTCGAGATACCCAAAAAATATGTATGAAAGAATTATTCCTCTTTAAATTATCTAAAAAAATGTCTACGACAGTATATGTCTATCTTTTAAGATTAACTCACAATAACCGTTTTTATGATAATCAAATCAAAATTGTTCATCTTTGAGGGCTTCCGTTGCGTGCGCTGCGAAAACCGTTCGAAATACCCAAAAAATAAGTATGAAAGAATTATTCCTCTTTAAATTATCTAAAAAAATGTCCACGACAGTATATGTCTATCTTTTAAGATTAACTCACAATAACCGTTTTTATGATAATCAAATTTGGTCGAAATTAATGCATTATTTCAAAATATTTGTCGAAAGTTGTATCAACATAATAATATTAATCTTTATCCAAATAAATGTGTTATTAATTAAGAGTATTTAACTGTGAACACAATTGTCTTTGACATCACCTAATTTCAATAAACATCTTATAAGATAATACAATTTTAAAATAACTCTAAAACAAAATTCACACGCGCCGTATGATGAGCGCTGAGGAGTGGCGGTGCTTGCGGGCGAGGCGGAGGGGGGTGTAGGACCATGCCGCTTTAAAAAATATATTCTTTTTAAAATAAAACTACTTTAAAATATATTCTATTAATTATGTAACTATATCGTCTAAAATAAGTTGTGGGTAACAGCTATAGGTAATTTATAATAAAGCATTATCTTTATCTTTGTGTAACAATAACTTGAAAAAACCCGGGCAACGCCTGGCACCGTCAGCTAGTATGGAATAAGCAGAAATTCTTAAAAAGTACAGAAAATTACTATTGGACGATTATTTTTTTTTGTATAGATTAAAGTATCAGGAATTGATACCAATAAAATTTATAAGTGAATATTGGACGCTAAGGTGCCAAAAGGCGGTAAAAGTGGTAAAAACCAGTTTTTCGCTTCTAGAGGAAAAACTACAGCTCGGACAAAAAAAAGTTAAATGTAACAAATGCGCGCAATAAAAAAACAAAGAGAATGAGCCTCGGTAGAGCAAAATCGGTCCAGAAATTAAATAATAAAAAAAATTTCAATAACTCGCGTTCTGAAAGTGATGGAGAGTTGCAATTTGAATATGCTGTCAGTTTTGTGGTCCTCTAACTACAGTTAAATTGTCAGATGAAAATGTTGTAAACTTTTTGTAAACCGTCGACTTTTGCAAAAAGTAATCTTTTTTTAAATCGACTGGGAGGGTATTTTAATTTTCGAAAAACGTTATAATTTAGGCTCCTATGCATTAAGGAGGAGTTAAACTACAAATTTCCAAATAACTTGACAAAGAATAAAGTTGTTTAAATAATCTATGAAGTTCAGGTACTTTTTGCGCGCGAGGTGGCGCCGCGGCGCCTTTGGACCGATTTTGCTCTACCGAGGCTCATTCTCTTTGTTTTTTTATTGCGCGCATTTGTTACATTTAACTTTTTTTTGTCCGAGCTGTAGTTTTTCCTCTAGAAGCGAAAAACTGGTTTTTACCACTTTTACCGCCTTTTGGCACCTTAGCGTCCAATATTCACTTATAAATTTTATTGGTATCAATTCCTGATACTTTGATCTATACAAAAAAAAAATCCCGTCCAATAGGAATTTCTGGGCTAGAAAGCTAATTCTATCTGAGTATATAGTTATAACGGTTTGTTATGCAAACCGAAGATTTCAGAAACAAATAAGAAGACTCAACTACCTGACGATAGGGTAAATCTGATTTAAAATATCATATTTTTGTTAAAAAACATTTTCTATGCGTATTTTTTACTATCTATTAAACGTAATTTAAAACTCAAATAAAAGATACATATTTAAACACTTCTGATTATATATGTTTTTTACTATATCCCGCTTTCGAAGAAAGAATACCGCTTTTTTTCACTCAAAAAGATTCGAAATCCCGACTTGGCAAAAAAAAAATCTGGCAACGCTGAATCGCGTACATGTAACTGTGTTGTTTACGTATGTGAGTACTATTAAGTACTACTAAATCCCGAGACATACTTTATCAAACAAAAAAGAATCATCAAAATCGGTTCACAAACGGCGGAGATATGAGGAAACATCGCCACAAAAAAAAAATACACGACGAATTGATAACCTCCTCCTTTTGAAGTCGGTTAATAATAATAATAATTCACTCACTACTTTTAAATAAAGAAAGGATAGTTCTTACTGTCTTTTAATTTTTTTACCCACACAGTTTTTTGTACAGATCCGCATCCGCATCCGCATCCGCGGATGTGAGCCTCTTAAAATCCGCATCCGCATCCGCATCCGCGGATGTGAAGAAATCTGCATCCGCAACATCCCTAGTATGTATTAGGCATTAAATTTAAAGATTTTTTTAACAGGATCACAAATTCTAAGTATAGTGTGGAGTTTTGACACTGAACTGTTAGCTGGATTGAGAGCAGCGTCTGCAGTGGCTTGGTGTTGTTGTACTGCATCACAACCTGATTGGTTATCACTCACTACAGTCAGCAAAGAAGTTACGTAAGTAATTTTTATACCTTTTATCTATAAAATAATCGATTTTATAGAGGCTGTAAAAATTATTAGTCGCAATGTCATAATAACAACGCTAAACCAAGCGCGCCCGGCCGTCCATCAGCTGTGAGTTGAACGTCCTCGCGCATGCTCCTTGCATTCATCTTGGTCTTTTAACAAAAAATAGTACTAAAAAGATTTTATAAAAAAAAACGTACTTAAAAAAAACCTCCGCATTAGAATAATATATATAACTTTTGATTCGTGGAGGTGACTTTTTTTTTGTTTTTTTTTTATGTTGTGAGCTTTTAAAACTAATACTAATTTTAAATTAATATTAAAACAGGGATTTAGGTCGTAATCCGTCATTAATAAGTATAGAAGACGGCATAGCTCATATTTGTCGTGGTACTGGGTCCATTCTACACGTTTCTTTAGCACCGTTTCCGGAAAAACTTCTCAAACATGTCGCTGCCCATTTATGGCAGACTGCTTTACAGGTTAGTCGCACATCTTTTTTTTTATTGTAACGCGACATAAAACAACACTCCGCCTGATGTTAACCTAGAGTGCGGTCCATGAACGGAAACAGCTGCTACTACAGGCAGCAGTCGCCTCCGCTATGCCGGTTTGAGGAGACGAATGTGTATCATCCAGAATGACAATGCACATTTCTCTTGCTATACCTGATTACTTTTAAACTGATTCCGAAACACTACATAGTCACTGGTGTTACTTTGAAAAGTGGTGGTACTACCCCATTACGGCAGACTGGGTTAATAACCATCATCAGTCTACTTGCCACTCTTTAATAGTGCTTATGAGCACTGAGCGACATATACCATAGTTACATTGGTACCGGTCAGAAATTAGCGAGGGAGAAGCCGCTAGACCACGTACCTCTAAAAAAATCTCAATTAATTTGTCTGTTTCCAGCTTTGTCGTACTGTGGAAGATGAAACATTGTGGGCTTGTCTAGCAGTTTCAGCATGGCAAAACCATCAGCTTGCAGTGGCTGAGGAAGCTTTTTCTCTGATCCATCAATATCATGAAGTATCTTATATTCAACATTTAAGAGTATGTATAGTTCGCACCACGAATTAAGAACGCTGCTCTGGAGATGGGCAGTAGACCTTTTGTAGGTCTGCTTGTGATACGACGGGCGCGAATATCTCCATACTTGTCACTCGTTATGCGTATAGGTTTTCTTTGTCTATCAAAGATAGTCAAGATCAAAAGTGTAAATATATTATCAATTTAAATGCTTGTTCAATTAAATGTTTTTGTAATTTATCAATTATGTGCGTGATTGTAAACGCGCCAACCACGCCCCCCAGCGCTCTTAACTCGTGTCATTAGGTGTACCTAACTAGATTACTTATTACTTTGTGATACTTTTTTTTATTTTTTCCAGGCAAATACACCAGAAAACCTACTTCAAAACGAGGCGGCTACAATAATGACATAAATATTAAATTATTCAGTTTAAGCTACTTAATATTTATTGCATTGCGTCAAGATCCAGAGAAGGACGGCGCGTCCTTTTTGTGTCGCACAATTGACAAGTGGAATGCTTTACCCTCCCATGTATTCTCCCAATCCTTTCACCTTGGATCCTTCAAGCGGAGCGTGAAAAAGCACCTTCTCAGGCCGGTATAGTGGTGGCGACTGGAGCCCCGTGCGAGCGGTTCTCTAGTCGTCAATGCTCATGGACCTCCATTGCGTTTACCATCAGACCAGTCGAGGTCACATGTCGTGCCAAAATTTAAAAAAAAAATGTGGCAGTGCGTCTCCTCCTCCTCGCCGAGTAGCAGCAGCTCCTCCATCTCGTTGAATAGGTACTCGCTGTTAGCTACAGATGGCACTCCCGTGACTGCAAAGCACACTGCTACCGGGAGATGATAAATAAATCTTAGCAAGTTGTGAAATGGTTGGATATTGTTTTGCGTTTGCTGACCACCACTTGTAAGGGTCTACTGTCCGATGTAGGCGAACAGATGCCATGTAAAAATCAAGTTCATTTGCAACTGAACTTTTCTGTTCTACACCTTTATCTGAACGTACATTTTCTGCAGCGACTTCCTCAGAAACTGTTATGTATCTCGATGGTTTTGTAATTTTCATTGAGATTCCTTTTCTTTCGAATCATCGGTGCTACCAGATTCATCATAACTCTTTTTCAGAGAATCTAAAAGTATTTTTGTTTTGTTCTTTGTACTCCCAAGAAAGAAATATTTATTATTATCATTGAAGTTGAATATTGCTTCAAGTTCAGCTTGTAGTGAAAAATCTCATTCTCAATAAGTTTGGTGTTCTCTGTGCAGTCCCGTCCTTTCCCAAGTATTTGAACAACGTGACTATATGTGGTATCACCTCGGAAATGCAAGAAATACCAGAACTAGTAACTATTTTTGTTATTTCTTCGAACGGTTTATTTATTTATTAAGAACGGTTTAAGGAGTTTGATACATTGTTCCAATAAGTCCCATTTAGTAGTAAAGAAGTAAAGCTCGCTCTGATTGGAAGCAAAGCAAAATATGTTGCGGTTTGTTTTAAGAAAAAAGATATTTTCTCTTCAAATTGCATTGAGATATATAACTAGAGGCGCAAACCCCATACATTTGACATGAAAAAGGCGTAGGCCGTTTCAAACGATTTGACAATGTCAATCTTAGTGTTGCCGGTATAGTTAAAAATTTTCCCCACATTAATTTTTTTTTCTTTAGATATTTTTATTCAGTGTCGATTATAATATATCTAGAGGCATGCGTTTTTAGCTAAATAAAATAAATTTTAATGTTTTAATCGTTTAATATAAATTGAAAATATTCTTTCTTAAAAATAAAATATTTCTTTCTAAAGTATAGGGACGGCTTCTATTGATAATCGAACATATTTTTGATCAGTTTTAAGTGAATGTTTATGTTCATCCCGAAAATGCTTTGAACAAATATGAGTACTTTTAGTAGGGAACCAATCTCCGAAACATGGGAAACGATGTTTTACTAGCAAGTGTTGCTAGTAAATGTAAAAATATTCTTAATTTTATTTGTTTTTTGGTTGTTTAAGGACAATATAGATGTTGAAAGAATATACTTACGTGTGAAACGTAATCCCGCTTTTTTTGTTGTCCATTTGGGATCGAGAATTGCACGTTTTCACCACACATTTGCTCATTATGAGTTTAATTATTCTACGCGCCACCCGGCTTACGTCAAGTCAAAAGCCAACTGACAGAAAACTTAATTATGGCTGTGGGCAGATCTTCACTCGCCTCACGCTGGGAGCGTTATTGCGCCTCTAGTTTATATCTCAATGTCAAATTGTATTTAATTCTTTTTCGTTTGCGTTGCTATGGCGATCTAGTCAAATCTGACAAATTCTTTTTAATTTTATTAACATATAGAAAATATGTTGCATCGGTAACATCGTCCCCTTTTTTAAAATGGAAAAAGAGACGTTACAAATCAAAGTCCTAGTTATAAAATAATTACAATAGAATAAGGAAAACTATATACAACAAATCTTCATCCTATCCCATCAACATACATATTTACTATTTGCTACGCTGTTGCAGTCGGTTCTGTGGGTAGGCGGGCGAGTTTGCGTGTCGGACGTGTTAAAACTCCAGTCTGCGTTCTAATGTCAACCACTCTCCCAGGGTATAACTTTACTATACGCCCTCTTGGCCAGAGCCCTCTCGGTAGTGTTCCGTCCCAGACGAGCACGAAGTCTCCTACGGCTAAGTTGGGTACCTGGTTGGGAGAGCTATGTCGGGGTATAAGCGTGGGTAAATACTCCCTAACCCTTCTCGACCAAAAATGATCCGCCAATCTTAGTGCTCGTCTCCAGTCGCTCCTGCCGGCATAGGTTTGGTGGACGAAGAGCCAATTAAAAAGGTTGAACGGCGTTATTGCTTCCATGGCACCGAAGTCAATGGCGACGTGCGTCAGTGGTCGAGAGTTTACTATAGCTTCAACTTCGGCTAAGAGCGTATGCTGAACTTCCTCCTTCGGGCGTCTCTCTTTCATAATGGTGGCTAAGGAAGTTTTCACAGAGCGAATTAGCCGTTCCCAAGCTCCTGTTCCCCGTATAACTCACGCAGCACTCTACTGGCGCCGACAAATGCTGTTCCGTTGTCTGAGTATATGTTAGTGGGAGTTCCTCGTCGGGCTATGAAGCGTCTTAGACTCATGATGGCTGAGTTTGTGGACACAGAATTCACCACTTCCAGGTGTATCGCTCGGATCGTTAGGCATGTGTATAATGCTACATACCTCTTCTCCGTTCGTCGTCCGATGGTAACCTTTATCGGACCGAAATAGTCTAGACCCACGTGAGAGACCCAGGGACGCTGGTGGTGAGCGAGTCTCGCCGGTGGTAGGTCACCCATCGGAGGAGGTCGGCACCTGCGAACTATACAGGATTGGCAATACGGGCCACGAGTCTTACGGTGGGTCTTAGACCCTCCGATGGGTGACCTACCACCAGCATACAACATACATATTAAATATGTTGCGGTTCGTTTTAAGAAAAAATATATTTTCTCTTCAAATTGTATTTAATTCTTTTTCGTTTGCGTTGCTATGGCAAAAGAAAATATGTTGCATCGGCAACAATATTTCTTCTTCTTTTGTTAAATGGCCTCGGATGTCATAACAACGACAATTCTGCCAATGTCAAGTAATCGAGTTTAATATATTTAATTGTACGGCCGAGCAACTTATGCTTTTTATTATCTTGATTTTCTTTATTCTTTGGTTTCCGCACGCAGACTCTCCATCGGGGTCCCTGGTGCGTCCCTCCGTACTATGCAAGCCATCCTATCTCTTCCATGAGGGCCAGTACGCCGTCAACGTTTCGGCACGCCTCAAGGAGTGTTGACGTTGTCCTCAGGAATTTCCTTCTCGGTGCTTCAACGCTGCTGCACTCCAGGAGCACGTGATGCACCGTTTCCTCCTGTTTCAGGCATCCTCTGCATAGAGGACTGTCTGTAACATTTATATTGTAGTAGTGCCTGTTTAGGGCCAGGTGTCCTGTGATGACCCCAACCATAACACTCAGCTTTTGCCTACTTAGTCGGAGTAGTTTGCCGTTGCGGCACGGCAGTGCTTCACGAGCATGCCCGCAATCCTCCGTATTTGACCAGTAGGTGTCATGACACATACCTGTCCTTTTCCGTATCCAGTTACGTACGTACGTGAATGGGAGCGGAGTTATAGGTTCACGTACATATCTGCCGCACCGTTGGTGATGTGCTTCCGACTTGGCAGGATTATGCAAGCCTTTACACGAAGGACCATGTCCTCTTGGCGCATGACCACTATCTTTGTATTCGGGATTTAATGTCCGCAGCGACCTTCTGGAGCCAGGTGAACGTCTCCAGGTTGGACACACCCAGCTCGAGTGTGCCACCTGCATAGAGAGGCTTCCCGTCGAAAATGGGGACGAAGGCGGAACCACTAGTGAGGTGTTTGTCTACCTCCAGAAACGTCGCCTCCTCAGTGCCCGCCCTGATGACATCCACCTGTTCTTCCATCATTATGATGAAGGGCTCCAGGGTGACCGCAATACCAATCACCTCCATTCGCCTTTTAAGGGCTTCCGCGTAGGTTACAGTTGACTTGGCATGTTTTTTCGGTGGTACACGGGAGGAGGAAGAGTCATTTAATCTTTGTCTCTTCCTCGTGCCCGTGTCGGCTGGCGCCTGACTCGCCTAGGCTTTTGGTCCAGGGTCAGGGGCCGTCCGTGCGTGCTTCCCCTTTTTTCGTGGTTTATAGCGAAGTCGACCACCAGCGGGCTCTGGCGCCAGCATCGCGCGGGATCCGTGTGCCTCTCCTGAGCGGGGTTTCCCGCTCAGGTTAGGACCGTGGTCGCCCTTGCCAGCAGTTTGGCTGACCGAGGTTACGCCAGGGCCGCTGGCAGAACCTACAGCTGTAAATTTAGACGTGGACGCTGAGCTTGCTTGCGCTCGCCCTGCTCTGTCCGCTTAGCAGTGCTTATTGCCTGGCCCGAGGGCTCAGCTATTTTTTGTCGCAACAAAAGTCGCGTTGGTTTGTTTAGGTTGGGTATCCATGTGATGACCTGTAATATTCATCCTTCCTGCTCCCCAACCTCCACGGCGCCCCCAGATGGGGATACTGCCCGGCAGCACCAGGGATACAGGAAGGATATAGGTCCCCAGATTGGGTTGCCGACGAGACTAACAGCGCAAGTAAACCAGGACGAGCGCTGCCGCCTGCCGACCCCATCAACCCAGGGCCCTCGCAAAAGCCGATGTGATCGGCGCTGAGCGACTGCGGGCAACAAGTCCGTGATCGTGGTAATGCTATCCCACGACCTCCCGTTTAGCCGAAATCCGGGCCAAAGTGGTGTGTTGCAGACAGGCTCTGCCTGCTCAACCACCAGGATCTATCCACACCATCTTGATGGCTGGGTTCATCGTCACCCCTGACCGCATCCAACGGAAGCTAGATGCGGCTAAGGACGACGACAACGAGGACGTATATACAAGACTTAGGGATGTGTGCACAAAGTCCAATCCTGCACACCCCGGACTCCCCCGCAGGAGACCCCCCTACCCCCGCCCCCCTGCTTTTTTATTATTTTAAAGTTCTATTTTAGTTACCTTTATAATATTTAGTTGACGATGTAGAACACATGTTGAGGGATTGTGCCAGCAGCGAAGCCAACAGACAGTGGCTTCATAGTAAATTTTGTATAAACAAATGGGATATTATGGGCACATACTGTTGTCCCAGCTCGATTCAGTAGCCGCTACAGAATTATATAAATTTGTTTCTTTTTTTTAAAGATAGATAAATTGTTTGTATTTTTGTTTAGTTGTATTTATCTTTCAGTTTTTGATATTGTGTTAATGTTGTTTAGGCTTCAATGGGGCTGACATCACCGACATGTGAGCGTAAGCCCCTAATTAAAGATTTTTAAAAAATGTGTGTTTTTTTTTGTGTATGTGTTGCCTTGTAATTAGACAAAGTTGAATTTATGAAATAAATAGTTAAATTAGTTATTGTACAGTATAGCAGGTATGTCGAATTGCAGTGTTTATTATGAACACGCATGAATTTGATAGTAAATTAGTCAAAACAAGAGAACGCATGTAATTATTATTTATATTAGTAATTTGTCAAATAAAAATATATTAATTACGGACCACGTGTTTTTCATTTCACCGAATTTACCCATGTTAATGATGAGTTTATAATAAGTTCAACTAAATAATTCAAGACCGCTAGTAATTCCGGTTAGCCGCCAAAACTTCTGTTGCATGTGGTTGCAAGCAGGCCCGCCGCTAGCTGTTTCGTCGCCCGCGTGCAATACCGATTATGCCGCCCTACGACTACTTACTCTGAGTTTTGTCAAAAAAAGGATAATTAATGTTTTCTCATTATGGTGGGGAAAAAAACAACTCAACGAAGATAAAACATTTATTTTAAATAACTAAGTACTTATTATTTTTGTTTACAAAAATTTAACTCTTCTTGCCTTTACATTTGCGAAATCTTCTATCAACTTTCTTGTATCCAAACTGTCTAAAATTTCATGTTCAATTGAAACTATAGCTAAATGACTTAGTCTTTGCTGAACCATTGTTGATCTTAAATAGTTTTTGATAATTTTTAATTTTGAAAAGGATCTTTCACCAGATGCAACTGAAACCGGCAGTGTAAGTAATATTCTTAGCGCTATTGCTGTGTTCGGAAATGTTGAAATTAAGTCATTGGTAAAAAGATATTGTAATAAGGTTTGTGGATCATTAGACTGGTTTTCTGAAAAATGAAACTTTAATGCAATGATTTCATTAAATAAATCAATACCGTCAATGTCTGATTCACTACTTAAATCATCTTTAAGTTTCAGATTTAAATCTTTACAATGTTTCATTAACTCATCATTGGAATAATTAAATAAGTTATTGCTAAAAAAGCCAAATACGTCGGTAAATGTTTTTATCTCGTCGAATCTATCATTTAAAGAAGTTATTGTCTGATCTAGGATTCTAAAATAAAATTCTACTCTATATTTGATTTTGGGATCTACTAAAACTTCATCACTGTGTTCATAGTGAAATTGTGTTGATTTTTTTCTTGGACGAATTGTATGTATTGGTGGGAAATCTATTTCTACGTTGAGTTCGTGAGCCACTTTGGAAGCTTCTGCTAACACCGTTTCAAAGTGTTCTTCCGTGCGATATTCTGTGAACTTATCAATCAACTTATTTAACAAATTTATGCAGATTTGAGTATTCATTGTGGGGCTCTGCATCATTTTGCTCAGAGCATTAATTTCGTTTAAAATATCGTACCAAATTATTACCGAGCAAATAAATCTATAATTTTGAATGCTTAAAGCGAGCGAATGAGATTTGTGAGATGTAGTACAATCCCATTCCGACGAATCACTACATATTTCCAGCAAAGCATCAAATATTTTTTCGAGGTTATAGCGTAATGGTTTAACTGCATCGATTCTGCTGGACCATCGCGTGGCACTTAAAGCTTTTAATTTTAAATCTGGTAAGTGTTTGCAAATTACCGACCACCTTTTTGTAGATGATGAAAAGAAAACGTAAATTTCTTGAATTATATTAAAGAAATTCACAGTTTCATACGTAACATTTGCTGCATCGTTGACTACCAAATTAAGACTATGCGCCGAGCAAGGGACGTAAAATGCGCGGTTATTGATTTCCAAAATTTTTTTTTGTAGTCCATTGTGTTTTCCACGCATATTCGAACCATTGTCATAACCTTGACCACGTAAGTTTTCAATGTTGAGATTTAATTGTGAAAATAAATCCAAAACAAAATTTAATAGACCTTCACCTGTGGAGCTGGTGATCGGACAGAAACCAATGAAATTTTCACATATTTCAACGTTTTTTGTTTCAATATTTAAAATAACATACCTAAGTACAACTGTAATTTGCTCTGTATGACTTATATCTGGTGTGCAATCCAATATAATGGAGAAATATTTTGATTTTTTAACTTTGTTCAATATATAATTTTTTATAGTCGTGCCGAGCAACTCAATTATTTCATTCTGAATTTGATCTCCTAAATAATGAGTCATACGACTTGAATCTGATTGGGAGGATTGAATTCTATGTATATGTTCCCGCATGACTGAATCAAAGGATGCTATCATTTCGATTGCTTTTAAAAAATTACCATTATTATGTTCATATAATGTTTTTGACGACCCTCTGAAAGCCAGACACTGATGAGATAAAAACTTGATTACGCCTATGATTCTTTCTAATACATCACACCATTGTTTTTTTTCCGATTCTAATAGTCTCAGTTGCATTTGATTCACAGTAGTTTTATTTTTTAACATTGTGTTCAACTGTACCCAAGATTTCACATTTTCACTGTGGGAAACACTTGTTTCATGTCTTTTCAATGTTAACGATAAATGTTGCCAATCAGAAAAACCGTTCAAAGCAGACAAACTACTAACAGATTTACCAAATATTTTGCAACAAAAACAATATACTGAATCTTTCGAAACAGAGTAAACGAGCCATTCCCTGTTAATTTTTTCTCCATTGGGAAGATTTCTGTAATAATAATTGTCGGTAAATTTTCTTCCGTGGTCATTTATAGGAAAGTTGCAGTTGGACGCCTGTACAGGACCACGATTAACCAAAATATTTACAAGATCATTAGTCATACTGACAGGCCACAAACCTGGATCATCACCACAATCTAAATTGCTACATATTACTGATGACGATAAACTGCTTACAGGTTCTTCAGTAGTACATTCTCTTGTTTTACTTGTCGCTCCTTCCGAAGAACATATATCTTTTTCTTCAGTTATGTTCATAGGTTCTTGATTTAAGGCTATGCTTGTTAAAGCTACCTCAATATCTTCTTGGCTTTCCGTTTCCTTATTTTCTGGCTTGCCTAAAAATTTTAGTAAAGAACCCGCCATTTTTTCTTTGTGTACCTCTTTTTCTCGTTTTTGCTGTCGAAATTGCGCTCCCGAAAGTTTTTTCCTTTTATGCGGTTCCTGAAATTATTTGTAAATGTAAGGTATTTTTTAAAATTTTTTTTTGATATAATACTATAAAGTTCATACAAATAGGATTCGAACCCTCGTAACGTTTTCTACAATAAGTTCATTTCAATCATAGCATATCCTTTTTATTCATTAATTTTCAAAATTAATATTAAAGACGAATTCAATATTCAATAATTAAAATCATAATAATTAAAAATAAATTGACAATAATATATTGTTAATAAATAAGGCATTTTAATAAATTATTGTTCCTTGAACAGTAATTATTGTGATAAGTCTATAAATAAACGTAGGTTAGTACTTACCATAATTACGATTCCTTTACACTTCTGTTTTATTCTGACGGATGATTAAATTATAATTACACTAGACAAGTTTAAATATCAATAATTAAGCCGAAACCCACCTCAAAAGAACTATTAACAAAATAATTGGAATTTAATGTGCCCTTGTTACTATTTATCTACCATAGCACTGTTCTAATACGTACAAGTATCTAGGTACCTAACCTACCAACTGAGAAGGAAGCGCAAAGGGGATTCCCCTAATTTCGCCAGTCCAGAATGACAGACGACGTTTGGTAATGCATCTTAGTTTTAACGGATACCAATAGATGGCGGTTTTTAGCCCGCTGCGGGCTAGGCGCCCCAAGTCGACCGGCCAGGGCAGGGGTACAATGATTTGAATTAGGTATGAGTCGTTCGATTTGCCGCCCCCTGGACGTGCCGCCCGTGTGCGGTGCACGCTTTGCACGCCCGCTTACGGCGGCCCTGGTTGCAAGTCGCGTGCAAGGCCATTTTGTTCATTCACTCAAATGTCAAATCAGTCAGAGACGAATAGTTGCGGGGTTCGGGTGTCTCGCGACTCGCGTCGTTATTCGCGGACTAATTTGCAAGTTAATAATGTTTTCATCAAAGAAAAAGACATAAATTCCTCCAGAACTTTGTTTTAAAACCGTAAAAGTAATTTAATTAAGAAATATTGGATTGTTTATTAAATTTTTTGGCCTAAATCGACGAGTTTCTAAAACAGTTTAACTTTTAAATTAAAACTCAAAGAAAAGTGAATTTAGAACAATATTCTGTGTAGAATATAAATGGAGAAAGATGGGTTTTTCAAGTGTGAATATTTTGTTGGTTTTTAACATTGTTTTTTGTGTTGGTGGTAACGTGAACTATAGTCAAAATGAGGTGGATCCTCATTCGTTAGAGTTAACTCAATCATTGAATTTAGCCCGTCAAGAGTTAATACAAGATACATGTAATTTCTACCCGCCAAAATATAGTATTGATGAGTTACCAGCTAATCACTTGGAGCATATTTTAGTAGACGAGAGCCATAAGCTGCTGTATTGCTACGTGCCAAAGGTTAGTTTATCAAGGTGAACAGGATCGTCGCTTGTTTAAAATAATTATTAACAGAATGTGATTATTTGACGACATGTTATAGGTATTGTCTGTTTACTTAATCTATGTTAATATGTAATTCATATACATATACTTCCGGGCCACGGCTTCTATCCTTCAACCAAGCATCCATTAAGCGCGACTTGAAAAAACATCTGACTAAGCCTCACAGGTGTATAGCACTGCTTTCTACAGATCTCCATCTGAGCAGCAGTTGCTTTCTCGTGTGGGTCATATTCATGCTTAACAGTTTCTTTATTTATCTAGTTCTTACATTAATCGGTGATACAAGTTTTATTATTCATTAAAAAGTAGCAATTAATTTGGAAATATGTGATTCTGTTTATGCTTAACCGCATATAAAAGTTGCAGTAGCGCATTGCTGCACCTGTACAATATTTGTTTTGTAATTGTTTGCATTTATGTCCTAGATAATGAATAGAAAGTTGCATGTCAAAGCAAAAGATAAGTATCACACTCTACATTGTATCTAATACAATTTTTACACATGTTTTTTAATAGATGCTAAAGATGCAACTTTGATGTCAATCACCTACCTTGTCGTTCAAAATACTGGTTCAATTGTTATTTAAATACCAAGCTAGTTAGTTATAAAAACAATTACTCATGTGATTAAAAGAAATTGGGAGGTGCTTAGGTACTTTTTTTAAATTGTAGCCAACACTCCGCCTGATGTAAAGCTAGAGTGAAACTGCTACTACAGATAAATCTTTACGGGCAGCAGTTGCCTCCGCTATGCCGGCCTGAGGAGACGAGTATACACCATCTAGATTGACGGTGCACACTCCTCTCGTTCAAGAGAGCATGAGTCCGTCTCCCCTTTCTATTTTTAAATAAATAAGTAAATATGATTGTAAACCGATTTCTATTGGTCGATGTCCAAGCGGCTGCTAATTATTATGTTGAGCAGCACAAGCTCAAGTAATACTTAAGACGTACGTCGGAATCGGTCTCATACAAATTAAAGGTGCGATTTCGCAGCACGCGGCAGGCGACAACATGTGCTGCGACAGCAAACTATCGTAGGCAGTTGCAAACGTATGACAAATGAATACGTCAAGGCAATGCCGTCGCGACACGTGTTGTCGCCGTTTTGCCGTTGCAGTTTGCCGCGTCCCGCGGAATCGCACCTTTTAACATGATACAATTATTGCCGATTTATTTATTTATTCATTAAACAAACAAAACGGCAAGCATATAGACAACAAAATAACATTACAATTTAAAAAAATTTGGACTGGCTTGCATACCATAGCATGTGCGCACATCATGGCAGCAGTGCTTATATTCAAAATCATCTAAAGTACAATTTTATACAGTTTACTCAACATTGTCATATAGATATTTTTTTCATGATTATAGATGTATTCAAGTGAGGATCACCGCAGCCGCCATAAAGTTTTAATCTGCCTATACCTAAAGTTATGTTAACGGTGTTACACAACCATTCGATAAAATAAATCGTAAAAAAGCTAATAATAAAAAAAATACCTAGGCCCTAGCAATATCGTTTTAGTATTGGTAGTAGTTAAAGGTAGAGTTGTCATCTCTAAAATCTGGCAACCAGGACAAGACGCGTGAAAACTCTGGATTTTTGAGCCCAGAACCCGGACATGTCAACAGGTTTTTTTTAACATAGTCAGTATAATAAAAAGCGGGGGACGGTGAATTTAGCGAATCTGTTCGTCGGTTGATCGCGGCGTGCGGGCCCAGTGCGCGTTGCTGGCGGCCCAAGACTTTAAATTTTTAAACCCGGACTACAAATTAACCCCCGCGCGGACGCTCCTCGGATGCCCTCTAAACTAGAACAAATCCGGGGAAACCCTTACTCATGGCAACCCTATTAAAGGCAATGCCTGCTGTCCTTGGCTGTCAAGGTATCATATCAAAGCAAGTTTATATATATACACCAAAACTAATGTTTACAAATTTTGTTCCAATAAATTAACGTAACATAATAAACATTTATACAATACAATAAACATATTCTACATTTCAGCCTCTAAAATAACCCACCTAATATTAAAATAAAAAGAGAATCGTATCCGAAATGTTGTGTAATAATAGTATACACGAGATATACAGTCCACTGTCCTGGAGTAGTACCACCATTTCGAATGTAACAACTCTGAAGTAACTGTACTCTAAGATGACCGCAGTCACTTTTAGGTTTTCTGTATTTAACTAGACGGCAACATTGTTAAATCGCTTGAAGCAGATTACGATTTTTTTATGTCCGATGTATGAGGTTTGTTTGTATATATCTCTATGTAACCAGGTATAACGAGAGGAGTGTGTACTGTCAACCTGATTGCACAGACTCATCTCCCCACGCCGGCATATAGCTTGACATTAATCGAAGTGTGTCAGATGTCGAGTTACAATAAAAAAAGGTACTGTGTGATTCAAATCTTCCACTAAGGTCTCCGTATAATTGAGGTAGGGAAGTTCTATCAGATGACCGGATGATTCCGCTTTCCACGTTGCAAGCGAGTTCTTGGAATGTTGTCTGGGCACGTGATAACTGCAATTTGACCCCTCCTACACTTAGATTAAGTTTTATTTAGCTCAATTTGCGATAAAAATCTAAACTTTGTATTTCTTTGCACACAGACAATAATTAATTTAAATAAGGTCACGCTGATTCAATTGAATCGTAATTTTTTATATGCAATTGTGTAGAAATGTTACACGTGTAAACTATGTGCAAGTGGATTTAAAGACGCAAGTTTAAGGGTCTACTACTTATTATTATTTATATATTATAATATTTTTAGGAAATTATTTTAAAACACTACTTTGCAACTAATTTCCGCTAATCAAATTATTATCTATATGATTAGCGGAAATTAGTTGCAAAGTAGTGTTTTAAAATAACTTGGTTATGGATTTCCGCAAAGTAACGCCTACTACTATTAAATATATTTTTAGGAATCAGAAGCGATTTGTAGTTTTTAAATTAATTAACAACCAATTAGGTTAGATTTATATTTAATTTTAGTAATAGACAACAAAGAATTCAAATGAAAAAGAATGTACACGTGGATCACCAAACTATATTACGACGTAACGATGTTTTCAGTTAGAGAGCCACGACGCAAAAGAGGTGGCTTTGGCAATGCGCCCCCTTATATAGCGTTTCTACGTGGCCATCCTTTTCTTTCTTCCAATTAGGCAGTGGCTTCTAACAATATATTAATTTTTGTTTATTTTGTAACAATTTCAATATTTGCTTCGGTGGATTGTCGTGCTTATAGTTTACCCTACCCTACCCATTTCTCTATAATATCCCCTCATGTGACTACACTCCGCCTGATGTTAAGTGCGGTCCATGAGCGGAAACAACTGCTACTACAGAGAAATGTCGCTACCGCTATGCCAGCTTAAGGAATCGAATGTTCAGTACACACTCGTCTCGTTATACTCAGCTATTTTCAAGCGATTCCGAAATGCGACTACAATAGATCGGGAGTATGACTTGCAAATATAACCACAAATTGGAGTACCTTTTAGAATCACTCGGTCAAAGGCCTATCCCATCTTCGACGGATGACGGTTTTAATTTAAATTCAATTTCAACAACGAATAAATGTGGTACCTACTAACATAATTGACATGGGTCCCTCACCTCTGCCTTGTGGACCCAGACGCTATTTAATGACACCACTGTCTAAAATACACGTTTTACAGTAAAACTTATAAAATAATGATTCTTTCAACCAGGTGGCTTGCACGAATTGGAAACGAATACTCATGGTGCTGCAAGGAAAATGGAATGACACAGACATTTTAGCCATACCAGCTGGTCTGGCCCATTCTCCGGGAATGTTCAAAAATCTGAGTTCAGTGTCTAAAGAAGAAAGGGATTATATGCTGGATAACTATAATAAGCTTATTGTGGTTAGAAATCCTTTTGAACGTCTGCTCTCTGCATATAGGAATAAATTGGAAGGAGATTCGCTGAGTGCTAAATATTTCCAAGTAAGTTAAGTACTTTTTTATCTTTTAGATATACGAGTACATATTTAATGGCTGTACAAAATTAGTGCTTGTATCACAGGCACTGAGCGGCTGAATATATATACGAGTAATATAGTAATATTGGTACAGGCCAGCGAGATTCGAACCAGGGTCATATTGACCGTCTTCTACTGCCTAGACAGAGCGGCCGTGGGTCAACAATCAAACTTATTAGCCTACTCTTCCGTTCCGGGATAATACCAGTACGCTCATTTCGGTATCAGAAAAAAAACATCATCAGTCCGCCTTCCATTCGATAAATACATTGATACCATTTTAATAGATGAATAGGTACTTAGTTGCTAGTTAGAAACGATAGATAAGCATTTTCTGAAAAGGGATTTTATATTCAAAGCAGAAGTTACAGGTCATACTTAAGTAGGTATGACTTATGAGCCAGACAACGCGAGTTTCTTAAAACGAGTTCTAAACCGCAACTAAACACATGTACGCTACTTATACGTCTTTATCTACGTCATCGCAACGGATACGAAGTTTTTTTTGTTTATTATAGTTAAAAGACAGCTGGTTTTTTGAATAACCAAGGCTGGCTAACTTGATCTAAAGTACAGGATGGTTTTTACGAAATGAGTCAATAAGGGGAAATCTTAAGCTATAAGAGATATAGCGAAACAAAACTTAGAAGTTTTGTATTATTTCCTTTAAACAATTGTCTATTATTTGGTAACATAAAAATATGGTTGATTGAATTAAAGCGATTGCCTCTTACAATTTAGATTCGACGTTCTGAAAGCTTTCCAGCTGTCTTGATCGCGATGACACTTTATGTACAATGGCTGCAAAGCTTTTAATGCCGCGGCGGAGCAAAATTATTCAAAATTAACACGATGCGGCTTACGCATAGAATATACTGGTATTTGAGCTATTTCGATTCCTAGTTCAAACTTACGACCTATCAAAAACTGTGGATGCATTCTAACCTTAAAAATCGAGTACCTCTATGATTTTTAAAATAGCGAAGTCTCAAAATAAAATTTCTCTTCACTGGCCCATTTTTTAAAATTCTCATACCCTAGGTCTTATGACAAATATTTTCGTCCGAGGATTGAACCCGGACCATGCCAGTTTACTACTAATGGTTCTAATCATGTGATTTCTTGTAGCAAAAATGTACAGCCGCT
This sequence comes from Tinea pellionella, assembly GCA_948150575.1. Lineage (NCBI taxonomy): Eukaryota > Metazoa > Arthropoda > Insecta > Lepidoptera > Tineidae > Tinea > Tinea pellionella. Next base: position 2,027,170 of record OX411246.1, read on the forward strand.
CTTTAAAAAAACAACATGTGTTCCTCTGTGGCAATGTTTTTTTTTTTTTGCAAAAGTCACGTCTTGCAACGGTACAACATAAACTCATCCATAAATCCAATTTAATGTTCTGTTTGTTCAATATTTCAGTTTTAAAAAATATTTTAAAGAACTTTTTTTTGGTAACTCAAACAATATCTACACAGATTTCTCATTAGTTGTGCTATCAGCTAATGTTTGCTAAGCAATGAGCTAAAAGGTACATACCTAATTACCTAATAGATAAATAGTGAGTTAATATATCTTTTTTATTTCAGACAAAAACAGTTAACTAGATTTTTTTAGTAGTAGTAGTTCACAAAACAATGTTTGCAAGACTAGTCTCCTCTATGACAGCATTGACAGCTTAATGAGGGATAACGAGCGGTGTGCTCAGTCAACTTATGCACCTTCGTCTCCTCAATTCAGTATATCGGAGACCACTTTTTCTTATACATACCTACAACTATTAATTACATCGTATACAGCAAACATTTCGCAACCAATCGTTCGATTGATTTAGAACTAATAAATGCGCCCGTCATCCCAAAACCTGTATCATACCACTCAACCACTAAAGCATTCGATATAAAACCTTAATGTTAAGTATATAAGGATCATAATTGATCAATTATTTAACTATAAAACTTCAAAATTCCAGAATAGAGTGGGAAGGCGAATAATAAAAGCAATACGAGAGAATCCAACGAATGAGTCCTTAGAACTAGGCCATGACGTCACTTTTAAAGAGTTCGCCATGTTCCTCACGAACAGATCGGAAGAATTAGCTGATGTTGTCAATAATGAACATTGGCAGCCTATCACGAGCCTCTGTCATCCTTGCCTGATCAAGTATACCCTTGTTGGTGAGTATTTTTTCATTTATAATTAATTATATTAACAAAAACAGCGTCTGTGGTTAGCTTATGTACTTTTGCGATGCGCGAGTATAGGTGAGTAGGACCTAGGTATTTTGGTGGGTTCAGGTTGAAGTAAAAGAGATGCTTCCAGATTCTTGTTTATTCAATATTTTTTTTTGACATACCTCTAATACATACTTTTGACAACTGGCATAGACTACAGTCGACGAGGGAAAGATGTTGAGCCATAGACCATAGACATTCATAACACTAGGAAACAGTTCTGGGCTTTAGTAGTACATGAGACGTTTTACTAAGAGTACATCACCCAATTTTCTTGACCATACGATTGCTTCGATCTTGACAACGAAAAAAAAAAACTAGTTCTTATATATTAGAAAATGACCGGGCTCTAGTTCATGATTTGAAAATAATAATGGAAAAACAATTCAATGAGTTTTCAACTGGAAAACTGCATCAGAAACTTATTTAGACTTCATGATGATTTAATCATATTTGTAGGACATAATTTAAAAAAAAAACTCTATTAGTGAGTAAAATTGATTCAAAAAGCACGGCTAGCAACATGTACCACTTTAATACTCGTACATATTCAAAGAACTTATTTTTCGTTTATTGCGTGAATTTAAATTATTGTTAAAAAAAATTAACTGCATACAAGTCAACGTATTTCAAAGGAGGTCACTCAATAAATATATTTATTTACCTACAGCTTATCTTCGTGATAATCTTTGAAAATACTACACGCGTATATTTGTTAAAAATTATATAAAATTTTCCATAAATCAATGACGTGCTAATATTAATATAATTGGTTTAATATTGCCCTCGGAAATAACGGACACGTTGGTCAAGCTTATGATAATTTTAGCACCTTATTTCGTTATTAATAATTACCTACCTACCGATTCTTTTTGGATTGCTTCTACATCTAATAATAACCTAAGAAAATAATTCTCCAATTATTTTAATGAACAGTTTCATTTACTAAAAAACAATTTAATTCTTTATAAAGATTTGTAAATAGATACATGCTATGTAAATATTTTTTAGGAAAAACGGTAGGCAGACTGATTGATGGTGGTTATTAGCCCAGTCTGCCTGCCGTCCTGGGCTACCACCGTGAAGTGACTTCGTATTTCAGGGTCAGCTTAGAAGTGTACAGGTATAACGAAAGAGTGTGACTGCTGCCAACAGCAGTTCTTTCCGTTGGACCGGATTCCAGCTGAACATCAAAAATCAAAAAAGAAAACATATTTCTTTCTTTTTTTTATTAGTTATGTAAATAAAGCACATAGTAGAATCTCGCAGCGGAATCCTGGTCATATAATACCTATTACAGTTTTAAATAATTAGTCACCCAAAAAGAATTGACCCATTTACGAACATTCAATTGAAAAATACCTTTGTAAGGCTTATCTTAAAAAATAATAATAACGGAAGCGACGACTTTTTTATCTTATATGGCACGACCATTCATACTTGATATCAACTTTTAAATATATTTTTAGCATGAATATAGTAAATATAGTTTACATAATACGAAATACACAAAAAATTCAGAGCGGCCGTGGTCTAGCGGTGAAACGCGTGAACTCACGATCGATGAGACCCGTGTTCGAACCTCGCTAATTCTGACCGGTACCAATGTAACTTTGTTATATGTACTTTGGTCGCTCAGTGCCTATAGGCACTATTAAAGAGTGGTAGGCAGAATGATGATGGTTATTTGTCCAGCCTGCCGTCCTGGGGCAGTACCACCACTTTCGAATGTAACACCCGTAAAGTGACTTTGTCGCTGACTGAAGACTCGTCATTATTTTGTACGCTCGCATAATAATTGCGTCCAAGATAATTACGCGGTAGTTGCATAATGTAGGTTAGTAAAAACAATCTGGCTTTATAGGGTTGTTAGGGAATAATATTTTTTTTTATTATTAAAGGTACTCTTTTGTGTGCAATTTTTTGATCTTCCCTAGGTGTCCATTTAATCGTTTCTTAAACATTAAAATTGAACTAAATTGAATAAAACTTTAAACTACTCGTCATTTCAATTCTTAGAAAGAATTTCAGCAAAATAACCGCACTAATGGGAGCAACGCCTTCTATTATACAAAATTGTTGAAGCGAGTTTTTTTTTGCGAAAAGTTCATTGTACATGAATAATATTAAATAAAAAAAATTACTAGAATGTTTAAAATATGCATCTTATTTGTGTTTATACGACTGAATCACTTTTTTTCATGGTTCCCCGACAGTACTACATTTAGCCTGACGTTAAGCTAGAGTGCATTTTATTAGCGAAAATAACTGCTACCGCATAGCAGTCGCCTCACCTATGCCGGCTTGAGATGATGTTATACTTGGCTACTTAATATCTTCACATTTCACTTAAAAGTGGCTGTAGTTCAACCATACCAACTACCATCACTCTGCCTACCACTCTTGTTATATTGCAAATACACAGTTAATTATTAGCAGACATAAGTTTATTTGCGTAGTTAAGATAAACACTTGATTTTTATAAGTAATTTAACATTTCCTACTCATGGTTTTTATACGAACTATGACGTCAAAACAACGGTTATTTAACATAGTGTAAATTATTTTATAATACATAACTAATGTATAAAACGTCATAAGCGACAGCTTTGGAACATCAAAAGCAAAGGACAATGCCCATTAGTGGGCCCACTTCATATCTAATAGTTTGTTAACAAAACAATATTCTAAAAATATCTTATTTTTTTATTAAATTACATCAATTATATCAACACATCCTAAACTAATCAATATATAATGTTTAATTGTTTAAAAAACAGATATAATCAATTATTAAAGCATTTAATACAAAAATAACCTCAAATATTACATCATAAAAAGTCTAATTACTCAATAACTCGGATAAAAAAACTGATTAGTGATAAGGAATACAGGAATACAGCAGAACTGTCCAGTTAAAATCGTAGGTGTGTAGGCAAAACTGAGAACTGTAGCTCAAGTCAAAATCCAAACAAAATATATGGGGTTAGACGTTTCATTGTCACCTAAGTAATAACGAAACGTTAAATCTCATATATTTTGATGTGTTCTGTACACTCTCTACCTGGGGCTAGAGTCAAAAGCTGTCACACGATCGAATCGATAACAAAATGTATGGTATTTGAATTTGGTAACAGTTCGACTGTTAAAACTAAACGCTTGTAGCCCGGCATAAGGCACAAAACGATAACCGCTTGGGTTAATTGGTGCATTCAACATTTTTTTTTTAATTGTAGCTCAGCATGTGACAACTGACAACACTCCGCTTGATCTAAAGCTAGAGTGCGGTCCATGAATGGAGACAACTGCTACTACAGAGAAACCTGTGCGAGCAGCAGTCGCCTCCACTATGCCGGCTTGAGGAGACGAGCATGTACCATCTAGATTGACAGTGCACACTCCTCTCGTTATACCTGGCTACTTTCAAACTATTTCCGAAACGCGACAAAGTCACTTCACGGGTGTTACATTCGAAAGTGGTGGTACTACCCCAGGACGGCAGACTGGACAAATAACCATCATCAGTCTGCCTACCACTCTTTAATAGTGCCTATAGGCACTGAGCGACCAAAGTACATATAACAAAGTTACATTGGTACTGGTCAGAATTAGCGAGGTTCGAACACTGGTCTCATCGAACGTAAGTTCACGCGTCTTACCGCTAGACCACGGCCGCTCATTAAGCTCAATAAAATTGAATAATGTGTAGCGGAAATTACTGATAACGATTGTACTTATCAATATTATAAGCGTACAAATACGTTCGGGTCATCAATTAAGTTTTTTTAAAGATTATTTTTAATACAATAATACGATTTGTACATACTTGACGACTATTTTAGCTAAATATGCTAATATATGCCGTACGGTATTGTCGATAGAGTTGATAATTAGTATTGTTTTTCGTTTATCTAGTGAAGTATTGTTTGAACAGTAAGCCTGTCATTGGAAATTATCATTTGACAACCGGTTTAGCTTATAAAATCAGAACATGAAGCAATAGCCAAAGAGCGGCCGTGGTCTAGCGGTAAGACGCGTGAACTCACGATCGATGAGACCCGTGTTCGAACCTCGCTAATTCTGACCGGTACCGATGTAACTTTGTTATATGTATTTTGGTCGCTCAGTGCCTATAGGCACTATTAAAGAGTGGTAGGCAGACTGATGATGGTTATTAGCCCAGTCTGCCGTCCTGGGGTAGTACCACCACTTTCGAATGTAACACCTGTGAAGTGACTGTTGCGTTTCGGGAATAGTTTGAAAGTAGCCAGGTATAACGAGAGGAGCGTGCACTGTCAATCTAGATGGTACATGCTCGTCTCCTCAAGCCGGCATAGTGGAGGCGACTGCTGCTCGCACAGGTTTCTCTGTAATAGCAGTTGTTTCCATTCATGGACCGCACTCTAGCTTTACATCAGGCGGAGTGTTGTCACATGCCGAGCTACAATAAAAATAAAAAAATACCCAATGTGCGAACGGTTCGATAGCACGTCTTTGAAATTTATTCCGGGCCTAATTTATTTCTCACCTCACCTATCCACTGAGGCGTCTAGACACAGGCGCGTCGCAATTGATAGCAAATTCCGAAACTTTATCTATTTTAAAAAAAATATACTGTAGGCGTTTAAAACTATAACCTACTGCCATAGTACAAATGTGTACCTCCCAAATTGACAGTGCATACTCAACAAGTTATAATCAGCACTTTAGTACACTAGGCTCTAGGTTATTATTAAAATTTTAAATGCAATAAAATTAATACATATTTGATCATTATTCCTAGCACATTTGGGCAGTAATGGGATAAGTAGCATGATCGCTTATGAATTATTGATTCCACGTTAGATTTTTTTACTAATGAAGGTAGTTCACCTTGTATCTAGTGGAAGGAATATTAAAATTACAAATAAAATTAACAGATATTTTTTTTGTTTCATTTCGTACCTTTTATTGCGTCATTTGCTTACGTCTAAAAACAGGTCCTTTGTTTATAATTATAATCCCACAACTTAGCTCAAGCCCTGCCTTCACTGGTGTTTTTTTTAACCGACTTCAAAAGGAGGAGGTTATCTATTCGTCGTGTATTTTTTTTTTTTTTTTTTTTTTTTTTTTTTTTTTTTTTTGTGGCGATGTTCCCTCATATCTCCGCCGTTTGTGGACCGATTTTGATGATTCTTTTTTTGTTGGATAGAGTATATGTCCGCATTGGTCCCGTTTCAATTTGAAGAAAATATTCCGTCTCTAAGGGTGAAAATTAGGGGATGTTGCGCTGTTTGTGAACAGATTTCGATGATTTTTCTTTTGTTGGATAAAGTATGTCTTGTGATTGGTCAATTTTAAATTTGAAGAAAAAATTCCATCTTTAAGGGTGGAAAATTAGGGGATATTTCGCTGTTTGTAAACCGATTTCGATGATTTTTCTTTTGTTGGATAAAGTATGTCTTGTGATTGGTCAATTTTAAATTTGAAGAAAATATTCCATCTTTAAGGGTGGAAAATTAGGAGATGTTTCGCCGTTTGTGAACCGATTTTGATGATTCTTTTTTTGTTTGATAAAGTACGTCTCGGGATTGGTCCCATTTAAGGAATAAAATATTCCACCTTTAAGGGTGGAAAATTAGGGGATATTTCGCCATTAGTGAAGCGATTTTGATGATTCTTTTTTTGTTTGATAAAGTATGTCTCGAGATTGGTCCAATTTAAGGAATAAAATATTCCACCTTTAAGGGTGGAAAATTAGGGGATGTTTCGCCATGAGTGAACCGATTTTGATGATTCTTTTTTTGTTTCATAAAGTACGTCTCGAGATTGGTCCAATTTAAGGAATAAAATATTCCACCTTTAAGGGTGGAAAATTAGGGGATGTTTCGCCATGAGTGAACCGATTTTGATGATTCTTTTTTTGTTTGATAAAGTACGTCTCGGGATTGATCCCATTTAAGGAATAAAATATTCCATCTCTAAGGGTGGAAAATTAGGGGATGTTTCGATTGATTTTAATGATTCATTTTTTATCGGATACGATTCGAGAGTGTCTGTCTATAAGCCCGCCACTCATCACATTTTATTTGAACAGCGCGTTTAGAATGTTATCCATACAATCAATCTACAGTTACAACTAAAAATTACAAAATAAAAACATTTCTGAAAAAAATTGAACCGACTTCTAAATAAAACACAAATCACTAAAAAGTAAAAAAATAATTTTAAATGAGAGTACATACACACAATTTAATAAGCATAAACATGAATAGATGCTTATTATTTATTTACAAATTAATTGTCTGCATTTTATTTAGCATATATCTGAAGTCGGTGCCAACCAAATTTGAAACTCCGCATTGCTTGATTCTAGGTACATTACCAATCATAAAACATGTTTCAAATGCTTGCACCGACTTCAGATATATGCTAGATAAAATGCAGACAATTAATTTGTAAATAAATAATAAGCATCTATTCATGTTTATGCTTATTAAATTGTGTGTATGTACTCTCATTTAAAATTATTTTTTTACTTTTTAGTGATTTGTGTTTTATTTAGAAGTCGGTTCAATTTTTTTCAGAAATGTTTTTTAATTATTATTATATATGACAATACTCCGCCTGATGTAAAGCTAGAGTGCGGTCCATGAATGGAAACAACTGCTACTACAGAGAGATCTCTACGGGCAGCAGTCGCTGCTGCTATGTCGGCCTGAGGAGAGTATGCACCATCTAGATTGCCAGACCACACTCCTCTCGGCTATACCTGGCTAATTTCAAACTGCTCCCGAATCGCGACAAAGTCATTTTAAGGGTAATTGTAACCAATGATAAACAGACAATTACCATTATAGATATGGTAACAAAAAGCGGAAACCGGTATTCATTATTTTTATTATTATTTTCCAGGTAAATATGAAACGCTGCTAGATGATTCTACTCTAGCGCTGTATACGATAAAGGCTCCACACATTCAGTTTCCGAGACTCGCGCATACGCAGGGAACGGCAGAAAAACTGAAACAATACTTTTTACAGCTACCTCTACCTTTAGTTAAAAAACTTTATAAATTATATCATCATGATTATAGGATATTTGATTATAATTTAAATAATGTACTCGGATTTGATTTGAGTTAAGGGAGGATGGATATTTTGGTACCCACGATGCAATTAGTTCCGGAGAGACTGTACTAGCGGCACCCATATTAATCTCGGCTATGTATCTATTATAATTTTAACATGCAGAATTTTGTTATTGATGGTAAACTTAGCTTTGTACTGTTATAGTGACAGTTTATTCATATTACAATTATTGGACTAGGAACTTTGCTAAATTGCGAGGAAAACTTTACCATCAGTTAGTCAATTTAACGTTAAATTATTAAGAAATTGAATAGAATCTTTCCAGATTTTTGTTCCATTAGGTTAATATCAATGCAATAATTATAATTAATAAAAAGAGTCATATTGTTTAAGGTGAAAGCCAACACCTTTTATATATATTTTGTCTATACATTTTGTTTTACAACATTGTTTGAAACATAGCAAATTAAGTAATTTGATAACTTTCTCAGCACTAATTATTATCGCAAATCACTATAATAAACAAATAGCTACAGCACAGAATATATAAAATGCATTTTACATATTTTAAACATTTTATATTGGTTATATTTAACAAGCATTTCATATATTCTGTGCCGTAGCTATTTGTTTATTATAGTGATTTGCGCAAATAATTAGTGCTGAGAAAGTTAACAAATTACTTAATTTCAACATAAATCTGCTATGATTCGAACAATGTGGTAAAACAAAATGTATGGACGCTCAGGTATTGGCTTAAAAATACTGCTAAAGGGGTACCAGAATATGCCATTCTCCTTTTAATTATTATGCAGTTTGAAATGCAACGACGCTTGAAAGGCAGAAGAGCAATTGTGCAGTAACGTTTCAATATTTGAAACGCCTGCATTTTCTGCATCGTAACTAAAAATGTACGTTGCAGTTAGGGATGTCAGGGTTAACTAATTTTTATTAGCTCTCTTCTTTATTACTTTTGTCTTTTGAACGTTTATTAATTAATTTATTAATACATTACATGCTATGCGAGGCAACCAACAATAGGACTTACAAGTCGCCATTTTGTTTCGCAATTCGCACGTACTTCATTAGTGATGTGTAAGGTGTGCAAAAAAATTACAAACAAATATAAACGCTTCAAAAAACATATTAAATATAGTAAAAACGTCTCATATAACTACTAAACTGTAAATTTAACGAATTAAGGGCGTTAATTATATTTCAAAAAGCAATTGGATTTAAAATTTTGTTTTTTTTTGCTATTTGATATGTGTCAAGTGAAGTTAGCTGCAAGTCCTGTCCTTTTCTTAGTTGACTCTCATATTAATAATGTTTTCTTACATTTTTCAGCTGATTAAATTCGGCTTAAGTACAATGCGAATAGTATTAATATTTAAGACCTAAATTACTGCAGTTTTGAAATCTTTCCCGATATATTCCATTCTTGTGAATTAATACAGTTGGGCAGTAATAATATAATATTTATACGTAGTATCCAATACAGTGTCGGATTAAGCCAGCGGGGGGCCTGTAGCAAATTCTGTCAAGGGGCCCTTGGTTTGCTTTAGGTTCTCAAGTTTAGGGTATTAAATAAGTGGAAGTGAAGCATAGCCTAAGGCGCTTCACGCTTAAGGCATTTAACGCTCCTATTTAAATTAATATTTTTATATTACGGTCAGACAGGCGTTGGAGCGCGGGGCCCGTAGCATTTGCTACTCTTGCTACGTGGCTAATCCGGCACTGATCCAATACTTATTTACTTCTTTATCAAATTGAAAATTGTATTGAAGGCGGCACAAGACTATATTTTTCTATTATATGAATCTATTTGTATACGTTCCTTTTTTGATGTAAATAGGAAAAGAAAATAAAACAACACATTTATTAAATATTAAAAGAACATATTTATTGTGAAACTTTTTTGTTGACCCTCTCCTTCTTTGTTTACAATCTGCTACATGATATGACTGGTTAGTTAGGCAACCAGACTACTACCACTCTCTGGTATAACACCCTTGAAGTGACCTAATCACGTTTCGGGATCAGCTTGGGAAATAGCCCAGTACAAGGCTAAGCGTCTCTTCAAGCCGGCATAGCGGAGGTGACTGCTGTCTGAAGACATTTTTCTGTGGCAGTTGTCTCTGCCTCTAGTTCGCGTAAGGTATTGGGAAGTTTGGTTTAAACCAAAAAATATGATTATTTTCTAATCTCAAATAGGTAAAACACATATTACGATTTGTCAATAAAGAAACGATTTATTATATAAACTAACTTTTGGTACGGTCGGCAAAGAAAGCTGTCAAAAAAAAATAAAAAAAATCTTTATTGCGTTTAACAGAGTTATAGAAATACCAAATCATAAATAAGTTACTGCAATTGGGGAGGTGTCTCTGGTGACAGCTATCTTTTTTACATATTTTTTAGATAATATAGATTAATTTAGTCGACACGTGTTTCTGGAAAACTTTTGTAATTGCTTTGTTCTTTTTTTATTAATTTTTAAAAATTGCGATCGTAATATTGGCAAACCTGAGGATTCGTTCGGAACTAAACCATTGCCAATGAACAAAAAAAAAATCGTTTGTCAAAAGTTCAAACAAAACTTTTGATTTTTAAAAGTTCCTGTTAATTAAAACATCGTGTTTATAGTGTAGTTTTGTTTTAAAAATTACAATAGTTATTCGTATAAAACACTGTTATTGTTAGGAAACACAAACAAAAGATATTTGACAAACTTGTGAGGCGACAACCATAGACAACATAATAATCTACAAAACTGTTAGGTTGGTACTTTGTATTCTATCTTGTCAAACGGTACGAAAGTCGAAGTGAAAGGTCGAAGACGGTCATTACAGTTTTTCAAATATCTCCTCGATTTTTAAGTATTTTCAGACGAGAATCAAAAAATTCTTCTAATTGAAGTGATATCTCGAAATGGTTTTCGATTCACCATGGGTTAGTTTTTTTGGACCTTGCCCATTGGCGGTCTTATCACTAAAAGCAATTTCTTCCAGACAACCAATTGATATTAAATAAATTGTAAGGAAAAGAGAAAAGCGGGTGATGCAGTCAAGAAGTACCTATTATTAAATAATATAAAATTATTTATAATAAGGATATAAATAATAATATAATAGTAAAATACTATATACAATACAATTTTTGTATAATTTTATGAATAGGAATATTTATTAGTTATAATAATTTGTTTTACAGTTCATACAGCCGTTTATGGATAGATATATATTTTATATGTAAATATATTGAAGACAAAAGTGGATATAAGTGTTTATTTATAGTAAAATAAAATTTATAACCACCTAATTAATTAAAGAATATTTTTTTGGGAACCTTCCCCTGGTGTGCGAGTATAGACGGAAGTATCATATAGAACGAGACAGCACGCGAGTGCACGCCACTTATAAATCGTTTCTTTATTTGCGCGGGTTATATCAAACATTACGTTTATCTGAAAGGTAAGTACTAAGTTTACATTTACGATATTATTTTTACCGCGGTAAAGTAAAATTCAAATGAAGGTATTCTATTGGTGGAGACATTCACTTTACGCCGTGACAACGTAATTTGTAAACTCATACTCAAGCTTCTGAAGTCATAATTTTGCCATTACCCTTCCAACCATAAATTCGCTCTAATAGTAATAATAAAGTGTGACATTTATTTTGTATATTTCAATAGAACTTTATTGCTAAAAAATACGAAATTTACTAAGCATGCAAATTAAATTGAGTGATAAATAAATAAATGGTTGGACGCGGTATAATACAATATTTTTTTTATAAATTATTGGCTAGGCCACATACGTGACGACGTACATCACGTGTAGTTTGTCACGTGCGACACGTTTCCTACCTTAAAATACAATTAATAATCTTATAAAGTACAAGTATAATTAATTTTTTTTAAATAAATTCATTTAAATTATAATCCTATTGGTCTTAAATAATTTTGTCCAATTACATCGGCGGGTATTTTACATTCCTTCCATTTTCCTGTACGTATTGTGAATGGACCTGGACCTGATAATGCCACTGGAATGTCAACAAAAAAGTATATAATTTTTTTTATTGTAGCTCTGCATTTGACGACACTGTCTAACGTTAATGTGAAAGCCAACACCTGAGCGTCCATACATTTTGTTTTACAACATTGTTTGAAACATAGCAAATTTATGTTGAAATTAAGTAATTCTCAGCACTAATTATTATCGCAAATCACTATAATAAACAAATAGCTACGGCACAGAATTTATAAAATGCATTTAAATGGATGGACGCTTAGGTGTAGGCTTTCACGTTAAGCTCGAGTGTGGTCCATGGACGGAACCAACTGCTACCACAGAAAAAACTGTGCAGGCAACAGTCGGCTATGCCGGCTTAAGGAGACAAATGTGCACCATCCAGATTCACATCTGATTCCGATACGCGACAAGTTCACTTCACGGGATCTGCACTGTGGTGCGTTACTACCTCATATTGGGCTAATAACCATCATCAGTCTACCTACAACTCTAATAGTGTCTATAGGCACTGAACAACCAAGGTACATACACCATAGTTACATTGGTATCGGTCAGAAATTACCGAGATTTGAACACGGGTCTCATCGATCGTGGGTCCACGCGTTTTACCGCTAGACGACGACCTCTCAACCTTTACTCTACCTTTCATTCCCTCATGTAAACTGATATTGTAACGTCCAGTATCCATTATTAACGGCCATTCTTTTCCAATGGATGTCACAGATAATGTAGTTGATTCCACTTGTATGTCCAATGTTAAATTCGCTCCTAAGTATTTTATTCCTGCAATAAACGCATAATTACTATTGTTAATATGTTTTTTAGTATTAATTTTAAGCCGGACACTCACTTAAACGTGTAACATGTAACACGATACTGTATCAACCTACAAGTGAGTACGGTCGAGCCTGTATCGAATCACTTGCAACGTGTTCATTCATTCATTCAAATATCTTCGAGGAGCGCCTTTGTGTTCGCAGGCTCTCGCGTACGTACTCACTTGATACAGTATCAGTTACTTTGCATGCTACAACTCTGCTTTATAAATTTTATTCAAGAAAAAAACACAAGATGAAATTAATCAGTGATTCTTACCTCTAATTTTAAATTTAGAAGTTTCAGGTGGTAATTGAGGTTTCTTAATTTCAAGTCTGTCTAAATGTACACTGACTCCTGCGTACCCGAATATGAGAGCTTGTAGGAAACCACCCATTCCCGTAAAGAAATTTATTGCACCTATTTTAGGTCTACGCAATTCACTCCAAACCTGAAAATAAAACGCTTACATACTTAAAAAGCGCATATTGAAGCATTAAATATTAAGTACTGCTGCTAATTTTTATTTTTTATATTATAGCTCGGCATTATGCAAAGCCAGAGTGCGGTCCATGAATGGAAACAACTGCTACTACAAAAAAAATCTCTATGGGCAGCAGTCGCCTCTGCTAAGCCGGCCTGAGGGACAAGTTTGGGGGTCGATACACCATCTAGATTGACAGTGCACACTTCTCGTGTCGGCTAGTAGAGACGAATGTGCCCGCCCTAAAATGATCGCAGACTGGGCTAATAAACATCACCATTATATTTGGCTTGAATTACCTTAAACGGCTGCCGAACATATTCCATATAACTCTTGTTAAACAGCGTGGCTGCTCGTAGATTCTCATCTAAATGTAAATGGCCAATCGTATGCATGCTCCATGTCATTGCTGGTCCAGACCCACGGGTTACACTCTCGTAATAGTTGAGATCATTTGCACGTGTTGATCTTAAAGTTAGTTAAATAAATAATAATAAATTTTGTAGCCATTATAATTGCGACGAGTCTGAGGTGTTTGTCTTAGTTGTCATTTTTTTTATTTTAGCGCATTATTTGACCGCACTTTGCCTCCGTAAGCGTAGGCGACTGTTGTCATAGAAGGGAATCTGCAGACAGCTACGCTCAAAGGCTTCCTTGTAGGAAGGACCTCGAACTGTGAGCCGATGCGAAGTTTTCGTAATCTGACTGTGTTAAATAAACTAAACGCAATATTACTTACTCCATCATAGGATATTGTAAAGGAAATCCTAATAAAACTGCATCAGCTTGTTTAATTTTCTCTGGTCTCTCATATCCAGAGAATTGTGGATGATAATCCAAATCCTCATCATATGGAAGTGCTAAACTCCATGCTATATCGGCCCAAAGATCGGGGTCTCTTGACCTATAATACGATTTACAGAGACATGCCACATACCTGAAAGAAATAATTATAAAACGATGTTAAATGCTTTTACAAATAGTAGCTTTAGTGTAATTGCGTAATATAACTTACTGAGCTAAATACAGTGAAAATCCAGCTACCACATTTGTAAATACTGAATTGGTTACATTGGGATGATCTTCATCTGGTCCCATTACATCTAAAATAGGAAAAAAATAGTTACATAAACTTATCTGGGCTGGAGATTTCTTTTTTTGCAAGCAACAGTTGCCTCCGCTGTACCAGCTTGAAGAGACAAATATGCACTATCCAGGTTGGCAGTGCACACTCCTTTTGCTATACTTGGCTACATTCAAACTGCTCCCGAAACGCGACAAGGTCACTTAATGGGTGTTACATTCAAATTGGTGGTACTGCCCCAGGGAGGCAGACTGGGTAAATAAATCATCATCAGTTTCAGTGCCGGAAGCATAGGCAACATAAGCAGTTGCCTATGGGCCGCCACCACACCACAAAAAAAAATTAAATCGATAAGGGCTCAGTAGAAACAAAAAATACTGAGTTTTGTTTTAAATTTTGTGTTAGCCAACTTATTTAGTTGCTCTCTTCTTTACCTTGACCTTAATAGAAACTTTCAACAGTTAACTATAAACTATTTGAGGGCCTCCACAATATGCTCTGCCTATGGGCCGCCGAAGTCTAAATCTGGCACTGATCAGTCTGTCTACCACTCTTTAAAAAACGAATGTTTAACTTACGTTTAATATCATATAAGCCAGTTGTGTAATTAATAACAGCTCTTGATGCCCAGAATTCAGCAATATTTGTCACAATCGAACAACCACCACTCTGAAACAGACTTTCTTTAATTCACTCGTATCTCAAACAATACCTACATATTTTTTGAATACGAAATATAACCGCACTTTGCCTGATATTAAGTTTGTTAAGGTATAGTGCGGTTCATAAATATACAACTGCTACCAAGAGCGTCGCCAGCAGATGGCCTAGGGGGGGTTGGGCAAGTTGATATGGAGGATGAGAAAAGTATGAATTGTAGGTAAAGTACATGAAGTTTTTCACTTGTAGTACGAGCCTTTACATCTACGGCGATTGTAATAACAACGGTACAGAGTCTAACGTGTAAAGCTACACGGGCTCTTGACTGTAAATAATAATTAAATTTACATTTAACAACTTTTTTAGAATCTTGACGACGCCCTTGACTGCTACTACAACAAAATGTCTATAAGCAGCAGTTACCTCCACTATGCCGGCTTGGCGAGATGTGTGTGCACCGTCTAGGTTGATATCTTGCAAAAGTACTCACCTTTAACCAATTTTCGTCTCTAGTCACCGCCAAATACTGTCTAGCGGCAAAAGCTATACATCCACTAACATGCTGTTCGAATTCTGCAATTTCTGGACAGCATGGCTGAGTGACCTCTCTTCCGGTGTAGGCGCTCTCCCACGGAAACCTTTGTATTAACTAAGTTATTAAAACTATTGAGGGTAGATACTTAATTTAGAATTCATAACTTAAAAAAAGGATATTTTCAACTTCAGACCATAGAGGTGCAAACTTCACAAACTTCTGACATGAAAAAAGCGTAGGCCGCTTCAAACGATTTGACAATGTTGCCGTCAAGTCAAATACTAACTGACAGAGAACCTAAAGGTGACTGCGGTCATCTTTCTCTCGCTTCACATTGGGAGCGTTATTGCACATCTAGTTGTAAGTATATATCAATGTTTCAAACGTTTAAAATATTTTTTTGTTTTTTTTTACCCGGATCATTTTCTGTAGATTCACGCAAAATTTTAATTTTATATCTCTAGAGAAAAATAGTATATCGCTAGACTCTACCGATAAAGATTCAGTAAGTCTCTAAAATTCATTCTATAAAGTGACCTTACATACCTATAGCCTCTATTTCCAGTCATTTTGGCCAATTCTGCAGCTATGTAAGCAGTCTCCAATCTATACCGCAACAGCTTCTCAGCGAAATGTGGATAAAGTAAAAGTATAGATGGAAATATCCATATTTCTGTGTCCCAAAAGTTATGACCTGGAAATATAACAAACTAGAAACCGGAAATTAACCTTTTGAGTCCCATTTCGGCATATGTCCATAGCCAGCCTGATGTTAAGCAGTCTTCAGTAGCTGAAACAACAGCTACCGCAGAGAAATGTCTATTGGTATCAGTCGCCTACGCTTTGCGGACTTTAGGAGGTGATTGTGCACAGGTTGACAGTGTATATTCCCCACGGGACTTCCAAGCTGATTCCGAAATCCGAGAATGTTACCTACATATCTGTAGGTACCTATGGTGAAAGTGAATTTACCTTCATAATCTTCAAAACTTCCACCTCTAGCAAGACCAGTGGGACTTAAACCAAAGAAACGGTCCGGAGCTTGGAAAGATCGTCTTGAAGGTAATGAACTTAAAAAGTAATACCATATTCCATTCACTATTTTTGCCTGAAAATAATTACATCTGCTAAAATATTCATTATTTCAGGTATCTCGATAATGAACTGAATCTCTAACGTTTAAAGGAGATCTGGAGTGGCGGACATCATGCGAAGGATTGACAGACGCTCGGAAGCAACCGAGAGTCAGATGTAGGAGCATGGGTTGCTCACCTGCACGATAGTGTGTCGACGTTGTCAAGGTGACCAGAAGGAAGTGGGAGCGCCTGATATGGGAGCGGGAGATAGCAGCGCCTAGACTGCAATGGAAGAGGTCCTAGTCAAGCAATGGACTGAGGATGATGATTCAAGATTTCAAATGAAAGAACAATCAATGGATAGTAGCATTGTTCCATTCTACCACTATAATAAGTTGGCTTTGTCATTTATAGTCTATGGACATAGTGGAGGTGGACTACTATCACAGGCTATTATAAGTAGGTACAATATCAATACAGTTTAGGTAAGTATTTCGGATCAAAACGGTCGTTGCCATGCGCCCACATTGTGGCAATATTGTCCGTGGGCCGAAGACCTCGTTGAATCTAAAATAAACTCACTAATTTAAGGTCCCCTTCAATTTCCATTCCAGCTTCATCATGAAGTTTTTGCCATTCCTCGACGTGTTTTCGCAACAAACTTTCGCCTGACTCCTGTAATACTATTGACATATGTAACTGTTCAAAAGTTCAAAAACTAAAACCTGATAAAAAACAAGTTTAATTTTAACATAATTAAAACGTGTGTATATGTGTGTATAAATGAAACTATGAATCGTTTGAAACTTTAAATTGTCATGGAGACCGATAGAGTGCACCCATGGAATAGTTCTGCACAAAGACATAAAAACCTTAGACCGGCGCACTTAAAAAGTGTCGAAGGGTAAAAATTAAAAAACTGCCCCTGGTATAAATCCATGACGATCGCATTATTAAGGCGGCATTTCCCTGGAGGTTCACTCTAGCTTAAGACGAAATGCAAACACATGCCGTTAATCCATAAAAAAAATTATGCTCACCTTTTGCTATTTCCCGTCTAGCAATTGTTCCATTTTTATCGACCGTCATCGCGAAAGTAAATACTTTGTTACCACGTTGTGGTACAACTAAATGGTCAGGTACAGATGTCCAATAAGCGCATACTTCTACTGGAGCTGGTTGGTACTTTAGGTCTTCAGAAATTTTAGTTTTACCACAAGTTGTCCAAACTGTCCTGTCGCTTATTAGTTCTGCAGTTGGTTCTTCAAACGATATGTCTGCACTATCTTCTCCTGGGAGAAGCTTCATTGATACCCAAATTTGATGATGGACAAAATTTGGATCTGGAATACATAATGTATTTACTAGCTGTTGCGATCGTCTACAACTTGAATCCTTCTTTACGCGACCTTAGATACGCCTTTTCCCCATAGGACAAGAAAAGACAACGGAGTCCGACACCGACACGATCCTGACAAAATTCTTTCGCTTCCTTCACACCCACAATTCTGTTCATACAAACTCTATGGTTATGGGCAACGTAAAAGAAAAAAAAGTTTATTCTCCCAATTTTGTCCATCAGAGCTCATGATGCTGTTTTCTGTACCTCCATAGCATAACGCCTAATAAATTACTATTTACATATCATTAATATTATCCGTTTAACCAATAAAATGTTTGGTTCCCTATACAGACTTCTATCGCCTATTTCACCTGTTTCAGCTTTTTTAATACAAAAGTTATGTTCTCCAGAATTCAAACCATTTTGGCTAGTTTTATTAAAATGTATTCATTTATTTTGGAGAAAAGACAGCGACACGCAGAAGTAGAAACAAAGAAGAATTAGAACATAAAATAGAAATTTCCCACTATGTACAATGATTGTGCTCACGTGTTCACGAACAATAAACACTTAAACAATTGGTAAATATTACTAGGATGCAGTTAGGTCGTTCATTAATTAGACATTGTGTGGCAGCCCCCGGAGCATACAATGCCAATCTGTTCAGCAATTTAGGCGTACAAACAGACAGCAGTAAATTTCATATTTATGTGTATTTATAGATACTTACCTACATGAGGTTTAGCACTAATTTCAATCTGGTTAATAATAGCTCTTGTAAAGAATCTGTGCGCATAAATCCTTTGTTTCACAACAGATCTTTCTCTATCAACTTTGACCTCAAAAAATCCCTGTTTCGTGTCCAAACTATATATTGGGGCGTACAAATGATGTGATAATGTAGAATTAAGCCTAATATTCGCCCATCCTGGAATTCTCGCCCGTCTGCTTTCCCCTTTTTCACCATTGTACAGTCCGTTAAGATAGACTGTGTCACTAAATACATTTGTTGCTATGTGCCCGTTACCTATTGATGGCATGAATTTGTCGTAGGCAGGTAGGCTGGAAAAGTTTTTTTTTTTTCATAATCATCTAATTTATGAATATTATAATTAATGTAATTGTTATATGTACTTTGATCGCTCAGTGCCTATAGGCACTATTAAAGAGTGGTAGGCAGACTGATGATAATTATCAGCCCATGGTTATACGTCCTGGGGTAGTATCACCACTTTCAAATGTAACACCCGTGAAGTGACCTTGTCGCGTTTCGGGAATAGTTTGAAAGTAGCCTCGTATAGCGAGAGGAGTGTGCACTGTCAATCTAGATGGTATATGCTCGTCTCCTCAAGCCGGCATAGTGGAGGCGACTGCTGCCCGCACAGGTTTCTGTGTAGTAGCAGTTGTTTCCATTCATGGACCGCACTCTAGCTTTACATCAGGCGGAGTGTTGTCACGTGCCGAGCTACAATAAAAAATTAAAAAATATATGTACGAAATTAAAGATGCATGATTATAAATTAAAATATATTATTAAAAAAAGTACATAGCAACCATTCGATTTGATCTTACAAAAAACGTTATCAATTTATTTTATAGTAGTTACTATAGACCTAAATAAGTAAACGTTATTTTAATAGATATTTCTCAATGTTTTAACAAAAACTGGGTTTTAGGAACATAATGGTTACTTCATAGTTGATAAGATGACCTATTTTAAGACAAGAAATGTACTGTTAAACGCCTGAATTATTTAAAAAACAACAAAATTTCTTAATATTTTGCATTTATTTTTTTAGTGTAGGCGTTTTATAATAATTTTTAAAATTAAACATTCAATTTAAAAATAATAGTTTAATTTTTTTCTTTTATAGCTACAGTTTTTTAATCGAATTTAAATAATTTTTATTTACGTGATTATATTTAATTTTTGAATTAGGATATTTTTTAACTTACGTATCACAAGAAAAAACAGAAGGATCATCACTAGTATCTTCAGTTTCAGAAGCTAATATCTCAACAATATTGTAAGCAGACCCCTTTGTGGTAATAACTAAAACGACCAACGCCGCAACACCAAGCAGCCCTAGCATGGCAGCGACCTGCTTATTTTTACGCAAAAACTGCCACATTAGCATAAAAACAGCAATTTGAACACTATTTGAAATTTTAATCTGTTTACCACAATTTAAAAATCGAATCTTTTGAAAAATTATAATTATTAGTGAATAAAAACAGCAATTTAAACACTATTCCAAATTTAAATATTACACGGTTATATTTAAAAATGGAATTTGGAAACGGGAGCGTGGAGTTGACCACGCGACTCGTCCCGCACGTCTGTCATTTAATGTGATTAAGCGACCCGCCTGACATGACATAGTTTTATTGTTCCATTAACAAAGATAAAACAATGATGCATGTATAGATCGCGCTTGACACAATGTACATATTATAATCTACTAACTACACAATAGCTAAATTTCTAGTTTAGAGTATTGTTTTGGACTAAAAAATTGCTTTGTAATTAATTTTTAAGTACTGTATGCACTGTCAGCCCCGGATCCAGGGGGGGGGCAAGCCGGGGCCCATGCCCCATTTTAGAGGGCGGCAAATTCAAACTAATACTCGACTCATCATTAAAGCAACTTTGACCACATAAATTATTTTTTGCGGGGCGCATAAGCTAGGGCGGGGGCTATTTTTCAATTTTTGCCCCGCCTCGAATAAAATCAAGATCCGGGGCTGTGCACTGATAGTAATAGAAAAATGGCCGAGTTAGAACAGCAAGATGAGCCCCCAAAAACTGGGATCTGCATCTCACCAAAAACCTCGTCCGGTAACAATTTACCTTTTCTATTAGCAATACTTCAATACCCATTACAGTATGATGCAAGAACTTGTGAAAATAATTTACATTAAAATCCTTAAAAACAAAATTATAGCGGAGGCGACTGCTGCCTTTCATGCTTTAACATCAATTTAAAAAAAAAATATCAAAAAGTAAATTCGAGGTATTTTTATCGATATTTTTTAGAACTACATCTCTATGTATTGTTTTCCCCTCAAACAATCATCAACACAGAATACAGAACAAAGTTTTTTTTTGTTCTGAGCATCGACATTAACTCAATTGTCGTTTCCTTATTAAATTAGCTTGTTAATATAACATGGAGACAGTTAATTTATTTTTAGTTTTGTTATCACCATTTTAACCGTCTAGACTAGCTCGAGTTATCTTTTTTATGTATCAGTATTACCTATTATTGAACTCTGACTTTTTTTAATTGCAGAAATTACTGCAAGTAGATATTAAAACCTAGCGAGACAATATAGAGAAGCCCTAATCTAAATTGTAAAATAAAGTTTATGTAAATTAAGTAAGTCATAGGCAAAAAAAAAAAAAAAAAAAGGCAGACTGATGAAGGTTCTTAGCCCAGTCTGCCGTCCTGGGGTAGTACCACCACTTCGAATATAACACCCGTGAAGAGTAACCTTGCCGCGTTTCGGGAGCAGTTTGAAAGTAGCCAGGTGTAGCGATATAGATGGTGCCGTCGTAGCGGAGGTGACTGCAGCTCATAGAGATTTCTCTCTAGTAGCAGTTGTTTCCGTTCATGGACCGCACTCCAGCTTTACATCAAGCGGAGTGTTGTCATATGCCGAGCTACAATTTAAAGAAAACCTTATTGTTTTGTTCTCGATCAGATCGATGGACGTTCTGCGTTGAATGAAGGGTAGGAACAGAACGGGAGAGCGGTCCATGTCTTCTATCTATCCATCTGTGGGCGATAAGTAAGCAAATATGCAGAAACACGACAGTCACAATCACAAGTCACAATGTGTCCGCCGCGGGGCGCCGCGTCGTGTGTTTTCAGAGACTTTGTCAAAGCGTAACCACGCTTTTGTTTCATATCAAGTTAGTGCTTGTACTCATGACCACGTATTCATTTTGTTCCAAGTTAGTTTCCGTAATCGTTCAAATTAGAGTCCGTATTCATGACCGTTCCGACATATAATATAAAATAATAATCTATTTTAATATAAGTTATTATTACCTTACAGTAGGCACACGTGGAGGTACAAATAATTTTGATATTTTGTAGATATATGAATATTCTGGATGAATGCTAAAATGTGCCCAGAGTCCGTCCACCATGCGTGGAGTGAAACACCGGGGGTTGCCAGCGTTAGATTGTTCTGGCATGTTTATTTTTTTTAATTTTTTTTTTATTTTAGCACGTCATATGACCGCACACCGCCTGATGTTAAGCTAGAGTGCGATCCATGAACGGAGGTGACTGCTGTCAGAGAAGGGGATCTGCAGACAGCAGTCGCGTCCGCTATGCCGGCTTAATGATCCCCAAGGATCAAAGATTTGTCCACGTAAAAAAATAATCTATGCAAGTTATAAGTAAAAAATTAGCAAAAGGAACGC
Source organism: Tinea pellionella (assembly GCA_948150575.1). Classification (NCBI taxonomy): domain Eukaryota; kingdom Metazoa; phylum Arthropoda; class Insecta; order Lepidoptera; family Tineidae; genus Tinea; species Tinea pellionella. The sequence continues at coordinate 2,049,652 of OX411246.1, forward strand.
GGGCTAATGAAACTTTATAATTAATGTGTAAAAATGAAGCCACGTTAATAAATGTAAGTGTGAGACCAGCGGACTGTGACGCCCTCCATTCTGTTCCGGTCCGGCGCGTCCTCGGTCAGGCACCTTCCAGATTACACATCTAGTCTTCAAGATAACTCGAAAACTTGCATTTATTTTTGGTAAAGAGTAGAACAGATTTACATTTATTATAATTTAGTACTCATTCAAAAGTTATAACGTGATTGAGGGATTGTTAATAAAGTATTTCTAATGTGTTCTGTGTTCAGAAATTTGAGCGGTCGTGGTCTAGCGGTAAGACGCGTGAATTCGCGATCGATGAGACCCGTGTTCGGACCTCGCTAATTCTGATCGGTACCAATGTAACTTTGTTATATGTACTTTGGTCGCTCAGTGCCTATAGGCACTATTAAAGAGTGGTAGGCAGACTGATGATGGTTATTTGTCCAGTCTGCCGTCCTAGGGTAGTACCACCACTTTCGAATGCAACACCCGTGAAGTGACTTTGTCGCGTTTCGGGAATAGTTTGAAAGTAGCCAGGTATAGCGAGAGGAGTGTGCACTGTCAATCTAAGATGGTACATGCTCGTCTCCTCAAGCCGGCATAGTGGAGGCGACTGCTACCGCACAGGTTTCTCTGTAGTAGCAGTTGTTTCCATTCATGGACCGCACTCTAGCTTTACATCAGGCGGAGTGTTGTCACATGCCGAGCTACAATAAAAAAAATAGTTTAAAACATCTTAATATACGAGTACAGTATGTTTGTGTGCATAGTATGAAATGATTAGTTTAACGTGTGACAATGTTGGTAAAACTGCTTAATTAGACTGTATTTGTATGACAATGTTGAGATAACTGCATAAAATTTGTATTAATTGTATTGTATTGTATCCATGGTGTGCGCACATGCTTTGGCATGCAAGCCAGCCTAAAACTTTGACTGTATCAGTGTATACCTACTTTGGCATGTATATGCTTGCATGCCGTTTTGTGAGTTTAATTTAATAAATAAATAAATAAATGTGAAGATAGGAATCCTAGATCTGAAGTATCAAAATGATATGCGAAAAAGATGATGGGGGAATTATAACTGATGGTCGATTTTTCCCAATAGGTAAAATACTTTTGAACATAACTATTGCTTATTTAACCCTTAAATTAATTTGAGATTTGATTTGAGTTTTAAAAAAGCATAGAGTTTTATCATATTCATAAAGTAATAATAGTTTATACGATAAACTGCGGCATCATCTTAACTAATCTTTGCGAGGAGCGCGCTAGCGCGGGCACAGCGATCGTTGCGCTCCACGGTGCGTATCGTACACTGCTCCGTTTCTATTTTATATGAAAAAAACAGGTGCTTTACTGTTCAAAATCTTTTAAATATTTCCATTTGACATTGATTACAGTGCTTTCTAAACCTACGGTTTTAATGGAACTTTTTTTTCTATTTAACGATGCGTATTGTTTGACTCTAATGTTTAAATTATATCTTACTTTATAGACAAATACTTTCTTTCAAGTATGTGACGGCACTTCACCTGAAGTGCGGCCCAAAAACTGCCCGCAGATATACTAGTAAAAAAAATCTTCTAATCGTTAATTCATTCCTTTTCCCGAAAATATATATTGTTTTTGTTATTACTAGAATAAAAACAATTTGTCAGACTCCAACATCCTGACATGTTTTTCAGGCAATCCTGAAAAAATTATCAATTAAACTAAACCATTTACACACTATGAGTTGCACACGTAATGTACACACCCTGTACGTCATTGTACGCGTAATAGTAATACATATGTGGCGAGCCCCCTAAACACGAAAAACCCTCCTCTGTCAAACGGATTTGTTTCAAACACATTTTATACGGGAATTTATAATATAAATTGGTAACGCCACGGCAGTATTGTACCAGAGATTTTAATAAAGTGTAATTGTATTAGGCATAATAATAAGGCATAAGATACGTGTATAAATAAATAATTACACCGAACCAACGATAGTCGATACTCGAGAGTTTCGTGCTTGGGACTGAACAACAAGCCAAGATAATAGGGCAGCTAAACTTAAACAAATATTCCAACAGAGAGGAAATATTACATGAAAATTGTATTAATCATAGCTCATAAAACATTTGGTAGCAGTCGTCCGCTGACCTCACATCTGTAGGCGTTTCAACTTGTCTATCCAAATTAATCCACACTATAATTACGAGAAATCAAGTATTTTCCTGTAGTATTTTTACTAATTAAAGAACTTTGAACCGACGATATTTGTTTAATTTCAATTATACCTTTGTAAAGTATAAGGGGAAAGTACGTTTAACCTTCCCATCTAGCAAGTGAAGACCACAATTAACTGCTTTTTTTAAACATAACACTAATGTAAAACAGGACTTTATAAACATAAATATAGTTTATTTGTAATACGAACCAAAGTTTATGGCGGCTCCGAAGTTAGGCATATCGTTATTACGGAAAGCATGCAAAACTGCAGCCCGTAGAGATTTCTCTGTGGTAGCAGTTGTTTCCATTCATGGACCGCACTCTAGCTTTACATCAGGCGGAGTGTAGTCACATGTCGAGCTACAATAAAAAAAAAATGCGTGTAATTATTCAGGCGTACAAATTAATGACGATACGACGATACAAGAGTAAACATGACCGCGCTCTGCTAGATGTAAAGCTAGCTACTAATTACTAACTTTAATTCAAAGAAAAGAGAATAGATAACAAATTGTTTACATTATAATATTAAAATTAATTTCAATAACTCATTTGTACGCATATAATTGTACGCAATCATGCCTCAATAAATGTACTATTTATGTATTGGTTTGTTGGATATATTAGCATTTCTTAATGAAAATCGTTGAACTAAACACCACATTACTCGTGTCCTCCTATTTGCTATATGATGTAGGGTGGCAATTAAATATGAACGTCAAAGTGGCGGTACTAAGGTTTTATTAGTTTTTAATAAAAAAAAAACTAACTGGCTATTTTTCGTCAATGTTTACGTTCCTGGACTGCTGATGGAAAGATCAAGAAGAATTTCTACGCTATCACATGAAGCGCCAATGTCTGTGTGGCACTGAGTGTTGTGCGCAAGCCGGCGACTGATGCTTGAAGAGATTTATCTGTAGTAGCAGTTGTTTCTGTTCATAGGCCGCACTCTAGCTTTACATCAGGCGGAGTGTTGTCACATGCAGAGCTACAATATATTATATAATAAAATATTACGTACTGATTTTTATTTTTTTAAATCACTGGTCCCACCTTCATTGCGCTTACAATCAGGTGCCTACTACCTACTTAGGCACAGTAGAATATGAAGAGCTACCTGGCAGTAAGTATCTAATTATAATTACATAAATATTCAATATTTTCAACGGAAAATATACTTTATCTCTTTAAAATCAAGACTCAAATTACTTCAATACTAATAAATTAATAACAACTCAAGTTTAATACTACATTTCCGGGTGAACTCGGTCCTTATTCCGTTGTAATAAAGGTCATAAAACATGATAGTACTTATAATTTAGAAGCTAAATGTGTCATAAAGTATTGTACCTCAGAATAAGATCTACTTATTTAATTAGTTAGAGCAATTACAAACAATTATTTGAAAGGAGAACGCCCATTTTCGGGCCCACTTGATACCTAATAGTATGTTAACAAAACAATATTCTAAAATTTTATTAATTCATTTTAATTATATCAACACAACATTTATCAAATAATAGACAATGTTTAATTACATAAAAAACAGATATCTTATAAATAAAATAAATAAAAAAACACTTTATTGCACATGTTAGATTGTACATAGGCGAGCTTAATGCCTTTGGCATTGTCTACCAGCTAACCTTTGTTGGTGTGAGCGGAGATGTCTACAGTGCAATGAAAAAATAAATAAATATTGACAAAATAAATAGAATAAGCTAATAAATATAGTAAAAATAAAAGATTAAGTTATTAAAATATAATACATACATATCATATAATATATTCAATTATTAAAGCAATTAAAATAATAATAACCTCAAATATTGCATCAGAAAACATCTAATTACTCAATAACCCGGGTGAAAAAATTAAAACTGATTGGTAATAAAGAAGTAGATTTATTTTTCTACAAAATTAACTAAAAATCATCGACAAACTTTAGAAAAAAAATGTGGGCCCATTTTTCTTAGGCATTCACCTTTATAAATTATTCTTAAATAGCTCTGTGGAGGGAAGAAATACTCATAAGTGAGTAGCAGCCGTGTCCACTAGACCGCCCGACTTTATGACATCTCGATTAGAGAGCGATTCCAACATAATTTTCAACAAAAGAATAATTAACATTTTTTTGTTTAAAAATATTTAATAATATTGACTATTTATTTTCGATAAGATATTATGTATTATTGTACCACAAATATTGGATTCAACTGCTGAGAAAAGGTCAGATGAGGAGCACCCTCAACCGACGTGCATGCATGAGGGGAGTAATGCATGTGGTCGAAGCGAAAGTGGTATGTAGAGAGAGGAGTCGCTGGCGCTCTATAGTTTCTGCCTACCCCAGCGGGAACAAGGCGTAAGCTAAGTAAGTAAATATTGGATTGTTCCTCTCCGTCTTCGATTCGTCGTTCCCAATCTTGCTAATTACCTTCAATTTAGTATCCTACACCGCCGACACGATTTTTTGATATCTTTTGTCTTGCATAAGGAGGATAAATAGAAATAATTTATTATCTTTGGTGCAGCCATATAAAGTACGGTCAACAAACCAAATCAATATCTGTTATACTTTGTAATTTTTACTAATGTATGATGCCACACAATGTCTAATTGAATGACCTAACTGCATCCTAGTAATATTTACCAATTGTTTAAGTGTTTATTGTTTGTGAAAGTGCACAATCATTGTACATAGTGGGAAATTCGTTTGGTGGCAAATATAATGTTTTTGTATTTTATGTTCTAATTCTTCTTTGTTTCTACTTCTGGGTGTCGCTGTCTTTTCTCCAAAATAAATAAATATAAATAAATGATGAAGTATAATATATAAAAAAACTGTTCTGAGATGAGGCTGTTGTACGCGTTGAGACATTAAGAATAGTTACTTAAGAGAAAACCTAAAAATTGTATTTGTAATTCACAACATAAAATATGTATGTTTTAAAAATCACTGAATAATATTGATATTAGCATGGTTTCAGAACATACGACCGCAACTCAACGTCATGTTGAGCGATGTGCCATGTTCAAGAAGACGGCAAGGCGCCCTCGATTGACACTGATATATTTATTGAATAAATGAATGTAGTTTCAAGAATACGTTCTACTGTTCACAGAGACGACACATATCCCTACAATTTTACTATAAGTATAGGTAAGGACATTATTTTGTACGATTGAATAGAAATTTATTTAATTTCGGGAAACAAACAACTAAAAATTCAAATAAACATTAATATATATAACTGACAGCCACTTAACAGTTTCCACTGGTAGAAACTCAAAAGATAAACTAGAGAGCATACAAACAAACAAAAATAAACAATTAATATTAAAAAGATAATATAATATAATTTGTAGTTGCAACAATATATGGTGGAAAAAGATAAAATAAAACGTGAACAATTATTGATCCTCTGCAAAGAATTCACGGCTTAGAATGACGAATAAATGCTGAAGCTACTGAAATTTAACACTGGTGCATGGTGGATGGTACACATTGCAGCTTGATGAAGCTGGCGGCACAGGCAGCAGTCGTAGACACATCTTGGTTGCCAACATTTTCTCCTCGGTTTTTTTTTCAGAATTAGCTATAAAAATAAATAGTAAGTAACAATAAAAATTAATTGAACCTTTAATTAATTTTTTCTTTTTTCTAATATTTTTACCTATATACGACGTTTAACAACCTATTACAATGTCTAAAAATGTTTAAATGTTATTGTATTGTTTAAATTGAATATTTTTCGCAAATATCTAATTAAGCTTAAAAGTCACTTAAATATAAAAAGCTTTGATGAGAAGAAATGAAAAAATAACACTTCTATATTAAAATAATAACAAAATGGTCCAACATCCTTAATGACTTTTATTTAAGTAATTAAATTAAATGTTTTGCAAATTGTTAATACCTAAGACTTTAAATATTTTAAGAAGTATTTTGGGTTCTGTATTTAATTAAACATTTTAATATTAATAGTTACATAATCTCCTAAAGCCAGCACAACGAAAAAGACTGCTACCTTTTTTTTATTGTAGCTCGACATATGACTACACTCCGCCTGATGTAAAGCTAGAGTGCGGTCGTGAATGAAAACCACTGTTACTACAGAGAAATTTCTACCGGCAACAGCCGCCTCCGCTTTGCCGGCCTAAGGAGACGAGTGTGCACCATCTAAATTGACAATGCTTGCAGTAATTTCTCTGCCAGTTGTTTCCGCTCGTGGACAGTACTGTAACTTACAGTAGAATTGGACGATAATCCAATGGCCACGCGCTAATTCAATATTTCAATTCATTACACGATTAGGTCACGGTGGTACTACTACTACCCCTAGGCCCCAATTATCGAATGTAGTAGTCTAAACATACTGAGTACTAGAAAATGTATCATTTCTATAACTTTTTGTCGACGAATTTTTAAGCAATAGGAAATAGTACTACTACTACTTAACTCACGCCTCGTTCTCACTGGAGTAGGCAGAAACTATAGAGCGCCAGCGACTCCTCTCTCTACATACCACTTTCGCTTCGACCACATCTATTACTCCCCTCATGCATGCACCTCGGTTAAGGGTCATCTGAACCTTTCTAAAAAGTTGTCCAATCTGACTGAGAAAGGTCTTCCTAGGGCGTCACTGCCATCCACTTTCGCACAATAGATCTTTTTAGTTAATCTCCTTTCATCCATCCTTTCCAAATGACCGAACCACCTTAGCATACTCCTTTCCACTCTGGTCACAATAATGTCCTTGAGCTCTTTTTTTTATTGTAGCTCGACATGCGACAATACTCCGCCTGATGTAAAGCTAGAGTGTGGTCCATAATTGGAAACAACTGCTACCACAGAGAAATCTCTACGGGCATCAGTCGCCTCCATTATGTACCATGTAGCTCGCAGCGATTTCTTATTACACTGTTTGGGATTCGCTCGCATTTCTATCACGTTTATTTCATTCTTCATTCTTGCTTGAAATGCCCCCCCAGGACGGAATGACAAATCAGTCTACCTACCATTCTTTAAATTAAGCATTTTTAGACGGAATCCTAATTTTGATGAACTCCCAGTTAGCGGTCGGTATGACGTTTTTATCAGTAAATGTAACACTGCACTATACATTTACGAGTATTTCTTGCACGTGTTAATTAGTCATTAAATTTAAAAGGATTTCTTTAAAATGATGTACCTACGAAACATAAATAAAATATTACTTCAGATGTTTTCTTAATATCATTTTAGTATCTTTATGAATCCATTTCCTTTTTTTTTATTGTGGTTCGGCACATAACAACACTTCGCCTGATGTTTAGATATGAACTGTCAACCTGGTGGTACATATCAGACTTCTTAAACCGGCATTACGGAGGCGACAGCTGCCTTTAGAAATTCCGCACTCTAGAATTAAAAAAATGTTTAAAAAAATAAAATAAAAATTACGCTAAAATGCGGTCCATGAGCGGAAAGAACCACTGAAAATTTTCTGCGTATAGCAGTCACCTCCGCTATACCAGCTCAAGTAATTCGAAATTACCGCTTTCAAGTCCAATAATAAACAACTAAACGTACTTATATGGAAGGGTTCTTAACTAGTCAAGTCCCCACGTGATCATGTGCCTGCGCACAATTAAAACTCATTTGAATAGTATAACCGCTCGAGTTTCCGCTCCGCTTTTATACTATAGTAACCATGATTTAAAGGAGAATGTCCATTCGCCTAAGAGGAATGGGCCCACTATTTTTTTCTCAAGTTTCATGATCAATTTTAGTTTATTTTGTAGGAAATAAATCTACATGCCTTGTCACCAATCAGTTTTAATTTTTTCACCTAAGTTATTAAGTAATTAGACTTTTTCTGATGCAATATTTGAGGTTATTATTATATTAAATGCTTTAATTATTGATAATATTTATTTTTATGTTTATTAAACATTGTATATTGATTAGAAAACGGTATTTTGATATAATTGAAATAAATTAATGAAGAAATAAGGCATTATTTAAAAATATTGTTTTGTTAACAAACTACATATTAAATGGGCCCGAAAATGGGCATTCTCCTTTTTAAACTTTATCCGTTCAAATTTTTTATCAGTTTATTATTATGAAATTTTTTTATTGTTACATTTTACCAACAAACAGTCATAACATAAAAAAAAATTGTTTACTCATAATTTACTCACAGAGGTAAAATAACAAAGCCATCTCCCTTTAACCAAGTGTTGCACTACTAACACTAGGATGTTGCAAGTAATTTTTTATTAGTATTTTAAAGTCTTTTCATGTAAAATCTAGCCATAATGTCATAATAACCATGCGATATTAGACTAATAAATGTTTAAAAATGATACAAAATTAATTAACTACAATTTATAGTCTAAAAAATAAAAAACAAATACTTGGACCGGATCAATATGATAAATACAACTGTTGTTTCATGAAATTGCTGTTTTTTACACCCTGTATTTTAAATAAACAAGAGTTCCAATAAACGTTCATAATTTTATAAATAATATGATCATTGATGTGTATAACGGAAGGCGTCGCATCGGTTCGAATCCCACATTTTCAGACTTTTGTGATGCAATATTTGAGGTTACTATTAAATAAATGCTTTATAATATCTGTTTTTTATGTAATTAAACATTGCCTCTTGATTGGGAAACGGTGTGCTGATATAATGTAATAAATTAGTGAAAAAAATATAATAAGATATGATTTTAGTAAATTGTTTTGTTAACAAATGCTTTGATATATGTGGTGAAACCAAAAATTGTCATTGCCCCTTCATTATAATTTAATAATGTCCATAACTTTTTGTAAATCTTTGTCGCCCTACACACAGATTTATTCGTCGAGTTCGAGTTGAAATAATTTAATTGAAGATGCAATTTCTATTATTGTTGCGCTACATCCCGTCTTAGCTTAGGTCATCAATTTGGTCTAGAAGTCTGACTTATTTAAACCTAGGTTAATTGAAGTTCCATTGAAGGCTGAAACAGTAATTGATTTGACTTCAAAATATAATAAGTATTTTTCATATTTAATTGGATTTTGTTAATATATTATTATTACCTTCGCGTTGTATGTAATTAAAGTAATTATTTTTCTTTAAATTATTTTAATTGAATTAATAACCAATTAATTATTGTAAATGGTGTTGCTTTGTTCCTAATATTATCCTTCAATTATTTAATTTATCACTCATTATTACTTTTTATTTATTTATAGAATCACGTCATAAACAAAATACAAAAATCTAAGAAAAAAAAATACGAAATAAAAAATTGGTACAAAAACTTTAAGAAAATATACTTAGTACAGTCAGCAATATAACGGAACGAGCCGCTGTTTTGATATGAACAACTAAATATTAACAATTAAAATAGAGAATTGTTTATTTAAAAACTATTCCTAAACTACTGCCTACCCTTTTTAATTCTATCTTCTTTTTCCTATTTCTCCGCTTATTCATTGTGGTTATACAGTAACAAACTATCGCATCAGCAAACTGTTACACCGGCGGCGCGGGCGCATCCGCTCATAACCGCTAACGGTGCCCCACTTAAGTTGCAGTTTTTCATTGTACATCTTACCACCATGGCAGCATCGCGGTGCAAAAGTAACAGCACTTGGAGTTTTGTACGCTTATTTTCTTTCAGTTAGATCTATTATACTGTTAATAGTTTTATTTAAAAATGTTTTGTGATAATTCTTATTTTGTTTCTGTTTACACTTGTGAGATACAAGATAGATAAATAAATTATTATCTACCCTCTCTTTTTCTCTGAGTTGAGATTTCCAGTACCCGCACAGTTGTCTGTCTATCAATGACCTTAACTTTAACTTTACCATTTTATTTACTTGTTAATTTTTTTTTATTGTAGCTCGACATGTGACAGGCGGACCTGATGTAAAGCTAGAGCGCGGTCCATGAATGGAAACAACTGCTACCCCAGAGAAATCTCTACGGGCAGCAGTCGTTTCCACTATGCCGGCTTGAGAAGACGAGCCTGTACCATCTAGATTGACAGTGCACACTCCTCTCGTTATACCTGGCTACTTTCAAACTGTTCCCGAAACGCGACAACGTCACTTCACGGGTGTTACATTCGAAAGTGGTGGTACTACCCCAGGACGACAGACTGGACAAATAATCATCATCAGTCTGCCTACCACTCTTTAATAGTGCCTATAGGCACTGAGCGACCAAAGTACATATAACAAAGTTACATTGGTACATTGGTCAGAATTAGCGAGGTCCGAACACGGGTCTCATCGATCGTGAGTTCACGCGTCTTACCGCTACACCACGGCCGCTCTATACTATAATAAGTTAAGGTTTAGTGTACTCGTATATCGTAGTAGGTAGTTACGACGTAGTAAGACTTAGATTGTACAATTCAATCGAAAATTATTCTAATTTAATAAGGAAACGTGTTATATCTTAATCCAGGCCTGGCCAACCCGAATGGTCTCGATGGCCAATTTTTATAAGCGTAATCTAACATTTGCCGAACTTTAGGTAATGCTTTTTAAAAAGATTTAAATACAAACACAAAATTAATGTATTTTTGCTATTATGCTTTGCTTTCATATAAAGAGGTTTTGATTTCAAAATACATGTTTACTTCGCTTGAATATAGCGCAAATACGTACAAAAATATCAAGTGGAAAGCAAACAAAATTCATAATGGCAATTTCCGCTGTTGTCCAAGCCTAATATTGATATTTAAAAATTTAACAACACCATCACCGGTCTGGGGGAGTCATCAGCTTCAATTTATTTACTTTTCTTCTCGCAATTAGCGTCTAACAATAAAAATAATGATTTCTATTTATTGTAATGATTGTTAGAAACCCGCTTTCTAATTTAAATATAAATTTAATGTTATTAGAAGCAGTTTTTCATTCGAAAACGTAATATATTGTGTATAATAAAAAGCAATGAACATTAAACAAAATTACTTTCCGTACAATTGACTTTAATAAACCAATTAATCATTGCTAATTATGCAACTCTAATTAGATTTCAAGAAATTATAGTCTTACCTATTTAAAAATTCAGTTATGAACGCGTATTTCAAATATTTATTATTCATAATTTTTATAACAAAATGTGAATGTGTCATGGAAGGCTTTATAATCGGTGGTCATTATTCTGCCGTTGCTGAACACCCGTATACTGTATTTCTAGCTATGAAACCGAGTCACAGCAGAGCATGGATTTGTGGCGGATCTATAATAAATCAAAGAATAATTCTTACTGCAGCACATTGCCTAGATAACTGCAAATTTTCCAAAAAGAATAGCCCTTGCGTCATAGTAGCATCTGTTGGCCATTCTAATAAGAATCTAGCAACTACACATTTGATTGCTAGAACAAGAATACATGAAGGTTATAATGAGAAAACGATTGAAAGAGATTTGTGTCTGTTACTTGTTTCGAATAATATTGTGCTTAATTCGTTAGCCAGTAGAGTCGTTTTAATGCGAGGTCCTCCTTATAGAGAACCGGCTGTCGTTTCTGGATGGGGTGTTTCCTCTGTAAGTATGTATTCCAAAGTTATTCCTAACTAAGGCATCTCCAAAGACACTGAACCTAACTTCTTTAAAAGCTTTCCTATTTTATTTCTTAGTAGCTAGCTTTGCTATTCTACTGATTACTCTTTAACTTTTTGAAAGGAAAAATACTATTTATTTTACTTGGTCAATGTATATCTTCCGTTTTCGTGCTACCATTCTTTCTATTCTTTCTAGAAAATCCATCATGGACAAATTGCGTCATATTTCTATGTAGTAAGTCAGAAATTTGCTTGATGAGCGTTGTCCGCTACGAATCGTTTCGATTGAGCGAGCGAATGAACATGGCTGGCGTTCATTTAATTTAAACTTTAGTAAAAATTATATTTTATCTTTCGTTATTTAGGCAAATGGACAAATATCAGATCAGTTAAAATCTGTGGAACAAACTGTGATACGTTTATCAGTTTGTAGAAGAAATCTGCTGGCGAAGGTACCGGCTGGTACTCTTTGCGCTGGAAAATCCCAAGCATTTCATGGGAGAGAGTACCCTGACTCGTAAGTATCCTTTTAACTTGAAAATCAATTTTTTATAAATACACAATTTGACTACGCCAAAGAATTGTCTGGAGACAATTCAAACTGATCTATGGCCACTCAGTGTCTATGATACAAGCACTAGCTTAATATTAAAGGGCGTTTTTAATTTAGTGTCGGACACGTGCTGCTCGTATATCTGATGTCTATACAGCATATGCAAAAAAATAACCTCCCAGACGCAGTACAACACCCAAAACAACTGTCAAAATCAGGCCTGGTCAACAATACGCGAGTTTTTATTTCACTTGATATTTTTGTAGATATTTGCGCTATAATAAAACGGAATGAACATTTTAAAAACAAAGTCTATATATTGAGTCAAAGTATAAGAAAAAAGATTTATTTATTTTGCGTTTAAATTACATTTTATGCAGCGTTTTTTTTTTTTAAATTTTAATTTAAATATGCGGCCCGCGCATGCACGCATTATCACGACCGTGGCCAGGCCTGATCTAAACTAAGAGTGCTCTAACAAAAACAATAAATAAATTTAAAATTTCAGTGGTGATTCAGGAAGTCCCCTTGTGGTACGTAATTTAATACAAATTGGTTTGGTCTCATTTAAATGTTCACGAACACAAAGCATGACTGTGTACACTGATGTTGGATATTACTTTTTTTGGATTAGAGAACATGCGAAGAGATTATACTGTCATAATTAAGAAAATAATAAATATTGTGTTATTAATTGTATTGAACCGTATTGAGGAACGTTCCGTTTTAAAAAAAATTCATAATTAAATATGCTAGCAGACTCAACTGTCGAGCGATATACATGTAGATAAATATCTAGACTAGATGAATGAAAGATCTAGAATATCAATAAATATTAGGAAATATTTAAAGATAAATTATTCATGAATTTTAGTTAGTGATGTTTTATTTCTCCTATCACAAGACGACTAACATGGTGAACATTCGTCTTCCCGTCATAACGGGGATCACTGCTTTCTTCCTGTCCTAGTGTTAATTATCCTCTATGCTTCCTACATTTCTGTGGTTAGCAGTTGTTTCCGCTCATGGACCGCACTCTAGCTTAACATCAGGTGGAGTGTTGACATATGCCGAGCTACAATAAAAAATATATAATAAAATAAAACTAGTTAATATGTGTTTAGTGTTCTTATTCCTGTTTCATTTAAAATATTAACAAAAATAATATAAAACCTTCTCCATCTACTTTCATGGTTTGACACGTCATCATTGAAGGAAGTGGCCCCACAGCTCTGTTATCTGAACATTACCATATTCCTACCTGTGTTGATGTACTCATCAATTCCGTTCACGATATCTACCTACTTAGTGCTTGATATTATTTTAACACAGTCTTGTTTGTTAAATAGAAATTTTGTTTAAATTATGCTTATTTAATAATAGTTGTCATAAACTCGAAAGCAAATAAGTCAGGTCTTTCGAATTTATGTCTTTTGAACAGAATTGATGCTTTTTATGGAATATATATTAGTGTCATTAGCCAGTTTCATAGCCTTTATAATGATAATAAAATTTACATATCGTGAAATATATTTATTTTGAAAACATTGACATGTCATAAAAATCGCAACAAATAACTTTAAATTTTGTTTGAAACAATTCATTGTTCAAGAAATGTTAATAACAAACAACAAAGAAAATTGTCACGCCATCCTATGAAAAAGTAGAAAATAACTGAACTAACATTTCGCTAAAAACTAAATTTGACAATTTTTTTTTTTGAGTAATGAAAGTAGTTTATGGCAAATATTCAATGTACAAGACAAAAAAAAATACAACTCCAATGAATTGAAAAATCTATCTATTTTAAATGCTTACCCTAGTTATAGTCAAGTCAATCAAATATAATTGTAATTTTATTGTCATTTAACAGTGATCGATGTTACGCCCGCACAAACCAGACGATATCATCGATTTTGGGTGTCTCATTGTGTCCCTTATTAGCCTCGTCTATCGGTGACAGTCGATACAATCGCACAGGGGGACCAGTCACGAACTTAATAGGTACTCATATGGAATTGCCACTGGGGAATTGAAGAGAAAGGGAATCGTTTTTTTATACGCTTTGTAACTCTTTATCTATAGCAGGTGTACGCACTTTATCGGCTAGAGTGCGGTCCACGACACTCCATGACTGGAAACAACTGATACCGCAAAGAAATGTCTGTGGGAAGCAGTCACCTTTAGGTTCACATCCGCCAAAGGATAACTGGTAGAAAATGCCTTAAGGCATCAAGTTTGCCTTTTGCAAGTTCTATATTGTATTTTGTGCAATAAAATATTTTATTATTATTATTGATAGGGTATGGTAATAGATTTTGTAATGTAGATCAGCAAAGATCTTCTGAACTCACAAGAGCATGAAACACGCTTCTCTTTATTATGCTCAGTTCATTATTATGAATGTAAAATCGTAAATCGATTTCTTAGTCGTTACCCAGCGGCCAATAATAAGCTTCTTGAAACTGAACAAGAATAAATACGGCAGCTAACCTAACCTTTTTAAAATGTCATTACAAATTATATACTTAGAATCTAAAAAACTGATTATCATAAGGAAATGAAGGCTTTCCTTAAAATAATTGTCTCAAACAAATCAATTTTAAACAATTTTCTTTGATTCATTTCCTCTAAATAACAATTTGTTCCATCACGATTTGTAACGGTAAACTTCTAATATCTAAATTGAAATGCAATCAGTTTTCAAATTGATGTTTCTAATTCTTACATTCATAAATTCCTTTATGAAAATTTGATACGTATGAGTCATGAGTTGCATGAGAGCAGCTGTGTTGTTAAAAGAAAACAGTAACAGATTTACGCTGGAAATAAAATATACAAAACTTTGATCGAAGATGATCATCGAAAAAATTTCATTAAGTCGGCATAGCGGGCACGACTGCTGTCTGCAGATCCCCCTCTCTAACAGCAGTCGCCTCCGTTCATGGATCGCGCTCTAGCTTAACACCAGGCGGAGTGCGGTCATATGACGTGCTAAAATAAAAAAATAAAAAAAAAAACAAAACATCAAGAATTTTAAATTAAGAATAATGATTATATTATGAAATAAAGTATAGCGAAATGTTCGTCTTTAATCACATTTTGTAATGATAGTCAGTGTTGTAAATTAGAAAATCCCTTCCAGCCAGGACGAAACAAATTAACACTAGATATCATTTAGCTACAAAAAAGTACAGAAGAAATACAATTTGAGCGGCCGTGGTCTAGCGGTAAGACGCGCGAATTCTCGACCGATGAGACTCGCGTTCTAACCTCGCTAATTATGACCGGTATCAATATGACTTTGGTCGCTTAGTTAATAGTAGGCACTATTAAAGAATGGTAGGCAGACTGATGATGGTTATTAGCCCAGTCTGTCGTCCCTCGATAGTACCACCACTTTCGAATGTAACACCCGTGAAGTGACCTTGTCGCGTTTCGGGAGCAGTTTGAAAGTATAGCGAGAGCGTGTGCACTGTCAAACTAGGTGGTGCATACTCGTCTCCTCGGGCCGGCATAGTGGAGGCGACTGTTGCCCGTAGAGATTTATTGCAGTTGTTTCCGTTCATGGACCGCACTCTAGTTTAAATCAGGCGGAGTGTTGTCATATGTAGAGCTACAATTTAAAAAAAACTGTCTTAATCAAGGTACTGCTGAATCGTATGAAACACGAAAAGAGTGTAGTCAACATAATATAGGGCTTCAGATTTTCTCAGATTTGAATTGATCGATCCTACGTGCTCTATCTCGTATGTAACTTTATCTGTACCTGTCGACGACAGCGACACCACGCGGCTGTGCGCCACAATAAGCGCGCGTTCGTTCGGCCCGCGCCGATCATCATTGTAAAACCAGTTGGCAATAAACTATCAAACTGTGCGCACGCATTTTATTCGCCTCCATAACGACTCCTTGGTGCCACCATATAGCACCCTGGGTCGCATACATGGTCCTTCGAGCGTGGAAATAAATCATTCATTCTCATCATCATAACAAATCCAGCAAGTTTGTGAGAGGCATTACATCAAGAGTGTACGAGGCACGGCAATCCAACTCATCAACCATTATTCATCCATTGATCCATTCATCCATTCATCGGTACAGCATATATGGGTAATCATTTTTTACTAAATTAAATCATTTAAACATACACTTTTAGCATCCAATTGCTCAAAAAGTAACAACAAAAAACATAACAAAAATAACCTCAAATAACATAACCATTAAAATATCCAAAAATACAACATTCTAACTAACAAGCTAATCTAACATAATATAAATACACATTAATAAAGGCGATCATAGCTAAACAAAACATTATATGCATTTTTTCAACTAATAAAATAAATAACATACAAAAAATACCAAAATCAGCATAAACAATTCTATAAAAATAACTACATATTAACCAAATAATACATTATAATCATTACATAAAATAAATATATAACATATTTCATAGAAATAATAACATTATTGGTGTACATGTTTCACAAGGTACCTTCATAAACACAATTTTTTGTCATTTCATTAAAAACATATCAAAATACCAATAAATAACCAGTTTAAATTATAAACAAAATACAAACAAAAATTAATCTACCAAATAAAAGAAAATAAAACATAAATATTATAACCATAAAAAAAAAAAAAAAAAAAAAAAAAAAAAAAAAAAAAAAAAAAAAAATTAATTAAATATTCATTTCATTAAATAATAAACAAAATAAAACATAATAATAATTAAAAAAAAAAAAAAATCATTTATAAAAAAAAAAAACAAGATAAATAAACAAAAAATCAATAATTGGTAATTTTACACTTGCAATCATAGCCAGATTCATAACATTTTTTCAACACTCTATCCTACAATAGTATATAATAAATAAATCACAATAAGAAGGGCAAAATGAGTGACGAAAAGTTATTAATTAAACAACGCGGTACTTTCAAGGGGCGACTTACATTATTTGCGAATTTCGTTAACAATTTACCAAAGGAATTAAATAATGAATTAAAATTAGAAGCTGAAATGCGCTTATCAAAGATAGAATCATTATTGGAAAGTTTTAACGAAGTTCAGACTGAATTAGAGGAAATATCGGATGGTACGGACGACCTCTTCAAGGAGCGTGAACTTTTTGAGAGTACATTTTTCAAATCTGTTGCATCATTGCGGTCATTTCTCGGCGCGCGTGGCGGGCAAGCGCCTCTGCGCAGCGTTAACGTCTCTGAAAGGGATGCAGCCACACACACAAGCGCGGGCGTAAAATTACCAACAATACAATTAAACAAATTCAACGGCAACTATAGCCAGTGGCTCGAGTTTAGAGACACATACATATCATTAATACACGAAAATAACGAATTAAGTGACATTAACAAGTTTCATTATCTTCGTAATTGTCTAGAGGGCAGTGCGTTACTTGTTATTAAATCTATCGAATTTTCGTCATCAAATTATGAAATCGCTTGGTCGTTGCTTTGCGATCGGTTCGATAATAAAAAACTATTGATATCAAATCATGTGAAATCATTGTTCAATATATACAGCATACAAAAAGATAGTTCATATAATTTAAAACGATTAATTGATAATTTTGTAAAAAATATAAGGTCATTGACCTCACTCGGTGAACCCACCGATAAATGGGACACATTATTAATACACTTAATTACAACTAAATTAGATATGAGTACTTTGCATGAATGGGAGAAACTTAAAACTAGTAGTACGTTAAATACAATAACTTTTGAATACATAATTACATTTTTAAGAAATCGCGCAGACTTATTAGAGATTTTAGAACAAAGCAGGAATAATAAAAACGGAAAATATGAAAGAGTGCATAGTTTAGTGACGACATCAAATAATAGAAAATATTCATGTCCCGTGTGTCACTCTGTCGAGCATGATATTTATCACTGCACAATATTTTTGGATCTTTCACATGAACAGAGAATTAATAAAATAAAGTCATTAAATCTGTGTATAAATTGTTTAAGATCACATGCACCTAATAATTGTAAATTGGGTGCATGTAGGAAATGTAATAAAAGGCATAATAGTCTGTTGTGTCTAGCGTCTAAGCGCAGTGCAGCGCGCGTTGCAAGTGCTGAAGGCGCTGAAAGCGCTGAAAGTGTGCACGCATTATCATGCGCAGCGCTGTCCACACAAGGCTTATTATCTACTGCACAGGTTTGCGTGAAAGCAAAAAACGGCACGAATCATCGTGCTCGCATTATATTAGATTCAGGTAGTACTTCCAATTTTATTACTGAACGTTTTTGCCAATCATTAGGTTTAAATACAAATAATATAACCACTACAATTACTAGTTTAAACAAAAATGTATCCGTTGCAAAAAAATGTTGTGAGTTACAAATAAAATCAATTTATTCAAATTACTCATTTAAAGTTACATGCATTATTATTTCCCAAATTACAAATCCATGGCCACAAAGGCCAATAAACAAAACAAATATTAAATTACCAAAATCTATACATTTAGCTGACCCAGACTTTTATAAAACATCTGAAATAGATGTCTTATTAGGCAATGGCATATTTTGGGAATTAATTGAACCAAATCAAATTAAAGTAAATAAATCAAATATTATTATTCAGAATTCTAAACTGGGTTGGATTCTGGGGGGAGTAGTTATTAATAACGGCCCGGTGCAATGTCATATAAACGAAACACAATTAATTAACGATCAATTAGCAAAATTTTGGGAATTAGACAACATAAATATACATAATAATAATCTAAATTTGTCGCCTGAGGAGGCACAATGCGAAGAACATTTCATTAAAAATATAAAACATGTATCTTGTGGTAGGTTTAGTGTGACCATACCTTTGAGATCCTCAGCGGACATTTTAGGAAATACATATAAAATTGCACACCATCGTTTTTTGTCATTAGAAAATAAATTTAAAATTAAAACAGAATTTAAACTACAATACACACAATTTATTAAAGAATATTTACAATTAGGTCATATGAGAAAATCCTCTTATAATAACGGAGTCTCATATTTTGCACCACATCATGGTGTCATTAAAAATACCAGTACGACTACGAAATTAAGGGTAGTATTTGATTGCTCAGCCAAGTCTTCTTCAGGATATTCATTTAATGACTTGCAGCTGATCGGCCCTACCATTCAAGATGATATATTTTCAATATTATTACGATTTAGACAACATTACATTGTATTAACAGCCGACATTGAAAAAATGTATCGGCAAATAGAAGTAAACGAATCACAACGCCAATTACAACAAATATTATGGCGCGAGACACCCGCTCATAATTTAAATACATATGAACTAAATACATTAACTTACGGGACCGCGTCGGCGCCTTTCTTAGCAATACGGTGTTTGAAACAATTATCCATTGAATGTGACGACCCGATAATTAAAACTATAATCGCTAAAGATTTTTACGTCGACGACCTAATTACCGGTGCTAATAATATACAAGATGCGATACATATTTATAATGGTGTAACAAAACAATTAAATACAGGGTGTTTTCCGCTACGTAAATGGCGTTCCAATAATTTACAAATATTAAATACAATTAAAAATAATAGTGATATATCTACAAATAATTATGATTTATGTCCAGATGATTTTTCAAAAACTTTAGGTATTAATTGGAATCAAATTACAGACAAAATCTGCTACAATATTAGTTTTAAGCAAAATAATAAAATAACAAAGAGAAGCATTCTTACGACTATATCAAAACTGTTCGACCCATTAGGTTTAGTTTTACCTTTTACATTAGAAGCAAAAATTACATTACAAAAATTATGGTTACAAAAAATATCATGGGATGATGAAGTGCCCTTACATATAAAAAATTCATGGTTAAATTTTACAAACACATTATCACAATTAAATAATATAAAAATTAGCCGTAATGTTTGTTGCAATGACTATATTAATTTGGAACTTCACATATTTACAGATGCATCTGAGAGCGCATACGGCGCTTGCGCCTACATTCGGTCAATCAATGAACGTGGTCAAGTGTACGTTCACATATTGTGTGCCAAAAATAAAGTAAGCCCTTTGAAACCGCTCACGGTACCGCGTCTGGAATTATGTGGAGCGCTGTTGGGCGCGAGGCTCAGTAATAAAGTACTTAGTTCATTGCGATTGACATTCGATAGATGTTTTTTTTGGACGGATTCCACCATAGTATTGGGTTGGTTAAACACTGAGCCGAATAGATTACAAACCTTTGTACGTAATAGGGTTGGCGAAATACAAACCATCACCCGCGATCATACTTGGCGACACATCCCAACTAATATAAATCCAGCTGATCATCTCACTAGGGGTTTAACTTGTGACGCCCTAATTAATAATAATCTTTGGTGGCACGGACCACATTTTTTATTACAATCGGAATCCGAATGGCCGAATTTACATTTAAATAATAATAATCAGCTACCAGAAGTAAAAAATAACATTACGTGTATGATTTCTATAGACACAATAGAATTATATCCATTTAAACATTTTTCTAGTTTTAGTCGTTTGCAGCGTACAACTGCGTACATCATGCGTTTCATAAAATGCATTAAAAGTAAATCAAAAATCACGGATGCGATTCAAGTTCATGAGTTAAAAGCTGCCGTGATAAAACTCGCTTGCATTTCTCAACAAGAATCGTTTCCCAGTGAATATAAATTACTTAGTGTAGGCAAAACATTAAATAAAAAAAATTCATTACAATCATTAAATCCATTTTTTGATAATGAGAATCAGGTAATAAGAGTCGGAGGTCGACTTCTTAATTCTAATTTAATAAAATATAATAAAAAACACCCAATTTTAATTCATAAAAATCATATATTTACAAAATTATATTTTCAATATTTACATAAAATTTTAATGCACGCTGGACCGCAACATTTACTTTATTCATCAAGAGAAATTTATTGGACTATAGGCGGTCGAGATTTAGCAAAAAATATAACACGACATTGTGTAACATGCCAGCGTTTTCGCGGACAATCATTATTACCTATAATGGGAAATTTACCTAAACATAGAATTGAGCCTAGTTATTGTTTTCAGTTTACATCCGTGGATTACGCAGGTCCTATCACGATATCTAATAAAAAGGGGCGAGGCTCTCGGCTGATCAAATCATATATTTGTATATTTATTTGTTGCACAACACGCGCCATGCACATTGAGTTAGTAGGAGACATGACTACAACTAATTTCATTTTATCATTAAAACGCTTTATTGCACGCCGAGGTAAGCCTTCCGATATTTACTGTGATAATGGGACTAATTTCGTGGGCGCCAATAATGAAATCAAAAAACTAATTAAAAACAATTCGCAAATAATAGATTCATTGTCGCAAGATAACATCACATTTCATTTTTGCCCTCCGTATTCCCCACATTTCGGCGGTCTTCATGAGGCAGGAGTCAAATCAGTGAAACATCACTTAAAACGCATTTTAGGGAACGCACACCTCACGTACGAAGAATTATACACCACATTAGTACAGATTGAGGCAATACTGAATTCCCGCCCTATTAGCCCTCTTTCCTCTGATCCAAATGATCTATTGCCATTGACTCCTAGCCATTTCCTGATTGGAAGAAAATTAACGTCTTTACCTGAGCCGGACCACACTGATGTGCCCATGAGTAGACTGACACGATATCAACGCATCGAACAGCTGAGACGTCATTTTTGGACAAGATGGCACCACGAGTACCTGAGTATTATGCAAACCAGATCGAAATGGAGAATTAATACGCCTGGATTAAATGTCGGTGACCTGGTCTGCATTAAAGAAGACCACCTTCCCCCATTAAGATGGCTGCTCGGACGTGTCACAGCACTGCACCCAGGCAGAGATGGAGTCGTGAGGGTGGCCGACATAAAAACGTCTGCTGGCATCATTCGAAGATCATTTCCGAAAATATGCCCACTTCTCCACAGCGAGCACGAAGTTGAAGCAGAGCTTTCAAAGAGGGGCGGCATGTCGACGACAGCGACACCACGCGGCTGTGCGCCACAATAAGCGCGCGTTCGTTCGGCCCGCGCCGATCATCATTGTAAAACCAGTTGGCAATAAACTATCAAACTGTGCGCACGCATTTTATTCGCCTCCATAACGACTCCTTGGTGCCACCATATAGCACCCTGGGTCGCATACAGTACCTGTTACTCTAATTTATATCTCCTTTGTGCATTTATTTTATTGTTCCTTTACATTTCCTTTCACTCTATTTGGCGTTAAAACTTGTAATGATGAAACCAATCTAAGTCGTCGCTTGTAATAAATGAAATATCCGGGCTAATGGATAATGTACAGTACGCATTTAAAGTAAAGATCCACGTTGGTGGTAAAGTATGTAGATACAGTAACTTAAACATTAAATCCACCAAAGTTCAATAAAGTTTTACATTTGAAACATCAAGTTGACGGGAAGTCCGTTACGTTAGTTATAAATAACAGTATCAACAGTTTAAGGCTCGGTACTCATAAATAATGCCTTATCGAAGACTGGGCGCATGCACCGCGGCTTGTTAACACGTGTCTGAAGTATCGATAACGCCTGATCGATCGACGTTTTCGCAGCGAAAGTCCAAGTAGTAAACACGCCTATTAAACCCTTTCGCACTTTATGCTATTTATGCTACTAGAAATTACAGAAATGGAGAAATTTGCTTTAAATAATAATATCTTCAGAATATTGGTCACGATTGGCTCCAAATACCGAAAATGCATTAATGTAGTACGTATATGCAATTGTTAGTATGTTTTTCTAACTAATTGAAAGTTGGGTTTAGGTTATGTCAACATTCATAGCGGAGACAACAGGGGCTAAAGTGAAATGCCAATCGTCAGTTGTCACTCGATCGAATCGACAACCATATGTATGGAATTTGACGTGACAGTGAAACGTCCCATAACCCATAAAATCAACTTTAGCCCCTGTTGTCTCTTGCAGACATTTCTGCATGGTATTTCGCTCAAAGACCGCGTCCTATCTTTACATTATTTAAGAAGTGGGCCGGACTACTGTAAAAAGAAACCATAACATAAAAAAGTATTCTAAAACATTCTAAATGTCGCCCAATTAATCATCTCTTTTCAATAGATACAATTTCTTTTGAAGCTAATACGCCTCTTAGATTAGACGATAGAAAATCATTGTTGCACACAATGAATTGATCATTAGTCCCTTTAACTAAGCTATACATACTTACTAGCTGTTGCCAGCAACTTCGTATGCGGATCACTCATAGTATGTGTTTAATTTGAGAATTTTTATACTTGCATTGACCATTAAGGAGTGTATGTGGAGTCACGATAGCGGATAGAATGAGGAATAGTGTTGTGCGCGATAGATGTGGTTTGAAAGATGATGTAGTGACGAGGATTGAGAAAGGAATGCTTCGACGGTTTGGGCACTTGGAAAGGATGAGTGAAAGGAGATTGACGAAAGGAATATATAAATCTGATGTGAATGGATGCGTTAAACAAGGCAGATCCAGAAGGGTGTTTTCCGATCAAATCGGAGACATCCTTATGAAAGCAGGGCTGCCTAGTGCCCATAACCGTCGGGCGTGCATGAAGAGAATTGTGGATGTGAGGGAAGCGAGGGTGTTGTGTCAGGGTCGCGGCAAGTGGCGATCCGTTGTCTCTGCCTATCCCTGTGGGAAAAAGGCGTGACAATCGTATTGTATTGACCAAAGTACAAATAACAAATTTTGTAGTACCGGAAACCTCTCAAAATTTAAACAAGAGTGTCATGCTCGTCTACGAACCATCGTCTACCAACTCCGCTAATTTTATCATGGGGATAAGCCTTATATTATCATTAACAATCTGTTTCATTAAAATATCGTTTATCCACTCACTATCCATGGCTTCGGGCAGACTGGGAGCTGCCGTTTCTATTGCCCCCTTCGGCAGTCCTACTTTCAATTCTTTATCACGTCCATTTTCCCCAGAGTATATCTAGATATTTCAATTGATCTATGACTAGAATTTAACTTTAACCTAGAACTATGAAATTAGAGTAGTCAATAAATACTTACATGTATATAGGCACAATGCCTAGGCCCCAACAACAACAACAAGTTACACACTTTAGAATTACTTTCGGATTAATTTTTTTTATTGTTGTTTATACCTATAAATAATAAATAAAATTACAGGATGTAACCTTTACCACGTGTTAAATTAAGTTATTGCAAGCTAATTTTTCAAAGCTTCTGTTTTTAACTGACATGTATATAATAATGATTTTTAACAAACAGCAATGGACGCGTAATATTGTTAAACAAGCGCCTTCGCCCCCCTCGCGAGACCGTCAGGATACCAGTTGTTTATCAAGCGTTGCATTGACATTGCCTGTGTTTGACAACGATATTTTGTGTTTAATACATAATGGTATAATCTTAAATAAGAATAATTTTAAAAAATATCGCAATTAAAAAAAGCTTGGAACACAATACTATGTACACTTCTGGTTCACGGAATGTCGTGTACACTCTTTATACCTACTACAATGAAGGTAAGAATGATTTTAACCACATAGTGCGAAATATTACGTCTTTTAATTAAATATTGGTGGGTAAGAAGATGGCTATGGCTATCAGCATAGTCTACCGTACCAGGATAATATAACCACTTTTAAGTGCAACACTCGGGAAGCGACCTACTCGCATTTTAAGATCACCTGCCCACCTGGAAGCCCACATTTGTCTCCTCAAACCGGTATAGCAGAGGCAACTGCTGACATTTGTCTGTGATAGAATCTGTCTACGCTTACGGTTCAGCTAGGACTACTATAAAAATATATTTAGCATCTTTATTTACTAACCTATAAAAACATCTCAGACAAAAAGTAAACAAAGAAATAAAAATAATCAGCAGCTAGAAGAGTAAATTATAGAAAAACGACGCCTCGAAAGTTGCGTTCCATTTTACATCGAAGGCGTTCAATTGAAACGTACCATAACGGCATTTTAACTAGACTCCATTGTCATTGAGCGGTGTGCTCTTGTGAAACGAAATACTACAGTTTCAATACAATTTAGAATCGATTTCTCTATTATAAAAAGTGTTAAAAAGATTGATTGTCAACTATGAAACTTTCCGAATGGAAGAGCTCAAAAAACTGGAACGTGAAGTCCACTTAAAATGCTGTTATTGAAAATAGTTTTTGTGTTAAAAGTTTTATGAAGTAAATTGTTTTTTTCTTCTTCAATTAAATAGGTTTTTAAAGAAACTTGGGCATTTTCATTTACATTTAACTTGGTGCAAAAATAAACGAGATGTATTAATTGTGGAGTATAGGGGAGGGGAGAGAATAGGGGTAATAAGACAGTTAGGTCTCGAATTGATTTCATGAGCTTGTATCTCCTTGAATTTTAATGGTAGATTAATATGCATTAAGTTTGGGATGAAATAAATCAAAATAGAAGAACGTGGTTTTCATTTTTCCTCCAAACCTCCGCTAAAAGTTTTAGTCAAGTTTCCACTACACTAAAGCTATTTTTTGATTTGACTAGGACTTGACCTGACTGTTTCGTGTGACCAATGAATGATGGGTGATCCAGAGTATTAACTTAATGAAATAGGTATAATTTTAATACGTTTGATAATCACCTGCATGCCGAGCTACAATAATAAAAAAAAAGTTTTTTATTGTAGTTTGGTATGTGATGATTGTCTGTTGAAAAGCTAGAGCATGGTCCATAAACTATTGATACATTTCTACAGGTAGTCGCCTCCGCTATGCCGACTTAATGAGACGAATGTGCACTCTCATTTTACCTGTCTACTTCCAAACTGATAACGATACACGAGAAGGTCTCTCACTTCACGGATGTTACATTCAAAACTGCACGAGTATAAAGTCGGGAGATTTATCCTGCGAAATTTTATCATGTTTTTTTAATTCACGATCAACGACACATATTTCTTTCATCGGCTATTAACACTGAAACTAATGACTATTAAATATGCTCCAATGGATAGTAGGTTTTAAATCACATTATTTGATTGGAAGGTTAATAATTATTAGAAATTATGTTCGTATATACAGAACACGTTAATTGACATGTTGCATCGTCATTGATGATTCAGCAAAGATATATCAAAATGTGTAATGAAATTATAACGCAAACTCACTAATGTCACAGTTAAAGATTGATTACTAATTAAACACGTCGCGTAAGTAAGGTGAAATCATAAAATTAACAGTTTTCTAAAGTGCTGCGTCGTTATTTGCTCTAAATCAGACCGCGACGCGTTTACGACATATGAGCGATTTTGAAAACAAATGTTTTAAAGACTAGTGGTGGTTTTAAAGACTAGCAGACTAATGATGGTTGTTAGTACATTTTGACGTCCTAGTGTAATTTAGAAGTAGCCGTAGTAAGCCGACATTTCGGAGGCGACTGCTGTCTGCAGAAAATTTTCCGTCCATGGACCGCACTCTCTCTTAGCATCCATCAGACGGAGTATGCTATGCCGAGCTACTATAAAAACAAAAAACTTGTGGGGCTACTAGAGTATTCTACGAGTAAACTTTTCAGTCAGATCTCATTAGAAAGTGACAGAAGGGAAGTCTAGTCTAAAAGTAGAGAAGAATAGTCTCTCCAGCTAGTAAAAAATAGGGTTGCGTACACAAGAAAATATTTAAACACCTAATTTCACCAACTCTGCAAAATAATGACTTATATTCTCACAGCGTAGTTATCTTTTGAAATATCTTAAGACCCAAGAAATCGTAATATTTTACTAATGAATCTTAAACTTTGTTTCAATGTCATTTTAACAATAAATAGTTCTATCCAAAGCTTCTGTATACCCTTAGTCTATGTCTAATGTTTCAGAGTTTTAAACTTTATTCACAAATAATCTATAAAAGAACAAGGATAACTTTAAACATAATATCTGTCCGCAATTTTCGTGTTTATTTGCCAAGGTTATTATATATAGTCTTAATTTAAAGTAAATAAAAAAGTTTAGGTTTCACGTGTAGATCTATGTGTCACTCATACTTTATCTTCTAGATTTTTCTACAAATAATATAGAGTATGGGGCTGTCGACCAATAGAAATCGGTTTATAATGTTTACACCCAGTTGGTTTTAATAAGGGTATTTTCAGACATACAATCTCACTAAATAATTTTACTCGACAACGGGTAATATTTACTTTGTGTGCAACAATACTTACAAGATCGAATCTGTTTTTGGGTTTGAAGCCAGGTTGGAGAGATATCGCTACGCCGTGAAAACGCATTATACTTGTCGCTTTTACTCAGCCGAGTAAATTGACGATATGTCAACACTCCGTCTGATGTAAAGCTAGATTGCTATCAATGAATGGAAGCAACTGCTACTACTGAGAAATGTCCACAGACAGCAATGGCCTCCTAGGAGACGAGTATGCAACATCTAGACAGTGCACAAGTTTACTCGATCGGGTAAAATTGTATGTCTAGAAATATCCTGGCTGGCTAG
Source organism: Tinea pellionella (assembly GCA_948150575.1). NCBI lineage: Eukaryota > Metazoa > Arthropoda > Insecta > Lepidoptera > Tineidae > Tinea > Tinea pellionella. Next base: position 2,077,551 of record OX411246.1, read on the forward strand.
AACATCAGCTCTCTGTGATGTTAGACAATTATTTTCTAAAGTGATACAGCGTTACTTCTGTTGATAGTACCTACATAATTATAATATCTTTATTGTTAAACCTCAATGACGAATGCAATTATGGTTTTGAACTAGGTTACACGCTACATAATTTCGTAGTAATCAAGTAAATGTACCGAGTACGTATTCAAAGTGATTCTAAAAAAACACTATTAAAGTTGAACATGCTCTAAATATTTTGCTTTCTAATGCTCTAAGATGGATGTCAGACAATTTTGTTTAACTATAATTTTGATTTACTAAACACAATTATGGTTATACATATTTTTTTTTATTGATTACATTTAAAAATCTTAAATGCCTAAGTATTGTTATTTTAATTATTCTTTTCTTATGACCTATTAATATTATTATTTTTTTATTAAGAACAACAGTAACGCCAACGTACTTTTTTGAAAATGTTTACTCAGTTACTACTAATACTAACGAGTCTACAGAAACAGAAAAGAAGTTAAACCTACAGGATAAATAGTTTTGCTAAATATGAAAAAAAAAATCGTAAAGTGAGCCATTTTAGAGGCTGCTCTGCCCGGTGAAAACTCATCGATAAAAACATCATTATATTTGTAAAATCATTATAGTTTTCTTAGTTTTTTAAAATTCATTTTATATTAAATGTAATGTGAAAATAATAGGGGGGTTTTTTAGTTTTTAGTTACGTGCTGTCAGTGTCGAAGAAATCATATGGTAGGGGCCTTAACTTTAAAAACAAATACATATGCAATATGTACAGTTACATATACAACTTATATTAAGGAGAATGCCCATTTGCCTAAGAGAAATGGGCCCACAATTTTTTTTCGAGTTTGTCGATGATTTATAGTTAATTTTGTAGAAAAATAAATCTATGAGGTTATTATTCTTTATTTTTGCTTTAATAATTATTGATGATATATGTTTTTGTATAATCATCGTCTATAGATTGGTAAATTATGTGTTAATATAATTAAAATACAATAATAGAAAAAAACTAGCTGTTGGGTAAAAGCCGCGGGCGCAAGCGGCCCGCGGAGGCCCTGTTTTGTCGTAAAACGGATTAGATCGAATAGATTTAAGGGTAGTTTTGAAAAAAAATTTGCTCGCCATCTAAAAGAGTTTACCTTTCTAAACAATATTGGTCTTGACACGGTAACGCTAACGTATGTACTTTTTGAGTAATAGCGATTTTAGAAAATTAAAAAAAAAATAATAATAATAATAGCGCACAATATTGAACAATATTGGTCTTTTTTGGAAAATTAAAAAAAAAACAAAAATTTTAAAAATATAGTGCTGGTCATACTGAACAAAATTGGTCTTTACACGGTGACGCTAACGTATATACTTTTCGAGTAATAGCGACTTTAGAAAATTAAAAAAAAAACAAAAATTGAAAAAAAAAAAAGTGCTGGTCATACTGAACAATATTGGTATTTACACGGTTACGCTAACGTATGTACTTTTTAAGTAATAGCGATTTTAGAAAATTAAAAAAGAAAAACAAATTAAAAAAATAAGTAGTGCTGGTCATACTGAACAATATTGGTCTTTACACGGTTACGCTAACGTATGTACTTTTTGAGTAATAGCGATTTTAGAAAATTAAAAAAAAAATTTAAAAAAAAGTAGTGTAGGCCACACTGAACAAAATTGCCCTTTACACGGTGACGCTAACGTATGTACTTTTTGAGTAATAGCGATTTTAGAAAATAAAAAATAAAAAATAAAAAAAAAATACAAATAGTGCTGGTCATACTGAACATATTGGTCTTAACACGGTGACGCTAACGTGTCTACTTTTCGAGATATGAAGATTTTAAAAAATTAAAAAAAAAACAAAAATAAAAATATAAAAAAATAGTGCTGGTCATACTGAACAATATTGGTCTTTACACGGTTACGCTAACGTATGTACTTTTTGAGTAATAGCGATTTTAGAAAATTAAAAAAAAAAAGGTAGTGCTGGTCACACTGAACAATATTGGTCTTTACACGGTGACGCTAACGTATGTACTTTTTGAGATAAGGCGATTTTGAAAAAATTAAAAAAAAAATTTAAAAAATAAAATGAAAAACAAATAGTGCTGGTCACACTGAACAAAATTGTTCTTTACATGGTTACTCTGACGTATCTACTTCTTGAGATATTTTAAAAAAGCCTGCCGCGCGGAGCAAATTTGATGTTCACGCGGCCGCGCTCATCGTCCGACTGACCGAGGTAAAGCCGTTTCGATCGTTCGTCCCGAAAATGCGTCGTTATATTTTCATTGCGCGCTCTGAACGGGCGGAACATAGAGAGCGCGAGCCCCGACGAGCGATCGACGCGGATGCTGTTAGGCCACGCCCACCGCCATGCTCCGTTTCATATTGGCGTACCGGCGGGAAAAGGATATAAATACGATCGAGGAAAAATTTTTTTTGAGCAATTTTGAAAAAAAAAGTATCGTTTTCGAAATTAGAGGGCATTCCCTACAACGTTTGTTCCGGCACTTTTGCCTCATCTCTTTCCGTTTCCGAGATATCGCTACCACTTCCGGTCCAGAATCGACTTCCGGTCAAAGTCGTATTTTTCTCGACGGTTTTGGGATGCCCTCTATACGACTCAAAAAACCGCTACCCTCCACTATACCGGCAAGTGCGAAATAATATATGTCAGTGAGTGAGTGAGTGAGTGAGTGAGTGAGTGAGTGAGTGGTATTGCAGCTATATATTAGTACTAGCTGTTGGGTAAAAGCCGCGGGCGCAAGCGGCCCGCGGAGGCCCTTTTTGTCGTAAAACGTATTAGATCGAATAGATTTTAGGCAGTTTTGAAAATATTTAGCTCGCCATCTAAAAGCGTTTACGTTTCTGAACAAAATTGGTCTTTACACGGTGACGCTAACGTATCTACTTTTCGAGATATGGCGATTTTAAAAAATTTAAAAAAAAACAAAATTAAAAAAAAATTAGTGCTGGTCATACTGAACAAAATTGGTCTTTACACGGTGACGCTAACGTATCTACTTTTCGAGATATGGCGATTTTAAAAAATTAAAAAAAAAAAAATTAAAAAAAAAGTAGTGCTGGTCATACTGAACAATATTGGTCTTTACACGGTGACGCTAACGTATGTACTTTTTGAGTAATAGCTATTTTAGAAAATTAAAAAAAAAAAAGCAAATAGTGCTGGTCATACTGAACAATATTGATCTTTACACGGTGACGCTAACGTATCTACTTTTCGAGATATGAAGATTTTAAAAAATTAAAAAAAAAAAAACAAAAATTTAAAAAAAAAAGTGCTGGTCATACTGAACAAAATTGGTCTTTACACGGTGACGCTAACGTATCAACTTTTCGAGATATGGCGATTTTAAAAAATTAAAAAAAAAAACAAAAATTTAAAAAAAAAATAGTGCTGGTCATACTGAACAATATTGGTCTTTACACGGTGACGCTAACGTATCTACTTTTCGAGATATGAAGATTTTAAAAAATTAAAAAAAAAAACTAAAACAAAAATTTTAAAAAATAGTGCTGGTCACACTGAACAAAATTGTTCTTTACATGGTTACTCTGACGTATCTACTTCTTGAGATATTTAAAAGAAAGCCCGCCGCGCGGAGCAAATTCGATGTTCACGCGGCCGCGCTCACCGTCCGACTGACCGAGGTAAAGCCGTTTCGATCGTTCGTCCCGAAAATGCCTCGTCGCGGATGCTGTTAGGCCACGCCCACCGCCATGCTCCGTTTCATATTGGCGTACCGGCGGGAAAAGGATATAAATACGATCGAGGAAAAATTTTTTTTGCCCGATTTTGAAAATTTTTTTTTTGATTTCGGCATAAGACGACATTCTCTACAACTTTCTCTACGGGGTGACTGCCCCGACTCGCCCCGTTTCCGAGATATCGCTACCACTTCCGGTCCAGAATCGACTTCCGGTCAAAGTCGTATTTTTCTCGACGGTTTTGGGACGTCCTCTATACGACTCAAAAAACCGCTACCCTCCACTATACCGGCAAGTACGAAATAATTGATGTCAGTGAGTGAGTGAGTCAGTGGTATTGCAGCTATATATTATATAACTAGCTGTTGGGTAAAGACCGCGGGCGCAAGCGGCCCGCGGAGGCCCTTTTTGTCGTAAAACGTATTAGATCGAATAGATTTTAGGGCAGTTTTGAAAATATTTAGCTCGCCATCTAAAGGCGTTTAAGTTTCTGAACAAAATTGACCTTTACACGGTTACGCTAACGTATGTACTTTTTGAGAAATAGCGATTTTAGAAAATAAAATAAAAAAGTAGTGCTGGTCATACTGAACAATATTGGTCTTTACACGGTGACGCTAACGTATGTACTTTTTGAGTAATAGCGATTTTAGAAAATTAAAAAAAAAACAAAAATTAAAAAAAAAGTAGTGCTGGTCATACTGAACTATATTGGTCTTCACACGGTGACGCTAACGTATCTACTTTTCGAGATTTGATGATTTTAAAAGATTGAAAAAAAAAATTAAAAAAAGAATAGTGCTGGTCATACTGAACAATATTGGTCTTTACACGGTTACGTTGACGTATGTACTTTTTGAGTAATAGCGATTTTAGAAAATTAAAAAAAAAAAACAAAATTAAAAAAAAGTAGTGCTGGTCATACTGAACAATATTGGTCTTTACACGGTTACGTTAACGTATGTACTTTTTGAGTAATAGCGATTTTAGAAAATTAAAAAAAAAAGAAGTGCTGGTCATACTGAACAATATTGGTCTTTACACGGTGACGCTAACGTATGTACTTTTTGAGATACGGCGATTTAAAAAAAATTGAAAAAAAAATAAAAAAACAAATAGTGCTGGTCATACTGAACAAAATTGTTCTTTACATGGTTACTCTGACGTATCTACTTCTTGAGATATTTTTAAAAAGCCTGCCGCGCGGAGCAAATTTGATGTTCACGCGGCCGCGCTCACCGTCCGACTGACCGAGGTAAAGCCGTTTCGATCGTTCGTCCCGAAAATGCGTCGTTATATTTTCATTGCGCGCTCTGAACGGGCGGAACATAGAGAGCGCGAGCCCCGACGAGCGATCGACGCGGATGCTGTTAGGCCACGCCCACCGCCATGCTCCGTTTCATATTGGCGTACCGGCGGGAAAAGGATATAAATACGATCGAGGAAAAATTTTTTTTGAGCAATTTTGAAAAAAAAAGTATCGTTTTCGAAATTAGAGGGCATTCCCTACAACGTTTGTTCCGGCACTTTTGCCTCATCTCTTTCCGTTTCCGAGATATCGCTACCACTTCCGGTCCAGAATCGACTTCCGGTCAAAGTCGTATTTTTCTCGTCGGTTTTGGAACGCCCTCTATACGACTCAAAAAACCGCTACCCTCCACCATACCGGCAAGTGCGAAATAATTGATGTCAATAGATCAGTGAGTGAGTGAGTGAGTGAGTGGTATTGCAGCTATATATTAGTACTAGCTGTTGGGTAAAGGCCGCGGGCGCAAGCGGCCCGCGGAGGCCCTTTTTGTCGTAAAACGTATTAGATCGAATAGATTTTAGGCAGTTTTGAAAATATTTAGCTCGCCATCTAAAAGCGTTTACTGAACAAAATTGGTCTTTACACGGTGACGCTAACGTATCTACCTTTCGAGATATGGCGATTTTTGAAAATTAAAAAAAAAAAATATAAAAAAAAAATTAGTGCTCGTCATACTGAACAAAATTGGTCTTTACACGGTGACGCTAACGTATCTACTTTTCGAGATATGGCGATTTTTGAAAATTAAAAAAAATATATTAAAAAAAAAATTAGTGCTCGTCATACTGAACAAAATTGGTCTTTACACGGTGACGCTAACGTATCTACTTTTCGAGATATGGCGATTTTAAAAAATTTAAAAAAAAACAAAAATTAAAAAAAAAATTAGTGCTGGTCATACTGAACAATATTGGTCTTTACACGGTTACGCTAACGTGTGTACTTTTTCAGTAATAGCGATTTTAGAAAATTAAAAAAAAAAAAATTAAAAAAAAAACAAATAGTGCTGGTCATACTGAACAATATTGGTCTTTACACGGTGACGCTAACGTATGTACTTTTCGAGATATGAATATTTTAAAAAATTAAAAAAAAACATAAACAAAAATTTAAAAAAATAGTGCTGGTCACACTGAACAAAATTGTTCTATACATGGTTACTCTGACGTATCTACTTCTTGAGATATTCGAAAAAAAGTCCGCCGCGCGGAGCAAATTCGATGTTCACGCGGCCGCGCCCACCGTCCGACTGACCGAGGTAAAGCCGTTTCGATCGTTCGTCCCGAAAACGCGGCCGTATGCAAACTTTTCTCTCCTCACCTCTCGCTCTCGCCTCATGCACTGACCGATGGAAAAGAGCGAGATGGAAGTATCATCGAGGGCCGACCGATTTGTATGGGAATTTTTTTATTGCCCGATCTTGAAAATTTTTTTTTTGATTTCGCCATAAGACGACATTCTCTACAACTTTCTCTACGGGGTGACTGCCCCGACTCGCCCCGTTTCCGAGATATCGCTACCACTTCCGGTCCAGAATCGACTTCCGGTCAAAGTCGTATTTTTCTCGACGGTTTTGGGACGCCCTCTATACACCCCGAAAATTTCACCCCCGCACCCCTTCGGCAAGTACTAAATAATTGATGTCAGTCAGTGAGTGAGTGAGTGAGAGAGTGAGTGGTATTGCAGCTATATATTAGTATAATAATAATAATAAGATATTATTTTAGAATACCAAACTATTAGGTATCAAGTGGGCCCAAAAATGGGCATTCTCCTTTCTGTATAAATCGTACGCGTCTATAGCGCGACGCCTGGTTTGTTCCTGCATCTTCATTCTTCATTGAATTCGTTGAAACGCCCATCGCTAGAGATGCCACTAAGAAATCACGGGATGCCAAATAAGACCCGTGAATTCTTCCAGTGCCATTGCCTGCGAATGGTGCGGTATCTTCTTTTCTTCTTTATTCACTATTCTTTCTTCATTGCTTATCTATTCCGTTAATACTAACTATCAATTATCGTTTTTTGTTTTGAACAAAATGAGAATTTTATAGAAAAAACACATGACAACCTGACTTGAAGATGGGGTTCGAACCCACGACCTCCGCTATGTGCGCGGGCGTGTTGATCACTAATAATAATAAGCTACAGCGTCGGCAGGCCTTCCAATTGCTGAGAAGACGCCATACTATTTTTTGTTTTAATCACAATCAAGCTATCTAGGTTACTCTTACAAATAAATATATAAGTGTATAGAAGCTTATAGGTCTATAATTATGCACATAATATATCATACAATGTATTAATTTAGAGACACTACCAGGCGTGCTCTCCTATATATTGAATACTTGAATCAACCAGCCCTAGGTTTCGGATGAGGAACGCTCCGTTATCTCCGTTAAAATGTAGCGGTTAACAACGGGCCGGTATTTCATCAAGTTTCTAATAGCATTTGACACTTAAATCTGCGATCGTTAAAACTTGCATCTTCTATAAAATGCAATTTTATTACGAAAGCTTCGTCTATTACGCCGGCGCTACACGCTGCCCTAGCCGAATAGCAAACCATCCTGATCAAACTGATCAAGCTTTAGCTTGGTATGGGAGCTTACCGGCTGACCAAGCCAAGAACGACCGCCCATTCGTTGACGTTGGTTATGGCTGAACCAGCACGTAGCGCCGGCTACAGGCTAACCACCATTAGCCTTTCTTAATAGAAATGCTAATTCTGTATCACACTAGATTAAATCCCGAGGATTCTAATGTTTTGGGTTAGATTTAGGTTTGAATTAGACGAAAGATTTATACGTTTTGACGGAAAACTTGGGACATTCGGTGAGTTGATTTTCAGACTCGCCGTTTCCGCTCGGTCCGCCGCGCCACCTCGGACCTCCGCTGTGTACAGTCTGGATGCTAACGCGTAACTAGGCTCCGAGTTGCTTCGTATACGTCGAGTGTAACACCGCGAGGTTCTAGTCGGTATGCCAACGCTGAAGAGAGTTTGACATAACCCTGGCATCTTGGTCCTTCCAGGAATTTCCCCATGTAAAAAAAGGTTTGGGCTCGATTTAATTTGAGATAAATTAGTTTTAGTCACCTGCATTATGCCGGCTTAAATAAATGGATAAATGTATTTCGTAATAATTAATACAGCTGAAAGATTCAATAAATTGCTACAAGACTTCATATCGGGGAATTAATAAAATAAAATGTCTCACTTAGAAATGAACATCTGCGAGTTATCTTTTGATCTAACCATAATAAAATAGCAAAACTGGACCGCTAACGAAATCTATAAAAGCATCTCTGCTGGTACGTCTATAATTGTGATTAGCTTCTACCTTGATATTTATTTAATAATACACTTAGATTTCCGCTGACAAGCACAACTGTTGATTGCGGATCGCTAGATATAGGTAACTAGAGATGGATGGAAATGCAATAAAAATCTCAGAATGAGAACTGTATTTATTGAAATTATTATAACTTATCATGTACTGTAATATTTTTTTTATATTTAAAATCAATGACAAAAAAATATGGTATTTCCGGTCTGGTTTAATCTATATTTCTTCAATATAATATAAATAGTACACAAAATATTATATTTCAGTGTATCACTGAATCAAACAATATTTGTAAAGTTATAAAGTTGTGGAATAAATTGAATTTACCTTCGTCCTTTTTTACTTTTTCCATAAAAGTCTTTTTTTATAGCTAATTCGAAAAATACTATGTTCAGAAGAAAAAATATTGGCAACCCCAAAAGACTTTAATTTGTTTTAGCCAAATGGCAAACATTTATAAAAAGTAATAATGAGTAATTTTAACGATTCTATCAAATAAACCGACGCAGTAGCTAACACATTAAACCAGGTCTCCGAAACAGCAAATAGAAACAATATTAATTGCAACAATTATTGAATTTATCGTCAATACAGAGCTTAATTGTTTTCTCCTCGCACGTAAATCCAACCCGCGATACAAGCCGCGATAGTAACCATTCCTATGGAGCGAAAATTAACAACGTTCATTAAAGTAATTTATATTCTGTTTAATTCGATTCCATGAGAATATCCTATCTCTTCGGCTACGTTTACATGCGTTTACAATTATTTCACGTATGGACGAGTTTGTCGAATAAAAGTATCTCCGTGGAAGTATGTGTGGATAAGACACATTTTCCTCTGAACAAAAACGGAATTACGACCGAATTCGTCAAATCTTAGGGCATCTACAAAAATCTATTATAATGAGCGTCGTGTAAACGTAGCTTTAGTTATTAGCTCCTCGCGTCCGGGAAAAGAGCCGATAGATTTCGCAAGCTGCAGTCATGCTGAGATTTAATGCTCTGCTTACGAAGAAAGACTCACGACTGTAACTGCGAGTCTGTAGGTTAAACCATTGCGTTTGCGTTCAAATACAACGAGAAACTGAAAGAAGATACTATAAAATATCGATAGGGTTGCCACTAATACGGATTTCGTCTACTTATTTAGCCATGTTTACAGAACCATAGTTACAAAATCTATACAAAAATTAGGAACTAGGAAAGAACAAGAGAAGAATAACGAAAGATAATGACAGTGCGAAAGTGGATAGTCGATTGGACAAGGTTAACTGTTCTAATAATGACAGATGAGATCTCTCAATCGACGTGCATGCTTGCAAAGAATAATGGAAAGAATAAGAATAACCTACCTCTATTTCTAATATATTAATATATTTCTAAATCCGAAATGCTCCAAAACTTTCCTAATAAAATAAATAATAACAAAAGTTGTAAAGCGAATGTCGCGCCAACCCTAACCTAAACGCGAAACGTAAAGTTTACCGAGTCAGTACGGTGGGAAAAGAAATTGTAAGTCAATTGAATAGTAATAACTAAGTACGAATTTGCATTGTCCAGACGAGTTGTCTTAGATCTTTATAAATAGATCTGCTGCGTTCATAAATAACTATTTGTGATTGGCTGTATTGTTAGTTAGGCTCGGAGATAAATCAGTAATAGGTATTGAATAACACTCAGATTAACACCTACGATTTGATTACTAACTAGCAGAGTTATTATAAGAGGTGTAGGCAGAATGATGATAGTCTACTTTCCTGGGGCAGTACCACATACCACGACTTTCAAGTGTACCTAAACCCCCGCAAACCTTGCTTGTCAGCCTAGGTGGTGCACACTCTGCTCAAGCCGACATAGCGGAGGCGACATCTGTGCCGCACTCTAGTTTTAATTAAGGTGGTAACTATCCTAATGGTTATTCTTTTCGGTTTCTTTCTTTAGATCCCGGAGCTATGTTTCTATTTACGCGGGTTCGATCCTTATCATCGGAGCGGGACCAATGAAAACTTTACTTTTAATTACTTATAATTTTTTTGTAGATATGATTGAATTTACTTATAAAACCTTATTATACTTTAAGTAACGTTTATGTTACTTTTTAACCAGAAAACAATAAATTAGAAAACAAAACTTTACGTTGACGTACAAAACAAACACAATTATAGACCAGGAGCCGACTGTCAATAAAGCACTCTAACCCGTTGTAATCATATTTAATGCGAGACTAAAAGGTATTGCCACTGGGCGGTTTCTAAACATAAATAATGTTTACAGGCTGCAGACAGCCCATGTTTGATGAAGTGTCCTTAACCTCCCCCCGACCCCTTCTCCCAGACTGACGTGAATTGCGAATTAAAGCAACTATAAGGTTTTATTACTTTTCTAAATGAAATAAATTCGCGGTTAATGTTTTTAAATTGATCAGTATTTTGTAAAAATTATAAAATTGTGAATGTGACCATTTACATACCACAACCCTAGATGAAAACCTAAATAAAAAGAAAACTGTATATTTTTCTTTAAATTAGGCAAAATACTTATACATAATATAATACAAAAAATTAAAAAGTGGTAGGCAGATTGATTATGGTTAATCGCCCAATCTGTCGTCCTGGGGTAGTACCACCACTTTCGAATGAAACACCCGTGAAGTGACTTTGTCGCGTTTCGGGAATAGTTTGAAAGTAGCCAGGTATAGCGAGGAGAGTGTGCACTGTCAATAGATGGTACATGCTCGTCTCCTCAAGCCGGCATAGTGGAGGCGACTGCTGCCCGCACAGGTTTCTCTGTAGTAGCAGTTGTTTCCATTCATGGACCGCACTCTAGCTTTACATCAGGCGGAGTGTTGTCACATGTCGAGCTACAATAAAAAAAAAATACAGAATTTTTACAAATAAAGGTTTTGTAGTATAAGTTTCGAAGTTGTCATCCGTAAATCCGTATTTTTTAAAAAAGCTTTCGATTTAGGGATACGGCTGGACTTTTAGCTATGGTTTAACTCGAGACTAATTTTCATCTTAGCATAATTTTAGTTAAACTAAATTATTTTGGTGAATAATAAATCAACTTTCTTAAGAGAACTCCACGATTGATTATTCTGTCTCGATTCGCGTAATTTATTCATAAACTATATTTTATTAGGATACGGTGATTAATAAAATACTGAACAAGAAAATAAATTAATAAACGCTTCAAAATACGACTTAAAATTAAGTAGTAATTAAGTGTATCAATATTGGTGTCATATCTCACATAAAACATAGCTGGAGACACAAAGATCCATTAAAAGCGTCCACATAGTATTTTAAAATAAGATATAGCATTTAAATGTTTACTAAATGAAACGAAGGCTGTGGGTGTCGCGGTACAGTCATAGCATAGCTACTGTGCTCGCTCTCTTGGTTAATTAATTTGTGCACAAATACCACCTGCGGCGATATAGACTTTAAAATATATTTACAAATATAAATTTACGGTTTTACTGTTGTCGAATAAAGGTCGGTATATTTTGTATGTTTTTTAAATATTTTTTTTGATATTTCATGTAAGTAATTTATAGTTGGGTACTATTACCAAAATCTGTGGTCTGCCTGAGAATCTGGGCTTGCTAATTGCCCGTATTCAAATCTCCCAAAAATCTGGCTGTTACTAATGCAACTTTGTTGTGTACTTTAGGATTTTAATAACTATAACTATAGTTTAATATATGCAGTATAAAGATAATTGCAGGTGGAGAGTGCACGCTTCTCTCGCTATACCCGGATAATCTCAAGCCGATTTCGAAACCAACATCAAATAAAGTTACATTGTTACCGCTAGGCCACGGTCGCGGTAAATATATAAAAATAAATATAAAATATTAATATTATTATAATTTGCGAGAAGTTATGCATAAGATTTCAGAGTAAGTGAAAATTTATATGCTGAATAAATTAGACCTTGGATCCTGGACTATAAAATGCAGTTGACGTTGCATTTAGCATTCATTGATTTAGAGATAGTTTCAGAGATTATAGATAACATTTTCTATTACACAAAATAATAAATTTTATTTATGTAATAGGAGAAATAACTGTTTGAAAAATAATCGAATTGGCTGCAGAAAATTTAAAGATATCTGAAGTGAAGTTTTTTTATTTATTCTTTTAAGTTTTTATTAAACTAATGCTTGTACAATTAATTTTTAAACTTACAGTTAAAAATATATACGAGTATTGAACCACGTCCCGCTGGGTGTCCATGAGCTAATTGCTACCATAAAAAAATAGCCTCCGCTATGCCGGCTTGATAAGACTAGTCCAAGTTGACAGAGCAGACACATCCCATTATACCTGGCAGGAATTATGTGTGTGTACAATTTAAGGTTATAAATAATAAACTAAATAAATATATAAATATATAACAAAACATTTAAGGAAAGGCTAATCTTAAAGCAATTTGTTCGCGGTTAAACTAATAATCGTGGCTTAGAATGTGGTTTGACCAATGCCGTGGGAAGAAAACGTGTTACTAATACAACACAAAACATACGTCAACGCCCTGACTACATCTCCAAATTACAATAACTTTTAATACCAACTCATATGCAACTATTCCGCCTAACCTTAAACTAGTGTCGTCCATGAAAGAAACAACTGCTGCCACAGATAAATTTCTAGATTCTGCAGTCGCTTCCATACGTTTATACCAATCATAATTTGAAGCACATACTCGTAGATCAGATTAAAATTTTATTACAAGAACCTCAGGCTGTCTATAGTTCTATACAATACTTTAATAACTTAATTTCAAACGCCATTACTTTAATTAGACTTACTTTCATATTACATAATAAAAATATATATATCGTAGATTATAAATAAGTTTGATAAAGGAGAATGCCCATTCGCCTAAGAAAAATGGGCCCACAATTTATTTTTCTCGAGTTTGTCGATGATTTTTACTTTATTTTGTAGAAAAATTTTACATTCCTTATTACCAATCGGTTTTAATTTTTTCACCTAAGTTATTATTTTTATTTTATTTTTTATTTTATTTTTTTTTATTTATACAGGGATGAATTTTTCAAGTGGGCTTTCATGGCCAAATCCTAAACTATAAGAGATATCAAAAAATGCTGAAAGGAGTCTCGATGCCGATTTTCATGAAAACTAAAACTGCATTATTAGATTTTTGATAAATCCATTTTCCCGGCCAGGAATCAAACCTGTTGATTTTGAAGAAAAAAAAAACACGCTGTATTATTGCACCATCTGATAGTGTTCCTGATAAGGATCAAATTCTGGGAAGTAATGATATACGGCAAACCAAAGAAAAGTGTTGATTTTTAACAAATTGTCTCTTATTTCCATGTATTTATACATTACCGGTACATTGATTGAAAATCATCATAATGATTTAAAATCTCGCGCTCTTCGAGATTAAATGAAAGGAAAGTCTTGATTTTTAGCAAAATCCTGTTTTTTTTTAACATTAAGTAATTAAATCTTAATGAATCAATTGTTCAAAATGATAGCCATTATTTTCAATACATAGCTGAACTCGACGCCTCAAGGAGTGTACTGCATTACACATCACAAGGTTATTGATTCCATTCAGAATATTCCCTAACGCTAGTTTTAAGTCATCAATTTTATTGTACGTACATTTGTAAATTTCGTTTATGACATGCCCCCAAAGAAAATAATCTAAAGGTGTTAGATCTGGCGACCTAGCCGGCCACAGCACAGGACCTTAAAAATTAATTTATTGTTTTACCTAAGTTTCAATTGTTTTCTTTTTAATCATGGCTTTTAACCTCGAAGAGCGCGAGATTTTAAATCAAAACATAATAAATGTACTAGGTAATGTGTATAAATACATGGAAATAAGAGACAATTTGTTAAAAATCAACACTTTTCTTTGGTTTGGCGTATATCATTACTTTCCAGAATTTAATCCTTATCAGGAACACTATCGGATGGTGCAAAAATACAGAGTGTTTTTATTTTTTCAAAATCAACAGGTTCGATTCCTGGCGAGGAAAATGGATTTATCAAAAATCTAATAATGCAGTTTTAGTTTTCATCAAAATCGGCATCGAGACTCCTTTCAGCATTTTTTGATATCTCTTATAGTTTAGGATTTCGCCATGAAAGCCCACTTGAAAAATTCACCCTGTATATAATTATTTATAATTATATATAATTAGATGTTTTCTGATGCTATATTTGAGGTTATTATTCTATTAAATGCTATAATAATTGAGGATATCTGTGTTTTTTATATAATTAAACATTGTCTATTGATTGGCAAACGATGTCTTAATATAATTAAAATGTATTAATTAAAAAAATAAGATATTATTTTAGAATATTGTTTTGTTAGCAAACTATTAGGTATCAAGTGGGCCCAAAAATCGGCAGTTTCCTTCGTAGGCGATTTTGCAGCGACGAATGCAAGCGTACGGGCGTATTTCTTTTACTAATCCTCCGCTCTATACGCGAACAAAATTACAATTATCCAAGATTTGAACATCTCTTGATCCAAATAATCGCCTCAAACCGTTAGGCCACGGCCTCTCTTAATGAACGAGTATGGTTCAATTGCACCACATGACTTAACTATTACTTTCACGTTAAAGTAATGGTTAAAATTTAAATTGAGTTGCTTCAGTTTTCACGCTTACTTTAACGCTAACCGTAACCAGCTAATTTAAACGCGTCACGGAATTTTGGAGAGAAAATTAAAACTCTCCTTCGAATTGTTTGCCCACACTCACGCACGTTGTCGAACATTTAATAGTTAATAATCTACTATTATCAAACATTAACGCTCGAAGAAGTTATGGAAAAAAATTCAAGACAGATAAACTAATGTCTCCAGACGGCCGCTGAAAACTAACAAAACTTTATAATACGGTCAGGTACAGATTTTATTGGATGAACAAATCAATATTATAATATTTTATATGAAAACAAATGTGATCGCGTGCGCTTGCACAGGTCACTAGACGCGCCAGTCGAACAGGTTATATTGAATAGACGGTCAGTTATTCTTGTTACGTGATTAATTTACAATTAAAATAATATTGTTTTATTAATGTTTTATGTTCGATACTGTAATTATGGAATGGCAGTAAAATTAGAATATTAAGTATTATTTATATCCCTGCCTATTACATTAGAATGAAAGCAATTAATAATGCATTATTTTGCAGTTGGCCATTAAACGTAATTATTAAAAAAAAGTAATTACTCGTACATTTAAAGGGTAGAACCTGTGAGTAGGTGCGGCATGATACATCTGACGATCTCGGGTTATTGAAGGATATCCGAAGTAATAAAGACTGATGATGCCTGACATCGCCACGATTGTGAGTGTAAGCCCCGACTTAAATAAAAAAAGGACTGGTGATATTCATTACTACAGTCTGCCCGTGAAGTAACTTAGCCACGATTCGGGATTAGCTTAGTTACAATTGTCTTCGTTCATAAACTGCATTCAAGACGGATGCGGTCACATGTTGGACGACTATAAAAACAACATAATTTATCCTAATTTAGGGTCAAGGCATTATTTGTTAATTGCATGGAACATTCATTATTGTAATTAAATGAAAGTGATTTAGAATAACAATTTGTTTTAAATACGTTATAATTAACACCAGAATAGGGGCCAAGGTTGGTGAACAAGCAAGTTTTCAATATTCATAGAGACCCAAAATGGGGTTACCATCCTTTTACGGCCAACGTATAAATACTAACAAGAAATTCCGACATTTCTAAAAAGGTAAAAACGCCTTTTGTGTATAAATAATTGTACTTTAGAACCGTGATATTTATATGATTCGCATTATTATAAAATACTTCAATGATTCTAGTTCATTTCCTAATAAAATATTATAATTTACATACGATCATCGAAGCTGATGCTTAACCATTTTGGATAACAAACGTCTGAGCTCACAGGAGAATAATAAATATCTGAGCTCATATAAGCATAATAAACGACTAAGCGACTTTACTGTAGCCAATTATGGATCTTATGTTTAGATCCATTGTAAGAAGATGATATTGGTAGATTTGAACAGCACAAATAGTCCTTAAGGTGATTCAGCTAACCTATTGCCGATTGTACTTACTCACTGTAATATTTCCTCGATTCTTTTTTCATTGTACGTAATCTGCAACAAAATATATAAAAATTAATAACCTAAATACAGATTTAGTATGAAGATATTAAAATCAATAATCGATTTAAAGTTGTTACTGGTTTTTTTATTATTTATATATTTTTTAAAAATCAAATGCTGGAATTGTATTGTTATTGTTAAATTGTGATAAAAAAAAAATTAAAAAAAATGGTGTTGAACTCATATCTCCCGCTTTGCTCTGTTGATCACATTATTATCTAAAATATACTACGTGATTATTTTTAAAAAATCCTATAAAATAGTATTAAAACATATATCCTCACTTGAGGCTGTATGAGATAATATTTCCAAATAGATTTATAGTGAATTTAAATTTATACAATTATGTGATTAAAAAGCAATTTAACAAGAGTTTTTGTGGCTATTTAAATGTAATAAATTTTGTATGGTTAATGCATTCTCGAATAAATTAGCACTTTATAGAAATTATAAACTAATACGAAATATAGACATTTAATGCCTGATACGCAACTGAGAGACCAAAGTACATAACAAAGTTACATTGGTACTGTCCTAGTTTTTTTTTTTTAGATTTAGACAAAAGGGATATAAATTACAAGCCCACATCTATACAGGGTATAAAAGGACTGAAGAAGGGTTTTTTTGAGATATTTTTTATTTATTTTATATCTTAACAAATACAGGGCAGTGTGTGTTTACATTTACGATAGGCTTAAAGAAAAAACCCTCCAACAATCACACAATATGATTTTAACAGTCGAGGTAAAGAAAAATGAAGCGATCCAATTGGTGAAGATTTCAGTTTTCGCAGCGGAAGCGTAAACTCAGGCCAGCAGCTAATCGTCCGAACCAAACACAACCTATTTTTTTTTAAATTCTTAATAGGTAAATATTTTACATAATAGTATTTAAAAACATTTTAGAATTAACAAATGCTGTAATATCTATCATGATAACAAAAGCCAAGTCAAAACAACACTAACAAAATGGCTGGCATTCCAAAATTATACGGATGTTGAAAATGTATTATTGGTGGTTCAATAAATTTTATGTAATTATAATTAGGTATTTATTTTTGTAGCACATATTGTATATGATTCTTTGTGTATTTGTGATTTGTACGTTTGTCCCCCAATTGGTGAAACCTGACTCCTGAAATACAGTGTATAACTAGTTCAGGAGTCAGTGTAACCGTGTTCTTTGTTATTATTATTAACACT
Source organism: Tinea pellionella (assembly GCA_948150575.1). Classification (NCBI taxonomy): domain Eukaryota; kingdom Metazoa; phylum Arthropoda; class Insecta; order Lepidoptera; family Tineidae; genus Tinea; species Tinea pellionella. Next base: position 2,095,331 of record OX411246.1, read on the forward strand.
AATATAAGTTCAACTATACTAACCTGTGTGTGTAACTTTAAATAGACAAATAAAGATTATTATTATTTTATCATATAAAATAATTCGCGTAGAAATTACATTGATTGAAAAACCCTAAATAGTGTTCCGGAATGAAGACGGCGAAGAAATCTATTTTTTTATACGCTTTTTACAGACTTGACAAGTTCGTTCAATCTTTATTTCAAACACAATAACATGTGATACTTACATAATGATTGTACTTTAAACACACAGGTATATCACGCATGAGTCATGCCCACTGGTTTTACGGCGCTGTCCGGTTTTATGAACTAATACTTTTTTTTATTAAAACCTAAGTATTGTTATATTACATACATATAGGTAGCTAAACACGTGTTTTTTATTATATTGAACCAGATTTAAATCTAGGTATAAAATGTATTTGATAAGTAATGACTGGTAAAGGAGAATTGTCGTACGTACTCGTATTAGGCCAAGCCACTACTACGCGTCTATGACGAAGCGCCTCAGTGGAGACAGTGCACCTTATGCTAGTGTTAGGGTTAAACAAAATCCAGATTATTTTAAAAATAAAGTAGCAACATTTGAACAGGTTATTCAAGTTCATTTCCCGGACGAGGGACAAGATTTTTTTTATAAAAATGTCGCGTAAAACTTTACAAAACATGGCCTACAGGGAACGTCAATCAATAATTAATGTTCACATATATGTCGACAATAACCTACATTTCCTTCAATCTACTATTTGTTTTATTGTAGCGCGAAATATGGCAACACTGCGCTTGATGTTAAGCTAGAGTGCGGTCCATGAACGGAAACCACTGCTACTGCACACAAATATCTACAGGTAGCTGTTAAAGGCGGTATGTCGGTCTGAGAAGAGGAGTGTTTCAACATCCAGATTGACAGTGCTCTTCCAAATTGATCCCGAAACGCGACAAAGTCACTTCACAGGTGTTACTTTCGAAAGTGGTGGTTCTACCTTAGGGCGGCAAACTGGGCTAATAACCATCATTCGTCTATCCACCACTCTTTAAATAGGTACGAGAAACTCTAGGCTTAATACGTTAAAAGATGAAAAATAGAATAAAAAAATATCGAAGACGAATATATCATAACTGATGATAACTTACTCTTTTTTATTGTATTTTGGCATATATGTCAATGAACAGAACAACAGTCGCCTCTGCTATCCCGGCTTAAGGAGACGAATGTGAACTCGTGTGTGTACTGGAGGGATCCAGGGGCCCAACCACAAACCCTCATAGAGATATACAGGGTGTCCCGTAAGTAGTGGTGTCAACGGTATTTTACAGATAGAGGGGTTCAATATCTAGAATATAATTTGGTAATTTTTTTTTATACCTTCTGGTTTAAAAGTTATGACATTTTTAAAGAATTATCATTTTTCCCCCCGTTTTATCACAAAATAATGTTATAAAAATTTCTTTACAATTATTTTCACTGATATTTTTATTTAAGTGGGTTGATAAAATACAGGGCTTTCTAATTAAAATGTTATTTGTAACCAATTAATAACCATGATTAAATAAAAAATTAAAATCAAAACAAGATTTAATTTATCAAATTTTAAGCAAAATATTTAAACGAAGCTGGTGTAAAAAAATTGTATGTAAGGTTACGGGACCATTATTTTAAAAATATCTACAATTCACACGGATTCTAAAAACGTATAATAATGATCACTATCATTTTAATTACAATGTTTTTTCGACATAAATACAACAAATGGGCGTCGAGTTTTAATAATGTATTCCCATAACAGGACGGATTTTAAGAATTCTTACAGTCGGAAATTTGCACTTTTTCACGTCTTAACCTACTGTAAGATACTAACTGCTTGTAGTTCCAATCTTATTTTCATTTCGGTTCCTTAATTTGACTTTAGGGATGTTCAAAGAGGGGTAGGCAGACTGACGCCTGTTTTCACACATACTTCATTCAGAGATTACGTACCTTAAGTACATTAGGCAGAGTGTAATCACATGCCGGACTACTATTAAAACAAAGATTATTAAGTTAATTATAGTGTTTTTTTTTATTGTAGCACGGCATGTGATAACACTCCGCCTAATGTAAAGCTAGAGTGCGGTCCATGAATGGAAACAACTGCTACTACAGAGAAACCTGTGCGGTATCAGTCGCCTCCGCTATGCCGGTTTGAGGAGACGAGCATGTACCATCTTAGATTGACAGCGCACACTCCTCTCGTTATACCTGGCTACTTTTAAACCATTCCCGAAACGCGACAAGGTCACTTCACGGGTGTTACATTCGAAAGTGGTGGTACTACCCCAGGACGGCAGACTGGACAAATAACCATCATCAGTCTGCTGTTGTTAACTTTAAAGAAGCTGTTTATGAGACATGTAATAATAATTAATATGAACTACGCCAAAAATTGAATATCGTGTCCGAAAGAATTAAAAATAATCAAAGAGCCCTAGGAAATATCAGGAGAATCTGTATTAGAAGATGTCGGTTATGCATTAGAGTTAGAGGGAGACATTTTGAGCATTTACTTTAATATATTATTTTCTTATCCGTATCTTTGTTTGGTTTTATGCTTGGTTTTATTAGAATTCGCATAAGGTAATAATGAAATGTCTTCGACAAATAGTACTTTGATGCTTGTTTAACTTTGAAAAATTACTTTAATTAAAACGACAGTGAACATTATTATACGTTTTTAGAGTCCGTGTGAATTGTAGATATTTTTAAAATAATGGTCCCGTAACCTTACATACAATTTTTTTACACCAGCTTCGTTTAAATATTTTGCTTAAAATTTGATAAATTAAATCTTGTTTAGATTTTAATTTTTTATTTAATCATGGTTATTAATTGGTTACAAATAATATTTTAATTAGAAAGCCCTGTGTTTTCTCAAGCCACTTAAATAAAAATATCAGTGAAAATAATTGTAAACAAATTTTTATAACGTTATTTTGTGATAAAACGGGGAAAAAAATGATAATTCTTTAAAAATGTCATAACTTTTAAACCAGAAGGTATAAAAAAAAATCACCAAATTATATTCTAGATATTGAACCCCTCTATCTGTAAAATACCGTTGACACCACTACTTACGGGACACCCTGTATACTAGAGGTGCAAACTTCATACATCTGACATAAAAACCCGTAGGTCGCTTCAAACGATTTGACAATGTTGCCGTCAAGTCAACTGACAGAGAACCTAAACGTGGATGTGGTCATGTTTTCTCTTGCGTCACATTGGGAGCGTTATTGCACATCTAGTGTTGTATATATCAATGGTAATATACTGCTTTAAAGTATGTGGTAGGACCCCAGATGTCCGCCAAAACTCCGACAATATTGTTTTTAAAGACAGACAATTATGACAAGAATTTACGTGGACAATTTTTTTTTTAATAAAGAAAATATTTATTAGGTTAGAAGTTTTAACTGATTAGTGTGACATAATGTAAGTACCTACCTATTAATTTATCTGATAAAATAATATATAATTATTATGTTGTCATTATCAAGATAATATGCATAAACATTGTTGTCAACAAAAAAAAGACGTTAATTAACTGGATTCGGAAAGCAAGAATGGCTGGGTCCACATAATAATATCAAAACAATATTTTTACCAAGCAAACCCTTGTTTTTAGATTGCTGTACCTAGTTCCAATGCGGCATAATCCCCATTACAATTTTTAAAAATTTGTTTCAAAATATATAAGTTAGTTGTATAATATATTTATTTTTATTAAAAGTTGAAACTAAATATCCATTGGTTATTGTTTTTTTGCAACTACGAGTAACAAATGACAATGTTTTTAAACTTCAACATTCAAAATATTTCGAAATTACAAAAAAATATTAGCTAAATTCTTAGCAATGTGTATAAATCTAAACAAAATAATAATAAATTAACACAAAATAGGTATTATTGAATTTTAAAACAGGTTGAACGAGTATGTTCAAAACACCGTGAAACAGTATAAGCGCCGTCCAAAAGCCTGACAGCTGTCTACACTGACCGACGATTAATTTATCGATAACTGAAGGCACGTCACTAGTATGGTAGTGTTGGGGTCACAGGTCATCGAATCTGTCGATATTTTCACATTCTTTAGGCCTGAGGTTAATTACCGAGTTCCCAGTTGGAACGTTATACTTGTGGGTGGAGACCATAAGGTGGTCGCCCACGTAACCACTTCAGTGGTTATTTTATGTTAGAATACAAACAGAGATCTAGTAGCTTGATTAGTTCAAATGTATATTTTAAATCAGTTGCATTAAATAAGTATGAAATGAAAATATATATAAATAAATATATTACCATTGTTTCGGAAAGGTGTGTGACGCGAAACCTGCCACAAGAAAGTCATCAATATAATAATTAACAAAAAATATATTAAAAACATTCTCGCCCACTGAAAATAATCAAAATAAACTTGATTGAGGGTCGCAAGTCTTTCATTCGTTCGTTTATCATATGTTCGTAGAAAATCTTAATAAAAATCTCGTGCATTTTTGTTAGTAGAATTACTGGTATATATATATATATTCGAAAATGTAACTATGTATATCCTTTTAAGCATCAATGCATAAAATATAAAATAAAACAAAAAACATTGACCTGATCCCGCTAATGTGTCTAAAGTACTAATAACATTTTGTCAGTCTTAATCTACGAAAGTTCGTGGTCTGTAGTTTGATAATGGGGCTCAAATGTTCCGGGCGTGAGAACAAGCTACGAGGAAACATTATGAATTTTATATAGAACATTAAGATTTGTTCTAGATGATTCTAAGTTTCGGCCACGTGGTTGGTACTTAGAAGTATTTTAATGGAGCAAAAATACAATATTAATTCGATTCCTATTCTATTGTTCTAGTGGTAGCAGGGCTTGTAGTGGTGGATCCCTTTCAAAACTTACCAACTAGTGCGTACCTCTTTTCGAAGAGATTTTTTTATGGTAGCTCAGCATATGACTAAAACCTAATGTAAAGCTAGAGTATCAAAGAAATTACTGCAGACAATAACCGCCTCCGCTATGCCGGCCATCCCAAAGTATACTATCCCAGGACGACAGACTGACAGAACCATCATTAAAGTCTGCCTACCACTCTTTAATAGTGTCTACAGGCACTGAGCGACCAAAGTATAATAATACTTATAATATTGTTACTTTGGTACCGATTAGAATTTGGCTAGGTTTGAACACGGGTCTTGTAGATAGTGAGTTCACGCGTGTTGGTAATATTAATAGAAATTTATTGACATTCAAAAATATTTATGCCCCCTACACTCATGGCATGGACCCAGGGTTAGGCAGCCGTGTCTAATGGGCTTAGGGACCTAGGGCTTATATACAAGATTTTTTTCTTAGTTGAAAACCATGAATTGCTGTAGATTTAAAATTCTTGTTTTATAATAAATTAGACAATTATTATAGGAATTGTTTATTCAGTGAAATTAACGTTTAATTTACCGTGATGGTACCTTTGTTCGAATCTAACAAAAATTCAGCAAGTATGTATCAATATTATTTTATTTACTGGGCTCTCAGTTGCTATGATGTGCTGGATTGATATAGGCGTAATAAAACTAGATAAAACGATAACTTAACCATTATTATTTATTTTAAACAGAAGTCTTTCTTCATATACCTGAATACAAAGTAAACATAAACATGGCATATATGCTTTGGAAGAAAGTACTCGTTACACTGACAAGTCAAACCGGTACAGTCCGGACGCACTTCCGAGCGAGTTTTCAATTTCATATAAATAATTTTTATGCAGAAACTCCTCGTATCTTTATGGGGTACATGTTTTTGCTAATTGGACGAGATAAAACATTTCAATAGTAAATAAATAATGTCTGGCATTTTTATTTTTTGTTTTATTATTGTTTACAATGGAAGAATCTGTTACATTCTCTTTTTTTTTAAACTTAGGTTTTTGGAGGAAAGGAGAATGCCCATTCGCCAAAGAAAAATGGGCCCACAATTTTTTTTCTCGAGTTTGTCGATGATTTTTAGGTAATTTTGTATGAAAATAAATCTAATTCCTTATTACCACTCAGTTTTAATTTTTTTCACCCGGGTTATTGAGTAATTACATGTTTTCTGATGAAATATTTGAGGTAATTATTCTATTAAATGTTTTAATAATTGATGATATCTGATTTTTATGTAATTAAACATTTTCTATTAATTGGTACATGATGTGATGATATAATTAATGTGAATTAATAAAAAATAAGATAATATTTTAGAATATTGTTTTGTTGCCAAACTATTAGGTATCAAGTGGGCCCGAAAATTGGCATACTCCTTTAATAATGAGTTCGAAATTATCTTTTTAAAAATTAACATAAAAATAGATGAAAGTAGCTAACTTTTTTCTATAACACTAATTGCATTTTTGAAATACAATTTCAATTAATTTGGCGACCCTATACGCAGAACTATGTGTCATCATGTGTGTCGCGAAACCTGCCACAAGAAAGTCATCAATATAATAATTAACAAAAAATATATTAAAAACATTCTCGCCCACTGAAAATAATCAAAATAAACTTGATTGAGGGTCGCAAGTCTTTCATTCGTTCGTTTATCATATGTTCGTAGAAAATCTTAATAAAAATCTCGTGCATTTTTGTTAGTAGAATTACTGGTATATATATATATATATTCGAAAATGTAACTATGTATATCCTTTTAAGCATCAATGCATAAAATATAAAATAAAACAAAAAACATTGACCTGATCCCGCTAATGTGTCTAAAGTACTAATAACATTTTGTCAGTCTTAATCTACGAAAGTTCGTGGTCTGTAGTTTGATAATGGGGCTCAAATGTTCCGGGCGTGAGAACAAGCTACGAGGAAACATTATGAATTTTATATAGAACATTAAGATTTGTTCTAGATGATTCTAAGTTTCGGCCACGTGGTTGGTACTTAGAAGTATTTTAATGGAGCAAAAATACAATATTAATTCGATTCCTATTCTATTGTTCTAGTGGTAGCAGGGCTTGTAGTGGTGGATCCCTTTCAAAACTTACCAACTAGTGCGTACCTCTTTTCGAAGAGATTTTTTTATGGTAGCTCAGCATATGACTAAAACCTAATGTAAAGCTAGAGTATCAAAGAAATTACTGCAGACAATAACCGCCTCCGCTATGCCGGCCATCCCAAAGTATACTATCCCAGGACGACAGACTGACAGAACCATCATTAAAGTCTGCCTACCACTCTTTAATAGTGTCTACAGGCACTGAGCGACCAAAGTATAATAATACTTATAATATTGTTACTTTGGTACCGATTAGAATTTGGCTAGGTTTGAACACGGGTCTTGTAGATAGTGAGTTCACGCGTGTTGGTAATATTAATAGAAATTTATTGACATTCAAAAATATTTATGCCCCCTACACTCATGGCATGGACCCAGGGTTAGGCAGCCGTGTCTAATGGGCTTAGGGACCTAGGGCTTATATACAAGATTTTTTTCTTAGTTGAAAACCATGAATTGCTGTAGATTTAAAATTCTTGTTTTATAATAAATTAGACAATTATTATAGGAATTGTTTATTCAGTGAAATTAACGTTTAATTTACCGTGATGGTACCTTTGTTCGAATCTAACAAAAATTCAGCAAGTATGTATCAATATTATTTTATTTACTGGGCTCTCAGTTGCTATGATGTGCTGGATTGATATAGGCGTAATAAAACTAGATAAGGGTGAATATACGGTATTTGTATTGTAGCGTTTCCATCAGAAATATTACCCAAAATTAATTTATTTATTATCCTATATCTTTAAAGTAACTATTAATATCGTGTTTTATTGAGGCAGTGTATTTAAATTACGCTAACAATATCACTTCAGACCATTAAACGATAATAAGTAGTAAAAATGTATCCTCCCCTGGCTGACCCCACTGCCTAATTTTAACAAACTTTGTTCATATATTTTTTTATATAAATCCTACAATGATATTTCCTGGATAATTATGTAACTAAATATAAAATATACCATAATTTCATGAAATAAATGTAAAAAAAATATTATCAAACGTAGCAATAATAACAAAGTTTTGGTGCCACTAACACAGTGACCCCTCACCTGGCGAACTTTAAAGGCAAAATTATCGACCAAAACCGTTAATGCCGACGTTTAATCTTGACAAACGTATATTGAACAAAGTGAAGACAGCAACAAGACAAACGCAGCGAGGATTTACAAATCGGCGTTGCAGCAGTAGTCGTTGCAGTGTCCCAGAGCCTGTTTGTGCCAGTCAATGCAGTATTTCCCCTGGTAAGCGTATATTTTTACATTTTATTGTTACATAGATTTGGATTTGTAAAAAAGAATAATAATTGTGAGCCAGAGGAGCTAATTGCATAAAAGTATAGAAACACACACGTGTTTAGCTGTAATTTGAGGTTATTAGCGATTTTGTCACTACCCTGGCGTCACTCCCCTGGCATTTTGTATGCCAGGGGAGATACATAGAAGCCAGGGGAAATACTAAAAATGTAACTTATTATTATTTCTTATTTTAACATCATATTTTTATTTGTTCCAGTTCTCGCTTATGTCATACATTATCTAGAATCATGGTAAAAACTAAAATGAAGCAAACGAGGGAAGAAAGGCTTAAAAAGAAACGCGAAGCTGAAAGGTTACGTTATCATAGAACCAAAAGGGATCCAAGTAAAAATGAACTATTAAAAGAGAAAGAAAAACTAAAATATCAAAGAAAGAAGGAAAGGAAAATGGACAAATGAAAAGTATTAAAGATTGACTAAGAGGGAACAACGAACTATTAGAAAAATATGGAGAGAGAAAACTAAATAGCACAGAGATCGTTTAAAGCTTCAGTCTATTGAAAATTGCCCTGTGACGCCGCCTTCGTCTGACAATGATGAACCGCCTCCAGTTCTTGAAGCACAAAATATATATTTTTTTATATTGATGCGACATGTGACGTCGACTGGCCTGATGGTAAGCACAGTGGAGCTCCATGAGTGCCGACGACCGGAAAACCGCAGTACACAGTGGCCCAAGTCGCAGTCACTATGGCGGCTCGAGGTGCTTTTTCGCGCTCCGTTTGAAGGATCCAAGGTTAAAGAAGTGGGAGAACACGTGGGAGGACAAAGCATTCCATTTTTCGATTGAGTGACATAAAAAGTTTTGTTCGGCTTCCGATTCTGTCGACACAATGTGGATGCTTCCCCCGCCCAGTGCGGGTGTTACGGGAGTGGAAAGAGGATGTAGGAATAAAGTTAAAGAGCTCTTCGGAGCATCACCATGGTATAGGCGATAGAGGATACACAAGGACGCTATATCCTTGAGAAGTTGCAGGGGCTCCAGCTTCCTTGTGACCTCTGAGTCGCCTATTATTCGGGCAGCTCGGCGCTGCACTGAATCCAGGGCATCAAGGAGATACTTGGCAGAGCCGTCCCAAAGGTGCGAACAGTATTCCGCGCAGGAGCGAATTAGTGCCTTGTACAATAATAACTGGCGGTGCTCCGGCGCAAAGAACTGACGCACCTTGTTCAGGATGCCAAGTTTCCGAGACGTAGTTTTAATGGATCACATTCCCTGTTGTTCAGATCGCAGCGAAGCGACATCCTTAGGATGTCCGGTATGTTCGAGGTACCAAGGGTGGTGCTACGAAGACTGGGAAGCGGGGTAAAGTGTGATTTGTCGCCCATGCCCTGTCGTTTGCATAGCAATGAATGCCAGACCCGAGGTACCCGTACCCTGAGGTACGCCGGCATCCACTAATACGCGGATGGAGCATTCATGCAGGAAGTCGGCAATCTAGTTACACAGCCGGTCAGGAAGAGCCGGAGGAAGGCCGGTTACCAGCTCCGAGCTTAGAAAGAAGGGCCTTGTGGCAGACCCTGTCAAATGACTTGGAGATGTCCAGGCCAATTGCCAGGACCTCTCCATGGCCGTCCACAGCTGGAATGAAGCATGCATAATATGCGCTAGCAGATCACTAGTTGATCGCTTCGACCTGAATCCATATTGGCGGTCGTTGATCAATGTATAATACAAAAATAAAAAGGAGTACAGATATGCCGCCGTGTGCTCATCCGATTTTGACGAAGAAGAAGGAGATGTCTTAGTGACCTTTCTGAAGATATGTGGTAACAATGGAACTCTTTTTGAACTAGGTTTTTTATATTCAAATTCATTATTTTTATCTCATGTTAAGATATACTCGTAATTTAAAAAAACATGGTGTTTAACACTTGAGACTGATATAATTTCATTAATTAAAATAGTAAACATTAATAAGCAACAACTTTTATTGATATATCATATTTAACATATCAAAATTCTAATAGGATGTCACTTCCCTGTCCCGATTTGTCACTACCCTGTCCATGGTGTCACTCCCCTGGCCACACATTTTCCCCTGGGACCTATAAAACTTAAAAAAATGTATTTTTCTTCTGGCCCATAACATTATACATACATACACATTACGAAGTTGTACGCTATTTAATATTAATTCAAATACTTAACTTTTTACTTGGGAACACTAAAAATACATTTACCGTATATTCACCCATAAAACGATAACTTAACCATTATTATTTATTTTAAACAGAAGTCTTTCTTCATATACCTGAATACAAAGTAAACATAAACATGGCATATATGCTTTGGAAGAAAGTACTCGTTACACTGACAAGTCAAACCGGTACAGTCCGGACGCACTTCCGAGCGAGTTTTCAATTTCATATAAATAATTTTTATGCAGAAACTCCTCGTATCTTTATGGGGTACATGTTTTTGCTAATTGGACGAGATAAAACATTTCAATAGTAAATAAATAATGTCTGGCATTTTTATTTTTTGTTTTATTATTGTTTACAATGGAAGAATCTGTTACATTCTCTTTTTTTTTAAACTTAGGTTTTTGGAGGAAAGGAGAATGCCCATTCGCCAAAGAAAAATGGGCCCACAATTTTTTTTCTCGAGTTTGTCGATGATTTTTAGGTAATTTTGTATGAAAATAAATCTAATTCCTTATTACCACTCAGTTTTAATTTTTTTCACCCGGGTTATTGAGTAATTACATGTTTTCTGATGAAATATTTGAGGTAATTATTCTATTAAATGTTTTAATAATTGATGATATCTGATTTTTATGTAATTAAACATTTTCTATTAATTGGTACATGATGTGATGATATAATTAATGTGAATTAATAAAAAATAAGATAATATTTTAGAATATTGTTTTGTTGCCAAACTATTAGGTATCAAGTGGGCCCGAAAATTGGCATACTCCTTTAATAATGAGTTCGAAATTATCTTTTTAAAAATTAACATAAAAATAGATGAAAGTAGCTAACTTTTTTCTATAACACTAATTGCATTTTTGAAATACAATTTCAATTAATTTGGCGACCCTATACGCAGAACTATGTGTCATCATGTATGATTGAGAAAAATTCACAAGAAAAATTCAAAGACTACAGTTATATAGAGGATGTTATTACAGAAGATAATGTCAATATAAAACACAGAATTTGTAGCAAATTCTCCGCATTATCTTATTTTTACACAACTACATTCACGCCTAAACATCAACAATTAGGAGTAAATAGACATTTTAGAAATATCGTTAACGTTGTGACCATAAAAAGTAAATACCATGATCACATTTGTCTTCTCGCGCCGCCATAAGGGAGAGTCATGCTTCCAAAAAACTATCAGTATAATAACAATAGTTCACGTTCATAAATTTATAAAATTATTCGCATAAATTCAAATTTAAGTTAATCCCACGTTCCCACGTGCTGACATTAAACGTGTTACGTGTCTGAAACGTTTTGAGCGGATAGATATGCGCGGGGTCGTGAACCTGAGACCTCGCGATGCATTTTTACACGCACAACTGCAATATACAGTTAACTTTATTCTTTACTATATATATTATATCTTTTTGTTATAAACCGAAGGAAAATATATAAGCAAAAGACCGGCATAGTGCAAGTCATATTTGCAATTATACTAAATTAATATTATAGAAAATAATATTCCTATGGTACGAATCAAACTTAATGACGGCTCCGAAGTTAGGCACAAGTCGCAAATTAAGGTATCAACGGGGCACGATCTAGGTGAGAGGGAACGACACACTTCCGATCTTAAATGTTCTATTAATATTTAAAATTAACTCCTAATTTTATTCTTGTAAACCTGCACGAAATAGCGCCCACAGCTAACTTCCGAGACGCCACAAAGTTTGACGCGACCCATACCCACCTATCTATCTATGTAGTTGAGCTGAGATGTTAACATATGTACTCCAGCTTAAGCAGCACGGGCAAAGAGTGGTATGCAGACTGATAATGGTTATTAGCCCAGTCTGCCATCCTGGGGCAGTACCACCACTTTCGAATGTAACACCCGTGAAGTGACCTTATCGCGTTTTGGGAACAGTTTGAAATAGCCAGATATACTCGTCTCCTCAGGTCGGCAAAGCGAGGCGACTGCTGCTCGTCGATTTCTCTATAGCTTCGTTTAAATATTTTGCTAAAAATTTGAAAAATTAAATCTTGTTTATATTTAAATTTTTTATTTAATCATGGTTATTAATTGGTTCCAAATAATATTCTAATTAGAAAGCCTTGTGTTTTCTCATCACATTTAAATAAAAACATAAATAAAAAATAATTATACATATTTTTAAAACATTGTTTTTGTGTAAAAATGGGGAAAATAAGATAATTTCTTATAAATGTCATAACTTTTAAACCAGAAGGTATAAAAAAAAATCACTAAATTATATTGTAGATATTGAACCCCTCTATTTGTAGAATACCGTTACTTACGGGACACCCTGTATATATACAAAGGTAGGTTACACATAAAACATAAAGTGCATCAACAAGCGGTAAAATTTATGCAAAACAAAAGCGAAATGTCGTGAATAAACACAAAATTAGACCTTATTTCCGTGTCAACCGTCCCCACTAAGGCAAAATAGTGTGGGAACAAGTTAGCAGGTTTCTGTCACTATTGCAACATCGACCTAACACGTATATCATAGTTATAACGACAATACTACAAAAGGATATAAATCAGAGGTATTTCAGAGGATGCATTTGTAAATACATATTTAGCAAAAAAAAAACATTAAAAAGGAGAATGGCCATTCGCCTAAGAGAAATGGGCCCACAAATTTTTTCTCGAGTTTCACGATAATTTTTAGTTCGTTTTGTAGGAAAATAAATCTACATTTCTTATCACCAATCCGTATTATTTTTTCACCCAAGTTATGGAATAATTAGACTTTTTCTGATAGAATATTTGAGGTTATCATTGTATTAAAAGCTTTAATAATTGGTATTATTTATTTTTTATGTTATTAAACATTGCATATTGATTAGGAAACGATGTTTTGATATAATTAAAATAAATTAATGAAGAAATAAGGTATTATTTTAGAGTAATGTTTTGTTAACAAACTATTAGTTATCAAGTTTGCCCACAAATGGGCATTCTCCTTTGTTTATTTTAATAATTGTTGTAAGCATATTTCCTTTTTTTACGTATGAACATAATAACAATAACAAAGTTACATTAGTACCAACCTGGATTTAAAGCTAGGATGCGATCCATGAACGGAAACAACTGCTACTACAGATAAGTTTTTACATGCAACAGTCCCCTCTGCTATGCCGACTTGAGGAAACGAATATGCATTATTGATAGTGCACACTCCTCTCGTTATACCTGGCTACATTGGCACATTCGAAAGTGGTGGTACTACCCTGGACGACAGACTGGGCTACTAACCATGATCAGTCTGCTCACCACTTTTTAAATCATTAGAACACAAGATCAAGACAATCCTATCTCTCGTCTAAATATTTCAGTAACTCCATTTTAACTTGTAACGGTTAACTATCTTTGTTACACATAGCATTTAGCAATAGCTATTTTAAAAACATAAAGCTTATAATCCGCTCATTCATAGTCGAGACCATAGACTTAGTATCATTACATTCTATATCTATGGTCGAGACGAGCCGCGAGCAAACCATTCGGCCAATCAATCACTTTGAAACTATTCTTCGCATTAATCTAATCTATCTGCACCGTGGGAATTTAACAAAAATTCAGAATATATACTACAATATACAGTGTAAGGGAAGAAGCTTGCCAGAAAGAGGAGCATCCTCAACTTGACATCATGAGGAGAGTGATGCGAAAGTGGGATGAAGAGAGAGAAGTCCCTGGTGCTCTGTAATTTCTGATATGAACTAATTAAGAATTACCGTAGTCATTCCATCTGCAAGAATGCGATTCATAAGCGAACATAACTGAAACCACAGAGGAGTTTAGTTTAGTGTACGTGCATAACTTAACTTACGAATTTCTGATTGGTTAATAACATTCATATTATTTAATTGTACAATTGCATACTGTAACGCGATTGGTGGATTTACAATTCGTCATAATATAACCGGTCATTAACCATGTATTACAAAGTTCAAGTTCAAACTCCCACGTGTACTGGTGCGGAAGATTCATTACTATTTTGAGTCGTTGCCTCATGTCGTGGCTGCCTTCTTTACAAAAACATCCGTAATTATGTTTAAGACAAATTGTAACTTGGATAAATGGAAGGTTTCGTTTTTGGAGACAACGTTACATGTGTATACAAGTGTACATATAACATATATGTCGGAACGGTCATGAATACGGACTCTAATTTGAACAAAATGATTATGTGGTCATGAGTACAAGCATTAACTGAATATGAAACAAAAGCGTCGTTACGCTTTGACAGTCTCTGAAAACACACGACGCGACGCGGCGAACACGTTGTGACTTGTTTGACAAAAGAAACTGTCGTGTTTCAGCATATTTGCTTAGTTATCGCCTACAAATGGAGGATAGAAGCCTTGGACCGCTCTTCCGTTCTGTCATATACATACACACTCTGGGTATCGAGCACCCCAAACTATTGACATTGCACACTCCTGGCTACTACCTGGCTACTTGTGTATTATTGTGGTGGTATTACCCCAGGACGGCAGACTGTACAATAGGATATACCTAAATAGATAAGTTATTTTATGTTTTTGTTAAAATCGTAGATTTGTAGCAATGTTACAAATTGTATCTAACCTCGTTAGTTTGTTATCAGTTAAGTTAGAAAAGTGGAAGGGGCATGTTTTCGTTAAACGTGAGGAAGAGAACATCACGAGGACTTAAAGTACGATCTCCTGTCGCAACTCACTTGTAAACTCACTTAAACGTCACGATAGAGGGACCTATGGAATCAGTATACAGCTAGATTCTGTATAAAAAAAAATATAGAGCTAATTTAATTTGTGATTTAAACAAAACTCAAACAACAGTCACTTGTTTTCTGTGTTCATCATAATAAAATGAGCAGGTAATTAAAAGTAAGATATATAAAAGTGTGTTTTAATTAAATATGTTTTGAACAAAGTTTTATAGCAATATTAATTACATAAACGTATGCCAAACAGATAAAATAGTAATAATAATAAATTATTATTTTGTATAGAAAACAAAAAAGATTCGTATTATAAAATTTTCATATTTTTGAAAAAAGTCGCATCACCTACTCGCGTGAAACGCGAACTCGCGTTAAAATATGAGAACAAAATGTTTTTCTGAAACTACAGCGATTCGGTCCCGCCATTTCGAGGCACGTAGGGTTAGGTTCTAGTTGCAAGGTGTTGGGTTCCCTTTAAACGAGTCACGTCTGTTAAATAAACGATCCCGACGCGAAGCGAATCTATTTATGTTTGTTTAATGTTTTATAAATATAAATATTTATTTCAGAACAATTTTCAGTAATTTTTGTAACGCTTGCAATACCTCACCATTATGCTTTGGTTTAGGAACTTACATACGGCTGCATATGTGTTTTTGTGCTACCTAATTTAATAATTGTATGTTCTGTTTGTTTTTTTTTTCGCACAATAAAGAGTTTTTATTATTATTATTATTATTATGTCTTAAAAGTATACAATATACATATTATATTTATACTCTAAGATATTAAGACATTTACGTTAAAGAAACGATGTTTTTCTATAGACCGGTATTTCAAATAACTAAATCATGAGGGAAGCCAGGGTGTCAGGATCGTGGTAAGTGGCGTTCCGTTGTCTCTGCCTATCTCTGTGGGAAAAAGGCGTGGCAATTGTATTGTATTGTAAATCATAGTTTATGTCTAAACTTAAAGAATTTTATGCGGCATTAGTTTTTGATCCTTTTAATTCGATGTTTCGACGACAATCGCTATATCTACGATTTGTGTAACTAATAAGTTCATTTCGTGAGAAACAGAAAGACAATAGCGTAGAAGACTGTTTAACTATGTGCCTCTTATAGTGTTCTGGTACTCTGGTACTTTGACATCTATAGGAGAGAAATCGTGAGATGCGTGGGAAGAAAGTTCAAGTTAAAATACGCTCTTGCATTTTATTTGATAAGATTTTTATTAAAACATTTACTGTTTTAAACTTCAAAAATAAAAATTACTTTTAGCTAAAGTATAGTCCATGAACGGATACCGCTGCGACCACAGATAATTGTTGGCATAGTCACCTCCACTATGCCGGTTTGAGAAAACGAATGTTACAAGTATTCGACTACCTCTAGTAGGTCTGTTAGTTTGTTTACAAGATATCTTTAGTATCAGTTCTAAAACAGAAATAAAAGTGTTAAGTTTTTATGTAAACTTTTTATTTGAGAAAACAAATCTTGCGGCCCGTTTGACTTATCGTATCTATTCAACTATTGTAAGATAAACACATAGTATTGTGATTGCTTCTCACTTTGTTTATATAAAAATTAACAAATAAAACTGTTTGAAATTCTGTCATGGCAATATTGTACCGCCTTTAGTTGCATACACAGCTTTTTCTGCTCTTCAATATGTTCAATATGAAATTATAATACAAAAGGAGGTAAGGAATTTGGATGTACCAACGCTAGTGGTAATAGAAATCAATCTATACGTTTTATGTCTCCCACATTCTAGAAAAACTCTCAGAAGTGTAGACAAAAAAACCGATGAGTCCCGAAGGCTTTCGCGGCCGTTCAAAGGGCTTAAACTCGTACATACCCTAAACTTTATAGAAGTGTAATAATATTGCTTATTCATTACATAGACAATGTAATACTTTCTACCATAATGTATTATTATAGTAATTTTATTTGAATTACTTGGAATAATGATGCCAAGGTTGATGTTATGATTACTCAACGTAAACCTTATCTCTATGGCATTATAATACATAAACAAAGTTGTTATGTAATTATTTTATATATATTTTTAGTTCATGCGGTTCGTGACACAAAAAAATGTCTGCAGGCACTAGTCGCCTCTGTTATCCCGGCTTGAGAAGACGAATGTGCACTATGTTAACTTGTTACACTCGGCTGTTGCCAAGTTGATCTCAAAACGCGAGTATGTCACTTCACTTGAAAATGGTGGCATCTATGACGAATCCGTAAAGACATGCTCTAAAGAATAATGGGATATAATTAGCTAAGTTAGTATATGTATATATTTTAAAAAATAATAATGTTCAGTGTCGTGGTAGTGTGTGTTTATTGAAAAAAAATGTTTTTATAATATCACTTTGATATTTTTGCACAAAAAAACAACAAAAAGTTTAATAGAGACATCCCTAGTGAATTATAGTGTTGGCACAACAAACAATCGTAGCAAAACACGACGATAAAAATTAGCAAATTAAAATTCAAATAAAAAGTAATAAATATTTAAAACTACTCCGAAAGAGTAAAGGGAGAAGCTCTTGTAATTGGACGAACGAAAATTGTTCATAACAGGACTCTGACCGTTGCGTTTTATTAAAGGATTTGTCACCACTCACGCGCGATAAACACATTTCAAGATTAAAAATTGATTTCGTATACTTCTTTAGTAACTTTATACCTCCAAATATTGATAAAAGTGGGTGGACCAAATTTCAATTTTTGGATTTCTTCATTTTATGTTTATATGTCTAATCGAGTGAAAACCAAAGTCTGAAATAATAAAAAAAATTGTAAAAGTATGCTAATTACCAAAATCATTAATAAAAAAGAGTGAGTCTGATTTCTTAGATTTCCTTTCAGGTTGTAAGTTTTTCAGGAATAATTTAGATCAGAGATTTAGATGGAATGTCTGGAAAGACCTTGTCAACTTCGTCACATCAGGTTAGCAGACGATATGACTGGTATGGTAAACACATTTATGTAGCAGTCAAATGACTACTACAAAAAATCAATAAAATACAGGTACGTAATTTATTGATTGGCTTTCTTACCTGCCTACTACAAAACAGAGCCGACCTTATGTTAAACATTTTGTATAAAAATAATTCCACTTAGAATGGAAAAAACAACACTTATCGAAATTTACAAATTATGTAAATTGTTTAAGGACCATAAACAAAAATAAAGAGGCAACGAACTCCTGCAGATTTCGCGCCGTGTCATTTTATTAAGCCGATTTTAAATATCGAATGTCCCACTGGGATCATAAAGTTGCAATAACTAATTTTTAAATAGTGATGGGACCGGTAAATGATAAAGTTGGCAGATTACAATTGCGACATAGATATAGTCGTAGGAAAGGTGGACAGAGAGCTGAAAATCGGAAAGAATGGTGTGTAATGGAGAGATGCTATACTCAGCAGCTATACAGCAGATGCTAACTAAACCCTACTCACAAAAGTGGTTAACGATACAGTCCACAGTGGAAAGTGGTACGTGTGAGTGAAGCATAAGTTCCATACATGACGCATACGTCACGCATGATTCGCGAATATATGGCTGACCCTTAGCCATTTACAATAGACCCTTAACAATTCTAGCGGATTACAATTTTTTATACATTACACAGAATGATTAAATAATACCGGTTATATTTTTTTTATATTTTTTAGCATTTTCTAGTTTGATTAGAAAAAAATGAACAAGCACACAAAAGTCTGCGCTTCAATCACAATTTAATAATAAGACATTTTATAATTATTTAATGTTTTATTTATAACAAAGAAAAAATTTAAAACTTCACTTAAAATAAATGGTTTATATCATAAATTGAATCACGTTTATTCTAATTAATTTGCGAGTGAGTTGTGAAAAATTACATCGGTACAATTCACTGACACTTTGGGAGTAATTTTTTGCGTTAAAAAAAGCATAGATGAATTGTAACTTACATTGTAATAAATCTTGATAGCCGTAGAGGTATTTATTGACCGAAATATTTCTATTATATTAATCTGTAACAAAATAAAATACATTAATACAACTCTTCGCCTACATGTAAGCTAAATTGCGATCCATGGACGAATTTTGGCATTTAAAATAATATTAATAAATTGAAAATGGTAACGATATAATGAAAATTGTACAACCAAAAATCGTAAAATCGTCACCCCCATATTGCTGGTTGAGGTTTTTCTTTTGGCAGAGAGAGATTTTTAACTTAAATACAGCAAAAACTTGAGGTCAGATGTTACTTTTAAAAAACTAAAGGTACCTAACCTACCTACTTGAATTTCAGACGTTTGTAACTGTTTTGTAATTGTACACTTCTAGGCTTAATATTTGCAGATTTATTCATTGATTGACATACATTTTATTGTATGCTAATTAGATATTACTAGTGAATAACTGTTTTCTTAGAATTTGTTAAAAATAAAAAAGTAAGAGTTTTTTCTACAAATTCATCTAATATGTAAAAATTAATGTTTCTTTATCTGTTCCGCAACTATCAATCCAATTTGGAAAACCCTTTTTGCATTAGATAACTCGTATTAGGAGAATAAACGTATTAGGAGAAGTTTTGGGTTTTTTGTTCCCTAGATAAAATGTTCCCAAAACACTAAATGAACGCATGGTCTAGCAAAGATATACGTTTAATTTTTTATTTATTCAGAGAAAAAACAGAGAAAGACAGTAATAGATACATAGAGAAGTAGAATAGAAGATACAAAAATTATACCCGCTTCCAGAGATATTTTCTACTATGATCAATGAATAAAGACACCTGTCATATTTTTCTTCATCCTTTCCTTCAAAATTATTTTATACGCTTTCAAACAATTAAAAAACCACAATGCAAAGCTTTCGAAACCTCTCATATTAAAAATAATCAAAATAAACGCGATTTTAAGCCGAATAAAATATTTTAACACAGTAAAAACATGTTCGCGAAAAACCTAAGAAAAAAAAATATAATTAATATAAATTGATAAAAAAAAATACAATTAACATACTTGGAGTCAAAGACAGGTGGTCTTTGAAAAAAAAAGTTTACCGGTCGGGCAGTTGCATTTTGCACCAGTTGCAGTTACAAAAAAAAGCCCTTTCTCGTGTGACCTTTAACTTACACGCGATCTTAAAATGCGTCCCGGTTTTTGCACAAAAATGAATAACTTGTGGGGATATAATCATTCTCACGGAAGAAATCCATGGGAAGACAGTTGGCAATGGCAAGTAAGGGAGGGTTCAAAATGTATTGTTATATATTTGGAGATATTTCCGATGTTCTACTTACTCCTATGATCCTAACTCCATGGGTTTCAGTTTGAATTTATGCAATAATTATTCATGTTTCATTTTAGATAAATAAAAATATAATTGTTAGCGAAATTATTTCAGAATAAATAATATTATTATTAATTTTAATTGCAAATAAATTTTAATTTAATTGTTTGTGTTTTAATTTAATTTTCATTATAATTTTATAATAAAACAAATGTAGCATTTATAATTTCATAAATTGATAAAAAATTACCGATAATTAAACTTACCAGTCACAAAAACGATATTATATATGATTACAAATTATTGTTCAACGCCTTTATTAATTGAGAACCACAAAACTATGATTAATTGATCAACTTTTCAAAATAAAAAGTTAATGAACTCACTATTAACACACATATTTATGTATAATAAAAATAAAATAACTAAAATTTTAAGTTGAACAACAAATACACTTGAACATAAACTGATAGTTTTTTCATCTAGTGCGTGACCCTGGTGATGCGCGGACGCAGGTTTAGCTCAGAGTGGGAGGGTAGAGGGGGTAATTAGGCGGTGTGGTGGGGGGAAGGGTTCGTTCACCGAGTCTTCCGCGAAGCCTCCATCCGTCTGTCCGTCAATCGTCACAAGATGTTGTCACAATCTAACCAACCCATCCGGTTTCTTAAACGCATTTTCTTTCTACAAACACTTTGAAGAGGATGCGCTTTTTCTAGCATCTTTGTGAGTTTTAGCTGCGGTATTATTTACTTTGTTGTTTTGTTTAAGAGTTTTATTGGAAATAACTATATTTTCCTAGTACTTATATTTTTACTCAAAACATATTAATTTGACTTTAACTAGATACATGAATGTCAAAACAAGATTTACGCAAATATAGTTTTAAAGTCCGAGCAAACATATATAGTTTGTTGTAACTGTCTTGTATTTACGAGTATTAGACCCGAGAATTTAACACTACGCGACCAAAATTTTTTTATATCACAGCTGCGTAATCAAGCATACAATTAAATCCCTACGGAATCCTTTAAATGGGTTAAAATAAAAAGTACAAAAGTTTAAACTCAATGAACGTAGCCTGAACGCATAAAAATCTAACATGCAAATTTTCTACACTAGATAGTATTATAAACGTGTAAGTAACTCTGTCTGTCTGTTTGTTAACTTTTCCCTCCTAAACAGCTGAACAGATTTCGTTAAAATTTGTCAAGGAGATATATTGTATCTAAAGGACATAAAAGTAAAGGGGGTGAAATAGGAGGTCAAAGTTTGCCGGATCTATCAACATTGATAGACGACAAAGAGAATATAAATGAACTAAGGAACAAAGAAGTTTGTATGGAGAACCTATCTTCAGGTAACCTCTCTTCTAATTCATGTATTATTAAATACATACATACCTATTGTATAATCTAAGTATTTAAATATTTTATTGTTATGTTTATATTTATTTCTTTGTGCACTATTTCTTCACTTCTTATTTCTACACAACTCTCCAAGTCCTCATGGGGTGCCTGGAAGTAATTGGTATCCAGTGATAAGGCCGCTTGTCCTAATGATATATTTGTAAAACCATTATTATTCCATTAAAGCCTACTATTGTTATATGAAAATAAATATTTAGGTATTCTTCTAAGAAATAATGGATTACTTATAAATATTTCAGTAACTCATAATTTCTCAAGTTAAACGAATATTACGAAGTTGCTGGTAACAGTCTAATAAACTTTTGAACAACAAAAGGCTTAGAAATGAAGGCATTTCATTACGCAATACGTCGATATTCGATTACCGATCTCTATCAAAGAGTAAGTGGCTCACGTCTCACAATAGCTCAATAAGAAGATTCAATCTTTCATTCGCATGTAATTTTGTTTGTTGTGATTATATGGCGCTTATTAAGGTAATTACTCGTATTATGTGATAACATCGGCTAGTAGCAATTGTGCATTCTAATTAGCGAGATCTTTGCGTTACACAGTTTTGCCTGTGGGAATTTCCTATAGTCTAAAGTCAACCAGGCCTGATGTTGAACTGGAGTGTGATCCATGAAAACAACTGCTACCACATTCAGGCAGGAGTCACCTTTGTTAAGGACGTTTAACAGAGAAAGCGTTGCCAGCATCTAGGACAACGCGTCACAACAGAAATATGTCTATAATACGAGTATAATAATATAGATGTAAAATTAGTCGATGGTCTTCATTATTGTATGAATTTTTTAAGAACAAATACACATTTTTATAAGTCTATGGAGTCCAAACCTTAATTCCTACTGTTTTTGTTCTAAAGATGTTGTTAAAGTTGATTTCTAGGTGTACACCACGTGAAAGTGGGGCACAACTAGGGAATGCAATCCCGACTCGAGATCGCAAATTCGAGATCCCGCGGGATTAGAAATATCAATCCTGCGAGATCCCGGAATTTTCGAGATCTCGTCTAGTTTTAAGAAAATGTAAAGTTCGGATGACTGAAAACGATGAAAACGGATTGAGGAGACGAGCATGTACCATCTGGATTGATAGTGCACACTCCTCTCGTTATACCTAGCTACTTTCAAACTATTCCCGAAACGCGACAAGGTCATTTCACGGCTGTTACATTTGAAAGTGGTGGTACTACCCCAGGACGGTAGACTGGGCTAATAACCATCATCAGTCTCCCTACCACTCTTTAATAGTGCCTATAGGCACTGAGCGACCAAAGTACATACAACTCCTTTCAAAACGGAACGTTTTTCTTTACAAACAGTTGATGGATTCAACTGGTTTCGCTAAAAACGAAAAACGGTTAACTCGTTGACAGTAGAAAAACAGTTGATAAAAACAGTTCGTTGAATCAACGCCCATCCCTAGAGCACCGTTCGCGCCCCAAGTAGATGTGTGTAGCGTTGCTGACCACTGCAGCACTGCCGCCCATTACCGTCAATCTCGAACGGGATCTCGTCATATTATGCTTCGGGATTGATCCCGAAAAAGTACACGAGATCTCGCGAGATCGGGATCCCGCGAGATCGGGATTGCATTCCCTAGGCACAACCCCAGGACCGGCGCCGGATTTAGATTTCGGCGGCCCATAGGCAGAGCATGTTGTATCCCTCAAATCGTTTGTGGTTAGCTGTTGAAAGTTTCTATTAAGGTAAAGAAGAGAGCAACTAAATAAATTGGCTAACACAAAATTTTAAACAAAACTCAGTAATTTTTTTTCTACTGAGCCTTTATCGATTTAATTTTTTTTTGTGGTGTGGTGGCGGCCCATAGGCAACTGCCTATGTTGCCTATGCTTAAATCCGGCACTACCCAGGACAGTAGACTAGGTTAATAACCATCATCAGTCTGGTGACAATGGCTTTAAATTTTTGGTCTGTATAAAAGTTAGATGGCAGTATCGTGCGTCCTTAATGACTGGCCTGTACGCCTCCGACAGCCTCCCGACGCCCGCAATAATGAATATTTAATTGCGTGGAAATATTTCAAGAGCATCACAAAAGCTATTCGTCCACGATGCTTTGTAGTGTGAAAAGTTATAATTACAATAGCAATTACGTTAACATCAAAAGACTACAGTTTAGAGACGTGGGAATACTTCTGTTTGGATAGAGGTACAATCACCAATATGTTAGCTACATCACCTTATACGTACAAAACGATGAAAATTTCAAATTTTTTTTATTGCGAATTTTCCGTCTCCATGTTAATATACACTTCCTACTTACTCTATTTTCACTAAAAAATCTATTATTTTTTTTATCGAAGGTCTAAATCCTTTTTGGGTGAGGCTAATTTTAGCTTCATCTTACTATCTGTGTTTAAGCTGTTCAATAGGCTTATTCTGGGCTATAGATATAGACAAATTTAAATAGGTTTATAATCAATTTACAACTATAATTAGCGAATAAAAAGGGAGGTGTTCCAGCGATAGTTTTGCTGAAAGTACCTACTCATAAATGTAATAGTGTCCGGTGGCCGATTGGTTGTTACTACTCCTTGTCATTTTTGTAACGGTCACTCGAATGGAAAGTATGACGATGCAATTCTAGTTACAATAACTAGTTTTAACTATAATAATGATGAGGAGCGGTAGGCAGAATGATGATGGTAATTACCAGCCCGGTCTGCCATCCCAAAGTTGTATCACCACTTTCAAGTCTGTGATCTAGTTGGTTTTCGGGATCACCAAGTATGACGAGAGAAGTATGCACTGTCGACCTAGACGGTCTTTTCGAGCCGGAATAGTGGAAACGACTCATGGGCTATTAGGCGGAGAATGGTTATATGCTGAAGTTAGTATTTCTTTATCGTAGCTCGGCAGTGTGCGGTCCGTGAACGGAAACGACTGCTTCCAAAGAGAAGTTTCTACAGGTATTAGTCGCCTTCGCTATGCCAGCTTGAGGCGAAAGTGTACAGTACCTAGTGCACAAATTGCGCTGTACCTGGATACTTCCAAACTGAATGCGAAACACGATATAGTCACTACAATATATAATTTCCTTTAATATACACATGAGAAACTAATATGTTAATCGATTCATATAAACTTGTCGCAAATCAACAAAGAATTTTTATAATCCTAACACAACATAAAAATGGTATGCAGCAACATGAATAAATGTTACCCAACCAGCAATAAACTCATACCTGACATTAAATTCCTCTTATAGAATTAAAGGTAAACTCAGATAGATTTTAGATAATAGTACACGAAACATGCGTAAAAGGGAAGATTGAGTAATATCACTAACACGAATGAGAAAACATCTATTCACCAAAGCGTCTATCTATTATACTTCAAGAGTTGATAGACCAGACTGATGATGGTCGTGTTGTAGTAATATTAAGTATAAACAAGGGTGACCAGCCGGGCTACTGCGCCTGATGGTGTGAGCGGAAACAATTGCTGCAACAAGAGCGGCCGTGGTCCAGCGGGAGAGAGGAGTGTGCACTGTCAATCTAGATGGTACATGCTCGTCTCCTCAAGCCGGCATAGTGGGGGCGACTGCAGCCCGTAGAGATTTCTCTGTTGTAGCAGTTGTTTCCATTCATGGACCGCACTCTAGCTTTACATCAGGCGGAGTGTTGTCACATGTCGAGCTACAATTAAAAAAAGGCAGCAGTCGCCTTCACAATGCCAACTTCAGGAGACTAATGTGCAAAATCCACTGAAAGAGCACCTGTAACGCGACTAAGATCCGTTTGCACCAGAAGACCCGGTAAAGTAACTTTAATTATTACTTCCACAGCGACGACGACCGTTAAACGTTGACATTTACTCCACACGCGTTACAATATTGTGTAAATTCATATTGTTATCGCTAAAAGGGTGGCTGATTGCGAAAAAATAATAGAAAAACATATTTGGCTTCTTTTCATACATTTGACGTTAGTGACATTAGTTTGACGATTAACTTCAACTAGCCAAGATTCGCTGGTTACAGTTAACGTTAAAGTAAGCGTCAAAAATGACTGTAATGTGGAGTAAATGTAAACCATAATGTAAACGTAACGGTAAAAGTAATAGTTAAAGTAACTTTAACGGGCCTCTGGTGCAAACGGACCTAAGTCACTTTACAGATGTTACAGTCAAAAGTGGTGGTACTACTCCAGGATGGCAGACTGGCCTAATGACCATCATCAAGTCTACCTACCACTCGCGCAGACAAAATTCGATATAAGTTTTAAAAATTACTGCAAAACTATAAATGGGAAAGAAATAGTTAAAAACTGGTATATCCAGTCTAAATTCAGTGTTTCAATAAATAAATAAAACATTATAAATGAATGAGCTTGTCATTGCTTTAAATAGTTATTGCATAACCTTATTAGACTAGAAGCTTGCAGCCGATCCCATTGAAAGATATAAAATAGGAAATTTTCAACTATTTTCAACCCTTACAGTTGAGTAAAATTTATATATTGGTATGGCGAGAGGAATGTGCACTGTCAATCTAGATGATGCGTGCTCGTCTCCTCAAGCCGCCATAGTGGAGGCGACTGCTACCCGCACAGGTTTCTCTGTAGTAGCAGTTGTTTCCATTCATGGACCGCACTCTGGCTTTACATCAGGCGGAGTGCAGACACATGCCGAGGTACAATTAAAAAACAAAAAAAAAACTTTATAAGCTATCTACAATTACTAGAAAAATTTCTCGCTATGAAACAAATGTAATTAGAAAATAAAAAGCAATAAATCGCCACGATTAGCGTTAAGCCTCAAAATAAAATAAAGATTTTAAAAAATCTTCCTAAACTACTATCAAATATGGATGTACGATATAAATGTGAATCGAGCTTTAGAGCGGTTGATGTTGATCGTGAGCTAGCTGTTGACACCTTCAAATCTCACAAATTGTGGCGTATACCAATTAATGTAAAGAAAGGACAATGACTATTTTTGGGTCCAGGAACAAAACAATATTCAAAAATAATATTTTAATTCATCATTAATTCATTTCAAATTATACCAACACAACATTTATCTATTATCATATAAACAGATATCATCAATTATTAAACCATTTAATATAATAATAACACTAATATCGCAACAGAAAATGTCTAATTACTCAATTACCCGGGTAAAAAAATAAAACCAATTAATGATAAAAAATGTATATTTATTTTTATACAAAATGAACTGAAAATCATCAATAAACTCGAGAAACAAATTAGGCGAATCGACATTTTCCAAAGTTAGATGACACTTGGTTATTTGGTGCCTATGGCATTAATTTAAAAAGTGGTAAGCAGACTCACGATTGTTCTTAACTCAATGATCACACGGCCATGCCGAGCTACTATAAAATATATTAAATCAGGTTTTTAAACACTCAGCTCTCAGCCTAACAGAGCCTACTTGTTGAACTCAGAAGTGACCGGTCCGCCGCGATCGGTCATGGGCCAGTGCACAGCTTCCGCTGGTCACAGTCAAGGATAGACTGGAATTACACGACTTTATGAAAACACCACATAATAATAAACTTTATTGAGAAGTTAATGTATTTTGGATTTTCTTGATTTATTATAGTATGGAATCTATATTGGAATAGACCAGCGCCAGATGATTTTATGCAAATTATAAAAAACAGTTCTACATGAAAGTATCATTTAAGGTAGTTTAATAGATAAATTCAAATAAAATAAATGTAAAAATACTGAGGTTTAATATGCAGTTGTTTACTGATTCAAACCACCCTTAACACCCTTAGATGAGAACCTTCTACATCATGTAATTAATATTTTAGTTATATTTCTGGCATCCGAACACTCTCGCCCTATGAGTCAATTGCTACCATAGAGAAATGACAGCCTTCGCTATGCCGGTTTAATGAGACGATTAATGAGATGGTAGGCTGCGCAGATTCCTTTTGACACTACTTCCACTAATTCATTTCACGGTTACCCACTGCCTACAAATTCTTATAAGTCTAGTATCTCATAAAACCTTCTAAGAACTAATGTGCATTTGTCTCTATACCTATCTTCTAAAAGCATTCTTGAATCACAAAGAATTGCTTAAAGAAAACCTTTGTGTTGCCGCAACTATGAAGGTAATGATGCGACATCCGGAGAAAATGAAAGAATAAGGACGTAAGTGTAATAGGAAATTATTCTGGATGTGGTCGAGATGTCTTTACGTCAATATGACGCGGTTTCCTTTTAACATAGTTTGTTACCGACACGCTATTAGGTAGGATACCTGATATTGTAATAAAAAAGAAAAACTACTTTTTTTTGTTCTTCACATATTAACATTTATTTGTTACATACATTCCATTAGGGTCTAATTGACAACTATGTAATCCAAAATTTAAGATAGCAAATGATTTTCGTAGTAGCTCGAAATATGACCACTCCTCGTCTGAAGTTGTAGTGCGGTCCAACCTACGAGTACCACAAAGGCAGTAGTCGCCGGGCTCGAGATGAACATGCACTATCAATTGACTCTTCCTATACTCGGCTACTACCAATCTGATCGCAAAACACGATTTGGTCACTTCACGGGTAATACTAAATTTGGTAGTACTACCCCAGGACAGCAGATTGAGCTGATAGCCTGGTAACCATCATAAGTCTGCCTACCGCTCTTTGACTAGTGGAAGTAGTATAAAATAGTAAACAGCGAGCTGCTTTAAAGATAATTGAGAAAAAAAAAGTAATGATATGAAAGAATGCAGATGTAATAAAGTACGTACGAATTGAAGCATACCTACATAATAGCTAAGCCTATTAATCACTAATTGTTCCTGAATAATACTTCAATCTTGTAAAGAAATAATCATAAATTCACATATTTCTAATTAATTTTGCCGACATCGCTGTGGTTTATGGCCGGGAACGATTCAGTGTCTTGCTTTTATTATTAACAATCTACTGTATTATAGAGATGGGATCCGCCATTTTATTGTTTTTATGATTACTCAATGCAACCCAGAAAACCACCAACCTCGTTTGCTTTACAGGAAATTAACTGCAAGATATGTAGCAGTTAATACATTATGCACTCATTCAATAAATAATAATTACAGCAGAAAATAATAGTGCTTTTAAAGAGTAATAAAAAATTTCTACATTTAGATGTTGATCACTATCGAATATTAATTGAGTAATGATTAAGAAATGTCTGAATAAGAAACATTTATAATTTGTTGGCAGATACCGATGCTATTAAACAATACAAGCATAGCGGATGAACCGGCAAACAACCTTATCACGATCAATTTCATCACTTCTAAAAACTTATTTCTTTGGCCTTAATTGACTTTTAAGTGCTGGAATAAAGAAATGTGATAAACATTTCTTTCTTATAGCGCAGACTATTCTTTTTTTTTATAGAAGATGCCGTTTAACAAGTATATGTACGTCGGACACGCACGCTAATACCGTTACTCATGTCTCCATCAGAAACCACAACAAAAATTCGCCTATAATCATAGCCATTTAAATCCGAGGTCCGTAACAGACACACGAATCAACTCGTTAGCAGAAAATTGCTTTCCTACTCCGAGATGGTTCTAAACACTTTAATACAGAAAGCTTGCTTAGAAACATAAAACCTTTGGTATGTTGCAAGCAACGAGAGCGAACCGAGGGGCTATTACCTCCCAACTCGGATTCAGAAACGCTAAATCTCGTGCGTCCGTGGAGGCAAGTTTCACCCAATTACGGCGGTCTCTATCGGACGATTGGCCGCGGCTCGAAGAATTCCGGCTTGTCGTGACTATGATAAAAAATCTGACGCAAATCGACGATACGCCTCGTGCACACAATTTCATGCTCAAACTTCTCTGAGAACACTAGATTCGTCATAATTTTGTCTATTTCGTCGGCCCATTATGTTGAGAATTTATTCCGTATTTTTGAAATTCAAAGTGAAATTCCGACGTCAAAGGACTTATCAAACAACAACATGATAATGAGAAATGATTCATCATTCATGCGTCTACAAGTGTAGGAAAAATTGAGAATATTCAATAAGCAAAACAACTACCTATATACATTAATCGTTTCGGCAGAATCATCATTTCACCACCACAAAAAGTAATCAATAAATATGTCAATCGATAAAACGTTGGATTGGAAAGGTTATGAGGACATAAATTTGTTGAATAATTGCATGTATGTCTGTGTTGCGGTATACAACTAGTCATCAAGCCTGACTCCGCCTCTTAGTGGGTACGGTTATTGTCGAGAAGAAAACAATTCTCTCTTAAAATAATAACAATTGTCATGCATTATTCCCACAGGGATAGGCAGAGACAACGGAACGCTACTTACCACGATCCTGACACAACTTCCTCGCTTCCCTCACATCCACAATTATCTTCATGCACGCCCGACGATTATGAGCACTAGGCAGCTCAACTTTCATGAGGATGTTTCTGATTCGATCAGAATACACCCTTCTAAGTCTGTCTTATTTGACACATCCATTCACATCAGATTTATATAATCCTTTTGTCAATCTCCTTTCACCCTTTCTATGTGCCCACACCATCGAAGCATTCCTTTCTCAATTCTCATCACTACATCATCTTTCAAACCACAACAGTATTCCTCATTCTATCCGATACCATGACTCCACATACACTCGTGCCTCTTAAAATCTCTGAAGTTCTAAATCAATAGTAATACTTTGAGGTAAGTATTTGAGTACTAACTATATTGTGGTTCATCACTGAGGGCGCTCTAAATGATTTGTAGCATTGATTTTAAGACATTAGGAATTAACAAAATTAAAAGTAATATTTCCATGGTGTTTGCTTTAACACATGTATCTACGTGCCTTATATTCAACAGAGCATTAAGTGGATAAGGAAAATATTTCTTTAAAGTAAGTGTATTAGGTAATGTTTAGACTAAGTTCACTAATTTCTAATAAAAGTAACAAAAACTCTAGAAATAAAGTAAACAATGTTTTAGTTTATCCAGTGTAAAACTAGCTTAATGTGATCGTCGACTCATCACGTCGATTTGTCGCGTACAAGATCGATTTTTTTCACCCGTTCTCTATTATTGACTGCGACTAGTGTTGACTAATGTTCGTCGGCTTTGTCTATCGATATCGATGTTCATCTCCGGTTGATTCGTTTCAGGTTTAGACCCGACTATCACTATATTTTATGTCCCATGGACCTTAAATGTTTACACTTATTTTTATGTTATAAATCAATATAAATATGCTACGCCTTAAGAAGTTAAGTTCTATAATATTGTGTATATTATTGTCAATGTTTAATAGAGTTTAGTCTTGTATTTGTCTTTCCGAAAAAAATATAAAGTTGGCAACAATGAAGACCCTAAATAATGTACGGGTCTTGATTTAGGGGTCGTATTGATACAGATTCCGAGACGGTTGATGTGCGTGAGTAGCCGATCATTAGAAATCTCGGATGCCACAGTCTGACGTGCAGCTTCGTCTTAGCAACGAATTATTGCCGTTAAAATTGTTGCCGGTCAATCATATCCATTTTATAGAGTTGTATCACGAAATATTATTTTATAGTTTATGATTTTGTTTTTAGCTTTAAAAATTTATTATTATAGTTAAATAAGATAAACCGACTCAGTGCTTTGTATGCATAGTGGTAGGTATAGTGGGTTATAACTACCAGATATAATGAGAGGAGTGTGCACATTCTTTTCCTCAAGACGGCATATCGGATACGTAAAAATATATTAGTGAAACTTTCAGCTTATGTTATTACTAAGTATTATTCTTCGATCAAATGCTTGTCAACAGAGAATATCCATTCGCCCACAATTTTTTTCCAAGTTTATCATTGATTTTTAGCTCATTTTGTTGGTAAATAAATCTATCTACATTCGCTATCACTAATCAGCTTTTAAAAAAATATCCAGGTTATTCAGTAATTTGATTTTTTCTGATGCAATATAACACTTTTTAAAAAAATTATATCAGTTTTTTTGTAATTAAACATTGAGCCATTGATTTATAAACGATGTGTTGACACTAAGTTAAAAATTAGTATAAAATAAAATATATTATTATATTAATATTATTCAAGTGGGTCCAAAAATGATCATCGTCCTTTGGCGCATCCATCCATTTTTTCTTTATCCAATCATCTATTTATATACCTCAAAATAACATCACGAAGCATTCGATTAGTCAACTAGCAATTATATTTTAAAGTAACCAGTTTTTCAGAAACTAGTCTGAAATTAGCTTTGTCACCCTGTCGAACCATGGGCACTGAACCGAGAAGTAAAAAAAACTACCTAACGGCCCGTTCACACATACATCCGTCACTGAAGATTATTTATTAATAAGACTAATAAATTCAAACAGAATCAAGGGTAGGGTTGTTAACTTTCAAACACTAACCATAAGTATTTTTAAAACCCTATTAACGACTTTTTAACGCAAATCTAGACGGAAGGTAATCGTTTGAACACAGACAATTGAAGTTTTACTATTGCAAAAGAACATTCGATTGTTTTTCAATCGACTTTTATGTTTTTTTTTTTTGGCTGCAAAACTTTAGAAAGTCGCGTCAGAACAAATTAATCAAACCACATAAAATGTTTTAATTAAGAAAAATATGATCACATTTAAACACATGACGTACCTATAATGAATACTGTTTACTTAAAAAATAGATACGATTTGTATTAAATCACGACCCGAAAAAAGACGTTCCGTGGATGTGTGAATGAACCATTATTTCCTTCTAGCCACAGTATAATAACTATGAAAATTAAGTACGATTTTCTCATGGTATCTACCTAACCTATCATACAAGAATAATTTTATTTACCGCATATGTTATTTCTTCATATCTATGTCCATATTTCAAAATACGAATGGTAAGTGTACCACGTAGGTAACTAAACGGAAAATTTATGTTTCTTGTTTCCATGAGTGTTCAGTCACTTAGGTACGTTATTTAGCGACAATACGATAGGCGCGGAAGTCACAAAGGAAACTTGTAGTATCAATATTGTCAACTATGAAATATACCAAATGACGGATAAGTAGCAATATACAAAATACAAAAGAACAATGACCCAGATCGCTCGCGATAAGCATCGTGTGACGCATGCGGATCGATAACGAGTACACCACGCACCCGCATACACCTTATCACATCAACATTTGCCAAAACTAACGGCTACATTCGCGATAGACCGGCGGGCGCAGGACCCGTGCGAATAATTACACTGCGCAGCCGACCATGCGACCCTACTGAAACTGACTCGGAATGATCGGCTTCATTCAGAACCACCTTTCGGCGTGTCGTTATGAGGAACAAAAAGGTTAAAAACTATTATAACTATTGAGTCGAGTTGAGCAGCTGCCGCGAAACGGAAGGACAGATGCGCGAGACCCTCCGACTCGCGATCTATAATGTTCATTTCGGTCATTCCGATACGTAATGATCTAATTTGGCACGATACAAAAATTTGATAATATTTACCTGCAATGTGTCGATGGAAAGCGAGGCGCACTCACAAACGGCACACGTGCACACTGCGGCCGCGCACCTGTCGCGGCCCGACCGATCGCCGCGCGGCGCTCGCGCAAGCCGACCGAGCGCTGCGAACTGACTGACGGTAACCGCGCGCGCTACCTGCGGCACACCTGTCCCCTCGGCCCCCCACCTCCAGGAACCGGATGGTATACTCCAAAACAAAACGGCCAACAAAGGACGTGCCGCGAATGTTCGCGCTCCTCGGACTCCTTGCGAGGCGAGGGTCGGCCCCGGGGGCTCGTCGACGTCCAGGAGACACCTTATTTGTTCACGTCGCACCTGACTAATGCTCGTCGAAAACATATTTTTATACGTCCATTATCATGAACGCTGATTAAATAATGATACATTTTCAATAATATCACGAACAGTTGGTAATAAACTATATTAGTTATAGTAGAAATACGTGGTGTTGTCAACAGGCGGTAGTAAACAATTGTACACAACGAGGTGCTGCTGGTGACCACGGAAATGGGACAAATAAAATTTAGAAATCAGTTTCATTGTTATTTGTTAACGAATATAAATCAATAATTTTCTGTAGACGCGGCCGCTTTACTGTTATTATCATGAAGATCGTTGGGAATTATCACAGATAATGATAAAATTTAGACCAGTTGCTGTGCAAACTTCGTATTTTTGCTATTTCGGGAAATTAAGACGACAGACTGACGATTCTTATTAGCCCAGTCTTCTGTCCAGGGGTACTACCACCGCTTCCGAATGTGACACCCGTGAAGTGATCTTGTCGCGTTTCGGGAACAGTCGGCATTAGTAGCAAGTAGCAGTTGTTTTGGTTTATATTCCATGAATCATGGACCCTTTTACATCAGGCGGAGTGTTGTCATATGTCAAGCTATAATAAATAAATAAAACTAATAACAAATAATTAAGAAAGTATTTATTTAGTATTTACTATATTATTCTTGTTTGTTTCTTACTATAGCAGGCGTGGGTGGCGGGTTACTAACCTGTCATCACTTTTTTTAACCCTACAAACATAAATAAAATATGACTATTAGAAAACAGGTTAATACAAATCATATAGTGAGTATTAAATATATTTTGTAAGTTTAATGACTTTATACGTCACATGAACGGTTACAATACAATACAATTGTCACGCCTTTTTCCCACAGGGATGAACAGTTAACATGCATCTATTAAAATCCTTCTTATAAAAATCGGCAAACGGAGAAAACAGGGAACAAATGAAAAACTACTTTCAAGTGAAACATTCGTAAAGTGAACTCGCGTTTTGGGATCAGTGTAGAAGAAGCCGAAAGGAATGTAGGTACACTGTTAACGTCTCCTTAAGCCGGCATAGAGGAAATGACTGTTGTTGACAACATTTCTCTTTTCTCAGCTGCGGATTTGGGACCGCACTACTTTTAAGTTTAACACTCATAAAATCGGGATCGGCTAGGAATTAGTCAGGTATATCGAGAGGAGTAGTCCGTCTCCTTCAGCCGGTATAGAGGAGGTGTGTGTTTTATAATAGTTATGTAGGTGTGCCTTATCGTTGTTTTTCACTTTACAAATATACGTGTAATGCCGCTATCAGTAAGCAGTATTACAATTATCGTGTACGCTTGAAATTGCAGCGAACATATTGCAAGTAGATTTCTTTATCGCTTAAATAAAAACTTTTCCTTTAATTTAAATAAAATAATTAGAATTAAAAACGTCATAAGTCCAGTAAAGAGTTGTAGGCAGACTGATGATGGTTGTAAGAACAGTCTGCTATTCTGGGGTAACACCACCACTTTCGAATGTAACACCCTCCATGGTAACACCTTTGATACAAATACCATCTTAGCCATAGATAGAGGTGCAAACTTCATGCATCTGACATATAAAAAAGTGTAGTCCACTTCAAACGATTTGACAATGTTGTCGTCAAGTCAAATACTAACTGACAGTGAACCTAAACGTGACTGTGGTCATGTTTTCTCTCGCGTCACATTGGGAGCGTTATTGCACATCTAGTTGTCACATCAATGATCTTAGCTCATACAATGCTAACTTGAAGTTTTATATCTAAAGAATGCAATAGGCTTTATAGTGGCATGCAATAGTGGTACATCTGCCGTTCAGAGCACCCGTCATCACAGCTGCTCATCGCACGTGCCTTCCCCAGGCCGTCCGTCTACCTTTTATTATACTTGAAAGAAAAAACGATGTCTTTTACACTAAATAAGTAATAAATATTGTACAATTGTAGCGTGCTTCAAGTTAAGAGTTTTGGTTTAATTATAATGGTTCTGTAGTATTTAAAAAAAACATTTTTATATCGGACCGGTGCTAGTGAATCAATTCGCTATTATTAAAAGTTACATATTAAGGTGAAAGCCAACACCTGAGCGTCCATACATTTTGTTTTACCACATTGTTTGAAACAGCAGATTTATGTTGAAATTAAGTAATTTTATAACTTTCTCAGCACTAATTATTATCGCAAATCACTATAATAAACAAATAGCTACGGCAGAATATATAAAACAAGAAGAGCATATCTTCAATCGTATCCTTAAGTCGACATAGTGAAGGTGACTCTGCAGATATTTCTCTGTGGTAGTTACACAGTTACCTAGTGATAATTTTGCGAGATTTGAACATGGGTCCCATCGATTGTGAACTCACGCCAAATATGTGTAGTCGCACTACGGACTTTTTTTTTTATTATTTCGGCATATGACAACACTCCGCCTGATGTAAAGCTAGAGTGCTGGACCGAACGGAAACAACTGCTACTACAGATAAATCTCTACAGGCAGCAGTCGCCTCCGCTATGCCGGCTTGAGGAGACGAGTATGCACCATCTAGATTATTGTCAATCTAGACACTTCTCTCGCTATTCCAGCCTACTTTCAAACTGCTCCCGAAACGCGTGTTACATTCGAAAGTGGTGGTACTGCCCCAGGACGGCAGACTGGGCTAAATCCATCATCAGTCCACCTACCACTCTTTAATAGTGCCTATAGGCACCGAGCGACAAAAATACATATAACATACGAGTAGTTACATTAGCTAGCGTCCTGGTCAGAATTAGCGAGTTTCGAACACGGGTCTCATTGATCGTAAGTTCACGCGTCTTACCACTAGACCACGGCCGCTCATTGTGTTTTTTTAAGTGTACCTATATATGTATATAGACTTCTATATATCACAATACAAACGTCAATATTACATGTAGGTATGAGTATATGGTATTTTATAGGTGATGTCGATGAACTTGGAAGTTTTTGTTCAGTGTTACATTGTATGAGGCTACTTCACGGGCCCCTGAACAATCTTAATTAGTTAACTAATGAGTGCTCTATGGGTAAAAAGACAAGGGTAATAACACTTATAATGGACATACATACGATTAGAACGTTTCAGTAGACGTTTGAACGCGTTTTTTTTTATTATATGAATCGTCTGAGTATTTATTCGAATCTTCTTAAAACAGCGGCAATTTGCTCTGAAAATAAAGGTTATATATATTTATGTATAGTATTATATTTTGAATTTATATTTGTTTAAAAACCTGCTTCTCTTCGCTCACATCTGTCATAAACACGGAGGTTAGCTGGAAGAAAATGCTAATTAGCATTAAGTTCGCCTGTGTGCACGCTACACTAAGCTTTGAATAAATAAATAAATATATTGTAAAATAAATAAATAAAAAAGTTAAAACTAAAATAACAAAACCTGTTTTCTGTGTGTGTGTTGCTACGTAATTTTAAATACTATATTAACACTATACTATACTATTGAATGGCCAGACTCTAAATCAATCGTTGTTTTCTAGAGGTAGAAAATAAAATAGTGCTTAACTAAATGCAAAAATGAACTATCTACTATTCTAGCTAATTGATATCAAACAAATATAATTACTTATATAAAGTTTTACTAAAATATACATAAATATAACACAAAAAGTCAACATCTACTAGGTACTAACATCGGTTACGTGAGGGCGTCCTCGGTCTTTCGTTGGACAAATTATATGTAACTTTTTTTTTTTATGATTGTAGCTCGGCATGTGACAACACTCCGCCTGATGTAAAGCTAGAGTGCGGTCAATGAATGGAAACAACTGCTACTACAGAGAAACCTGTGCAAGTCGCCTCCATTATGCCGGCTTGAGGAGACGAGCATGTACCATCTTAGATTGACAGTGCACACTCCTCTCGTTATACCTGGCTACTTTCAAACTATGTCCGAAACGCGACAAAGTCACTTCACGGGTGTTACATTCGAAAATGGTGATACTACCCCAGGACAGCAGACTGGACAGATAACCATCATCAGTCTGCCTACCACTCTTTAATAGTGCCTATAGGCACTGAGCGACCAAAGTACATATAACAAAGTTACATTGGTACCGGTCAGAATTAGCGAGGTTCGAACACGGGTCTCACCGATCGTGAGTTCACGCGTCTTACCGCTAGACCACGGCCGCCGTTTAATTAACTACTTTTATGAACTATAAACCACAACCGTGTGTGTGTGTGTGTAAAAATAGCGTGGTCTTTTAAAATAATTTTGTCTTTTTGAATTGTCTATTATTAGTGGCATTACCCCATGAATCAAAATGAAGACAACTATCTTGTCCGCCATCGGTTGATGTACTACATTATTTATTATAATTAAAATATACGTGCAGTAATAGAAATTATTGTTAATTTTTTACATTCACTTGAACACTACAATGTTGAGACTATAGATATTATTATAGTGTACCTACACATTTAATAGGAAGCTTTTTGGTCGAAGATCGAAGTCTACGAGCGAAGACAACTACCACCGCAGTGAAAACTGTTGCCTCCACTATGCCGGCTTGAAGAGACAATGCACAGGACAATGTTTTAAGAAAGTACTTTATAATTGGTTGTCGCAGAAATGTTTCTATAATGTACAAGAGTTTTTAGATCATAAGTATTGACTAAATTAAATTGTATTGACATTAGATCCAGTAAATAAAATAAATAGATTTCATAGATTTGACATACTCGTAATATATATTTAAAAAATCATTGTAATTTAATAATTTCGTTAATATACATACTAGTTTATATACATACTTTCCTTGCTGCAAAATGTGGCGAAACATGTGGACAAATTGTTACTTATTTAACACCCTTTTACTAACACCATGTTTCTCGCAATAAAGAAATTTCATTTCATTTCTCTTGTTACACAGTTTTTCTCTTTTCATTTCTCTGTTTGAATTTGCGTTATTACATCATTGACATATTTAAAAATAAGTAATGAAAATTAAAAATATAATTAAACAATAATAATTATAACAATGAATCCGCTTAAATTATCAAAAACGCGTTTTTGATGACGCAAAAGATTGCGCATTCAAAAGCTACGGGTTTTTTTCTGAGAACGCTAATTTAATATTAAATAAAATCCGAATGTAACAATAAAATAAAACAATGGCCGAATTAAACAAGCTTATTATGTGAACTGAGTTATTTTTCTTATGAAAATGGTGACGCCATTTTGTAACAGTTACAAAATTAAAACAAATACAAGCATGAATAAAGAATTAAATATTTTTTTAATTATTAGTATTGGCATATTTAAATGCAGAAATTATTATTATTCAATTGAAAATAATTAACACGCACACTGCATGAACTCTGATAAGTAAAAATTTCGTAAAAAAAAAAAAATTCTAAAAGTACCGCATATAGACTATTATAGACTATAAAATATTTTCATTGTTGTTCGGAAACGTTTATTGAAACCATACAAACGAAAAATAAGGTTTTTTTTATACATACAATTTTATATTAACTAAAATTATGAGAATAATTTAGTAATGTTGCATTTTAAATTATAAATACATTATAGTTCGTAGGAGTGTAGAGTTCAAGGTAGGACAAGGCCACATTATGATCAAATAGATGATGGTTACGATCATTCACCTATGCTAAACCAGACATGCGACTCAATAATATTATTTTTGATAAATTAAAATACTTTATGTGGTTACTATAGCGTTTATTTCGATTAATAAACCGACGACGCGACAGTTTGAAAGCTTTGCAGGCTTCGTCCTCGCGAATAACCTCAGACATCATTATTTTTGTTGTCAACGAACGTGCAAAATTATACTATATATGGATGGAAAGATCTAGACTTCCTTTGGAGTTTAGATCTTAGGCCGTCAACCTTTAGGTGCAAAGTTGAACTGGGAAAACATGCCTAAAGTTTGACTTTTACAATTTTATACTACATTTATAACTTTTCGAGCATTTAACCAATTTATGAAGAAAGGAAGGCAAAATGATATGTAAAGGAATTGTTGATGAAAAATAATAAAAATTTTTTTAGATACAAGTTATGCTCGCAATTTCGTATGAGTATAAATAATTCCTACCTTTTCTATACAAATAAATATACGACTAAACATTTATTTTTTATATATTAGAAATACATCATAGACAGAAATTTCCCGCCAAAACTCACCTCCAATTTGTTGAATGCGCGGAAGTTTTAATTTGATCGCGGTTTTGCTGTTACCATAGTTCATTAACCCCCCGACCTTTATGTATGGACTTATAACGTCATTTCTGTAATAAAATTAAGTAATACATACTTACTTATATAATTATGTGTTCATACGAGTATATGTATGTATATATATGTTGTTTAATAATAATACGTGAAATTGAAGTTTGCGAAATTGATATCTTAACAAATAAAGTTCCTACCTACATCGTCAAATATTATTTCTTTTGAATTAAAAGTGGTTTAGCAGTAGCGGACGGACCTTACGATCGATGAGAATCGTGTTCGAACCTCGCTAAATTCTAACCGGTACCAATGTAACTATGTTATATGTACTTTGGTCGCTCTTTGCCTGTGATACAAGTATTAGCTTAGTACATGCCATAGATTATAGCCTAAGAGCGCGAGCGATGTCCAATCATAAATCTATGGTACAGACATTTTAAAAAATGTGATCACATGATGTGGAACTAGAGTACGGTCCGTAGGCAGACTATAGGTAGGTAATACATGTTTAGTGGCCTAGTCGCGTTTTAGGATCAGCTCGGAAGTTCCTCAAGCCAGGATAGTGGAGACGACTGTAAGAAACTCGTGACTCTACGAGGAGGAATCTCATGACTTTGATGGAAGCTCATGCCAAATATACTCAGTAATGTTGGTTATTAGCATGAGTCATGAGTTCATGTGTTTCATTAAAGCCAAGGTTATGACAGCCCACACTATTATAATAAACTTACAAATGACTTCTTAGATGTTACAAATTAGTAATTTGCTTGATTTTTATTGAGATTTTACATTGAGATAATGCTCTTGGTCCTAATAATTTAGAAGAAAATGTCACGTGGGAATTCTTACTTTTCTTTTTATTAAACGTGACTCTTTATTTCACTTCTTTTTTAATTTTTAGCATATTAAAAAAATAGAAAAAAAATCACGCACGCACGCAGAGTTTTTAGCAGAAGGTTTCCTAGAGCGAGTGCCTTTCTACACTGCCATCAACAAGCAAGAAAAATCTCCTCAAATTCAATCTTTAATGATGAATATTACTCCATTGCTGTAGATACTCTTCTTATTACTGAAATATCCACAGAACGACGTATTTCTTACACAAATACAAGGTTTTTGAATCGGAACCTTTATTAACAAGTAATAATACTATTTGAAAGGTAATAGAACCTTCCGTTCCGCACGCATCTGAAGCCTTCATCAAAAAACGTCGGAATGTCCATTTACGTGCCTCGCGCTCTGTGACAAACACCTGTCATTATACGAGTATGTTACCTTCTATAAGTTTTACATTTAGATCTATATAATATAATGTTCACTGAAACTATAAGTAATACAAAAGTACTTAGGTAATAAAAAGGGCAATGCCCATTTTTGGCACTACTTGGTTTTTAATAGATTGTTAATTAAACAATATTATAAATATGATGTCTTATTTTTTCAGTAATATTTAATTTAATATCCATATTGTTTATCGATCAATAGTCAATGT
The DNA here is from genome assembly GCA_948150575.1 of Tinea pellionella. Lineage (NCBI taxonomy): Eukaryota > Metazoa > Arthropoda > Insecta > Lepidoptera > Tineidae > Tinea > Tinea pellionella. Next base: position 2,136,936 of record OX411246.1, read on the forward strand.
TTAATTACAAAAAATTTAGCACCAAAATATTTCACCTGAATAAGTCAAATTACTCAATAACCAGGGTAAAAACATTAAAACTGATTTATTTTCCTACAAAATTAACTAAAAATCATCAACAAACTCGAGAAAAAAATCATGGTCCCATATCTCTTAGGCGAAGGAGCCTTCCTTTATTTAATCCAGTATATCTCCACCCCTAACAAGACTATGTAGAAGTGAAATAACTAGTAGCACTTCAGGAGGAGCAGCCGAGTAACGAGAGGCGTGTTCGTATTAGTCTCCTGAAGGCAGCAAAGCGGAGACGACTGCTATCTGCTAATCTTTCTCCATATCATATAGATCATGGACCGCACTCTAGCCCAAAACACATCTGAAAACAAAACACTTTCGTTGTCGATTTTTTTTTTTGAGTCGCTTTGCTCTTTTCTTTCTCACAAATCCTCGAGATATTCCAAAAGTCGAGCTAGTGGATGCACATACATAGACACAAATGTATATATTTATAACATTTATAGATGAATAAAATAATTTATGTGAAATTTATAACATATTAAAGTCGCCTACTGTCCCACGGTGGTACTGTCACGTACGATATTGCAAAACTTCAATCAGACTACTGCCTACGTGAAAATCATTACTTATGGGAAAAATATGAAATTTTTGTCTCCTACATGATTGATATGAAACCTACACACAAATATAAAAAAGAGAGAATGCATATCAGTATTTATATTTCTCGTATACCTCGTATGTATATATTTTTTACGTTTCAAGACTGTCTTTCTCTTTTTGTATAAACCTATATCATTTCTTTCTCTCCTATTAATGATAAGTATTTAAAAATAAATTAAACAATTTTACTTTTTTTCCTATGTTTGTTTCTAATTGAAACATGAATAAGCAATAAAATAATTGCAAATAAAAGCTTTTATTTAACAAAGAACTTTCCAGAATTCACATAAAAGTTTTACCTCTAAATTATTTTCAAAAGAACATCCGATAGTTGTCCATCAATAATATTGAATCGATCAAAATAACAGTGCGGATGCCGGTTCGATTCTAGGATGAATCGGTCAATTCGTCGCGAGTGTTCATTGCGACTTGCAACATCATTCCGGTCAACGATCTCTTTCTAGAGACTGCGCTTTTTTACTTCATATTTAACAATTTTCGGCTCTAAATATTTTTATGTTTAAAATTTTTTATTTTTTTTATTTATCAAAGAGTAGAAACACACATTTTAGAAAGTTTAAAATGTTACTTTAAATATATTATAAGCGAAAGTCTGTATGTACAATGAGGGGCTATTTCCTATTGTAGTGGACTGAAAACATATATTCTATCGTAATTTCCATCACTATTCGATTCTACTACTTTTGATAGCCAGTAGGAAGTACTACTTCGAAAAAACTATTTTTAAATGTATAATCTATACATTTTAAGTTATTTGCATTCGAAAATTGGGCCCCAAATTTGTATTTTTTTTTTACACTCTGTATAGCTTATGTATAAAAAACAACATCAGGCAAGGTTTTTTATATTAAATATGTTAGTTTGTACAAGTAAAAAAAAGGTGTAATTGAAATTGAAATTTAATTATTTAATTACTAAACGAGAAATTTAAAAGAAATAATCTTTATATTTCCAATAAAATTTGGGTGAAATAAATAAACTTGTACATTAACGACTTAACACTACATCATTCATATTATTCTGAGCTTGGGAAAGGAAGAGGTGATGCATTTTGATATCCTTAATCACAATTTGTGCAATAAAAATCAATAAATTTAATGCAACTAATTTGCCTTCTTGGGAACTTCACACTGACTCCAGTCTCGTGATGTTTATTTTTTTTATTGAATATTTCTTACTTCTACAGTTCGACGGAGATTGACGAAAGGAATTTATAAAACTGATGCGAATGGATGCGTTAAACAAGGCAGACCCAAGGTATTTTCCGATCAAATCGAAGACATCTTTATGAAAGCTGGGCTGCCTAGTGCTCATAACCGTCGAGCGTGCATGAAGAGAATTGTGGATGTGAGGGAAGCGAGGTAGTTGTGTCAGGATCTTGTAAGGTTGGCGTTCCGTTGTCGCTGCCTATCCCTGTGGAGAAAAGGCGTGACAATTGTTATTATTGTTCTACTGTTCGTTTTTAGAGTGTAAACAGTTAAAAAGCTTTTGTGGCTATTATAAAAACAACAGCTTTTGAAATAAGGTAACTGTATTCAAGAGAGCGCCTATGGTATAGTGGTGGAAGGCGTCAACGATTAATGAAACTCGTATTCAAATCTTGCCAAATTCAGACGGGTACCAATGTACCGCTCGCTCAGTGACTATAGTATAATTTAGGCATTTAACAAAGAATGGTAGGCAGATTGATGATGGTTACCCAGCCAGTGGCCTAGCCGAGAACCTTGGGGACCACCGCGAAAATGACAATGAAACTCTAGCAAGTTTTTCAGGTGGTGCGAGATTTAATTATGACGTACGTTTTATCCCCTCCCCAGGCTTAATTATTGTATAATATAGTAACAGTATGTTAGGTAGTGTACTGTATATTTATAATTTATTAAATATATTTTTACTATATCTTTTTAAACCGTGAAATGAACACAATTAATAAAATATGTAATTTTTCTTTGTTAATAATATTTATTCCAATTATAAGTAAGTCGTAGAGTATTCAAGATGCGTTCCAATGCGCGCGCGCAGTTATATGACGACGATACGAGAGTGTAGAGCGTGACGAGTTCTCCCATCCACATAGATAATATGCAGATTATATCTAAATTACAAGAGCAAAACACGCGAGTTGCCTCCACTAAGTTTAGCAATTAATTTCCTCCTTTAATGTAAGAACGTCTTAATGCAAAAATCTAATATTTTAGATTTTTCATAAAAATAAAACCTACTTATATAAAAAAACCAACATTTTTGTGTTATAATAAGTATTAAATTATGATTAAAATTTAATAGGGAAAGCCAACACTCGTACACTACAGCCTGATCTGTTGGGGGTTGAACCCTCTATTCCATGAGCAACGAACGAACTCTTCCAAGTACTAGTTTGACGTCACGTATAACTAGGTCTTTTCACTACAATTAATACTAGCAAGCTCTACTTTACAGTTAAGTTCATTGTTAATTGACGCAGCTGATGTTTTTTAAAAACAAATCTTCATCATAATTTAATTAATACTCGTAACATGACAATATTTATTTCAATATAGGCAGTGCTTTGTAGTTCGAAATAAATTGTAAAATCATGTTTTTTATATTATGACGGTGTTTCCATAAAGAGGCGTTATGATCAGAGGGCTTCACGCCCAACGAATAGACGAACAACAATGATTACTTAAGCCACTCTAATTTAAGGAGGTTTACCAGCTCAAGCCAATTATTATAACGGAGTTTATGCTCTTAAGAATTCGGCTTTTCAAATCTGTGCAACGGTTTTTTCATTTACCAAAATATTATAAAGGACAATGCCCATGTTTGGGCCCACTTGATACCTAATACTTTGTAAATACAATATTATTATAAAATAATGTCTTATTTCTTCATTAATTTATTTTAATTATATCAAAACATGGTTTCTTTATCAATATTTAATAACATAAAAAATAATTATTACCAATTATTAAAGCATTTAAAATAATAACCCCAAATATTGCATCAGAAAACACCTAATTACTCAATAACACAGGTGAAAAAATTAAAACTGATTGGTAATAAGGAAGTACATTTATTTTTCTACAAAATTAACTAAAAATCATCGTCAAACTCGAGAAAAAAATTGTGGGCCCATTTTTCCTAGGCGATTGGGCATTCTCCTTTCTACTTACATATTTTCTACTTTCTCCCAATTAATACCTGGAAGAAAATGTATAAATTGTTTTTATATAGAACAGTTGTCCACCATATTTTTTAATGTAGCTCGGCATATAACAACACTCCGCCTGATGTAAAGTTAGAGTGCGGTCCATGAATGGAAACAACTGCACAGAGAAATTATTGCAGACAGTAGCCGCCACCGCTAGCTAGTTCTAAAAAAGCACGAAAACCACAAATGCCAGAAATAATTTAGTAAATATTTTCCATCTGCAGCTTTCTTGTCATACCTTCAACTGTGAAGGGCTTTAATTGGTTCTGGTAATTGTCTTAGACCGTTTCGGTCGATTGCCTTGATACAATTGGCTAGACAGGTGTGCCGTAGATAATCGGTCTTTCGCCGTTGATTGGTGGATATTGATCCACTTCAAATAACCTCATAAAACTTAACAATAACCAGGAAATTAGTGGTTTTCATCAACACCTTTTATCTATTACAGATTATGACGTTTATTGGTTTTGATTGGCCAACATCTATTTCAGATTCTTCACTTTCATTATTTACTAGCTGTTTGTTACCAGAGGATAAAGATTGTGCACTGTCAATCGGGATGGTGTACATTCGTCTCCTCAAACCGGCATAGCGGAGGAGAATGCTGCCTGGAGCAATTTCCCTGTGGTAGTAATTGTTTTCGTTCATGGCCCGCACTCTGGTTTAACATAGAAAAAAAACATCGCACGCGTAAATTAGTATTCATTAGTAACTAGGTGAAGATCCTTACAGTATGTAGCTTCTGAGATTAGCTCGCACAGACAGACAGACGCATCGGACGACTTTATAATACGAAGTGTTGTAATATTTGAAAAATTCAAAGTATGAATTACCGTGACATTTTTAGGTGATAGATAGCTCAAGAGTTCGTAAATAATTTTTTTTTCTTATTATGTGGTATTACCAATAATTTTGTATAATTTTTAATATATAAATATTTAAAAAAGGTATATTATCTCAGTAAACCACTAAAATGTGGAGAAATACCTTAAGTTACAAAAAAGTAAAATACTTTTAACATTTCTAAACTAAAAACATCACAGAATATCTGAAATATTTTTCTCGGACACCGTGTGACTCGTCACGCCTTGCTACGCGGTCACAAACCTCAGCGACACTTTTTTGACAATCCCAGCATAAAAAATACTTAAAGAAATAAAAAAAAAGAGTCACCGACGAAATCACGAAAATTCGTGTCAGCGAAATTATGGACTTTGTAGTCAAATGACATCCATCAACCGCTGCCGTTGGCAATATTCGTTGCTGTTGAGCAATAAATTCTTATTACAATTGTTCATAAATATTTTTAAAATACTAGCAGTCGAGCCGCGATGTCGCACGAGAAAAATCTTAAATTTTGTAAACACATTTTCTAAATCGTGATATCGTTATAATTTAAAGAGGTTATTAGCCCAGTCTGCAGTCCTGGAGTAGTACCACCACTTTCGAATGTAACGCCCGTGAAGTCGCGTTTTAGGATCAGTTAGAATTACCCAGGATGGTGCACATTCGTCTCCTCAAGCTGGCATAGCGTAGGCAACTGCTGCCGTTGTTTCCGTTGTTTCCGTTGTTTCCGTTCATGGACGGCACTTTAGATTTATAGAAGGCGGAGTGTTGTCATATGCCAAGCTACAATTAAACAAAATGCAAAAAATAATAATTTTGCTATTATTACTAGGTATATAAAAGTTTACGGTAGACTGCAAAAGACTTATCATTTTAATTGCACCTTTAAGCACTTGTGTCCAGGTTAATGTACTTGAAAAAAAAACTGTACATTTCTGACCATCCACTACTTAGATGGTAACTGTCAAGCTTTAATAGTTTAAGTCAGCTACACATTTTCACCGTCTATTTAAATATGACTAATTATAAAAATAAATACTTAACTAACCCCTAACTATAATTTTAAGAACGACCGTGGTCTTGGGGTAGAAAGCGTGAGCTTACGATCAATGAGACCCGTGTTCAAATCTCGCAAAATTCTGCCAAGTGCCAATGTAAATATATGCCTGTAATATAAAAACTAGCTTGGCACAGACAATAATAATAAAAAAACTACAAAAAATTAGAATACTATGATTACAGAACAAGGACTGCACAAACCTAGAACAGTAAAAAATTACCTTTTGATTTTTTAATTTACTTATATTTAGTTTTAGTAGGGCGAGCATGAAGAGAATTGTGGATGTGAGGGAAGCGAGGTAGATGTGTCAGGTTCGTGGTAAGTGGCGTTCCGTTGTTTCTGCCTATCCCTGTGGGAAAAAGGCGTGACTATTGTAATTTTAGTAACACCTATTTATTTATGTAATAAATATTTTTTTATTGTAATTTTTGTTTTTGTGAACTATTTTTTAAAAAACGGGTGGGTAGGTATAGTGTATTCGCGGTGGGGTTAGTACATTCTTGTTACCGTGTTCAAGTTAAAAATTAATAAATATTAGATATTAAATTAAAATGAAAATTGAACACAAATTAATCAACGCGCCAGAGCAGAGATGGGGTCGAAGCCGCGTCCTGCGCGAACCGACACGCTCTGACCATTAGTACCAATTTTTTAAATTAATTTTCATTGTAATTTAATAATAACAAATTCAACATTTTAATTTATAATAAATTTAAATAATAATAGAAATAATTCAATTAAATTTTAATATAACAAGTATACATATATTACCACAGGAAAATGAATTGAAACTGTAGGACGCGCCTGTTTATTTTTTCCTAATTTCAGAATTACTATAAAGTGCATAGAAATATTCTTCCTGTTTACATTAGTCTGGTCCGTCAGTGCCTGTGGTCCGACAACCTCAGGTTGAGTCGACACGGACTATTGCGCAGGCGCATTGTTGTTTGCTACATCCCTACTTGTTCTTATATAGTTATTCCATGAATTATGTTTTTTAAAGACATTTTAATAATTTATTATTTTAACACATATTGCATTTATTTTCATACCTTGTAAATACGTCTTTTCTTGTTTTTTTTTTTTTAATTTAAAATACGTACTTAAAAAACGTTGTCAAATTAATGAAAGCTAATGAATTTTTTGTTGTGAGAATTTAACCAAAAATAAAAAAAGCATGGATATACTAGTTCACTAGTTTTCAAATACCTTTATAGTTGAACATAAAGAAAATTGTAACTAATAAAAAACTGGTAAAGAGAAATAATAAGCCCACCCTATGATAATTCTCTGCTATGAATAATAAACTTTGAACATATTTACTATAATTTATTTGCAAATTGATACTGTAAGATGCAAGCAAAAACAATATTTTAGTTTATAACATACATCGTAGTACCAACACGAATTCCACTAAATTGTAGAACGACCTTCCCAGCCACGTCTTACCTCCATTCTATAAGTCTTCTTGGGATCCTTCAAGCGCAGTGTCCCGCGACTGCGATCTAATCCCCTTCTTCGACAGCAGTCGCCTCCGTTCATGGACCGCACTTTAACTTGACATTAGGCGAAGTACAGTATAAGACGAGCTAAAATGTATAAAAAAAGTTTACAACTACATCAAGCCGACATCATAGCGAAGATTATTCCCGCCTGGAGACATTCTGTCATGTGTTTTGAGCGGCCGTGGTCTAGCGGTAAGACGCGTGAACTCACGATCGATGAGATCCGTGTTTGCACCTCGCTAATTTCTGACCAGTGTAACTTTGGTCGCTCAGTGCCTATAGGCACTATTAAAGAGTGGTGGGCAGACCGATGATGGTTATTATCCCAGTCTGCCGTCCTGGGGTAGTACCGCCACTTTCGAATGTAACACCCGTGAAGTGACCTTGTCGCGTTTCGGGAATAGTTTGAAAGTAGCTAGATATATAACGAGAGAAGTGTGTACTGTCAATCTGGGTGGTACGTACTCGTCTCCTCAAGCCGGCATAGTGGAGGCGAATGCTGCCTGTAGAGATTCCCTTGTAGCAGCAGTTGTTACCATTCATCGACCGCAATCTAGCTTTACATCAGGCGGAGTGTTGTCACATGTCGAGCTACAATAAAAAGGATTGAGGATTATGACTCCTGGTGGCTCGCTCAAATAAATGCCTCCATCGGCTGCGACTGCTTGCATGATGGACATTAATTTATTTAACGAGGATGAAAACGCGGTTCACAGCTATCTTAACCCATGGTCCCTAGGGATGCAACGGAAACGCTAAACCTAAATAATAGCTTGTTTACCTAATAATATAATTTTAGACGTTCGATCTATGCGGTAGTAGATGGATTTTGGTTTCAAAACCATAGACAACAGTAAGTAAAAACAAATAAGTTGAAACACCTTCATTCATTCAGCATTAACTTATCAAAGTGTAGCTCGTCGACCCCTCCACGCGCGACTGCTTCGCGTGCCCATGAAGCGTGGAAAATGTGAGGTTCATGACACTATCCTGTAGGCAGGTGAAGAAAGCAGGTGCTTCCAGGAATGCTCTGGGAAACGTAGCTGTCTTCTGACCTTTGAACCTTGTTTGTGACATTTTCAATTGTAATTAGTACTAGTTTTACATCATTTTTTGCTCGAAAAGGTAAATTGCCGTTATTTTTGTATTTAAAATATCTTTGAATAACGTGACTTTGCTAACGTTTTAACCTAGGCCATTATTGTTATACATTATATCTGAATGTAGTAGACTGAAAGTAGATAGATTTATTTCTATCACATTTCTTTTCTACTAGTTTTAATAGCCGACAGGAAATTCATATTCAGAAGAGAAGTGCATAACGTGCACATTCGTCTCCTCAAGCCGGCATCGCGGAGGCGACTGCTGCCCGTAGAGATTTATTTGTAGTAGCAGTTGTTCAAAGACCACGCTTAAGCTTTACATCAGGCGGAGTGTTGTCATATGCCGAGCTACAATTTAAAAAAAAAAACAATAATATTGGTTAACCTTAGTACATTTAAGAATTTCTTTATTTCAAATACTATCATCGGAGGCGTCTTTAAGCTCGGAAAACGCGAGGGACGCTAGTTTCTCAATAGCTAAATTTTTATTCGACTATTTATTAGCTATAACTATCACTAACTTGAAAACCTAGCCTCGTGTATTCCGGGCTTAATACATTTGCTATAAATTGCCTAAAATATAATCGTAGCATCTAGTAGACTATTCATCAAGCTCAGTCGTGCGGAACCACAAACGTAGAATGACATCATAATAAAATTAGACGCGATAATGCAGTAAGTACAGTAATACAAGACATTTTGTGGTAATAATTGCAGTAATTATCTAACGCTAAAACATTGTACCTATGAATATAACGGAGATTTTTTTAAAATTATGTTTAGTATGTGAAAAGTATGAAAATTTTCATCTTATAGTTAACAATTATCTATTTATTGTTTAATTCAATACAAAAGATTTCTTACTATCCCTTAAAAACAGTTATTGTTAAGCTAGAGTGCGATCCATGGACTAAAACAACTGCTAGTTATACCACAGAAAAATGTATGCAGGCAACAAGACAAATGTGAAGCATCCATCGACAGGGCACACTCCTACTTCCCAGCTGATCTGTATAAGCGACTAAATCATCTCAGTATAATTGTTTTAATAATTGAGTATACTTTTAATAAAATAAATCCAAACACTTCAAGAAAGCATTGAATTGTAAATATAATAAAAAGAAGAAAATATGTATAATACTGAAGACTTTGATCTATAGGCTTTGATCCCTTTGCCTTCTCAGAGTGGAAGAACAAGTGAAAACACTGGAAAGAAACAAAATCGTAAACTATTTTAAAAGGTGAACGATTCGTTGATTGTAGATTAAATTCCTTTAAAATTGCAAGATTTGTTCCATATTAATTGCTTCTCTTCGGTGTGAATTTGCATGGAATTGACTCTTTTTCTAATTAGAATTTAGTAATTAATTTATTATTTATTCCGTTTTTTTATTTTATTCTATAAGTAATTTAAAAAAAATGTTTTATTTTATTTAATTTGATAAATAATATATGTATACTTCAATTTACCTGAAAAATTTACCTCTATGGGATTTCCTAGCTTTGTAATTTTATTTTAACTTTAATTAAATACTTAATTATGTTTAAATTGTTAAAGTGGTATGTCCATAAATGTCAAATGTTAAAGGACGATTTTCTATTGCATCTTATGGTAACAAAACTAAATTAAAGTTCTCTATATAAAAGAGGTGATTGTACTGAAGAAAATATTTCTCTCCTCACGATTACAGTTACAAATAGATAGGCAATTTAATCCGTGAAGTTTAAGGTAAGTAAAAAGTTTCTAAAAAAAACCGTTAAAATGCATTTTCTTTTTTATTATCTTCTAAATTGACTGAAATCTAGAATTTTTCGAATGACGCACTTTTATGTCAATGACACAGGTCCATGCTCAGAAGTTGGTGGCGGTGTGCTCCTGGAAGTGTTTAGGAACGTGAAATGGTTCCTGGCCTTCGTGGAAGATATTGGTTGTCATATGCCGTGCCAGTATGGTACTTATAGGCAAGTACTTAAGTCTAAACATGATTTCAATTAAAAACCTGTGTTATGTAGGTACTAGTTAGGGCTACACGCTCTACTGAACACAGCCATAGTGCGCATCGTAGAAATAAAATTAAATTACTATCAGGGACTAATTATTTCTTAGTATGATTGGTGACTGAGTTTAATATAAACAGAGCCGGCCCTAGGGGGTGGCGAACTTGACCTTTGGCGTGGGGGGCCGCCTTGCTTAGGGGTGTTATGTTGCCTACTTAAAATTTGCCTAAGGGCGTCGGCCGGCACTGAGGGTAAAAAAACAAAGAATAAAAAAATGACGTGACACAATTGGTGAAAATTGCTGAGATTTTTATTGCTACAAAAAAATATGCATTCTTTTATTTAATTATAGTACCTAATATAGGTGTTAATATATAAAATCTATTTATAATTATTTTTCGTTTTTAAAAAATGTATTAATTTACATATTGAGTATTGAAAATAATGTAGACAATAAGTTCAGTTAAATTGCTTGTATCACAAACACTAAGCGACCAAAGTTACATTTGTACCGGTCAGAATTTAGCGAGGTTTGAACACGGGTCTCATCGTGAGGTCCTTCCTCTGCCGCTAGACCACGGCTGCAGTGGTCAACCTATAGAAATTGAACTCGCATTTTTTTTTCATTCCCACCGCGAACAGAGCGTATTGTAGATTAGGAGCAATCTAGTAGTAAGAAGTGGATACAATACGTTCTATTTATTTCAATATTTTTTTTATAGTACAATGACAATATTCAAAGGCTGTTTAGGTCGATGACCGTCATTTTCTGTCGCCACTCGCGTCTAATCATCTGCTGGTCATTATCGCCACATCACTCGCCGTGAAATCGTTGTGTTATCCCCCTTTCTATTGCTAAATAGTTCCACGGTAGGGGCTTTTGAGACTTGATCATATTTTTAAAGAATTTTAAGCTGCCCCCCCTTGGCGACGCCCTTGGCTGTTGGCCAGTCAAGTTACATCAAATATTATAGATTAATTACATAAAAAATAATTACAATAGTGTCTTATTTACAATGTCAATGTTTAAATATAAATATTATTATTAGTTTAGATGTCAATATATTTATTTAAAATAGTTGTTTATGTAGGTATTATAAATTTCAGAAACTTTAGTATGATGGTTACTTAACCCAATTGGGTCGTCCTCGAGTAGTACCAGTGATTTCAAATGCAACGCGCGTAGTGTAAGTCGCGTTTCTAGTTTGAAAGGAGTCAGGTATAACGGGAGAATTGTGTACTGTCAACCTGGATGGTGCATGGTGCGACTGCTTCCAGCATACGTTCTCTGTTGCAGCTGTCGATTCAATTCATGGACCGCACGCTAATTTAACATCAGGCGGAGTGTTGTCATATGCCGACCTAGAATAATTTTAAAAATCTGAAGAAGACACCCCAGGAAGATGAAAAGGTTTACCTATAGATGACGAAAGTTGTATGTATAGAGTTATTGGCGCTTCAAACCAAAGAAAGCTACCAACCCGGTAGTTTATTCTGTAAAACCAAAAATTAGGTCGTAAAACCTATTAGGTATTGGTGAAAACAGTAAATAAAAGTGTGAAATGATTTTGAAGGAAAAATAGAGTATTAAACAAACCTATGATAGAACAAATATAATGGTAAATAGGGTACGTTGAGGTCGTGATGCCGCAGCCACCCAGAACGAAATGCTCTATTTTACAAAATGCCTCTGCGGTTCGTTCTTTCAATGCATCAAAATTACATTCTTTTATAGTGGTGTATGTAATGTAAAATACCAAGAATTTATTTAGGTAGGCATTAACGGTTTACAGCAAGACTCAATATTCCAATATTCATTGGACTAACATTTATAGACACATACAATTTGTTAAGAAAAATTATATACTTATAAACAAAGCTACAATAACGAACTTTCGTAGTTGCTGTAAGGGGCAATAGCGCCACCCGACCGTGTAAATTAAACCACTTTTTTTAGTGCTCGGGGTGACCATCAGGAACTTCGCTCCTGATTTTACCTATACGTTATATGCTAAGAGGTATACAGAAGTTTCATGTAGCGGAAGATTTTACACCCACTGTGTCCACTATACAAATACTGAGAAGTACACAGAGGTCTTTTAGTTCCCCACACGCCCAAAAAGAAGTAATTAGACATATGAGCAATGGGAGTAGAAATAGGTATAGGTCTCCCTTGTGATCCCGTTAATGGGAGAACATGATACCACGAGAGAAAAGGGGACAGGCATTATCAGTGAAATAAAAAAACTCTTTTTAAAAAGTATTTATTTATTTTCAACATAATTTTAATATCAATAAATTAACAGACATTTTACTTAAATCTTCAATATTTGAACCTTATTTTACATTTAACACTACAGGGGTCCTCTTTTCAACAATTAGGTACTTACAATTTTTTTACACAACTTGGCGGATAGATTTTACTTGAATTTCCACATTATTGAGAGAAACAATACTTTAATTCGCTAATAAAGATATTCTAAACAATATTATTATGTTAATAATCATTAGTCACTATGTCGTCATCATTTTATACGCCTCTATAAAAAAATATTAGAAATATTAAAATAAATTGCGTAAGGTAAAAGAGAACAAAATTATACAATCAGTATAAAACACAACCAATATTTAAGACTTAAAAAAAAATTAAAACTTAAATTATTTATTTAAAAATAAAATAATAACAATATAAAATGAAATACACAATTGTTGTGCCTTGATTGAGTTATTTTAAAGCATTCAAAACTGGGTACTGAAATAATTAAAAGGAGAATAAACGCCCATTTTCGGGCCCACTTGATACCTAAATTTGGTAAAACAATATTCTAAAATAATATCTTATTTTTACATTAATTCATTTTAATTATATCAATACATAATTTACCAATCAATAGATAATGTTTAATTACATAAAAAACAGATATTTTCAATTATTAAAGCATTTAATACAATAATAACCCCAAACATTGCACCAGAAAACATCTAATTACTCAATAACCCGGGTGAAAGAATTAAAACTGATTGGTAATAAAGAAGTAGATTTATTTTTCTACAAAATTAACTAAAAATCATCGACAAACTTGAGGAAAAAAATTGTGGGCCCAATTTTCTTAGGCGAATGGGCATTCTCCTTTAATACAAATAATGAATAACATACATTGTTTTAACATAATGAATTATTTATATTATTTCACAATTCATTCAGTTTGATCATGGCGGAAATATGAAGCGGAATGGGAACACAACTCCGCAGCACAGTCCGCATATTGGCCAGACCTCGTATAGATTAAAGACAGAGCATAGAACCCGCTACCCACCAAAGTTTGACTTAAAATCTAACATAAAATTATCTTACAAAAAATATTTACATACTATACAATAACATTATTTATTTAAAGTACTAACACAAAACACAATATACAATGTACAAATACTTATGTACTAATCACAATTGAAAATATTTGGAATGATTTCACAAATGTCACTGTTTTTATTTTTTAAACGTCTTCGTAAACACTCACCGCTCGCGTTGTATGTTATTCTAAATACAACCTTGTACAATGTCGATTAAGGTCGATATTCCGAGATTTGGTTTTAGCCGAAACAAGATCTAAAGTAATTGCAAATGTAGAAGAAAATAAATAACATCACGCCTGATATTAAGCTAGTGCAGTCGCCTCCGCTATGCCGGCTTGATAAGACGAGCGTACCATCAAGTACAGGTTGACACGGGAGACTCCTCTCAGCATTTATAAAATCTATTACATAATATTAAATTACTTTCCCCTAAATTTTAATTCAACTACAAGGTGCCAGACAAGCGACGCCATCTATCGGCGTGTAGTGAAGTTAGGTAGTTTTTGAATTTTAACAATTTCGTTGACCACATTAAGATTGTATTGAGTATAGGGTGTAGGGCCTACTGTCTGTGTGCCCTCGCCCTTGTGAGCGGCGGTGTATGTCTGTCCTAGGAGCCAGCGGTGTCATTATCCACTTTAACAGCTGGTCGTATCATGACCACCTTCTCCTCGGGATCAATATCAGTATGTATCGTGAGCATCATCTTGTCATCGCACGAATCTTCACCGCTGTCGCTGTAAATCGATTGTGTCGACGTCGCTACCTCCTGCAATTTTAAATAATTTAATTATCCCTCTGAAGCTCTGTTAAAAGTTCCTATATAACGGGAGGAGTGTGCTCTGTCAACGAATGGTGCACAATCATTTCGAGCCGACATAGCAAGGGGACTGAGCGGAACAGAGCAGCTGTAGTACCACTACTTTCGAATGGAACACCCATAAAGTGACCTAGTCGCGCTTCGGAAACAGTTTGGAAATAGCCAGGTGTAACGAGAGGAGTGTGCACTGTCACTCTAAATGGAGCATATTCGTCTCCTCAGGCCGGCATAGTGGAGGGGACTGATGCCCGTAGAGATTTCTCTATAGTAGCAGTTGTTTCCGTTCATGGACCTCACTCTAGCTTTACATCAGGCGGAGTGTTGTCTTATGTTGAGCTACAATTAAATAATAATAATTTAGCAATAGGCGTTACTTTACATATATCGGCCCAATGCCTACACTACAAGCAGTTGTTCAATGTATCTCATATATATAATATACTAGTTGTTTATAATGTATAATACAGACAAGCTGATTGGGCAGACCTGTCTACCTTTTAACGTATGTAAACTTACCGTAATTCTATTTTTCGTATGTATACGAACGTGTTTAGCGAGATGATCGCTTCTCATGAATCGTTTACTACATTCTGGACACTCGAACCGTTTCTCTCCCGTATGCGTTCTTCTATGCCTTTGCAACTCGTCGGATCGCGTGAACCTGGAAATTATAGTATTAAAAATTAGCTCAATATATCACAAAGCAACAAAAACCACTGCTAACACAGGGAAATTTCTACAGGAAGCAGTCTCCTCTGCCATGTTAGTTGAAGTTTGGATGTAGCCAGGTATAACGAGAGGAGTGTGCACTGTCAATCTGGATGATGAAAATTGTCTCCTTAAGCCGGCATAGCGGAGGCGACTGCTGCCTGTAACATCCATTGTTTTCGTACATAACTTACCTTTTACCACAAAACAGCCAATTACATAAGAATGGTCTTTCCCCTGTATGCCATCGTAAGTGCGCTCGTAGATGCGAGGTCTTCCCGTACACCTTATTACAACCAGCTATATGACACATGTGCTGTTTCTTTCTATCCACTAGACGGTTGCTAGAAAAATATTAAATATATACTACCACTATTTCTAGCGACTATACATATAAGAAAGTTACATTGGTACCAGAGCCAACACATTGTCAGATTTAAATATGAATCACTCAACCGGCAGACCATGCCTGCTCTTAAGCCTGGCGTCCACTAGGCAACATTTAAACACAAAACACTGAACACATTGACTTTGCTTTCAAGGTAATTTCTAACCCTATGAAATCAACGCTAGCTTCTCGGGCGACATGTTGCCAATGGCCGATCATGTGTCGACAGACAATATTGTTAAAAAATATTGCCAAGTGAATACAACACAAAGATACAGTAATACCCTGCTTTACGCGAGGGATACGTTCCGCAAAAACTCGCGTTAAGTGTAATTTGCGTATAAGGGGGTCACGTTTAAGCATAACCAAAAGTCAGTACAAAATGCAAATCCATACATACTTTAATTCTAAAAACACACTATGCATTTTTTTTACGGAAAAATGTACCTATCTATTGTCTTCTTGATTGCGTTTCGTTTACGGTCTTGTAAAATATTTTCATAACACGCAACACTGTTTTTACTGATTGACACACGGCTAAGACATGGTCATCATCACTGTCTATGCTCCAAACCGGAATAAATCTTTGAAAGAGCCATTTTAGCGCGAAATTTGAAATTCGCGTAAAACCGAAACCGCGCATAACGAGGTCGCGTAAAACCGGGTGTTACTGTATAAGGCAAAAAATGGTAAATAATATCTGCCTACACGTGAATGTAAATGTATGTATGTACCAACCTATCACCCTGATCACAATTAGGGCAAGTACAAGCGACCCTTTTCAGCATTCTCTTTTGTCCCGTACCACCCGGACTGGACTCCCGTACATTCTTACTCGCCTCACATTCTGTCGCGGCCACAGTTGTAACCGTTACTGATGGACTGCCATTGCTACTTGAACCGTTACTAGAATTGTTGCTTGTAGCTAGATTCACTACTTGCCACTTCCCCGGCTCGTTTGGGTCTTGTTGTATTTGTTGACCTGTGAATATTTTTAAATTTATGAGATGCATTCAAACGTGCGACAGTTAACGTGTTAAAAATTACGACTGCATTGAGGTTTTTGTTTGAGTTTAACATGTAATACCAATAGCTTCAATGCTAATAGAATATTAACTAAACCACTAGTTCTATCTCTATCAATACGATTACTAATATTAGAAACATATTTTTTATAGGTTAATTAAAAGACTTATTGCGCGAAAGTGAATGGCAGTGGCTCCCTAGGAAGACCTTTCTCAGTCAGATTGGTCAACTGATCAGAAAGGGTCAGATGAGGAGCATCCTCAACCGACGTGCATGCATGAGGGGAGTAATGGATGTGATCAAAGCGAAAGTGGTATGTAGAGAGAGGAGTCGCTGGCGCTCTGTAGTTTCTGCCTACCCCAGTGAAAACAAGGCATGAGCTAAGTATGTAAGTATTTAAAAAAGAACAAAGCAAATATAAATGTTTCTCAAAAACACATGTCAACTAAAATTATCTATATTATCCAATAACACCTGTCACGTGATGACCTTCTCATTTCGTAAACAATAAATCCCCTCGGAGGGGCGATATTGTTTATGATAAGCTACATGAGAAGCTTCTAGTAGGAAGAACGCTGTCTTTTTCACACATTATAATATTATTATATAATAGACAGATAATAAATATATCAATTTACCTATAACAGGCGTCGCTTGCTGTTGTTGCAGCTGGGCAATTTGCACACCGCCCAATCCCAGAGCAGGCACTAATTGGACACCGCCTAATGAGCCAGCCATACCTAGCGTTGGTACCTAGAGAGAAAAGTAACTGTTAAGTTAACATAACAATTGTCACGCCTTTCCCACAGGGAAAAGTAACACATAAATATTAGTATAAATTTAAAGAGAAAATAATAATTTAAAATAACAATGCAGGGATTAAATCTCATTGTCTATGCGTGTTTACATTAGATTGTTCACAGAATGCGGTAACCACATTTGGTTAACCGAATTGGGCTGTTTATGTAAGTCAGTTGGTACATTAATAGGGCAACCATATTTAGACCAATGTGACACTCTCTTCAATTGAATGTTGAACGCATGTTTCAACAAGCTGCCACTATCATAGTACGTTCGGTCACCGAAAACAAGTGGACCTAATGTAAACACGCCTTAAGGAAGCTGTTGATTACTTTTTAAGTCTGCATCAAAATAAACGTGTAAAAATTACATACTGTAATGTTTGTTATATTTAGCAGGGCATAATTTAAATAAAACACTAATCAAACAGGTCTACCGCTCATTTGTTATTTGTACAAAACTATAATACGACAACTACGACACATTGACAAAGCACCACATGTACAATTCAAATATAGTAAAATCCATCTCAACACATATCCTCCTGTTAGAATGATTATTTCCTTACATATTTAGATACATGCCTAAATAATTAGGGGCACAAAAGCACTGATCCGTGTGATGAGGTATACACGATTAATGATCACTGTGTTTTTTATATTTAATCGACACTTGTTCAGGCAAATTTTTATATTGGATTTAATAATATTAAATTTAATTTTTAAAGGCTATAATCGTAACGTTAGCACCTATTTACGACGATCGGTGAACAAAAACGCCACATTATATACGCAATACCAGCGTCAAGCCGTCAAACGTCAAAACTAGACTTTTATTTTTTTTCCTTACTGGGAAGGCAAAGGGATTAAAGCCATACAGCCATATTAGGAGTGTTTGGCAGCAACATTTCGCTCAAACATCACTTTATGAGCATTTACACGGTACGGAATGTTACAAAAAATTACCGCTTTAAACGACAACAATATTCTTAGCTCCTACTCTAGGAGCATCTTTTGTATTATTTCTTTTGTACATCAAATTACAGGTAATTTACAACATATTGCTTATTGATATTTTCTGGCAGTGGAATGTCAAACACAACTATCGTCTCCTGTTTCATATAGTAAATTCTCATACTTTAGTAATCATTATGTAAATTAATACCGGTTTTATAACAATAACAAGTAACGACTAATTTACAAAAAACGTAAAACGCCGACTCGACAATTCAAACGTCAAACACTTCTTTTCTTTTTATTAAAGGCAAAGAGAGCAATACCCATGCAGTCTTGAAGATATTTTTATTTCTCAAGAGGCATTGCCTAGTCTCGTCTTTCTTCAGTAATATAGAGGTAAGCAGTGGAGGATGAAGACAAGTGAAGAGGGTGACATTGTTATTATAGTAGTCTTCCACGACTTTTTTATATTACTTTTAGTATCGTGTACGCCCGCCCTAACGAATTGTTATATTTATACATTCATAATCGATAAAACTAGACTACGTAAGCTAAGCTAGAAAGAGAATAGAATAGACAAAAGTCACGTCAAAAAATATAGTTATTAAACAATTGTTTCGTCTTCCTGGACTATGTTTAATTTTACAATATAACAAATAAGCATTCAAACTTCAATGCAATATTACAAACCAAACTTTATGGCGGCTCCGAAGTTAGGTACAAGTACACAAGTTGAGGTATCAACGGGGTTCGATTAACGTGATTCTCTGTGAACTCGGGCAGGTTATTTTTATATGTTCTATTCATATTTAAAATTAACTCATAATTTTATTATTGTAAATATAAATGTACCTAGCGAAATAGCTTCCGCAGCTAACTTCCGAGACGCCAAAAAGTTTGACGCGACCTATACACCTACTCGTACATACAAATGCAGTTTAACTACGTCCAAATAAACGCGTTAGAAGAAAAAGTTGAGCTCTACGTCGACATACCTGTACAACATTAGCCGTTCTCATATTATTATTGTTTGGTATGACAGTGACTTGTTGACCTGTAGGTGTTGTGATCAATGTTGATTGTTGAATACCACCCGAAGCGTCCGATTGGATTGGCTATCCATTACACCAAATCGCAAAAAGGCAGCCATTGGAACAATTTTTTTTTCAATTTAAGTTATAAAAATATTGGCTAGATCTACGATATTCTACAAAGCTGTTTTTTATTTTATTTAAATTCTCTCATTCTTGGAAAGCAAGGGAAACAACCCCATACAGCCAAGTCTTCAGTATTATAATTTCTTTTTTTTTTTACATTGAATTGTAAGTATTTTACAATTTAATGTTTTCTTTGCTATTTTTTTGTTGTATTGCTAACAATGTAGAGTTTCTTCCCAAAGATTTGGATACTTATAGATATTATTTGACAATGTAAAAAGAGCCGAAGTAAGCATATACATGAAAATGTTTAGATTAGTTTTTTTAAATTTTTTTTATTAATTATTAATTATTATTATTTAACTTTAAAAATAATTAACAAAACTCAAAATGTATTTGCGTCCTAGAAACCGCGCCGCACTTGATTTAACTTCAAATAATTAATTATTTGTATAATATTAATTTTAAATTGGCATTATAATTTATATAGATATTATTATATACTATGCGAGCCAAATAAGAATAGGGCTGGACTTGCAGCTAACTTCACTTGACAGATGTCAAATAAGTACTACAAGCAAAAAAATTCCATTGATTTTTTTTGACGCCTTCAATTCCTCATAATCACAATATATTAAATGTTTTTCAATTTTATTGTAATTTAATATGGCGTCTTGACACCCCTATTGTAGGTTGTCTCACATAGTATGTATGTAATTTTTTTTACACGTTTTGCCATTGCTATATCAAAATATATATTTTAATTTAGCATAGAGCAGCCGTGGTTTAGCGGCAGAGAACGGACCCCACGATCGATGAGACGCGTGTTCAAACCTCGCTAAAGGAGAATGCCCATCTTTGGGCCCACTTGATACCTAATAGTATGGTAGCAAAACGTAATTCTAAAATAATATCTTATTTTTTTATTAATTAATTTTAATTATATCAACACATCATTTACCAATCAATAGACAATGTTTAATTACACAAAAAACAGACATCTTCAATAATTAAAGTATTTAAAATAATAATAACCTCAAATATTGCATCAGAAAACATCTAATTACTCGATAAGCCGAGTGAAAAAATAAAAACTGATTGGTAATATAGTAGATTTATTTTGGACCCATTTTGGATATTGTGGACCCATTTTTCTTAGGCGAATGGGCATTCTCCTTGTGACCAGTACCAATGTAACTATGTTATATGTACTTTGGTAGTGTCTGTGTACAGGCATTAAAAAAAATTAAATACAAACCTGCAGTGTGATAGTCGCCGGTGTAGGAGCCCCACTGGAAGGTACTTGTGTCTGTCCACCCTGTATACCGTTACCAAGTTTTATAAAAGCTATTTATACAGCATGTTTTAGTATTATAAACCAAATTGTTATTAAAAAAGGGCATATAGAACGATAGTTCAGTCAAGACCAAATTCATATTAAATTTTGTTTGAAAATAGACCTTATTTCATAAACATTAAAGCATATTCTCACCTGTACATTAGACAAAGAAGCAATTTGTATTTGCTGTATTTGACCCGAAGGTGTCAACACATTAGCGACTTGTGGTTGGGACTGGACCTAAAATTATAACAAAACTATAAAATAATTTCCTACAAAGAATTTGCTAAAGAGAAATATTTCTGTGCAGCAGTCGCCTTCACTATGCCGGCTAGAAGAAACGAATATTTTTTTACGTAGCTCGGCATATGACAAAACTCCGCCTGATGTAAAGCTAGAATGCGGGCCATGAATGGAAACAACTGCCACTACAGAGGAATCTCTACAGGCAGCAGCCACCTCCACTATGCCGGCTTGAAGAGACGAGCATGCACCATCCTGATTGACAGTGCATACTCCTCTCGTTCTATCTGGCTACGAATCGAATCAACGAATTTATATTCGAAAAAAAAACGGATTATTATACCTGTTGCAACTGCGGTAATAATTGCAACGCTTGCGGCGCATGCACGGGAAAGTGTACGGTCTGGTACACGGTCTGCCCGTTAGCGCTCACAGGTATCTGCACTGGTACCATTCCCATTCCACCGACACCGCCACGCACGGCCACACCGCCACCTACACGAGTCACGGGTACGAAAAATAATTATTAAAATTAATTAAGGTATTTTTAAAATTAAAATATATTATAAGAAGAGGAATGTGAAACCTGGACGGTGCACATTACTTTCCTTAAGCCAGCATAGCGGAGGTGACTGTTGCCTGCACAAACAGTCGAACCGTATATACATAAACCGAACTTAAATATCAGGTAAACGCGCCTACATGCCGAGCTGCAATAAAAATAAATATACGATACTCGTACATCACTATTGTGTGTTTATCGACACGGCACAACACTATAAAGGATTTATTAGACGCTTATTTGGACGGTTAAAGTTACTTTTATCTACCTACATAAAGCTTGTGTGACTACTGTAAATATGTTACAAGGCTCACCGTCCACTGCTGCATTTCGTCATTACTTTGTACACTTGAATCGAAATCTTTTTTATAGTCACCCTATAAGCAACCACACTCTACCTACCGGTAGTCTAGCTAACTACCGTTTAAAGAGTGGCAAGCAGTCTGCCGTCCTGGAGTAGTACCAATACTTTCGAATGTAACACCCGTGAAGCAACCTTGTCGCGTTTCGGAACAGTTTGGAAGTAGCCAGGTATAGCGAGAGGAGTGTGCACAAGCCGGCATAGGGGAGGCGACTGCTGACTGTAGAAATTTATCTGTAGCAGCAGTTGTTTCCGTTCATGGACCGCACTCTAGCTTTACATAAGGCGGAGTGTTGTCATATGCTGAGCTACAATAAAGAAAAATCTATCCCAGGACTGGGGTGCTAATAACCCCAGGACAGCAGACTGGGCTTCATCTCCATCAGTCTGCCTACTACTCTTTAAAAGTGCCTATTGCTCCTAAAGTCAACAGCCGATCGACAGTTATTACTTGATCGAATCGAAATCGAAATATATGAAAATTGACGTTTCACTGTCACCTAAGTGATAACGAAACGTCAAATCCCGTACATTTTTTTTTCGATTCGATCGAGTGACAACTGTCACTCACTCAAAGTGACATTGGTAGCCAGTCAGAATTTAGCGAGCTTCAAACACTCCGACTGTGAGTTCACCCGTGTCACCGCTAGACCACGGCAGCTCAAATGTTTAATGCTATGCTAAATAATGACGTAATGCACCAGCGGACAGTGGACCTTAATTTTGTGAATCAGTGATGAAAGCAGGTGATTGATGAAGGTTAAATTAAATAGAAAAAAAGCTGAAGAAACCTTCGGAAAAGTTATAAGGCTAGCATATAAGGAGATGAAAAACAAAAACAAAACGGGAAATTTTTAATGAAGGGACTATATACATCATGTACAAAAAAAAGTTAAATTAAAAAAAACTTTAAGTAAACATATCCATCTCTTTTTTTAGTATGTATGTGTAAGAGAGAGAACAAATCTTATAAAAAAGTGTGGTTAACTTTTTCTCTTTTTATTTAGCTCCGGTAACCATGACTTTACATTTTATTCGGGACTTTCGCAAGTTGAAAAAAGACTATGCCAAATATCTATCTATATTTGCTGCTACTATGCGAGTCAACTAAGAACAGGATGTAACAAATATATAATAACCAAAAAAACTTCAAATAAGCACCACCAGAAAAAAAAATTGAATAAATCCGAATTTCTTAGCAAATAAAAATTTTGTTAACGCCTTCAGTTTATTATATTCACATTTTATTAGTTACACGAGAGGTTTTTACTATAATAAATGTATTTTTAAAAGGAGGAGGTTGTTAATTCGTCGTTATTTTTTTTGTAGAGATACTACCTCAAATCTCCGCCGTTTGTGGACAGATTCTTTTTTGTTAGAGTATGTCGGGATTGGTCTCATTTCAAAAAAGTAAATAGATAATAAGCATCTATTCTTGTTTATACTTATTGTGTGTAAATACTCTCGATTAAAATTATTTTTTACTTTTTATTGATTTTTGTTTAGATGTCGGTTCAATTTTTTTCAGATATGTTTTTATTCAAGGCATTATGTTTGTTTGTAATTTTTTTTGCACATCTTACACGTGTATGAGTTGTATGTGTGTGTGTGTGTGTGATGTACGTGTGAATTGCGAAACAAATTGTTCACATAATAACTGGATTTACTTAAAAAGAGATGGAATATACATATTGGTAAATATATTGTTTTATTCATGGTGAATATATGTATGATGTATAAAGTCCCAATAAAAAAGCAGTTATGATTGACCAACCTTGGCCATTAGTGGTAGGACTACCATTCTTAGCTTCCTTACTGGTAGGTGATCCCACACTTTCCCCATTCTTCTGCGCCTCACCACCTCCCGCGATCTGTATACTCGTACCAGATGGGATTGGGACTGATGGGATTTGTATATTTTGTATATTAGTACCACTGGATGGTATCTGTATTGTACCAGCGTTTGCCGGTATCGTTATATTTGTACCGGGTATAGTTATCATTTGGTTATTCGTTGCTAAGGCACTTAGTGGTATAGTTAAGTTAGTCCCGGGGATAGTGACTGAAGGTTGTTGTTGCTCTGCTAGCGGTAAAGGAAGAGGAGGGGAAAACACAGTGATTAGTCAAGAAATTAGTTAATAAGGAAGCAGCCCCAGAAATGTGATTACATGCCGTGAAGTATGCGTGTATGATGTTATAAAAATGCTTATACTTTCTTTTCAATTTTTTTATTCAGCTCTCCAATTATGGAAAGGCAAAGATAACAAAGCCCATACAGCCGTGTCTTTAGTATTATATTTTCTTATCTTACAAAATTACAACTTGATGCTTTCTTGGCAACAGCTTTTTTGTTCGGCACATCTGTACATCAACATTTATTATTATTGTCGAATTTATCCAGGCATGATTGTGGAACCATGTTGTTGTCGATGTTGTCTTTTCAGTTAATTTTAATATGTTCAATCAGATTTTTTTTCTATTGTAGCTCGGCATGTGACATCACTCCGCCTGATGTAAAGCTAGAGTGCGGTCCATGAATGGAAATAACTGCTACTACAGAGAAACCTGTGCGGGTAGCAGTCGCCTCCACTATGCCGGCTTGAGGAGACGAGCATGTACCATCTTAGATTGACAGTGCACACTCCTCTCGTTATACCTGGCTACTTTCAAACTATTCCCGAAACGCGACAAAGTCACTTCACGGGTGTTACATTCGAAAGTGGTGGTGCTACCCCAGGACGGCAGACTGGACAAATAACCATCATCAGTCTGCATACCACTCTTTAATAGAGCGAAATTTGCTAATTAATGAAATATTATAATCTCGACCGGTGCTAATGTATCTATGGTACAGGTTTAGTCCAAGCAATTTTATAACTCATATTGTTAAGAGAAGATAATGGGCTGTCTTCACGTTAAATTAAACTATTGTTAATTAGATGCCTTTACACAATACTAAACCTTATTTTAATTAAATTTAGGGCCGGTAATTCAATCATTTTAAATTGCTTTTTAAATTAAAGCTTCCATAAGTGTCTAAGGACTAGAGTCAAAAGTCAATCGGAACTTGTCACTTGATCGAATCGAAAACAAAATGTATGGGATTTAACGTTTTGTTATCACTTGGTTTCAATTATTGTTTTTTCTTTTAATATCACACGAAGATATCTTTTATTGTGTGTATGTATATATTGTATATTTTATTTATGTATTTACTATAATTATAGGTCGACTGGTAAATAAAGCCTCACGGCTTTAAGTCCACCTTTTGTAAATTTACAATAAGGTATATAAATAAAAAAAAAAAAAGATCCTGTTTCGGTATTGTTAGTAAAGCAAAAGTCGAAATTACGTTATTCGATCGATCGTCATTTCATTTATTTGATTCGAATGAAATGTTGTCTGATTATTACGTCACACCATAATGTTTGAAATTCGATTCGGACCGAAATTTCATAAATGGCGAAGTCCTAAAAATTTATGGTAACCCGAGTAAATTCGTACTACGGGGTCTGAGTTAGAACTGAATTACCGACCCCTAACAATTAAAATAAACTGTATTATTATACACACAGAGAAAATGAACACACATGCGCAGTTCAGTTTTGATCCACAATTTTTTTTAATGAAGTAATGTAATGGATGCCAAAAGTTGAAGCCAAGTTTCCCTCCCAATTTTAGCGTACAGAATGCAGAGATTACGCGATTGATGGTTTAATTGATGACTGGTGTAGCGGGTTCGATTCCCGGTCGAAACATCTTTTTTATAAAGTATGTATACCGTAACACAGGGTACAACTATACCCCAAATAGTCATGGGGTCATGTTATATATTATATTTTTTTATTTCATAAAAATGTATTTTGGAGGGAAAATAATAAAAATAAAAGAAAGATCTCTAAATACATACCAGGTAAATGCATAACATTTTGAAGAAAACTCGTTGTTGGCAACACTGGTGTTCTAACAATCTGTCCATTCACTAAGCTAACTTGTGTCATACCAGAAAAATTCTGTAACAACAAGATAAAAACAGTATAGTCTCTATATTCTCTACAAAGTCACGGGTTTGAATCCTGCATCTTTTTTTTGTTTTTTTTTTTAATTATTATTACTTTAGCACGTCATATGGCCGCACTCCGTCTGATGTTAAGCTAGAGTACGATTCGTGAACGGAGGCGACTGCTGACAGAGAAGGGGATCCACAGACAGCAGCCGCGTCCGCTATGCCGGCTTTGTGAGATGCCTCTTCACACTGCGCTTAAAGGATCCCATGTTGTAAGAAGGAAGAATGACGTGGCTGGGAAGGTTGTTCCCGTCTGTCGAATGTGACCGGTACTGACCACAATTACGTCATACTCGGTTGGCACTCCTCGAGCCGGCATAGCGGACGCGACTGCTGCCTGTTGAAATGTCTGTAGTAGCAGTTGTTTTCGTTCATGGACCGCTTTTAGCCTAGCGTGTCAGAGCAACAAAGAGAAAGTAGGATATGTCCGGGATACCTGTGCATGTTGGGCGGGTATGAATAGTGCATCTTGTCCGTCCACTGTGACAGTTTGCATTGGAGATACACCCGTACCGCCTAACACACAACCGCCGTAGACACCGCCCGATTGCTGGAATTACAAAAATATCAATAAAACGAAACACAAGAAGAGTGGTAGGCAGACTGATGATGGTCATTGACCCAGTCTGCCGTCCTGGGGTAGTACCACCACTTTCGAATTAACTAGAAACGCTGTTTCTTTATTATTGTAACATTAAATATAATTATATAGAAAACTTTTAAAATTATATATCTTTATTTTATATAAATATTTTTTTTTTTCTGTGCCTAAATCTCAAGTACTGAGTGACCGAAGTACATCTAAGTGTAAGCTCGCTGCCATCCTGGGGAAGTACCATCACTTTCGAATGTAACACCCGTGAAGTGACCTTGTCGCGTTTAGGGAGCAGTTTGAAAGTAGCCAGGTATAGCGAGAGGAATGTGCACTGTCAATCTAGATGGTACATGCTCGTCTCCTCAAGCCGGCATAGTGGAGGCGACTGCTGCCCGCACAGGTTTCCATTCATGGACCGCACTCTAACTTTACATCAGGCGGAGTGTTGTCACATGCCGAGCTACAATTTAAAAAAAATTCTTACCTGTAATAATTGTGGATGTATTTGCAATAGCTGTTGTGGAGATGTCTGATAGGAGGCACCTTCTCCGTTCGAGCCTAACAGTGACTGAAGCTGCTGCATTGATATTACCTGCAAATGTTACATAGGGTGTAAAAACACAAGCAAGAATACTTATACTTATGGCATTATAAAAATTTGCCAGTGTCAAAATAAATATTTTTGCATCAAGTTAATAATTTTGTGCATCACGAGTCATTCATTCATTCATCACACCAAACAGTCAGGCCAAATGTCTCAGCCAAGTCAAATGTTGCTCCAGTAAAGTGTTAGAATGTTTACTGAAACTTCCTATGGAATTTTGGAGGAAAAATGGAAACATAGGTTATTTTCTTTTGAATTGTTTGCCCACACTCACGCACGTTCACGAACACTTAATGATTAATAATCTACCATTATTACACATTCGAAGAAATTTAGGCCGCCAAAACTCCAGTCCAGTCCAGGCCATCTCGAAACATTAGTTTATCTGTCTTGAATTATTTTCAAAACCTCGTAGGAAGTTTCAGTAAGATTCTACCATTTTACTGAAGCTCTTTTTGACTTGACTAAGACTTAACCTGACTGTTTAGTGTGATGAATGAATGACTCGCGATGCACAATATTATTAACTTGATGCAAAAATTTACTTTGACACTGGCAAATTGTTATAATGCCAGAAAAAAATAAAAGTTCTTTGCTACGCTAGTCAAAGAACCTAGCTTTGTATTTAGTAGTGATGCGCCAATTAAACCAACCTGTGGTTGTTGAACTTGAATTCCATTTGGTACTTGTGCTGCATTCGCAATGGCGGCTGTCAATTCATTTCCCTGGAAAAAAAAAAGATTTACTGACCCGAGTCAGTGTGGTACAAATGTATCTTTGTACATATTACTTTAAAGTGAACAGAGTTGCTACAGATATGGGCTTGCACTCGATAACGTCTGTTCGAATCTCCTAATACTTAGCCGGTACCAATGTAACTTTTTTATACTGTACTTCGGTCTCACAGTGTCTATGTAAGCACTAATTTATCTCAATAAATGCTAAATTTTATATACCAAAAATGTATATATAAAAACTAAAACTCTGTCTCCTCAAGCCGGCATAGTGGAGGCGACAGCTGCCTGCAGAAATTAATCTGTAGTAGCAGTCGTTTCCATTCATGGACCGCACTCTATCTTAACATCAGGCGGAAAATAACAATTTAAAAAAAAAACACTTACCGTAAGGCCCTGCGCTCTCAATTGTTGAACAACGGCTGAGCTGATGACTCTAAGTTGCGGTTGTTGCTGTTGTTGTAAATATTGTTGCTGGATAGCAGCTATAGTTGCTGCGTCACCTAAAAAACAATATATACATTAATACATATACATTGCAACTGCCTTCTTCTCCTTGAGGCTAAAGAACTCTGGCTCCCTGCGCAAACTTCTCATGATCAAATTTTTATTCATATAAAGTAGTATATAAATAAGTATTTATTGTATATAAACCACTTCCCTTCATCCCCTCCTCTCACCTGAAGGTCGACTTACAGCTTTAAGTCCACCTTTTTTTATGTGGACACGGCATGTGCCCTCGACTGGCCTAATGGTAAGCACAGTGGAGGTCTATGCCGGCCCAAGAAAGTACTTTTTCATACCCACATTTATTATTACAATAAAATATATACGCTACAGAATTTAAATAAACTACAATTCCTCTAGAGACATGACGGAGAGATTTTTTCTATTGTAATCTGACATATGACAACACTTCGCCTGCTATCGCCTCCACTATGCCAGCTTGAGGAGAAATATATTCACCGTCTAGATTGACAGTGCACACTCTCACTATACCTGGGGCTAAAGTCAAAAGCCAACCGGCAGTCGTCACTTGATCGAATCGACAACAAAATGTATGGAATTTGACGTGTCATTATCACCTAGGTGACAGTGCACATGGTGGTACTACCCCAGGACGGCAGACTAGGCAAATAACCATCATCAGTCTGCTACCACACTTAATTATACAGGGTGTATCGGGCAACATGTAAAAAATTTCAAGAGATGACTCAATAAGTGACTCTGAGCAGAAATTAATTTAACAAATAAACACCTGCAACGGCGGTCCACGTCGGCCGGTCCATTTATAGACCTTTTGTTTTTGTGATAATACCATACACGAGAACTTTTATTTAGTAAATTTATTTTTTGAGGGGAGTTCCTCCCTCACTTAATATTTACCTTAATTTTTTTACATGTTGCCTGATACACCCTGTATAAAATTTATATAAAATACAGGTTAGTTTCTATGCTTAGACCTAATTTAGTTAGTTTGAATACATACATGTTTCTATACCTTGTACTTGTTGCTGAATAATTTGCGTTTGTTGTGGTTGTTGCTGCTGCTGTTGTTGTTGCTGCTGCTGCTGCTGTTGTTGTTGTTGTTGCTGCTGCTGCTGCTGCTGTTGTTGCTGCTGTTGTTGTTGCTGAGGGCCTGTAAATATAAAGATAAGGTACTAAAACACTATTTATTTATTTAAAACTTAGTGTAGCAAGCACACAGGCGAACTTAATGCTAAATAGCATTCTCTTCCAGGTAACCTCTGTGTTTATGACAGGTATGAGGATATATATATATATAAGTATAAATATATAAAGGTAAATATATACACATATATACACTAATCAGTATAAAATACATACAATACATAAATACAAATTAAACCTACATACAATATAAATATATATAATATATCAATACACACAGAATAAATAAAATAATATATAAATAAGAATTTGAATAACAGTATTTTAAAGGTGAGCCTGTTAGGAGCCGCTTGAATGTGCTGAGGAAGTTCATTCCACAGTCTCGAGGCAGTGACTGCGAAATTAGAGAAGAAAGAGGTGTGATGAGAAGGAATAGCGAGTGTCAGGTTCTTAGAGGAGCGAAGGGATTCATCGTGAAGGAGGCTAAGATAGGAAAGCATACTTTTAAGATAGTGGGGAGTGTGAGGTTCGTTGAGGACAGAATAGAGAAGTGAAAGTGTATGGAGATTTCTGATTTAAATAAACATAGAGGTCAGGTTAGCTCGGCAATGTCAATACACTTACTGAAATGCTGTTGCGATTGTGTATCTTTGTCTTGTCCGGGAGACTGCTCGGCAGGGCCCATATTGGATGCCCCTAGCCGGCTACACGTCGCTGCTAACAAAGCCAAAGGCGATTGGGTTCCTGTTGATTCCTGAAACGTTATCATAAAGATATATTATATTAAAACAGAAAATTATATCTATATCCACCTATACTTTCTATGAAGCAAAGCTGTTCCATCAAATGTTACAAACATATATTATTTTTTTTAGCTCTTCTCTGCAACACTATCTGTCACAGTAAGAACATTCAGCGTTTATTGTGGGTTATTTGGCACGTGCGGTACATGTTCTAAGACATATCCTTCTCAATATCAGCGGAGGAGCTCCTTAACGTCCTCCAGATTTGGGCTATGGTTCACATATAAGTGGTAGGCAGACTGATAATGGCTATTAGCCCAGTCTGCCGTCCTGGGGTAGTACCATCGGTTACTCTTTTATCTGGAGACCTTAGAAATTCGAGTAAATAATTATTCTGTTAAATCAGTCAGACTTGAAGCTTCAATTTGGTACCACTTTCATCTTAAGATACACTCAATTTTATTATATATACAAACCTAAATGTAACTAACCTATTCGTAACGGGTAGAAGGATTCTGGCAATTAAATGTAATTGTGTATTAAAAGTTTAAAATTAGTTTTAAGTGTGTGAGAACCTTTGGTACCCTGTTCGAATTTTAACCGGGACCGATTTAACCCAACAATGATCCACTAGCTGTATCTCAAAGTTTTAAGGTCTTTCCTCTAAAAGATAGCCGTGCACTATAAACCGGGATGGACATATTCTGCTCCTCGAGATAGCAGAGCCGTGGCCACTGCTGTCCGCAGATATTGCTCTATGAAAGCAGTTATCTCTGCCTATGGACTGCACTTTAGCTTAACAAAACACAGTGTGGTGTTGGGCTATTACAAAAAATCATGTAAATAACATATTTATACAAGTAATTTGTAAACTTAGCAATATAGGTGTGTTTTTTTGTAGTTCCTTTAATTCTGGAAGTTCTATTGAGCCATAGAACACAAGTAATGGTTTGAACGTAAGACCCAGCTCATATAAACCGTAATTAATCCCACCACACAACCACTAAATCATCGTAAAACTTTCACAACCTACACTACAACTTGATTTAACAATACCTCATCTGTATCTATTTCAGACATGACCTACAACTATTAAACAATTGAAATCATCTTACTAAATCTATTTTTTAACTGACATGATTGCAATATTTAAATAAACAATTTACAATAATAATATTAAATCAATAAAGAAGACATATTTTTCAAATTTGACACTTTATTGTTTATTTACTCCTGTTAGCCAACTTTTTAATAATTAAATGACCAAAGACAAACTATATGTTTTGGCCCAAATAGGGAGTTTTCATTTTCCCTCCAAAAAATAATTGGAAGTTTTATTTTGTATTCCACCACTTTACTGAAGCTATTTTGGACTTGACTGGGACTCGACATGACTGTTTTGAGTGATAAATGATAGATGCGCAATGCACTATATTTTAGTATTTTGACACTGGCAAATTGTTGCAATGTCATAATAAAACAGCTGTCGAATTTATAGTTCGACTGTGTGCCTGACGCAGATTTGGAGGTTTGTGTGGAAATTTTAATTATGCTAATTAATTAGTCATTTCGATGATTACTAAAAGTGTTTACGTAACTTTAAGAAGACTTTCAAAATGTTTATATTTAATACATCAAGTGGTTGGGACGACACGCCTTTTCCTAACGAGTGTCGGGAGTCGTCGCAAGCAAAGTTGCTGCCGCCCTTTGATCCACCCACCTTAATCTTCACGTGACTTTGATTTTTATATGCATTGCGGTCGCTAATTATCTTACGCCTATTTTAAAACGAAACATCTATCACTTAATATGTATTTATACAACCTTGCAAAACTAGTTTTAATACATTTAATAACAATAACATTTCATCTCATTCAGCCGCGTTATCTTAATACCACAAAAAAACAGGTAGAGCGGCATTGTTGTTTGTTAACACGCAGCGCATTTTAACTGTTAGAAATTATCCCGTACGGTGGTGCGTACCTCGTGGAAGTTCTAGAAAATGGGTGGGCTACACCAGAAGAGGACGTCATTGCTATTTCGTCAAGGGAGTTGCTGTGATGCGGTCACAACCTCCCGCGCGTGGTCCGTGGGCTAGAGCTCGCCCCGCCCTCCCCCTCCGCCGACCCCGACAACAGAAGATTGTTGCCCGCGGGCGTCACTTACACAATAACATAATTATCACCCTAGTCCGCCAAAAGTTATACCTTGGTATTCGTCTCCTCGTTAATATATTCCACTTCTACTTTGATGAGCTCAGACGACATTATCCACCTTGGCCACTGTAACGATTTTTCTCTTTTGTTTGACAACAGAACACACCATTCTCACGACCGGCCGCCAAAGTGCGGCGAGCAGACTGACGAACGTTGTCGAAGGCGCTCGGCAATATTCGTAGAACCGCCTCCTATCGCGATCGGGAATTATTCATATTTTGTCAGTTTATTTAAATTTTTCTTATTTATAAGTAATTTGAAGTACTACAGATCGACTGTTATATCGTTTTACAACGTTATTGCTAAGTGTATCCTCGTAAAAGTGTCTAGATATCGTATGAAATCATTTTTAGTGTCGGTTATTGGTTAGCTCTGTCTCGTTTTAACGAGGCCAAGTCTCGATTATTGGTAGGCAGCAGCTGCGCCTCTCTTCTCCTCCCCGTCGCGAGTGCGTCGCCGCCGCCCGATAATAATAATTGAAAGTAGGAAGGACGTAATAATGGGTGTATAACCTCGTGCCCGCGGCCTCCTTGGGCGGGCAAAAAATACGCACTCGTGTGGAACACCGGGACTAACAGGGACTCCGAAGCGCGAGACGAGATTGTTAACATTATGATAAGTAAATGTGGAACGTCTTTGTTCAATGGGAATTAGTTCATTGTTTGAAGTTAGTATCGGTGTGCAAGTTATTGTGTGGCAATATCTTACACTACATGATAATAAGTACACGTGTACTAAACTATTCATCGAAATGCTAATATCCTTACGTAGAGGCGTGGGTAATATACGTATATTTAGAAAAGTATTTGTTTGTAATCCTCAATTGAATGAAAAATCTATTAGTAGTTACTTATGTACCAAATTGCGATGCATCATAAATACGTGAAGTGCATTATTTATAGAACCAGACAGACCCGCAGCGAGAGTGAAAGTTGAGCCACATTTTGTCAAGCTACACGTTCGCGGTCGCCCCGAGTCCATTATGCACGAATGAACAGCCGCCCCAAGAGAGCGTGTATCCCCGACTTCATTATACATTCTATTCCACACTATTTTTAACCTTATGCACATTAAAATAAGGTTCATTGTAACCTCTTAAAAAGTCTCTACTTGACATTCCAACCGAACTATTTGTGTTATCTTTGTAGTTGATTTTATGGCTTATTGCTTTTGTTATAGAAGTTATTTTTGTTGGAGTGTGTTTTTGGAGGTTATGATGTATTGTTAATATTTGTAATCTATTATGGGTGTACCTCGCTCAGCATGTGATGCGGCACGCGGTGGTCGAGTGACGTTTGATGTTTGCTTATTTTAATTATTCTTCGCGCGAAACTGGTGAAATCATAACATCGCAAACTAATTCCTTCGTTTAATAAACTCAATGCTGGTAACACTAGTATATTCACTTGCACGTGTTTTTTTTTTATTAAACCACTTAGGTAATTCCCATTTCTTACAAGTTGAATTCCGGCAAAGCATGTCTTTTTTTTTTGTATTATAGCTCGGCATATGACGACACCCCGCCTGATGTAAAGCTAGAGTGCGGTCAAACAACTGCTACTACAGAAAAAATTCTACAGGCGGCAGTCGCCTCCGCTATGCCGGCTTTGGGTAACGAATGTGCATCATCGTATTTACTATCTAAAGTACTTAAATCACGTAACTATCTTCATCGTACGAGTTCAAAGTATCGAGAAACTTAGCCTAAATAAGAAAATGTAGAACTAGCTACAACCTAACGAGAGGAGTGTGCATTATCAATCTGGAAGATGCACATTCGTTTCCTCAAACCGGCATAGCGGAGGCGATTGCTGCCTGAAGAAAGGAGAACGCCCATCCGCCTAAGAGAAATGGGCCCAAAATTTTTTTCTCGAGTTTGGCGATGATTCTTACTTAATTTTCTAGAAAAATAAACCTACTTCCTTATTACCAATCAGTTTTAATTTTTTCACCCGGGTTATTGAGTAATTAGATGTTTTTTGTTGCAATATTTGAGGTTATTATTATTTTAAATGCTTTAATAATTGAAGATATCTATTTTTTATATAAACATTGTCTATTGATCGGTAAACGATGTGTTGATATAATTAAAATTAATTAATAAAAAAATAAGATATTATTTTAGAATATTGGTTTGTTACCAAACTATTAGGTATCAAGTGGGCCCAAAAATGGGCATTCTCCTTTGTGTGTAGTAGCAGTTGTTTCCGTTCATGGACCGCACTCTAGCTTTACATTAGGCGAAATGTTGTCAAATTCAGTTACAATAAAAAAGGGACATCAAGATTCTACCCAGACCTTTAGAACAGAGTCTGCCCAGCTAAAGTTCCAACTGGCAGGCGATGGTTACAAGTTCTAGAAGCCGGGAAACTTATTGACCTTGTAGTCTTGCTTGACCGGATATGCTAAAGGGTGTTTTGAAAGCGGAAACGGAAGAAAGAGAAGGCGGGCCGGTCGGCCTTCACCGCCCGCCTCCCTTTTTCCAGACACGCCCTAGATCTTAGACAACAAGTCCTATTTTAATTAATTATTATGTACATTTTGGAAATTTGAAAAGAATGGATTTCATTAAAAGATTTATTGTGCGAAAGTGGATGGCAGTGGCGTCCTAGGAAGACCTTTCTCTATCAGATTGGTCAGAAAGGGTCAGATGAGGGGAGTAATGGATGTGGTCGAAGCGAAAGCGGTACGTAGAGAGAGGAGTCGCTGGTGCTCCGGCTAAGAGTCCATCTAACATTAGAACACGAAGCAAGCACCTATGTTAAGTAGTTACTAATTCCAGTCTGCCGTCCTGGAGTGGTACCATCACTTTATAATTACACACCAGGCAGACCAGTAGCCGAGTGTAACAAGAGGAATGTGTCCTTTTAATGGGCAATGCACATTCGTCTCCTTACGACGGCATAGTAAAGGTGACTGCTTTACACGAGTTATTAAAATACGACTAACAATTTATTTCCTGTACTGCTATCATCCAGGTGCACACTCCTCTCGTTATGCCTGGGGCTATTTCCAAACTGATCGCGAAACGTGGGTGTTTCGAAAGTGGTGGTGCTACCCCAGGACGGCAGACTGGGCTAATAGCCATCATCAGGGGCTAAAATATATGGAATTTTATGGTTTACTGTTACTCAAATGTTAACGAAACGTCAAATCCCACATTTTGTTATCGATTCGATCAAGTGAACTGTCGATTGGCTTTGACTTCATTCCCAGTCCGCCTACCACTTTTGCAATCTACGCAAAAAACAAGGTCTACGAAACAAACTCACAGGATGCTACTTAGCCACCTGCGGCTCTCAGACGGGTTTTTCAACGATATTACCTAAGTAAGTACTTTTGTAGTAAATAACCCTTTGTTGTGGAGCTTGTATGCACTGAATAAATACGAGTAAGTGAGATAAATTATTTTGTAAAGTAAATATAGATATTCAAATTCAATGGTAAAGTCAATATTATGTTTGTACGAGGGTCATTTGAAAAGTTCTTAGCCTAACATGGTTAAATTATTATAAAACACTACTTTGCAACTAATTCCCGCTAATCAATGTTAGTGAGGGTAGGTGCACAGTCACATTAGCTGTTACTGTTAGACCCGTCACGAACATGCAAAAACCTCTCGACGCGTTTCACCACTCCACGTGGCATCCTCAGGAGACGTGCGCTGAATGAAAGCTGGCGTCGTCATTTTTTTTATAACTACCCTCATTTTGTAGTTACATTATTTAGCAACAAGTATGCACAGTTTAGCTTATTCACAGTAACTCATTGTTCGTTTACACGTGATACCGTAAGTCAAGTCAGAGCTATTTTTGAAAATGGATAAAATTGAACATCGTGCAGTGATAAAATGCCTGAATTTGAAAGGTTTAACTCCAAAAGCTATACATGAAGACATGTCTGCTACTTTGGGTGAGTCCGCTCCTTCGTATGCGACATGCGACTGTTAAAAACTGGGTGGCAGAGTTTAAACGTGGTCCTGAGACCATTCAAGATGAGCCCCGTAGTGGCCGGCCTTCGACTGCTTGCACTGATCAAAACAAAGAAAAAATCTGTGATTTAATTTTATCTGATCGAAGATTGACTGTCGAGGAGATAGCTAAGACTGTAGGCATCTCATCTGAGCGAACACATCATATAATTACTACTGAACTTGGATTCTCTAAGGTGTCTGCGCGGTGACAACTAAACGTGTCAAGTCATTTAAATCGATATATGTATCACACACGTGTCTAATAAGTAGGTTCGGCCATTCTCTTTCTTTGTTTTGAATTATTGATGGCTTCCACGTGCACGTAGATCGAGGACAGCTTTCAAATTTTATTTAAAAATCAACACTAGCGTAACAATTATACAAATGAGTATAACAGTTAAATAAAGGAAATTTCTAAAAAAATATAAACAATAAATAAGTAAATTCTACTAATAAAAATTAAATAAATAATTAGGTACGCTAATTGCATGATCTCCTTTCAATTAACATGAAATGAACTCTTACGAAATAAATTAAAAATAAAAACTGATTTTTTTATTGTCTGTGTAAATAGTATCTATGTACATTTAACAACAAAGTATATAAATATAAGTACGTAGCTTATAACACCTAGGTATATTTATATCTAAAAAAAAAAAATTTTTTTAATTGTATCTCCACATCCTGGCTACACTATGTCAACCCCAGAAGAGCTTGAGTGCGATCCATGAGTGAAGAAGCTATTACAGAAAAATGCCTGCAAGCAATACTCGCTTCCACTATTCCGGCTCTCCTCTCGTCAGCCATCTGCCTATTAACTATATAACTACGCAAATAAATATCTTGTGTCATTAATTGTGCTTGATATGAAGTAATTAAAACCTAAAATAACAAAAAAAAATCTATGTAAATCAAAAATTAAACGTAAAAAATACTAAGCCTCTAAAATTAGGAGCCGTCACGCGTCAGTCCCATGCACGTGCGTTAAAATTGTCAAAACCATGCCTTCGTATCCCACCCACCGCCCGCCCGAGGCTGCATAGCTCGTTTCTCAGCCGCGGGGGCGTAACCGCCGCCCTACACCTCGTCTGACGCCCGAGAAAGATGTTCGACTGCCAAAACTTTTTCCCGCCACGTAAGTTTTCGACAGATGCAGTCTTTGAGCGATATGAAATAAAACCAAACCATAGACAATGTTATTATTGGATTTATATTTTTAAGTTGGACATTTGTAAAATATATGACCTTGAAAAATGCAATATCGATTATTCAGTATCAAGTGATATTTGCTCTACATTTTACATTGCTCTTCAAAGGAGCTATTTATAAATATTCATACAGTTTTATCATCCAATTAAAGTATAAAACAATATAATTTAGCAAATATTTTAACGTCTCATGTTTACTTGTGCATTAAATAGAAGTAAATAAACGTGAACTAGTTCGCTCTGTGTATAACAATGTAAATTTTTCATATTCCCGCCATTTTTAGCGCCATCTATTGGGAATTATTGTGACTAGCATTAACCTTGAGTTTTAATTAGTTCTAAAAGTTACTAATAGATGGCGCTATGTGAACAAACGCTTCTGACAATGTACGAGCAAATTCTAACTTGTGTAAGAATAAATGAAACAAGCAGAAATACATATATAATTTTAATGATAATCTCACAAATACATTACAAAATGATTATTAGCAAAAGTGCCACAATCAAAAATACATGATAAAAAATCATTGGACGATAAGATAATATGAACCAATAAGTACAATTCGTCACCTATGAATAATTTATTACTTAAAAATAATTTAGATTCAAATTTTTTTAATAAATAAAAAATTGTAAAATAACAAGAAGAAAAAATCTACATCTACGAGAAATAGGATTTGAAAAATATTTTTGCTATAAGCTAGGGATGGAGCAACATGGCGCATTAAAAGATTTCATATTTTTACTATAACAAATTGTCTAATTGTCAATTCAGTATTTACATAACGGGCCTTACATTTTTTAAATTTGTATATTAGTTGACCCGTTATAAAAAAAAGGTTGCCCATCCCTGCTCTAAGCGACTTAACATGCTAAATATAAATAAATAAAGAGTGGTAGGCAGACTGATGATGGTTATTAGCCCAATCTGCCGGCCTGGGGTAGTACCACCACTTTCGAATGTAACACCCGTGAAGTGACTTTGTCGCGTTTCGGGAATAGTTTGAAAGTAGCCAGGTATAACGAGAGGAGTGTGCACTGTCAATCTAAGATGGTACATGCTCGTCTCCTCAAGCCGGCATAGTGGAGGCGACTGCTACCCGCACAGGTTTCTCTGTATTAGCAGTTGTTTCTATTCATGGACCGCACTCTAGCTTTACATCAGGCGGAGTGTTGTCACATGCCGAGTTACAATAAATAAAAAAATAGTTTTGTGACTACGTGCATTGAACAAACATTGACAAAAATAAGAACTTTGTGCTTTTTATATTGTCTATAATTATTTAATTCACATATTATATGAATGCATTAAGTAAAAAGCGATATGTGAATTTTAAAAACGTAAATATAAATATTTATTTTAATAAAATATCTCTAAAATTCTATTTCATCGTTAAAATATCGTTTTTTTGTCTTTGTACTCTATTTAATACAAGTTATTCGTTTCAGATAGTGCCTCAAAGGCTTTCGTTATACAAAAATGGTAATGAGTACAATTCCTCTTTACAATCCACCGCCACTTCTTTCGACAGTAACCTTCTTCTTGATCAACTCCTTCTGGTGGTGTTCCTCTTCCATTTCAGCCATTCTCGCGAATCTGGAGTATGCCACGTGGCCCGATTTGATGGCCGACATCATCTGTATGAAAATTAATTAATTATAACAGTGTTTTAATTTAATTGTAATGAAATTAAAAGAAAAATAAATTTGACTGAAATCTTACAATTACATTATTGTTATTAACATAATGTGGTGAATACCCAGCACTATGGATATAACGAGAGGAGTGTGCAGTGTCAATCTGGATGGTGCACATTCGTCTCATCAAGCCGGCATAGTAGAAGCGACTGCTGCCTGCACAAATTTATCTGTGGTAACAGTCGTTTCCGTTCGTGGTTTAACTCTAGTTTAACATTATGCGAAGTTACAATTAAAAAAATATATTTAAACAAATATTCGTCTGAACCGGGAATCGAACCCGGGTTCTCCGCGCTGCAACTACTACAATAGAGGCCGTTGCATCGTTTATACTGTGTTTATAGCTTATGCTGTGGCGTGGCTAGTTGGGGGGCCGGCCCGTTTGACTCCGGTTAAGCGGTAACTTGACCTTGAGCCTTGAGTTTTTTTAGTTAGTCCCACTGGGACCTTGAGGAGCTTTTTTTAGTTCTAGCTACTCCACTGGTATAAGCATTTATTATATTTTATTTCATAAAAAAACATACCCGCTACCCAAACAACCCATGCCAAATTAGACAACACAATCAATACTTAAAAAGCAATACCTACCCATAATATAATCTACTTATCCCATAATTAGAGACATGCTTTATATTATTTTATTTTAGTATAAAAGTTAGTAAAAACTTTGTT
The DNA here is from genome assembly GCA_948150575.1 of Tinea pellionella. NCBI lineage: Eukaryota > Metazoa > Arthropoda > Insecta > Lepidoptera > Tineidae > Tinea > Tinea pellionella. The sequence goes on from OX411246.1 coordinate 2,177,196, forward strand.
TTAGTATTAAATTAAAACCATATTTTATTTATATCTACCAATAAAATACTGTGAATAAAAAATTAAATCACATGATAAGAGTCCATCAGTTTTTATATCTGTTTTTTTTTTCAAACTTATTTTACTAATTAAAAGTTTAAGGATGTCCCGAAATGTACATATATCATGCGTACCGAGCGGCATAGTAGCAGTATATCGTATACCCTTTTTAACCGACTTCAAAAGGAAGAGGTTATCAATTCGTCGTGTATTTTTATATTCGTAAGACCAAAACATATAAAACTCCGCATTGTTTGAATCTAGGTACATTCTTATTATTAGACAAAGTGTACTTATACACTGACGGAATTTCTAAATGATGCCTGCCCCCCTTAATTTTCAAGTACTTAATGTGACACGTTATTTTATGACATTTTGTGAAATTTTGACATTGTTATTATTATTGTTATTAAAATACGTTCTTGTAAATGTTAATTATATTTTTACCATGCCCTAGCGGGGTGTCACACCTTTTGTGAAATAAGTGTGGCATGTAAATAAATAAATAAATAAAATAAAAAATATGTTTCAAATGCATGCACCGACTTCAGAAATATGCTAGATAATATGTAGACGTTTAATTTGTAAATAGATAATAAGCATCTATTCTTGTTTATGCTTATTAAATTGTGTGTAGATACTCTCGATTAACATTATTTTTTACTTTTTAGTGATTTTAGTGTTTTATTTAGAAGTCGGTTTAATTTTTTTTTTAGAAATGTTTTTATCTTCATAAGAAGTTGAATAATACATTTTACAAAAATGTCTAAATTTCTATAAATTTATTCCATGACCATGATATTAAAATTTTCAGGATTTTTCGCGTTAAATGTAACACTGACCATGCGAATTGACTAATAATACTTCTTATCATGTTTCAAGACTCTAAAAATTGCATGCATTTATATATAGGTAAGAAAAACAAAAATAAACTGATATAAGGTATGCTGTAACGCGGAGAATACTCGGCATAGTGGAGGCGGGTGACACACTAAAAATGTCATGCTGTTAAAAAAAGAAATTAGTGTCCTATAGACCTGAAGATATTCGTCGAGTTCGACCTGCCCGTTCATATTAGTGTCAATCTCCTTTAATATTTCGTGCAATTGCTCCCCAGTCACTTCTTCACCGTAATTCTGTGGACACAACCCGACATACAACATTGCGAGCAATGGAACACATAATCAACACGGCCGCCATTTTAGAAAACATCTAACTTAGATCAAAACAAAAAGAGGAAGGCACGTGTTCTGTTGTTTAAAAGCTGACCAGTCACCAACTAGGTGAGCAATAACGCTCCCAATGTGACGCGAGAAGATGACCGCAGTCACCTTTAGGTTTTCTGACAGTATTTGACTTGACGGCAACATTGTGAAACCGATGCTATCACTCGTTTACGTACATGTCAAAGTATGTCAGTTAGACCTAGTTTGCTGGGTCCACTTTTTAGTCGTGCGTAACGTATCTTCTTCTTTTTGTTTTGTTAACGGTCATTTTTAAATTGTCTAACGAAATAATTAGGTGTTCCATTAATTTTTCTATCGATATAACTAAAAAAGCCCAATAAAGCACATTTAGTTGACAAATACTATTCCCGAAGTTCGCCATTTTGTTTTACTACCTGAAGGTAGTCTTGAATTTCCATTTGACCGTGGTAAGTAAGATCTATTTCTGATAAAATGGCCCGAATTTCATCTTCACTCGGTTTCACACCCATACTCTATAAATATTGCATTATTGTAATAGATTTAATAGTATAAAAGTAAAAAGGAGAATGCCCATTTGCCTAAGTGAAATGGGCCCACAATTTTTTTCTTGAGTTTCATGAACATTTTTAGTTTATTTTGTAGAAAAATAAATCTACATCTACATTATCAACAATCAGTTTTAATTTTTTCACCCAAGTTATTGAGTAATTAGAATTTTTCTGATGAAATATTTTAGGTTATTATTGTATTAAAAGCTTTAATAATTGGAAATATTTATTTATTTGTGTTATTAAACATTGGGAAACGATGTTTTGATATAATTAAAATAAATTAATGAAGAAATAAGATATTATTTTTCTTTTAGAATATTGTTTTGTTAACAAACTATTAGGTATCAAGTGGGCCCAAAAATGGGCATTCTCCTTTGCAAATTAAAAAGATTTTAAAGATTTTTTTATCGGACTTTGGACAGAATTTGACGAGATAGGGCCCAAAAGAAAGATCCCACACAATTTCGCCCGAACAAGATTCCAACCGTAAAGCTTTTTGACACCTGCCGGCCGGACTAATATGGAAAAGGATTTTTTATTTTTTTACATGACATTGTATTGAAAAAAAAAATTTATATAATATAGAGATATACATTGGTACCGGCATACATACATCATATATATTATTACGCCTCTATTCTCACGGGTAGGGATATAGGCAGATAGGTCGCACAATCCTTACTCGCTTCTATTTACTTCTTTATTAAGATATGATGGGTAGAATAGAGGCAGACTGATTTATAGTCGTGTACATTCAAGCCGGCATAGCGGAGACGACTGCTGCCTCCAGAGAGTTCTTTGTGGTAACAATTGCCCCAGTTCTTGGACCGCACTCTAACTTAACATCAAGCGGAGTGTTGTCATATTCAGAGCTACAATTTAAAAAAATCGATATTTCACACTCCTACATCCCTAGTTGAATAGAAGTATTACCTTCAAGCTCCTTCTAATGTCGTTCATAGAGACGTAACCCTTCCTATCTTTATCGATGATTTGGAATCGCTTAATGTAAGTCTGGATTTCGTCTTTGCTTAGATTGATCGGAATCTTGTCTCGACTGGCACGGTTTACTATCTGACCCATTTCATTTGCAAGAAATTCATTTGCTTGCTTCATTTGTTTCTGTAAATAACATACAAAACAACCTTTTTTTTTAATAAATATAAATTGTTGGGAGCGCAGACTCGTCTCGTTATACTTGGCCGTCTACTTCAAACCACCACTTTCGAATGTAACACCCGTGAAGTGACTTTGTCGCGTTTCGGGAATAGTTTGAAAGTAGCCAGGTATAACAAGAGGAGTGTGCACTGTCAATCTAAGATGGTACATGCTCGTCTCCTCAAGCCGGCATAGTGGAGGCGACTGCTGCCCGCACAGGTTTCTCTATAGTAGCAGTTGTTTCCACTCATGGACCGCACTCTAGCTTTACATCAGGCGGAGTGTTGTCACATGCCGAGCTACAATTTAAAAAAAAAGTTGATTCCGAAACGCGACAAGGTAATTTCACGGGTGTTCCTTGGAGGTGGTGGTAGGTTATTCTCAATGAGATATTGTAGAAGGAATCTCCTAAAATGTGACCGAATACGAACCGTCTTCTCAGCGTCAGACCATTTCAACTCCTCAGCCATGATATCAACAATACCAGGTAGAGCTTCAGCAGCCGCCTGAACGTTTAAGAATGCAAGTCTTAATCTGCGTGCAATCATGTCTACAGCTGTACACGCGTATTCCCGAACACCATATCTGAAAATCGTACATTTCTTGTCAAATAGAATCATTATTTTTTCCTATTATTAATTTTAATTCTATCAGCCCAGTCTGCCGTCTTGAGGTAGTACCACCACTTTCGAATGTAACACCCGTGAATTGTACTTGTCGTATTTGGAAGTAGCCAGGTATAACGAGAGGAGTATGCGCTGCCAATCTTGATAGTACAAGCTCGTCTCCTTAAGCCGGCATAGTGGAGGCGATTGGTGCCCGTAGAGATTTCTCTATAGTAGCAGTTGTTTCCACGCAAGGACCCCACTCTAGCTTTACATCAGGCGGAGTGTTGTCACATGCCGAGCTACAATAAAAAAACAAATAATTTTTTTTACACAGATGTAAAAAGACATAAAACAATTCCTCTCGTGAACCAGAAGTTTTATACATTATATGCGATATGATCTGATGCGTAAAAAAAATTTGCGTCATTTTTTTGTCATTAAAGTGGTCTGATATTAACTACATAACAGCTGTTAGTATTTAAAAAAAAACAAAACAAAATCGTTAAAAAATAAAAAAAAACAAGCAATGTAAATGCAACGATTCACAAACGACTGGAGTCCCATTTCAGTTAGTGTCCATTGCGGTTTGATGAAAATAAATATTGAATAAAAATATTTAAAAAACTATTTATTATATTGATGATGGTTATTTGTCCAGTCTGTCGTCCTGGGGCAGTACCACCACTTTCGAATGTAACACCCGTGAAGTGACCTTGTCGCGTTTCGGGGATAGTTTGAAAGTAGCCAGGTATAAGAGAGGAGTGTGCACTGTCAATCTAGATGGTACATGCTCGTCTCCTCAAGCCGGCATAGTTGAGGCGACTGCAGCCCGTAGAGATTTCTCTGTGGTAGCAGTTGTTTCCATTCATGGACCGCACTCTAGCTTTACATCAGGCGGAGTGTTGTCACATGTCGAGCTACAATAAAAAAAAAAAAAAAAGTTATGTTATGGGACTGGCGTAACCAAATTAGGATAAAAGTCCCTAAATAAATGTGAAATTAAAAAAAAAAACACGTACCTGATTTCTGCATCAATATAAGGGAACTCCGGATGTACTTTCTTGCCAATGATTGGCCATCTTTTACCGGTCATCGAAGCCATTTTAGCAACGGCAAAAGCTCGGTCGCCGTATGATTTAGCTAGATGTTGCGCTACCTGAAAACCAAAACAAAAAATTCAATAACTAAATCTTGGTCAAAGAGTGGTAGGCAGACTTATAATCCCGTGGCTCGCGGTTCTTTGACCGTGAGTGACAGTGTCGTATGGGAGGCACTGTTGGAGTTGCTGGTCTCCCATCGGGCGCGTCCTCAAGTGGTGGATAGAAGGTCCCGGGATACCTCCCTGAGGTACCCCGGCGCGAACCAAAACCAGCAAGGTGGGGTCTCTCCTCGGGTCACACTCTGCTTTCAGAGAAGACCTGAGTGAGAGACCACCCTTCATCGCGTGGGCGGAGGCGATAGCGGGGTACCAAGCGCTATCTTCTTCAGACTTATAATGATTATTTAGCTAGTTCATCGTTTTGGGGCAGTACCACTATCAAATCGAAAACAAAATATATGGGATTTGACGTTTTACGGTCACCAAGGTCGTCAAATCCCATATATTTTGTTTTCGATTCGATCGTGATACTATCGTATCGCTTAACATCTGGTGCACTACCATATAAAAAAGTAATATACCTCCATTTCCAAGCCAAAATCTTGCACCAATCTAATATACATGGTTGGAGTCCATCCATGAGCACCTTCAATAAGGAATCCATCGGTCTGACAATCGTGGTATAGTGGTTTGAGATTGCAATCTGAAAACGCAAAGATACTCTGATAATGGTATTCGTCTCCTCAAGCCGGCATAGTGGAGGCGACTGCAGCCCGTAGAGATTTCTGTGTGGTAGCAGTTGTTTCCATTCATGGACCGCACTCTAGCTTTACATCAGGCGGAGTGTTATCACATGTCGAGCTACAATAAAAAAATATCTCTCTTTCTTATTTTTATGCTTAATAGACAAGTGTTTGACTACACCCTGCCTGATGTTAAGCAGTGATGCGAAGGTGGATCACGCTTGCCTAGGAAGCACCTATTTATCTCTTTATAGTCCCATGTTGTACTTCTCAGGAATCAGACACGGGGAGGGAGTTCCACAGTTTCGCAGTACGCACTAGGAATGTGTTGTCAAAACGCCTCGTACGCTTGGAACTTGGACCATAAATGGATGGTACCTCTCCAGGTGTCTGGACGTCCGATGAAAGAAAGGGGACGGTAGAACCAAGTTGTGTTTTTCATTAAAACATCTTTTTTGATACCCGTTTATTAGTAAGTCTTTAGAATTAAACTAAATATTAATAAACCCTGAATCTATATTCAGCAAGGTTAACTGCATTTTTAAATTGCTGTAGAAAGTAGAGTAACTAGATCTGATGTGACCTGGGGCGAAACTCATCGCGGTCAACCCAAGGACTAAATGATTTATTATACGAACACTAGAGTTATGAAGGAACTCACGTTTAATGGCAGCATCAATGGTCTCAGCAGCCATAGCACGATACGTAGTCCATTTGCCACCAGCAATTGTGACGAGTCCTGATTGTGACACGTGCACAATATGGTTACGTGCTAGGGACTGCGTATCATCATCCCCCTTATTGGGATCAGATACTAAAGGTCTGATGCCTGACCATGCTGATAGGACGTCGCCTCTACGCACTGGAAAAGAGTTTGTTCTTTTTGTAGTCACAAATTTTGATAATTCTTGGTTTGATTAGTAAAATTGGAAATTTACTAGATAGTTTTCAACTTTTATAATGGCGTGACGTATGACCTTGATTGGCCTTATGGTAATCATAGTGGAACCGTAGGTAGCCCTAGTCGCCACTATGCCGGCTCAAGAAGGTGCTTTTCACGCTCTGCTTGAAGGATCATGCTATCTTCATTTGTTTTTTTTTTAATGTTTTACTGATGCAAAAATTTACCTTCAACATCAGGATTAAGATAATTCTTAACTTCGGTTAAGATGAATAGGATTTCATCTTCAGTAGGTTTAGGACTATGAGTGAGTTTGCACGGCATGTCTGTTGTTCCAGCTATGGTACCCTTAAGCCATGGCAAGAAGAAAATTATACGGCCATCTGACGTTGCTGGATCAAGAAGACCCATGTGCTCTGGGCTGTAAAGGTGGAAATTGATTTAGTAGTTTTTAATAACCGAAAAATAATTATCGAATACTGTATCAGTCCATAAAACTGATTCCAACCGGACATTGTTTAAACTTTAAATCCAATATAAATATTTGATTTCTGATTCCGTCTAATCTGATAGTCCGTTTATTAGAAAAGGTTTTGGTTCCGTAAAGAACTCCATGAGGGCAACAGCTAATAAATCATAAACAGCCAACCAAATAATTCAATATGTAAAAGCTTTCATTCCAAGAGTTTTGTAATATTTTTATAAAGTTATTTAGAACATTAAAATGCCAAAATATTGTATTTTATTTAGAATGAACCAAACTTTTTAGCGGCTCTGAAGTTAGGCACAATTCCGCAACAAATTGAGGCATCAGCTTGATGAAGGTGAGAGCGAAGGACCCACCCCTGCAGGTTATTAACTCTTAATTAGTATTCCTGCACGAAGTAGTGCCCACAGCTAACTTCCGAGACGTTATGAGGTCTTATGTACGTACCTATAATATCCAGGTAATACAATATGTACACCAGATGATGGACAGCAGATCTCTTTAATTTTAGGATCATCCATTTTTCTAATCGAATCAGTAAATGGACCGGTTGCATTGATAATGCATTTTGCTTGTATATCCCATTCCTTACCTGATAATTCATCCTAAAAATTTAAATGCATTAAAAACTTGCTGAAGAAGGATCAGGCGAGTCTTGAAGATCTCAACATGTACACAACATGCTGGGGATCCATCTCTGATTCCCCAGATCTGGCCACAGTTGCTAGATGGGCCTGAATTGAGAAATAGATGGGATCCAAAGTTCAGTAAAAAAATTGGTCAAATCAAATATCATCTTAGCACTTACTTTCACCCTAGCTCCACTAAGTTTACCATTAGTTTTATATAACTTCTGTACAGCGATATGATTTGCAATAGTTGCTCCGTGACGAGCTGCAGTTAGAGCTATACCTAGATTCATTCTCGCATCGTCTTGTTGTCCTGTTGAATATTTAGGTAACATTAATGCCCTAAGGAAACACCCGTGAAGTGACGATAACAGTTTGAAAGTAGCCAGGTATAACGAGAGGAATGGGCACTGTTAATCTAGATGGTGCATACTCGTCTCCTCAAACCGGTATAACGGAGACGACTGCTGCCCGTAGAGATTTCTCTGTAGTAGCAGTTGTTTCCGTTCATGGACCGCACTCTAGCTTTACATCAGGCGAAATGTTGTCAAGAAAACAAAGTTTGATACATGAACAATTTTTTTTTTCTAAAATCTAAATCTAGTAGTACAAAGGGCGAGGTTAATGTCAGAATACATTCTTTACCATCTAAGGAGATGCAGAAAAAATACTGTGAATTTTTGATTTGGATTTGGCAAGTAAGAAATTAAGAGTGTAAATCTGTATAAAACCTAATTATTGTACTTTTTTAAATATTGGTCCTTCGAGCCGGATTTAATAACATGTACTTACCGTCATAGTAAACAATACCGCCACAAAGGTTATCAGATTTTAACATAGGGAATAATTCTAGAGTGTTCTTCTTTGATAAATAATATGAACTCTTTACGTTTCTATCTCCAGCTACTAGATCATACATTTTTATACCAAACCAATAGTATGGTACTTGCCACCATCTGAAATTTCATCAATATATCATATCTTAAGAAGTCACAATCAAACCAGGTGAACCCCGTTAGATTACTGCCTTGAAAATAAGAATCACAATATAGCTATTTTTTATTTCAACTAATTTTTGATATCATGGTCACCATAACAAAAAATGACGACACGAGGTGAACGCACCCGCGAATCATATGACACGCGACGGCAAACCATCAAAGGAACTCGTAGGACTTCCTTCAATAAACGCCAATAATTTAAAAACTAGACGTTTTAAAGTAAATCCTTTATAGCTTGTGAAGAGAAGAATATGCCTCCGTTTAGGCTACGCCGCGCCTATTTCTACGGTGCCGTGTGATGTGCATGTTTTGTGATAAATGTCGGGACATCTTAAAGTTGTTTTAATTTAATAATAACATTATTTATTTTCAAAGGCAGTAAAATTTTATAAAAGCCTGTGTATGTAAAAAATAAAATAAAAATGAGTTCTTACTTATAAACTGGCAATAAGATAGGCAAAGCTTTGGTTAAATGAGGAGCAACCTCCAGCATGTTTGCTCTCTCATGGAGGGCCTCCTTAACCATTCTATATTGGTCATAATCGAGTTGCATTATTGCTTTTTGCAAGTATCTTACACCTCCATGAATGAGCTTTGTACTTCTGCTGGAAGTTCCGCTGGCAAAGTCATCGGCCTCTACGAGTGCTGTGCGTAGACCTGGAAATTTGTAGGTGCATTTTAAACAACAACATTTTAAAAAGCGAGTATAATAATAAAATAATAAGTTTATTTAACATAAGTATTGGTAAGTCTTTTTTATAAACAACTGCCTCTTATTTTTAGCACGTCATATGATCGCACTGCGCCTAATGTTAAGCTAGAGTGCGATCCACGAACGGAGGCGACTGCTGTCAGAGAAGGAGATCCGTAGACAGCAGTCTGCTATGCCGGGATTGTAAGATGCCTCTTCACACTGCGCTTGAAGGATCCCATGTTGTAGGAAGAAGGAGAGACGTGGCTGGGAAGATCGATCTACAATTTGATGTAACGACAGAAGAAGGATTGCCCGAACCTTGTAGTTCGCGAGGGGATAGTTTAGACGGCGAGGCGATGCATTCGATCGCCCGCACGTGTGACGTCAAGCGATGTGGGGTGGGAGGGATTAAATCATGGATCTCTGCTGAACTTTCGCCGTGACAATAACTGTAGAACGCTGAGAGGGAAGCTTGAGAGTTCAAAGTAATATTTTGACTAATAACTACTTAGGTTTCTTATGGTTCTTATTATTTTTACTACACCAAATTTGGTAGAAAATGTTGGTAATTATAATTTGATTAACAGTTTTATGTTCTTAGGGTGCAGAGAACGATTTCACTATGCTGACAGACTGTTATAAAAATAGCATTATTATAAATGTAAGAGAGACATATATTTCTCTGTGCAGTTGTATCCAGTCGTAGACCGCACACTAGTTTAACACCACACGGAGTGCTGTAGAAAAAAGAAATAGGCGATATTGAGTGTTTACCTCTTGTAGTGGCATCCAAAGCGCAACCAACACCCGTAGCTCCTCCTCCGATAATGAGAACATCATAAATGTGTCCAGCTTGGAGACTGGCTACCTGATCATTTCTAGACGGCAACGGACGCTTCTTGCGCTCAGCTTTAGCTGATACTGATGCTGATTTGTACCATCTCTGGACAACAAACAGTTCAAAACTCATAAATAAATACATGGTATTAAATATAACTTAACTAAAAAGTTTTTCATGTAAATTTAAGCCATAATGTCATAATCGCAATCAGCTGTGAGTTGAATGACCTCGCTCGATCGAGTTTGCATGCTAGCAATGTAATGCTAGTTTTTGATATTTCAATGATTATTTTTTTATTAACAAATAATGGTGCCATACCATACGAATAGTTGATATTAAACCAATAAATTACCTACGGATACGAAAAAAGACTACGGTCTCAAAAATTAAAAAGTAATACTTGGACTGCATCAGTATGAGGTATACAACTTCTGGTACGGCGCCCAGAAGTCAATGCGAAGGCGATTAGACTGCTGCCTCGACACACTTCTATAAAAGAATTGTCTTACCTAACAACTGTAAGTGCTTATATTATATTTTTAGTGCCGGTATAGTTAAGTGTGGACTAAGAATTTAGCGAGGTTTGAACGCGGGTCTTATCGGTAGTGGGGGCCGTCTAGACTAGGGTAGGTCTGTTGTATGTTGGTTTACTATTGGATTTACATAACTATAATATAAAAATACTTACGATTGGGGAATCATCTGCAGATAAAGTCCAGGCTGCTACTATAGCACCAGCGGCTCCTGCTGTTCCAGCTATCAATAAACGACGACGAGACATGCTGAAATATATATTTAATTGTTATTTAAAAAAAAAAAACAAGAGATGTACCTACATTATAATACGTAATACAACAGTTGGCGTCAGGGTTCGCCCGGCAAAAATGAAGCCTCGAGTATATTAGCGCGCTATTCTCGGTAGAAGTTTATTTTTCAATCGATAAATATTGATTTATATGTCGCAACTTTTATCACTCATTCATGTTTAGTCTATAGTAATATTTTGTATATGTTTGATAATCAGCAAGACATAATAATGTTAATTGTTTGATAAAGATTTATATGATAGTAGGTAATAGAGACGATCACGTCTTTAAATAATGATTTTCACGTGCAAAAAACATGTTTTTCATTTATTTCTTCGGTGCCGGGCTCGAACCTATGTACATCCACTCGATGACGTCTTTACCCTATCTTATATCTCGTTACTAAGTAATTTTTTTACTTATATCTCTTCCTACTTTTTTCCGATCCCTTTCAAACGACAACGATGTATCTGAGTGTTTGGACAAACCGGCACGTGTCCCGAACGGCAATATGTTTGAAAAAATTGTTACACTATACAATACTATACATATAGCATTTAAGACGCATATAATTCGTTTTGTATGAAACTCATAGGTCGACAGTCGACACACTGACCGATATTCATTCAGCTGTTGATGGGTACATTAACCTTTCTGTAGAATTTGTTGCGTCAGGTGGTGCTAGTGGCGTCGCCGCCAAGTGTACCGCGTCTGTCGATCGCAGCGCAGATTGCATGCGCTGCGGTCGGGCGGGTCACAAGGCGGCGACTTGCTCTGCGGCGCCGCATTGTGCCCTCTGCGCGGCAGAGGGTAAGCCTGCCGGCCATAAGGTGGGCGCTAAATCGTGCGCCCATCTTAAGAAGAGGAAAGAGAAGTAAGTCCGCGGCGAGGAGGTGGTTATGTTAAGCGACCCCTCCACTCTTCCACAGCTTCGCTGGGTGGCAGACTTTGGGAAGTCTGTCGACCATTACAGCGATAGAGAGGCGGCGAGCGTGTTCCTGCGCGCTACATTTGATGTAGCGAGGTCGTTAAGCACTCGGTGCGGGGCCTATAGGGCCGTCGCTGGCAGAGACGCGGAAGATTGCAATAGTGCACTCGTATCTCTGTCAATATTCGACGAGAGGAACATCGTGAGGTTTTAGTCGGTACATCTCGCGCGCATGCGCTATCGAGCATGCCGCGCTGGCGCCCATACAATTATATGTATGCACGCTTGCCCCAGGGAGTCCGACATACCCCCGGCATTATCCCAAATAATGCCGGGAAGTCCGTAATGGATTTCCTCACGTAAAAAAAAAAAAAAAAAAAAAAAAAAAAAAAAAAAAAAAAAAAAAAAAAAAGGTGGTGCTAGTGGAATTTATGAATCGAAGCGAGAAAATGCCTGGTGAGTGGAGAGAGAAGAAAATTGTTACAGACAACAAATTGGAAAACTTAGGAGAAAGTGGAATTAAATTATGCAAGAATCTTCTTAGATTTTAAAATTTATATAGTGTTACATTGTAACAACTGCAATTTTTTTACAGTTTAACAATCATTGATATATACAACTAGATGTGCAAAAACGCTTCTAATGTGACGCGAGAGGAAAGATGACCACGGCCACATTTAGGTTATCTGTCAGTTAGTATTTCAGACATTATTTTAGGCAACATTGTCAACTCGTTTGTGTATGAAGTTTGCACCTCCAGTATACATATATCTCTATGTTAACAACATAATAATTAAATATGTAACTGAGTAAATATTGCGTGTTTAAAGATAAAGTATCAGGTTCATGGACATACTCATACCAACTTATAACGACAGAACATAATATTAAGTTTCCATATAGTATAATAATATAGCAAAATATGGGTTAGTATTTTACAATATTACAAAGCAGGCCTGACCAACACGCGGCCCAGCCACCTTTATGAGCTTCATCATCAAACGGAACAACTTTGAGATGGATCTGCCAAATACCAACTTGCGGCATTGAAGTCGATCGAGAAGCGCGCCAAGAAGCTAATAGGCGATGACGCTCTAGTCAAGTCTCGGCTACAAAGCCTTGAGCACCGACGAAACGTCGCCTGTTTATCGGTCTTTTACCGGATACATTTCGGAGAGTGTGCGCAAGAGCTACACAACTTAGTTCTACCGTCCCCTTTCTTTTATCGGACGTCCAGACACCCGGAGAGGTACCATCCATTTATGGTCCAAGTTCCAAAAGTACGTACGAGGCGTTTTGACAACACGTTCCTCGTGCGTACTGCGAAACTGTGGAACTCTCTCCCAGTGTCTGTGTTTCCCGAGAAGTACAATATGGGCCTCTTCAAATTAAGGGTAAACAGGTACCTCATAGGCAAGAGTGGTCCATCTTAGACCGCATCACTGCTTAACATCAGGCAGGGTGCGGTCAAACGTTTGCCTATTAAGCATTAAAAAAAATGCAAATTGAAAACTCATGTGAATAAAGTTTTACTCATTTTGTTTGTATTGCATTTTTAAGAGTAATGCGTGCACTATACACTTATTAAATATGGTCCGCGAGACCATTTCATGAAACATCGTGGATGTTTCAGATATGGAACAATATTTCACCCCCCGCTTCATAATTTGTCTTCCCCTTTTTCTTTTGGTACAATTGGATTAGTGGTCGCAGTTGCTGCTGCCAACACTGTTATATATTATGTATGCGTGAGCAACCTGTTAATTATTAATATTATTATGTTTCTTTCATATTCTTCTCTATTTATACATTTTATCGTTCCAATACAAACTCCTTTCCATAACTATTTTATTACACCTCTTCCCTATCATCTTTGCCACTTCCTGCGGTGTCAGCTGAAAATCAGCGCTCTGACATCTGCCAGAACATATGCTGAGCTGATTACTTTTTGTCACCTCATCCTGTACAAATCTAAAAACATCTGTATTGTATGATAAATAAAAGATTTTCTATTCTATTCTATTCATTTGAGTTGGCCAGGCCTGATACAATGGATAAACTTTGCCCCTATTAATATAGGATTAGGTGCGTGTATATTAAATCCATGATTAGACTTTGGCGTTTGTTTCATAAATGACTAATAAGGATTATGTAAATCCATTATAGATTGCCGGTCCACGGATACTCTGTAGTGGACTGTGGACTTTATTTTGCATCGATATATTTAGATTAAGCTATCGTACATATTAAACTACTAGGATTAAGGCAGTATCTTAGGCATAGAGGTACAAAAGGACGTAAATATTACAGACATTACATTGGTACATTGGTATCAGATGAGATTTTTTATTTCTGTTTTGAATCTGTTAATTTTTTTTATTAGAATTAAATAGTTAACTTAATTCGAAGTTCTATCTACCCTTGATTATTATAAAACCAGAATTATTTTTTTAATAATATGAACAAACTGAAGAGGATCGTAAAAGTGAAGGTTAACGATTTATTGACTTTGCCTATTTCTGTGGAACTAAAAGCGTGACAATAGAATGTATAAACACAGATATAATAGCAATCTCTTTAACTAGCATTACCAATACCAAAGCATCATTGTAACTTAATTTAATTATTAGCTTTTAAGATTTCTACTTAGGGTGGTTTGCACCAGAAGGACGGTTAAACTTTAACTATTACTTTTACGGCGACGACGACATTTACTCCACACGCGTTGCAATATCGTGTAAATTCATATTGTTATCGTTCAAAAGGGTGGCTGATCTCGAAAAATAATAGAAAACATATTTGGCTACTTTTCAAATATTTGACGGTAGCAACATTGGTTTGACGGTTACTTTAACTTTAACCAAGTCAAGATTCGCTGGTTACGGTTAAGGTTAAAGTAACCGTCAAAAATGACAGGCGCGACGATGGTGCAACTCGTGTGGTGAAATATACATCATAATGTAAACGCAACGGTTAAAGTAAACGTAAAAGTAATAGTTAAAGTTACTTTAACCGGCCTTCTGGTGCAAACCACCCTTAATATTTATTTTTATTAAGCCTCAATGTACGCGTACTATCGCTAACATAAACGTGGTCGTCCCTCACTCGAGACCGTCGCGACAACAGCCGTCTAACAATTGCATTCACATTGCTTGTTTTTGATATTTCAATGAAGTTTTGTATGTTTTAACAAGCAATGGTACGACAATATTATTGTTATAGCAAACTGTTTCAAAAAAATATAATCTCAAAAATACTAAAAGAAATGCTTGTATCAGTTTGGTGTATACAACTTCTGTGGTCAGCAAGATTAGAACGGGGGTCTCATCGATCGTGAGTTCAGACCTACCGCTAGACCACGGCCGTTCTAAAGAATGTTTTGTATTTAATTATAAACATAATATTACCTTAGTTAGTTGATAAAATAAATCATATTACATTGTAATCTATGATCGTTCTTACTATGACAGTTTCCTAATCTTCATTCTCACAATGACTGCGAAATATTTATCAGGCATGTGATAATGGTTATAATAATATCGTGATAATGACGTTCGAAGTATCGTTTCCGAAGTCATCACTCAGTACTGCGTTTATCAAGGTAGCTACGATCCGTATTTATATTCCGAACTAACACTTTATTAAACTTATTTTTGCCAGAGTTCGCATGGTTGCCACCGTAGTCTCTACAATGTCGACTCGTGGAGACGAATGTGCACACACTGTAAACCTGTGCGGGCAGCAGTCGCCTCCACTATGATGGCTTGAGGAGACGTTATATCTGGCTACTTTCAAACTATTCCCGAAACGCGACAAGGTCACTTCACGGGTGTTACATTCAAAAGTGGTGGTACTACCCCAGGACGGCAGACTGGGCGAACTGGTACGGTACATATATCTACCAAATAATAAATATCTATTGTCTTAGAACAACTTATAAATACCGGTCTTAAACTGACATCAAGGTTAACCTAGGCCAACAGTCAACACGCGTCTACCCGTACCGTGACATGAATGTTTTCAAATTAGGCTAAAAATGGTTTCTGTTTGCAATATTAATTAATTTATTGCAGATATTTTTTGGCAGTGACTAGGTCTTGATACCCATAGTACAGGGGTTCCTATTTTGAGATGAGAATTTTACCATAGTTTAAAACAACAATAGTTCGCAATATTTTTTTATTAATTTGTGCTTATTAAAATTAAAGAATTGTTTTTCAATAAATTATGATGAAAATTGAACCAAAAAAAAAAACCAACAAGCCTGAGATTTTTTCGATTAGACTATGTAGTATCTGTATACAGCAGATTTTACAAAAAAAATTACAAAAATTTGAATCCGGGTCTTTAAGAAAATATTGTCTTCTGATCTCAATATTAGAAACTTATCTCTACCTAGTAACCCGCTTAGGTAACTAATATGTAATAACAATACTGAAATGTTAACTAATCAGTTAAAAAATGAACTTTGGCCAAATATTTATTTATTTGTAAATAAAAATAAGTGACGTAAAATCTGAGTAAATCGATATAAAAAATTGGTCATTTATTATCAACACTTAGGTCCATTTGCACCAAAAGGCCTATTAAAGTTACATTAAACGTTTACATTTACTCCACACGCGTTGCAATATCGTGTAAATTCATATTGTTATCGTTAAAAGGGTGACTGATCCCGAAAAAATAATAGAATAACATATTTGGCTTCTTTTCATACATTTGGCGTTAGTGACATTGGTTTGACGAAAACTTTAACTTTAACCAGCCAAGATTCGCTGGTTACGGTTAGCGTTAGCGTAAACGTCAAAAATTACAGGCGCGACAATGCATGGTGCAACGCGTGTGGAGTAAATGTAAACGTTTAATGGTTACGTCGCCGTAAAATTAGTAGTTAAAGTAACTTTAACGGGCCTTTTGGTGCAAATAGACCTTAGAATTATGTCAGTGTGTTTTTTTAACAGCAATATTTAAATTTGACCACTTAATTAGTCATTTGAGGAAACTGAGGGCCGGTAAATCGTCTTACACATGGCATCATAGTGGTGCTGTGGAACTGTATAAAGCCAGGATAATTAAACATTTGCTAATTATTGGTATGAAGTAACGTTAAGATGAGTTTGGCGATTAAGGAATCTTATATTACAAGTCCATTGGAAAATTAATTGCACACTAAGATCCATCAATCTAATCAAACTGATACACCTATTTCCCACAGAGGCCACGATCCTGCACGATTCCCTCACATCCACAATTCTCTTCATACAAGCCATACCCACATATAACCGTATGGTTATGACACTAAGCAACCCAGGTTTCATAAGGATGTCTCCGATTTGAACGGAAAACGCCCTTCTGGGTCTGCCCTGTTTAACGCATCCATTCACATCAGATTTATTACTTTCTTCAATCTACTTTAAATTATAATAAAATATAAATTATTATAAATTATAATAAAGAAATAATTGATTTTCCGGTCCTTTGTCTACTGATTTTCCTGTTTAAAACTGTAGCTTAGGTCGTTTTCTTAGATAGGGCGGCTGTGGTCTAGCAGTAAGACGATGATCGATGACTAATGTAACCAATGTAATTAGTAGGTACTTTGGTCGCTCAGTGCTTATAGGCAGGCACTATTAAAGAGTGGTAGGCAGACTGATGATAGTTATTAGTCCAGTCTGCCGTCCTGGGGTAGTACCACCACTTTCGAATGTAACCCCCGTGAAGTGACCTTGCCGCGTTTCAGGAATAGTTTGAAAGTAGCCAGGTATAACGAGAGGAGTGTGTACTGTCAATCTGGATAGTACATGCTCGTCTCTTCAAACCGGTATAGTGAAGGCGACTGCTGCCCGTAGAGATTTCTCTGTGGACTGAATTGTATTCATTCATGGACCGCACTCTAGCTTTACATCAGGCGGAGTGTTGCCACATGCTGAGCTACAATAAAATATAATAACATTTTTATATAGATTTTCCTTATTGAGATTTGAGTAAACGAGAGAAATTTTATATTAAAAAAACAAAAGACGTAGATTTAGTAAATACAACATGTTTAAATTAAAGTCGTTGCCCTAGCCATTGTAATAAAATAGATGTTGGCAGCGGTTCCACATTCATCGCATTTAGTTCCAAATTTACTTGCAATCGAGTCCTATAAAATTGCGTGTTACGTGACTTTCTTTTATCTCTCAATGTCATTCACACAATCTGCCTAGGTATGCCCCCAGCCCTACTCGTGTAATAGGATAATCTTTACAATGGGCAAGGTCCAAAAAAACTAACCCATGGTGAATCGAAAACCATTTCGAGATATCACTTCAATTAGAAGAATTTTTTGATTCTCGTCTGAAAATACTTAAAAATCGAGGAGATATTTGAAAAACTGTAATGACCGTCTTCGACCTTTCACTTCGACTTTCGTACCGTTTGACAAGATAGAATACAAAGTACCAACCTAACAGTTTTGTAGATTATTATGTTGTCTATGGTTGTCGCCTCACAAGTTTGTCAAATATCTTTTGTTTGTGTTTCCTAACAATAACAGTGTTTTATACGAATAACTATTGTAATTTTTAAAACAAAACTACACTATAAACACGATGTTTTAATTAACAGGAACTTTTAAAAATCAAAAGTTTTGTTTGAACTTTTGACAAACGATTTTTTTTTGTTCATTGGCAATGGTTTAGTTCCGAACGAATCCTCAGGTTTGCCAATATTACGATCGCAATTTTTAAAAATTAATAAAAAAAGAACAAAGCAATTACAAAAGTTTTCCAGAAACACGTGTCGACTAAATTAATCTATATTATCTAAAAAATATGTAAAAAAGATAGCTGTCACCAGAGACACCTCCCCAATTTGGAATCACATACATGTCTCGTAGTAATGTACCATATACTACATCTATATCCTCTTTTACATTATAAAATAGGATTAGTATTAGACGTAACTAGAAACTTTTCCTAGGGGGATAGCTTTTTAATCTTGATAACTTTTTTTTAGACATCTATGACGATTGCGCCAGGGATTTTTCCTAGGGAGGATTTTTCAATAGCTTTCAATTTGATGACTTTTTTAGCAATCCACAAACATTTTAGAACTTCTTACGCGATTTTCATATTTTTGATCTTTATACACACAATGCCCACCTTCGCCCCCCATGTAGATGTCATGTCAATGAAGTGAAGTCGCGTTCGTCTTACTAAAAATATCTCTTAATTACCTAATTTTTTTTTAATTTTAAATTTTAAATAACCTAAAAATTATCTGCTTTAATACCTAATAGAGTTCAATTTAACTGATTCTAACCGGGGCGATTTTCGAATCTTAATATCTATATATTAATTTCTACTAATTTTGATAGCTTTTGAGATAAATCGTTTCCTATTGGTAAATTAGTAGAAACGAAAAGCGATAGAAATTAATCGATATAAGTATTTGAAGTAGATAGGTATACGACATTCGGGAATTGGGGCCCTGGTTCTTACAAATTACACTTATCGTCTGTTGCCGTATAAAAAAGAATATTTCTTTATTTGATTTTTTTTCGTAAGCGTTCCGAAACTTCCAGTCGGATTTGCAAAATTGTTTTTGCGTTTTATATCTAAGCACTTATATTATTTTATTTTGTATTACTCTATTGTTTACCTAATTATTTAGTGGTTTGTTGCTAATCATTCTGAATCTTCCTTAAATGTGCGTTTCATTATAACTGATGAAATTATATTATCCTAAATAATCTTTTAACGTGTGAGGCCGAAACGGCAGATTAAATATTGAAATGATACCTTCCAGTCTTATTTGAAATCTTTTTACGAGATTGCCCGTTTATATACTTTTCGCTTTAACCTTTCTTTTGGATTTACATTCGACCCTACAATGTCTTCTAGGGATGAAAGTTGAACAGTTAAATATTATGAATTATACGACCTATACAATGAGTAGATGGGTTCGAATCCGAAGTGAAAATAGATCTCAGCTCGTCAGTATTGCGAACTCGTCGCACATCCGCGAGGGGAACGGTTGCATATAGATACGATAGGTAATTGTATGCGTTTTATAAAAATACTTTCAAGGTCGTATTCACCTACATATAATATAGAGTTAGCATTTGAGTTTTCCCTTTTTTTTTAAATTGCCGGCCTGTTAATGTATTCTATTTTGTTAGTGTTTGATGATGTCATGGTTGGATGAGCGATTATAGCGTAATATAGTCTTACTAAGGTTATTCAACATAGGTAACTAAAAACAAGTTTCAAAGTTTAGTTAAAAATTTTATTATTTAGTTTCTATGTACGTGCGTTTTTATTTACTATAGTTCGTTAACGGAAATGTACAAATAAAAAAAGATGTTTTTCAAACATGACTAAAAATAGCAAACACATTTATGACTTACCTATTTATTCTATATGACCATCAAAACAAAACTATAAACAAAACATTGATTTTCTCGTAAACCGCCTACAAGTTTACCTTTCCTTTTATTTGTGTGTTAAGAAATAATAATTAAAACAAATTACACCAAAAATTTTTTTCAATAACACATCACTACCCTTAATAATTACATAATTTCAGGCGTTCTAATATGTTAAAATAGCGTGTCTTATCTAAGGGCGGCGTGACACACTCCACAGCCAGCACCGAATGCCTCAGGTTTTGCCCGCCGACTGACATTCAGTTCGATTTTGTGTGAAAAGTGAGTCACGGTCGTTCACAAGCCAGAAAATTCACACGCAGCGTGATATAATGCCTTAGCGCCATCTAGTGTTAAAGAGGAAAACTAGCAGTTCCAAAAAGACACGACGCAGGTGAATGAACTGTGTTACTCTCTGAATAGCTACAGAGGCTAAAGTCAAAAGCCAATCGACAGTTGTCGCTTATTCGAATCGTAGGCAAAATGTATGAGTTTTGACGTTCACTGTCACCTAAGTGATAACGTAACGTCAAATCCCATACATATTGTCTTCGATTCGATCAATTAGCTCCTGATAAATGAACGGATCACGTGAAATGCAGAATTGTTCTTTTTCTTTACTAAACCTCTTCCGCTTTCTAATGCGCCGAGTGTACGCCAAGAGCCTTAACCCGACTCAACCCAAATATTTGTGTGTTTTTTGCCGTTTGTTATGAAATGTATTCGTATAAAGCACTGGGCCAAATTCTTGGCCCAACGTGTATTGCGGGCAGATGCATCTCGTAATAAATATAAAGTACTGTAAAGGATAGAAGTAAAACAATATCGTAGGGCTGTAAAAAGACAATCCAGTGAACAATAAAAAAAAAGTACTAAGTTTGCCACGCAGTTTTAAAAATTGCTGTTGTCGCAATGGTTAAGTATGTATATTTATTTTTTATGTAGGGGCATGGCTGACCGTTAGCTGCTAATCGCATATGGTTATTATTCTTTACAAGTTCATCTAGTTCTAAAAATCAATTTTATAGTAGTGCTTGAAATATTCATAATGGAATGTTCCTAATTTTCACCCTAGCAACACTGAAATAATTTCATAAATGAAAAATATAATTTATTATGTTTTTTAGAAATTATTTACATCAAGATATTGACTTTGATGCTATTTTTATAAACAAAGAAATTTCATTTTAATTATTTTCTTTAGTTTTGGAAGACATGAAACCAAAGCATAATTTAAAAAAAAATGTTTTAGTGATGTACCTATGTTAAAATTTTATCGGTATTAAAAAGTAGTTTTGGATTGTTTTCTAAAATGTATTTGTGTAAGAATTAGGTATATTTTTAAACATCGTACACAATAATTACATGCTTTACAATATTAATTTTTATTGTAGGATTTAAAAGACTTTATTGAAACTTATTTCGTGTCATTCAAATTTATTTTTCGAAGCAAAAATTTTATCGATATGGTAATGTAATCGATAAAAACATCATTAATTAATACAATATTGAAAGAAATTGTATTAAAAATGGAATGGCTTGTTGTTTGTTTGGATTATTATTAGTAAATTATGTTACACTTATTATTTAAAAGCGTTTATTAAAACTGGAGCTTTAAAGTAATGGTTAGTATTTAATGAATAGGTTTTTTTTATTTGTCATCAATTACTGTAACCACCGGTGCAGTAGACATAATTTTGGCATATTTGGGAAAGTTTTTGTTAAACTTACATCTACATAATTATTGTCTCACAATTGCATTATCACTCGGAAATAACGGCATAAATGTTGACGAGGCGCTCCACCATGAGGTTAGCAGACACAATTTTTGAAGCTTTTATAAACCACTTGCATAGAATATATAACCATCGTCTTCTAAATATTTCAGAGTTTATGCTGTTGTTTGTGTAGTACGGTACAATGGTTAAGAAGAGGAAGCCCACGATCAAAGGTGCTAAGCGCGCGACACAACGCGAGAAAGCGCAGACGATCGACGAGGCTGGTGACCCTGAGACGCTGCCGACATCGCCGACTCCTTCGCAAGACGACGACCATCAATCATCAACAACATTGTCTTCAAATACATTTGTATCTGCACCATCAAAATACCCCATTATAGTACATAAAAAATTTGGCAAATATCGTTGTTTAACTGATGAAAATTGTGGTAAAAAGTATGAAGGTAGTGATAGTGAGTCCAGTAGTGTCGAAGTGAGGGTCGTTGACCCCTGTGCTAGCTCAGAATCTGACTCAAACACAGCAATGGACTTGCTATCTGACTCAGCAAGAAACAGTCCAATGGACGCTATAAATATGCCAACAACTGACAATGTAGAAGAAAACACGCTAATGGAAGCACCGAGAGAATGTGTTGAAGTGGAAAATGATGCTCAAATTGATACAGATGTGATTTCAGAAAATGTTACAATTTCGGACAAATCTGGAAATGTAGCTTCAAAAGATTCTATTTTGGAACCTCTTGTAGATAATTCTGCAATAGAAGCAGTATCTGTTAACATTCCATTACAAGAAACGGAAGAAGTTATCGAGTATGATGATGACGATGATGAATGTATCACAGTTGTTCAGATAGTTGATGAAGATGATTATATGGATATATCCTATAATACTGAAAGTCCTAAGGTTGTAGAGCATGCTGAAGCAACAGAAGTTGTAAGTGATTTCCAAGAACACTTTCAACAGCTTAAAATTGATCCACCTATTAAACCATTACTAGTCGAGTGCGGAGATATTTGTTCTGTTAATATACAATCTTGTTCTCATGATGGTAAAGAAGAAGGTTTACTTCGACCCGATCCGAGTTTAACTCCTAGTTCAACACTATCCGATGACAGTAATTCTTCCCGAGTTTTGCCTGAATCGAGTCAAAATTCGAATGATTCTTTCGAGTCATCACCGAGTGGGGTTCGAAGGTCGAGTCGCATAAAAACCATTAGTAATCTGAAACAAAAAACAAAAGGTTACGGATTAGTTAAAACGCCTTTAAAGAAGGCTCTGATAACACAAACGAAAATGAAATTGGAGGAAATGGGCTCTGATAGTCCGGATAAATCATCTGACACACAAAATAGTCTAAATTGTCCCTCTTTCCCTGTGCCTGTGGAAATGCCAGTTAAAGTCAAGTCTCGATGGAGACGATCTAGTGAGCTCGAAATGGGATGCAATTCACCTGGCCTATCACCATTAGCGAGTCCCAATTTGCCTCGGTTGGGAATGTCTGAACTGAAAGAAGAATTACCAGTCGATACTGTAACGACTAAGGAAGATAGAGATAGAATTATAGATGAAAGAATGAAACAATATCAACATTTAGAAGATAATATATATTTGTGTGACAGAATGATCAGTAAGGATGCAAAGAAAATGATCTGTGATTGTTTCTTGACCAAAGAGGAAATAGAGAGGGGTGAGCTCGGGTGTGGAGAAGACTGTTTGAATAGACTGCTAATGATTGAGTGGTAAGTTATTTAGTATTGTTTTTTTTATTTTCTTTTTTTTTTGTTAATTCTCCCATTCTAGGAAGGCAAAGGGAACAAAGCCCATTACATACAGCCATTCTTATTTTCTAATAGGTATACAAAAGACCCAAAGCCTCTCTGGGCACATAAAAAAGACAAAACAGTATTTGAATTTGGAAGTTTTGTTTTGCTTAGGTTAAAACATTCTCCCTGTTTTAATTGAGCGTTTATTTTGATTCATTTGTTTCGAACTGCAACGTTTTGAAAGCTTTACAGCCCTTGTTATTGCAGTGCAACTCTCTTTCATGTCACAATGGTTGCAAAGCTTATAAATGTCAAAAATAAACATAATTGTAGGCCACATAAAAACTTAAAGTGCAAGAAGCAAGTACTTCAAGTATTATAGGTATTACATATTAATTATTGTTTACAGTAACTACAGATGTCCAGTAGGTGATCGTTGTACAAATAGAAGATTCGAGAAGCATGAGAATGCACAAATAAATGTGTTTTATGCAGACAAAAAAGGTTGCGGCGTTGAAGCTACTACTGACATTTCTAGGTATAATGTTTCATATACGCTGAGCTTGCATGTTAACTTAGTGCGAGTATATTGTTAATAGTCTAGTGTTAAAACATTAATTCATGAGGAATCGATTATCGTAGCGGGCACAACCCTACTGCGCTTGCACATCACTATAACTGTCTTATATAAAGGGTCAAGAGTTGATAATGGCGACCGACACAGTGTGCTAGACGTAATATGATAAAAGGAATACGTTTGTACTTCTATATTCATAATTATGTGAATACAGTATTAAACGGGTTCATATACATATATTTTTGTGTTGATTGGAAAATAAAGCCCTTACACTAGTAAATAATAATCTAAACTTAATTAAATAAATGTTAAAGATAAATAGAAATAATTTTTAATAATTTACTATTATACTACACAATTATTTATTTATTAATTTTTATTTTTATGTTTTTTTTAATGCTTGTAATAAGCTAATGTAGGCACTGAGCGAGCTAAAGTATAACATAGTTACATTGGTACCGGTCAGAATCTAGTGAGATTTGAACATGGGTCTCATTGATCATGAGGTCCGTCTCCTACTGCTAGACTAGGACCGCTCTATTAAAAGTAGTGTATATTTTCTATTGCCGGACTACTAAAAAAATTGAACTAGATATTCTTTTGTGATGTTTTTAAATGCTGAGCTAAAAAACGTATTTAAAAATAAAAATCTTATAATTTTACAGCGGTGAATTTTTAATGGAATATGTTGGAGAGGTACTTGACTATGAATTATTTTACAAGAGAGCACAGGCCTATTCGGATGAGAATAATCTGCATCATTATTTTATGTCCCTCAAAGGTAAGATGTCCATTGTAATACGTATTTATATTCAGACATAAACAGAAGTTATATGCCTCCATGGGTAACATGTCCATTTATTTTTTTCCTCAAAACGGGACATCAAAGTACTTAGTACAATGCTATAACTCAATCCATGGATATAAAAAAAGTTAACCTATATTTTCGTTCTGTGTTTTCTTATATTGAAAATATCCAAATACAATTCTAAGATATCTTTTTTGTGATGAATTATTAGCCACACGATTGTGGCTTTAAAATTCTACATCGAACGCAATTCACGAAGACAATTCTTCATTCCGGAGTTGGTTTCGGGGATATCAAAACGAGATGTATGTCCATATCAATAGTTTGCATTATTTATATATTCTCTACTATCAGGTAGCCTTGTTAACCAAGGCTGTTAGTGTTTTATTTTTATGCTAGAATTAATCTAGGTCACATGAATTCTTAATAAGTGGCGTTTTTCTTACTAAGGCAGTCATGTCAAAGATACGGCCCAGGGGCTGGAAAGGAGAATCATGTTTTTAGAGCTTTTAGGCTAAATAAAATGTTACAATAATTCAGTACATTTTTTATTTGAATCTGGCCTGCCTACACATTCTAAATTTAATATATGGCCCGCTGCAAAATTGACTTTGACACCTCTGGCTTAAGGTATTGCGGGACCAACGTACACACAAATGCCCGGAGTACATGAGGCCTATTTCAAAGGATTTGAGTCTTCAACTGCTAAGCCATAGTCGCGTCTTGTAACAGGTTTCAGAAGTAATATAGCTCTTAATTCCAGGTGACACAGTAATTGATGCGACACTCAAAGGGAACATATCTCGGTTTATAAACCACTCGTGTGAGCCAAATGCGGAGACTCAAAAGTGGACGGTCAATGGAGAATTGAGAATCGGATTCTTTTCTAAGAGGGATATCGCTGCCGGAGAAGAAATCACTTTCGATTATCAGTTTCAACGATTTGGGTTAGTTTTTATCTACAATCTTAAGACTGGTAGGGAGACTGAAGATGGTTGTTAGCCAGTCTGACATCCTGAGGCCTTTTCAAGTATAACTGTTTGGTCACGTCTGAGTATAACAAGAGGAGTGTACACTGTCAACCTGGGTGGTGTACATTCGACTCCTCAGGACTGCGATATGGAGACGACTGCTTCATTGTTAAAAATGACCTATTGAAAACTTTTTTTAAATAGGTTTTATTTGAATTTGTTTTTAAAATATTACAGTAAAGAAGCCCAACATTGTTATTGTGGTGCGGAAAATTGTCGAGGATGGATCGGAGCTGAACCAGACTCCGATGAAGAAGATGAGGTATTAGCATATCTGTTTTTTTTACTTACTTCAAAATACAATGACGCCATAAAAGGCCTCCGCTATGCCGGCTTGAGGAGACAAACGTGCTCCATCCATAATGACAGTGTAGACTCGTTATATCTGGCTATTTCCAAACTGTTCCTGAAATGCGACAAGGTTACTTCACAGGTCATATTATATGACTGAAAGTATTCTGGAAGTCTTCTGGGTCTTGTATGGCTGGGTGATATAATGATTTTTCCTCTACAGGAAGAAGAAGAAGAAGATGATGTATCTACAACCAAATCGACATCAACGGAGACATCTCGGCAAGATAGTGGAGAGGCCCAAGGTGACGGGTCAGTTAAACCAAGAAGGAAACGTCGTGTTAAGAGAGATAGGAAATATGTACCTTCTGGGCCTGATTTGGTACAGGATGCTGATGTGAGTGGTATTTCTATTTTGCCTTGGAAGGAAGGAACCTGGATTATAGATTGAGCAGCCGACATCAGACCGCAAGACTGCTCTTTGTGCGTGAGGTGGTCCACATCCGATCCGATATCTTCCTGCACACTTCAAGGAGTGGCCGTGTTTCGTCCTATCAACCTTGATCGGTGCCTACAGAGGTGACACCTGCCTGTTGACATAGATAGATACAAACTCCCCTTAGATCTACCTCACGCGCAATGAGCAGTCATGGCTGCTCAATTGTGGAGAAGGAGCCTGCGAGGAATCTACAATCCACTTTGATCTAGTTATATCTAGCAAATAAAATGCATCAGAACAAGTCTAATTACTCAATTACCCGTGTAAAAAACCTATAATTATCAACAAACTCCAGGAGGAAATCGTGGGTCCCTTTCTCTTAGGTGAATAAACATTCTCCTTTATAATAATATTATCCATAATTACAGATAGAAGACGACATTGAAACTCTCCTACTCACCGGAATCAAGAATCAAAGTCATACTCTACGGTTATCAAGAACTATGGTTAGAGCTAAAGGTCGGAGAGCTCAAGTTGCGTTACTTCGGCTGTTGAGAGATGCTGATCTTCCTTGTAGGAGATTGTTCTTGGATTATCGAGGATTGCGACTCATTGCGCCTTGGTGTAGTGATGCTACTTTAGATTTTAGGTATGTGTTTCTGTGTGGAGTACTAGTTTCATTACTTAATTGCAGCTGTCATCTCGCGGTAGGACCCGATGGGACCCGCGTTCAAACCTCGCCAAATTCTGACTGGTGCCAATGCAACTGTGTTATATGTACTTTGGTTGCTATTAAAGTGTGGTAGGCAGACTGGTGATGGTTATTAGTCCAGTCTGTAGTTACACCACTTTCAAATACAATACCTGTGAAGTGACGCGTTTCGTGGTCAGTTTGAAAGTAGCCCGGTATGAGTGGAGTGTGCACTGTCAATCTAGATGGTGCGTACTCGTCTCCTCAAGCCGGCATAGTGGAGCTTAACTTATTTCTCTAGGTAATATTTTTAGCGAGGTTTAGTAACTAGTAACCAATTTAACATTTTAACAGATGGGAAGTACTGCAAACTGTGGATCGTCTGCCTATACCAAACAAGACTATAGTGCAAGAGAGTAGGTTCCTAACTACAATAGAAAGATGGCTTAGTAGCCCAGCTGAACCTCCTGATAATAACGTTTTTATTGATGAAGTAACTGGTATGTAATTTTAAATAGATAATGGTTCCAATTGCCATAGTGAATAGAGAAAGTGTACGCTGTCAATCTGGATGGTCAATCGTCTTGTGAAGCCGGCATAGCGGAGGCGTCTACTGCCTGTAGACATGTCTCTGTGGCTTAACATAATAAAATGTTAGACTGACAACGGTTATTAGATATTAAAATGTAACACCCGTGAAGTGACATTGTCGCGTTTCGGGATCGGTTTGAAAGTAGCCAGGTATAATGAGGTGGATATGCCCTGGCAATGACTGGTGCACATTCATCTCACGAGCCGGCATAGCGGAGACGACTGACGTCTGCATACATTTCTCTGTGGCGGAATAGTGAAGTGTGTTTACATGCCGAGCTACTATAAAAAAGGTTATTACTTTGTAGGATTACCAGTGGAGCTACCTCACATTAAATCCGAACAGGACACAAATGAAAAACAGAATTCGGCGGCCATTTTGGAAAAGGTCAAAGAGCTCTCTAAACAACTTTTAGAAAGATGGTCCAGTTTGAAGGTATGTCATTTTGCAAGGGCCCGCATCTTTTTTTTTTCTTTTTGTGGTATTACTTATATTAATAATATTGTGCATCACGGGTCATTTATTCATCACACTAAACAGTCAGGTTGAGTCTTAGTCAAGTCAAAAATAGCTTCAGTAAAGTCTTCACTGAAACTTCTTAAGGAGTTTTGGAGGGAAAATGGAAACACATGTAGCTTGACAATTGTATTGTATGTTCTCTTCTTTTGAATTGTTTGCCCACACTCACGCACGTTCATGAACACTTAATGGATAATAATCCACCAATATTACACATTAACACTCGAATAAACACAAGTTTATTAAAGTTAAAAACCTACATCTTAACTTCTGACTGAAATATTTCATCCCTAGACCAAAACTTTCAACTCAAAAATTGCGCTTTTCAATATAACCTCGCTAATAATTCTGCCCAATACACGGACCGGCCATAATACGAGCCAACTGACCAAGATGGCCAGCCATGTTGCCTAACGTGCGGAGAAGTCATAACAATATAATAAATGTTGAACAGGAAGTATTCAAAATCCCAAAGAAGGAGCGTATACAGCAGATGAAGGAACACGAACGCGAGGCCAATGTTGAGAGAAGAGCTGCAGATAGCAGTGGGACTAGAGACAGAGAGAGACGGGAAGATAGGTGAGCAAAATTATAACAAAATAAATAAGTTTTTTTTTATATGGCATTGTAATAATTTGCCAGTGTCAAAGTAAATATTTTTGCATCAAGTTAATAATATTGTGCATCACGAGTCATTCATTCATCACACTAAACAATCAGGTCAAGTCTCAGTCAAGTCAAAAATTGCTACAGTAAAGTGGTAGAATCTTTACTGAAACTTCCTAGGGAGTTTTGGAGGGAAAATGGAAACTCATGTTCTTTTGAATTTTTTACCCACACTCACGCACGTTCAAGAACACTTAATGGTTAATAATCCACCATTATTACGTATTAACACTCGAAGAAACACAAGTTTAGGAAAATAATTCAAGACAGATAACCTGATGTCTCAAGATGGCCGCCAAAACTCATAAGTTACTAATACTATACTAAATACTAATTTATTTTAACATTACAAAGTTTGTTAAATTAATTTTTGCCATAATTAAAATGTTGAATGTGTTATTATTAAATATACAACGGAGAAATATCGACGTGGTTACGTGAAGCGCCGATGGCCGTGCAGCTAGAGGGGTCCATTTACAATCATGTATGACAGTCTGCCGCGCATCGGACGATGAACAGGTTTGCAGGCCGGCATGGCAGGGTCCTAGTTCTGTCCATTGTTTGCAGAACAGTGTGTGCGCTGTACTTTTGGGATGTACGTTAGGATGGTGACTTTAGCGGTCAGCAAAGCGGAGGGCGTGTACTTGTCGTAGAAATTATTATAACGCTAGTATTTACGTTTCAAGGGATCGCGACCGTGAACGAGATCGTGAACGCGACCGAGAGAGGGACAGGGATAGAGACCGGGAACGCGAACGGGAACGGGAGAGGGAAAGAGATCGTGAGCGCGAAAGGGAAAGAGACAGGGAGCGGGAACGGGAGAGGGAGAGGGACAGGCATCGGGAGAGGGAGAGGGATAAGGAGCGAGAACGCGAGAGGGAAAAGGAGAGAGATAGAGATCGGAGAAAAAGAAAAACTAGCCCCGAAGGCCGGAGGAGTATTAGGTGAGTTTATTAAATACTTTATTTAAATAAATAAGTCGGCGACGCTGCAACCACTCGGTATCTCCCAGGAAGGTCAGGAGACTCTCCATCTTCCTGCACACTGGGAGTGTCCTGACTATATACATACCATTCTAGGGTAGTACCACCACCGAATGTAGCACCAGTGACACCTTGTCGCGTCTCGGGACCAGTTTGAAATTAGCCAGATATAACGAAAGGAGTGTGCACTTTGAATCTTGATGGTGCAGGACGACTGCTGTCTGCAGAAATTTCTCATCCGCACTGTATTTCAGACTGAGTGAGCGTGTGTTAGCCACAGTTCCCCCCATGACTAAGGAGGAACGTCGTCGTGCATTCGCGGAGGCAGCTGCGGTGGCCGACGAGAACAGGAGAATAGCTGAACATCCACCGCAATGGCCGTTCGCATGGAACCAACCCCCGCAGGAAGCTTTTCCGCCGCAGGTATGCGAACAAAACTAACTATGTCCTGAAATAGAATTCGAGATCAGAAATGTAAACAACCATGTTGCCAATTCAGAACAATATTCCCTTGTATGCTTTGTCGAAAAGTACTAAAACATTGGGTTGAGTGGTTTGGTGGTCAGAAGATCCGTGCGTATAACGGAAGGCGCGGGTTCGAATCTCACTTCACCTCTGGCACTGACAGTTTATTGATTTTTTTTTTCAATTCAATAGCACTGGGTTGACAACTTTTTTATTGTAGCTCAGCATATGACAACACTCCGCCTTATGTTAAGCTAGAGTGCGGTCCATGAACGGAAATAACTGCTACTACAGAAAAATCTCTACAGGCAGCAGTCGCCTCCGCTATGCCGCCTTAAGAAGACGAATGTGCACCATCTAGATTGACAGCACTATACTTGGCTACTTTCAAACTGATCCCGAAACGCGACGATGTCACTTCACGGGTGTTACATTCGAAAGTGGTGATGCTACCCCGGGATAGCAGACTGGGCTAATAACCATCATCAGTCTTCCTACCACTCTTTGTTATACATATATTTGTTACAGATGTTCCCACCGGGCATGATGCCCGGTCCGGCGGGTGTTCCTGGTATGATGCCGGGAGGTGTTATATTACCAGGAATGGCCTCCAATGGACCGCATTTTTGTCCTCCCTATCCTGGACCGCAACAGTTTTGTATGCCGCCTAAGTATGCATTTATTTTAATTATACTTTATTCTAATGGGTACTTTGACAGGCTAATCAATAAAACCATTGGGCGCATAGAATACAGAGTGTTTTAGGACAGTGCGAGGAAAGTGTTCTTAACGAGCGGAGATAGTAGGACACTCTGTATATAAAACATAAAAGCACTGCAGATAAAAAGAAATGTAAAGTAAAATCTATCACTGAATAAAAATAGCAATAATTTTCAGCAAAAGCATTCAAATTTCAGCAAACCCACACAGGCCCGGCAAACATGGGCCCTGGCATGTGACATTGCTCGGCCTAGCAAGAATTATCATTATGATCCTTGTTCTGCTGTGATGAATGGAAATAAACATGTATTTTGAAGTAAAAATACAATAGCAATTTAATTTTATTCATTATGTTTGGTTTTTTTTTCTAATATTCCTTGGCCAGTTTGATAATTGTAATATATTTTATTTCAGCTTCATGGGCATGGGTGGTTATCCGATGGGCGGATATATGTTCCCGCAAATGCCTCCTCCGAGGTTCCCCGGACAACCCGATCCTGTTGCTAAACCCATAAATCCACCAGATGTTAGTATATTAGACAATATGTAAAAGAACACTACACGTACCACTTTCTGCCACATTAGAACCATAAAAAAGAGGTCTTGTATCGAGGGTACTAAATTAGTAAACGGCCGTGGTCTAGCGGTAAGACGCGTGAACTCACGATTGGTGAGACCCGTGTACGAACCTCGCTAATTCTGACCGGTACCAATGTAACTTTGTTATATGTACTTTGGTCGCTCAGTGTCTATAGGCACTATTAAAGAGTGATAGGCAGACTGATGATGGTTATCTGTCAAGTCTGCCGTCCTGGGGTAGTACCACCATTTTGGAATGTAACA
This sequence comes from Tinea pellionella, assembly GCA_948150575.1. Taxonomy (NCBI): domain Eukaryota; kingdom Metazoa; phylum Arthropoda; class Insecta; order Lepidoptera; family Tineidae; genus Tinea; species Tinea pellionella. The sequence goes on from OX411246.1 coordinate 2,209,427, forward strand.
CCAGTGAAGTGATTTTGTCGCGTTTCGGGAATAGTTTGATAGCATCCAGGTAAAACGAGAGGAGTGTGCACTGTCAATCTAGGTGGTACATGCTCGTCCCGTCAAGCCGGCATAGTGGAGGCGACTGCTGTCTGTAGAGATTTATCTGTAGTAGCAGTTATTTCCATTCATGGAAAATGTCGTGGTCGGTTTCAATAACAGTCCTCTTCAACTCACAAAAAAGGTGGTCACATTTTGATGGATTTTTACACCACAATTAATACAAACAGGCTCTACTTTGCACCTAACGGAACTCTTATAACAATTTTTTTCGGCATTTCCGAGTACTTTTTTAAAAAATATATTATTCAATAGCTTCCTAATTAATTGTCAAATTTTCAGGTACCAATAAATCCGGTAAAAGATGGCAAAGATGTTGTATTACCGTCAATGTGGCGTAGTACTGTGGATGATCGAGGCAGAACATATTATTATCATGTCAAATTAAGACAACCACAATGGTTACCCCCACCACCACCGATATTACATCCTAACGGTATGTATAGAATGAATCTATACGTTTTTCCTTAAGCCGGCATAGCGGAGGCTGCTACCTGTAGAAATTTATCTATTAACGAGTGGTAGACTGAAGATGGTTATTAGCCCGGTCTGCCGTCCTGGGGTAGTACCACCACTTTCGAATGTAACACCTTATCGCGTTTCGGGAACAGTTCGAAGTAGCCAGGAATACTCGCCTCCTCAAGCCGGCATAGCGGAGGCGACTGCTGCCTGTAGTAGCAGTAGTAGTTTCTGTTCATGCACCGCACTCTAGCTTTGCATCAGTCGGAGTGTTACTGGAGTGCTACTCAAAAATTGGGGTCCAGATATTAATGATTTTTTTTATCAATTTAAAATAGGCCAAGAGAGTTCATCATCGGAAGAAGAGGAGGAGCCGGTTGTGGTGACTAGGAGAAAGGCAATTGGAAAAATGGTGGAAGGCGTCGATGGTGTTATAGAAGGTATATATGTTTTAAATTCAGTAAAACTCGGTAATAGTTAGTAGTAAACGCGAGCACGTAACCGGAGAGGTTCAATACGCCAAGGTTTCAGTCAACATGACCACGACTACGAAGGGCTTCATCTAGGGTCGACTTGACGTTGAAGAACACCCGTAGTTTCATATTCATTTTCCTATGCCAAAATATCTTTTATAATGTTATGTGTTTTCCCAGTCCTTTAACCTTGTATCCTTCAAGTGGAGTGTGAAAAAGCACCTTCTCAGACCGGCATGGTAGTGGCGGCTGGAACCACCGTGCGAGCGGTTCTCTAGTCGTCAATGCTCATGGACCTCCACTGAGTTTACCACCAGACCCGTCGAGGTCACATGTCGTGCCAACATAAAAAAAACTGTTTATTATACCGTAACTCGGTAGTTGACGCCATAGAATACCCAGATGTAGCAATAGAAGAATCCGAAGAATGCGACGATGTACAGCGGTAAGCTGGGCGCTCGCGACACTCTGGTGGTTTGATTTGAGGTGAGGCGGTGCCAATCCGGTGCCGTGCAACTGAAAGGACTGTCAATGGAAAGAAAGAATATGAGAATTTCGACACAAAAGATTGGTAGTCGAAGTATCCGTGCGCAATGCGGAAGATGTGGGTTCGATTCAAGCAGCCGTGTACTCCTGTTGATTTTTTCCATTCAATTTTGATCATAATTTTTATGTGTATTTATTATTATTACAATTCGAGTTTTTTTATTTTATTTACAGTAATAAAAGAGAATAAACACAATGGCTTGATACCTGATCACGCTCTTGTCAGTGAACGAAGGAAAAGGCGGCCCGGACTAGTTACAGAACGACCTATTAGTGTAAGTAAACAATTTTTATTCTGGAACTTAGCCCAGTCTGCCGTCCTGGGGTAGTACTACCACGTTCAAATGTAGCACCTGCGGAGTGACCTTGTCGCGTTTCGGGAGCAGTTTCAAAGTAGCCAGGTATAGCGAGAGGAGTGGGCACTGTCAATCTAGATGGTGCATGCTCGTCTCCTCAAGCCGGCATAACGGAGACGACTGCTGCCCGTAGATTTATCTGTAGTAGCAGTTGTTTCCGTTCATGAACCGCACTCTAGCTTTACATCAGGCGGAGTGTTGTCATATGCTGAGCCACAATTTAAAAAAAAAGTTTGCAAGTAGCCGAGTATAACGAGAGGAGTGCGCCTTATCAATCTGGTAAGTGAACATTTGCCTCGTTAGGCCGGCATAGCGGAGGCGACTGTTTGTAGAAATTTCTCTGTGGTAGCAGTTGTTTATAACAAAATATATATAACATTTAGAATGGCTAATAAAATTTTACAGCCACGTACAGAGGAAGATAAATTAGCTGGAAAGTTGGAGATCAAGCGTTATAAAGAGACGAAAGAGAAACTTAAGAAGAAACGAGAGAAATTCTTGCAAAAAGTCAAACTTTATCAAGCGCAAGTCGCTAAAAGGGATAAACGGAAACATGATCTGTCTGCTAATGAACTTAAGGTATTTATTCATATTAAAGTTGCGGCTGTAATTCTAGAAAAGTAAAGCAATCTAGTGATGTAACAATTATCGATAGATACTAAGAGTTGTCAATAATATCTTAAATAAAATGTATTTAGTACAATAATTTTAAGAAACTGTTTTTTAAGGCGAATTACGAACCTGTTTTCGTTTACTTATTGTACTAGCCGTAAGTAGTTTGTAGAAGAAATAAAAGTTTATTGATTTTTATTTTAGCTATCCTTTGCACACTAGATGGCGCTGCCCAATTACGTATTACACATCTTACATTTTGTTTAACATTAATGTAAACATACTAGCATTGTTATCATAATAAAAAATAGAGGTATAACGAGACGAATGTGCACCGTCAATCTGGATGGTGCACATTCGTCTCCCCCAAGCCGGCATAGCGGAGGCGTTTGCTGCCTGTTGAAGTTTATCTGTAATATGTTTAATAGTATTAGGCGTTACGATGCGGAAATCCATAACCACATTTATTTTTTAAACACTAGTTTGTTGGTGAAGGGTCTAACATTGGCAGCTGACGTGACTGTGTACCTACCCTCACTAACATTAGTTGGCGGAAATTACTTGCAAAGTAGTGTTTAAAAATAATTTTTGTTTATCTGTAATAGCTGCAGTTGTGTCGGTTCATGGACCGTACTATAGCTTTACATCAGGCGGAGTGTTGTCATATGCCGAGCTACAATAAAAAAAAAAAATTTCAGATTTCGTTTAATTTTTAATTATTGTAATTATTTAATTAAAATTGCAGATTATAGGATTAGCAGAGTTTGATAGCGATAGTGACATGAGTGACGAGTCTGACAGCCAGTTGTCTCCTGTCGAGGCGGAGGTGGACTCGTCGGAGGCTCGACGCATCAAAGAGAACTTCAGATGCAATATGGCGCGGGTTATGGTGCAACATCTCAACCCTTACAGGCATTCCAGCGCCACCGTTGGGAGGATCACTTCCACTGCTGACTTCAAGCATTTGGCGAGAAAGGTTATTATTTTTTTTATAATGAGTATTGTGATTGTAGTGTTATAACGAGAGGAGTGTGCACTGTCAATCTAGATGGTACAAGCTCGTCTCCTCAAGCCGGCATAGTGGAGGCGACTGCTGCCCGTACAGGTTTCTCTGTGGTAGCAGTTCATGGACAACACTCTAGCTTTACATCAGGCAGAGTGTTGTCACATGCCGAGCTATAATATAATAAAAAAATAAAATTAGGGCTGGGTTGCAGATAGACATCACCAGAGATAAATGCCGCTATACCGGTTTGAGCAGACGAATGTGATGAGGAGTGTGCACTGTCAATCTGGATGGTCCACATTCGTCTCCTCAAGTCGGCATAGCGGATACAACTTTGGCCTGCAGACATATGCAGTAGCTGTATAATATAACGGAAACAACTATTACTACAGATAAATCTCTATGGGCAGCAGTCACCTCCGCTATACCGGCCTGGGGGGACGAGTATACTCTTGCTAGTTTTGTAACAAGAATTCTTTTTTTTTCAGTTAACACACTTCGTAATGATGAAAGAACTGAAACAATGCGTCTCTATACAAAAGTTGGAATGTACGAACTCGGTTAAAAATAAAGCAAAGGAATTTGTCAAGAAATATATGGCTAAGTTTGGTCCAGTTTATAAGAGGCCGGCTGAAGAGGTTGATTAGCAGGAGCCATGGAGTTTCATTGTCTCAGAGAAGTGGAACTCCTTTCTATGAACTCTGTTTTTTTTTTTAATATTGAATGTGACGGTTGTTTCTCGAATGATCCGGACTCGAGAATGTGCGGGTGATTTTTTTTTTAACAAGTTTTAGAGTAGTTTTCTGGCTTGTTATATGAAATTAAGGCTGCGTCTATGATCTCGAAAAAGTCTAGAAAAAATCGTGCATGTTTTTTTAGAGTTCCAGACATGCTTAGTGGTCAGAGCGTCCGTGTGTGAAGCGGAGGCTAAAGTTAAAGGCCAGACGACAATTGTCGATCGATCGAATTAAAAAAAAGGGTTTTGTTAGTGTTTGGCGCGCTTTTGGCCGGGAAGGTTGAGGTGTTTTATTATCCCTTTCCTTAATTATTATATATAATATAATAAAATATAATATAATAATTCCTTAATTACGAATGTAACACCCGTGAAGTGACTTTGTCGCGTTTCGGGAATAGTTTGAAAGTAGCCAGGTATAACGAGAGGAGTGTACACTGTCAATCTAAGATGGTACATGCTCGTCCCCTCAAGCCGGCATAGTGGAGGCGACTGCACAGGTTTATAGTAGCAGTTGTTTCCATTCATGGACCGCACTCTAGCTTTACATCAGGTGCTGTCACATGCCGAGCTACAATAAAAAAAAAAATAGTTTAGTGGTTATTATTGTGTAAAATTGGTGTTATTTTGCGTAGTTTTATGCTGCGTTTGTGAGTAATTGTGGAAACATTAAAATTCACTCTATATGAGGTAATAGAAGCGGGGTTTTTTTTTGTGGTTACCCCACGCCGTGAAAACGCTCATATTGTGACGTGACCGGGTGAATTGCCACCAAATACTTCAAGAAAGCGTCAAATTGTAAAACACCATTGCAATTTGATGCACAAACATTAAGAATGTACTACTCGACATTGGCAGAATTGTCGTTGTTATGATATTTGAGGTCATTTAACAAAAAAAGAAGAAGACGTTTTGTTATCCACTTAGGTGACAGTAAAACTTCAAATCACAATTAACATACATTTTGTTGTCAATTCGATCAATATTTTATTTCTTGATCGTTTTAAACCTTAAAACTGCAAGCAGTATTTTGTTTTAAGTGTTTAATATGTGAGTGTAATTTTAACACGATCTTTTAGTACATTTCGACAAACAACGCATGGAAGGAGAATGCCCATTCGCCTAAGAAAAATGGGCCCACAATTTTTTTCTCGAGTTTGTCGATGATTTTTAGTTAATTTTGTAGAAAAATAAATCTACTTCCTTGTTACCAATCAGTTTTAAATTTTTTACCCGGGTTATTGAGTAATTAGACTTTTTCTGATGTAGTATTGATGATATCTGGTTTTTTATGTAATTAAACATTGTCTATTGATTGGTAAATGTGTTGATATAATTATAATGAATTAATAAAAAATAAGATATTATTTTAGAATATTGTTTTGTTGCCAAACTATTAGGTATCAAGTGGGCCCAAAAATGGGTATTCTCCTTTTTGCTTCTGTTTTTTTTTTGTTATAGACGCAGCCAAATGAAATACGATTATAATCACGTTTTTGTTTTGAATTTACATTGTTATATTTTTAAAAAAAAGGAAACTGAATTTATTAAAAATTTTCTTTCGCATTATATTGCTTATATTTTAAGTTAAACATTACAATAAGTAGTGAAATTACTAAGGTTATCTGTATGTATGAATAATTATTTATTCTTAATGTGTTCACGTGGCAAGGGATTGTCACCATTAAGTCATACAAAAATTCAAGTAATATGGTTCAAAATTGTACCATACATACACGTCTAGACCCACCATATATAGCTCATGAAAAAAACTTAACTTCAAACAATTTGACAGTGACAATCTTCGTGTTAAATTATTTTAAAACACCACTTTGCAACTAATTTCCACATGGAGTCGCGAAACGCGTCGAGAGGTTTTTGCACGTTGGTGAAGGGTCTAACATTGACAGCTGTTGTGACTGTGTACCTGCCCTCACTAACATTGATTAGTTGCAAAGTGATGTTTTAAAATAATTTGGTTATGGATTTCCGCAAAGCAACTTCTAATACTATTAAACAATCTTCGTGTATTGGCAACACGAACCAAAGTTTATGGCGGCTCCGAAGTTAGGCACGAGTCGCAGTACACAAATTGAGGTATCAGCGGGGTACGATGAACGTGAGGGGGAAGCGCAGACACCCGTGCAAGTTATTTTTATATGTTTTATTCATATTTAAAATTAATTCTTAATTTTATTATTCTAAACTTGACTGTACCAGCGCGAAATAGCGCCCGCAGCTAACTTCCGAGACGCCAAAGAGTTTGCCGCGATTATTCCATAGCATAATTTGATGACTTTTATCGTAAAACCAACTTTTTAATATTGCAATTTGGGTGGTTAAAATTATACGAGTACAATGAGCAAGTATGATATAAAATTACTTTTTTTTTGTTATTAATCGCGTCAATATAACCTCCTCCCTAGCGCCAAATTTAGATTTCGGCGACCCATAGGCAGAGCATGTTGTGGAGGTCTTCAAATCGTTTGTGGTTAACTGTTGAAAGTTTCTATTGAGGTCAAGGTAAAGATATCTATTTATCGATTTAATTTTTTTTTGTGGTGTGGTGGCCTATGCTGAAATCCGGCACTGCTCCTCCTTTTGAAGTCTGTTAAAAATTTAACTTTAATGAACATATATTCATGCTCTTTCTTACACGTGTTGTTAGAAAGAAATGGAAGATGTAGAGTTGAATTTTGGGTTTTTTTTTTTCGTTTACTCGAATACTATTTCTATATTATACAGTATTTTGAGTAAGTTATATTATGTTTTAAAATTGACATTTGCATAGAATAAATTAAATACAAATTTATTCTGTTATTTATTTAAAAAAAAATTAAAACAGAGAACTTGAATGAAATGATATTTGAGTTTTGTAAATAAATAACTAGTCTATAAGTTTTTTTTTAAATCCTCATTTGTGAAAATTATGTGTATTGTGGTTTTATTGTTCAGTAAATAATACTTTTCACTTTTTTTGGGCCAGAAACGCTCGTGCATTTGTTCTCAGAATCTGAACGTGTTTACCTCTAAAATAAAAAAAAATCTCATCACCGTTTGGGGTGTCACCCTCCTAAACTGGTGGCACCCGTTAGAGACGTGTAGGGTGTATAATAAAAACCTACGACGTAGAACTACAAAAATGTGCATATTTATTAGCTAAATAAAAAAATATTAGTCCTAACTTTTTTTTGCTAATGGTACTTGTTTGAAGTGAAGTTGACTGCAAGTTCTGGTTTTAGTTAACTCGCAGTAGGGGCAAATGATTCGTAATTAGAGAGAACGTATGTTTTTCCATTGTCCATTCTAAAATGGAGGTAAAAAAAGTTTTAGTAAATATTCTATCATTGCGAATTAAGTCAAAAATAGACTTGACTGGTCTTGATATTAGCAAATTACTGCAACGGCATAATAAAGGGTGAAGTTTTTTTTTTGAAAGATCGGGTTCAGACTTTTGTTTGCCAACCATACTTTTTAGTACTATGTATATAAATTTGTATATTGTATATATAAATATAAGTATGTAATTATAAGTAAATATATTTTTTGAATCGTTCACTCGATAATTATGTGTGTAAAAGAAAAATTGGGTAACACGAATTGAAATAATAAAACGATAAAATAAAATTATTATAAAACTATCTATTTTGTTTGAGGCCTAAGTATGAGTTTACATTTATATTAACGCTGTCTGTCACGTAAAGTGCAATCTCCACCAATAGGATCGTTTCATTTGATTTATTTACTTCAGCGGTCTAAATAATATTTTCTGTTTAGTGGAGAATTCTCACTTTACGTCGTGACAACGTAAATGTAAACACATACTTGGCCCCCTGTTCATTTTCTCGCCGCGACTACGGTTAATATAGCCTGTAGCATTTTTGTATGCTAAAAAGTAACAAAATATATTTTTTTAAATAATTTTATTGGGACACATGTAACACATTGTCAATCTAGATGGTGCATATTCGTCTCCTCAAGTCGGCATAGCGGTGGCGACTATTGTCTGTAGAGATTTATCTGTACTCTGTAGTAGCAGTAGTTTTCGTCCATGGACTGCTAGCGGAGTCTTGTCATATGCCGAGCTACAATAATAATAAAAAACAATTCGTGTTCCCAATAAATAAAATTTATATTTTATGATTTATAAACGGCTGTCCATAAGAAGAAAGGCGTGTTATTGACAAATTTCAGATGTTCCCTGTCATTCACCGTATCGTACGACGTGCCTTTTACCATCTCTCAACAAATTATGTAAATAATATATATATTTTTTAATTGTAAATTTGTTTAGCCCTTTGTTCTTATGCGGACAGTACCTATATCGCTTTGATTTGATGATCTTGCATCATATATTTTTTTATTTATAAGATAATGTGTTAGTCAAATAAAGTGTGGAATTGAAAATGGTGGCGCCTGGCGGTTGGATAGAAAAATAATTTTTATTTTTATAATATTTTTTTACTCGTATCAACTCATATATTGTCGCGTTTCGGGAGCAGTTTGAAAGTAGGTACGGTGCATACTTGTCTCCTCAACCTGGCTGCTTGTAGATATTTATCCGTAGTTGCATGTTTTTTATTAAGCCGCAATGGACACGTAATTCGGTTAACATAAGCGCGCTTGCCCCTGCCGTGAGGCCGTCGCGACATCAGCCGTTTATCAATCGTTGCATTTACATTGCATGTTTTTGATATTTAAACGATGTTGTTTTTTTAAATAAATAATGGTATCATGCATGATTTTATATAGTTAATATTAGCTCAATAAATTTTTAAAAAATTACGCAAACAAATATAAAAAAAATATATAAATAAATACTGCATCAGTCACGGTTTACAGCCTATATAACAAACGAAGAAAGACATTTGAAGATCGGTATGCAGACTGATGATGGTTATTAGCCCAGTCCGCCGTCCTGGGGTTAGTAACACCACTTCTAAATGACCTTTCGTTTGGGGTCAGCTCAGACGTAACCGAGTGTAACGAGTTCTGTGTGCCCTGTCAATAGATGGTGCACTCAATAGCTAGAATTTAACTTGCTTTTCATATACGAATGTTATAAGGACAAATAGATCCGACGCCATTTTCTGTTCCATTTTTTATTTGACCAAAATATCGGTTTATAGCAAAACTAGTGTTGTCACTATGAAAATTACTTTTAGAGTGGATTCTTACTATACATAGTGTATAGCTGACTAATTTCGTACGGATGCGAATTGTCTAGTGAGGCGTTTTGTAATTATTTTGTACGCTTGCATTTGATTTGTTGAATTGAACAAATTTTTTTGTAAATAATTCCGAAATGCCTTCGTGGATAGTGTGTCTTGGTGGGTGGGTTTTTAGTTCACCCGTTAAATAGTGTGGTTATTTGCTCTAATATGTAATTTTATCCCATCTCATCCCCACTTATACTCGAGTCGTTCTGTAAATGTTTTTTTTAAATTCCATGTCATTTCTTTTTTTTAAAAATGATTTTATTGAATTATTCAAAAGACAGGTGAAATATTATAGTGATATTTTGATTTTGAGCATGCTTGTTCTATTGAGTAATTTATATGTATTTTATTTTAATTTTAAATATTATCGATATCTTTATTTATCGATCATTGTGACAACACTCAATTGAACTTTAAAAATTGTTGTAGACCGGCTCGAGTATTGTAATGTTATCCTATTTACTAATACGTTAGTGTGTTTGTTTTTTAAGAATGGTTAGAAAAAATGAATTAAATCTAATCTATGCCGACGATATAATGACGATGCTCGTTAAATTTGTGACCAGCTGAACAAATAAAATGTTATTTCTTTATATATTCATTTGTTTTATTTACTTGGAAAGAAAGGTTTGTAAAACTCGTGTGTTTCCGGTTTAAAGATTTAGAGCAACGTCCACCGGATAGTGGACTAAAATACATCACGAAGATGTAACGAGAGGAGTGTGCATTATCTTTGTCTACTCAAGCCGGCATAGTGTAGGCGACTAGAAATTTATCTGTAGTAGCAGTTGTTTTCGACCTGAACCTGAACTTAAGCACAGTGGAGGTCCATGAGCGCTGACGAAGGTTTCTGAGGGTTTTCTGAAAAATATTTTTAGGATATCCTTTAATGTGAATTTATTTAATAAAAATATAATTCATGGTGTAATTAATATTGTATTTTATATTTTGTGAAGTGATAATTAATTATAATTGATCCAAAACTGTATTAATGTTGTTCTTGCACGACATTATTAATTCTTTGACGTTTTGACATTCAGGGTTAGACGACCATTCAGGGCATTCCTGTGAATAAGTACCAATTTAATTAAAAGAAGTGTTGATGTATGACGCCTCGCCTGTCGCATCATGTAAGATGGATTAATAAGCACCGTCTACCAAGGTATGTGTACCGGTACCTATGTACAGAAGTTACATTGGTACCGATCAGAATTCTGAGAGATTTAATATCTAGTATTGTGTGCACTGTTAATCTGGATGGTGCATATTCGTCTTCTCAAGCCGGCATAGCGAAGCGATTGTTGCCTGCAAAAATTTTGGTAGCAGTTGTTTCCATTCATGCGGTCATCAGGCGGAGTGTTGTCATATGCCGAGTTACTATTAAAAAAACCGGTTGCGATCCTGCGAAAACTAGTGAACCTGTGCCTTCGACCTCTGGGACACGGGTCGCTCTTTAATCTGCTTTAGGAAAGTCTTTTAAGGACACTCCATTCTAAGTGATATCTGCTTTCGCACAATTAATCTTCTTTCATCCATCATTTCTTATCCTTTTCAATTTCCTAAAAGTCCTCGGGTGAATTTATGTAACTCAAATAAATTACCAAAGTAATCTGCAAAATTGCACACAAATAAAACTTAGCAACATCGCATCCTTCGTGTTTTTGTGCGTATTATAGATATTTTTGATTAAGACATCTCTCTGCGACTCTATCGAATACCATCTTCTTAGATTCGTCTTCCTGGCTGGCAAACATCACGGCCAGTGCGTCTTCACTTATTGTACCGTTGACATCCAAGAATTTAAATTTATTTAATAAACATTTGCTGTACTCGCACTAAAAGGGATAATATTTCATTAACAATTTTTTTTTATTAACCTAACAAGGCTTCACATTGTATTAGTTGTAAAATTATATACGCATCTGTTATATTCAATAAATAAATAAATAAATGATAATGAAAATTAAACAGAAAAAGGCGTTAACAGAAAAATAGTCCTATTTTCGTAAATTCGTAAATATAAGTGTCAAATATTAATAAAAAATGACCAAATTTTTTCAATGTATTATACAATACTGAAATATGCTATGATTCTCAGCCTGATGTTAAGTTAGAGTACGGTACATCTGCTACTATACAGATATGTCTACGGTCAGCCCGTTGACAGTGTACACTTCTCTAATAGTCAGTTACTTTCAAACTGATCTCGAAATACGTTTAGGTCACTCCGCGAATGTTTTTTTAGCAATCTACGAACATTTTGGGCCCATAGCAGCCTTGGTATTTCCAAGGGAGCAAGGAGTCCAAGTCCAAGGATAGTCTAGGTTTAAAAATCATCATTTTACAATTAAATTCCAGTTTTCTTCAGAGTTGTTGTCAACGAATTTTGTTAGCATATTACAACCGTTCACGTCAGGATCCAGCATTCGAAATTTTTGACAACACGGCTTCATTAACATCTGTAAATAAATTATCTATTTCCTCGTACTGTTTTTTTTTTAAATAAAACATTGTTAGTTAATTTCATATCAGTTACATACTAAAGTTAAATGCTGCCGACCTCTATTGCGATTATAACCGTGACTATATTTTTGTCTTACATGTGTATATCCCAACAGTAGACAGAGACTAGAGAGCTGGCAGAAACTTGACTAGGGTCTCCTTCGATACTACTACAATAACAAACTTACCTCGGAGTTAAGTAGAGTTAAACATTTTTCAGCTTCCTCCGCCCCCTAAACAAGTTACGATTACTACAACATATAGGTACCTATGTATAAAAACTATAGTAAAAGCTAAAAATTATTTAAAACTCAGAGTAGAATCAGATGACGAGTGTTAGACTAACACCATGACCATGTTAATAAACTATTTTAATTTCATTTCAGTATATATTTTTAAAAAGTATGCAGTACTAACGATAATATGTAACACAAAACTTACCGTGAAACTAACAAATAATAAAACAGCAAAAATAGCAAACATTTTAAGCAAGATTTCACAAATAAACGCCTAACTTTTATATAAAAAATGTAACAATAGAAATTAACAATACAAAAGTAATTATATGTATTTAACTTTATATTGTATGGGATCATTTCAACTAAAATAATAAGGGTGCGGTCCGATTGCCGGCGAGTAACGTTTAACTATTTTTCAAATAGGCTGCAAAGAAAAATTTTCGAACGAGTACGTTCGTTTCTTGTAGCACTGCGGCCCTCTTATACCAGTCTTGATATACTAATCAAATATTCCAAAGAATATTTATTATTTAGGTAATTTCATAGAGAAAAAACCGTAGGCAGCTTCAAACGATTGACAATGTTGCCGTCAAGTCAAATACTAACTGACAGAGAACGTGGCTGTGGCCATCTTTTCTCTCGCGTCACATTAGGAGCGTTATTACACATTTAGTTGTATATTTCAATGAGTATTTTGATAAAAGCAATAATGACAATTTAAAAAAAAACATACAAGAATAGGTTGTTGCAAGAGTCGCAAAAATAGTTTACTATTGTAAAATTAGCAACAAAACCAATCATCCGAATCGTAGGTGAGACTATAATATAAAATGAAATGGATCAAATTTTTACAAAATATAATTTTTGTGGAAATTTGCCGCCCCTTAAAAGTGCCGCCTACGCTACGAGAACGCGAAAACGCGCAATGTTGCGTTGTAAACGATTGCGACTCGTTTCTCGCTACCATTCGAACCGCGGCCTAATAATAGTATAATTATTATTTATCATAATAAGTGTTGATCTATGAACAGTTTGTTTTGTCCTTCAGCTTTTTTAATATTGTAGGGTTACGTTTCTGATTAAACAAAACTACATTTTTTTAATTGGAAAACTGCATGTATATTTGTAGGTCTAATTATTTTGCTGGTCAAATAAAATAATAACAAAATTCGAGGGGATGATTAAAAATAAAATTGCAATTTAAGTATTTAGGTAAGTATGAAAGATTATGTAAATATTTGGGACAAATATCCTGCGGTATCGATTTTAACATAAAAAGTAAGTACTACGTAAATGTCTTATTCGCGTGAATTGATTTATCTTCTTTAAATTACTATTGTAGGAAAGTATAGTTAGTACAAAAAAAACAATAAGTATTTGAATAAATGATTTATTTGGTTTGTTGTTGCCTCCAAAATTCAGCTCTATTCTCCAAAAACCTTATTGCTTCTTCGGCTTGTTTTGTTACAATGTCATTCTTTTTGTCAGCAATAGTAAGATCCGGATTTTTCAGCAGATTCTCCAAATATACCTTATCTGACATCAGTTGGCCTAAAACAGGTCTGCATACCTTCGAGACCTTTTTTGCCCCTCCCTTTGTCGGTTTTACACCACCTATTGTGTTTTCTATCGCTTCCTGAAACATATTAAATCGAATTAAATTGTGGCAACCCTATTTTGTACGTGGTGTGGAGATAGTATCTATAGTTTCGTTTTTAAATTAATTTTAAACCTTTTATACTCCAGGTGCGGTCTATGAGCGAAGACAACCACTACCACAGAGTAATGTCTAGAGGCAGCAGTCGCCTTCGCTATGCTGGCAACAGGAGACGAACTTTCGTAATACCCGAAGACTTTCAAGCTTAGTGTTTCATTTGAAAGTGGTGGTACCTACTACCCTAGGAGGGCAAACTGGGCTAATAACTATTATATAATCAGTCTGACTGAAGTATTTAGTGTGATAAATGAATATTGCATAATGCACAATATTTACTAAATGCAATTAAAAGTTCAATAATAATACCTGCGCTTTTTGAACACCCAATCGGAATGCGTGCAAATCAGGTCTAGTTCGTAAACCTCTATGGTAATGTACCAAACTCAGCTCAAATTCACCACAATAATAAAGCGCCTCAGCTTTGTGAAGTAGCGCTTTAGCGTGTTTTGGATCAAGTTTTAAGGCTGTCTCAGCATCTTCAAGCGCTAATCTAGGCTCACCAAGTAACAAATAACATTTGCTGCGAGCTACATAGGCTGCTTTTTCTTCAGGTGCCAATTCTATAGCCTGAAAAATTAGTATTTACATTTTTTAACCTATTAAACCACATAAATTTTACTTTACTAAAATAATTGGGCTTCAAATTGTCACCTTATTAACAAAAGTTAAAGCGGTACTATGTCGTTCTCTATTTATTTCTGCACGTGCCAAAGCCAATAGCGTACCAGAATCAGCTTCTGCCGGCAGCGACAACGCACAGCTCCGTTCTGCTTTATCCTTCATAGATAAAGAATGTTTTATATCTTTAGAACCCATGACAACTGCAGCAGCTCTATCCTTGTCTGTATATAATTCTTCTTCACGTCTCCTCTTCTCTTTCTTTTGTTTCTTCTTTGAAGTCTTCTTCTGACTGGCTTTAATGGACTCCTTGCTATCTTTAGCGATACCTTTGTCATCTTTCTCACTTGTAACGTCGGTTTTGTCAGCAGACGATGGTGGTGCGCGTTTGCTTATAGAAGCTTTCGGTACTGGGGTTTCTTCCTCTTCATCGCCGGCACCGACTCTTACGAAACTTTGTAGGAATTCTGCGTCTTTATTGGGTCCGAGGATGGACCTGGCTTGGGCTTTAGCTGTGTCTTGTTCAGGGTTTTCCATTTTGTGATTTCTTTGACTCTCATGTGTTACGTAAATGGTAGTGTGTGAAACGGTGTGAGTATTGACGCCTTAGCTGTAGTTGTCATAGTAACACACAAATGTTTTCCCGCCGTTTAGGCACCCTCGCACGCTCACTTCACATGGCATCGTTTTGGCTTGAGTAGCGAAAAGCACGTCATTGCACGTATTGCTTACGATAATACCCCTTACTTGGTTTTACGTTTATCGATATCGTGAAAATCACTGATCTATTCATAACATACATAAATAAATATAACAATTAATTACAGCAATTGTAGCCGAATGAGTGTTCAATAGGATTCGAGACTTTTTAAAGACCTCAAACGCGAATGAGCTTGAAAATAGTGGTACTCCCATCCCAACCTCCCAAAATCTCGGTTGGTACCAATGTAACTTTCGTAACTCAGTTCCTATATACCTACTAAATGAGCTATTTATACATTACAAACAAAAATATTAGAATTAACATTTACCTTATTGAGAGAGGCTTTAGCGCGATCATAGTTGCCATTTCTGCGATGGCCAGCAGCTTCGTCTCGATGTTTTTTAGCTTCTATTGGGTCACTAAACGGCAATTCTGGTTCTTTACCACGACCCATTATTCTAAAATATTCCGTATATTTTATTTATATATTCTTATTTACATGTTATGTGCTAGTAAGGTACCTTAAATCTATGTCAGTCTTACTTCATAACTCCAATTTGGGCGTGTAAATATTTATATAAAAAAATATATATCACGTCATTATGACCGCACACAGCCTGATGTTAAGCTAGAGTGCGATCCATGAACGGAGGCAATTGCTGTCAGAGAAGGGGATCTGTGAAATGCCTCTTCACACTGCGCTTGAAGGATCTCATGTTATAGGAGGGAGGAAAGACGTGGCTTTGAAAGTCGTTCCACAATTTGATGGAACGACAGAAGAAGGATTGCCCGAACCTTTGATCCACGAGGAGATTGTTTCGATTGTGAGGCGATACGTTAGATCGCCTACACGCGTCAACTTTAAGCGATATGAGGTAGGAGGGATTAAATCATGGATCTCTACTGAACATTCACCGTGGCATTTTTTAAATTACAGTAAGATCAAGTGGGAATTACAATAATGTCACAATGTAGAATATGTACAATGCTTTAATTCTAAACTAGGATACCCAGTGCTATGAGTATCAGAACAAGGGTATCACTTAATACCCTGTTTTAAGAGATTAGAATCCGAGACCTTCACGTGTCACGTCATCTGGTGAACTAACCACTGCGCCACAGTTCGGTTTTATCTATGTACTAAATATCTAGCTATAACAGTAATGATTCATTTACAATCGTCACAATCTGTAGTAAAACAGTCGAAAGTAAAATATAGCATGCAGTTTATTATGAAATTATGATCATTTATCATAGACTATCTGATGAAGGGTTAAGTCACGCGGGTTTACTAACCAGCCTATCATTTATCTTCTACATTGATTGCTAGATTCGTTATTTTTGTTTTAACCTGAAAAATAATACAAACAAACTTTCATTCCCTATTTCACCCCCTCAGTTTTGTTTGAGTCCTGCTGATTCGTCGACTATGCGTCGAGTGAAACACCGTGGTCTTTTAGTCTTCCCTAAAGATCAGGGTTACATAACAAGGCTTTACCTACGAAAAAAGGGTCCCTATCACAGAAACGTTTCCGCAGTTGCTTCCTCTATGTCGGCCTGAGACACCGAATATGCACCATCGAGGTCGACCGTGCACACTCCTTTCGTTTTCCAACTACTTCCAAACTGACTCCGAAACGCAATTAGGTAATTTTGAGAGTAATTAGGTACACTTGAAACGGCAGACTGGACTAATGACTATCAGCAGTTTGCGTACCACTCTTTCAAAGGTGTCGTAAAGACATCATTTAATCACTTTTTATTAGCCGTGTTTAGTTCTATGTGATATAATACCGATACTTAGTAAATTGTGACGTCATGTTTGCATAAGCTATCATGAATAATTTTTATATAGGGGTGGGTATTGTACACACGTAACCCCTCGTTACGGTACTTTTCCGCTCTTCCTCGTATCCTTGATCCAATAGACTTCAATGGAGGATACCTTAGTGTATATATATTTTATAGTAGTTCAGCATATGACCGCAGTCCGCCTGGTGTTCAGCTAGAGTGCACTCATGAACAGAAATAACCGTTAAACGAAATTTACTACTGATAAAAAAAATGGGGGAAAAGGCATGACAATCGTATTGTATAAAAAAAAATTGTTAAAAAAATACTGAAAGTAGCCAGGTATAGCGAGAGGAGTGTGCACTGTCAATCTAGATGGTACATGCTCGTCTCCTCAAGCCGGCATAGTGGAGGCGACTGCTGCCCGCACAGGTTTCTCTGTATTGGCAGTTGTTTCCATTCATGGACCGCACTCTATCTTTACATTAGGCGGAGTGTTGTCACATGCCGAGTTACAATAAAAAAACTGATATTTTTTGGACAGAGAAATTTCTAAATGACTGTTTAGCCTAGTAGTCAGAGCATCCGTGCATATCTTGGTAGTCGCGTATTCGATTCCTACCTCAAGTAAGGCAAATGTGTCTGCCTTAATTTCTTTGTGCTCAATTTTCATAGTAATTTAATAATAACAAATTCAGTATTTTATTATGATAAATACATATATAAAAAAAACCATAACACAAGATCCTTGGACTAGGATCCTTATGACTTGTGTGACGCATAATATCATAAATCTTCTATAACATAAATAACAAAACACGTGTTTTTCCAAGGGGGTGAAAGGGAGGTGAAATACGTTATATGCGAAAAACGTTTTTTTGTTAGATTTGATTCATTTGGCTTACGATTAGTATTTGGCTTACGTTCAGTCTATTTGCCTTTTTTTGATTCATTAGATTAAAAATTCCCTGAAGAAACAAAAGAAACGCTAAAGAAATATAAAAACATTGTATATTATAACGTAATAAATGTAATAAGATTTATTAAACTTTTATAAAGATTAAACAAAAATAAACATGTTTTGTTCAGTGATGAATTTAGGTCATTAAGTAACATTGATCCAATATGGCTTCCATAATCTATTATCAGAATAAATAGTACAAGACGACAGGATATCACGCAATGCCACAACTTCGTGCTTTTTTACGACCACAAAAAAATTAAATTAACATCGATGCTTTTACAAATATGCCAGTTTTTTATTTTACTTCTTCAATTTAAAAATTATAGAAAATTTATTAACTTTTTTCTTTACATTTTTGTTTCAAAAAGTTATTACTTAATAACGATATATTAAGCAAAGAGTAAACAAAAAAAAACCATGATTTTCGGCTAATTTTATTGTAACACAATAGTAAAGTATTTAAAATTCCTTTTTTTATACATTTTTTATTGTATTTATTTTTTTTCTTTCTACGAAAACATCGAGATTAAATTAAATTCTATTGTATTTTTTATTTTCTATTGTATTACGGTTGTTAATATGTAACGTGCGTGTTGTGAGTTTGATTGAAAACACAAGAATTCATGTTTTGATTGTCCTCCAATACTCACCCCACTCTAAGTTTTAGAAAGATTCCAACAACATTACTAAAGCTATTTCTGACTTGACTGAGACTTGACATGATTATTTTGTGCAATAAATTCTAATGTCTTAACAATTTGTGTAAATTTACTTACCAATAATTTTAGTCCCAAATCCCAAAATAATTGAATCAGATTTTTATTCAGATATCTTAATGTTAAGTTAAATACTATGTATTGATAAATAAACTATTTCTTCACTATGTAACAAATACAAATACCTATAACTTTATATGTTTTTGAAAAGTTATATTTCATGCAATACAAGACGTTATTACTGTTTCAAATATCGCAATGTACTGATCAACTAGTGGAATAAATATACCTACCCCTTTTTTAAGGTCCTTTACAATCTCAGACTATCCGACACGACATTAAACTAATTTACAGATTTCTGAATGAAGTTTAAAAGACAAATATTTTCAAAGTTAAGAGTAAACAAAACTTTGAATCAGACGTACGATGACGCATAGTGGGCTGAAAATAGAGTTGATGATATGACTCTCTTGGAAAAAATAGGTTGGAGATCAAAACAAAACCGAAAAAAGAAAACATATCATAACAAAATGTATGAAGGAAATTCTATGAAACTTATCTGACTTACTAGTTGATAGAACCAGGAATGAAGCTATACAAATGGGCCTGGCTTGCAAAACTTTCCTTGTGTATCCCGGACGTTAGTGACATTTATAAACTATCTTTGCAGTTAGGTAACTAATGATTTGTAAGTTTTCATACCACTGTGATTTATAGTTTTAGAGCCAGAGTAAAGCACGTTGTCCACTCAGGCGTAGATGTAATCGAATGATACTAGACATGCCTAAAGAGTTTTACCGATTTGGATGATGACTTGTGGGCGACATAATAATTATTAAAAAAATATTGTAAAACAACAAACAAACAAAAAAGATTATTGCCTAAAGCGAGTCTTGTTTCAGTAGACAATAGGTTTTAAGGTGTTATGTAAAAACTGCAGTGTTGGAGCAAGTTGTGTGACAAAACATTTCATTAGTTTCACAGTTTTATCTTTTGAAAGTTTCTAGCTGCATTTTGTGCTGTTAATTTATTCAGGTCATTCGCTTATTCTTTTATACCTAAGTTTAAATGTATAGAATGAATATTTTAGATTTACTTATTTAATATTGTCGCTGTAATGAAAACCATAGTCCTAAAATTATTTTATTAGAAAAGTAATAAAATAATTTTTCCTTTTTTTTTTAAATATAATATTAAATCGTAAAATAATTTTAACTTTCGACCTTCTAAATCTTGAAATGTTTAATTATTTACCGGTTAGTGGCTTTGATACACAAATTTCAAATCTGAAAATGTCAAAAGTTACCATTTAATTCAAAAGTCACGCAACACTGAAAACACAATTATTATCCAATAAAGGTAGATTTACATTTGTTTTGTTTTTATTTACTTTTTTAGATCTAATCAGGGTAAATAGAATTTACTGTAAAGAACGATCGTGGCCTGGTGGTCATGGAAGTGGATTTGCAATCGAAAGCTCCGGGTGCTAACGTTTTTGTTCAGTACTACGGAATGTACCAGCACTCTGCTAAAATGCTGCACATAATCTTAAATCCGGTACCGATGTATCTATGTACTTTAATCAATTTGAAAACTAATATTAAAATATTAAATTTTTCAGTTAATTTCATTTATTTTGCACTATTTTTATGATAATTTCGTTGTTGAAAAAAAAAATCCGAATAGGTATAAATTTTAGGATACTACCATAAAATTAGCATAATTCAATGTAAATGAACCTTTAGTAAATTGAATACCTAAATGAACTAACTCAAGTTATATTGAAATTTATGCTTTGGCTTAGTCACCAGTATCGTTGTATTTAAGGCCGCTTCTTCACGATACGACGCACGGCAGTCCGACGATCGTTAGATAATAAACGATAACATTTTGAACAATTCAGCCTTCTATGGTAATCGATGGACGACATCGCGGATCGGAAGTGCCGATCCTTTTGCTCCAATTGCTTACTTGTCCACGACAACCATGATCGTTCATGCAACGCTTAATTTTTGTTTTTATGTGTATTAAATTATCGATGTGGTGGACGGTCACCGATATCGGTCAAACTCATTCGATCGTCGGCATGTCGTTATCGTTTAGGTGAACTAACGGCCTAACTCTTATTTCTTTGTGAGACACGCAACCCTAATTATTTAAACATAGGGTAATGTAAAGGAATAACTTTTTTATTTACTTTTTACTAGCTGATTTGTTGTTGATGAAATGTTATATAGGTGCATTTTTTATTTCAGATCACAAATCCTTCATGTTAATACCTAAATCTAATTCTTAGAATACTTATAAGTTTTAAGATATTATGTTTTACTAGATTTTAGTTTGAGAGAGTGGTGGGCAGAATTAGTCCAGTCTGCCGTCTTAGGCTAGTGCCACCATTTCCAAGTGGCAACTGGGAAGTTACTATAGGCGCGATTGTCTTAATTTCAGTAGCAGGAGTAAATAAAAAAAAAGCACGTAATGGTTGCAATAATAATATTTTATTATTACTATAATTATACGGTTTAATACAACTAATTTATATCAAAGTATACAATGTAAATCTTGTTGAGCTAACTGCATACGAATCTACTCTTTAATACTACGGATATAGAGTCTAAATTTTAGTCGCTTGTAAATACTATTGTGGGTAGAGGATTAGTTATTCCACCACACGAAGCAGCCAATGTATGTGGAGCCTGAAAATGATATTGAATTATAAACTTAACAAACAAACAAACAGTCTTGATAACGAAAGAAGTGTGTCTTGACAATGGATCTCGGCATAGCGTAGTTGACCGCACTCTAGCTTAACCACAGGCGGAGTGTTACCACATGCCGAGCTACAATAAAAAAATCCTAAACGGATTTGTGCTTTTAGAGCCCTCTCACAAAACTCATCAGCTAAGAATTCAAAATTAAATATAGCTTTGATTTGAAGTGTTCAAATTTAAAAAATAATAATAACATTTCATCTCTATGCATTCCTTAGTTAGCTACTCACTTTATCTTCAACAACAGAAGATAATCTTCCTTTAGACTGTGCACTAGCTCTTCTCACTCTTCTTCTCTCTCTAGCACTACTAACATTAGATACACTCGAAGATCTTCTATTTTTAGCCAAGGATCCGCCATCTTCAGCAATACTAGCTGATTTTCTAGCTTGACGTTCAGCTAAACGTCGATCAGCCTGTCTCGCTGCGTTCTCTCGTACGAGTGTGTCAGCTCTGCGTCTTAAGATTTGGGCAGCTTCTTTGTGATGCTTAAGAGCCGCGTCTAAGTCACTTTTTGATAGGGCAAAGAGGTCTGAGTATCCACGTGATCTAAAAAGTACGTATTTAACATATTTAAAGCATGAAAGTATGAATAGAAATGAGATCATGATGTCTGGACTTACCTCACTGTTGCAGTCCTTCGTCTGAGACCTGCAATACCCATTAAGCTAATCTCGCCAAAAACAGAACCTTCTCGAAGTGTAGCTAGTATTTCTTTTTCGTCTTGGGATAGAACCTACAATTTAAACTTTGAAAGTTAACAACCATTGCAATTTTCTTTCCTGTGTTTTTACACAAAACTTACATAGCATTCCCCACTTTTGATAATATACATGTGGTGTCCTACATCCCCTCTTCGTACCACCACATCACCAGGTAAGAAGGATTCAGGTCTAAGCTGTAGTACCAAGTCTCTGAGTAAAGATGCTGAGCAATCACGGAATAGTTGTACCTGTTGTTTAAATGCATTATGTTTTGTTAACTGTTATCTATTTAATAATCTACAGTATGGTAGTCTCGTCTAATTTCTATTATTATTGGTCTAAGGAAACATTTTGCAATTTTTTAAAATTAAATAGTTATGTCGAATTGTGCATACTCCAGTTTCTTGGCTTATCCTACTGAAGGAATCTGAAATTGATTTTTTTATAAGGCTACCAGCGGGTTCGGGTACTTGAAATAATTACAAACAAATTACTAACAATGAGATGAGTAAATAATCCACCTTTACCTTACTTTTCTTTTATTCAATTCTTATTCATATTTTCATATGCATTTATGTAAGATTACATGGTAGAGACAGAATGTTTCTTTAGATAACGCGATAATGGATGGTATGAATATGTCAAACAAGAATTACCTTACTCAAAGTATTAATGTGAACTGCCAAAGCAACGTCACACTTCATGTTAAATGGTAGAGAATTCAATATCCTGTTATCATCTGTAAATAAAAATAAACTTAATTATTAATAAATTAAGGTTTTCGTTGGCTTTTTAACCAAAATCTTACCAAAATTTCGTTGTTGGTTCCAAGTATAACTGAACCAAGCTGTGACACGTCGCTGCAATGATTGTGGCATACTCAATTTGCGAAGGTATCTGCAACATCCGTCTATATTTTTTCTGTATTCCTCCTGTAAAAAAGCTACGTTCATTCCACTGGATAATACAGCAAATATTTGTTAGTGGCGGCGCTAGACCAAACGACCTCAGCTTTGCGATTAAATGAGCATATTTTTAGCTCGATGTGCCGGAATTAATTCAGCTTGTTAATTTATGAAACTTTTGCCCTGAGACTAGAGGCCGTCGACGGTCGCCGGTGACTTTTGTTGAACGCTTTCCTAGTAAATTGCTTAGTGAAATTTTCTAGTAAATAACGGTATTTCACTGACCTTTGCTCTTGTAGCTGTGGCAATAATATCTCTAATCTGACCAATCAATAGTGCAAAAACGAAGACTCCCATCAACCAAGCAGCTGTCATAAATAAATACTCCGTAGTGTTCTCTGGCTTCGGATTCTTTCCAATTGAAGTCGCAGTTTTGGTTGCGAAGTAAAAACAGCGTATGTAAGCATTTCCCACTCCGTCGTAAACCCAACCATTCGAGCCTATACCCTCGATATAGCTCATGTAATAGTAAGCACAGGCATTGAGGTGAATTAGATAAAATATGTAGAAAAGGGTTTTACCAATGCGTACCTAGAATGGAAGGAAAATAAGAAAATATGCGACATAATTTGTGTACATGGACGTCGTTATACTTTCAAGCTGGGAAACGCAACTTAAGTCACTTCATAGAAGTTAAACTTGAAATGGACAGTTCAGCAGCATGATAGCAGACTGGGCTAATAACCATCTCAAATCTGCTTGCTGAATACTCATTTGTTAGGTTAGCTAGGTAGGTTCACTTACGCTTATAAAATCAATTTGTTCATTTACAGTATTTTTATTAGCTGTTCAATACTTTAAAAAAACTTACCACATAAGGAGAGGACAACAATCTGTCCATAGCTCTATGAAATTCCCAAAATGTCTGAAGTTTCAAAAGACGAGGTAGACGAAGTATTACAGTTGTTGGTCCAAATATTAAATAGAGAAGATCGAGTGGTAGTAGAGATATTACATCAAACTGAAAAGAGAGTTAAACGGTTTTATTACGAATTCGATTAAACAGAAAACGACCGACCTACACCACATTATTGTTGTTTTAATAATGACAAAAATTTTATTAAAAAAAGCTATTTAATTTTAATCGTAATTTAATCACAAATTATAGATTTTTTTTATAAAAAGAAAACACTTTAATAATAACAAATTCATAATTGAAATATACAGTGCCAGATTAAGCCAGCGCGGGGCCTGTAGCAAATTTTGTCAAGGGGCCCTTGGTTTGCTTTAGGTTCTCAAGTTTAGGGTATTAAATAAGTGGAAGTGAAGCATAGCCTAAGGCGCTTCACGTTTAAGGCATTTAACGCTCCTATTTAAATTAATATTTTTATATTACGGTCAGACAGGCGTTGGAGCGCGGGGCCCCCAAATTCGCGGGCCCCGTAGCATTTGCTACTCTTGCTACGTGGCCGCGTGGCTAATCCGGCACTGAAATAAGCCAAATATTAGGAAATAAAAACTAATGAAAATATCGTCTTTTTTTCATATAACTTTCAACTTGGAATTTGTAGGTTCCAGCCTCATTTCTTAATATCTATAAGTATCAATAGGTACTGCATGAATAATTACACTTAATTTGGAATCTTAGTGCTTCTTAACGTTTAACCTAATAAATTACCTTATATTGCAATTTCTTTCGATAACTCTTCCTAGTATCGTTAATATCTTTGACCCAAAAGCCTTCATGTAAGAAGATCAATCTTGGTTTGACAAATGCAACATCGACTAGATATATGAAGTCACAGAAGTAGTCTGCCATCATCCAATAGGGTGTATTCTGTGGTGTTTGGTACAGAGTAAATGTTGCTCTTAGGGCGATGCACCATGCATTATAACTATAGCAGAATGTGACTATCAGAAGCCAAATTATGTAGCGTCTCCCTGTTAATTAATATTTTTATTAGCATTTTGAATATACTACTATTGTGATTTTTAGAGAATATCGAAGGCTCAAAACTCATTATTGTGGTAGGCAGACTGATTATGATTATTAGCCCTGTCTGCCGTCCTAGGATAGTACCACCACTTTCAGGTGTAACACCAGTGGTGGCGCTAGGTGTAAGCGACCTCGCAAAAAAGTTTTACAAGTTACAAGTTGAATTGCATGCCAAACTAAAAAAAGAACTCATTTCTTTGGCTGGGAAATGAAAAAGGTTTCACAAAAATGAGGTAGCCGACGTCAAGGTTCGACTTAGCTCCGCCACTGTGTAAAATCTGTCACGTTTCGGGATTAAAGTAGTCCCCATTGTATACATCCCCGTATCCAAACATAACGAAAAGTGCTTAGTCAATGATTTTATCTCCTCGAACCGGCATAGTGGAGACCGTTGCTTAGAGATACTTCTCTGTGGTACTGCTAGTTATTTTGTGTCATAGACAGCACTGTAACTAAATATCAGGCGAAGTGTGGTCACATGTCGAGCATGAACAATAATAAAATAAGAAATCGAATAAATAAAGTATAAATTTAGGTATACAGATCAAAATACTTTTCTTACAGACAAATAATATTATCTCCTTTATTGTCTGGCTGTATGACTCAGGGGTTACTTATTAAAATCGGCGGGATATCTTCGACAGTAAATTGTTTTTATTGATCCTAATTGTAGAATTTATATTGTTATTCTTCTAGGACAACGTAAGTTTACCTATTGAAACAATCTTTTTTCAATAGTTTTTTATACTAAAATAAAAAGTAGTTCAGTATTTAAAGGCATTCTGCTAAAAAATCTTGAAAACAAAACCAAAAGCCGTTAAAAATAAATAAATTATTGGCAACTCTAAACTGATATCACAGGCAGTTCAATAATAAATGTCTCCACTATGCCGGCTTAAAAATAAATCAGGACAGACTTCATTACAGTAAAATAGTAATAAAAAATGTTACCGTGAGGATCTATAGGTTTAAACGGATGACAGAATGATGAGACGCGATTTAATTCAATGCATTTCTTTCGTCTGGTCGGGGAACTCGGTGTTGAAGACTGTGTATTGTCGATAACTATCGCATCGTGATCCTTTTCTAATTGAGCTCTAGATTATAAAAAAAAAACTACATTAGACATCTACTGGAAATTTAATTAAAATCAATTTTCATCATAATGCAATAAAGTAAAGATTTAAAGTGTCAAAACAGAATTAAAAAAACAATATCTAAATATTTAAGAAACACTTTTTTAGATAAGTGCGGTTCAGGGGCACCTTTAGTTAAAGGAACACCTAAGCAAGAGCGTGTTGGCGGATGTTTTGACCACTAAACCCATGAGACATTGGCGCTTTACGTGACCGTGTTATTTAATAATTATCTTCATAATTTAACAATAATTTAGGGATTGTGTTCTGTTTTCTATAGCTGGTTATAAAAGTTTAGCTACAAACGTGAACGAATGGAAAAAACGTATGAATAGCTTACCCTTTAGAAGAATCCTCTCTTGATAATTGTCCCTTAATAGGTTTGAGTTCCAGCGGCTGTTGTTGACTATGCTCTGAGATATTATAAGGTGGCGGAGGACTCGAGGAGAAACGACGAATTTCTTGAGCAGCAAATTCTTTTCTGTAAGTTGTTCTAACTTAAGTTTTTATTTTAAATTACAATCCATGAATGAGACTTGTGTCCAAACCTCGCTAAAGTCTGTAAATATCTTATATGTATGATAAATCAGGAATCGAAGCAAGAACGTGTGTCCACTTCGTCGTCTTGTAAATTTATACAAGTTAATTGTTAATTTATTTCAAAATTTTACCACTTACTCTTGCTCGTTTTGTGTTCCATCTCGTAATTGCGTCTTTGAATCAATGTTAGAATTTGTTTGCGTTACACTGAAAATATTCAATAAAATAAATTAAGTATGTTGAAATTACTTAGATAAATAAATAAATAATAATAATTTAGGAGTGGTCAGCAGACTGATGGTGGTTATTAGCCCAGTCTGCCGTTCTGGAGTGGTACCACCACTTTCAAGTGTACAACCCGTGAAGTGACTATGTCACATTTCGGGGTCAGTTTGGACGTAGCCAGGTATAACGAGAGGAGTGTGCACTGTCAACCTGATGGTGCACATTCATCTTCTTAAGTCGGCTTTGGTTTCTCTGGAAGAAATCGCTCTTTAGTGAAAAGGCCGTCATTTCAACAATTTATATTTGTACTATCTCATTTTAAAAAATATAAATAATTAATAAATAACATATTTAAAAGTATATGAAAACTTACGGAGCATGCGCAGGTGTAAGATCTGGTGAACACCAAGACCCATACGTGACTCCTTTTGGCCTATCCGTTTGTCTTTTAAACGACGTAGGCGCAGACAACGGATGTACTGTTGCATGCTTAAACAAAATTGTTTAAATTCTTTCAAATTACTTCGGACATACCGTTAAAGTCATGAAAAATAAATTAAATGTTTTTATATACTAATAAAAATTGCAATATAAACTTTACGGCTTTAATAAAATAATTTAATTTAATTTTGTGATTTAATTTAATCTAATAATAACAAACTATGGTAACAATTAGGTAATATTATTTATTGTTTTAGACACACAATTCGAACGTATCGTCACACGCGCGTACTATTTCGCTATCGTGTGTACAATCGTACATGTAGCGTATTTTTTTAAATGCGTCCATAAATGGAAGCAACTGCTACTACAGATAAATTTCTAAATGCAGCAGTCATCTTCGCTATGCCGGCTTGAGGAGACGAGTGTGCACCATGCAGATAGATAGTGCACACTCCGCACAGGTTTCTCTGTAGTAGCAGTTGTTTCTAGCTTAGGTAGTTGGCTCTAGGTGGAGTGTTGTCACATGCCGAGCTACAATAAAAAAAATATATATATACAAATGTACATTAATTATAGTTAGAAGTATATTCAAAGTTTCTTATTACTTATATTCCAAAAGCATACGACACTTACTAATAAGTTTACGGTCAAAATAAGAAATTCATATTCAAATCACGACAGAATCGATGCAAAGGTTAAATGCGTTACGTTACTCGATTAGTTAATCAGAGAGCCAAGTATGAGTTTACTTACGTTGTCACGGCGTAAAGTGATAGCTCTCCATCAATCAGACAATTATTTTGATTTCAAATGAACATTTCAAATGAAACGACTCTATTCGTGATGAGCTATCACGTGAATGCGTAAATGTTAATAAATACTTGGCCCTCAGGAGGTTGTTATTGTTCACAAATAAATGAATATAAATAACTATAGATAGGTTCTTTCTTATAAGAAAAGGAGAATGCCCATTTTTGGGCCCACTTGATACCTAATAGTTTGATAACAAAACAATATTCTGAAATAATATCTTATTTTTTATTATTAATTCATTTTAATTAGATCAACACCAATTAACAATGACATAAAAACAGATATCATCAATTATTAAAACATTTAAAATAATAATAACCTCAAATATTGCATCAGAAAACATCTAATTACTTAATAACCCGGGTGAAAAAAATTAAAACTGATTCCTAATAAGAAAGTAGATTTATTTTTCCACAAAATTAACTAAAAATCATAAACAAATTTGAGAAAATTGTGGGCCCATTTGTCTTAGGCGAATGGGCATTCTAAATTTAGTCCTTTACTGAAGACAATTTAAAAAAATTATCTGTATTTTTTTTATTGCATTTTTTTAGTACATTGCCAAAAATTGGCAGTTGTTGGAAGGTCAGTTCAGGGAGTACAAATTTACGAGTACCTATAGTATTTCTAGAATTTTTATTTTATCGCTTTTGTCTCCGTTGCTATCTCCCAATAGTTAACTGGGAGAAAATGCCAAATGACTAAAGCTCGCTATTGTATAAAGACTTTTTTATTTGTGCAATAAAGAATTATTATTATTATTATTGTTGAAAAAAAGATAGAAAGTAGAATAAAGTAATTTCACGTGGGTGTTGTGTAGCTTAGTCAGATTCAAAGTTAAAGACGTTGGTTCGATTTCTACCTCAGACTGGTGCGGCGAATTTTATTTTTCCAATTTTCATCATAATTTTGTATGCTTAAAAATAATCAGCTCGAGCCGGGGTGAAGATTGAACTTATGTATGCTGTAATCACTCAGACATTGACGTTTCACATTATATTATGTATAATTTGACATAAATATTTCATTTATCGCTCATACCGAGTTGAAATTAATATTTATTTATTTAGTCCTGTATACAAAGTGCACTGCCACTGGAACTAATCTGGGGACTGTCTCTCCAATGGCAGTGCTCGACTTAATAAACTTAACTTAATACTTAATCTTAATTAAATTTGGATGCAGTGTGTGTGTGTGTGTATCATTATATGTTATATATTGTATAAAGTTAAATAATAAGTAAATAAAATAATATAGATATTCTATTACTTAGATGATCGAGTTTTAATTAGTTAAGTAGCTAAGCGCTTTCATGTTGACAGCGACTTGTACATAGTTTATGATATTTTCATTGAAATATGATATTTCTTCACGAGGGAGGTGCGCCAAATAATTGACTAATTAATTTACTTATTTATTATATTAATAATAAACTCTAGATATCTCAGATTTGTAGGGATGAAAATCTAAATTAATAAATATCTATGTACACATTAAAAGATGTAATATTAAAGCTAGATTTAGGACTTAGGTAGGGTACTAGCGTAAGAACTAAACTCAAAACAAATAGGTGCTAAGTTCTTTTGTCATATCACATTTCATGACAACATACTAGCTTGCTTGCAACTTCATTTTAATATAATTAGTATAGGGATTAGTGTTGGCGTTTCATCTCTACGGAATCTTTAATAAACATGTTATGGTGGATATGGAACTATAAACGATTTTTTAAATTCCTCGCAGCTAGTCGGCGGAATCAAAAAGGATAGCTCATCGATAGTCTTCTTGTTGTGTCTTCTCACTTTCAAATGTTCTAAGAGCTGGGTTAGTATATGTATTATTGAAGATTTTATCAGAACGCGCAACCTATTGATTTCATTCATTTTTGCAAACACTTTTTCAATTTTAGGCGTAGGAGGTGAGAAGGAATGAGAAGGGCTTGTGACTAGCTTTAAGTATCTGACAGGTTATCTAACGCAAAACAAAAGTTCTCCGGAAGGCTTTTCAAAAATGAATCAATTTCAAAAATGAGTTTTTGGCGGCCATCTTGAGACTATTAGGTTATCTGTCTTGAATTATTTTCCTAAACTTGTGTTTCTTCGAGTGTTAATGTGCAATAATGGTGGATTATTAACTATTAAGTGTTCGTGAACGTGCTGAAACGTGAAACCTGTGTTTCCATTTTCCTCCAAAACTCCGTAGAAAGTTTTAGTAAAGATTCTACCACTTTACTGTAGTAATTTTTGACCTGACTGTTTAGCGTGATGAATGAATGACTCGTGATGCACAATATTATTAACTTGATGCAAAAAATATTTACTTTGACACTGGCAAATTATAATGTCATATAAAACTAAAATAAAAAAAATCCGTAACAAACAAAAGAACATACACATATTACCATATTGGAGTTATAATTGTATCATTAAAAAAATATTAGGTACGATTGGGAATTGAAGCCGTGGTCACCAGCGTTTTATATAAATAAATAAAAATAATTTAAATACTCTAAATTTTCAGGAACTAAAAATATTTATTGTTATTATACATACCACTTCTACTTTCGTCTGCATTTTTTTTTAATTATCACATTTTATTACGAACGTTATTAAATAAAAATTTTACATTCTTTAGATTGTAAACGCTTTTCAAATATTATCCATTTATTTAATTATATTATATTTTACCTAGTCTTGTTCTTTGTAAGTTACTTTTAAAGAAAAATAAAAAAGTTTTTCACAAAAATCGTCGTACAACCTAGAACAGATCGCGACGCGAACGTTCACATCTACAAAGGTCGTTATACTAAAGTTTTCCTCCACTAAAATACCGCTTTTCCTTTTAATATAAACGAATATCTTTTATAAAATGTCTACTTTAAAAAATCGTAACTGGTGGCAATTTTAATACGTTTCTTTGGTTTAGAAAAAGGCATTTTTTACAATTTTGTTTTCGTTCATAACAAATA
Organism: Tinea pellionella; assembly: GCA_948150575.1. Lineage (NCBI taxonomy): Eukaryota > Metazoa > Arthropoda > Insecta > Lepidoptera > Tineidae > Tinea > Tinea pellionella. The sequence goes on from OX411246.1 coordinate 2,240,685, forward strand.
ATATAATTCTTTTTATTTTTTGTTTTTGTATGAGTACTTAGTTATTACATATTTTAAGGCGTTTTCGAATAAAATACATAAGAAGAATGCATTCAAATAATACAAACAAACGATATTTTTCGTCTAACTAGAATGATTAAAATAGCATAAAAATATCAATAGTACGTTATAGCTACTTATTCCACGTATTTTATAGCTAGAGTGAAGTATCATAAATATGAATAATTGCCTAATTTGTTTACACCAAAGCTCATTTACAAACGAACTAATAATTTATAGGTGCTCTAAATATTGTCAAAAAACATTCCATCACAAAATAAAACGGCCGACAAAAATGAAAGCATCGTTTATTACAATTGATTGATTAATTACGCGAAATTTTTCCTTCAGTTCAAGGTCGAGGTACTTAATTAACGCAAATTTAGTACCGCATAACATGTTATATCAATATAACTGTTTTAAAATGAAAGAAACCACTTACCCTCTTTAATAGCTTCAATTTCTCAACTAACATTTTTGTGTTATCTCTATATTTTTAATTTCACTTTAACATTTTCACTGAAACGTAGAAAAATCAAAAAGATTCATTACTTTCTCTTGTCAATTTTATTAGACTGATAGATTTATATCCTTGTAAATATTAGGTGCGGTATAATATATTGAAAATTATAGGAAAAGTTCGCATCTTGATTTGGTCGCATTTTCCTTGGGAAGTAAATATTTGCAGAGAGACACTGTATATCTCTTTACAGGATATTCAGCATTTAGCGCTGAATTTTTTTGAAAGCTTTTCTTATACTTTTCTTATATGAAGTTCAGGTGTTTGGTAAAAGCGACACTAGCGCTTAATGGTACGAAAAAAATCGATAAATACGAATTCTAATGCGCGCGCATTTACGTAGTCTACTTTTTGGCGCTTAAATTGAAATCTAACCTAGATAGTAATGATTTCAAGAATGGCTAGATGTTTTCAGCTCGTTTTGAGAACTTAATACTACATTGTACATTTTACTACATACTTTTTCATATTTTTCTATATTAAAAGAAAACAAAAATATTAATAACAACATGAATATCTAGTAATATTTATTTTTCAAAATGAGAGGACTTGTTGTCATGAAAATTGTGTTTTTACATAATAATTTAATAATTTTGTTACCTATTTCTTATAATGAGAGCGACCGTAGCCGAGTTGGTATTTAAGATGTGGCGCGGGCTCGAGATCGAGAATACCCTTTTTTTTTTACGTGTGGGAGATCTTTTATAGATCACCGTCTCGAGGAAGACGACGAGGTTATGGCGGACTCCCCGGTACTCCCCAATACCGGGTATACACAACTAAAAACCCCACGGTGTCCCTCTCTACATCACATGGTGAGGTCGCGGGCAAGCTTTCGCATTCATCCGCGACACCACCGACGCTTGGTCGTTAGGTCCCACCTCATCGGGAAGAAACACCATTTCAGCCTAGTAAATGAGCGGCAGTCCAACCTCGGGGTTACCGCTCTTGGCTCGGGGCGAAGGAGATAACGCTTGGTACTCCGCTACCACCTCCGCCAGCGCGATGAAGGGTGGTTTCTCACTCAGGTCTTCTCTGAAAGCAGAGTGTGACCCGAGGAGAGACCCCACCTTGATGGTTTTGGTTCGCGCCGGATTAACTCAGGGAGGTATCCCGGGACCCTCTAGTGGTGGACCTGAGGACGCGCCCGATGCGAGACCAGCAACTCTAACAGTGCCTCCCACACGACACTGTCACTCGCGGTCAAAGGACCGCGAGCCACGGGAATCGTTAATACCCTAGTGTTCAAATCTTTCAAAAATCTCGTCCGGTACGAATGTAACTTCGTTATTATATTATTGAGTGTAGGCATTAAAAATCTCCGATCAATGTAACTTAAAAAAATTAATGAAACAACGATTAAACATAAGATGGCGTAAAATAACGGTAAAATGACGAATGCTATGATGAATGATGAAGTATGAATAAAATTACGTCACAAAAACGTAATTTTGTTAATAAATGTTTTACACTTACAGTATAATCTCGCATGTCATATAAAACAGGCGAGTTCACAAAACAGTTCAAGTTCATTCAGATAACAATAACCAATCCAATGCAGATTGTTTTGACATTTACATCAATCTGCATTGTGTTTATAGATTTATGTCCATTGTAGTGTTAAATACATTGTTATAACATTGTTAATGATGCGTCTACTATATCTAGTTATCTTATTACATAGGTACGTATAAGATATTGTATTTGTAAACGAATGTGATCCTAAAATTTTAAAATGTGTCACGTTGACTCTTTGAACGTTTTTATTTAAAATTATTTATTTTTATTACAATTTTTTTAAATTAATAAGTGCTGGGATTGTTTTTTGTTTTCTGATATTTTTTTTTTTCATTATGTTTAGGTGTACGTTTGTTAAAAATTTAATTTTAACGCGCGCTGTGGTGTGGAGTATATGATTCAAATATTTTGCTAATAATTTTTTAATTTTTTTTATTTTACTCGTATTTTAGCACGTCGATTTTAGAAATATTGTGTTATTGTTTTTAAGACAATATAAATCATAGCTAGACTTTTGCGCCCTATAATAATAATGAATTTTAAAAAAACCTATGCAGGTAATTTATGCAGGTATGTTAGGTATTTTATGATTTACTAAATAAAATGTTCATTTCAGTGCGTTAGCAAAAATTGCTGTTGAAGATGAAGGATTGAAAGTAAAAAATACCGTTGATGATGATGGAATTATAGACAAGGATATGATATTAAAACTATACTTTGATTTTCCTAATAAAGAAATAAAATGCGAAGTCGATTGTGATAATAATAATACTTTAGAATTAAATTCAACTATAAACGATATTGGAAATGAAATTTTACTTGATAATTTGGATAAAAACATAGAAAATATTACAGATAATTTAATTAATAATGAAGAATTTATAAATGTAGAGAATATAACGAAAGTAGATAATGGTACCGCGTTATTACTCACTCCTTATGTTGAATCGGGACGCTTTGAAGATGCTAGAAATGCCAGTAGAGTAACTTCAGATATATTTTTCGGTATAGAAAGTTACACAGGATTTTTGACAGTAAATAAAACGTACAATTCAAATTTGTTCTTCTGGTATTTTCCTGTTGATGGGAAACCTGTACATGAAGCTCCGTGGTTGATTTGGCTTCAAGGTGGACCTGGAGCTTCAAGTTTGACAGGCCTTTTTGATGAAATTGGCCCATTTAGTGTGGATAAAAATGGTGTATTAAAAGGTTAGTTCATCACGCATTATAATTATTAACGGCCGTTACGCTAAGGTCTTAGGTTCGATTACGAAATAAATATTTATTTGTAGATGTTTATGATATTATTGGAAAAAAAATTAAGTACTTGTTTCCGGTCTGGGTATTATGTTTACGTTGTCCTTGTCTTGATATCTGTCCTAGTTTTGATTAGACCATTTTATTTTATTCATTTTATTAGCATATGTTTTGGTGTCTTATTTTAATTGCGTTTAATTTATTATTACAATTTTCATTTTTTTAATAGTTTTATTTTTAAATTCTCTTCGTTGAGTTTTATTTGTTTTGTTATGACCGTGCAAAGGTTCAGTAAATTTTGTATTACTTATATAGTGTCATTTATTAAGCAATTTTATTTGGTTTAAAGAAAATCCATACACGTGGAGAAGAAATCATTCTTTACTATTTATTGATAACCCTGTTGGCACCGGATATAGCTTTACGGAAAGTTGGCTCGGATTGGCAGGGAATATGGAAACTGTAAGATATTTAATAATTCAATATTACTTTGCGTAGATTGTAATGTAAAATGTAATGTAGAATGTAATTTGTAAGTTAAGGACTGGTGGGTGAGGTGACGTGCTCAACCGACGTGAGGATGTGGTGGAAGCGAAAGTGGTACGTAGAGAGAGAAGTCGCTGACACTCCATAGTTTATAGGTTCGATGAGGCTGGTGTGTCCAGGCTGGAGCATTTTATCACTTTTATCCTTTAAAGAAATCACGCCTTTTCAGTATTCAGAACACTTATATTCAGCCGTAGAACAATTTTTGCAAATATTTCCTGAATTAAGACTTGCACCTTTATATGTAGCTGGTGAATCATACGCTGGTAAATATGCACCATGCCTTGCAATGGAATTACATAAACACAAAACTAGCACTGCTTTGGATATCAATCTTCAGGTAAAAGTATATCTGCTGTTTGGATCTGAACTAAAACAAAAATTAAAGAGTGGTAAGCAGACTGATGATAGTTATTAGCCCGGTCTGCCGTCCTGGGGTAGTACAGCAACTTTCTAGTGTTATACCTTCACGAGTTAGTCACGTGAGCACTATCAATGGACTATGTGATCTCTTCAAGCCGAGGCGATTGCTATCTGCATTTCTATTATATTATTATGTGGTAGCTGTAATTTCCACTTGAGGGTCGAACTCTAATGGACCACAAGGGGATTGAGAGTGGCCATGGTCTAGCGGTAGTGGACGGATCTCAAAAATAACATGACCCGTGTTTAAACCTCGCTAAATTCTGACTGGTACCAATGTAACTATGATAAGCACTTTGGTCGTCACTTCTAAACTTAGGCATCTAAAAATCTTTATTTTTAGGGCGTAATAGTGGGGAATGGATATGTGGATCCCTCAATGATAAGTAATATACCTCGTTCCTTCTACAATTTAGGTATAATTCAGAAAGAACAAATGGATTTATTGCAGCCATTGCGTGACAGTATTAATTCGGATATTGCTGCTAATAGAAGTGTTGAAGCTAAAGAGGTACTTAACGTTGTATTTATTTTTATAAACATTAAAATTTTTTTTAAATTTATTTTGATTTAGGGACTTTTAATCCATTGTGGTCTTGCCAGTCCTTCAACTCAAGCCGCCTGATGTTAAGCCAGAGTTGAATCCTGCATGTATTCGCCTTTGCTATCTGGCTTAAGGAGACGAATGTGCACTATCAGGTTGACAATGCACACTTCTCTCATCATACCTAAGTGGCCACTTCCCGAGTGATACACTAGGAACTATAAAATTGCTTATTTAAATGCATTTTGTTGATATAAGGTTTACTGAAAACTATAAACATCTCGTCATATAAAAAAAATCGTTTACACAAAAAAATGCCTATTGGAAAATTCCAATAATTCATATCTTCATGCTATGCATGAAGCAGGCAACGGCTACAGAATATTTTTTTTTAATTAACGGCCGCCTTTCAGCGGTTTCCTGCAACCTTCAGGAGGTTCTCAGTGTTTAGGTTAATAAGCAGAAATTATTTCTTTACATTACAGAAATGGGGTAATCTAATAATAATTTTGCTATCAATGTCGCATCAAAAACATGCATACAATTTCCTCAAAGACGATTTACAACTCGGTAACTATGGGAAGTACTTCCTCATTAGGTCAGATGTGAAGAGGGCAATCCACGTTGGCGATATCAACTTTAGTTTTATTAATATTACCGTTAACGCTGCTCTTGCTGCAGATTTTCTCACTTCAACTCAAAACATATTTGAAACTTTACTTGAAAATTATAGAATATTGTTGTATTGGTGAGTTATTTTTTTTAAATTGTAGCTCGGCATATGACAACACTCTGTCTAGTCACCTAGTGTAAAGCTAGAATGCGGTCCGGAAACGGAAACAACTGCTGCTACAGATAAATTTCTATAGGCAGAAGGAAACAAGTACTACTACAAATAAATGTATACAGGCAACAGTCGCCTCCGCTATGCCGGCTTGAGGAGACGAATGTGCACCATCCAGATTGACGGTCCTCTCGTTATAACTGCCTACTTCCAAACTGATCCAGAAACGTTACAAGGTTACATTCAAAAGTGGTGGTGCTATCCCAGGACCACAGACTGAGCTAATAACCTTAATCGGTCTACCTACCACTCTTTAATAGTGGTACCGATAATTGATACCAATGTAACTATGTTATATGTACTTCGGTCGTTCAGTGCCTATGATAACAAGCTTAGTACATACAGGCATTAAAAATATTCTTATTTTCATAGTGGACAGCTAGATCAGATCTTACCATGTGTTACAATCTCAGAAAATCACCGTCGCTGGCGTTGGTCACGCTCGAATGATTTTAATACGGCAATTCGTTATCCAGTTCTCTACAATCATAAATTATCTGGGTACGTACCTACGTATAAATAAACTAAATAAGAAGAAATTAGTTATATGTATGTTTCGGTTTTTTTTTTGAAATCTAGTCTTTTGAGAGTACGCGGTTTGTGATTAATCAATTGTTTAAATAAAAATCACGGATCGCACTTTAGCTTAATATCAGGCGCAGTGCGGTTGATAAGAAAATAGCGAGCCTGCAGTCCTTCAGCAGGACGAATACAGCGCACACAATGTCCTGCAAACAGTGGCCATCTTGCATTGCTTTGACGAACGCCATGCAGGTCTACAAAGCAATTCATTATCCGATGTCTTTCGGCGTCCTGCGGAGCGGACTGCCATGCCATGCCGGGCCCATAATATTTAATATTTTATAATATAATAATGTAATTTTTTCCTTTTTATGTTTCCATATTTTTCCTCGGTTTCCTTTCCCTAACTTTGACACTAGAAAATTGTTAAAATGCATAAAAGAATCTATCAAGAAGAAACGTACTGCTGGTTTTTTGGCGTTCATCTTGAGACATCTGGTTATCTGTTTTGAATTATCTTTTGAATAATCTGTTTCTTCGAGCGTTAATGTGTAATAATGGTGGATTATTAACCATTAAGTGTTCGTGAACGTGCGTGAGTGTGGGCAAACAATTCAAAAGAAGAGAACCTGTGTTTCCATTTTCCCTCCAAAACTCCATAGGAAGTTTCAGTAAGGAATTTACTGGAATAATTTTTAACTTGACTGAGACTTGACCTGACTGTTTAGTGTGAGGAATGAATGACTCGTGAATACTCGTGATGCACAATGTTATTAACTTGATGCAAAAATATTTACTTTGACACTGGCAAATTGTTATAATGCCATATAAAACAAAAAGAAAGACAAAAACGTACCGCTGCGCTGCATCAATGTATAGAATGTAGATAAATGTATGTATTTTAGATACCACAAGAGCGGTGGAGGTTTTACTGAAGCAATAATCCGTGGAGCTGGTCATATGGCACCATTAGACTCACCAGGTGCAACACAATCACTGGTCACAAATTGGACACATAACATCCCATTGTACACGGATCCTATGTTGCAAATATTGCTTAGATATTATTTAAAAGGCAGTTCTACGATTTACCTTTAAGATTGTTGTAATTCTAGCTTTATTTTAGTATTTATTTTATTTTTTTATAATGCAGAGTAATTTAGAGTGTCCGATGAGCGGACGCGCGCCGGTACCAATGTAACTTTTTTATAATGTACTCGTTTAGTGTAATTATAAGTGTACTAACTCAATTATAATTATTAATTATTTTTTAACTAATTTTGAAGTTTAATTATTGTAAAAAATACATAAGTTTACTTAGTCTCCAAAAAGAACATGATTTTTTTATTTATTTTTTTATTTACACAATTATTTTCTAAATACATACAATAAGATACTAATGAATTATGAAATCCGAGATATAGGTATATACTGTTTGTTGACTAGATATTTTGCATAATGTCGCGTAAAACATTTGTTGCTGTTGTTTTTCGCGCCTTTTTTTCATAAAATGGGATAAGCAGTATTTTTAGAAAATACTTATATCGTGGGAATTTTGTTTTTAACACAAAAATAGTTATGTAAATAAAGCTTGTTAAGGCGTTCTTACTAAAGTGCTAAAAATGTTGTTTATGCAAACAGTTGTGCGGTGTGGCGTCTCTGTGGGACGTTAACGGTCAAACTCAGATACGCTCACTTTCACTAGGAACATCTTTTAGTAACAACATTCTGTCAGGATTCATATAAGAATTTAAATAATCATCTGTGTTTACGGTACGCGCGGCCTTGAAGTAGTCTCTTCAACAAACAACAAACTAAATGCAACATAAACAAAGAAAGCTAAGCATATGGTAAAATGCTACAAATATAAATAGTTTTATTATTCCATGTAGTTCCAACATCCGCGAGTGACACTTGAAATGAACCGTATTATAATAATATTTAGAACGAGTGGCGCGCTCGACCGGTCGAGCGTCTAGGTCGTGCGAATAAAATTAATATAAGGTTTATAGTTATTATTTTGAAATAAATATATTAAAGATGTACTTTTTAGTGATTGTTTTACTTATGACGAGGTGAGTACTAGTGAATATTAATTATTTGAGTGTATTTTTAAGGTTATGTAGTTTAAAACAGCTTTTTTATACCTTTATCAGTTGTAAAGATTTTAATTGTTCATTGACGGTCTTCCATGTATTCGCTTCTCAATAAGTTATACTAAAGAAGCAATGTAACAATTTGCTGTTATTTTTGTTGTAGGACATTGTTGGTGTGTGCGTTTCGAAAGTTTAGAAGTCGATTGGTTCCATTCGATTTTACATAATTATTATATTAAAGAATCTGTGCATAATAACATTTACATATGATTTGCTATTTCATATAATAATTATATGTAGTTCAAAATGGACTCTTATTGCAAACGAAATAGGGAATCTGTGTTAATCTTATCTAAGAGGAAAAAATTCGTTGATTCTCGGAAAGCTTGTAGTTATGAGTCATATTTATTAAATGATGAGCTTATTTTATATGGATATTATGATTTTAACTAGATTTTTTGATATTAACTACCTACTGCCTATTCAATAAAGAAATGAGGCGTAATGGTGTAAAAATAGCATGTAAAGGGTCGTTTGCACCAGAAGTCCGGTTTAGATAACTTTAACTATTACTTTTACGTTTACTTTATGGTGCATATTTACTCCACACGAGTTGCACCATCGCGATCGTCGCGCCTGTCATTTTTGACGGTTAACTTTAACCTTAACCGTAACCAGCGAATCTTGGTTTGGTTAAAGTAAAAATAATCGTCAAACTAATGTTGCTGGCGTCAAATGTATGAAAAGAAGCCAAATAAAATTTTTTCGAGATCAGCCACCCTTTTAACGATAACAATATGAATTTACACGATATTGCAACGCGTGTGGAGTAAATGTAAATATTTAACGGTCGTCGTCGCCGTAATAATAATAGTTAAAGTTGCTTTAACCGGCCTTTGGTGCAAACCACCCTTATAAGTACAGTAAGAACTAATTTTATTTAATAGTAACTTTATTTATTGCAGCTCAAAATTAGTTGCAACAAATGAATTAATTTTGACGCCATACATTAAACAAAGTCGCATCGACGAGGCAAGAAATGCGTCTAAAGTCGATCCCAGTCTCTTTCTAGGAATTAAAAGTCATTCAGGATTCTTCACAGTAGACGAAAAATATAATTCGAACTTGTTCTTCTGGTATTTTCCTGTTGAGGAAAAAGTGGATGAGACTCCATGGATTATCTGGCTTCAAGGAGGACCTGGAGCATCATCTATATTAGGGTTATTCAATGAAATTGGCCCTTTTGAATATACTGATACTTTGAAATGTAAGATTGTATTTAATTAAAAAAGCACACCAATTTAGTAGGTATCTACCCGGGTTCGATTCTCGGTTGCAACAAATATTTAACTATCTAATACTGTTTATTAGAACTAATAAATATTTGTAACGTGCAGCAGACTCTGCCGTGATATGCTAATGGCACAATCGTTTAATAAAGCCAGCATAGCGGAGGCGACTGCTGTCTGCAAAAATTTGTTTGTGATACCTACTTCGTTAGTCCAGAATATGGAATTCAAGTTTTATTAAGCTATTTACGACTTAAACAAGAACAGATATTTGTTGCGATAACTGGTTTTTTTTAATAGCTTATGCCTCTTTTTAATTATTATAAAAATGGCAAGATTTACGGCAAACTTGAGCTAAAACTATTTGTTTCCCAAAAATATGCCGAAACGTCACGATTACTATATTACAATCGCAATTTTTTAAAATTAATAAAAAAAGAACAAAGCACTTACGAGTATAAAAGTTTTCCAGAAACACGTGTCTACTAAATTAATCTATATTATCTAAAAAATATGTAAAAAATATAGCTGTCACCAGATGCACCTCCCAAGTAATTACCGAGTAAAGACCTATTTTAATTATTTTTAGTACGAAAATGGTCATGGGGTAAAAACTACTCATTGTTGTTCATTGATAATCCTGTGGGAGCTGGATTTAGTTTTACAGACGATGATGAAGGGTATGCTACTAATATGGAAACTGTAAGTACAAATTCTAGTAACTGGAATTCTCGAGTTCTATACTTTTTTTGTTCCTTGGTCAATGCAAAAAGTATGAACATAAGTGTTATATTTATATGATGATCTCTACATACAAACTTTCATATTCTATTTAATTGCCTAGTTAAAGAATGATTTTGTAAAAATACTAAAACATTTTTTTATTTCCTACCAAAATTTTCATATCCTTAACTTGATGATGGATTCTTCATAAAAACTGTCGGCCCAAATTTCACACCTTTCAGTTTTTTTTTTGAGCCATAAGACGTCCTTCGTTCTTTCTTAGGATGCAATCTCCCTTCTTGCTAAATTTTATCAAAATTTATTCATCTGCTTAGGCGTGAGAAGGTAACAAATATTCGGAACCACTTTTACATTTATATTTTTTTATACAATTTTTATTAACAACACTTCGCCTCCGCTATGCCGGCTCGAGGAGACGAGTATGCACCATCTAGATTGACAGTGCACATTCCTCTTGTTATACCTACTTTCAAACTGTTCCCGAAAGGCGACAAGGTCACTTCACGGGTGTTACATTCGCCCAGGACGGCTGACTGGGCTAACAACCAGCATCAGCCTGCCTACCACTCTTTAATTTGTATAGTATTTAACACCACGTTTTTTTCAGTACGCAACCCACATGTATACAGCCTTAAAACAATTCCTAACAATATTCTCTGAGCTACGTAGCGCTCCATTATATATAGCTGGTGAATCATATGCAGGGCGTTACGTTCCTGCTTTGGCTAGGGAAGTATCTAGGAATAATTCTACATTTAAAATTAATTTAAAAGTAAGTAAGGTTTAACGTGAAAGCCAACATCTGAGCGTCCATACATTTTGTTTTACAACATTGTTTGAAACATAGCAGATTTATGTTGAAATTAAGTAATTTTACAACTTTCTCAGCACTAATTATTATCGCAAATCACTATAATAAACAAATAGCTACGGCACAGAATATATAAAGTGCTTGTTAAATATAACCAATATAAAATGTTTAAAATATTTAAAATGCATTGTATATATGGGGTCTGAAGGCGGCAGCGACCTCTGCTATGCCGGCTAATCCTCCTCTTCCGGCTACTTCCAAGTTTAACCCAAAACGCGACTACTACACGGATTCTTACACTTGAAAGTGGTGGGACTATCCCAGCACGTTAGCTGGGTTAATATCCATTAATTATTCTACCTACCTACATACGAGTATAACAATGTCATCGGAATTTTGCAATATTTGAACTCTGGTCTCTTCGGTCATGAATAAATGAGTGAGTTCTTCAACTGCCGCGGTCCAAAAGAGGACTAATATTGTTTTTTTATTTAAGGGTCTAATGATGGGTAATCCAGTATTAGAAAGAAAGAGTTTAATAGATTTAAGTAGTGCGTATTACAACGTTGGGTTCATAGATGCATTAGAACTTCAAGCTGTCAAGCCGTTGCAGGAAGCTTATCGTGATGCTGTTGAAAAAGATGATTATAAAAGGGCTAGTGATGTAAGTATTAATCGATATTTTTTTATTACTACTTGTAAATAAATAAAATTTCTATATAGAAATTAAATGAACAAAGATGGATAAAGAAATTAAAATTCATATTCTAAGACACTGTAAAGAGAGGAGTGTGCACTATCAATTTGGATAGGCACATTCGTCTCCCAAAGCCGGCATAGTGGAGGCGACTGCTGCCTGTAGAAATTTATCTGTAGTAACAGTTGTTTCCGTTCATGGACCGCACTCTAGCTTCTCATCAGGCGAAGTGTTGTATGCCGAGCTACAAATTAATGACACGTAGATGTATGTAACCTTGGGCGCATGGTACTTGGGGTCCTGAAGTGATTCAGAATCCCCCTCCATCGCCAGATTTGACCCCAATTTATATTATATTATCGTGAAACTTTTATTACCGAATGATAGAAATTACTCAGAAAAAATAGATGTCGACTCGAGTTAAGAGTAGTGCATAGGCAACTCTTGAGAAACTGCTTTTTTGGATTTTTTTTAACATCTCAGGCAATCGCAATTTCTTTCGGTTGGCACGCATTTTTTTTATTTTTTTCTCTCAATTTTTAGGCCAGAGAAGAGTTGTTAAAATATATGGACGACAAAACAATGTTACCACAATCATTTAATTATCTTAAAGATAATATGGATTTCTCGAGTTATTTGACTTATTTAAAACAGAAACATGTGTTAAATGCCATTCATGTTAGTGATGGGAAACATATAAATTCTAAAAAAGATCTCAAAGAACATTTATTACCTGATTTCTTAGCTCATACAACACCTATTATAGAGGAATTGTTAGAAAAATATGATATACTTATTTATTGGTAAGTGTTTTTGTAGATTTAACCCTTAAATGAATATTGTTGCCAATTGTCTACATTCATTTTCACATAAAATTATTCAAAAACCTGAGTGCGATTCCATAGGACTTTCACGTACTGAGTGCAACAAATACAAGGGTGTTGCCAATTGTCTACATGAATTATCGCACAAAATTATTCAAAAACCTGAGTGTCTGAGTTTTTATAGGACTTTCACGTACTGAGTGCATCAAATGCAAGGTTGTTGCCAATTGTCTACATTTATTTTTCTCATCAAATTATTCAAAAACCTGTCTGCGTTTGCACAGGACTTTCACGTATTGAGTGCATCAAATGCTTGCGTCATAACAAAAATCGGAATTGATATATTTTTTTATTATTTACGTAATTTATGACAAATTTCCTATAATATTTTATTAATTCAAAACAAAAATCATGGTTAAAGAATGGTATATAGACTGATTATGGTTATTAGTCCAGTCTGCCGTTCTGGGGTAGTACCACTTTCGAATGTAACACCCGTGAAGTGACCAATATAAGATAAAACAAAGGAGTTCTCAGTTGTTGATCCACTTTTTCTGTTGCAGTGGTCAATTGGATCTGATTGCACCATGTGTACCAAATGCGTTGGCACGAAGGAAGACCTGGTGGTGGTCGCACAAATCCTACTTCATGTCGTCAGCACGTCATGCTTGGTATTATAACAATAGTGTAGCTGGGTAAGTATACATCAATGATTTAGTTAGATATACAGGATGTTAAAAGATAACTTTAACTATTACTTTTACGGCGACGACGACCGTTAAACGTTTACATTTACTCCACACGCGTTGCAATATCATGTAAATTCATATTGTTATCGTTAAAAGGGTGGCTGATCTCGAAAAATAATAGAGAAACATATTTGGCTTCTTTTCATACATTTGACGCTAGCAACATTGGTTTGACGATTACTTTAACTTTAACCAAGCCAAGATTCGCTGGTTACGGTTAAGGTTGAAGTAACCGTCAAAAATGACATGCGCGACGATGCCGATGGTGCAACTCGTGTGGAGTAAATATACACCACAATGTAAACGTAACAGTTAAAGTAATAGTTAAAGTTACTTTAACCGGCCTTCTGGTGCAAACGAACCTTAAATCAGTTATATCTTAGAGCGGACGGCCGTGGTCTAGCAGTAAGACGCTTGAACTCACGATCAATGAGACCAGTGTTCGAACCTCGCTAAATTCTGACCAAGCTCAGTGCTTATAGGCACTATTAAAGAGTGGTAGGCAGACTGATGATGGTTATTAGCCTAGTCTACCGTCCTGGGATAGTACCACCACTGAAGTGACCTTGTCGCGTTTCGGGAGATGTTTGCACTGTTAATCGAGATGGTGCATACTCGTCTTCTCAGGCTGGCATAGCGGAGGCGACTGTCGCCTGTAGAATGTTATCTGTAGTAGCAGTTGTTTCCGTTCGTGGACCGCACTCTAGCGTGTTGTATGCCGAGCTACTATATTTTGTTGTTTTTTTAGCTATGTGAAAAGTGGAGGTGGTCTCACCGAAGTACTGCTTCGTGGTTCAGGTCATTTAGCACCAATTGACAATCCAGGAGCTACCTTCTCTATGATATCAGAATTCATAAGGAATCAATTGCAAAAAACGACGAATTCCGCTGTAATTGAAATTAATTTGCCTTTAGTTGCCAGCTCCGATTTAGATGTTAACTCCGATTTAGATTTGAAATATATAATTATGGTTTTCAGTTTAATTGTTAACGTTATTTTAGTGGCTGCCATTTTGTTTTGGTTTATACGTAGGGTTATTAGGAATAAGGAAAGAAGCGATTCTTGGTTGTATAATGCTGTAGATGAAAGAATTGATAATAATGTTCTAGAGATTGTATAATGATTTTGTTTTATAAAGGAACTGAATGACGGTAACGATCACAATTTTTATTTAAGACAGGTCGTTAGGTAATTTTTATTAATTTATAATCTTTTAAATGTTAAAAGACAGTTTGTTAGCAAAATAATGTTCTAAAATCATTGATATATACAACTAGATGCGCAATAACGCTTCCAATGTGACGCGAGAGAAAAGACGACCACAGTCGCTTTTAGGTTCTCTGTCAGTTAGTATTTGACTTGACGGCAACATTCTCAAATCGTTTGAAGCGACCTCCGCTTCTTTCATTGCTTATTTTTTCAAATTTTTCAATAATATTAACACATCGTTTACCAATCAATAGACAATGTTTAATTACATAACAGATATAATCAATTATTAAAGCATTTAATATAATAATAACCTCAAATATTGCATCAGAAAAAGTGTCAACTCAATAAATAACCTGGGTGTAAAATTAAAACTGATTGGTGTTAAGAAATATAGATTTATTTTTCAACAAAATCATCGTCAAATTCACGAAAAAAAAAATTTGGGCTCATTTCCACCGAAAATTAAAGTTGAATAGAAAAAAATGAGAAAAATAAAAAAGCTTCCGGTAATAGTTGGGAGGGTTGCCGTTGGCAATATTTCAGCAGCAGTAGTTGAGTGGTTAGACATCCGCACGTATGATGAAAGGATGTGGGTTCTCACTCTGGACTCTGTACTGTTGTGTGCATGTTGATTTTTTCTGTCCAATGTTCATCATAATTTAATAATAATATTTTCTTATTAATTAATTTAGGTTATAATAATAAATAAAGTTAAAAATATGCATTAAATGTATAAGGTGCTGTTAGTCAAGTTACACTGATGAAATGCCATTGGTGTTACCCCAGTCTGCCATCCTGGGGTAATACCACCACCATCTAGTGTAACACCTGTGAAGCGACCTAGTCGCCTTTCGGGATCTACTTGGAAGCCGGTTATGATGATAAGAGTGTGTCCGTTCGCCTGCTTGAGCCGGCATAGTGGAGGTGATTTTCTGTGGTAGCAGTTGTTTCCTTTCGTTGACTCCACTTTTCAACTTCAGGCAGTGTGATCACTCACATTACTTGTGTTTTTTTTTAAATAATGCGTTGTGGTTTGAGTTCTCTTGAGCCAAATAATTACTCTAAAACAAAGATAATGTAATTGTAATGTTACCAATTTAAAAAATATTTTAATTATAATTTAGTTTCTATCGTAGCACTCGCAACGAACCGCTGTCTATCCCTAATAAATAGATAGATAGATAATGTTGAAGCATTTATATGTGAAAAATGTATATAAAAAAATAGAATTTAATTACTTATTGTGCCAATAAAATGAATATAATTTAAAAAAAAATTCGATGTTTTATTTTTACAACATACCTAAAGAAAAGTACTTCTCTGCCTATCCTATTATATATTTTAGCGTTTATGCATATTCATCCTTCGAGGTGGTAAAATAAGGGATGAATATTCGTATGGAAGAGCAATTATTTCTTAAGTTAAACACGTAATATGCATACGAAGTTGGGTGTAAGTTATGTAGTTGGTAGTAAGGTGAAGAATAGGACTGTCTGTCCCGCAATTCGCACGTACTTCGTTAGTAATATGTAAGGTGTACAAAAAAAGCAAATAAACATTTTTAATATAGTAAAAACTACTAAAATGTGATTAAGATGAATTGAAAGCGTTAATTACATTTTTATTTGCTAAATGCAAAAAAAGCAATCGGATTTCTTTTTCTTCTTCTTTTGTTAAATAGCCTCAGATGTCATAACAACGACAATTCTGCCAATGTCGAGTAGTAAATTCTTAATGTTTGTGCATCAAATTGCAATGGTGTTATACAATTTGACGCTTTCTTGGAGTATTTGGCGGCAATTCACCCGGTCACGTCACAATATGAGCGTTTTCGCGGCGTGGGGTAACCACAAAAAAACCGCTTCTATTGCCTCATATAGAGTGAATTTTAATGTTTCCACAATTACTCACAAACGCAGCATAAAATTACGCAATATAACACCAATTTTACACAATAATAACCACTATTAATTAAGGAAAGGGATAAAAAACACCTCAACCTTCCCGGGCAAAAGCGCTCCAAACACTCGCAATCGGATTTATTTAAAAAACAATTACCGGTGGTGCTTATTTCAAGTTATTTGAAATCTGTTGAGTGAAGTTAGCTGCCAGTTAGTTGACTCGCATGATATACCAATTCGTAATGTTATTGGCCACACGGACGCAGCTTTATAAAAAATGCATTTTCCCACGTCTTACTATGAAAAACTCATTTCTCATGAAGGACGAATCCCAGCCTTGTGGGAAACCAAATCATTTAAAATTCAAAACACAATCATTATAGTCTATGTAGAACAATACGATTTATTATCACTACTTTCACAATATATTACTTCTTGTTGAGCGGCCGTGGTCTAGCGGTAAGGACACGTGAACTCACAATCGATGAGACCCGTGTTCGAACCTCATGTACTTTGGTCGCTCAGTACCTATAGGCACTATTAAAGAGTGGTAGGCCGACTGATGATGGTTATTAGCCCAGTATGGTACATATTATAACACATTGGTGCCGTTCAGGATTAGCGAGGTTCGAACACGGGTCTCATCAATTGTGAGTTCACTTTTTTTAAATTGTAGCTCGGCATATGACAACACTCCGCCTGATGTAAAGCGAGAGTGCGGTCCATGAACGAAAACAACTGAAACTACAGATAAATTTCTACGGGCAGCATAAACCATCTAGACTGCATAAACTGCATGCACCACTGTAAAAGATTAAGCGGAACTGAACAAGTACAAAAGTGGTCGCAATGAGAAACTTACTTATAGTGAAACTAGAATTAATAAATTATTTTAAAATCTATGTGAACAAACAGGACTTTATTCCAAAAAGAATTACGTATGCAGTACGTACATTGTTTTTACTACGAAATACCTAAATATAGAGCAATAATCAAAGTCGTAAGCTTGTAGGAATCTATCTCGTAAATGAGAAGGGAGCGTGAGAGCCACTTTATGCTAAACAGGTCATTGGTACCTACCTACCTGTCTCACAAATTCGTACAGGACGTTTATCTAAATACGATAAATATAACGAGAGGAGTGTGCACTGTCAATCTAAGAAGGTACATGCTCGTCTCCTCGGCTCGGCATAGTGAAGGCGACTGCTGCCCGCACAGGTTTCTCTGTAATAGCAGTTGTTTCTAGCTTTACATCAGGAGGAGTGTTGTCACATGCCGAGCTACAATTAAAAAAAAACTTTCTTAACAATTCCTAATAAAGAAGTTATAAATCATATTAAAAACTTTGGAAAAAAATAAAAATTGCAAAAAAACATAATAAACAATAAAAATGTCAAATCTTCATGGGTCTCCTCCATGGCGCGCCATTAAATTCAGTTTTCGACTTTTCGCATCCACTGCTTTCCTGCGTCCTGGTTGTCTGCCAACATTTCGCTTTCCGGTCCTGAGTCTCCATTCAAGGTCAAATACCATTAACGGTCAAATACCCGGAAGGAAAAATTTACTTACGTTTTGACAACGAACGAACCCGATGTCCCTATACCGCCTAAGAAAAAATGTTATTATTATATTAAATGCTTTAATAATTGATGATTGGTAAACGATGTTTTGATATAATTGAAATATATTAATGAAAAATTAAGATATTATTTTAGAATATTGTTAACAAACTATTAGATATAAAGTGGACCCGAAAATGTCCTATTATATATTCTATCTACATAAGTATACATAATAATATTTATTTAGGTTATGTAATAATCAATATCAATTTG
The DNA here is from genome assembly GCA_948150575.1 of Tinea pellionella. Lineage (NCBI taxonomy): Eukaryota > Metazoa > Arthropoda > Insecta > Lepidoptera > Tineidae > Tinea > Tinea pellionella. The sequence continues at coordinate 2,259,057 of OX411246.1, forward strand.
AAGTTGAGATATGATTAGATTTATCCAGAAGTACCTAGGTACTTTACAAATGTCAAAGATAAAGTGAGTAGGTATGGTATATGGTATATGGTATATCTTTAGTCTAAATTAATAACGTGTACATTGGTACCTACGTGTAAGTCTGTACGAATAAAATTTGTATTTATTTATATATTAATTTTATTCAAAGTCAAACTTTAAATATAAAAAAAACTTTAGTTAAAAAAATCCAAATCCTAAAACATTTTGTTCTTCACACCTTAATTTCAAATTGGGTTAGGTAGTAAAAATAAAGTCCAATTTAATTTTATAAATAAAAAATCAAAAATATTTTAGAAACACCATTTATATGAGTACAAGATAATAATCCAAGAGGCAGGATTGTTGCAAAGTATTACGTGTTACAATCCTGATTTGATGTCAGTCTATAACTCCCTTCGAACGAGGGAGGACTAAAGGATTACGAAGAACGAAAATTATCATGAAGCTCATCGCGATTATATTTTTATTGTAAGTTTTTTTTTAAATACAATTTAGAATCTTTATTATTGCTTTTTTTCTTATTAAATTATATACGATTTCAAAATAAATAAAGAAATACAATACAAATACAATACATAAATATAAAACAGACTAATGTACTAAAATTATATAGTTAATTCCACGTAATAGTCTATTTTTATTGCAATTTTTCACATATTCAAGTGCCTTAAGTATGTATTTTAAGTAGTCGACAGTCAATACTAAAAAGACATTATTAAAAAATGTATGGCACGTATTAAAAAATATATTTACAATACAATTGTCACGCTTTTTTCCTACAGGGATAGGCAGAGACAACGGAACGCCACTTGCCACGATCCTGACACAACACCCTCGCTTCCCTCACATCCACAATTCTCTTCATGCACGCTCGACGACTATAGTCTAGTGACCCAGCCTATAGCCCAGCTTTCATAAAGATCGGAAAACACCTTTCTTGTTCTGCCTTGTTTAACACATCCATTCGCATCAGATAAATATATATTTATATTTAATATTTTAATTTCTAGCATAACAGCAGCATTAAGCGATGAAATACCATCTCTGCCGAGTCTTAAGGATGGAGAGGCGCCAGAACCGATCCTCAAATTCATGGAATCAACTTACGTCACCAGCAGAGCTAGAAGTGGTTATGATGCCGGTGCACCTTTACTCTTAACCCCATATATTGAGAGTAAGAAGTTTGAGGAGGCCAGGGAAGCTGCCAAAGTTGATTCTGATTATTTACTTCCCGATATGGATAGCTATGCTGGATATTTGACTGTAATTATTTTTTTATAATTATCTGTTAAAGTTAGTTAAAAAATTATTGTCTTCTTTCTTTGTCTAAGTGAAAATAATTATTATTAATTAATAAAATAATTATTAATTGTTTTTGGAATAAAAATAATTAAACGAAGTCCGGATCTGGACTGCTGAACCTGAATAAGCTGAACCGCCAAAATAAGCATAACTTAAATTTAAATTGCAATTTTTTTAAAGCATTCGGCATATGACGAAACTCGGCCTGATGTTAAACTAGAGCGCAAAAGTAGTCGTCCCCGCTATGCCGACTTGAGGAGACATAGTGACGACTAAGTGTACCTGGCTACGTCCAACGAAATATAATTGATGACAGATTGGGCTAATAACCATCATCAGTGTGCCTAGAATTCTTGAATTTTATTTATTATAATAATTTTGCAGGTAAACAAGGAATACAATGCAAATTTATGGTTTTGGTATTTTCCTGTTTCTGATCGTCCTCTCGACACAACCCCTTTGATTATTTGGTTGCAAGGAGGACCCGGGGCTTCATCATTGTATGGATTATTTACTGAAATCGGACCTTTCTTTGTGACTGATGATAATCAACTTGAAGGTAAGGAATTCCTCTAAATTTTTTTATTGTATCTCGGTCTGATCGCTATATAATTTTCTATAGGCAACAATCACCTCCACTATGCCGGCTTGAGGAGACGAATGTGCACTATCTAGATTAACAGTGCACACTCTTCTCGTTATATCCGATCCTGAAACGCGACAAGGTCACTTCACGGGTGTTACATTCGAAAGTGGTGGTACTACCTCAGGACGCGGACTGGGCTAATAACCATCATCAGTCTAACTGTCCTAAACCCATAAAAAAAAGCTGCGCGAACTGTGACGTCACACCGCACGTTTATTTCAAAAAAATGTACCTATTTTTTTAATTTTTACAGAAATCAAATATTCATGGGGAAAAAATCACTCTTTGTTATTTATTGATAATCCAGTTGGAACAGGCTTCAGTTTTACTGATGATGATCGTGGTTATGCTACCAATCAGACTACGGTAAGAATATATCTTTAAGCCCACTTCACACGGAGACAAGTCTTCATTCGTTCAGAAGTTCTTCTTAATTTTTTGCATACGCTCTGGTGACGAAGTGGTTAAAATATATTTATTAAGAGCGGCCGTGGTTTAGCAATAGAGAACGGACCTCATGATGGATGAGATCCGTGTTCAAACCTCGCTAAATTCTGACCGGTACCAATGTACTTTGGTCGCTCAGCAAATATAGGCATAAAAAATCTGCCTACCTCGTCGAAACCCCGTGAAGTGACCTATTCGTGTTTTGGGCTCAACTTGGAGGTTGCCGGGTACACATTCCTCTCCTCAAGCCGGCATAGCGGAGGCGATTGTATTATATCTACTAAAGTTAACCAATATCTTTATTGTTAGATTGGAGAAAACCTTTACGACGCCCTGCAGCAGTTCCTTACATTATTCCCCGAATTAAGAAAAGCACCTCTCACTATTGCTGGAGAATCATACGCCGGTAAACATATCCCATCGTTGGCCATTCAAATCCTTTGGCATAGGAACGAAGATGAACCAATAAATTTACAGGTAATTTGTTTTCTTTTACTACCCGTGACCTCGTCGCGTTTCGGGAGGAGCTTGAAAGTAGCCAGGTATAGCAAGAGGAGTGTGCACTGTCAATCTAGATGGTACATACTCGTCTCCTCAGGCCGGCATAGCAAAAGCGACTACAATCTGTAGAGATTTCTCTGTAGTAGCGGTTGTTTCCTATCTTTGGTGTTGTCCAAGTTTTGATACCTATATTCAGGGTATCTTAGTTTGGGGTCAGGCCGATGTATGTTTAAGTATATATGGATTTAATTTAGTTTTTTTAATGATGAAAATGGAATAGAAAAAAGGGGAGAACGTGCGTTTTAATATACTTTTTTTTAATTTGGATTTTAGGTCATAGAATCTAAACCTAATATGTTTCATTCTCTGTTTATCCAGGGTTTAGCAATAGGGAATGGCTTCATGGATCCTCTTACACTGCAAAAGTACAGTCACTTTGTAAGGGAAGTTGGATTAGCAGATGATAATGTCGCTGACGTCATGGCTCATCTCGAGAGTGCTGTGGTCGAGTTTGTTAACAACGGAGATATGCTCAAGGCTTATGCTGTAAGATATACTTTAAATTTATGTTTGTACTGTTAAGCTAGACCGCGGTCCATGAGCGGAAATTATTGCTACTACAGGCATCAGCCCCCTCCGCTATGCCGGCTTAAGGAGCCGAATGTGTACCAATGTGTAACAGTGCTCACTCCTCTTATTATACGGAACTCCACGGGTGTTACATTTGAAAGTGGTGGTCATGGGGGGACTAAGGCCTAGGTAACCTAGGCACATGCCTAGGGCCCGTAATTTTAAATAACTGAACCAATCATTACTCATTAATTCAATATAATTAATAATAATGTTTTAAAGAGACACGTTTACTTGTTTTTTTGTAATAACTTTTATATTTTCTCCCTTCCCCATTAAATTCCGTATTTACACTAACCATACTCCCGAGTTCACGAGTTTCCTTAACAAATCTTAATAAGTACTAATTATATTTCCAGTACTTCAACTATCTTTTAGACGTGTTCTTAAACGAGTCTAAGTTAGGTAATCTATACAATTACCTAATTGATGATATTTCACTGGATGGGGCGTATACTGATTTCATTCAACGCGACGAAGTGCGTCGGGCATTGCACGTTGGGTCCACGAACTTCACCTCAATCGGAGTGGTGTACAGAAAACTAGTACCAGACTTCATGAATAGTGCTAAGATCTGGATTGAAGAACTGATCGAGAATTATAGGGTCATGTGTTATAAGTAAGTTTTTTTTAAAGGTAGGCAGTATAGGTCTAAAAAAATCATTAATGATTGCACAAATTCTTGCTACTATTTTAACTGAAAAATAAAAAACTGTATTCACCAATTTAAAAAATATATACAGGGTGTATCAGGCAACGTGTAAAAAAATTAAGGTAAATATTAAGTGAGGGATGAACACCCCTCAAAAAATAAATTTACTAAATAAAAGTTCTCGGGTATGGTATTATCACAAAAACAAAAGGTCTATAAATGGACCGGCCGACGTGGACCGCCGTTGCAGGTGGGCCAGCACACGGCTTGTCGGCGCGAGATCAAAGACGAGGCGACAAAGGTTGTCGGCGTTGATCAAAGGCAAGGTCATTTGTTTGATGCACCGCCCCACGACAGCGTTTACGCGATCGTGTAGTAAATTATGTATGTTTCTACAAGGAAAAGGTGGACATGTGGATAAAAAAAAGTATTTATTTTTTAAATTAATTTCTGCTCAGAATCACTTACTGAGTCGTCTCTTGAAATTTTTTACACGTTGCCCGATACACCCTGTATATTCGGTCGTTACACGTGACATAGCTTTATTAAATTGTAACTCGGCATGTGATAACTTTCCGCCTGATGTAAAGCTAGAGTGCGGTCCATGAACGGAAACAACTGCTACTACAGAGAAATTTCTAACCTACAATAAGATTTTATAAGACAACATATAAACAATGGGCTATTAGAAATTCAAACCACACCTTGATCTCGCGAAATCACTCAATGACCCGTAACTTAAATACTGCTCTTATTAAATAGGTTTATTACTTAGAGATTTCCTTTCATAAATGAAACTTTACTGACTAAAATACATTATTAAAATATATAAATAAATATTTAAGTAAGTTATTTAATTATAATGAAAACTGAACAGAGAAAAATGTTGTTGGACTGGAGTGTGGGACAAAATGGAGTGTTGTCACATGCCGAGCTACAATAAAAAAAAGAAAATTAAAAAAAATGCAGTTTGCTTAGATGGGAACCGAACCCACGTCCTCCGCTTTACGCACGGATTCTCTAACCACTGAGCTACGTAGCCACTGGTGCTTCACGTGACCGCGTTGAAATTTCTCTATCTACCTTTCTACCGGCCGGTTTTACTGGATAAATGAACAAAAGACATGTATTGCGATTCGTGTATAATTTATGACTTTGTCATAAATCATCATGTTTCATGCTTTTCCTTTTCATTGCAGTGGCCACTTGGATATTATTGTAGCATACCATCCATCTGTAAATTCATATAAATCGTTTTCACATTCCGCGTCTCTGGAATTCGAGAAATCAACTAGGAAGCCATGGTATCATAATGGAGAACTTGCTGGGTAATAAATATCAAACTAAACTCATTATTAAATCCGTCTGAGTCATATTTACAAAATTTGTCATTTTATCTACAGCTACTACAAAACAGCGGGTAATTTCTCTGACGTCATGATACGTGGAGCGGGTCACATGGTACCCACTGATCGTCCATCCGCAGCCCTTGGTCTCATCTCGGCATTTGCTCGTGGACTGCCCCTCGACGCAGATACGGGATATCTTGTAAAGGAACACGAAGAAAAAGTGTCGCGTAAACAGTTGCCTTCTATAAAGAAATCATTAAATTAATTTAAAAATGTATATTGCCTTTTTTTATTGTGTTACTTTTCATTTTCCTTCCAAAACTGTTATTAAAGATAAATAATAAAAATAAACGAAAATGAAAATAAAGAAAGCCTGGGCTGCATAGGCAATGATCCCATTGCATTTGATGAAATATTAACAAAGAGTTTTGATGATTTTCTATAAAGGTAGATGTCGGTATATTCAAAACTCTACATTTTCTGTTTTACTTGTGCTCGTTCGTGTTGGTTTTCTACTACATTATTACAGAAACGTGCGCAGAATGAGCAATAGTTCAAATTATTTTTGTATTATCTTGTTCAAAATAGTGTTTGTAAAACCACAACTTTTTTTTAGTCTGGCAACATTATTGTGGTGACGTTTTGGTTGGTATTCGGTCGTCGGAAACATTCCGCAGGATTTTTATAAAGAAAAAAGGCGAGGAAAAGATTTTCTATAGTTGTTTTTTAGAGTAAAACAACGATTATGTAGTCTTTATTATTTTCTGTGACATTGGTGTACTCGTGAGATCTAGATATATTGTATTTGTGTTTTAAAAATGAACTTCATAATGTCGTTTCTACCATACGTGGTATGCCTATTTTTCGTGTTATTGCCTATCAATGCGTTTTATTTACCCGGTTTAGCGCCGGTTAATTATTGTAAAGTAGGCGATGAAGCCGGTAAATCTTGCAAGGTAAGCAAAATAATATAACATTTATATTACTATACGAACTTAGAATTGAAATTCTAATTTGTAATAAATTGAAACGTTTTATCGTATGATAAGAATCCAATTATAGATAACTATAATTGTAACTGTTAGTTTAAATTTTATCAAATTATTCGCCTATTAGTTGATCATATTATCATGTCTAAATATAAGTACTAATTATAAATTGTGGTGTAAAACCCAGTAATGCGTAATGACGACCCAACATTTCAAAGAGCTGCCAATGGAAATATAAAATAGAGTAACATATAACATAGTGGTCAAAGGACGTGAGTTCGATTCCCACCTCAGTTCACTCTTGTGTGTGACAAGTTTTTCTATTAAATTTTCATCATAGTTTAGTATAAAAGCTTAATATTGAATCATCTACATAACAAAATGTCCATATAATATAAAATGACTGTAAAGATGACCAAATCGTAAAGTTCCCAATTAACACATAGGACATAAAGCGACACGGCTAAATGGCAGCATGTCAAAATATTAAAATGTATAATAAAAAAGAACAGTATTTAACATTTTTCTACATTGTTGACTCAGTACTAAGGCAGTAAAAACGTTAGCATATGAATATGCCATAAGATTGTAATATAAAAAAATATATAATAGAAAATATTTACAAATTACAGACAGAAGTCCCCCTCTATGTAAACCGGCTAAACACTGAGGAATCAGTGATACCGTTTGAATACCACCACTTTGATTTCTGCACAACTGACGAGAGACAGTCACCAGTAGAGAATCTCGGACAAGTGGTGTTCGGTGAGAGAATCAGACCGAGTCTATATAAAATAAATTTTCTACAAAACATGCAGTGTGCTACCGTTTGTACTAAAACTTACAAATCTGGAGATGCTGAATCTGAAAAGAAGTTGAATCTCCTCAAAATGGGTATGGCCCTGTTCTATCAGCACCATTGGATCATAGACAATATGCCCGTGACGTGGTGTTATACCGTTGAGGGTAAATACACATGCAGTACTGGTTTTCCTATGGGTTGTCAGAATAGGAAAGATTTGGTAAGTGATTTTTATTACTATGGAACCATTCATTGCTTATTATAATGAGATATATGTCAAAGATTATTATTGTATTAGAAAATTATAGGCTGTATGCTTAGTCTTATAGATAGACTAGATTAAGTATAAATTGTAGTTTACTTCCATCAATACTAATGTTACTTTCTTGGATCAATGCATTAATTTGCAAATAAGGTCCAAATTCATGTATTTTATTAGTGTTTTGTAAGGTGTACAAAAAAAAAACAAACGTTAACTTTTTAATTACAAAAAAGAATCATCAAAATCAGTCCACAAACGGCGGAGATATGAGGGAACATCGTCATAAAAAAAATACACGACTAATTAATAACCATGTATTCATAATATATGTATTCCAAATTTTTTGCTGGTGGTATTTATTTGACATCTGTGAAGTGAAGTTAGTTGGAAGTCCAGTCCTATTCTTCTTGCATCTCACATTGTATATATATTTAGTCAGACTATGGCATACCAAAATAATTGCTACATTAATTAGTTTATTTAGAATTGATGTGACAATTGATGATGATTAATAGAGAGAGAGTTAAGAAGAAATTCTATAATATAAGAATCTAAGAATGTATTTTTGTAATAGAACACCTGCCATCCTCTTATTGATATACCGGCGACACAATTTGGAGCGTACTACTTGTTGAATCATGTGGACTTGGAGATAACTTACCACAGTGGAGAGGAAGAAGAATGGGGTGTTAGTTTTGGAGATAAAGGCGGGAGAATTATTTCTGTCAAGGTATGTGGAAAGTTTATGAAGTACAAGGCACATTAAAAATGTATTTTCAAAGACATACTTTAAATGGAGATTGTTTCCAATTTATTTTACTAAACTTTAAATTCTAAATCAGTTCTTAACCTTGTCTGGACCACCAACCGCCCTATGAGGAAAAATAAAATTGTCATCAGTTCTGGAGATAAATATTTAGTGTTGAATTTATTTCCTTCTTTAATTTGTCAGTGTGTTAAATGTGTTGTAATGGTTATTATCAACTAAGTTCTCTATCTATTAACTTGAAAGTGCATGATTCAAATTGTAAATACACATATTTTTATTATCCCACCAAAACTATAAGTTTGGTAAAGATTGCTTACGATTTTTATCCTAAAAAAAAAACTCAATTTCTAATAATTCGAATTATTTTTTCACAGGCAACTCCAGCTAGTATCAATCATCGAAATCCTGATGCACCTGATTGTTCAAACCGTGTTCCGCTCGAAATACCATACAAGCCTCTACCACGTGGAGAAACGCTACAAATCACTTACACATACAGTGTCACTTTTATAAAAAATAATACAATTAAGTGGTCGTCACGTTGGGATTATATTTTAGAGTCGATGCCTCATGAGGATATTCAGTGGTTCTCAATCTTAAACTCGCTGGTTATTGTTCTGTTTCTTAGTGGTATGGTCGCAATGATCTTGTTGAGGACTCTACATAAAGATATTGCGAGATACAATCAGATGGATAGTGGGGAAGATGCTCAGGTTTGTGTTAATAATTGGTTAGATTTCTCCAATTAGATTTCAAAATACGTTATGTGTGATCTCTATTTAGTTGGGAACTGTGAAAATTTTCATTATTTTTGATTTTATATGTTTTGTTAGTTATTGTAATTTAAAAAAAAAAGTATTTTATTCAAATTACTTCAAGATAAATTCAAGTTTTTAGTTCTATAATTAAAATTATAAAATATTTTTTTAGAACTTTGGGTGCCATTGATCCATTGCCTTGTTTGATTGAGTTTTACTATTGTACTGTTTTTGCAGGAGGAATTTGGTTGGAAATTAGTACATGGAGATGTATTTAGACCACCTCGTCGTGGAATGTTGCTTGCTGTATTTCTTGGATCAGGATCTCAAGTAAGAAATTTTTGTATTATAAAATATTCCATAAAATACATGGCTGTAGGTTGTTTGTGAGGTTTTTTTATCTGCATTCGAGCAGCCATGCCTGTTTTTTTGTACATGAGCTCCTTGAAGCTCCTTGCCTATAAAATATGTGATATTTATTGTCATTTCAGGTGTTTGGCATGTCCCTAGTTACCCTAGCATTTGCGTGTCTGGGCTTCTTATCTCCGGCCAATCGTGGTGCGTTAATGACGTGTGCGTTAGTGGTGTGGGTGTTATTAGGAGCGGCTGCGGGTTATGTCAGCGCAAGGATATATAAGAGCTTTGGTGGACGACGGTGGAAGAGTAATATTTTGTTAACCTCTATGGTCTGCCCTGGGTAAGTTGTACATGGCGGGAAATCTTCTGTAAGTTTTGTTCAAATTTCTCTGTTAAATAATAATGTGAAAATTGAATTGAAATTAAACTATAAATGTCTCACATTTTAGAAGAAATACATTTAAAACCTGGAGGTCTACTCATAAGTTGACATGAATCAAGTTTCAGTAAATTTCTAGGGCGTTTTTCCTGTGAAGAATTGATTCACAAATCTAATTGTATAAAAAACGTAGTTCGTGAATTTTAGAGTAGGCCTCCTGATTTAAAATTATTATATTGTATTTCAGTGTGGTATTCTCTCTATTCTTCATAATGAATCTGATATTGTGGGGAAAGGAATCCTCGGCTGCTGTACCATTCTCAACATTAGTGGCGTTACTTGCACTCTGGTTCGGTGTCTCCGTACCACTTACTTTCATCGGAGCCTACTTTGGTTTTAGGAAACGGGTAAGTTTAATTTTGTTATTTAAATTAATATTGAATACATCGGATACTGGTCTGATTATACAAATTCAGTGGGAAATATTTTTAGTAGCGAGATAGCTTGAGTTTCACTTCTCTATGCATCTCTTTTCATTTGTTTCTGTCTTTGAATAATAAAATTATTATTAAAAGCAAGTGTACACTCATCAAGCCAGCATAGTGTAGGCGACTGCCATCTGTAGACATTTTCCTTTCAAGAGCAGTCTCTGGTCTTAGTTTCAGGTTATTTACCAGTTTAAAATTATGCTTAGGCGTTTTAGTATGTTTTGGGAGTAAGCACATTTATTTAAATGTATATTTTTGTTACTTTGGCAGTGTTTGGAGCATCCTGTGCGTACAAATCAGATACCCCGTCAAATACCTGAGCAATCTCTCTACACACAACCCGTTCCTGGCATTATAATGGGTGGGGTGTTGCCTTTTGGATGTATATTCATACAGCTGTTCTTCATATTGAACTCTTTGTGGTCTAGTCAGGTAATAATTTTTTTTAAATTTCATAGACAAACAAGTGTAAATAAGTTATTGTATAGATAGTTTTTTTAATTGTGAATGTGTACTAAGAGCGACCAAAGTACATATAACATAGTTACATTAGCATTGGCCAGAATTAATTTGATTATAATAGTCTCAGATATTAAACAGATTTTTAATGAAATTAAAAGACTTGTACGTCTTACTATCTAGTGAGAAATAAACGTGATAATAATAAATCTTAATAGTTTATCTTTAAAAAATTAATAATTTTCAGATGTACTACATGTTCGGCTTTCTCTTCCTTGTGTTCATGATCCTCGTGATCACATGCTCGGAGACAACGATTCTTCTCTGCTACTTCCATCTCTGCGCAGAAGACTACCATTGGTGGTGGAGAGCGTTCCTTAGTTCAGGTTCGACGGCCGGGTACCTCTTCGTTTATTGCTGTCATTATTTCATGACAAAATTAAATATTGAAGATGCAGCGTCCACTTTCTTATACTTTGGTTATACTATTATTATGGTGTTTTTATTCTTTCTTCTAACTGGTACGATAGGTTTCATCGCTTGCTTCTGGTTCGTTAGGAAGATTTACAGTGTGGTTAAAGTTGATTAAGCAATTTTCAATTTTAATTCGACGTGATAAAGATCGTTTTAAATTACCAAATTAATAATTAAGTTTGAGCTAAGTTGTGTCTATGTATTCAGTTTTGTTTGTGAGGTTTATAATACTATCTGTTGCTCCCAAGTTTGTATGCGTAGAATTAATATTATGACTAAAAATAAGAGAGACTTGTATCATGCTTCTGGGAGCTCGAGTCGATCTAATGTGCTGCAGTTAGGGTTGTCAGATATGCAGTTTTTGACTGGACAGTCCACTTTTCAAAATAAAGCGGGCAATAGTATCTTTTACTAATTTTTGAGGTTACTTTGTCCAATTTTGTCTCTCAGTGCAAGTGGCAACCCTACCTGCAGCATTTTGCTGATAGTAACCTGCTTCCTATGCAATTAAACTGTGAATTTATAGCGTAAGTGAAATGAAGAAAAACTTAGCTTAAATTTAATTACAATAACATTAGATCTCTGTTGCTGTAACTTTTTTGTAGAGAACTCGAGTCATCTGGCGATATTGGGTAAATGCCTAGGAGCAATTTTTTAATTTAAAAAAAATTTAAAGCCTTACATTTTTATAGTATAGCACCCAAAAAAATAATTGCCGATTTTTCCCTCGCAGTTTTTTTTTAATTTACAGTATTTTGCAAATAAATTACATCAGATGGCTGCCAGAGGTCAGCTACCCATTCTGACAATAGGAGTTTTTTTTTTACCAAGTAATTTTATTGGCTATTAATTTTTTTCCATATATTTTGTCACATAGACTGGAAGGCTGAATTTTAGGACGTTTTGAACGCTATTTTGTGCCGTTATTCCAAGTTTTCAAGACACGCTGAAGTGAAATATTGGAATAAACGGCTTTGTGATAAAATTTTGGAAAGAAAATTTGTGTGACGTCTTTGTATGGAAATCCTATTGATTATTATTATTTTTTTAAATTTCATTTGTTTAAATTTTTCTAATCTTATCTTTTAGGTTATTATTTCATTTAATTTTAGAATAATTATAGTTTATTTAAGTTTTGTTTTTAATTAAATAAAAAATAGTTTAGGACAGTTTTTGTCGAAGAATCATCGATTACTAACGCAGTTTAGCTTCTTGTTAGTTTTAGAATTGTTTAAGTATTTCTTTTAATTTGCTTTGTGTTTAAATTATTGTACTTATTTTATAAACTCTTCCTTTTCAATTTCAAGGCTGCTTGTTCACAATCGTGTAATGGGGAATGTCCAAAATAATTAACCTATGACGCATTGAAAACCGTTTAAGGCGTTGCCATTGCGTTTTAATGTCGTTGATATTAGTTTTTTTTTATTAACTGCAATGGCGATAACAACTTTTCTGTGATTTCTCCTTTTTTCTCTCATAGTCGTATAGTTTATGTATTTACTACATTTTTTGAAAGATATGTCAACTAATATGAATAAATACTGCATTATTTTGTAAAAAAAAGATGACTATAAACAATTATTATTTAATAGTTGTTTGGTTTGATTATTTTTTTATTTTTGAAGTAAATATAATTATATAAAAAACATAGCTGTCATTATTTGTGCATTCCCCATTCTTTAGTCGTAATTATTAGATTAGATAAATGGTCATATTTATAAACGTTTAGTGTTAAGTGTAAATTACGTATTAGAATTCACTTCTTTTAGGGTAGGTAGACTAACTTTTCATCAACACCTTATTTTGGTTATAATATGAAACTAGATGTCCGCCTCTTTGTAAAGTGACCTTGTCGCGTTTCGGGAGCAGTTTGAAAGTAACCAGGTATAGCGAGAGGAGTGTGCACTAGATGGTGCATACTCGTCTGCTCAGCCCGGAATAGCGGAGGCGACTGCTGCCCGTAGAGATTTTTCTATAGTAGCAGTTATCGAAGTCACGTCGAGTCGTTGGTCGAAATAATATTGTCTAATTGGTGGTGAATTCTCGTCTTGCGCGGTGACAGCGTTATTGTGAACTCATACTTGCCTCTCAGTTTAATGTCATTGTTTTGAGCAGTGATTCGAGTTGATAGATCTCTTCAAATTGGACTCTGGACAAATAACGAAATATTAATTTTATAAATGATTACAATAAAAGTTTGTTATTTCATAAACAAAATATACTTAGCATTGTATTCGCGATCGATGAGAGATCAACGAATGATGATTGATGGTTATTTGTCCAGTCTGCCGTCCTGGGTCCGTACCACCACATTCGAATGTAACACCCGTGAAGTGACCTTGTCGCGTTTCGGGAACAGTTTGAAAGTAGCCAGGTATAGCGAGAGGAGTATGCACTGTCAATCTAGATGGATATACCATCTCCTTAAGCAGGTATAGTGGAGGCGACTACTGACCATAGAGATTTCTCTGTAGTGGCAGTTGTTTCCATTCATCGACCGCACTCTAGCTTTACATCGAGCATGCCGAGCTACAATAAAAAGAGCCACCAATGAGACGATGTTATTATGACCGCCGCATTTAAATGAAGCAATCCTATTGGTGGAGAGTCCTCGCGTTACGCTTTCACGGCGTAAATGCAACCTCTTATTCGCCCTCTGTTACTAGATACTATAAAGTTTTCCGAATGGCGTCTTTGGTGAGATTTTAGCGAATATAATCGGGCATTATTATTGTTTTATTTTCGTATTTATTTAGAGGCACTCCCGTCCAGCGCTGTGCAAGTTAATTTGACCATATTTAATATTAAAAATATTGTTGCACAACTTAATATTAATTCATTATTTTCGTTACTTATTTCCTTCGTGTGGGTAGAGTACGAGACTCGTGTTGTTTATGTCTGGTTTATCCCCAAACTGGTGGCACCAGGGAGCCCCCTACTCGACGCTAAATATAGTGTATATAGTGGGCCGAGTGTGAATTTTAATTTGCGCACTCACCGCGTATCTACGCCAATCAGACAATGTCACTGACAGTTGAGTTTCAAATATACATTTCACTTTACGCGGTGAATGCGTCGAGCAAAGTTCACACTAAGGGTGCAGGCTCACTTATTGGGCTGGGTTTATTGTCTAGTTTATTTGTGTATATAAAAATTGATGTTTTAAAAGTATTTTTTTTAAAACTGTATATTATTGTCTATCGCTTCACTGTATGTGCACAGAGAATAACATTGTATGTATTTTTTTTTATAAATCATTAGTTTAGATTTAAAATGGGAGTGAATAAAAGCGATTTCTGTATTTAAAATTTGTTTATTTTATTTATAAGTACCTATAATAAATAACTTGATTATAAAAAAATCCCTTTGGGTTTCCAACTATGATTTTTCCCTTACATTAAAAACGAAGAGTTTATACTGAAAGCGGACCACACAGACACACAGTTACACGCACACAGATACAGTACTGATACTTCTGTACAAGGGACAGAGATAGAAGGACGCCGCCGGATTGCAGCGCGAAAGAGACAGGATGCTGTTACTCGTTCCGTACACTTATGTATGTGTGACAAAGTATGTCACTTAGACCTAGTCCGCGGGCTCCACTTTTTAGTCGTGTGTAACGTATCTTCCACTTTTTGTTTTAATGTAAGTTTTTTCCACATGATTTGCCTTTTTTTCCATATTTTTTATTAACAGTCACAGTGACGCTTTTAGTCACTGTCACTTTCAGATAATCCAGCATCATCTTTAGGTAAAATAACCTTTCTCTTAGTTCTAACACGTTTCTTATCAATATTAGTCTTTCTAAATATTTCTATAGCTTTCATTCTATTTTGTAACAAATGCTCTCGTTCCTTTTCTCTTTGCGGTATAATTTCTTGGTAACGATTCAATTTTGGAACTTTGATTTCTATTTTTGAATCTATGATTTCCGGTTGCGTTATTTTTTTAATTATTAGCCTCGGTTCCTTCTCATTTTCTTCCTGCTCAGGATTTATTACTGAAGTTGATTCGTCGACATTTTTCTTGCCTTTTTTATTAGCAATTTTGCGTTTTCTTTTAGGCTTATCTTTACTAATATCTTTATCTTCTATACCACTTTCAGGTCCCAACATCTTGTGTACCGCTGCTTTAACTCTCTTACTCATGTGTTCTTCTAAGCCTAAAGTTTGAGAACCTTTCCTTTTAAAATAATCGTGTAAAGTTGATTGTTTTTTACGTTCAAGCAATCTCTTCATAACTGGTTGAATTATTTCATCCAATTTATTTTGTGACCAACCGAATTTCGCTTTAGTGTAATCTCTTAATACCGTTATGTTTAATTCTCCCCATGTAAAAGTGTCTTTAATTGAGTCTACGTTAGGTTCAAAATATGCCTGTACTACCTAGAAAAAAAAATTATATTAATAGTCAATTATTCCAATCGCAATTTCTTCAGTTGTCCTGCATGTGGCCACACTGTTAAACAAAAATATCTACAGACAGAAGTCGTCTCCACTATGTGCTGGCTTGTTGAGACGAATAACACCTAACTTACACCTGACTGTTCAAACTGATCCCGAAACGCAACCTGAAGGAATTGGTTAATAACCATCATCAGTCTGTTTAGCTCTTCGTTGACAACTGCTATTCCACTCCAAATATTTACTGATACAAAACAAATACACAGTATACTCACTCGAGTGCTAGGAAAATCATCACCAACGCAGATGTTCCTTAGTTTTTTTCTTAAAACAGTATTATCAGTTTTTTTGCCAGCCTTTATCCATTTTTTGAATTCTTGAAGACCCGTAAGTAGTTTTGTATAACGTATTTGTCTCGGTAGGTCTACTGTTAACTCTTTTTTATTGTATGGAAATGATGCGAGGATCTCCATTGCTGTCACCGGTCCCACACCCATCACTCCTGTTGTATAATCACTGCCTACTAGCAAGGCTAGAAGTATTAACTGTTCCCTGCTTAAATCTAGAACAAAATGATAGAAATGTAGTGCAAATGTATGGAAGCTTGGAAGTAACCAGGCATAACAAGAATCTACTGTCAAATTTGTATAGAGGACGTGGTCTAGCGGTAAGACGCGTGAACTCACAATAAATGAGACCCGAATACCCGTGAAGTAACCTTGTCGCGTTTCGGGAACAGTTTAGAAGTAGCCAGTTATAGCGAGAGTGCACTGTCAATCTAGACGGTGCATACTCGTCTCCTCAGGCCATTTGTACCGTTCATGGACTGTACTCTAGCTTTACATCAGGCGGAGTGTTGTCATATGCAGAGCTACAACAAGAGAAATTGAATATAAAAACTTACTATAGGACCTCTCAATAGTATCAGATATAAATTGCAAAACATGCTTCTTTTGATTAAAAAAGTTTTTATAAACAGTCCGACCACCAAATAACCAAATATCACTATCATCAGTTATTGTGCCATCAGTCAATTTTATACTTTCCAAAAATGCACACTGAGCTTCTGCTTCCATTGGTGCAATAACATAAGGTATTCCAAAGATCTGTAACAATTCTTGCACATCCTTTGTCATTTCTTCAGTTATATTTCGACCAATCCTGTCCAAACGACTTTTTTCACGAATCATTTCAGCTTCTTGTTTTTCTATATTATCTACCATTGTATTTAAATCCTCTCTTGACAGTTTAGGCCTTTCAGGTATCTTTTCAATTGCCTTTTCCTTTTCAGGTTCTATATTAATTATAGAATTTTCATTTACATGTTTTTCAATGTTTTTTACAGGAGATTTATCTTTAATATTTTCAATATCTTTATTTTCTTCTTGTAAAAGTTCCACGATTTCTGTTACAACTTTTTTATTAGGCGGGGAATTATTTTTTGCTTCCTCTGCTATAATATCATCAATTTTAGACTCCTTTTCTGCGATGTCTATTACCTTTTGTTCAATTACTTCTATTTCTGAAGTCTTTTCAGATTTTTTTGTAAATATATCAGCGAATATATCATCTTCAGGAGCTGTACCAATATCTAAATCGAGTTGAACAACTGGTTTTACAAATTTATCGTTTTCGTCTACTACTTCTTCAAAATCATCATCAGAACTGTCACTATCTAGTACGGGAATATTTTTATTTATATCTTCAGGTTGAGTTTCTATACATTTTTCATCTATACTGCTATCTATGTTAATAACTTCAGATTTATTTTCTAATAAATCTATGGAAGATTGTGAAGTATTGGAATCTATAACAATAATTGAATTATTTTGTTTAGACAGATCTTCAATTTGTTTTGATTTTTTAATAAACAAACGGTTAGTTTCTGAATTACTTTGTTCATCAACTGCTTGTATTTCAACATATTTTTCCTCGTTGTTAGATAATAACTGAACATTATCAACTATTGTATATTTTTCGGCATTTGAACAATAATGATCATTATTTGGACAAGAATCATTCACAAAAGCTAATTTGTTTTGTTCAGAAAGACTTAAATGTGTTTTATTTGCCGAGATCTCAGTATCTGATTTACTTTCTTCGCCAGCTGACAACTCAATTTTATCAATTATTACAGATTTTTCAGCATTTAATTCTTTTAAAATTTCATCTACAGTTTTGGGTTTATGTTTTTTGGTTTTAAGTTTAGTACAACTGACAATATTGTCTATGGCTTTATTTGAAAAATCGCTGTACTGCATTATGTATGCTTTAGCTGATGACATATCAGGAAGAGTCATATCTTCTTCAGAATCTGAAAAGTCCGAATCTATCATGTATGAAGAATCTAAAGAGTCACTAGTTTGACTGCTATTAATTGTATTTGGGTCTGTGTCACTTGTCACATCTTCTAATGACATTTGTATAGCTTTTCGTAAATCTTCTTCCAATTCATCAATTTTTGCTTTCTTTTGTGTATTTTCAACATCTTTACTACAACAAGGTTCATTTTCGGCAGCTTTTTCAAGCTTCTCCTTATTTTCAATCTCAGCTCTCGTTTGCTTTATGTCTTTTATGAGCAAATACCTCAATGTATCACTAGAAGCTATGCGGGACGTTGGTAAACTCTCCAGTTTGGTGTCTATACCTTCCGCATTTAATAGTGACTCAAGTTCATTAAGCGATAGACTAGTAACACCCATTTCTTTTTCGGTTTTCTCAAGACATTCCTGTATTTTTCTTCTCTTTAATAATCTTTGCATCTACAAGAGATTTTCTGCATTTTAATTTCAAATTATCAATAAAATGGATTTTTTTCTCCAGCATACAACACTCCGCCTGATGTTGAGCTAGAGTGCGGTACAACTGCTACCACAGAGAAACGCGCACTATTCTCATTATACCTATTTCTGAACAGTATCCCGGAATGCGCCAAGGTCACTTTACAGGTAGAAGTTGATTTATATAGAAATGTAGCAGGCCGGGTTGTTAGTTAACACAAATTAACTGCAGAATGTGTACACACTTTACTTCGAGCACACACAGCATTCAGATGCGTCAAGGAATATCTAAAGAGTTACTATAATTACCTGAAAATCAGAAAAATTATCACTTTTCTTTGGTAATTCATGTAATCGACCCCAAGAGTTCATTTTTCTTGTTTCCTTTAATTCAATTAGTAGATCATATTTTTCTTTAAGAGGCATAGTTTTGAAGGTTTCAGATTCTACATCAACAGAATGGACATCAATAAGAGATCCGCTTGACGTGTCTTCATCTTCAGACCTGTAAAGGTTTTTTGAGTTTAGTTCGGTGGCCATTAGGGCTACGGGGAAAAAGCTGAATAACATTCATGACAGAAGATTAGACAGGGAAACCGTCAATTCTAATCTAGTTGTTTATTTATATAGTATTTACACTACACAAAAATATTTGTTGAATTATTTTCAGGGATCCACAAATCTGGTTCTACGCTGAGTCCGAAAAACCATAGCTACACTATTGAGTTTAAAGACTTAATAAAATAATAAGTATTACAAATAAAATCTTACTCAGATTCACTATCAACTTCTCTCTGAGGTAATTCTGGTAATTTGAAGATATCATCATCTGTACTCGGATGTAAAGAATGTGCTGGTTTCTTTGGTGATATTTGGTTACCCAAAATACTTCCTATTGCTGTCTTTTTTGTAAGCAATAATGCTAATTCTCTTTTAAGACGTTCCGATTCAGAATTATACTTCGTTTTGCTGTCGTGACGTTTTGCAATAGTTTCTCTTTTTAGTTCAGGAAAACCACCATCAAAAACAAAAACTGGTTTAATCCTAAAGTATAATAATTTGCAGAGCCTTTGAAAGAGACCCATCAAATGTGCGTTCGGCATCGGAGCCCCACGAGCGTCTTGGTACCCTTTCACAACCTGATGCAACCATATTGAAATATCTGAAAATATGAATACAATTTACTGCATTAATTTCGTTTATTATAAGTCAGACACAATAAAAAATTAAATAAAGTACATACCGACAGCTAGTACTTTATTCTCGAGTGTTTCAATCGGCACAGGTTTGCCGGCGGGTTCAATAAGCCTCCACAGACCGGTGACTCCCATCGCGTGTTATTAAATTCGAGATTTTTTAATATAAACTAATGTATATCAGTGCACATAACAAAGGTCATTTCCCACGAGATCTCTGGTCAATCGTCAGCGGGTCGTCTCCCCACCATTTACACACTACAATCTTTTTGCTCCATAATAATCACACACACAAGAATCCGCTACTGTTGTCATAATATTCGTAAATATGTGTTCACTACACACATATATAGCAGTGTTTACTACACACCCGCCCACTCTTTCCCACACTTTTTTTCCCACGCCCCATGCGTTAACCCTACATCCGACCGGCTGTCAGTCGGCCGCCGACGACGACCCCAAGTATCATCAGTCTGTTGATTTGTTCTCGCGAGTGTAGTCGGAACGCATTTCTGCTCTACATTGTCTATGATCGTATATTTGACAGTTCGTTTGTAGCGTTTCGGAGTGTCGTGTATGTTTGTTGGTATTTTGTTTTACTTTGATATCTACATCGATAAATTTACAAAGTTAATATAATGTGCAAATAGCTACTTTTAAATATAAGCAATTATTTATAAATGTGGAATATTTCATATGAAAAGTGACTGAACAGGTGTTCTCATCGAAATGTGTCGCCGTTCTCATCATTAAATATTGAAACTTGTGAATAAAATAGTTTCGATCGATGATAAAAAGAAGCATTTGCAAAGTGACCGACTCAAAGGGAGGGCACTCGCCAACGACGGCACGCAGTCTTGTTTACAATCGATATCAGAGTACAATGGCCCTACGATAACCGCGTATCCCGACAAGGGAGCATGGGAACGGCCACGTGTGAACGCATCAGTTCGTGAGGTGGCGAGGATGCCGCACCAGTACGGGGCGGGCGGGCCTGCGTCGCCGCCCCCGCAAGCCGGCGCGCTGTACCCGCGGTATGCGAGCGCCGCGGGCCCAGGCGCGGGTGCCTACCGCCCCGAGGAGCGCCGCCTCACCCGAGAGGCGATGGAGCGATATTTGCGCGACCGTTCCGACATGATCGTCGTCATCCTGCATGCCAAAGTTGCACAAAAATCTTACGGGAATGAGAAGCGTTTCTTCTGTCCCCCGCCGTGTATTTATCTATTCGGGGACGGATGGCGGTTGAGACGGGAGAGGATGCTGCGCGAGGGCGAGACAGAGCAGGCGGCTCAGCTGTGCGCCTTCATAGGTATCGGTAACTCTGACCAAGACATGCAACAATTAGATCTCAATAATGGCAAGCAATACTGCGCTGCTAAAACTCTATACATATCCGATTCTGACAAGAGAAAGCACTTCATGTTATCTGTGAAGATGTTCTATGGTAACAGTCATGATATAGGTATATTCAACAGTAAAAGAATAAAAGTAATATCGAAGCCATCTAAAAAGAAGCAATCTCTAAAGAACGCTGACCTCTGTATAGCTAGTGGTACTAAGGTAGCTCTGTTCAACAGACTCAGGTCACAGACTGTATCCACCCGATATTTACATGTAGAGAATGGTAACTTTCATGCGTCATCCACACAGTGGGGCGCATTCACGATACATCTTTTGGACGACAATGAGAGTGAGTCTGAGGAGTTTGCAGTAAGAGATGGTTATGTACACTATGGGTCCACAGTGAAACTAGTCTGTTCTGTCACTGGCATGGCATTGCCTAGGCTTATTATTAGAAAGGTAATTATAAAAATATTGTCTTAATTATTTTATTATTATTTAATATTAAAAATGTTACAACTAGTTACCTATTAACTTATTTCTATTAAATTATGATAAAAATTTAATAGGAAGAAGTGTGTGTGTGTTGATCTATATAAATAATAATGAATTAATAAAAAAAGTAATAGTTATATTGGTCCTAATGACTGAATTTGTTTTAATTGATATGCCAGGCCATAGCTATAGTCATTAACATTAAAATAAAATACTCACATTTTGAATCGAATCAAATAAAAATTAATTTATATAAAAATATATATTATTATTGCACCCCTATTTATTTACTGCAATATTGTTCAACCCTATAGTGTGGGGACAGTATGGGGTGTCTTTTACCACGTCATATGGTCGAGTTTCCACGCTCATTTTCGTTGTCTAGTTTAAAATTTCACACGTCAACTAGAGAACTCAAAATAACTACTTTATTCTTGACTACAAAATAATAATGGATTTTTTAAATAGAAATAAATAGTTTTGAAACAATCGTGTTAGATACTTTTGGCTCGTTTATTTAATTTGGGAGTTTAGTGAAATCTCAAAAAAACGGACTAATTTAAATTGGATTATTTTTTTGATAATATTGTAGATATCATTTTCGTTAAAATTTAAAATGAAGTAAAATCTATATAAAATCATTTACAGTCCAGTACAGTCAGTATTTGTTTACTTTATTAACTTAAATTCTGTTGAAGAAAAATATTAAATCATCGCCCACACAAGACTAGTGAATTGAGATGGCGATCGAACGCACGTTCTCTACTTCGTGCACAAAACCACTAAGCTATCTACACAGCCGATTCATTTCAGCATTTAAACGTGCCATTATCGATAAATTTCTAATATAGATATATATATATGTCCTATTTATTTAGCAGAAACATAAAACGCAAGGTAGAGAAGCTAACCATTTTTTCAAATGTATTTAGTTTAAATTTGTTTCTTATTAATAATAATTATTTAGAAAAAATAGGTTAAAGTTATAAAAGATTTGAATAAATATTTCAATTTTATTCTATAAATTAATTACTTATTAAATATAAAATAATTTATCTAATTAAGTCCGATTCGAAAATTAACGTGTGCATTGATTTTTTTGTTCAATGTTTATTATTGTACAACAAATTGAACATTTTAATTATAATATGTCAAAAATTAATAATTTTTTTTTTAAATTTAAGGTCTATTAATATAAGGCCACGTCCCTGGTCCCTTTCTAAAAATTATAATGAACGGCCATAAATTCCAACGAAATAACATGACTTAAAGCAAGAGTTCTTTATCTAAGTATTTTCCGTTTAGTTTTCGATTTAAAGAAAATGAAAGAGTGGTGCGCAAAATGATGATGGGTCCCAATCTGCCGTTAAATGAAGTTTAGAAGTAGGCAGTTAGATCGTGAGGAATGCGCATTGTTAACCCACCCATTTTTGTCAACTCAAGCCGGTATAGCGGAGATTACAGACGGCTGCCTCCAGCAGACACTCCTCTGTGGTAGCAGTTAGCAGTTTCCTTTCATGGACCGCGTCACCACCGTCGCGCATAAGTATTAAAATAGTTGAAAAACGATACCCTATGTTCCTCGGCGCGACCTCCCTATGGATTACGACACCGAAACAATCTAATTGTATGGAGTTATATCAATATATTTTTTGTCATTAGGTAGATAAACAAATGGCGCTGCTTGAAGCGGACGATCCAGTGTCGCAGCTTCATAAATGTGCCTTCTATATGAAGGACACGGAGCGTATGTACTTATGTTTATCACAAGAGCGTATAATACAATTCCAAGCTACACCTTGCCCCAAGGAACCTAATAAGGAGATGATAAACGATGGTGCTTGCTGGACAATAATCTCCACTGATAAAGCTGAATATCAGTTTTATGAAGGAATGGGACCTGTCAGGTAAGTAATCAATATATTTTTATTGTAGCTTGGCATATGACAAAACTCTGCCTAATGTTAAGCTAGAATGCTAGAAACAACTGCTACCGCAGAGAAATATCTGCAGTCGTCTCCGCTAAGAATGTGCACCATCTAGATTGACAGTACACACTCCTCTATCTTCTAACCTACCTGGCTACTTCCAAGTTGATCTACTAGGTCATTTCACGGATGATAGGTACACCTGATAGTGGTAGTGCTGCCTCAGGACGGCAGACTGGGCTAATCGCCATCATCAGTCTGCCTACTACTCTTTAATAGTGTGGAGGCACTGAGCGAGCAAAGTTATAACATAGTAGTACATTGGTACCGGTCGGAATTTAGCGACGTATCATCATAAATTCACGCGTCTTGCCGCTCAAAAAATTGCAATAAGGTTCATTATAATACGCTATAATAAAACATATAAAATGTATATTGTAATGTTTACAATGTAAACCTATATTGTAGCAAGAACGAAACGTCAAGATTTTCCTTTATTTAAGATAAATATCTCTTGGCTTAACAATTATGTCCATTTAACATTGACATAGATTATAGTATAATAGGACTATCTAAATGTTATTATTATATATTTTAAGTTATATTTTTATGCTGTGGTAGGCAAACTGATGATCCAGTCTGCCGTCCTGGGGCAGTACCACCACTTTCGAATGTAACACCCGTGAAATGACCTTGTTGCGTTTCGGGAATAGTTTGAAAGTAGCCACATAGAACGAGATGAGTGTGCACTGTCAATCTGGATGGTGCATGCTCGTCTCTTCAAGCCGGCATAGTGGAGGTGACTGCTGGCTGTAGAGATTTCTCCGTAGTAGCAGTTGTTTCCATTCATGGACCGCACTCTAGCTTTACATCAGGCGGAGTGTTGTCACATGCCGAGCTACAATAAAAAAAAAAGCTGTACTTCACAAATATAACTCTAATTGCACTCTTACCGCCACACGGTGGTCCGCTACTTATAAATCAATGAAATTATGGAATCTATCTTAGCACGTCGCACGCACTACCGAAACGGCTCGGACCCGTGTTTTAAGGCCTTTACTGACGATGAAACTAGGTCTGGACGGACCACGGATTTGGCCACCAATGTTGACCTTATATACGACAAACTATTTTCCAATTATTATCCTTGACAAATAAATAGGGCTTTAAAAAATTAATAATATCAACAGATCACCCGTAACGCCAGTCCCGCTAGTTCACTCATTAAATTTGAATGGTGGGGGCGACGTCGCAATGTTAGAATTAGCTGGGGATAACTTCACGCCGTCACTGCAAGTCTGGTTCGGAGATGTAGAGGCTGAGACTATGTACAGATGCGCTGAATCGATGCTGTGTGTCGTACCTGATATATCACAGTTCAGAGGACAGTGGCTTTGGGTACGACAGCCGACTCAGGTGAGTGTAGTATTTAATTTTGTTTAATTGATAAAATTTAATATTATTTCTAATCTTATTTATAATTATATTATAAAAAGTGGTAGGTAGACTGATGATGTTATTAGTCCAGTCTGCCGTCCTGAGGTAGTACCACCACTTTCGAATGTAAAACCCGTGAAGTGACTTTGTCGCGTTTCGGGAATAGTTTGAAAGTTGCCAGGTATAACGAGAGGAGTGTGCACTGTCAATCTAGATGGTACATGCTCGTCTCCTCAAGCCGGCATAGTGGAGGCGACTGCTGCCCGCACAGGTTTCTCTGTAGTAGCAGTTGTTTCCATTCATAGACCGCACTCTAACTTTACATCAGGCGGAGTGTTGCCACATGCCGAGCTACAATAAAAAAATTAGTAACTTTTAATAATAACAAGCGACCCTAACCAAGTTGGTCAATACGTGAGCCTATCACCCTGTAATGTCACATATAGCAAGCAGATGGCGTTACCTGCAATCGCGTTTAGCCAATGAGCGTGAGTAACAAGTAACCAGGAGTTACGCGTCACGCCAGTGACCCACGCTCATTGGTCAAACGCGATTGCGGGTTACGCCATCTACTATGTGTGGCGTAACAAACCGAATACGGTCTCTGCCAAAAAATCCAAAAAGTAACTTTGTTCTTTAAAATTAGGTCTCTTCTATCTATCTACGTCAACTTAGGTCTCTCAGTGTCTATGATATAAGCACTGGATTAGTGTAGGAATTAATAATATAGAATTAGAAACTTTATGTCTTATAGGTAGGTTGTTGTTCTCGCTGATCTATTTTGTAAGATACATTTTTTTTCTTCCACAGGTACCAGTATCATTAGTTAGAAATGACGGTATTATTTATGCAACCGGTTTAACCTTCACGTATACGCCCGAACCGGGTCCCAGGCCCGTCTGTCCACCAGTCGATGACGTCATGAGACCAGAACAGTCTGCTAGTTGGCATCACGATCCACATAGACTACCAGAGAATAGTCTTCAATAGCCAATCGACTGCAGACTTGAAGAGGTCAGTCTGCAGTAAATATTTATTAGGTCAGAGATAGGAGCTGAGTCAAAGAATAGCCCTTGGTTTGAATTGCGCCAGGAATTGGGATTATTCGTGTTAGAATAGGTTTTTAAGCCCAAAATATGCAAAGGGTGGAAAAATGGCGAGTGAAGTGCGGTCTGAGGCCCGAGTACGTGTTTACATTTGCGCCGTGATAGCGTAATGTGAGTACTCTCCGCCAATAGGATCGCTTCATTACCTCGGCGCACTATGGGAAATAAAAGTCTGTTTCGGATCAAAAATCAATAACTTTATATTTCTTAAGAAATCGTGTTAAAAGAACAATGGCCTTTTTGGGCCCACTTAAAGACCTAATAGTTTGATATCAAAGCAATATTTTACAATAATATCTTATTTTTTCATTAACCTATTTCAATTATATCAACACATCGTTTACTAATTAATAGACAATGTTTAATTACATAAAAAAACAGATATCATCAATTATTAAAGCATAACCTCAAATATTGCATTAGAAAAAGTCTAATTACTCCATAAATCGGGTAAAAAAATTAAAACTTCTTGGTGTTAGGGATGTAGATTTATTTTCCTACAAAATGAACTAAAAATTATCGTGAAACAAAAAAATTGTGGGCCCATTTGTGTTAGGCAAATGGGCATTCTCCTTTGTAAGGTATTTTGGTCGCTACCGGCAAACCTTATTGCTTCAACAAGTTTGGCTTCTGTTCCTTCTCCTATTGAACGTAATCTCTGAAGATATGCTTCATAAATGTTTTCAAATCCATATTCATTAAGTAGCATGGTATTTTTTCTTTTCTTACTGGATTCTGACGAATCTCCGTGATACACGCACGGCCTTCCACGTTTTCCAATAGTAAGATCGTGTGAAGTCAGCTGTTGCGTCTTCCAAGTTCGGTAAATTTACTGAATATTCCGAATCCAACCATTTACTGTTCTTTATTAAAAAAGAATCCTTTTTCCTTGATGCTTCTGCCCATCGTTTATTAAACGAAGGAATAATATACCTTCGAATGTCACTGATAATAAAACCTATTTTGTCTTCAGAAACTTGATAATTTTCTCGTAAAACTGTTGACAGGGTCTCGAGTGTTTTTCTTCCATCAATATATGATAGTAATAATTCACGTTTAAAATATTTAAACGTAGACATTTTAACAAGTTTACAAAGTAACTTAAGTACTTAATTAAGTAATTAAACGTCTGTTTAATAGCAACTACAAATTTGTTATATTGAAATTAATATTATATACTCCTTATCTACAACTGTTATTAGTGAATAATTAACATTAAATGAAAAAATATACCGCAAAATATTGATAAAAATAGTGAACATTTAAACCGCAATAGATAATATAATCGTTTTCCGTTTTCTGATTTGACACATTTTTCCCAGTAACTTAGAAAACCGCAAATATCCGCAGCTAGTTTTTTTATATATATATCTAGGCTACAAATCGACAATAAATATAGCGCGCAGGCAAACGTGGGTAACAGTGAAAACCTTCAATGAACTTAAAGGATTAACTTTCTATCCTTATGTTGTTTAAGTATTTACATATAAACCAAATTATACAATATTGTTACGTTCGTGGGGGGTACAAAAAAAATACACGACTTTGTCTTCAGACCGATTTATTGCATACGAAACACAATAACGTAGAAGCAGGAGTGGTACGATAGTCGCTGGATAGCCTTCAGTCGCTGTTATCGCAGGAGTTGCTCGGGTGTCGGTATTTATACTCAAACAGAAGGAAGCTTCGAGAAACAAAATAATGTAAACAAGGTCACAGGTCACGCTCCTGTGGGCGTGGCCAAGATGTTTACGCTACGCCGCTTATACGAGACCTTTCTAGAAACTTTGACGCATGCTGTCTCTTTCGCACCCCAGGTGCACGTAACAATATATAACAGATAGTCGCTCCAAAATCTCCACGAGATGAGCTTTTTACAAATGTATAATACTTTGTATATATTCGTAAAAAGATTTATAGTGAATTAACTTTTAAAGTGATGAAGTGTGCAGGCTCTAAATTAACATCCAAAAGATTATGTAAAAAGCCTCCATTATAGTAAAGTTTGACTGTTAAACTAATAAATAAGAATTCAGTAACGACATTAGTAAAAAAAAAACATTTTTGATATGCCGTTGTTTTCCATAGTGCGGCGGTAAACACCCGCTATATGTATATTTTGGGCTTTACAGGTTTGGTGTCGAATGTGCCTCTATTTTTTTTTTTAATAT
This sequence comes from Tinea pellionella, assembly GCA_948150575.1. Lineage (NCBI taxonomy): Eukaryota > Metazoa > Arthropoda > Insecta > Lepidoptera > Tineidae > Tinea > Tinea pellionella. The sequence continues at coordinate 2,287,223 of OX411246.1, forward strand.
TAACAAATTCAGACATTGCGTCTGTTAATTCCTTTTGTGTACATTAGAAAAGTGATTTATGGATTTAAAAAAAAATTATATTTCGATATAGTTATGGTTGTGTGTAATGACGTCACAGCATCGAGATTACATACCAAAATACGTATTATTAAGTGTTTTAAGTTAATTTGTAATCTAGACTTTTTTTTGTATAATACTTTTTTTTAAATTAATTGTATTTACTTTTCCTATAGATATTTTAAAATTTATTTTTATATATACATATGTAGGTAACTCATATCATTTTCTGGTGGGAATGAGTAGAGAAAATCGTTGCACTCATAAAACAAAGATGAAATTTAAATTGAAAAAAAAATCCAATTAAAAAAATCGATATATGTACCAATATATATGACGGTCTGCCGTTTTAGTACTATGCACAAATGTCAATTTAAAAAATTAAAGAGTGATAGGCAGACTGATGACAGCCCAGTCTGCCGTTCTGGGATAGTAACATCCGAGAAGTGACCTACCTATTCGCGTTTTGAGATCAGCTGGCAAATAGATGAATTTGCATTGCTACTGTCTCTATTATCGTCACCGCTATAGCCGGACGGTATAGCGGTGACGATTATTGCCCGTACGTATCTCACGTGAGCTTAACTAACTGAAAATAGGAAGTCCTTGGTTTATGATTGCGACAATTTTTTTTTCTTTGCCTATGTTCCTATAACCTCAATGCGTTACGTTACGTAACGTTATAATTACTGAAGATCAAATACAGAACCGTTTTGTTCTCTAATGGTTTGTTTAATATTATTTATTAGAATATCTTTACAACATATTATTTATAATTTTTAATCAGCTGTAATTACTATTATCACTTTAAATTTTTTACACATTGCATCTTTGTCACCTTAGATTTAAAAAGAGAGGAAGATACGTTACGCTCGACTAAAAAGTGGATCCAGCAAACTTTGTCTTACTGACACACGTGCCTAAACGGGGTGACGACGAAGCATTCTGTTTCCCTCGCGTTGCATTCTGGTGACGTCCTCCTATCTTTGTTTTGATCTAAGTTTGTCACGTGTGTTTTTAATTTCTTTTTGTGTATTTTCATATTGCTTGATAAAATCTGCATTAAAATCTGATTAGTAAATAAAAATAAAATTTGAATTATATTTTGTACGATTAGAAAGAAGTAATCTATTTTTAAAAAGGTGAAATGTGATCATTTTAAACATTCCAATTGGGAAAAACGAAAAAAAAACAAGTACAAAAAATATTAATATTTTTGTAAAGAAAACAAATATTTTTAAGTGTAGATTTTGTATTGTAATTGCGCAAGTCCCAAAAAGAGCCGTTAGGGCATCTAGATTTCTAGATAATTATAGTTTTTTATAATAATTATAGTATTTTGTATACGCAGAGATTATTGCAATGTGCAAAGAAAACTAGACAAAAGACCGGTATACTAAAAAATAAAATTTTACTCCTACATTCCATATTTAAATTTATTTTGAAAATTCGTTAAATTTTGTGATGAATTCTAAATTAAAACTATTGAAACACGAAAAGAAGTTTCCTATTTTTTATAGTAACTCTGAAAGTGATATACCCTGTCTGTAGCGAAATAAAGTGCAGTCTTTGAGCGGAAAGAACTGCTACCACAGGGAAATGACTGCCACAGTAGTTGCCTCCGCATTTCTGGCTTGAGGAAATAAATGTGCACCATCCATTTACGATGTTCTACCCTAGGTCACTTCACGTCTGTTAAGCTTGGAAATGACGCTACAACTCCAGGACGACAGACTGGGAATAAGCAACAATAGTCTGCCTACTACTCTGCGGAGAAGTCCTTTAATATTTGCACTTTGTAATATCTCCGCTCACTTTTAGATGTAGAGTAGAACAAGGTGTTTAGGGTCACAAGAGGAATCGGATTATAGATTTTTCGTAATCCTGTTTGCCTTAAAGCCGCTCGACACTGCAAGTAACTCTTACAAAAGCATAAAAAACGTTTGTCATCAAAAAACATACAAAATAATAAAGTAGCGATTCCTGACACCTGTGCTATGATTGCTCTGTGGAGTAAGCACGAACCAACCTTCGACTATCGAAGAGTTTGCTTCGAGCATATTCCGTCGGCAACACCAAAGCACAATTGTCGAGAGAGATATTTCGTAGAGTGTAATGATAAAACAAATAATTGTTTAAAGATAAATTAAAAGTTGTTGTTTATATTAGACAATTCTTTTTTACACTCTTTCTTAATATTACATTAACAAAGCAATACTGTGACAGTTCTGATATGGTACTGCCAACAAAATGTTCTCAAAGCCAATCTGTTCGAAAGTTAGTTGCCACTGCAAAAAGCATGCGAGTCCTATGCGATTCTGTCGTCGTTGCTAGTGCGATGCGAGTTACTGGCACGTGTGTAGCGGCCTTTATGATCCGTAACACCTTATAATGGTTGTCAGGGTCCATTATCTCCTGTAAATCCATCGATATACGATGTCGAGAAGAGATGTGCTAGAAATAAAACGATTGCCTTATTATTAAAAATGTAATCTCATAAAATGCATTTTTAGGACCACAAATTAAGCATGTGTAAACTATATTTTTAAATAGCATAGAGAAAAATATTTTAAAATAATATTGTTTTAGGCAATTTATTGATGCCTGAAGCCCACGCTCCGCGAAGGCGTCTCCTACTCCTTTGTACGGCTACTGTAGGGTTATGTTCACATTGTGTAGTCTTTAATAAAAAAAAGTACGACGTTATTTTATTTTTGAAACCTCGCTAAATATTCTACGCTGTGTAGCATAGTGCGAGTGACAATAAGATTAGTACTACATAACTAGAGAGGGGACAGTGTTCAATCGAGTTTTAAAAATATAGATGATTGTTTTGAAAGCAAAAATCTTACAATTCTATTAAGTACAACTTCCCTTTAATTCGGACCCAAGGTCCAGGAGTCCCCGTACGATGCTACAGCTCGAAGAAGAGGTTAGTTTTCAAAATATTGCTTGTTAGCTTTTATTAACGAATCTAATGTAAATAAATTTAATGTTACATTTTCGCCTATACCAAGTTAATGCTTGTATCATTGCGGGCAATAAACGACTACAGTACCCACTCACAACATGCGAGAAGTGAACACTGGTCCCATCGATAGTGAGTTCACGCATTAGACCACTAATTTAAATATTGTAAACACGTTAATTTCTGTACTGTAGAACAAAAGATGAGACGCCTTCGTGGTTAATGATTGAAAATTATTTTATTGACAAGTTTAAAGGGCAGGGTTATAATGTTGACATAAACCGTTGTTTAAAACTAAAACTAAACTTTAGTATAAAAAAAACTAAATTGGCCTGAATCTTGTCAATAGAATAATATTTCATTATTGTGAAAATTATACAGTGATTTTTATATATAAGAAATATTTTGAAATATAATAAAATTGACTTTTTAAATATTTTTGGTTTTTATTTTCTTGACTTTTTTGTCCTAAAATTATTAACAGTTTTCGTAGTCAAAATGAATCAGAATAACATTCTAAAATATAGGTTATATTCTTTTTCTTTTATATGGCGTTATAACAATTTGCCAGTGTCAAAGTAAATATTTTTTCTATCAAGCCAACAACACTGCATCACGGGTCATTCATTCATCACACCAAACAGTCAAGTCAAGTCTCAGTCATGTCAAAAATTATTCCAGTAAAGTGGTAGAATCTTTACTGAAACTTCCTAGGGAGTTTTGGAGGGAAAATGGAAACACAGGTTCTCTTCTTTTGAATTGTTTGCCCACACTCACGCACGTTCACGAACACTTAATGGTTAATAATCCACCATTATTACACATTAACACTCGAAGAAACACAAGTTTAGGAAAATAATTCAAAACAGATAACCAACGTCTCAAGAGGGCCGCCATAAACCTAGGTTATATTTATAGGTAAGTAGGTAAGTTAAGTAAGTAAGGTAGGTTAATTCATTTGTTTACTGCTTGTAGTTAAATTATCTATTGTCGCAGACTTTCAACCCACGAAACTAGTTTATTTAAAAAATTATACTTAAAATATTGTTAAAATTCTTACAATTTTAAGACCATAAATGAAAAATAAAGAAGAATAAATAACGAGATGATGATGTACATAGTCTTCACAAGCCGGCATAGCGGAGGCGGCTGCTGCTTGCTTTTGTGATACTCGTAGCAGTTGTATCCGCCCAAGAACCGCACTTAAACACATCAGGCGGAGTGTAGTCACTCGCCGAGTTAGTGTTTAAACAAAAAAATTAAAATATCCGCAACAAAGCGTGTTTTAATGTAATCATTATAATCAGTACAATTATTGTGAACTCGACTTGTGTGGGAACGTCTTCGAAAAATCTTCTCATAATCATATATTAGCTCGAGTCAACCCCCCCTTTGACTACATACCGTTCCGCACTGGTAGTCCAACCTAAGATACAATCATAAGTTTATGTTCTTAGCCTATTGTTGAATGCCGTGATTTTATAATATAAAAGTGGGGGAATATTTATGACATGTGAACGAGAATTAATTAAGGTTGGTTTTTTTTGGCGCGTTCACGTAAACGTACCTGTGCAGTGGTCAGAGCATCTGCGTGTATAATAAAAGGCGTTGGTTCAATCGTTTTAAAGATAAAGAGAATTAATTATCTAACTTTTCGTTTCCAATGTAATCACTAATTCATACTTTATTATATTTATATAAACATTTTAATTATGATAAATAAATAAGAAAACAAGGGTCTAACATTCATTACCTCTGCTTCTAGAGCCATAGACAAAGGAATTTGTGACTAATTGTTATCACTTCTCTGTGATATTTGTCAGCTGGCCAGTGAAGCTGCAAAGCGCCAAGCCCCAGCCCCGGATCTAGGCAAGCCGGGGCCCGTGCCCCGGGCGGCAATTTTAGAGGGCGGCAAATTCAAACTAATACTCAAATCATCATTAAAGCAACTTTGACCACAGAAACGTCTAGTACTTGAAGCACATAAATTATTTTTTGCGGGGCGCATAAGCATAGGTGATAAAGGAGGGCGGGGGCGGCATTTCTAAATTTTTGCCCCGCCTCGAATAAAATCAAGATCCGGGGCTGCCAAGCCCTTCCAGCTCCGCGTGTCTGTGGCGAAAACTAGTCGCCGCACAAGTCAAGCACGGTTCTTGCTGTACAGCTCTATCACGACAGACAAGGGTCTACCTCCCAGCTTCGACTTAACGTCTCTTTTCTGGACACTTGGATGTGATAGTGAAACAACAGAACAAAAGATAACGGCTTACCAACGTTTTAATTTTGATTGTTGCAGTGAATTAGGATTTTGTTATTAAAAGACCTAAAATTGGTAACAAAACAAAATTCAAAAATAATATCTTATTTTTTATATCAACACATTGTTAACCGATTAACAGACAATGTTTAATTACATATAGAATAACCTTAAATATTACATCAGAAACCATCTAATTACTCAATAACTTGGGTGAAATAATTAAAACTGATCGGTAATAAGGAATGTAGATTTATTTTTCTACAAAAATAACTAAAAATTTCTCTTATGGGCATTCTCCTTTGGACCCCGAGGCATGAATCCCGGTATCAGCCACCGTACCCAGGGCTAGATTATCTGCCTATCCTTCAGTAAATATGTAGATAAAACTAATTCTTTAAAAACCCACCTGATCAAGCAACAAAGTACGCTCTATAGACGAATATAAATAACGTGGGAACAATAGCAAGTAAAATAATTATCCACTTTTATGTTTGAGATTACAAAGGTTTTTCCAACATCCTGTTTTTTCTGTCAAATATTAGGTATTTATAAGTAGTTTTACTAGAAAAAAAAATTATATCAACATAAAATTATTTTAATTATCTTTTTTGACTTATTTTAAAGTTGCTGCATGCAACTACGTAATGTACCTAAATGTTAAAACAAACAACTTTTATAGTAAATTAAAAAAAGAATACTATAAAATAACTTTTAGAAGAAGCGAAAGATGCTACGTGTTAGGTTTTGAATAAAAAGTTTAAATCTTAAGATTGAACATTCGAAATGTATTCGTTCCCGTTCCCTCCCCTAGATAATCTGTACAAGGATAAAAATCCTGTTCCATCTTTATTGGAATAGCTGAGCCCCGCGGTTTCACCCACATTACTTTAAAATCTCTCTTAATAAATGGGCTATTTACGCAAAAAATTTTAACCGGGCAGGGACAATAGTAGACTTAAAATGTATATTTCTAATCTTCAAATTTTTAATAGTTTATTTTTGTTAATATTATGCATGCTCTCTCGTTGTTTTCTTTTTTTTAAATTTTCTATTAGTGGAAACTGCTAAGAGACTAATTGTTATATATAATATATGTCAATGTTTATAAAAAAAATTCAGTTGTTTGTTTTCCAAATAAATTAATAAATGTATAACTCTAGTTTTGATAGCCAATAGGAGAAAACTATTCCCTATTGCCTACAAAAGTTCGTAGAAACGAAAAAACGAAAAGTGATAGAAACGAATCTATACATTTTAAGTCTACTACATTCGGAAATTGGGGTCATGCATATTACACACAAACAATCAAATAATCATTAATTTTAATATATTAGATGATATTTACTAGTCGAGACGTCTTTGGATGTAGTTATTCTACTTGTATTGATCTTGATTTAATAAAAATGCAGTTGTAAAACAATCAAAATTGTATTTACACATGAAGCAAGAAGAATTAGAAAGGAGTTAGTATTTTGTGTGTGTATTAAGTAAGGGAGGCTTGCGTAGGAGCGCCTTTGAGTTTTAAATACAAACGCCTAAAGAAATTCTTTAACGCTTCAATGGTTCTTTAAAATAAATGTAATTTTAATAATTTTGAGTGAATTCTAAGTCGAATCTTTTTTTATTATATGGCATTATAACAATTTGCTAATGTAAAAATAAATATTTTTGTATCGAGTTAATAATATTGTGCATCACGAGTCACTCATTCATTCATCACACTAAACAGTCAGGTCAAGTCTCAGTCAAGTCAAAATTGCTACAGTAAAGTGGTAGAATCGTTACTGAAACTTCCTATGGAGTTTTGGAGGGAAAATGGAAACACAGGTTTGCCCACACTCACGCACGTTTACGAACACTTAACGGTTAATAATCTACCATTATTACACATTAATACTCGAAGAAACACAAGTGTAGGAAAATAATTCAGGACAGATAACCTAATGTCTCAAGATGGCCGCCAAAACCCAAGTCGAATCTTAAGGACGAAGACAAATTTTTCGAATTTGGGTGTCTGAATATCACACTACAACATAGTTAAGGCGGCTACGCACGTTCAGTTATGACTGTCAGTTAAAACTAAACGTGTGTAACCCGCTTTACGCACACAGTTTTGTGCTTGATTTTATACATTACCTAACCAGTCTTGATATCTGAAGATATTATTTAATTCATTTTACTAGTGTTGAGTAGAGTTAGCTGGTGAAATTTTTCAATCTCATGTGACTACGTTAAGGAACACAATAATAGTAAAATCATTTCAAACAGAACATTAATTACCAGGAAACAGCTACTGTATCTATTCAATTATTTAATTATTAAATATGAATGACATTCGAGTGCGTGTCTACAATCATTTGTCATCAATGACGTTTAGAGTTATGACGTCATTGTAACGTAAATTCATTCATAGTTTTCAGAATGTTAAGAAAAACTATCCATTGTTTATAAACTATCCTGTATCCTCCGTTATTAACCCTTAATTACGCGCATACTAAAATTTACATAAACGCTCGCGTGGGGTAATATATACCCCAGACGCACTCTCCTGCCGAAACAATACGGTACAGAGCGGCGCCTGCGACTGTTCCGCGGTGGGGAGAGGTATTTAGACAGCTACTGAGAACTGTATGAGGGCAACTTTAAAAATAGTGGAGAAAAGGCGTTTCAAATGTGTCGCGGGATGTAATATACCCCGTGCGAGTAATTAAGGGTTAAAAATGTTTTTTTTGTAAATTAATTAGAGAGTACAAAGATTATTTATTTATATACTTTATTGTAATTTTACAAAAGGTGGACTTAAAGCCGTGAGGCTTTATCTACCAGTCGACCTTTGGGTAAGTGAGAAGCGGTAAGGGGGATAGAGTAGATTAGATGTAGTAGATATTAATTAATTAAATTTATTAATTGTATTTTAAAAAAATACTTATTTAGTTCACGCCTACGTAAATACCGGGGTAGGCAGAGACTATGCAGCGACAGCGATTTCTCTCAGTACATCAGTCTCGGATCTACAATATTTCTGAAACGGGATAAAACTTGACAATAGATTAATGAATTCCCTTGGTAGCAATGTTCGGAGTCCATCTATTTCGGGCCATCTAGTCGGGGACCATCTATTTCTTTCCAAATATCAACGAAAAAGTAAAAATTCGTCGTTCAAAATACTGTTTTTGGCAATTTCCTAGTCAATAATGTTTATCAATAGTTAGAAACTGTAATTAAATTTCAAATTCACATCTTTAATACTGTACGGTACCATATGTACTTTTTTCAGCTATGTCAATTTTTTTTTGCCAATGATATAATGACCAGTTACACCCTTACCTTTTTTGAGTTAATGCGCTTGTTGATGGTAGAGACGTCAGGCACCACCACCAGGGGTTGCTCTGCGTACAACTTTCCCGTCGACGACCTGCTAATTACTAATTTAGGAAATTTAAAAAACAGTTAGACCTCGAAACGACAGGTTGGTTCAGTAACCATCATCACTCTTCAGATTTCAGTAAAAAAGCACTTGTAGGTAATTTTCATAAAGTTAAAAAAGAAAATGATCCGTGGTCATTTACCCTCCACTAATTAAGACCATAGATTACATCTACCTCTACAACTGTGAGAAAGCTCAGTGTGTAAACAATTGAATCATTGTCTATGCTTTTTTATGTTTCACCGACTTGATCTATAGTGCTAAGATATGCAGAGTGTGAGAATTGTTAGGTGCAATGTGCTCTTATTTCTTCAACATGTCATCTTCGACCGTGGGAACAACAATTAAAAATTTAAGAAGCTACGAATAACTCATAAAAAGTTTAAATTACTTGACCGTTACCCATTGTTTCCTATGTTCTTAATTCATTTAAAAATTCAGATTAAAGTCGTTAGGAGCAGCTAAATGTAGGTAGCTCTCACTATTTCCAAGATAACTAGTTGGTAGGTAAGTACAATCGAGAACATAAAATACCTATAACAAGAAGAACGTAGTTTGTATCAATCTGACTGTAGTACCTAAGTGCGGCACCGCGGCAACAAGCATAGTGGAGGCGGAAAAAACCATCAAGCGAGATGTACTTCAATGACGTACTATTCTTAAATTGATTAATTGTTAAAAACCCCTAATACTTAAGACCCATGCGGTTTTGCGGTCCATGAACGGAAACAACTGCTACTACAGATAAAATACTACAGGCAGCAGTCACCTTCGCTATGCCGACTTAGGGAGATAAATGTGCACCATTCAGATTCTGACACTTCTTTCAGCACACTTCTCTTGTTATACTTTCAAACTATTGCCAAAACCCGACAAGGACATCGGACTGAGCAAAATAAACATCATAAGTCTGTTTACCTTTCTTTAAAGGTATAAAGGTATAAAAAACCTTATGATATTTTCGCAATTTTAACACGTAAGTATCTTATAGACATGAATATAGTATTAAAGTTGGTATTAACATCTTATCTAATAGCTATTGTTGCATACGGAGAAGGAAGTACGTGTATTTTATAGTGGCAATATTACTAATTGCATTCGCTCATGAGTGCTTCATGATGCAACTGCATGTAATTCAACATCCGTGATATTTTTCAGTCTACATCAACTTACTGCTTGGGCAAATATTTTTTTTTTTTTATTATTGTAGCTCGACATGTGACAACACTCTGCCTGATGTAAAGCTAGAGTGCGGTCCATGAATGGAAACAACTGCTACCACAGAGAAATCTCTACCGGCTGCAGTCGCCTCCACTATGCCGGCTTGAGGAGACGAGCATGTACCATCTAGATTGACAGTGCATACTCCTCTTTTATATCTGGCTACTTTCAAACTATCCCCGAAACGCGACAAGGTCGCTTCACGGGTGTTATATTCGAAAGTGGTGGTACTGCCCCAGGACGACAGACTGGACAAATAACTATCATCAGTCTGCCTACCACTCTTTAATAGTGCCCATAGGCACTGAGCGACCAAAGTACATGTAACAAAGTTACATTGGTACCGGTCTTTTAGCGAGGTCTTCGAACACGGGTCTCATCGATCGTGAGTTCACGCGTCTTACCGCTAGACCACGGCCGCTCAATATAGAACAAGATTAAGATGGTAGCTGGCATATAGATACCTACTACCTTGCTGGTAAAATAAATAAAAGATTTTATGCGGCTTATTTTGTTTAATTTGATCAGACGCTCTGAAAAACTTTCTGGTCATTATGGTCGCGGTGAAGCGCTGTGTTAGGAATGGGCAAGGTCCAAAAAAACTAACCCATGGTGAATCGAAAACCATTTCGAGATATTACTTCAATTAGAAGAATTTTCTGATTCTCGTCTGAAAATACTTAAAAATCGCAGAGATATTTGAAAAACTGTAATGACCGTCTTCGACCCTTCACTTCGACTTTCGTACAGTTTGACAAGATAGAATACAAAGTACCAACCTAACAGTTTTGTAGATTATTTTGTTGTCTATGGTTGTCGCCTCACAAGTTTGTCAAATATCTTTTGTTTGTGTTTCCTAACAATAACAGTGTTTTCTACGAATAACTATTGTAATTTTTAAAACAAAACTACACTATAAATACGATGTTTTAATTAACAGGAACTTTTAAAAATCAAAAGTTTGTTTGAACTTTTGACAAACGATTTTTTTTTTATTTATTGGCAATGGTTTAGTTCCGTACGAATCCTCAGGTTTGCTATATTACGATCGCAATTTTTAAAAATTAATAAAAAAAGAACAAAGCAATTACAAAAGTTTTCCAGAAACACGTGTCGACTAAATTAATCTATATTATCTAAAAAATATGTAAAAAAGATAGCTGTCACCAGATACACCTCCCCAATTGAATCCTGGACTATAGCGTAACAGACTGACGACGTATTAACGCGGCAGAAATGTCATAGATTATTATTGAAAGAAATATTGCATTTTGATTATAATTTATACCATAAGTACTGAGTACTAAATTTTATTAAGAAACGCCTCCCAGACAAGGTTTGTAATTTTATAATTTTCAAAACAGTATGTTAAATTGAATAAAAGTAGTATTTATGTATCTACCGTACCTATACTTAAATAAAACAACAATACAAATAGATCTATGTCATTGTAATTGAATGTTATAATTACAAAGACGATTAGAAGTCTTTGACCAAACAATTGTTTTGAAACGATATATGTATAGAGATTTTTAATAGACTAAACCTGCATAAATTATATGTATGTATTTATTGCCACCCTCGAAGCATGTGCGAAAGAATAACTTACAAGATTTTTTTTAGAATTTACGCTAACCTAATTTGGGTTTTGCGATAATTACCTTTTCCTTCTAAATAATATTTATTTTCTTAGATTTTACAATTTATTATTACTACAATATAGATAGATACAATTTATTTAATATCAATTGGTTGTCTGGAAGAAATTGCTTTTAGTGATAAGACCGCCAATTGCAGTAACTTATTTATGATTTTGTATTTCTTTAACTGTGTTAAATGCAATAAAGAATTTATTATTATTATTATTTTGCACGAACATGGGTAACTGAATTAAAATATTTTATACTGCTTATTCATAGAGTTTAAGCTTTTCAAACGTCTCGGATTAAAATATACACAATGGAATACCACATAATTTTTTTTATTTCAGTTTCTAGAGATCGCTTCTTAAAAAAAATAGTCGGCATATATTATAATTGCACGCCTTCAATGTTTGTCATAGGTAGACAGAGCAACGGAAAGAGTAAACAGAGTTATCATAAAGTGTAGTCGTTTTTCAGGATCAGTTTGGGAGTAAGCTGGTTATAAGGGGAAGTTGGGTGTACTGTCTACCTGGCCTAGATAGCAGACAACTGCTGTTGAAGATATTTATCTATTCTAGCAGAACTGAAGCAGAATTCTATTTGAACAAATCCATCCACATTGTGAGACATGAGCCCGTAATTTTGATTATGTTTATTTAATTTTTGTACATGCATTTTTTCCTTTTTTTTCTTGGATTCCGATAATTAAATAGAACTACATTCTATATGCTTTAATACCAAACTACCAAACGTAAAGTATGAATCATCACTGAAAAATAGGCCCGGAATTACAATGTCGTCTAGGGCCCGCTTTAACCTTAATCTGCTACTGTTATAAGACCTTCTAAGTTTGGAGTTCAAACAACCAAATAATATAGGTTACAGCGAAGACAGCAATGCCATCATCAAGTAAAATTGCACAATTTAAAACATAGAAATCAGTCGAAATTGCTATAAACGGTCATATTCTTGATGTTAGATAAATTACTTCCTGCTACTTGTGTACAATAATAGAGGCGTCATTACTCCCTCAATGTACAAGAATAACGCCCGTGAGAATCTCCCACGACTTTATTACGGATATATTTTTTGTATGTTCTAATTAACAGTTTTTGTAATAGCTCGCTTTTACTATAATCGTTTGATATTTGTGTCGTTTGTTAAAATGTGAAAAAATTATCTTATTGTCTCGTTGTTATTAAAGCAGAGGTTTCCAAACTGATTTGTCCTAAATTTTTATTATAATATTTTCTTATATTATCTTTCCACGATATATATTTTTATCGCATCTTCGACAAAAGCTATCAAATGCTGCTTGATATATTGAATTGACTTTTTTATGCCTCATAGTACCTAAACAACGGGAGGTTAACCTATTTTGCAATCTATAAATACTATAGTATTTATAATTTACATAATATATTTTTAATATTGTAGCTGGGCATATGACACTCCGCCTGATGTAAGCTAGAGTGCGGTCTATGAGAGGAAACAACCACTACTAAAGAGAAATCTCTTCGTGCAGTAGTCGTCTCTACTATGCCGGCTTGAGGAGATCGTGAGTTCAGGTGTCTTACCTTACTGAACTACTGAAATGTAATCTAAAAATAAGCGCAGACGTAGACTTTTTTAAGGCTCGGCATATGCCCTAACGCCAGTTAATGAATCTGGATCATTTGCAGCAATATTTATAGAAATACCATATCATACAACAAAAGTAGCGAGGTATAGCTAGAGGAGTGTGCACTGTCAATCTGGATCGTGCACATTCTCCTCCTCAGGCCGGCATAGCAGGGTGACAACTATCTGTAGAAATTTATCAGTTGTTGCTGATAACAGTTGTTTCCGTTCATGGACCGCACTCTAGGTTTACATATTTATTTATTTTATTTATAGTCATCATTAAATATTTTATCGTAAACTTAAAGCATATATATCTCGTGACCGCATTGAATTTACAATTTCCCCTAATATTTATCGATACAATTATTGAAACAGGGAGGGGTTGGACCCCAAAGCGTTGCAATAGGGGATGAATTAATTGTATAGAAATAAAAACGTTTCTGAAAGCGTATTTATAGCCCTTATATAGTTTTAATAAAAAAACAGATTAAATATTAAAAAATAAATATTATTTTATTAAAACGTAATCTTATTATATTTTTTTTCTTAATTTCAGTGCCTCGAATTACTTAGGTACTTATTTTTTTGGGCACTTAGTAAAATAAAACACAAAATCATTGTGACTCACGTTTATTCACAATTGCATTTTTTATGACATTAAAGCGAATAAAAACAAAAACATTAAAAATTGTCTCCAAAACATGGCATAACATTTTGACAATTTTAAAAACATTTGAAATTACGTATTAGCGATTTAAAACTTAATTTTAATAAATATATTTATTTACTATATTTGTATATAGTATTTTGTATATAACCTTAATTTTACGATTATTAGGTTTAAAGTTCATATAATTATTTGTGAAAATAAAAAGAAGACCACTATGTAAATTCTAGATAAACCGCTACCACAGATTTATTAAAAGCCGAATACTGTATTATTTGTTCGTTAGGTAGAACTAAATAATAATTTTTAAAAACGTCGAAATAATAAAAGGTTTGATACTGATTAATATCATGGCTGCAAGTTTTGAAACATCGGTAACGAAATTTTAATATTTTTGACACATGTTTGCGTTTTATCGTTTTATCCCTTACCCCAAAAATGCAGAAAAAAAATCAATATAATTGAGGTTAAAATATGAATTGATGATTTTCATTTGTTTATTCAAAATAATAAATACAATTGACTTGAATACACCTTATTAATAAAAACTTAGGTATTTTAAGCTGTAAGGCACTTAATTATTAAGTTACAAGTTTTAACCATTAAACAGATCTTTAAAAAAATAAATAATAATGATTATATTTTAATACAATTACAAAGCTTAATTGCACTATTTTATAAAATATATAAATTCTTAATAAATGCTACAAATTTTTTCGTTAAAATTGTACTGCTATATTAATTATATTGTCGTTAATTTTATTCTTTCTGATAGTAAAAAATGGACTCTCAAAGAAATTCATGGTTTAAAACAATATTCGGTATACGTCAGTTAATTCCAATACTTGTGCCTATCCCATTTAAATAACAATACGTACCATAATTAATTATTAAAATAATAAAATCATACTAGAAATAATAAACATTCAAACTTCATTAAAAAAACTTTATTGTGCTTCCACTTTATTTATAGGATTCTTAATTTTCTAGTATTTTATGGACATCGAGTTACGCTAATATTATAATATCTAAGCAATATATGTAATTTTATAAATAATAATAATTAAAAAAAACATAAAAATGACACTACCTATTTCAAAACCAAAATAACAATAAAATTCCAATTAGAACTTATATCAAAATGAAAATAAAAAGTCAAATAATGCAAATGGGAAGAAAGCTTATATTTATTTATAAAATAAATAACACAATTTGAGAAACTGTCCCTCGCTATAAAATTATCTATTCATTTAAATGTGTGCGCACGAGCCCTCTCCCGCATTGACCACGATTATCCATCCCTGAGGTCGGGAATCAACTCGGACGCGTACTATTAAAAAACTTCTAATAGTATTGGATAATATGATGAATTTATTATGAATTTCTTCGATCATATTACAGACAACGGCACTTAATTTTTAATTGCAATCGTGGTAAGTTTGAAAAACGTTTCTTAGCATAAGTATTTTTTTTTAATAACCAGCATTTCACAGATAAATATCTGCAAACTCTGCGACTCTGATTCGACCCCAAGTCGCCATTGTGTGCGTGTTGATTTATTTCTATTTTTTTTTCAAGTAATTTAGTAATAACAGCATTTTATTATGTCAAAAGTAAAATTTAAAAAATAACAGAAGTACCTGTACTTATGTTAAGTAACGTTCAAAAATCTACCACTATACAGATAACAATTCTTTTAAACATGTGTTATACTACGTACAATAACGTTATTGCAAGGTATTTTTTTTTATTAGCTTTTTTAAAAATTTTCAGCTCGCTTTAACAGCTGTGAGTTTAATGACCTCGCACGATTAACCTTGCATTTACATTGCTGCTTTTTGATATTTCCATGATGTTTTCTGCTTTTAACAAAAAAATTGTACCATAATGTTATGTAGTTGTATTAGACCAATAAATATAATTTTTTTAAAAATTGAGTCTGAACAATCCCCATTAGTATAATATGATCTATACAACTTCTGGTTAACTTGCTATCTGTCTTTTTGCACCCTATATTCCAATCCTATTAATGTGTTTTTTTTATTTAACTCTAACAGACCGTTGTTTATTCATGTTGGTAAGCATTAGAGATATGTATGAGGTGAGTAGATCGTCCATTTTGTATCCAAGAGACGTTTCGCATAACAGCTTTGAACCCCGCACTAAATTACCTATAGTCATGTGGAAATAAGTATTACCTGATGACCAGTTGGAAATTCTTGTGAAGGGATGTGTCACTAGAATATCCTGAAAAGAAAGCGGTAGAAATTAGACTCTATTTAATGTGTCTTAAGGTCTACAGTTCTTTATTTATATTCTTTATTGAATATGCAAAAACGTTCTTGCAATATATTTTTTAATTAGTAGCTTTTTAAAGCGCATCATTTTGTATCGCATCACCAGCGAAGCGACCGTGGTCTGGTGGTAGAAGAGCATCCTCACGATCTATGAGAACCGTGTTCAAACCTCGCTAATTTTTTTTTTTTATATTGTAGCTCGACATGTGACAACACTCCGCCTGATGTAAAGCTAGAGTGCGGTCCATGAATGAAAACAACTACAGAGAAACCTGTGCGGGTAGCAGTCGCCTCTACTATGCCGGCTTGAGGAGACGAGCATGTACCATCTTAGATTGACAGTGCACACTCCTCTCGTTATACCTGACTACTTTTAAACTATTCCATTCTGACCAGTACAAATGTTATATGTACTTTGGACGCTCAGTGCTGCCTACAATAATTAGTTTGGTACAAGCATTAAAAAAAACTTTTACTAACTCTTTTTAATTACCTTGCTCTGTGGATGAATCAAACTAACACCATGTTTGTTAATGGCAATAAGCAGCAGTTCAGGGTAGTTAGGTTCAGTGGTCTGTTTTACTTCAAAGAATGCTGAACCGAATGTGGGCCACCTATAGATGACTTTCAAGAAACTTATTTTAGCATCCTCTGGTGTCATTCCAGCATCCTGATTGTACGACGCGACTATTGACCTCTTCCAATCCGCTGAGCTTTGCAGTTTTATTAAATCAGCTGGTATTAGTTCACGTAGCATTTGCCTGGATAGAAACAAAAATATACATTTCTAATGAGGATTTGTTAATATCGAATCTTTCATTCGTGATTCGAATTTTTAATTTCTCATCGTCCGTTTCCGAGATATTACATTCTGGAATGGGACGTAATAAATTTTGGGATATGTCGGACTTTTTCTACACTCACTTTCTCATAGTAATAATAATAATAATAATAATAAATTTTTTATTGCATTTAACACAGTCAAAGAAATACAAAATCATAAATAAGTTACTGCAATTGGCGGTCTTATCACTAAAATCAATTTCTTCCAGACAACCAATTGATATTAAATTAATTGTAAGGAAAAGAGAATAGAAGTAATATAAAAACATTTCTGAAAAAAATTGAACCGACTTCTAAATAAAACACAAGGCACTAAAAAGTAAAAAATAATTTTAATTGAGAGTACATACACACAATTTAATAACCATAAACATGAATAGATGCTTATTATTTATTTACAAATTAATTATATGCATTTTATTTAGCATATATCTGAAGTCGGTGCCAACCAAATATGAAACTCCTCATTGCTTGATTCTAGGTACATTACCAATCATAAAACATGTTTCAAATGCTTGCACCGACTTCAGATATATGCTAGATAAAATGCATATAATTAATTTGTAAATAAATAATAAGCATCTATTCATGTTTATGGTTATTAAATTGTGTGTATGTACTCTCAATTAAAATTATTTTTTACTTTTTAGTGCCTTGTGTTTTATTTAGAAGTCGGTTCAATTTTTTTCAGAAATGTTTTTATTTTGTAATTTTTAGTTGTAACTGTTGATTGATTGTATGGATAACATTCTAAACGCGCTGTTCAAATAAAATGTGATGAGTAGTGGACTTATAGACAGACACTCTCGAGTCCTACCCGATAAAGAATGAATCATTAAAATCAATCGAAACATCCCCTAATTTTCCACCCTTAAAGGTGGAATATTTTATTCCTTAAATGGGATCAATCCCGAAACGTACTTTATCAAACAAAAAAAGAATCATCAAAATCGGTTCACTAATGGCGAAATATCCCCTAATTTTCCACCCTTAAAGGTGGAATATTTTATTCCTTAAATGGGACTAATCCCAAGACGTACTTTATCAAACAAAAAAAGAATCATCAAAATCGGTTCACTAATGGCGAAATATCCCTTAATTTTCCACCCTTACAGATTGAATATTTTATTCCTTAGATGGGACCAATCCCGAGACTTTATCAAACAAAAAAGAATCATCAAAATCGATTCACTAATGGCGAAATATCCCCTAATTTTCCACCCTTAAAGGTGGAATATTTTATTCCTTAAATGGGACTAATCCCGAGACGTACTTTATCAAACAAAAAAAAATCATCAAAATCGGTTCACTAATGGCGAAATATCCCTTAATTTTCCACCCTTACAGATGGAATATTTTATTCCTTAGATGGGACCAATCCCGAGACGTACTTTATCAAACAAAAAAAGAATCATCAAAATCGGTTCACTAATGGTGAAATATCCCCTAATTTTCCACCCTTAAAGGTGGAATATTTTATTCCTTAAATAGGACCAATCCCGAGACGTACTTTATCAAACAAAAAAGAATCATCAAAATCGGTTCACTAATGGTGAAATATCCCCTAATTTTCCACCCTTAAAGGTGGAATATTTTATTCCTTAAATAGGACCAATCCCGAGACGTACTTTATCAAACAAAAAAGAATTATCAAAATCGGTTTATAAACAGGGAAACATCCCCTAATTTTCCACCCTTAGAGATGGAATATTTTCTTCAAATTTAAAATTGACCAATCACGAGACATACTTTATCCAACAAAAGAAAAATCGTCGAAAAATCATCGAAATCAGTTCACAAACGGCGAAACATCCCCTAATTTTCCACCCTTAGAGATGGAATATTATCTTCAAATTGAAACGGGACCAATGCGGACATATACTCTATCCAACAAAAAAAGAATCATCAAAATCGGTCCACAAACGGCGGAGATATGAGGGAACATCGCCACAAAAAAAAAAAAAAATACACGACGAATAGATAACCTCCTCCTTTTGAAGTCGGTTAAAAAGAGAGTACTATCTTACTCTGTAATAATCAATTCAAACAATGATTTAATCACATAATTCTAATTGTAGATAAATATAAACTCACGGTATAGCTTGAAGTTCTTGTTTATTATCCCCAAATCTAGCACGATAAGCTAAGGCAGCTAGTCTAGCAGCTTCTTCTTTCCCACAACGATGGTAACCACGAAGTAATTTCGGTAACTCCTGATGGAAATGGAAGATCACATCCGCTGCACGATCTTTGCCTGGCACTGTGTTTGTCCATAATTTTTTCATGAAGAATACCTGGAATAGTGATGATCATTAAAATGCTGAATTGCGAAGATATAAAACAATCCTTTGTTCTTTATAGAATGACTAACCTGATAAGTAAATTGTGGAGTAATTCCATCTCTTGTAGGCCTAGCTTTCTTGATCCAATCGGTGAGATGACGAACAAAATCGAAGAAGAAATCTCCCTCTGGCACCGAAATCACTTTGTCTGCTATTTTAACGAACAAACTAAACCCTTCACTAGATCTGAGATTCAATCTTTGAGCTATATTTTGACAGAAATCTTTTGCGCGAGTCGAGGAGTCCACCTCGAAAGCTTCATCTGTGTCATCTGGAAAGTATACTTTGTGGAATATTTGAGTTGTTTTATGCTGTATAGCTTCTACTTCAACCTGATGAGGGGGATACTTCCTCTGGCCGTTTCTTAATGTTTTCTGAAGTCTTTGGAGAGAATCTTGGGCTATAGGATATCTTCTAGTTCTTAAAAATAACGTAAGTTCCCTTAATAACCCTTGACTACATGCAAACAGTCCTGTCGCCAACCACATTAATTCCCAACCTCTCTCTTCAGATATTCTATTGCGATTATCAGTAAGTTGCTTCATAATTTGACAATATATTTCATCCCTTAGTATTTCGTGCTTCAGTGGACCATCAAAGATGTGATCTGTGTACTCGTTACCAATACGTGGACGCTTCGATGGCAAATCGCTCATGTATTTTAGTATTGCTGTAAATCCAAAACATGCTTCCTCTGCTAATTCTTCTTTCGCTTGTAATTTCTTTAATAAAGGTTGCTTGATCGGTTCACGCGAATGTCTCCAAAGTTCATCAGCGCCTCCTCTTTTGGCCGTAGATAATGTTAAAGCCTTTGATACCGTTCTTTTTGGGGGCAATCTGAAATGGTCTAATGCGTATTCTAATAAAGTGTGTGGTTTCTCTCGTGTTTCAGTTCCATTAAAGGTTGCTGTTGGTACGCGTCTACCATGTTGTGCACCTTCTAAGCAGAATAGTGATAAGATATCCGGTGGCGGTTTTGTTAGAGCCGGTAATACGTACACAGTTTCAGCCGGAAAATCTCCTCGTTCCATCGTTCTTTCACAACGTCCGATACACCAACCATTATTAAGAACGGATTCTCCAGTACTGTCTTCTTCTAAAATAATTAAATCTCCCTTTTGGAATGTTAAGAAACTAGAACCTTCACCGGGCGCTTTATAATCTTGCAAGGCGATTACATATTTAGAGCGCTTCTTCAATCCTTCTAAGAAGTAAACAACTAAATCTCTAATGTCTTCAGCGTTTGGACTTTGGAACGTGAATTCTTCGCCTCTAACTGTAGATAAACTAAATGTTTGTGTAAATACTTTATTTGTTTTCTGACTGGAGACTGTGGTTATTTCTGGAAAAGATAACTCTAACAGCACTTGTTCTTGATCATCCACGACATAAACCCCAGTCCAATTCACAGCAATGATAACATCATTCTTAGGTAAATTAGGACCTGAGTTACGATAGGCCTCATAAAACCTAGAGAATAACAATGGCCATTTAAATTTAGCATAACTGACAACATCTTCTTTAACTTTAAAAGCTGCAATCTTCTCTTTCAGATAATAACTTTTCTTATAGGCTTGTACTACTAATGCTCCCCAACGATCTACAGCTTTATCAACTCCCGTTAAACAGTAATCTGGTATGTAGTTAGGTAGCAATGTAAACAACCGGTCTGTATTCATATCTTGCGCATATTCTATGAAATATTGCTGAGCAGCTATCATTGCTAAATCTTCTTCCTTGTCACATCTATATTCGCCGAATTTAACTCCTCTAACGACTTGTTGATATATCAAATTGGTCGCAACTTGGTCTTCGGTAGGATCATGCCACGGAGCGAATATTTCCTTTCTAAAGAACAATCTCCAAGGAGCATTCCTCTCTTGTGCTCCTTGCTCTTTAGCATATTGTTCACATTGCGAGATCGCATCCATTACGTGATCACCGCCACTACCGAGTGAGCTGACCTTATCGAAGAGAGCAATGTACAATGAAAATCCGAATTGATCTCGCAAACCTATTTTATCCGAAAGTTGATTACATAATTCTCGTGCCGTAGTGGCCGAATCTGCTAATAAAGTTTTAGTATTACCATCCATGAACGTTATTGGTAACATAATAGGCTTTTTAGATTTTGTAGCTTGAAGTTCCAACCATGATGGAGGTTGATTCCTTGTGCCGTTATTAAATGTTCTTTTGAGACGATCTTCGCAATAAGGCGCATATCCGGGAGGTCCTTCTCTGATAAAAGCTCTGAGATAGTTGACAAATTTCTCACTGGGAGCAAAACAACCAACGCATAATGAAAGTAAAATCCAGCCTCTAGCGTGGGAGGACTTAGAAGGGTTAGCAGTGAGTTGTTTACAAATTTGACAGTAAATTTCGTCTCTTAGTTCTGCTCGAAGAATTCCATGACCAATAATAAAATGCAGTTTTTCTAAATTAGATGTCGGTCGTGATTCTAACCAAGATTGATAGCTATCAGCTGTGTATTCTTCATCCTGCAAACGACATTTTATAATTAGCATATTATCCATGGTAATTCCATTTTTTATCCATATTTATCGCAATATTAAACCAGTTCACATATTTACCTGTAATTTTCTTCTAACGTCTTCACCCAACTTATTCTTTCGTTTCAAAGTCAAAGACACTAGTTTGTGTCTAATTGATCTCGGTTTTTGTTTGTTCAGATACGCATCAGGGTCCATGCCCATCATTTGGGCTTCCTGGAACTCTTTGGACCTAATGAAATTCCTTCCGAGAGTTGCAGTCACTTTTGACATTACTGACGTGTTGTCACGATCCATCGTATGATATCGTGGTTCAGGAAGATCTCCCGTGAAACGAAGTATGGTAACCCACAAAGCTTGTGCAGCCTGAAAATTTTAATTTATATATGTATTTTTATCTTTTAATTAGGTATTAAAAGCATGTTCAAAAATAAAGATTATCCATAATAATTGAAGGCGCCACTTAATATTTACCATCTATTATCATAATAATTAGATTAGTATCGGTTTATTTTTAGTTTAATCTGTAATTCATGAATTAGTACATGAATTGTCCATTACTATAATTATTGTTTTGTTGTTAGTCTTATTTATAATATAATCTTTTTAAAAACAATTGCCGTTCATGGACCGCACTCCAGTTCAACATATTTTTAAACTTACCAATTGATCTCCTTGGGTGTGTAAAGGTAACAAAGGATGCTTTAGAGGTTTTCTAGAGTACTGATGTGTGACATTTCCTTGGAAGTAAGTTGCAGCGAACTTCTGGAATTTAAACTCAGAAAGATCTTCTTCATCCTCTGATGTTGTCTGCATTGGTGTTACCATCTGAAAAATAACAACAACTTTACATATAACTCTAGGCTTTTAACTGCAAAAAGAGTCATTTTTAACCGTTAGCTAAGTTAAATGATATACAAACTAAATTCTTTACCTCTTGCTGATCAGCTCTTGCTTGTGGCAGATCACTAAACACAGACGTGTCTTTAGGAGCTGGCGCTTCACTACTAGAGTCGGGTAAGAAGTCAAACATGGCTTCCACAAGTTTACTATCATCAACAGGTTCATCCTGTTTCCTCGCTGCTTCTTGAAGAATTGTCTTCTTCTCTTCCACCTGACGTTTCTCTTCCAAAGCTAGTTCAGCTTCACGTCTTTCCAATTCGTACATTCTTTCCTGCGTTATTGAGATATTTTTATATCAGCATATGATACAAAATCAGAGATTTTAAAACTAGATTAGCCGTTAGCGAGAGTTAGCTGAGCTGTAGATTATAAACCTTAAGATTATATTTTGATACTTTGAGGTTTAAATGGCTTTGGGATCGAACCTCGTCAGGAAAGTAGTAATTACTAATTAGTACCAAAATTTATCAAAAGTGTTTAATTTGAAGTAGTATAAGTAGATTAGATTAGATTAACAAACGTTACTGATTTTTTTTTTTAATTTAGACTGTTTAAATAAATATATTTTATTTGCCAAAATTATTTACTTCAATTTTCATCATGCCCTTAGTTAACTCGTTAGTAAATCATATAATAATAATATTAAATAAACTAAATTATTAAAAGCAAAGATTAAAAAAATAATCACAAGTTATTTTCTTTTTGACCGGTTTTTTTTATTATAATTATTTTCATGGGGACTTAACTTATCTCATTAGGAAATAAGATAATAATACTAACATAATGTAAACTGACATAATTGATACTACAAACACACTCGGCCCAAGCCATCCTTATTGGTACAATTATTACACCAAACTAACTTACTTTTCTATTTCATGTTGCAACTGGATTAGTTGCATTTACACTTGCGAACAAATAAAGTGTAACAACATTATCATTTCACATAATTTCAAGTGTAATTAACACCCGTCAAATAACCTAGTATCGTATGTACTTTTGTTTGTAATTTTTTCAGATATTGTGTGCAATAGTTTAAATTAGCTTTTACATTTAGTTTTTATATAATATTAGCACGTACAAACAAACAAACAAACAAACTCTTCAGCTTTATAATATTAGTATTTAAAAGTTATTGATCCTCTTTATAAAAAAATAATTGTAATTTACGTAGAAGAAAATAATAGATCAAAAAAACAAAGATAGGTTTTTTGGACGATTATGTAAGTTCAACTTAGAAAAAAAAGAAAAGTAGTACATACATACCGAAAGATTAATCTTATAACAATTATTTATTAACATTTGTGCTGGTAATTTTGACTTGGAGTGTAATGCAATGTGTTTAAAACTTATATAAACTTCACTATACTGGATAGTTGTATAAGAACAGTTGATTGACAGGATGAGGTAGTGACGGGTTAATTGTATTGACCACATTATTAATATACTTTTGTGGATTTTTATATTGTATACTTTTTTAATCTTTTATAGACACTGAGAGATTGAAGTCTACTATGAGAAAATTCAGACCTGGGGATGAATTTAATAGTGCTTATAGGCACTGAGCGACCAAAGTACATATAACATAGTTACATTGGTACCGGTCAGAATTTAGCGAGGTTCGAATACGGTCTCACCGATCGTGAGTTTACGCGTTTTACCGCTAGACTACGGCCGCCGATTGTTGCTGTCGTTTTATAGTTAGAGCATCAAATGTTACCTTTTCTTTCCTCGCGTTAAAGCCATCAGTACACCATTTCAAAATAGTTATGTACATTAAAACTAAACAATTTATTTCACTTAAATTAAATTAACACGTCATTTGCGAGTCGTTATAAAAACGGAAATCAAAGTTTTGATGACAAATAGAATGCTTGCAAAATTAAAAATCTGCTATAAAACTCCTAATTTATTTAATAAAATGAATGCTTTTTTCGTATTGAAAGTGTGATAAATTAAAGTGGTCACTTTATAATAATAATTAATCTATAGATATGCGAAGAGATCGTTTGTTTTTTTAATAATGTTTAATCAGTAAGCTAATCAACCGATTGATGTTTCATTAATGCCGCAAAATAATTAGATTAATTTGTTATTCAAAAAACAAGTAAGCGAAAGAATAAAAATTAATTAATTGATGATATAATTCATTAACAAATACAAAACAAGAAATACCTAAGTTCAATGACTTTTTAGTATTTTTTAAGATAAAAAAATTTTACGTAATTATTTCGATTTAATTTAAAAATTAGTAGATAAAAATGAAATGCATGACTATCTGGGCTTAATATAATATCATCTGTTTAAATTACATATAAGATACTATTAAATTATATTTTTTTTTTTTTAAATCCGGTACAAAGAATATTACGGATATAGGAACCAAATAACTCATTATACAATATTCATACAGGATTAAGGAAATGTAGAAACAACTCACCCTATAATTCTGCTCAGCAATCTCTTTAGCCCTAGTATTTCCCTGATGATGCAAACGCTGCTCCTCCTGTCTTCGTATTCGCAATGCTTCATTATGCGCCATAGTCTCTTTTCTCATCCGTCGATAACGTCTTCTAGCTATTAATGTTCGCACATGACTTTGTATTTTTACAATCGCCCACATTTTGTGACCGTAGGAACGACGAACGAGGTAACCACGAGCTGCTGCCTGATAATATATATTATTATTATTTTAATGACTGGTGGAATTATTACGAAAAATAAAAATAATGTAACACAGCTCTTAGAAAAAGAAAATTGTCTACTCTAGAACAAAGCAACATATCTTTGGGTGGTTTGCACCAGAAGGCCGGTTAAAGTAACTTTAACTATTACTTTTACGGCTACGACGACCGTTAAACGTTTACATTTACTCCAGACGCGTTGCAATATCGTGTAAATTCATATTGTTATCGTTAAAAGGATGGCTGATCTCGAAAAATAATTGAAAATCATATTTGGCTTCTTTTGACGTTAGCAACATTGGTTTGACGATTACTTTAACTTTAATCATGCCAGGATTCGCTGGTTACGGTTAAGGTTAAAGTAAACGTTAAAAATGACAGGCGCGACGATGGTGCAACTCGTGTGGAGTAAATATACACCATAATGTAAACGTAACGGTTAAAGTAAAAGTAATAGTTAAAGTTACTTTAACCGGCCTTCTAGTGTAAACGAGTAAAACCCTTAGTTATACCATTGATGCATTGTTTTGAAGGTTGAACATGTATTTGTTGTATAAACTATAAACTTAATTAGTGTATATCATACCTGTAATGAAACAATATGTCCACGCAAATGTCTAAACCTATGAGCGAGAACTCTTGCTCTGATTAATGCCTGTAATCTCGCATAACCAGCTTTCATCTTGTTATACCGCAGTCTCTGCAGCTTCCCTCGCCAATGACGTTGTATTAACACAGCGGCAGCTCTCATTTTCAAAAATCTCCGTCTATAAACCCAACCTCTAATAGATCTTTGTAGAATCAATATTTTACGAGTCAAGACTCTATCTCTTTCTTGTTCTAAGAAAAGATCATGAGCATCCTTTAGGAACACCTTAGTGTGACCTAATTGGTAATCAGATTTCCCCAAAACTTGAGCACAAATTTTAGCAGTTGCAGCTCGACAATCAGTTTTGTGTGCCGGTGGTACTCCTGATATTAGGAATCTATATCTCTCGACGAATTCTTTGAAACTATGTCTGATTGGATACCCTGCCCTTCTAATTCGGATCGTCTCCATCATTCCAGAATATCGCAGTTGTCGACAGCACAATCCTCGATCAAACATCATTGGTTTCTTATATTCATTAGGTTTAATACATCTGATGAAGAAAGGTTGACACGACCCTAAAGTCCTCATCAATAAGTCCAAAGATTTCTTGAACTGAGTCGATAAGGTCGGTGTTCGTTTTCTTGTTTCTGAACCCATAGATATGTCTTCTTGGAATATATGCTGCAGGAATTTGTTTGTAGATATGTGAACTAGTTGTAGTAAATCTGCACTGAATGTATCTCGGTTTTTCTCTAAGAATCCTCGCGTATCATAAAATACGATTCCAGCGAAATGATTAAGACCAAAGCTGGTGTTGATATCCGACTTCGGTTTCAAATAGTTTCTATGAAGTCCATGTGTTTTATGCAATTTAGCTAACATTGTTTGGTCGGTACCTTTTGGAAACTTTGATTCCTCATCTATTAAAGCCATTATATTGAGCTGTTTTAAAGCTATCAGATCTAAAGCGTCTTGATTATCAACAAATTCTATGTGTTGCCAATTTATTCCTTCATGATTATATTCCTCTTGCTCTAGTTTAAAAATATGTCTAACAAAAAACTGCTGCAAATTTTCGTTTGCGAAATTTATACAAAACTGTTCGAAGCTATTTTGATCAAAGTTTTCGAATCCAAATATATCTAAGACTCCTATTGCAGTTCTGGTCGTTGATTTTGGTTTATATATGGCTGCGTTAATTTTTCTGACTATGGTGACGAATAGACGTCCGTATATACCTTTGACGAAGGCATCTCTTATATCAACAGATTGTTCTCGACTTAGTGTTGAAACAACAGTTTCACCATGAGCAAATAACGTTTTCCTAGTAAGAGCACCGATTAGTGATTGAACTGGTACACCTAATAGATTTGCCACTCGCCGAACATTAGCATGTTCAGTAATTTCGGTTGCATCTATATTATTTACAACAGTAGCTTCGTATTTAATATTCCCACAATGCAATACAGCTGCTAATAATTTTAAAATCTCCCAAATTTCTTGTTCAGAGAACAATAGAACTTTCATTGCAGATCTTATGTCTTGAAATTCTGCAGCATCATCTCGACCTTCACAGGTGTAACTGCCTCCCTGAAAACAATTATTTATTATCAAAACATGTTTATTTAATAATTAAGGAAGTAAGAATTAATATAATAATCAATATATACCCCAGATAAATATCTGTATTCAGATGGATCTCCTAATTCCAACTTCTTCTTTTCATCTTTATTCAAACCGGCTAATAAACAGTAAAATACATGATAATTTCGTTCTTCAGCTCCTTGTGATACTATTCTAGATTTTTCTAGTAAATATTGTTCTATTTTCGCACCCTCTATAACGCCAGAATTATTGAAATGTATATCTATATATTTTCCGAAACGCGACGAGTTGTCGTTCCTCACAGTTTTTGCGTTACCGAATGCTTCTAAAATTGGATTTGCTTCTAAAATCTGGAAGTTGAAAATTTGTTAACTTTTACATTTATAGCGATTGTGGTATTTTGTTCGAGCAATTCTGAAGAAAGTATCCTTTATTTAATTATGTATTATAAAGTTATTTTATGCTTTTAATCTTTACTTATTTATAATTTAAATTATATTAAACTCACTTGTTGTTCAATCCAAGAATGTTTCCCACTAATAGCAGCAAGATATTGCAATATTAATTTGGTAGATTCTGTTTTTCCAGCGCCCGATTCCCCACTTATTACTATACATTGATCTTGACTATATCTCCTCATGTGCGCATACCCATTGTCACCGATAGCAAAAATGTGCGGAGGGAGTTCACCTATTTTTCTTTCTTTATATAATTTAATTTGATCTGCTGTGTAAATTGGTAGAATTTGGTAAGGATTTACTGCTACTAATATTGAGCCTGTGTATGTCTGAAATTGAAATTAAGAAAAAGATTAGGAAAGTTCGCGAGGTTGGAGGCCTATCGTGAAATTGCTAATGGCTAAGGATTATTCGAATTGTTTCAAAAGCTCCTGAAGAGAAAATATTGAAAAAGCTCTACTAAGCCCCAGTATCTCCGCAGAGTTTCGGCACAATTAGCAGAGGTTGCGGTATTTCCGTATTTTCACTTAAAAAAATATACCGAGCATAAAAATACGCCAGACCTTACTTAAGAAAAATACATAATTGTAATTAGCCAACTTACATAAATAAGATTTTCATTATATCGAATAAGTAAATTTCTTAAAATCCCAGCTTCATGCAGGTCACCTAAGGATATCATGTCTTCGACACCATGGACGGACGTAGCGTGCATCGCTTTGATTCTTCTCTCTGGTGGTAGCCATTGTTCTTGACCGTCGTCGTCTTTTACCCTGATTCGACGTCCTTCTGCTGCCAGCACTCTTGCACCTATCGCTACATCGAATTCTCGACCAGATACCGGCTCTATCCATATGTAATCGCCCTGAAATATAATTATTATGTTTTTAATGATTTAAAACAATATTTATGTTTATTGTTGACTAGCAAGCAACGGACCCGTGACGTTGTTCGTAAAAATATGATTCGTGATATGTACCATTTTTAATTTCATTAACTACCTATTTCTGTTAGGTAAGATCGTATTTGGCAACAAACTTAAGCAAGACATGAACGTCTACATACCTAATAGGCATTTCTAGAAATGCAATAAGTGGTTTACGCATTACATCAATACTTAGTAGTTAGTGGATTACGAGAAATGGAGAAGTAATTATTTCTTTAATATGTTGTAATTTATTTGCTTCATATAAAAGATTATTTGTAAACTGTAAATAAAAAATCAATCTACTTTAAAATGATGGTTGTATATTTTATTACATTCTAAGAAATAACACAATGAGGTTAAAAACATCATTGAACACATTATTGTTTACGCGTTAGTA
Source organism: Tinea pellionella (assembly GCA_948150575.1). NCBI lineage: Eukaryota > Metazoa > Arthropoda > Insecta > Lepidoptera > Tineidae > Tinea > Tinea pellionella. The sequence continues at coordinate 2,316,648 of OX411246.1, forward strand.
AAAATTGAGTTAAATTATTTTTTATATAATATAATTTCTGTTGAATAGGTAAATTAAATGGTTAATTTATTACATACCTCAAATATTAAGTTATTTGTACTTTCCATGTAACAATTTTAAGAATATTTTCCATAATATGTTGTACATAGAATTTCTTTAGCGAAAAATTAAGGCAAAAAGTAAATAATTTAATTGTTAAGTATTTATTTTTATTTGAACTACATTGACGTGTCTTTTAGAGCTGGCTATAATAAAATAAATCAATATCAATATGATAAAACTGACCGCTACTTCTCGGGAGGTCATTTAGTGATTATATTATAAATCAGCTCAGAAACTGTTTGGACTGTAATTTATTTAATAAATTTTATTTCTTAAGTATAAAAAATAATTTGTTCGTTTTGTGTATGTCTTCCAGAATGAAGGTAACAGGTTCCCGAAGGATGAAATGGTAAAGCTAACCGCATCATTCAAAGAGTTTTATGCGGCCTATCGCGTTATTTTGATTCAACATTTCGAAAGTTTTGCAATCGTGCAAGGTCGTAGTGAAACCCTAGGATTAATTTATCAATAAAAATAAACGCGTTAGTAAGCTGTATACAAGAAAACACAAGGAAAAATATAATATTTTGATGGTACTTATTTATTATGCATAGTTATATAAATACTTAAATAACTAAGTAGATAATTATCATATGCAATTCGTTGGAATTTACATATCGGCTTTCAATACAGGTTCTTCGAGTTACTTAATTTTAGGATTCGAATGGTAGACGCTTTCTAAAAATTTACTCGGATCTTCAATCGATATCTGTCCGGTTTAACAATTTACATCATAAAAGTTGCTCCACTCAACCTTAGTGGAGGCACCTCAAAAGAAAGAAAATAAACTACCAAATGATTAAAAAAGAGTTGAGCGTAAAGGGGTCGACGACCTTTAATGTTTGAGCATAAATTAACTAGTGAAATTGTGCAGAAAATTTTAGAGAAAAAAAAACCCATTCCAAATATTCCCTTCTTTACCTACTCCGATAAATAATACTATAATTATAATTGTACAAATAACTCTAGACATTTATTGATAATAGTTAATTTATATTGCACGTTAACTATCGATTGTTTTGTCGACCTAATTCACAAGACATAACTTTACATTAATTTTTTTTTTTTTTTTTTTTTTTTTTTTTTATTTCAGTAAATTGACAGATAAACTGCACTCTTACACGTCGATAAATACAATAATAATAATAATAATTAATACAATAACATTCATGTCTTTAGCAGCTGCACATGAGCATTGTCAAATTCACTAATTAAACAAATAACTTAATTTTAAGCAATTTATGATAGCTGCCTTATATTATGAGCATTGTCCGCTTACTGACTAGAACTAGGACTATATGTATATTTTTAAATTGTATAGAGTAGGCTATTCAAGGGCTATCTATTACAAAATTATCGGCCATAGCTTCGTTTAAGTTGTAGTATACCTTATTAACTAATATTTTTTTAATGTGTTCTTTAAATTTTGGGTAATTCATTTCTTTTATGTCTTTTGGCAAATTATTATAGAATTTTACACAGTTACACAAGTAGCTCTTTGACAGTTTCTGGAGTCTTTGCGACGGATGTCTGACAAGGGCTTCCTTGCGACGAGAGTTTTCTCTCAATGTTTCAATTGGATATTTATTAATATTTTCTTTTATATACAGTAGGCTTAGCATGCTGTACGCGCTATACATTGTCATAATTTTAAGCTCCTTAAATGCCGTTTTGCAGCTTTCGGTCCTTTTGAGCCCATATAAAAAACGTACAGCTCTTTTCTGTAGGGTAAGTATCCTGCCGGCTTCGGCTGCTGTGCCCCAGATCAGGAGACCATATGTCATGAGACTGTGAAAGTATGCAAAATATACCGATCGAGCTGCCTCCCTTCCACAATATTCTTTCACTCTTTTAACAGCATAGCAGGCAGAACCGAGTTTCTTAGCGAGTGTATCAATATGACTTTTCCATGTAAGCTTATTATCTAGTATTACACCTAACATTTTTGTGTCCTTTTGAGCATTTAATGACCTCTTCATGATAAATTGTTTTAACTCAACGGTATCTTGCCTTCCGTGTGTATCTAAGGAAAAATTTATTAGATTTGTTTTATCTAGATTTAATAACAAATTATTAGAGCAAAACCATCGTTCTAGATTGCAGAGTAAACTATCCAATCTGTCAACCACATCCTTTTTGTTTTCGCAGTTAATCATCACGGTAATATCATCAGCAAACATTGCCATCTTCAATCCTTGAGGTATACATGCTGTAAGGTCATTCACATAGATTATAAAAAATAAAGGTCCTAGGATCGATCCCTGTGGGACACCCAGTTTTACAGTTTCTTCAGTAGATCTTGCATCAGTTATTTCTACAAATTGTTTACGACTCTCAAGATATGACCTACACAGCTTTAGGTCAGTTCTTTGAACTCCGTAATGTTCTAATTTGGCAAGAAGGATCTCATGCTGGACGCAGTCAAATGCCTTAGATAGGTCGCAAAAAACTCCTATAGCGCTCTCCCTTCTATCTAGACCTTTTAAAATCCACCCTACTATTGTTGTAAGAGCTTGAGAGGTAGATCTATTTTTCCTGAAACCAAACTGATTGTCATCCAGTAGTTGCATATTTTCTAAGTAATCAACCAGCCTATTGTACATAATTCTCTCAAATATTTTACTCAGTATTGGTAGTATTGATATTGGTCTGTAATTGTATGGATCTTGCACATCAATTCAATTCACAGCCGAATTGAATTTTGAATTGTATTGCTTTTTATAGAAAGAAGGTTTGTGAACCTTCGGCAAAACCAAAGTATCGGCAAATTAATCCTTTCCAAGCTAAAACCATACTATAAGGCGACTTTAGAGTTAAGAATTTAACAGGTTGATGTTAGCTAGACTTAGCGTATAAAGAAATGTCTGAGGACAGTAGCTGCTTCCCAGGAGCTGTATACCGGGGAGATGAGTGACCGGTTGACAGTAGACACACGTCTGGTTATACCCGGTTACTTCTACTCACTTGAAAGTGGTAGTGGTTGACTGGGTTAGTAACCATCATCAGTCTACCTAAAATTCTTTACAAACGACCTCCTGAAAGAGTAGAGACCACAGAATTATGTGCAACTTGCATTTTTTTTAACAGCAAACATTTCCGTATTTACATAATACTATAATTATAAAAGATTCCATATTTTTAAATTGACTGGAAATTTAATCTAAAAAATGACTCGTAAACGTTTTAATCAAATTACGCAAACCAAGTCAATAAGTTACTCGGTAGAAATGCAGTATTAATAAGTAAAATAAACATTATGACATCACAATCGTGTTGTATTCATTTCCATCGAGCCTGACAACGTGCAAACTCTTTTAACGAATTACGACTTTATTTTAATGTGGCACTTTTTCAGTTCGATTCTTGTTTCACTGCAGGATTTTAATTACACTTATTCAGGTTCCGTCTTCATCAGCCGCCTTCAGCATCGTTAGATCGAGAAAGGCTCTCATATCGTACTATCGCGGCTGAAACGCCTCTATCAGCCGCGTCCAAGCGTGAAATACTGAGAAGCCATTCTACGAAAACAGTAATCCTGTTGATGTCTTGACGAGGACGGCCGGGTATCTATTATACAATAAGCTAAGCTAGTGCTTGTATCACAGGCACTGAACAACTAAAGTACATGTAACATTGTAACATAGACACTTTGGTACCGGTTAGAATTTAGCGAGGTTCGAACACTGGTCTCATCAATCGTGAGGTACGTCCTCTACCGCTAAACCACGGCCGCTCTAAATATCCTAATAATAGTGCCTAAGAATAAGTAGCTATTGTTTTAATTAGACTGATTCTCTTACATACCGATATGTCGTTAAAATAATATTTTTATATAAAATAATCAAAAATTCCACTTGTTTTTTTTTGTGTATAATAAAATAATTTCACTAGACATATTTGGTATAGAAAACGTTTTATTTTCTCATAGGTACACAGACCGTATTTGGATCTGTTATTCATTCATGGCCGCTTGACAACTTGATTATCATAAAACAGACTCCAAATTGCTCCAATGTATCGTAATAAAATTATTATTCGGACTACACTAAAAATGATGATTTGGCATTTTTAACTTATGATTAAACTATAATGCTGGCACTTAAAAGTAGAAATCGGATGAGCAATCAGTTCCTGGCATCGACCAAGCTCGCCGAATCGAATCGCAAAGAAACCAATGAAACTAATTGTGATGATACATTATCCAGTATACGCGTCGTCTATAAGGGAGCCGTACATAACTATGACGTCTTCCCCGAGGTGCTAGGGTATCCGTAAAGGATTTCCCCACGTAAAAAGGCTAAGTGCCTTGGCCCGACGTATACAGGACAAGGAGCTAAGCAAGAAACCGATAACATAATAGTGATCAAACATCAAACCCGTCTACATGATGTCCAATATTATTTTTCAACACCATTGACAAACTCCTTGGCTAACATCTAGAGAAGCCATTAGGATATTTTAAAATATCTATTAGGTACGGTTAATGCCTAAGATCGTTATTGATTACTTTATTTTACAGTCAGAAAGACTTTACTAAACTCAGAATTTAGTTATCCACCCCTAGTTATTATTTGATGATATTTGACTGTGCCTAACTCATTTTAAAATATGTAAGTGAAAGTGTATGTTAAAGATGTTATTTACATAAATAAGAAGTCAAAAACTTAAATAGAAATTGATGTATGAAAGAAAACGTAAAGCCAACAAACTTGACGTAGCCTTGAACTTGCCTCAAAGAAAATTTATTCGACTAAACCTCTAGCGTCAACAAGCGCGACGATAGCGTTTGGTGGCCGTATTGCCATACGTTACAAGGATTATTTTCTCACTCGGTAAAACAGTTCTTTTTTCATTAAGATTTTGATTTTAATTAATGATTTCCGGAAATTAATTAAAGTAATAAAGACGATGTAATATTCGCTAATTACCTACATATCACGATATGACATGATAACATTGTGAGTAATACAAGTTCTAGAGATAACTATGACAAATTTAGGTCATAAACTCAAATTAAGATTGAAGACATCTTAATCATTTTAAAGTTAGCAGGCGATTCATTTCTTTTTTACTTTGTAAAAATATGCGTGAATAAAACAACTTCCCAAAGCTCGTTTTTGGGCCCACTTGATAACTAATATTTGTTAAAAAAACAATATTCTAAAATAATCTCTTATATTTTTATAAATTCATTTTAATTATATCAACTCATCATTTACCAATCAATAGACAATGTTTTATTACATAAAAACATATATCTTCAATTATTAAAGCTTTTAAAATAATAATAACCTCAAATATTGCATCAGAAAACAACTAATTACTCAATAACCTGGGTGAAAAAAATTAAAACTGATTAGTAATAAAAAAATTAACAAATAAAAAAGTAGATTTATTTTTCTACAAAACTAAAAATCATCGACAAACTCGAGAAAAAAATTGTGGGCCCATTTTCTATAGGCGAATGGGCATTCTCCTTTTTATTATATAATAAATAAAGGAAAATTGAATAAATAAGTACTTTTGCATATTTACGTTTCCATTGCATTTTTCGGCATTTTGCAAATATCTATTAGATGGTCGCCAATGAAGTGCTACCCTAGGACGTCACTTTTAAATATAGTTTAAACACTTTCTATGTGTAAGGTAGGTAAGTATACAAGTATATATATAGGTAAGTAAGAAAGTAAATATAAATAAAGTAAGGTAAGAATCCTACATTCGTCTCTGAAATCAGTGCATCCAGGCAGCCCGCCTGGTAAGACTTAGCCCCCAAATTGGTACCCAAACTGTTTTGTTTAGTAGACCCCTTGTCCCCTATATCTATTCCCTGCTTATCTAATGTTGAATTATTGCAAATGCATTGCTACTTTTAAAAACTTAAAGGCAAACTAGATATGTTTTTAGTTATTTATTTATTTAGTATAATTTTTTCTCTATCTATTTGTGATATGCACTATATTTGATTTTTTTTTTATTGTAGCTCGGCATGTGACAACACTCCGCCTGATTGTACCCAAATAAAGCTAGAGTGCGGTCCATGAATGGAAACAACTGCTACTACAGAGAAGTCTCTACAGGCAGCAGTCGCCTCCACTATGCCGGCTTGAGGAGACGAGCATGTACCATCTAGATTGACAGTGCACACCTCTCGTTATAGTGGATTTTCAATTTGGATTTTCTTTTTTGTTAAATTTTTTGTTATTTTTTATAATCCACGCTGTGTTTTCTCTGAATAAATAAATAATCTTACCCTTGTAACGATCACCATGGTGGGGGCATGTGGTCACCTTGGTTTGACCTGGAACAATAATAATTAAAAATTAATTAATTAAATGAGGTTTTTAATAAGCGCTCTAGACTAGTACCGCGTAGAAAACTGAAACGAGAGTGTGTATGGTTCCGCGCGTTCCTGCCACGGACGTTCCCTGATCAGTTTATTGTCCCGGGACAAAGAGCTTGGTTCTGTATTATTGGTTGCTTTTGCGAGTGTGGGGGGGCCATATTTTTATACTAACTTCACGGTGCGCACTACGCAAATCCACGACTAAATTCGCATGCAAATGTAGAGCGCGCATAAAGGAAATATTATATATTGAAAGAAGATTACTTCACAGGGGTTTCACTTCTAATTGTTGTTGTTATTTTATTCAAGGCAAAAGGACCATTGCCCATGCAGCCTAGGCTTCATATTTTTTTCAAGAGGCTTTCCAAGCGGCCGTGGTCTAGCGGTAAGACGCGTGAACTCACGATCGATGAGACCCATGTTCGAACCTCGCTAAATTCTGACCGATATCAATGTAACTTTGTTATATGTACTTTGGTCGCTCAGTGCCTATAGGCACTATTAAAGAGTGGTAGGCAGACTGATGATGGTTATTAGTCCAGTCTGCCGTCCTGGGGTAGTACCACCACTTTCGAATTTAATGCCCGTGAAGTGACTTTGTCGCGTTTCGGGAATAGTTTGAAAGTAGCCAGGTATAACGAGAGGAGTGTGCACTGTCAATCTAAGATGGTACATGCTCGTCTCCTCAAGCCGGCATAGTGGAGACGACTGCAGCCCGTAGAGGTTTCTCTGAAGTGGCAGTTGTTTCCATTCATGGACCGCACTCTAGCTTTACATCAGGCGGAGTGTTGTCACATGCCGAGCTACAATAAAAAAAATCTTTACTGAAACTGAAGTGACCATTGTAACTGTAGAATTATTAATTGACAACATAAAAGAGTTTTACAATAAATTATTTTAAACGTTTCATTATTTTATTATTTTCCTATAAACAACCCCGCTCGCCTCTCCTTTACACAACAAACACTATTGTTGCATTCTGTTGCTTTTGTTTTGCCATTACATTGTTTTATTGTTGCATTCACTTGTATGCAGTTGAGCTAATTAGGTAATTCGGTTAAGAACCACTTTTTTACAATCACACATTGTTTCTATGCCTCAGTACCTATAATGTTGAATGTATTTTAATATATTTATTTCTACTTATTAGGTACATATATTTAATTTATACGAGTATATGTACTTTATTAAATAAACAGAGTAACTTTCATTCGAGTTGATAGATATTGGGTATTAACCTAACCTAGTGGTAGGCAGACTGATGATGGTTATTTGTCCAGTCTGTCGTCGTGGGGCAGTACCACCACTTTCGAATGTAACACCCGTGAAGTGACCTTGTCGCGTTTCGGGGATAGTTTGAAAGTAGCCAGGTATAACGAGAGGAGTGTGCACAGCAGCCGGCATAGTGGAGGTGACTGCTACCCAGATTTCTCCGTAGTAGCAGTTGTTTTCATTCATGGACCGCACTCTAGCTTTACATCAGGCGGAGTGTTGTCACATGTCGAGCTACAATAAAAAAAAATGTGTCAATCCAACCCTCCCAGGGCAGTACTGACTTGGGTATTGACAGTATTGACCAGGGTTTAAGTCAGAGGCCAATCAGTCGATTTGACGGTTCGTTATCACTTTGGTGATAGTAAAACGACAAATCACATATATTTTGTTTTTACTATTGAAGCATTACGCGCTTTTGCCCGGGAAGGTTGAGATGTTTTTTTTATCCCTTTCCTTGATTAGTTTAGTGGTTATTATTGTGTAATATTATGTTGCGCATGTGGAAACATTAAATTCACTCTATATGAGGCAATAGAAGCGGTTTTTTTTTGTGGTTATCCCACGCCGTGAAAACACTCATATTGTGACGTGACCGGGTCAATTGCAGCCAAATACTCCAAGAAAGCGTCAAATTGTAAAACACCATTGCAATTTGATGCACAAACATTAAGAATTTACTACTCGACATTGGCAAAATTGTCGTTGTTATGACATCTGAGGCAATTTAACAAAAGAAGAAGAAGAAAATCATTGAATGCATTCAGTAAACTCGAGAGTAAATTCGAGGAATATACCTATTACATTATTTATGGTAACAAAATCAAAATTAAAAATTCATTTCCAAACTTTAATAAATAAATAAATAAAAAACACTTAATTGCACACACAAATCGTACATAGGCGAGCTTAATGCCTACCAGCTAACCTTTGTTGGTGTGACCGGAGATGTCTACAGTGCAATGAAATAAATAAATAAATATTGACAAAATAAATAGAATAAGCTAATAAATGAAGTATAAAGTAAAAATAAAAGATTAAGTTATTAAAATATATAAATATAAAAATTAAAAAAATATATATATAAAACTTTCATTCGTTTACGTATTTTATTATTAACTTTATAGCTATTTAACATTTCGTCCAAACAATTTTATATCTTATAGACTTGTATCTTAAATTTCAAATTTGAATATTAAAAAATTTATGTCAAAATAAAAACATTCAATACCTAGTAGCTTACGGACATATAGAGATATTATGGCAAATGATCGGGCTTGAATTATTTTACCAAACTCGTTTCTTCGAGTGTTACATGTCCATGTGTCACGTGTTACATGTCCATGTGTCACGTGTTACATCTAAAACTCTACAGGAAGTTTTAGTATCGATTGCAGAAGTTAATTTAGTTTAGTTATTTTACTAAACTATTGTAAATGTGTAATGATGGTCCAGATTGACAGCGCACACTCCTCTCGCTATACCTGGTTACTTTCAAACTATTCCCGAAACGCGACAAGGTCACTTCACGGGTGTTACATTCGAAAGTGGTGGTACTACCCCAGTACGGCAGACTGGACAAATTACCATCTTCAGTCTGCCTACCACTCTTTTTATTTTATTATATTATATAGTAGCAGTTGTTTCTGTTCATGGACTGTACAATTTTAAAAAAATTGCTTTCATTTTGCTTCCAAAACTCAACTGAAAGTTTTAAAGTAAGTGACACTTACAGAAGCTATTTTTGACTTGACTTGGACTCGACCCGGCTGTTTCGTGCGCAATATTAACTCGATGTACATATTTACTTTGACACTGGCAAATTGTTCAAATCTAATGTGTATTTATCGTAAACACGTAAATCCAATTAAGTTTTCTTTTCAAACGAACGTTCCGGCATTTGTAACAAGCCAGAAAAACTGTTAGCATGTGCCAACGTACTATTTTCCGACGTGCCTGTAATTTACGCATTCACTATAAACGAGATTATCCTAAATAAAACCTTATAGCTGTGGATTTAACGATTACAATTGGCTTTTTTGTTGATATCGTATTATGTTTGTATGGGTAAAGTTCCGAGTTCAACGACGATTTAGATTCTAATTTTAAATATTACTTGATAGGTAATTTATTTCTAAATCAGTAAACTGTAAAAATAACTTTAAAAAATCGTTAGTTAAATATTACAAAGCATACGGTCTGCAGACATGAGACAATAATTTTTGCTATTTTGGCTTGAGGGAGCGTCTAGATTAGTAGGGCATATTCCTCTTGTTATATTTCCATATTAATCCCGACACGCAATTAGGTCACTTTGTTAATTAAAAAAAAATATAGACACCTACCTATATTGTTTTTATTTTCGTATACATAATAAGTAGTAAATGAAAATTTTATTTCATTTTAATATATGCTTTAATATATGACAATTCATGTCGCTTACGTCAGAATATTAATAAAAAAAGTTAATTAGGCCTAGGTGCGTACTCGCAGCTCGCAGCGGAACTGATAGAGGCGGAAGTCCTTTTATAAAGGACGTTCATCTCCTGCATCAGTTTGAACCAAACGAGCTATTGTAGTAAAATATTTAAGAATGTAACTTCGTGACTATGTTGTAGCGATGTAGATTACATTTAAATCCCTTTCAAATGGAAATATATGGACGTCTATATTTATTAATACGGATTATTGAAAAAAAAGAACAATGTTTAAAGTTCAGTTCCTTTCTCACTTGTGTAATCTGTTAAAAGATTCTTTCTTTAATTTTCTTTGCTCGACCTTCCCCCTAAAGTTCGAAGCGGATGAAAGTTGTATGGAGAAAATAATATCATCAAATTAGAGATATGAAATATTTAGGCTTGCTAAAGCTTCCTTAAGAAAGTAAAATAGCGTAAAGCATAATGTTAATTATACGCATTGCGCATGTGCGAAGTTGTGGGTAACAACTAGTGCTATTTAAATAAAACTGTGGTACCCAGGGCCCGATCTAAGGGCCCCCCCTTAGATTAAGCCGGGCATTTGCCCAGAGCGGCATAAAACGAGGGGTGGCAAAATTGACTTATTCCTATCTTCCAACCTAGCCTTCCCCCAACATAACTAGCTCATGACTTATATGGTTTTGTGTATGTAAAGGGCGGCGAAAATAATCTTTGCCCGGAGCGGCAAAATAGCTAGATCGGGCCCTGGTGGTACCTAAGGGTATGTTTAGATGACAGGCGTTGAACTCCCTTTCACTGTCAACTGAACATACCCTAAGTAGCGTTCGAGAATCAAATATATTCTAAGTATTTCTAAGCACCTTCTAAGCAGGTGTACATGCTATATCGTGTTGAAACCAAACAAAAAAATACAATTTTCTTACGTGTAATACGATAAGTTGTAACAATAGGTAGTAAATGTAGCCGTTGCCGCGTGTCGATACGGTTCACGGACCACGGGGTGAGTGGAACTGTTGATGGCATCGTTTTTCATATTGTATCAAGTTACTTTTATTTTTCAAAGAGTGGTAGGCAGGCTGGTGATGATTATTAGCCCAGTTTGTTGTCCCGTAGTACCACAACTTTCGAGTGTAACACCCTTTAAGTAGTTAGCTTGGAACTACTTAGTAGCCGGGTATACTCGTCTCCTTGACTTAGTAGAGACGAATGTGTGGTTAGCCGAACATTAGGCGGTATCAGATTATATGCTCTTCAAATATTCATTCTATATTGAGATAGGGAACATGTTAAAAGTTTTATAGATACACTGTATTATGTTTTCTGAGCGTGGAATCTTGTATATTTGGTAATGTATACAAAAGCGGTTTAGGTGTTTTATACCATGTCAAAATATGCTACACATATTTTTATTGCTTTACATTAAAAATAGGGGCTGGTTTAACATACATATAAATAAATTATATGTATTTATAAATGTGTATAGTACTTACTACTAAAATTAATTTTCATTTTAATAATCGAATCGAAGTAATAATTAATCCGGGTATAAATAAAGTGATATTCCTAGTCAAGTTTTGGAATTAGCTTGAAAATAGACAGGTATTATAATGAGACACTAATCTCTACAAACCGGCATAATGAAGGCGATTGTCGTCTGCAGCTGTAGATATTTAACTGTAGTTACAATTACCACCTGCTGTGGTAAAATAGTAAATCCCTCAATAATGGATATACAAAATTATTTTCGGAAATACGGTCATGGTTTATTGGTTACTGGACATACATTTCCTGTATGAGAATATAGTAGATGGAATCGTTCCCATTTAAAGTTCATTGTGAGTTTTTGGGTGGGTATTGTTTGGTGCGTCCACACCGAAGTTATTTGTTTTTATAGTATCTCGGCATGTAACCACACTGATGCGATCCATGCATCTACTCCGTCCGCTATGCCAGCGTGAAGAAATAATAATATGCACCATACAGGCGGACAATGCACACTCCTCTCGTTATACCTGACTACTTCCTGAAACTCGACAGGTCACTTCGCAGGTGTTACTTGCCAAGCAACGTTTTGCTACACGACTACGAGTACATAAAGTAACTGTAATTTTTACCGACTTTTAATTTGATCTGTCCACTTTTCTCTTTAGTTTATAACTCGACAAAATACGGAAATAGGTAGTTGCGTGCTCAGACTAAGCGAGATTTATTTTAATTTTATATCTATTACACTTTCACCGCATCTCAATTACACGTAGAACAATAGTGACATAAATCTGCTGGGAACATCGGACGCTCTGTCATATTGGTCAGTTAAGATATCTATATTAAAGAAATTGTTGATTGATTTTAGAAATTAAAGGGCTTCACTGGAGACGAATCGAGAAACGCTTATTTAAAACGTTTATTTCTTCCGAGCGCATCCATCATAAACGAATACAGTATTACCATGTAGTAAGTCAGAAATTCGCTTGAAGAACGATGTCCGATGCGATTCGATTCGCCTCAGCTCCTTTCTGATGGACACAGTTTCATAGTAAATAAATACAGGTAAACAATTTTTTTTTGTGATTCTTATGTTATTTTGGGTTAGTTAGAGCTACTAACGTTATTAAATCCCGCAATAAAATAAGAAGGCACGATAGATATAACATGCAGTTTTTTGACTAGCTTTTCTTATCAATTGCACACGTCTACAATCACTAGATAGTCTATTTTAGACCTAAATGCATCACAATACGCAAGATTTTCGTTTGCAACATTAAAATGTCACGTGAAATAGAATACAAGGTATGAAGCATTACTCGCACCTTCGTATAGAAATGATAATTAGTTAAAATTATTGTAGAAAATCGTAAAATTGTCGACAAACGTCAAAGAACTCTTGTTAAATGTTTAACAAATATTAACTTTACATTTCTAAAACGAGGCGTGTTTGCCTGTAGACATCACGGCGCGTGAAATTTCACAATTTTATCTTAAATATACATATTTTAATTATATGTATAGTATAATAAATATACCTACTCTACTCTTTTTTTTCTTCTAATAATGTGCAGTTGTGTGCTAAATTCGAGTCAAAAAAGTCAATAACTTCAGTGCACAAAGTGGATCTTTACTTCCAATGGAGTTTTGGAGGGAAAAAGGAAAACATATGTTCTTCTGTTTTGAATCATCTGAGTGTGGGACTCACCCGCGTTTCGTTCATGTATAAAATCCTTCATTACACTTTTAGTTTGGGAAAGTAATTCAAGACCACCAGTTCTACCTAGTCTCTGTTAATACCTGGGGTATTTCGCAAAGCGTAGCACAATAGTTTGTTAAGTAGGACTTTCACAGAAATATAGAAATAGTCAATATCAAACGTAAAACAATCAGAAGGTATATAACAACACTATAAAAACTTATAGTTCACAGGATATAATAATATAGTAACACTTTAAACATATTTTTGCACTTAACCGTCAAAGATGACTTTTTGACTAAACACGTCGCTAGGCAACTTCTGTCTCACGACGTTCCTAGCTGACATTGCTAGTTTTAATATCTTCTCTCGTTGTGGAGACCGATAAGTTGCATTAGCCTATGCAGCCCCGGTCTAGGAAGAGCTTTGGTAAACATATCAGCCAACTGTAAACTACTAGAAACTTTTCTTATTTCTAGTTCTCCATTGGTCACCATTTCTCTCACAAAGAAATGTCGTGTCCTGATATGTTTCGTCCGTTTATGGAACTCTGGATTTTCAGCAAGCCTAATTGCTGCTTCATTATCAACCATCAGTACAGGCAGACCCTCAATATGCGTCATATCTTTTAACAGGCGTGTCAGCCAAACACATTCTCTAGCGCCTTCGCTAGCTGCAACGATCTCTGCTTCCGTAGTAGAGATAGCAACGCTTGCTTGTCGCTGACTGAGCCAAGATACCGCCCCGCCTGAGTACATACACAGTACTCCTGAAGTCGATCTTCCAGTATTCACGCAGCCTCCATGATCTGCGTCAGTATAACTTTCTATAACACCACTTTTGTACTTGTGTTTATAGACTATACCAGTGTCAGGTGTATACTGCAGGTATCGCATGATCCGCTTTACTCTGCGGCAATCTTCCACCTTCGGGTTCTCCAGGTTTCTTGAAATTATACTTACTGCGAAAGCAATATCAGGTCTTGTTCCCACCATCAAATATGCTAAGGCCCCAACTACCTGTCTGTAGTTTTTAAGTATAAATTCATCATCCTTTTCAGCTCCAGGGTTTTCAATGTCTTTCACAATAGGAGTCATTACCGGTCTACAATTTTCCATTCCAAACCGTCGTAATATCTTCTTTGTGTATGATGTCTGATAAATCCTAATGTCGTTGTCACTCCTTTCTATCTCTATACCTAGGAAATATGAAGCTGGTTTTGTCGTAATTTTGAAGTAGCTCTCAAGTTCTTTGATAAATTTGTCTATGATGACTGGACTGGTACCCGCCACGAGACCATCATCCACATACAATGCCAAAATTATCTTCTCTTCTTTATTAGTATCCTTCAAAAACAGACAAGGATCTGCTTCACTATTTCTAAACCCTAGTTCCTTCAAAACATCAACCATACGCTTATTCCAGCATCTTGGCGCTTGTTTGAGACCATAAAGACTCTTTTGAAGCCAACAGACCCGATTTGATCCATCATTAAACCCTTCTGGCTGTTTCATGAATATGTCCTCATTCAGATCTCCATACAAAAATGCGGTAGACACATCAAATTGCAACAGTGACAGGCCTTCATTAGCAGCAACACTCAACACTGCTCTTACCGTGCTCATTTTTGCCACTGGACTGAATGTCTGGTCATAATCCAACCCTGGTTTCTGAGAATATCCCTTTATCACAAGCCTGGCCTTATACTTGTCAACAGAGCCATCAGCATTTAGCTTTATTTTAAATACCCATTTACATGGAATGGCTTTCCTGCCCTTTGGTAATTCAACCAGTTTCCAAGTCTTGTGCTCTATAAGAGAATCCATCTCACACTGCATTGCTTTCTTCCAAGCAACCCTATCCAAGCTTTGAATAGCTTCAGTGTACGAAGTAGGTTCTACTTCACATATGGTGTTGTGCATCACATAATCACTGAATTTTAATGGTGGCCTGAGTCGCGAGCGATCCCTCAGAACTCTTGCTCCTTGCTCTGAAATCTCATTATCATTCAATACATCTGTTGCCTCATCATGAACTACATTTTCATCAGCATCATGAAACTCGTCAACATCAATATCATGATTTTCATCAACCTCATCAGCCATTATCCCCCCAAATTCATTGATTTTGTCCACAACATCATCTTCTCTGACATCAGACTCTCTGGATATGGAAGTTTCCTGCATTCTCCCAGGTATACCAATTGGACCGTTGTCAGAACGTCTCAATGGAATTTCATAATCCACAACATTCCCAACTCGTTCAATCTCAGTATTGTCCTGAATGTCCAAATTCCCATCTAAAGCCTTTTCATTAAAGATCACATCTCTTGATCTCACAAGAGTGCTCTTGGCTTTATTCCAAAGTCTGTAGCCCTCATCGTTGTCGTAGCCAATCAGGACGCATTTCAATGCCTTTTTCTGCATTTTGCTCCTCTTTTGCTTAGGTACATGCGCATAACAAGGCGTTCCTATTATCCTCAAGTGCTTTATCCTTGGCTTCTTCTTAAGCCAAAGCTCATATGGCGACTTGTCATCCGAACCAGGACCCGTTCTATTTAGAATATAGACAGCAGTGTTCACAAGTTCTGCCCATAAACATTGAGGTAACTCCTCATGTGCATGCATCATAGCCCTTGCGCACTCAACGACCGTACGATTATCCCTTTCACAACAACCATTTTGTTCAGGTGTGTAGGGCATCGTTAACCTTTGCTTTATTCCATTGTCATTCAAAATATTTTCCTTATATTACTATTGTCAAATTCACCTCCGTTATCGCTCAAAAGCTCTTTCACAGTATATCCAGCCGCTTTACATTCCGCAAGCATCTGCTTTAGCTTTCCAATAACTTCCGATTTGTTGTGTAAAAAGTATACAAAACGAAATCCGGTAAAATCATCCTTAAACAATAAAAAATATTTAAATTTTGACACTGACATTGGAAACGGACCGCAAATATCCGCATGAAATGTCTCTGCAGGATGTTGTGCCCTGTTGCGAACTCCAAAACGCAACCTCTGTGCTTTACCAAACACGCATCCTTCGCATAGATCTCCATTTCCTTCAAGCTTAATCCCAAGCTCCCTGTATACAACAGCTTTAACGTGACGTTTGTTTTGGTGACCCAAACGTTCATGGTGCAACTGTAATAAATCCACTTTACCTTCTGCCAAATTGGTTACTGTGTTCTTACGAGGTATTTTAACGGCCCTGAAGTCCAGCTCATATAGCCCCCCATACCGCTCTCTCCTCCCTGTAATCACCTTGTGACCCATTTTAATTGTACAGGTCGTAACCGTTGACTTAAAAGTACTGTCTGGGTTAAGATCCTGTAGTGCAAGAACAGAGAATAAGTTTTTATTAATCGTTGGTACAAACCACACATCATTCAGCGTTGCATCCGCAATTTTCCCATTGATTGCAACCTTGATGAGGATGTTTCCTTTCCCTATCGCAGGGACCACATTACCATCGGCTGTCATCACTGTATGAGGTTCCCGGAATTCTTCGAACGTCGAAAAAATATCTCTCCTCATTGTGACATGATGTGTAGCACCATTGTCAACATACCAAATTGTATCATCAACAGCTGTGGAACACATCAACAGTGCCAGATTGGTACTTGTATTATTATCCCTCTTGGTTTGTCCTTGATTACCCTGTGGACAGTGCTTCTTCAGGTGTCCCAATTGCTTGCACCTGAAACACTTCAACTTGGAGTTATTTCCACCCTTATCTCTGGGATTCTTCTTTACAGCAAAGACATGAGTACTGCTGCCTTCACCTTCCTTGCTGTTCAGCGCCTTCTCGTGTGCGCACAGCTGACTCGTCAGATTATCCACAGTACGATCCTTCTGTGACATTAACAGCCATCCCGACTTAAACGAAAAGAAAGTATCTGGTAAAGTATCCAAAATCTTACAGATCAGCAAAATTTCCGGTAACTGCGAGCCAGTTTCCAACTTCGCTAACTCCTGCTTCATCTGGAACCACAAATTCTTTAATTTCGATATGTGCGAGGCCATGTCATCATTGGGGTCCTTAGCATATCTGAAGAACTCTAAGCATAAATCATAGACCTTGTTATCATTACAACCATCATACAATCTATGGAGTTCCCTCCAGACTTCGTGGGGTTTCGTGAGTCTGATTACCTTATCCAACGTTTCATCGCTAATATTATTGGTAATCAAAAGTAAGGCAATACTCTCCAGTCTCCTATGTTCTCTTAAAGTATAATTTACCTGAGACCCTGACGCATCAGTTTCAGAAGTTCCAGCCAATTCCTCAGCTGCTCCACCTAGCACCTGCACTGGTCTCACCTGTACCGTTGTTCTACCTTCAACTATGTCCAACAGCCCATCGATTCCTGACAGCAAAGCAGTCATACGATATTTCCATTGAACCCAGTTTGTTCCTTCGAGTTTGGCTATTTGAATTTTTGTTAAATCCATCCTGCTGTTGTAAGCTCTGGGCCCATAACCTGTTAATACCTGGGGTATTTCGCAAAGCGTAGCACAATAGTTTGTTAAGTAGGACTTTCACAGAAATATAGAAATAGTCAATATCAAACGTAAAACAATCAGAAGGTATATAACAACACTATAAAAACTTATAGTTCACAGGATATAATAATATAGTAACACTTTAAACATATTTTTGCACTTAACCGTCAAAGATGACTTTTTGACTAAACACGTCGCTAGGCAACTTCTGTCTCACGACGTTCCTAGCTGACATTGCTAGTTTTAATAAGACCACCAGTTCTACCTAGTCTCTAGATATCCGCTGATAAGTTTTAATGGTTTTATTTAGTTAAATAGTTATATGAGTAATGCATTTTTATTCTAGAAACAACAATAATAAACTATTCTTTACTTAATTTTATAATAACATTTAGTATAGATTAAATATTTCAAAATAAAATTACGTATTTATTCTACACTTAAAACATAATACAGCTGTACAAATGAATTAATATAAACACTACGCAACCCTAACTTTTATTTAATTTAATTCGTGCATGACCCTATTCTAGTGAAAGTGTTGCCATTATAAAAATTAGAATTTTTTAAATTCCAACCACGCATTGGCATGGATGCTAACAAAGACTCGGTGCTTTTTTTAAAGATATTTTCGCGGTCATTCCTTATGCGCAGACGCGTATATCCTGTGAACTTTCACGTTGGTATTCTTACGCTAGTTTAAATTTTAAAATGTTGTTTATTTGACATTTCAGTACTTTAATGGATCCTTGATACATAAATACAGCTTTTATGAAAAAAAAAAAGTTAGACCGCAAAATTCAATGTGTCTGGGTTAAGAAAGGTCAGCATGAGTGTCCCGTACACGTATTTTTAGTTGAGTTTAGTATTTTATTACTTTTTTTGTAGCTTGGCATGTGACAACACTCCGCCTGATGTAAAGCTAGAGTGCGGTCCATGAATTGAAACAACCGCTACTACAGAGAAACCTGTGCGGGCAGCAGTCGCCTCCACTATGCCGGCTTGAGGAGACGAGCATGTACCATCTAGATTGACAGTGCACACTCCTCTCGCTATACCTGGCTACTTTCAAACTATTCCCGAAACGCGACCTTATCGCTCGTACGTAAAAATAATAAATGCAAATCGACAGTTTTCACTATTGCATGGCAAGTTTTATATTTGGTTTGGGACGGTATATTTAATTTATTACTAATATTATTTCAAATAAAAAATAATTACAGGAAAAACTGGCAGAAAACATAAGTACGTAAATAAACTACATAATAACTCAAGTTTCAGTATAATAGCATAATAAAGCAAAACATTAAAAAGAAAAAGTTTATAGATAATTAGTTATTTCTACTTTCCATATTTTGTCATTGTAATTCTTGTTCTATTGACTCTAATGATACGTGTAATAAGCGTTTGAACAAACTCAAATCGTACTGTTATCTAACGGTTATTTAGGTATTCGCTGATTGTAATTTTACACGATTTCCCTCTTTAATCGTAAATAGAAAGCAAATTTGTATATTCCACTTATATGAATACAATAAGTAAATACGCAAATAATAATCTAATTAGAAGCAATATTGCCTTAAGATTAATTTAGCTAGATATAGATAAATATAGTTCGGTCTACCGCGTCTGAGAACACGGGTGTCATAATTCACGAGTAAACACGGCCGACGTGGAAGTAAGAAATCTCTCAAGTTGAAGCGATCATCTCAAAAGTAGAACGCAGAAGCTGTATGCGTACTGATTAATTTATTAACGAGATCCCGTTAACTCCGTTAGATGAAGAAGTACTGTGACAGGACGGTCACCTGATCAAGGTAAACAAAAGGTCATTTCTTACTGTCACTTTGGAATGGAAGAATTAAATTCCAATGTATCAAAATTTACCGTTAAGATCCGCTGATCCCGATGCAGGTGAAAAACTAGATGAGTAAGCTTCTATTCCACATCTCACTAAAGGCACTGCATTTAAAATCACTTTTACACAAAACACTGATCACACCGGTCACAGATCCTTCGTCATCGTCACCACAAATATTTTTTTATCGACACGAGCCGCGTCTGTGGATCGCTCACGGGCCGCAGACGAAACCTGCAAGTGCGTCGGACCATGAAACTTAACCTACCTGGCTGGTTGGTTTGCGTGTCGCCGGTCTGCCGGACACCTGCACTGTTTTACCGACCCAAGATGGCGGCTTCCCAACATGCACATCACATAATCAACTTTTTTCAATAAAAAACTCTAACTTTATTTCTTGAATAGGTTAATAAGTTGATTTCGAGTGAAACGCGACTGCGAACTAAGTGAATGAACCGGTCACGTCAGCGTAAAAGCCTCGAACTGTTTTTCTTGCAACGCCCCCGCCATCTATGTGATGATATGTGAAATAACTAATGCAATAACTTATCCTTAATTAAATTATAGCTACAATTAAAACAAACATTACTTTTTACTGCGTAGAAATATTAAAATATTACACATCAATCATAATTAACAATCATCTTAATATAATTTGATCTTATTTACAGTAAATTAAGTCTTGGATCAGTGATCTATAGATCTTTTACAAACACAATGGAGGTAGTAGTTAGCTCAATCAACGAGAGATGGCGCTAATATTAGTTTACATAACATAAAAGGCTTTTCCTTATCAAAATCTACCTGTAACCAGGTTTGATGTTGACTTACAACATTTGTACAATTCTTTAAATAATACTTGAATTTACGTGGCCGTGTTCTAGCGGTAGGACGCGTGGACTCACGATCGATGAGACCCGTGTTCAAACCTCGCTAAATTCTAACCGGTACCTATGTAACTATTCTATGTGTACTGTGGTCGCTGAGTGCCTGTTGTAAAGTAATCGGTGGAGGTATGGGGAGAAACTACTAGTCTCTGCTTACCCCATTGTTGTATGAGCTTCATTACACGACAAACAAAGGTTTAGTAAGTTTTGAAGGGGTGGTAGGCAAATTAAAAATTGTTAATAATTATTTAATATATAATTTAATATAATTATTATTATTATTAGGAAGTCCGGTGTAATTGTCATCTTAGAAAGTACATATTCAACTCTTCAGGGCGGGATAGTGGAGCCGATTGCTGTTTGCAATTTTTCAATAATAGCAGTTGTCTTTAGCGGAGTGTGGTCACATCCCGGACTATGCGGATTACTATAAGAAAACAACAAGAAGAGTTGTGTAAATATCTTTATCCTATCGTAACAAAGAGTGACTAATTAGTAATTACGTACATACAAGTTTTACTAAAAATTAATGACAAATGAACAATGTTTTTGACCTCGTTTGGGAACTTTTTTATGAATGGACGCATCTATTATTGTGACTATTGACGTAGATAAAGTAATAAAAAACTAGCCATTCAAATAGACATTTTTTAAACAAAACTCGCTATTAATGATATATAATTATCGAATATTATTATAATTATATTAAAAGTACTTAAATTACAAAAATAGGAACGAGTAAGCCATAAAAACTGTGTTCAGGTTTCAGCAGCTTCGATGGCGTAGCTACGAAAGGACGGGCGGGATGCCACCAGTTTGGGTTTGTCACCTGATCGACCGTTACTTCGGCTTGGCTAGCTTTTTTTAGGACCACCACGAGTATTAAGTTATTTGAAAAAAAAATTCAGTTCCAACGCAGTTCAGCGCCAGATTTAGACTTCGGCGGCCCATAGGCAGAACACGAGCAAATCGTTTGTGGTTAACTGTTAAAAGTTTCTATGAGTATTAAGGTCAAGGCGAAGAAGAGAGCAACTAAATAGGTTGACTAACACAAAATTTAAAACAAAACTTAGTATTTTTTTGTCTCGATTTAATTTAATTTTGTTTTTTTTTTGTGGTGTGGTGGCGGCCCATAGGCAACTAGGCAACTGCCTATGTTGCCTATGCTTAAATCCGGCACTGGTTCCCATATCCCATATGCCTTGAACACCGACGGAAAGTCGCCTGTTTGTCGGTTTTTTACCGGATACATTTCGGGGAGTGTGCGCAAGAGCTACACAACCTGGTTCTACCGTCCCCTTTCTTCTATCGGACGTCCAGGCACCCGGAGAGGTACCATCCGTTTATGGTTCAAGTTCCTAAAGTACGTACGAGGCGTTTTGACAACACGTTCCTCGTGCGTACTGCGAAACTGTGGAACTCCCTCCCGGTGTCTGTGTTTCCCGACACGTACAACATAGGTCTCTTCAAATCGAAGGTGAACAGGTACCTCATAGGCAGGCGTGCTCCACCATAGACCACATCACTGCTTAACACCAGGCAGGGTGTGGTCAAACGCTTGCCTATTAAGCATAAAAAAAAAAAAAAAAAAAAAAAAATATCGCAGCCTTAAGGGATAACTTAAGGCTGGGATAAAATATGTGACTGAAGGGATACTTATAACTTATAAACATTTTCATTGTATATAAAAGGCTAAATAAATCTGAATAAAAATCATATATTAATTTACAGAATATGTCAGTTGCATATAAAGTTGTTATAATTTTTAAGCTCAAGCAAATTTATTATCGAACAGGTGTTTATTAAGCTGATTTTTTTTCTATTTTATTAATAACAATAAACAATCTCTTTTTTTATCGGTTTGTTTATTAATGAATGGTATATTAAAATGCTGGATTTATTTATTATATTATGATGAAAATTGGATAGAAAAAAATCAACACGCGCACAAAAGTTTTCATTTATTTCATTTTCATAATTTAATTCAAACGAAAAAAAGTGTAAAAAAGACTTACAAAGTTGCAAACTTGTAATTTTTCGTTAAATATTTTAATGTGTTAGGTTTATTATAGAGAATAATTTAAGAAATTTGATATCCGTCTGTTCTGACGTATTTTGTCGATTAACAACTAAACGCTAATGTGTAAAACTTTGTTCAGAATGTTTGTAAAAAATATAATTTATATCTATTTTGCTTTTTATTTTGTTATATCCGGGACGTTCATATTATATATAAAATAACACCTTTCATCCTTTCTCCTTAAGTACTAAAGTTCCTAAGTGCACCTAATGTAACATTAGTACTAATCTAGACGTAGAATTAAATCCGTGAGTTCTGGATCACAATGGATCTGGATCGGGTGTAGTGTCATATGCGTTTCATTAGCTTTTTTTTCGAGTCAAAGGAGAATGCCCATTCGCCTAAGACAAAATAGGCCCACAAATTTTTTTTCGAGTTTGTCGATGATTTTTAGTTAATTTTATAGAAAAATAAATCTACTTTCTTATTACCAATCAGTTTTAATTTTTTCACCCGGATAATTGAGTTATTAGATGATTTCTGAAGCAATATTTGAGGTTATTATTATTATAAATGCTTTAATTATAATTAATGATATCTGTTTTTTATGAAATTAAACATTGTCTATTGATTGGTAAATGTGTTGATATAATTAAAATGAATTAATAAAAAAATAAGATATTATTTTAGAATATTGTTTTGTTACCAAAGTATTAGGTATCAAGTGGGCCCAAAAATTCTCCTTTTTTTTTCTTCTATTAATTTTTCATTATAATTTAATATTGTGGATAATTGTGTAATGTTTATTACAAGTTATTTTATAAAACTAAACAAACGTAATGTTAATTAAGTCCGGGGAGTCCCTCCTAAAATTTTACTTGGTTAATGCAGAAGATCATTAGGTTTTTTTCTTCGCAAATAGACTTATTTGAACTATCAGTCTAATAGGTGGATTTAGATTTGGATTGTGAACTTTAACCATGATTTTTAAAAATATATTTTATTATTAAATATATTATTACACACACACACGTGCGCGCGCGCACCTAAACACACTTTTTGATTTTGTATATAGGTATATGTATATTTTATTTTTTTTCTATCTATTGCGATGTAATTTCATATTTCAAATCAATTTGGCTTTTCTTTTTGTAATTTTTTTTTTGTTATTTTTTAAAATTCACTGTGATTTCTATAAATAAATAAATAAATTTATAATGTGGTTCAGAAAGCTTCGAGACTTTAATTTGTAAACATCAATTATAAACAATCGCATTGTTTAGGCATCTGAGTTTTTTTTTATGTTAAAGATTATTTGGGTCTGTCATAAATGCCACTGCATAAAAAGTGTTATCATAAACTTAATCTTATTTTAACAAATTAAATAAATATTGCTAAGGAATAAGTATTATGGAGTCTTTAACGGTTGAGAGAATACTTGTTGACCATAACGTCCATAACTGACCTTTGTAAGGTAAACGGTGGATGCTAGGCAGCTGCTACGTTTCCGTTACAAAACCTAGGTTATACTAACGCACACTTAAATGGTTATAATTATAAATACAAATACAAAAAATACTTAAAAGATAAAAATCTATTAAGGTAGCATACCAACTTGTTTAAATAAAATAAGTACGTTACAAATTAATTATTGTTGATTTAGGACAATAAATAATCTTAATACTTAAATGTTTTAATGTTTGTAAGTAGTAAGAGCTCGACTATTTATCGAATTATTTGCACATCACTAACAATTGGGGAGGTGTATCTGGTGACAGCTATCTTTTTTTACATATTTTTTAGATAGATTAATTTAGTCGACACGTGTTTCTGGAAAACTTTTGTAATTACTTTGTTCTTTTTTATTAATTTTTAAAAATTGCGATTGTACTATAGTAGGTAATCGGGATGTTTCGGCCGGAACTAAACCATTGCCCATGAACAAGAAAAATAATATCCGGTAACACAAACAAAAGATATTTGACAAACTGTTAGGTTGGTACTTTGTATTCTATCTTGTCAAACATCCCGAAGAAGGTAGAAGGATATAGATTACAGTTTTTCAAATATCTCTGCGATTTCAAAGTTTTTTCAAACAGGAATCAAAAAATACATCTAATTGAAGTGATATCTCGAAACGGTTTTCGATTTAACATGGGTTAGTTTTTGTGGACCTTGCCCATTGAAACAAAATAAATGATGTGGGACCAGTTGCCGCCAACAAAATAATAGAGGAGGCCATATAGATGACCCCTAAATAATATTATTTTATTTTATTTTAGTGGTGAAGTGGAACACTGTTGGCATGTGGGTCCAGTTAACCACTACAAAATAGTATTGGTCTCACAATGGCCCTATTGTTGCCATTGTGACTCTAAAGGAGAATGCCCATTGTCCTAAGAGAAATGGGCCCACAATTTTTTTCTCGAGTTTGTCGATGATTTTTACTTAATTTTGTTGAAAAATAAATCTACATTCCTTATCACTATTCAGTTTTAATTTTTTCACCTCAGTTATTGAGTAATTGGATGTTTTCTGATGCAATATTTGAGGTTATTATTATATTAAATGCTTTAATAAATTGATGATTTAATTTTTTTATGTAATTAAACATCGTCTATAGATTAGTAAATGATGTGTTGATATAATTAAAGTGTTTTCATAAAAAATAAGATATTATTTTAGAATATTATTTTGTTACCAAACTATTAGGTATCAAGTGGGCCCAAAAATAGGCATTCTCCTTTACCATTTTTCTTTAAATTTAATTTTTCTCATCTCACAAACTCGTGCTCAAAAAACATATAAAAAATAAAACACGTGCGTGACATAACTTACGCTTGACCCTGTTTCTTTATTAACCTTTGCACATATGCACAAATTCAATAAATCGTCACTTTGCAAACCTCACCGCATTGTTATTGATGAGTAAGCGGGTACTATATTTTTTATCTATATACATATATAAAAATCAATAGCTGTTCGTTAGTCTCGCTAAAACTCAAAACGACTGAACTGATTTGGCTAATTTTGGTTTTGAATTATTTGTGAAAGTCCAGGGAAGGTTTAAAAGGTGAGTAAACATGAAAAAATGCTTGGAATATAGTAAAAACAACAACTTCGCTTTCCCTTAGAAACTATTCCTTTGATGTGCGTCCCGTCGTTTAGAAATCAATTAAATTTAAAAGTCGTTCAGAAATGCCTTTTTATTTATTGATTCTGAGGCGGTACGGAGTTTGCCACCCGGCTAGTTTCTGTATAAATTAGTACACATAAACATTTTAAAAAAAACTAAATAATAGATAGATACGCGTATCATACGTATAGACTTAATAAAATGATTAGACCTTCAATTGTTCTATAATAGTAAATTTGACCCGGATCGTTGTTTAATGTTTAATTATAATGAAGTAACATCAATATTTATGAGTTTTTAGAATGCGTACAAAAACTATGTATCCGCAATAATTTGACCAAACTTGTGGATATTCAATTAGTTGCCATATTGAGATGAATCATGTAACGTAAGGTCAATACGATCAATTATCACGACAACAATTATTCAAGTTATTGTTTCAAAGACAATAGATTTCTTTTACGAATTTATTCGGCTAATTGGTATGCCTTACTATACTTCATTGTTTATTTTCAAAAATAATGACTGTGTGTGTCCGATTTGGTAATTAGATGGGCTCGCAAGTCGCAGTTAATAACTTTTTCATAAGTATAGTATAGGCAAAAAGAGAAGCGAAAAATGTACTTTTTTATTTTATTTTATTGTAGCTCGGCATGTGACAACACTCCGCCTGATGTAAAGCTAGAGTGCGGTCCATGAATGGAAACAACTGCTACTACAGAGAAACCTGTGCGGGTAGCAGTCGCCTCCACTATGCCGGCTTGAGGAGACGGGCATGTACCATCTAAATTGACAGTGCACACTTCTCTCGCTATACCTGGCTACTTTCAAACTATTCCCGAAACGCGTACTTTTATAAATTATGTAATTGTAAATCAATAAAATGAAGATGCAAGTTGGCGTACTACGATGAATAATTTTTTAAAATCATCGAAACGCACTCTTCCCGGCTTTCGATGGGTTAGTGGTCAACAAGCTTGCATTTTGTAATAATTTCTCATTTTAAGATGACTTGCAACTAATTTTCCAGTTGCTTGACCCGGTATGTATTTTTACCTTTCAAGAGGACATTCGAAAAGCGCCGAAATGTTTGTCAAGCATGAAGATGTAAACAGCGTTCTTTATTAAGTGATTAAGTTTACATTGTTTGTTAATTTATCGGTTCGTTACCGATCCTTTCGGATCTAATTAATTGTAGCAATCAAATTCAATACTTTTTTTTAAAGTAAAAACAACTAGTAATAAAACTAAAACACGGTATTCCCGATCATTTACTCTGGGAATTCCATAAAATTTTACTTAAGGCAAATTTAAAATAGATTATTTACAAAATTGTAGATAATTGCACAATTTAAATTGCTGATGATTCAAATACATTTAAAATAAAAAGCTAAGCCGGAACACAAGTTTTTACTGACGCAAAAGTGCTTTATAAAAATTGTGCGGTACTTGGGTACTTACAAGGTACAAAAGTCATCTTATTGGTTAACTTTTCTGCTCAATCAGTAACGATCTCTTTTTTTCCGTATTGCGGATGCCCTGACCCTTAGGGGAGGTACGATAGCTGTGATTTTTATCGATTAATATCTGTGGTCACATATCGCCCATTTAAAAAAATCTTGTTAAAAATTATAGGTAAATAAATATATCAATAAGTAAATAAATTATTATTTGATCCCAAATGATTATTACTACACAAAAATGTAAGTTAAGTCTGATACTAAATCAATTTAAGTAACTACAAAACATCGTAACACGTGTACCCTAGAGTCACGTGAAAAGGTTTATTACCTCTATTCTATTAATTACTACATTAAAATTATTAAAATAATCAATAAATTGTTTTGCAACATTAAAGCTAAGGGCCGCGGAATCAATGCTTAATTAACTAAAGTAATTTTACGTGCTTCATATTAAGCACATCGTTTAAAATATCTTTAAAAAGCAACTTTTTAAGTCATGATTTGCTAACTAAAATAGTCTTATAATTAGGGAAAGTTTGAATTACCGGCCCTTAGTATTAGTTACAGATCTAATATAACCGGATCTGAACGTGCGCCAATTATTCGCATAGTTTTCAACACACGAGTTGATAAATGATTTACGTGCATGTCGTTGATATGTAGGTAAGTAAAGGTATATGAAAGGAAAACAATAAATAATGTCTTAGGGCCGGTAATTCAACTCTGATTTGATAGCTCATATACTCGTCGTTCCTTAAAATAGCCTAAGAAAATTATTAAAGCTGCTTTTATGAGTCAATAATTTTGCCTTATAATCAAGAAAGAATTTAATCACCGGGCCTTAGCTACATTACTAGTTAATTTATTGTAAAGATAATAACTGACAAATAATTGATAATGGAAATATTGAAGAGTACCTACGAGCAACGCGTTCACGTGAGTGCTAAGCAACTTAGTGGTCAAAGCAGCCGCGCGCAAAAAAAGACGTGACTTCGTTTGTTTTAATATTTCATCATAATTTAATAAAATTTTAAAGGTAGGCAGACTGATGATGGTTATTTGTCCAGTCTGTCGTCCTGGGGCAGTACCACCACTTCCGAATGTAACACCCGTGAAGTGACAATGTCGCGTTTCGGAAATAGTTTGAAAGTAGCCAGGTATAAGAGAGGAGTGTGCACTGTCAATCTAGATGGTACAGGCTTGTCTCCTCAAGCCGGCATAGTGGAGGCGACTGCAGCCCGTAGAGATTTATCTGTGGTAGCAGTTGTTTCCATTCATGGACCGCACTCTAGCTTTACATCAGGCGGAGTGTTGTCACATGTCGAGCTACAATAAAAAATAATAATAATAACAATCCCAATAACAGAATATACGAGTACATATAAAATATAATCTTTTAATTCGGTTCTATGTTTTTCTATATATAGCTAACTATCTACAATTCTACATGCTCTATTATTTTAATGCAGGCGCCAAGGATCTCAATTTTTTAATTCTGTCAATGGAAATAGAAAAAAACTTAAATAAATACATAATTGTACAAAAAGGATAAATTATAAAGCATTATTTATTCCAATAACGGCAACCTTTCTAAAATTACATTTGATATAGATTAAACAAAGAGACCATTGTGTTACAGAAAGTATGATTCAGATAAAACCGTTTTAATTCTAACAAAAAAGTTGACGAATAAATTCTTAACGGCTAAACTTGCCCCGAGGCTCATACAGTACTTAAAAACAATAAACTTGTTGATTAGAAAATTGACTAAAATTTCTGAGTAGAAAAAAAAGCACACTTCGCCTGATTTTAAGCTAGTATGAGCAGTAATCGCCTCTGCTATGCCGACTTAACGGCGCGGCGGTCCAGGTTGACAGTGCACACTCCTCTCGTTATACCTGGACACTTTCAAACTGTCTGCAATGTGTCTAGGTAACTTTACAGGGTGTTAAGTTTAAAGGTGGTGGTACCTCAGGGCGGCAAACTGGGCTCATAACCATCATCAGTCTACTAATAATAATTAAATAATTACAATGTATTATATAATAAAGGCATTTTAAAGGAATTTATTAAGCGCCTCTTTTAGATGCTGGCGCCTCATGTCCGTAGGTGGTATTATTATGACTTGATGTGAGATAATTATCTTAATTGATTACAAATAAAGGCATGCCGAAGGTCCAACGACATAGCACCCTGCTGTGATGATTACTTGTCACTAAATAGCACAAATTCTTGTCCACATATATGATTATGATCCGCCAATCATTTCACCAATATCATATTTCATGCAAATTATTAAGTTTATTCTACATAGGTATGCGGTTTTTGTATAAAAATAAACTAACAATTCGCTTTTTATATAATCACACAACTTGATAATAATTTTAAGATGTAGATAGGTGTTTCGGGATCTGGCTTGGAAGTAGCCGGGTTACATAACCAAAAGACTGTGCCCTAGCAATGAATGGTGCACAAGGACGGTCTGCCAAAGCTGGCATAGTGATGACGAAATGGTGACATTTCCCTGTGGTAGCAGTTGTTTCCATGCCTAGATGTTTCAGCTTAATATCAGGCAGTGTGGGATAACATGCCGAGTTACTATAAAATTACACTTTAAATTAGTTACGTCTATTATTATTAATTTTTTTTCTGAATTTATAATTATGTTTTTTTGTTATTATAAACACAGGCTATAATTGACGAGTTTCTTATGGCTGTCTTCTCGTCATATGCCTTTCCGAAGCCAAAAGTAGATTTTGACCATGGACAAGTGCATGCCAAGTCCATGCCTACGTTAATAAAGGATTTTAATTTCATTTCATTTAACACATTACATGTAGTCTAAATAAATGATTTACCTAGTTAAGTTTTTTTTTTTTTTTTTATTGTAGCTCGGCATGTGACAACACTCCGCCTGATGTAAAGCTAGAGTGCGGTCCATGAATGGAAACAACTGCTACTACAGAGAAACCTGTCCGGGCAGCAGTCGCCTCCACTATGCCGGCTTGAGGAGACGAGCATGTACCATCTAGATTGACAGTGCACACTCCTCTCGCTATACCTGGCTACTTTCAAACTATTCCCGAAACGCGACAAGGTCACTTCACGGATGTTACATTCGAAAGTGGTGGTACTACCCCAGGACGGCAGACAGGACAAATAACCATCATCAGTCTGCCTACCACACTTTAATGAGCGACCAAAGTACATATAACAAAGTTACATTGGTACCGGTCTTTAGCGAGGTTCGAATACGGGTCTCATCGATCGTGAGTTCACGCGTCTCACCGCTAGACCACGTTCGCTCATCACTAGTTAAGTAATAAATATGTATTAGTGGTTATGATGGATAAAGATGATTGTTTGTAAAGACAATAGTTTCCCGATCTACTACTTCGGCAGTCACGCCTCGGTCAATGTCAAATTCCTCCGTGTATGATATTACCTCTACTATACGTAAATATGGTGTTTTATTAACCAATGCACGTCAATCGAAGCAAAACATTATCCGGATTCTAAATGATTCCGGCTCGATGACACGAAGACGTTTCGCTATTGACACCGAGTGTTTTTATGTGTTTTCATGCTATTTTCCCACGAGTACGTTTGCAGACTACCAATTGAGCGATTACATGGATAAAAATAATAGCGCAAAAACACATCTCGTCGCCATCCGTCTCGTAGCAATGTTTTATTTACATTATTGTTTTCTGTGTCATAATTAAGTTACGAATAAAATCTAACTCGAATTGCTTATGAGTTGCGTTAGGAATTGAGGAATTACCTACACATAGGTAAATATGAAATAATAATAAAATCGAAACGGAAGTGAACCAGTGCTATTAATATTGTTGTCATGGAAGGAAATACCTACATATCGATATATGTATTTTCCTGTTTGTATTTACGTTAAAACCAATATAATATTAATCTTTCTTGGATTTAAGAGGCATAGATAAAGTTTATGGACATTATGACGGTAATTTTCACTTGATTTGCGGTATAGTCTACCGATCGGGTCGTAGCGGGTAAACAAGGCGCGGCTACCTGCTCAACACGGTCGCTGCATCCGGGCCAACATAGCAGGGATTATGTTACAGCGGGGGCGGTCGAATGTCAAGGAACCCTAACGCTTCAGTCGGCACTCCATGTGAAGATGCCACCAGCCAACTCGCGCGCTATCAGTCGCCGTCGACATGCCTTCGCGTGCGCTCGCCTTCACTGTAACACTGACGCTCGTCGCCGAATTGTGCACTGGTACGACGCGTTCTCGATATGTTTCAAGCGCATTATAAAATCCTGTAGTAACAATCGTTTCGCTCGTTTCAGGCGTCGCCGCACACACTTGTAGAAGGGACGGTCTCTATGCAGATTATGAGACGGATTGTCGCGAGTATATGCGTTGTATAGGTGGCGTCGTCTCAGGGAGATATTCCTGTGGTCCGGGTCGCACGTTCAACGAAGCAGCCGGAGCATGCGTCCCACAAAATCAACAGCAGTGTATTCGGCGGGAATGTGCATCAGACGACACTTTCGCCTATGCGACACCCGGCACTGCATGTCGCCAATACTACAGATGTTATAATGAAAGCATAACACATCACATCTGTCCCTCGGGAGCTTGGTTCGATTTCGAAAGACAAGCGTGTACCCGCGGAGCCGGCGCCTGTTATGAGCCGCTATGTGCCGGCCTGCCTAATGGTGATTATCCCGACGCATCTCACGACTGTCGCAGAATTCTACATTGCAATGGAGCAGAATTATATGGAGTATCCTCATGTCGCGGCGGAAAGTGTTCCAAATTTTGTCCTCCGCCGAGATCATCTTCTATACCGCTTCCAGCTGGAGATGCGAACTTCTGTTCAGACGAGGCTTGCGCATCATTATGTCAACACGCAGAAGACGGAGCTTATGCAGACAGATCTACTGGATGTCGGGAATATTTCGTGTGCGAAGCGAAACGTGTAATTCGTCGCGGAGTTTGCGAAATGGGACTTTTGTTTTCTGGTAGAGGATGCGAGCCAGCCCATCACGTGTCGTGTCCGGCCCCAGCGACTAGTCCTTGCTTTAACAGAGCTGATGGATTCCGCCGGGATTATAGAGACTGTTCTTCTTGGTTTGAATGCAGAAGAGAACGTGTAGTGATGCGAGGAACATGTGAACGTGGATTAGTATGGGATGGGACGACTTGTGTATTGCCAAATGTTTTCGAATGCGAATCTCCTGAAGTGTCACCGATCTGCGAGGGGCGTCCAAGTGGGACATACCAAGACTTCGATTCTAATTGTACGCGATACTTTCACTGCGAGGGCGGTCAGAGAATGGGTTTCAAATGTCAACCAGGGCACATATTTGACGGAGCGAAATGTACACCTGAGTCGAATTACTTATGTCCCAGTCTGGAACGTGAATCGTGTTATGGAAAGCCGAACGGTCAATATCGGTCTCACGAGACCGGGTGTCGTGGTTACTACGTGTGCGTGGAAGGAGAAAAGACGGTATATGCATGTGCCCCGGGCAACACATTTGACGGGGACGCGTGTCGACCGGCGCGGGCTGACTCCTGTCCGCGCGATGACTACAGTTGTGCGGGCCTGGCTGATGGTTACCATGCAGAACTAGAATCAAACTGTCATAGGTATGTACGTATACATATAGTACAATATCACATACTCCCACGATTGTAGCAGGATTTTAATAATTAATATAAAAAATGTAAATTTTTTCTAATTACTTCCGATACATTATACGACGCGAGAATTTTTATTACAACTCGGTAATTAATTAGCTGCAAGATAAAAATCATAGATTCGTTTGGTTTTTTTTTTACATTTTTTATAGTATCTCGCCATGTGACGACAATACGCCTACAATATGTATTATTACAGAGCATTGAATGAGGGGAAATAACCGCTATCATGGAGACATGTCTGCAGTCAGCAGTATCCTCCGCAGTGAGCGTTGACGATCAGAGCACACTGTTCGACTACTTCCAGTGACGTACCGAGCTAAACTCGCGCCCTAGCCCCCCAAATTCGACAACATAATATTATATGTAAAATATACTCGCAAATTAATTAATTAATAAAGTAAAATAAATAAAGCTCTAAAAGTCTAGGCCAATAAAAACAAAAATTATTTAGCATTTTTTTGTTTTGCGGACCATTTGGCGCCCCTTTGTAAGTAGCGCCCGGGCATGATGCCCCCAAGCTACGCCACTGACTACTTCCCAAAGTGGTCCCGAATCGCGACTTGGCCATTTCACGTGTGTTACTTTTGAAAGTGGTGTCACTTTCCCAGGACAGACTGGGATAATAACCAGCATTAGTCTGCCTACCACTCTGAAGATTTGAACACGGGTCTTTTCCGTTAGGCCACTGCCACTCTATATTTGAGAATAATAATATTATAATTGTTTTAGATATTTTTATTGCGCCGGTGGAGATCGTTTGGCAACGCTATCTTGCCTTGGTGGGAAGATATTTGACGGTCGTGCATGTGTGGATACAGCCCAACACGAATGCGGTGCTCCTCCACAGAACGCTATAGAGAATGGTGATCGCTTTTGTGAGCAAGGGTTTTTCATACAACAAGGTACAGAATGCCGGTCCTATTACTTTTGTGTTGAAGGTAAAAGAACTTACTTAACATGTCCGATGGGGCAAGTGTTTAACGGACAAATTTGTTCACCAAAATCCCAGTTTTCATGTCCAGGCTGAATTGTGAAATATTTTTAGCCGGGAGGCTGTTCAAAGATCGCGATGTAGAAGTGAAACGAGATGAGTTAAATGATGTACCTGATTAGTTAAGTTATTATAAACCTTATGATTATTGAAATAGAGTTCAATTATTGTTTTATAAATCCTGTAATAATAAGTTCGCATTTACGTTAAAAAAATAAGTTGGCTATGTTTTTTTAATCCTTGTGGCACTGCTTAATAATGGTAGTTCTTACATCATAGAGGTCTAATTTACACTGGTACTATCAGCACACTTAGCGCTGCAACACTAAGAAATAATTTTTATTTTTAGCTAATTACGAATGTATCAATTTTTATTGGTCCTTGGCCAAGAATCAGCTGTTGAATAGCACAAGCATTAATTGTCCTAAAGCAGGGTTTCTTAATCATGACACGGAATGAGTACCGGGAGTCCATTTTTTTTATTGTAGCTCGGCATGTGACAACACTCCGCCTGATAGAGTGCGGTCCA
Source organism: Tinea pellionella (assembly GCA_948150575.1). NCBI lineage: Eukaryota > Metazoa > Arthropoda > Insecta > Lepidoptera > Tineidae > Tinea > Tinea pellionella. The sequence continues at coordinate 2,351,073 of OX411246.1, forward strand.
TGAATGGAAACAACTGCTACTACAGAGCAACCTGTCGCCTCCACTATGCCGGCTTGGCGAGACGGGCATGTACCACCCACATTGACAGCGCAAACTCCTCTCGTTCTATCTGGCTACTTTCAAACTATTCCCGAAACGCGACAAGGTCACTTCACGGATGTTACATTCGAAAGTGGTGGTACTACTCCAGGACGGCATGGCTATACGATACCATTGTTTTTGAACATAAATAAGTTAATTAATAAACCCAAAAGGGGGTTGGAAGTTTTATAGGTTGAGAAGCCGTCCTTAGATCATTACTAGGTTAGTTTGGCTGCCTATGCCTGCCTATATGCCCGCGTCCATAAAGACTCGGCCACAGTGTACTTCGATTTTTCACTTTCAATATATGAATAAATAAATAAACAAAATATATTATGTTTTAAATATCTTTATTGATTATAAACTTGTAGAAAGTAGTAGAAAGCAATCTATTAAAGTTATAATGACTATCTTATTATTAGATATTAAAAAAATAATAGTAATTCTCAAATTAAGTAAATTAGAGAAAAATATAACTTTTTTCGACTACAATAAGTCTTGCAACTCCGTCATACATTAACCGTTACCAAAATGGCGAATTCAAAACGGTAATGTACAACAAAATTATACTAAATTATTTACAATTAGTTATGTATTGAACATGCAGATTACAAATAATTAAAAATTTAATATTTAAAAAAATATATATAACAAACAAATTCCTTTACTTGTTGCAAGTTTAATTAGAATCATATACATTTTAAATCATGAAGAAAATTTAACAGAAAAAATTGAGCTGAAGGAATTGGGAATCGAACCCACGTCCTTCGCTTTGTGTTCGGATGCTCCAATATTACGCAGCCGTTAACGTTTTACGTCTATCTGCTATCTTTCCAACGGCAGCTCTTTCTGCTGTTTAGATTTAAATTTTCTGTTAAATTTTCATTAAAAGGAGAATGCCCATTTGCCTAATATAAATGGGCCCACAATTTTTCTACAGTTCATCATTAATTTTTAGTTCATGCTGTAGAAAAATAAATCTAAATTCCTTACCTTATCACCAGTTTATTTATTTATTTTTACTCGGGTTATTGAGAACGATGTGTTGTTATAATTGAAATACATATTATTAAAAAAATAATATATTATTTCAGAATATAGTTTTGTTAAAAAACTATTAGATATCTTTTGTGTCGATTGCCAAAGTGACATCAACAATTCCTGCCATATTAGATATCAAGTGGGCCCAAAAATGGGCATTGTCCTTTAATAACAGTAATAATTAAAAAAAAAACTTTTATTACTAAGATTATTTTATACAATAATCACAATTCACAACAAAAGCCAAACGCAATTTTATACAACACCAATACAATAAACATTTACAAAACAAAAATTTTAATACAAATTTAGAATTTTTGGTCCACTACTTTTCTAAATAAAAATCCGTTTTAATTTTTATTATACATAAAATTCCTCTCGTTGTTTAATTTATTACTGATTCAAACCCTTTCCCACTTGCAGAGATTTCTATTACTTATTTTTGTTCTAGTGAATTTTTTAAAATAAAGATATCAAAGTTAAAAGACGTTCAATCAAGAAGCCTTAGAACACCTTTTGTTATACCTGGCTGCCTCCAAATTTATCCCGAAACGCGACTAGGCCACTTCGCGGGTGTTACACTTGAAAGTGGTGGTACCAACCATCACCAGTCTGCCTACCACTCCACTTAAGTACTTCTAAGTTTTAAGAGCTAACTTGTCTCCGTTTAAATTTGTTCAAAACTAAATTCTCGTTGTTTTGCCCTAAAATCCGTTTTATTATTTTCCCATTAATTTCGTTCTATTATTTCCCACTAGAATATATATATTTTTAATTTTAAAAAACAGTTTTTGTGTAATTTAGGATTTCATTTAACATAGTAACAGATGTGACCACAAACCGTATGATGTTAAACCAGAGTGGGATCTATGAATGAAAACTGCTACCGCACAGAAATGTCACTGATTCTTGACTGTTCCCCTACACTATGCCGGCTTGAGGAGATATGTGCATCATATAGATTGATTGATATCGTTGAAAAAGTTGATTCCGAAACGCGACTAAATGTAACTCAAGAATAATCATGAAGGTACAGTATATTACAGATTGACAAATACAATTGAACATAAACAATAGTATCTATCGATATCGTTACTGTTTTTTAAGTTGACAACCGTATCGATAGACTATCGATAATTTCGCTGTTAGTATACAACACTAGTTCAATATATTTCTGTTTTATTGTAGCTCTGCATATGACAACACTCTGTCTGATGTAAAGCTATAGTGCGATCAATGAACGGAAACAACTGCTACTACAGAGTGGTCGCCTCCGCTATGCCGGCCTGAGGAGGAGTACGCATCATCTAGTGAGAGTGCACACTCCTCTCGTTATACCTGGCTACATTCAAACTGCTCCCGAAACGCGACAAGGTCAATTAGCAAGAGTTGGATTATTCCATATACTTGAGTGATACAGTACAAGTTTTTGGGACTTATCTAATTAAATAATACTTGATAATAAACTTGCTTTTTGAAACAAATTTCTCACATAAAAAAAAATAAACATTTGAATATATAACACTTATTTTTTAAAGTGAAAGGAGAATGGCCATTCGCCTAAGAGAAATGGGCCCACAGTTTTTTTCTCGATTTTGTTGATGATTTTTGTAGAAAAATAAATCTACATACCTTATCACTAATTTCTTTTTAATTATTTTTACCCGGGTTATTGGATAATTAGACTTTTTCTGATGCGATATTTGAGGTTATTGTAGCTTTAATAATTGATGATACTTAATTTTTTATGAAATTAAAAGTTCTCTATCTATTGTTGGTAAACGTGTAAATGTGTTGATATAATTGAAATAATAAATGAAAAAAATTAAGATATCATTTTAGAATATTGTTTTGTTAACAAACTATTAGACATTAAGTGGGCCCACAAATGGGCACTGTCCTTTGCATATAAAATTTCAAACTGTTTATTACATGTAAATAAACAGCATTTCATTGGGGACGTTCATAAGAACAATGCAAATCATTAAAAAAAACTAATGTGAGATATAGGATTAGGCAACGCCATCTGTCGGTTACTAACTGCAACGCCACATCAATACCAAGGGTTATTTGCACCAGAAGGCCGGTTAAAGTAACTTTAACTATTACTTTAACCTTTACGTTTACATTATGGTGTATATTTACTCCACACAGGTTGCACCATCGTTGCGCCTGTCATTTTTGACGGTTACTTCAACCTTAACCGTAACCAGCGAATCTTGGCTTGGTTAAAGTTAAAGTAATCGTCAAACCAATGTTGCTACCGTCAAATATTTGAAAAGAAGCGAAATATGTTTTTCTATTATTTTTCGAGATCAGCCACCCTTTTAGCGATAACAATATGAATTTACACGATATTGCAACGCGTGTGCAGTAAATGTAAACGTTTAACGGTCGTCGTCGCCGTAAAAGTAATAGTTAGTTACTTTTTAACTATTAAGTTTAAAGTTTTTAACTAAATAAGTAGATAATTTCGTTTAATAAAAGCACAGACTATCATGTAACATAGAGATCTTTTTTTAATGAAAATTATAAGACTTAATATTAGAAAACTAATAAGGAAACTTAGTAAAAAAATTAAACGATAGCTAAGTACCGTTTATAATAATATAGCACACCCGTACCTATATCAACTGGTTTTTTTTTTCAAAGCAAGAAATAATAATTTTGTTGAAATTAAAATTATAGAATTTTTACAAAAATATTATTATTGTTTTGCATACACGAAGCAGTATTCGAATAAGGATTTAGTATTAAAACAAAAAGAAGAAGATACATTACGAACGACTAAAAAGTGGACCCAGCATCCGGTCTCCCTTGCGTTGCAGTTTGGCAACGTCTTGCCTCCTACAATGAGCATTGGTACTGTTGTTGGTGTCTGGTCCAGAGAACGTGCGGAATCCTCCTATTTTTGTTTTAATCTAAGATAAAAACGCTTTTTGGGTAACAGTTTTTGATCTACAAGTATGCAATATTATAACTTCTTCATTATCTGTAAGATGGCGGACGGGTTGACATTAATATTTTTTAAACATTTAGACAATGCCGTTTCAATATAAATTATACAAAAATAAAGATTTTTTTACAATTAATCATTCAAATTAATAACAATTAAACAATAATAATTTATTAATTACAATTCCCAAATATTTGTTTTATATCTATATACTTCTCTATATAGTTATAAACAAAATTAGAATTAAATAATAGTTTTTTTTACAAAATAAGTAGAATAGAAAGAAAGAAATGCAGTATGAAATACTTAACACTACTTAATCAAAAAAAGAACGGTATTAAAAATGACGCGCTTCTACCTGTCTCCCTCACACAATATGGAAAAAGGAAAAAGCTTCTAATGTGTTTTTTTTTTAATTGTAGCTCGGCATGTGACAACACTCCAGCTTTACATCAAGCTGGAGTGCGGTCCATGAATGGAAACAACTGCTACTACAGAGAAACCTGTGCGGGTAGCAGTCGCCTCCACTATGCCGGCTTGAGGAGACGAGCACGCACCATCTTAGATTGACAGTGCACACTCCTCTCGCTATACCTGGCTACTTTCAAACTATTTCCGAAACGCGACAAAGTCACTTCACGGGTGTTACATTCGAAAGTGGTGTAAAGATCAAACCGCACTACGGTGGCGCGGTGCGGTTAAGTTGAATAATTATTAGCCGCACCGCGTCGCGCCTTGTCTGCTGTTGCTAAGATGTGACATAGACAAACGGGAGAGAGGCAAAATCTACATCTGATGCCGTACACCGCATATATTCACTAGAAACAAAATAAGTCGCGCCGAACGCGTCGCTAGTGCGGTTTAACTTAATAAATAAGTTTTTTTTAAATTTTATTACGTTCTTTTAAAAAAAATTGTTTAATTTATCTTACCCATCCAATAAAGTAAGTACGGCCCGGCCCGTTCTTTTTTTGACAAAGCAGTAGCTCACCTTACCACAAAGCATACATTTTGTATATGATTTAAGATTTTATTGGAGACTAGTCGTTGGCTGCGGGTTCATGTTCGGTGTCGGTGTTAGGAGTACACTTAAATCCCATACTTTGATGACTCTGTCCTTTCCGGCTGTACACATACGCCCTGTAGCTTCGTCTAGATATAATGACCCTACAGCGTGTTTCATATCGTGGAAGGACGCTAACGACTCCCTCCTGTATATACAAAAGATATTATAAATTTCGCAGTTGCTTTTTATTTAGTTTTATTAGGTTAGGTTAATAATCAGGCTTCTCAATTCGACTTCTAGAACTCATCAAATTAAATAAAAAAAAAATTATTTGTATTTTTACGTTTTTAGTTTTTTTTTTCTCACAAGCCTTTGAGTAATAAGTAAACAAATATTCTCTTAAACTTACGGCTCTGAACGTAGTGTTTCATAGCAGATGGTGCATACTCTTTGAGGAAACTCAAATCCCATCACTGGTAACGGAAGACGATGAGGTGAACAATTAGCACAAACGGCCGCCCCGCACCAACGACAATGATGCTGACGAAGTCCTAAGAACCATTCGAATAAATAACAAAATTAGACAAAATAGTCGCGAAGAAAAATATTAATTGCTCAAAATGTGAAACAAGATTAGACAGCGCCATCTACCGGTCACTAGCACTCATTATAATATACTGCGTTATTCAAGGCAAACAAAACAATATAATTAATTTACTCGTCACAATTAGGGCGAAACCGCACTTCATAGGCGCGAAGCGAATGCCAGTAAACGTATTACAGTGACATTCCGAAGATTATGTGGCCGCGCCGCGCCTCTTCAATGCGGTTACCGCTCAAACATTAAATAAAATTAATGACAAATTCAGCATTAGGAGGTGAGTTTACACTCGGGCTGTTATATGCTGTCTTTTGTTTCTGTTCAATTTTTTTTTATTGTAGCTCAGCATGTGACAACCTGATGTAAAGCTAGAGTAGCTAGAGAAGCTAGAGGCAGCAGTCATCTCCACTATGGCGGCTCGAGGAGACGAGCATGTACCATGTAGATTGACAGTGCACACTCCTCTCATTATACCTTAATAAACACAAACCTAATTGCTTCTTTTCCATCATAGCTCGTACATTCCAGATGAAAGGCGCCCGACATATTTGACATAAGTCGGATTCCCTCCAAGTAGGTGTCTCGCGTCTGCTTACGCCCATTTCCCAAACTCCGAGCGCTCCGTCTTCACCTGCAGACACTAACCGCTCACAACCACTGACATACCAAAGACCCGTTACCTTGTTGCTGTAAAATAAATCAACGACACACAATTCAGACAGAAATAACACTTATAAATTCAATATTAAAGCATATAATTGCATGCATACATACCTATGACCCTGTAATTCGTATGCAGTGCCTTTCTGACCACCAATATCCCATACAATGATACTCTGATCATAGGAACCACTAAATAACAGTTGAGGCAGAGGAGCCCAATTTAACACCCTAACTGACCTGAAAAAAATACAATGAGTATAATTAATAAACAGCACGGAGAGCAGCAGAATGGCAAAGTCAGTTCTTTAGTATAATGCTACAGCTCCATCTGTGTTAACGTTAATAGCTGCGTCCAACTGCGTGACAATTAACGCGTTAATCAAAGCATTAACTGTAACTACAACAAAATGAGCATTTTCTCAAGCGTATAAGTGTAATGCCAATAATATTGGCGTTAATAGAATAACATGTTAGTCTTGGCAACCGAGCCTAGCTCTACCTAGCGATAGGTACTATAACGGGGCACTGCTGGCTCAACAAACACTTATTCATCATTAATATTACAGACGGCCCTCTGTGCAGAGGTTGCTTAGGGGCTGAAGAGACAGTCACGCATGTGCTCTTAGCTGCAGTAGCGTGGACGAGCCACATCAAAGGTTTTTGGCACGGCGAGGACTCTCCCGGAGGTGTGCAGTAACGTGAGACGTCTCTTGGCTTTCCTGGGAGACATCGGGTGGCTGCTGTGATGCAGACCACCTCACGCACAAGCGGCCAGAGCTGCTCATTTGCGGAAAAAGGGGCACGCAAAGAATCTACAACCTAGTCTTGGCAACTTGATGCATTAATTATGGCACTAATTAATACGTTAAGATGCAGGTGGAGCCTAAATTAAAATTAAAAGAAGTGCTCTTTGTAAACTTACCCAGAGTGGCCTTTTAAAGTAGTAACAAGGACAGCACCATTATTATCTAATTTCAACATTGTAATTAAGCCGCTGTAATCACCAACAAAAGCATATTTTGATTGCGAATCAAATCTGAGATTAATTTTTAAGGAAATCACCAGAATAACTAATTTGAAAAATTACAACTAATTACTTTATTATATACTACTAATAGATGGCATGGAAGCTGCAGAGACAGTCACACATGTGCTCTTAGAGTGCAGCGGTGTGGATGAACCAAGTCAAAAGTGCCTCGAACGCTTCTGGAGGTGTACAGGAACGTAAAGATTATCTTGTCTTTCTTGGGAGATATCAGGTGGCTGCAGTGATCTAGTTCACCCCACACACAACGAGTGGTCATAGGTGCTCAATTGTGGAAAAACGCCAGGCTATAGTCAATATCCTTATTTAGTAGTTATCTGACTCCAAGCATTTGAAACTCATTGAGTCACACTTAACTTCAATGTTTTATCATCAAACTTCTTATCAATTTACAAATTAACATAATGCAAATAAGGGACAGGTGAGTCATGTTCTACTTTAGTATATTCTCTGCAATTATTACACTTAAATATGCTATAATGGTCTGCCTTGAAAATGGAGCGAGTAGTGGCAGTTGCCTCAACACAATAGTTATAAGGCATCTAATATAGTTCACAAAAAATATTAAAATACACAAAAATAATAGTCTGCCGCAGTTGGTTGGAGCGGAGAGAAAGGCATTGTGTGACCTATTGTTTAAGATTTTTTCCCTCCCTCCCCTCGGTGACCACTCATAGTATATGCCATGAAAACTCCAAGAGTTTCAAGGGCGAGGAATATAAGAAAGAAGGATATGGTATAGTGGATATGACACATATGGACAATCAAGGAGAATATGTGTGATAGTGCCCTCCCCTGTGCCGCAATCATGTATTCAATGGGTGAATCATGTATCTTTAAAATATAAAGGTAAATAAAAAGGATACTGCAAAGCTGTGCACCATGCTTCAAAAGAATAACCACCAATCCTCTTGCCACTTTCGCTGCAGTGATACGCAAATAATTTATCTCTACTAACAGATAACACCCATTCACAGCTTAAGGAATACACAACAGAAGTCACTCGGGCTGTATGCGATAGATACTCACGTTTCTGTTAAAAAAGTTCATATTAGAAAGAATATTTAGAATTAGCCTTAATTTATTTTTGAGAAACATAACTCACTGGATTTATCCTATTACAGTCTGGAGCAAGTATAAACTCAGAGACAGTGCCATTTTCTTGGCCAATAAACAACTGGCGTGTTTCTGGTGTGTAGAACATAGATGTGCATCCAGATGGCATATACTGACATATGCTAGGCCAATACTGTCCTGAATCACGCTTTAACCATACTCGTACAGTCCTAAAAAGTTAGTAAACATGATGTTAGAAAAAATAAAACTATAAATATTAGCAGGTAAATGATTAAGAAACAAATTGGTTATTATTAAGACTTAACCATAAAATTAATATAAATATAGATAATGCTCTAAACTCCTCAAAATACAGATAGTTATTAAAACAAATAACTTACTTATCATCACATACGCTAATTACGCCGTCTTCACCAGGTATCACAACAGCTGCATTTACATCGTCAGTACATCCTTCGAGTTTGCTCAATAACGACGGTTTTTTAGTTGTTGAAAACCTATCATTCGGTGTCTTAGGGGCTGGTTTGATTTCCGCTGCCATTTTATAGAAATAATATAGATAAATTAATATTTATTACCACAGTTACAACTTCGAAATCCCCAAAAAGAAAAACGTCATAATAATTTTGACATTCCGGTTGGGCGTATTCTCACCTTAGCTATCTGTCATATGCGAATCATTTACAAGTTAAATATATAATATTTATTCAGTAAAATGATACGAAATATAAATAATGAGAGGCTACTTAAATACTTTGCGTAATAACTATATTAGTTTGTACATTTTAATACAAATAACAGAATTCTTAAACAAGTTTACTACAATGATCTAGCTGAATTTTCATATAACGGAACGTAGTTTTGGGATCCTTAATATAATCTTGTCTCCCAAACTTTTTGATTGGCCAGTTAAACGTTAAACTCATTAAAACATTAAATTTAAATAAAGTAATATTTTTAGAACAGAAAAATAATATCTAATTAAAATAAATTGGATAAATGTGTATTATTTGCAGTAAAATATGCATAGAATTTTTTTATTACTTATTTTTTACGGAACCCTTAAAGAAATTATCTCACTTGACTTTGCTGACATTCAGAAATTCATTGACATTTACAATATGTTACAAAGTTATAAAATATTACCCAATCATGGTGATTATTTGAGTTTTTTAAAAAAGTAAATCAATCACAATAATTATAACAGCACGTCCCAAATAATAAATATAGTGATATAGATATATACTTAGTAAGTAAATATAATGGATTATTATGATTTTATTACTATATGGGTTGAGAAAATGACAAAATGATTATAGGTAAACTAGCTATTATTGTTATGGCAACATTTTAGTTCCTTCGTTTATCGCCGGTGTGTTTTGCTGATTTTTGTTCGCGTAATAATTCGGCGTATTTCGGTTTTCGGTTTATTTACGGCCTCGGCTTGTTTTGAACGTATTTTAAGCTGTCTCTTGTGTAAAATAACGATATTAAAATGGCTCATATAAATAAGTTAACAGTGCAAGTGTTCAAGAATAAAAACGTAGAAAATCTTTTAGGAAATATTGTAATACGCGGTAATAGGTAAGTACCGGCTAATTGTAAGCACAATAAATACGTATATACAATCACAACAATGTTACTGATAGTTACAATATCACCAATTCAGCTCAATTTTTACTTTTCTTTCGTAAAGAAACTTGAGGTTTCTTGATCTATTTTTATTTCTAGACTGCGTTTTTATTTATAGATTGATTTTACTGTGCACCAAAGGTATAAAATGCTGATTCACTTGTAGGCTAATTCAGATGAGAGGGTCACTATTAATTATTTTTACAGATGCTCAAATTGCTATTTAAAAAATGATAACCCCAATTATAATTTTTAATATTTATTTAAAAAAGAACTGGCATAATTAAAAATAAATTGTATTGCTTGTTAAATAGGGTCATTCATTTACAGTTATACCTGGAGAAAATCAATTGGTTATTATTTTTGTATCTGCAACACTTATATCAATTAACTAATTAATAACAATTAAATAATTAATAAGGTATCAATTAACATATTTTTTTGATTTTTCCCAGACTGCTACGTTTTATAAATTAATTTTTCTGAGACACACCATTTAGACCTTAAATAACCGCTATAATTCTGTCATACACATTTCTAATAAGAAATATTGTTTGCACTAATAGCCAAAGAATAAATGAATAAAAAATATGAAAGTAAATATTTCATAGTTAAAGAATCAAGATTTATTTCAATAAAAATAAGTAATGCATATTAAAAATATAGAGTGAATTTTTCAAGTGGGCTTTCATTGCCAAATCCTAAACCTAGAACTAAAAATAGAAAAATGTTGAATTTTAGGAAATCGTCTCTTATTTATGTTTGTCTCTTATTAATACATGGAAATAAGAGACAATTTGTTAAAATTCAACATTTTTTTTTGGTTTGCCGTATATCATTACTTCCCAGAATTTGATCCTTATCAGGAACACTATCGGATGATGCAATAATACAGTGTGTTTATTTTTTTTTCCAAAAAGATTCCTGGCCGGGAAAATGGATTTATCAAAAATCTAATAATGCAGTTTTAGTTTTCATCAAAATCGGCATCGAGACTCCTTTCAGCATTTTTCGATATCTCTTATAGTTTAGGATTTGGCCATGAAAGCCCACTTGAAAAATTCACCTGTATATAAATAAAATATATAACTAAATAAGAGAAGAAAATTGACATAAGAAGATAAATAAAAATATTATGCTAATTATTATTATTGTGATAGTCTTATCTTGATATTAAATTACATTTAAGAGTATTATATCTTAAAATAACTATTTTATTTACTATGGATCTAATTATTTAGATTATTTTATATATTCCGTTATATTTAGGTAAAAATAAAAGAAAGGAGAAGGCCCATTCACTTAAGAGAAATGGGAAGGTCCATTTTTTTAAAATTCCCGTTATTAAGCAGTTTTACCTATTCTAATGCAAAATTTGGGGTCTAAAATCTATTTTTTTAAATGTAATTAAACATTGTCTGTTAATTGGTCAACAATATGTTGATTGATTCGAAATAAATTAATAAAGAAATGAGAGACTATTTTAGAATATTGTTTTGTTAACAAACTATTAGATATTAAGTGGGTGCTAAAATGGACATTGTCCTTTCCAAAAATTAATCAAAAATTAAGTTGTAACACATTTTGATTGTATAAATAGAATTGTAATTTACAGCATAGGGTCTTACTTTAAAGTTTAATAAAAGGAAATTTCAGTAATATAGAATTTTCCCCCCCAGAACTGTATGAGAGAGATTTGTTGCATCACATAACCTACATTTCATTAAATGTTAATGCCAATGCCAGGTCTTTGACCCAGAAACTCAGAGCGGCCGTGGTCTAGCGGTAAGACGCGTACTATCACGATCGTAGAGTCTCGTGTTCGAACCTCGCTAAATTCTGACCGGTACCAATTTAACTTTGTTATATGTACTTTGGTCGCTCAGGGCCTGTAAGCACTATTAAGGAGTGTTAGGCAGACTGATGATGGTTATTCACCCAGTCTGCTGTTTCTGGGCAGGACCACTACTTTCGAATAGTATGAAAGTAGCCAGATATAACGAGAGGAGTGTGCACTGTCAATCTGGATGGGACGAGCATGTCTCCAAGCCAGCATAGTGGGGACGACTGATGCCTGTAGAGATTTCACTGTAGTAGCAGTTGTTTCCATTCATAGACCGCACTCTAGCATTACATCAGGCGGAGTGTTGTCACATGCCGAGCTACATTAAAAAAAAATGGACAAAACATAATACTACTACTTAGCTCACGCCCTGTCCGGCTATGGAGCGCCAGCACCAACTCTTCTCTCTACATTACACATAAAATAGTTTATTATGTTTTTGGGTAATAAAATTGCAGCACATGGTGGAGTAATGTACAAATGGGTCCACCAGACGTGATCCTCGGTATCACAGAGGCTTACAAGAAGGACACATCTCCCGATAAAGTGAATCTCGGCGTAGGTGCTTATAGAGATGATGATGGAAAACCTTTTGTGTTGCCTTCAGTTAGAAAGGTCAGTTTTGAAGGACATATTGCTAATTAAGTCAAAACAGAGCTGGTTTCATCTGGTATCGGTTTTTGTTTATAAAAATTATACTAGCTTTATGTTACAGTTGTTTTAATTTTATGCTATTAAAATCAATATGTAATATCTAATTGTGTGTTAACTAGGTACCTATCTACATATTTTTTTAAATTGTAATATACAGGGTGTATCGGGCAACGTGTAAAAAATTTCAAGAGATGACTCAGTAATTGATTCTGAGCAGAAATTAATTTACAAAATAAATACTTTTTTTTTATCCAAATGTCCACCTTTTCCTTGTAGAAACATACATACGAGTAATTTGCTACAAACACGTGTAATCGTTGTGTCGGCAGGCGGTGCATCAAACGAATGACCTTGCCTTTGATCGACGCCGACAACCTATGCCGCCTCGCCTTTGTGCTCGCGCCGACAAGTCGTGTGCCGACCCACCTGCAACGGCTATTCTGTTAGTTGCCGAATGACCGCGTAACTATGTACACGTGCGCGTATTCGTAAGAAATAACACTAAACGCGACAATGTCACTTTCGAACATTGAACTTTGTGATCGTTCTCTTGTGTGGAGAAAGTGGTGGAAATTTAAGTGCTACCTTACGTTTGTGGAGAGAACGGTATCCTACACGATTCCGTACGACACGTATTAAGAATTGTTCAAAATCTTGTGTGGAGGTTATTACGTGCGCGCAAGACCTACATCCGTATAAGCTCGCATTACATTTTGCGAGTGGCCATCTCGCTCCCCAGACTTAACGTCCTGTGATATTTAATTATGGGGAGACATAAAGCGGCGCGTGTATTCTGACAGAGACGGTCAGGTCAACGACCGCGGTGAACTTCGTAGGCGGATTGAAAGTATCACTGTGTTTAGCGCGAATTTTGACCACCTGTTATGAGTACCATAGACACTTTCCGAAGATATTTTTGTTTTTTGTAAGTAAACTACCTAATCATTGTGTTAATAAGTCAATTATACTAAAACACTTTTGTTTTACTACTTTCTCAATAAATTATTTTTTATGACCGCTGTACTTTCGTAGTTTCGTAGCGCTCGATGTCCACGTCGGCCGGTCCATTTATAGACATTTTGTTTTTGTCATAATACCATACACGAGAATTTTTATTTAGTAAATTTATTTTTTCAGGGGTGATCACCCCTCACTTAATATTTACCTTAATTTTTTTACACGATGCCTGATACACCCTGTATGTATTTACAGGTGTGCTTTGATGGCCAAATCGGAAACTATAAGAGATAGCGAAAAATCTAATGATGCAGTTTTAGTTTTCAACTAAATAGGCCTTGGAGTCGCTACTTCTTATAGTTTCCGATTTGATCAACCACTCACGCTTGAAAATATTTACCCTGTATTTTCTGTGACTGTTTCTTTTTTAATATATTTTTAAACCTAGATATTTTATGGCTTTGAAAATATTATAGTACACAAATTTCTAAAACATTAAAACAGTAGTAATAAAGAATGAAACAAAAAGAAGTTTGTAATAAAAATATGTGACATTTGTAGGCTGAAGAAATTCTCCATAAAAAAGGTTTGAACCATGAGTATGCACCGATAAGTGGAGAAGCAGTATACTGTGATGCTGTGGCTAAGCTAGCCTTTGGTGAAGACAGTCCTGTCTTTAAGGAGAAGACTAACTGTACTGTGCAAGTGAGTCCAGTCAACTATCATAAATTCTTAAATTTTTAAAATAAATATTAATTAAAATATGCTGATGCAGTTAAAAAATATTAAAAGCTATCGCCATCGGATTAACTAATCAAAATAAACGCGGCAGACTGATGATGGTTATTGTCTGCCATCCTGGGGTAGTACCACCTCTTTACATTCCTTGTAAAGAGGAAACTACCTTGTCGCGTTTCGGTAACAGTTTGAAAGCAGCCAGGTCAATCGAGAGGAGTGAGTCTCCTCAAGCCGGCATAGCGGAGGCGACTGCTGCCTCTATTAATTTATCTGTAATAGCAGTTGTTACACCTGGCGGAGTGTTATCATATGTCGAGATACAATAAAAAAAGGAGAATAGTTAATTATGTAGGTATCAGTACCGTTTCCTATAGTTCAGATATACGTACCCATACTACGTGACCTGTTTTTTATTTTTTTGTTATTTAGTATGCCAAGACCCCTTGGCCAAATCGACTACGTAACAAAAATCCAAGCCACCCCCCCGCTCCTGTGACTGAGCGTAGTATTTTCCCTCCCCCCTAAACAAGTAGTATTGGTACGTTCCCCTAATAAAATTCATACTTGAAGAGAGCAAATACAGTTAACAAGTATACGTAACCTAATAAAAAACATATATTCTGGTTATTCATTGCGAAACATCACGAGTTCAATAGTGCAAAGATAAGATGTCATGTCTGTGACCTGAGAATACCGCTTTTGTTTTAAAATTGTAATGATTATCTTTTTTTTTGTATAAAAAAAAATATTTGTTATTATTTAGGTATTTGAGGTGCGAAAGCGTTAGAAATCTTGAGTTTTTAAAATTCTTTATTTCTCTCTCTCTTCTCGTCGGTCCCTCATTGTTGAGGATCGTGACTCCTGGTAGCTCGCTCAATTTGATGTCTCCATCGGCTGCGACTGCTTGCCTGATGGACCGGCATATCCAGACAACTGGCAACAGACTGGTCTGTCCAGCGGCTTGGCCTTCTACCGCGCGGTCTTCTGCCATCAACCTTCCCTGTCACCACAAGCCTTTCCAGATTGTCGCCATCCTTTAGCCGAATTCTTTATTTACATGGATACATTTGTATTTAGTTTGGCATATGACCACGCTCAGTCCGACTATGTCTGTAGACAGCAGTCGCCTCCGCTATGCCGGCTTGACGAAATTTAATTCATTGATTTAAAAATTGTTATTACCTATATTTAAATTTATTATTATTTATATTGAGTAGTTGTACGTCAGCGAATTATCATAAATAGTATTGTTATCGTTATCAATTTCCTATTTTATTATTTTGCTTGATTGTAATCAGTATTAAAATATAAGATTACTAGCGACGAAACCCCCGGCGTCGCTCGGGTTAAAATACATTTTAACGTAGATTTCTATCTTAGATATTGAGAGACTTATTTGACCATTAAACATACGGTGTTTATAGAGTTTATCAAACCAAATTAATCAACTAATTATCGAATTGAAAATAAGAAATACTCTAGTAAATGTGTAAACAGAAATTTGTAGAACTTTCTAGAACATTCTATACCGATTTTAGCAGCTATACACATTTTTAATGTTTGTAGATCATTCTAGAAGTTTTTAGATCTTTCTAGAACATTCCATATCGAATTTAACGGTTGCGCTCATTTTGGAACTTTCTAGATCATTCCAGAAACTTGTAGAGCTTTCTCGAACATTCTATATCGATTTTAACAGGTGATAAAGTTTTGGAACTTTATAGATCTATCCTGAAATTTTTAGAACCTTCTAGAACATTCTAGATCGATTTTAACAGTTGCGCACATTTTGGAACTTTTTAGATCATTCCTGAAATTTTTAGAACCTTCTAGAACATTCTAGATCGATTTTAACAGTTGCGCACATTTTGGAACTTTTTAGATCATTCCTGAAATTTTTAGAACCTTCTAGAACATTCTAGATCGATTTTAACAGTTGCGCTCATTTTGGAACTTTTTAGATCATTCCTGAAATTTTTAGAACCTTCTAGAACATTCCTTATCGATTTCAACAGTTGCGCACATTTTGGAACTTTCTAGATCATTATAGAAATTTGTAGAACTTTCTATATCGATTTTAGCAGCTATATACATTTTAAATGTTTGTAGATCATTCTAGAAGTTTTTAGAACTTTCTAGAACATTTCATATCGATTTTAGCAGCTATACACATTTTTAATGTTTGTAGATCATTCTAGAAGTTTTTAGAACTTTCTAGAACATTTCATATCGATTTTAACGGCAGAGCTCATTTTGGAACTTTCTAGATCTTTCCAGAAATTTGTAGAACTTTTTAGAACATTCTATATCGATTTTAGCAGTTGATAACGTTTTGAAACTTTCTAGAACATTCTTGAAACTTTTAGAATCTTCTAGATCAATTGTAACAGTTGACACATTTCTAAATTATTTTAAAAAATTTTAGAACTCTATACTTAGAACTCAATATGTCATAAGTAAGAAAAAGACAGACTTAGTAGTCAATATGTCATAAGTTAGAAAAGGACAGATAAACATTTTTTGAGATTTTCGCCTCCCACAACCACCCTCTTCCACCCACCGCGTCCAAACTCCCTTACTTTCACCAGGAGACCGAGGAGCATCTACCACCACAACGGGAAGTAGATTGGAGTTGGTGGTCATAGAGAAAACCCTGTATTTACGTACTAACATTAGCATTTTATATAAGTATTTAGATTAGATTTAGATTGACGTTATTTATCCGTAAAACTATATATAATATGTACTATATTATTCAACATTTATATTTGACTTATTTATTTTTTATTTACATGACACGTCTTCTTTTTAGACATTGAATATTTTTCGATATATGGATGGTATCAGAGGATGGTGTAGTTTTTAGAAAGTTATATTTAATTTCTTTTTGTTGTAAACCGGCCTTCAGAAATTTCTCTGTAGTAGCTCTTAATGTTTATTATACAACACACCTCGTGATGTAAAGCTAAAGTGCAGTCGCCTCCGCAATGCCGACTTGAGGACCGATGTGGACCAGTGCACAAAGTCACTTCACGGGTGCTACCACAGGACGCTAGATTGTGCTAATAACCATCATCAGTCTACCTATTACTCTTTAAATTTATTGCTTATTCTTCACAGACTCTATCGGGTACAGGTGCTCTACGTTTAGGTCTAGAATATATAACAAAACACTACGCTAAGAATAAGGAATTATGGCTGCCGACACCGACATGGGGCAATCATCCGCAGATCTGTAATATGTTGAATTTGACACATAAGAAGTATCGATATTTCGATACGAAGACGAATGGATTCGATTTGCAAGGCGCATTGGAAGATATATCCGTGAGTATTGTTGGCTGGATATATTATGTTATTTAAAAGCTGGATATACGCCATCGACTTTGCTCACGCGATTGTGTGTTGATTTATGTAAAAAAATAATCCGAAGATTCCCTAGGTATTGCATTGTCTAATATCACGATGAAAATAAAAGAACTTAGCTATTAATAGTTTAGAAGAAAAGTGGTCTTCTAAACTATTAATAGCTAGGTTTTTTAAAATTTTCATCATGATATTAGACAACACAATACGTAGGGAATCTTTGGTTTATTTTTTTGAAACAACTGCAAGGTCAACGGCGTCTATTCAGCTCTTAAGTGTAAGTAAAAATAATGTATGTATTTATTCATATTTTGTAGTTTGGATGTTGGCAGATCGCTCACACATTCAGCTGTCATTGACGATTCGTTAAAGTCGTGTAACGTGAATAAGGAATCGATGTGTGAATGAGCCGTAAAGTCATAACTCAAACGAACAAAATAAAAAAAAACAAAAAAGTCAGCCTGTTTGGTCCAAGTGCAGTCCATAAGATAAAATGTCTGCAGACAGCAGTAGTATCCGCTATGCCGGCTTGTGATATAATTATCTTGTGAGAAAACTTTGTGTAGCTGTGAAAACCCGGTGCATTTACGTGTTAATAAAATAGTGTTGACACAGTCTTATTAGCAAGGTTGTTCTAATCAAAGTGGCTCGATAAAACTATGTACCAACTCGTAGATTATTGTTTAATAATAGTTTCTCAATGATCTATTTGTTATTCTCGTATTTAGAGGTACATACGGTACATTTAGATGTGATTTGTACCGTAGTAAATTTGCCAGTGTTTATTGACACATCCTGACACTCCCCTGAAACAAGCTATTTCCACATAATAAACTTCTAATAAATAAAATTGATATTATCTATTGGTAAATAAAAATATAGATTTGTATAATATATATTTTAACATTTAACCTGACTACAAAAGCGTGAACCTGGTGACGTTTGGAACCATTGGAACACGCTGTGTATGAGTCCTAAAGGTATTCATGGGCGCAATTCTCGATTACAGTAGAATATAACTATATAAACTCTATAACTTTTTATTTCTATTAGTTTTGTTAGCCAATAGTTTCTAAAAAACGGATATATTATACAATTTAGTAGAAATGAGAAGTCTAAATATGGTCAAATGATTGCGAAGTTATTCCCAAGTAATTTAATTGGTTTTATGTCTGTACTAATAATAAATAAATTTCGAGTAACTATCTATCTAAATAAATAAAAAAAAAAAAAGTTAGTTAGCGTCTTTTAAGTGTGGTTTCTGCTTAATGCGTTTGCACTTAAAAAAATGTGAGCTCTATCAATAAATATCAATGAGCTCTAAATGACGTTTTTTTTATTTTTCTAATTTTTATTTTTATATTATTTAGATTGTGTATTATTTCCGGTCCATTCTAATAATTTTGAATTATGGACGTCATCAAGTCGATTAGTTTCGTAAAAATCTCATGTAACTTTTGTATTTATTACGAATACTATTAACTACAATAAATTATGACGCACAAGACGTAATATGTATGTAAATAAGTGTATTGTTTCACAACAATATAGAATATTTCCATTGATCTCGGTCGTTATTATGTTTATTATGTTTATTATGAACATTTTGGTAAAAAATAATAATAAAGAATCTCGTCTTTACTGGATTTATCCGGATCGCTGTATCACGTACGTTTTTCATGATAATGACATAAGTTTATTGTTATAATAACTTTTTGAGATAATTGTAGTTTATTAATAAATAAATAAAATAGTTTGAACTTTTCTAATGAATATTTGTTTCGTTTTTTTCCTATACATTTCTAAAGCTAAACCATTAGCGCGTCCATTATTTATCTGTCCCACGTTCTCTCTCTCTCTCTCTCTCTCTTCTGCTCATCTCTATTGCACACTATCTTCCACCGTCGTTTATTTCAGCTTCGCTTCTTCAGGCCGTATCTTGACTCCACTTCTTTTTTCTTATTTTTTCTTTTTAATTTGAATTCAGTCACAACTAATGTGAACATATAACAGTCGCCTCCTCTATGCTGGCTTGATGAGACCTCTGCACTTTAAGGTTGATAGGGTGTACTCCTTTCGTTGTGCCCTAGATACTTCTGAATGATGAATGCGTATAAGTTTCTTGCTTTTTATTTCAGAAAATTCCTGAAGGATCCATAATTTTGCTTCACGCCTGCGCTCACAACCCGACCGGTGTCGATCCACGACCTGATGATTGGGTTCAACTATCACAGGTAAATATTGTTATGAACTAGAACTCGATTGCAGCACCATCTACCGGGTCTAATTGTGAATCTAAACCATTCAAGGATCCGCGTCAACGATTTGAAAAAAAAGTTAATTTTTTTACAGATTTAATAAGGTTTTGGTTGTTGTCGGACTATCTGGTAACCCTTTGTGGCAACCTCTATTTAATAGTTTTGTTTTATAAAGTAACTAGCGACGAAACCCCCGGCGTTGCTCGGGTCAAAATACATCGCATGTTTAATGGTATAAAAAATATTTAAGGATCCGTTTTTAAAGTAGATATTGTAGATTTCTATTTTAGATATCGAAAAACTTATTTCACCATTAAACGTTTATAGAGTTAATCAAATCAAATTAATTAACTAATTAACGAATTGAAAATAAGAAATACTCTAGTAAATGTGTAAACA
The DNA here is from genome assembly GCA_948150575.1 of Tinea pellionella. Classification (NCBI taxonomy): domain Eukaryota; kingdom Metazoa; phylum Arthropoda; class Insecta; order Lepidoptera; family Tineidae; genus Tinea; species Tinea pellionella. The sequence continues at coordinate 2,371,390 of OX411246.1, forward strand.
GAAATTTGTAGAACTTTCTAGAACATTATATATCGATTTTAGCAGCTATACACATTTTTAATGTTTGTAGATATGACAAGCTCGATCTTTTGTTTTTTATGCAGTAAGAAAAATAATTTTACTCAAGTAACAACATATTTTATTTTATTTAATTGGAGTGTCTCCTATCACTCCAAACCTTCATACGTCCCCTACATCTGCCTCAATAATAAATGTGTTAATAATTCAAAGTTGTTATCACTTCATTGAAGCGGATGTCAGTTGCACCTACTGCTGACAAAGTCCATTCATTGCTTATCGTAAACTCGAGTTAATCTTATCTCAAACTTTCAATTGTCAATCAATCCTTATTTATTAACTATAGGGTAGGCGAGATTAAAACTGTTTTAGATTAAAATAACTTTTCACAATTGAAGAAAGACTGATCCTTGATAATTACACAAAATATAGAACTTCTATGGAAAGGTTATAGGTTAGGTAGTATAGGTTGCTGGCAGAGACGCGGAAGACTGCAAAAGCGCACTCGTATTTCTGCCATCTGGCGATCGAGAGGAACACCGTGAGGTTTTAGTCGGTACAGCATGCCGCGCTGGCGCCCATACAGCAATATGTATGCGAGCTTGCCCCAGGGAGCCCGACATTCCCCTGGCACTACTGGGAAGTCCGTAATGGATTTCCTCACGATAAAAAAAAGGTGGTATAAGTTAGGATAGTCGTCGCCACGTGTTAAGAGCGCTGTGGGGCGGGGCGTGTTTTGCACGTACAATCGCGCACGAAATTCATAAAACATAATCCACATTTTCATTAAATATTGTTTTAAATAACCATTTAAATTGATATTTGCACTTTTGATCTTGACTACGTTTTAACGACAAATAAAATAAATATACATAGTGATAAGGAGTTATTCGGGTACCCCATACCGCCAAACAGACCTACAAAACGTCTAGCGTATCTCAATCAGCGTTCTCAATTTGTGCTACTACAGAGAAATCTCTACACGCAGCATTCGCCTCCGCTATGCCGGCTTAAGGAGACGAATATGCACCATCCAGATTGACAGTGCACACTCCTCTTGTTACACTGCTATTTCACATTACGGGTGTTACATTCAAAAATGGTGGTACCGTAGTCAAGATGGAAGGAGTAACAGTTTTGATTAAAATGTATACGCGACAAACAAAGAAACATTCATGTTTATTTGTTTAATAGGTGATAAAAGACAGAAAAATCTTCCCATTCTTCGATATGGCGTATCAAGGTTTCGCAACGGGGAATGTTGATAATGACGCGTTTGCTGTACGTCTCTTCGTGAAGGAGGGTCATCAGGTCATGTTGGCGCAGAGCTTTGCTAAGAATATGGGTGAGATAAATTCTAAGTAAATCACTATAATACGCACACAATTACAGTTTTGCTTTTTAAATGTCTGTACTGAGTAGGGGCTGAAGTCAAAAGCCAATTAACAGTTGTCACTTGATCGAATCGACATTAAAAGGAGAATGCCCATTCGCCTTAGAAGAATGGGCCCACAATTTTTTTCTCGCGTTTGTAGTTATTTTTGTAGAAAAATAAATCTACATTCCTTATGAGTAATTAGATGTTTTCTGATGAAATATTTGAGGTTATTATTATATTAAATGCTTTAAATAATTGATAAGCGGGCGGCCGTGGTCTAGCGGTAAGACGCGTGAACTCACGATCGATGAGACCCGTGTTCGAACCTCGCTAATTTCTGACCAATGTAACTTTGTTATATGTACTTTGTTCGCTCAGTGCCTATAGGCACTATTAAAGAGTGGTAGGATTGATTATGGTTATTAGCCTAATCTGCCGTCCTGGGGAAGTACCACCACTTTCGAATGTAACACCCGTGAAGTGACTTTGTCGCGTTTCGGGAATAGTTTAGCGAGAGGAGTGTGCACTGTCAATAGATGGTACATGCTAGTCTCCACAAGCCGGCATAGTGGAGGCGACTGCTGCCCGGTTTCTCTATAGTAGCAGTTGTTTCCATTCATGGACCGCACTCTAGCTTTACATCAGGCGGAGTGTTGTCACATGCAGAGCTACAATAAAAAAAAGAAAACATTGTCTATTGGTTGGTAAACGATGTGTTGATGTTATAAGTGAAATAAATTAATGAAGAAATAAGATATTATTTTAGAATATTGTTTTGTTAACAAACTATTAGATATTAAGTGGACCCAAAAAATGGGCATTGTTCTTATATAATAAAATTGTTTCCTATTATTCTTCAACCTCTGTTGATCCACTGCTGGGTGTAGGTTCCCAACATTTTAATTTTATTTATTTTACACCATTTCGTTTGATCTTTTTATCGTCAAAATTGTTTATTAATGAAAATAAAAGAAAAATAAGCAAATGTCATCCTTATCAATTACTACAAAAGATATAATAAGTGCAATTTAATAGGTCTATATGGTGAACGTGCTGGAGCCCTAACCTTCCTCTGTGGTGACTCCGAGACTGCAGCTAAAGTGATGTCTCAAGTGAAAATTATGGTGCGAACAATGTACTCAAACCCGCCACTCTATGGATCTCGGCTTGTGCAAGAAATTTTATGCAATCCTGAACTTAAAGAACAGTGGTATGTACCAAGATTATGTTATAATGTAAATAACCCTGTCTGCCCGTCCTGGGCTAGCACCACCATATTCAAATGTTAATTCAAAAGTTACCCACTTCAACCTCGGTGGGTATAACGATAGAAGTGTCGATCTGGATGGTGCACATTCGTCTCCTTGAGCCGGCATAGCGGAGGCGACTGCTGCCCGCACAGGTTTCTCTGTAGTAGCAGATGTTTACGTTCACGCACCGCACTGTAGCTTTGCATCAGGCGGAGTGTTGTCATAAGCCGAGCTACAATAAAAAAAATATATAGTCCGTTGTCTCCAGCTATTCCTCCTCCACGTTCACATCTTTCAAAGGTTAATCTCGTATTTTGCAATAAAAAAAAATATTATGAACTCCGGAAAAATCTATGAAATACTAATAATTTTCAGGTTAGGTGATGTTAAACTAATGGCAGATCGAATCATCACGATGCGTACACAACTCCGTGCCGGCATAGAGGGCGCTGGTAATCCGCGCAAATGGCAACACATCACGGATCAAATTGGCATGTTCTGTTTTACTGGACTCAAACCTGATGAGGTTAGTATTTACTACACACTTTCCATTTAAGTAAATCTATAAATATGTATTACCAACCATTTATAATCTTTAGCTAGAGTGCGGTTCACGAACGGAAACAATTGCTACTACAGATAAATTTATACAGATAGCAGTCGCCTCCACTATGCCGGCTTGAGGAGTTTGACACCATTCAGATTGATAGTACACACTCTCATTATACCTGACTACTACCACACTGATCCTGAATTGTAGTCACTTTATTTCACAGGTGGTACATTCGAAAGTAGTGGTGCTACCCCAGGACGGCAGACTGGGCTAATAACCATCATCAGTCTGCTTACCACTCCAATGCCTAAAATCTTCGTCACTAACGCCGAGTATAACAAGAGGAGTGTGCACTATCAATCTAGATGGTAAATGCTCGTCTCCTCGAGCCGGCATAGCGACTGCTGGGCAGCAAAGGCATAGGTTTCTCTGTAGTAGCAGTTGTTTCCGTTCATAGACCGCACTCTAGCTTTACATCAGGCGGAGTGTTGTCACATGCCGAGCTACAATAAAAAAAAGTTTAATTATATGTACTATTTCAGGTTGAAAGACTGACTAAGCAGTTCCACATCTATCTTACCAAAGACGGACGCATCTCTGTAGCTGGTATATCATCGAAAAACGTGAATTATGTCGCCGAAGCAATTCATAAGGTTACTTCATAAATTACTTAATCGTTGTTGCGACTTTGAAATCTGTATACAATTTACTTTAAATGACTAATTCTTTATGAATCGATAGTTTATTGTTATGATAACTCGTCCGTACATCACTATTCGCGCAATAAGCGTGACGTTTTCTCAAGTCTACGATTACTAAATTCAGACCTTGATAGGCGATGACGTCACACAGCTCAAGCTGTATTTTATGAACTATAGAAACTTTTTTATTAAACTTAATTTGTACACATTTAAGATTTTAAAGTCGTAACGGCATAATTTCATTTACATATCATGTATCATTACGTGGTATGCAGTTATTACTAGACCCATTTGCTGGAAATATAATTTTCATATTAATTTATTAATATGATAATAATAATAAAAAAAATATTTAATATTAATGTCGAACTACAATAAAAAAAAAAAAAAAAAAAATTAGACCCTCGCTTGGTCTCCGGGTCCAGTTAGTGTATAGAATTATGTTAACTTGTTAACTGGGCCCGGAGAGCATGATTGGGTCCAGTTTGCTGCGGGTCTAGCTGCTGCATAACCCCAAATTACCACTCAAAAGTTAATTATGTTTTTTTAAGTATATATTTTTTACTTTTGTACTTTTTATTTACATTTAAAATGATTATATGGACTGAATTTGTGATTGACATTTTTTTATGTTTTTCTTTTTTTAATAAAATCAGTTTTTAATTTTTTTATTTTTTTTTTTAATTTTTGATTAAAATATTTTATTTTTTACTTTGAGTGGTATATTTTTAGTATGATTATACTATTATAAATTTTCTTCTAATATATAGAAAGTTATATTAAACGGGCCAGTATTTCAGCAATTCTTGTTTTATAATAATAATTGATGGCTAATTATTATTAAAAAATTAATATAACTTACTATATTAAACTAATGGTTTAAGCGTATAATTTAGCATTTATGGACGACAAAATAATGTATGATTATTTTAATTTTTATTATATTGAATTTAAAAAATATTGAGCTTCCTTGTTAAATATAATTGTTTTAAAGTTTTTTTGCGTTTTTATTTTTTGTGTTGAAATGATTTCTTTTAAATCAGGTAACTGAAACGGTGGTTTATGAGACAAGATGAAATTTCATGAAGATATTTTGAAAAACTAAAGATAAGAATTTTAGAAAGAAAGTTTATAATTCTTCCAATGTCACACCGTCCGGAATTTGAATCTCTTGCTTTTACAAAAAATGTTCATTATTTCCCACAGCGCATCAAGTTTGATATTTTTAAGTAGACTACATTTTTTATTTTGCTGTAAACTTGTATTTTGTGTGTATTATAGCAATAATTTAACTTCTTTTGAACTATAACAATACATCTACTGTCGCAGTATTGCAATAATTTACAACTTAGGTAAATTAGAAAAAAAAAACGAATATTTTTATCATCAAAGGTTTTTTATTGTTAAAATAATTACATAAAATTAACTCCATGCAAAAACATAGAATTGTATCAACGTATTACTGTAATGATCCCTACGAGACTTATTTATTTACAATATTAGACTTTACATAATGGATAGACTGGCCGATAGGGATTTGATTCTTCTGTAACCGCTACGAAATATATAAATGCGAACTTTGTATTTACCAATAACTAGGTAATCGCGTTTTGTACTTTTTACAAAAGTAAAGACCAAAGTGTATAATTTAATATTATTGTGTATTACTTCCTGCAAATGTGGATAAAATATGACTGCCATATACAGGGTGTATTAGGCAACGTGTAAAAAAAATTAAGGTAAATATTAAGTGAGGGATGAACACTCCTTAAAAAATAAATTTACTAAATAAAAGTTCTCGTGTATGGTTTGTCGCTTTATGGCCTATATGTTAATTGGGAACTTCGGCCATCTTTAGTAGACCAATCAATCGGAGCGACCGTGGTCTAGGGGTAGAGAACGGGCCTCTAAGATCCGTCTTCAAATCTCGCTAAATTCTGACCGATACCAATGTGCCTGTGATACGAGTACTACCTTAGTATATGCGTTCCTACCTTAACAACCAAATGGCAGTCAATCCACTAGTAAAGTCTTTCTTACCAACAAAAATCTATATATACAGATTATGGTTTAAAAAAAGTAGATGCAAGTCAATTAAGAATATCAACAAATCACATTAAATGCTCCTTTTAGGAAAACAAACTAGTATTAATAAAATTATTTTGGGAACACACGAGCCCTAAGGTTCAATTAAAATCTTAACTTAATTCACTTGCACTAAGGTTGCATTTTCGGTGGCAGCGGAACTGCGGGGGCGGCACGCTCCATTCATATACGAGTAGTATGAAAGGCTTTGAGTGCGAAGCGGAAATCGCAGAGAGGAGCGGGGGTTACTAGCGAATCGCGACAACCCTCCACGTGTATCCCGCTCGGGCATTTAAGATGTTCAGATTTTGTATAGGCGTGGTCTAGTATTTCCAATAGAAACTACATTATACAGGATAAATTACACGCCGTCGACTTTTTTATGGATATTTTTTGAAAATGTAAATAAAACATTTTTTTTTTAAATAGTATTAGGCGTTACTTTGTGGAAATCCATAATTATTTTAAAACACTACTTTGCAACTAATTTCCGCCAACCAATGTCAGTAAGGGTAGGTACACAGTCACATCAGCTGTCAATGTTAGACCCATCACCAACATGCAAAAACCTCTCCACACGTAGTATCCTCAGGAGACGTGTGATCACTTCGACTTCGCTCCAACGACCGTCGGAGTAATGTTGGTGAAGGGTCTAACACTGACAGCTAATGTGACTGTGTACCTACCCTTGCTGACATTGGTTGGCGGAAATTAGTTGCAACGTAGTGTTTTATAAATAATTTAATAAAATATTTTCCATTTTCTTAAAAAAAAAAAAAAAAAAAGAATCCGGGCGGTTGGATCGAATGCTATTCCGCTCCCGCTGACCGCTGTCCACCGAAAAGCAACAAGCGGGCCCCTGCATTCTTTATTGCGCCCCCGCAAAAATGTGGCCTAAGGTTCATTCGCATGTAACATTTCTACAAAAACGATGTCTTCAACAATGATACATGTAGACATTAATGATATTTTCTTTATTATTTAGCCTAATTATAATATTTACAAATTGTCATACCTCGATACTACGAAATGGCATTTAAATTTTAATTCACTTACTGTTAGTTTTATGTGAAGTGAACTTCACGTTTAGGGATCTGAAGCCTGAGTATGAGTTTATTTTACGCTGTCACAGCGTAAAGTGAGGAATCAATAGGATCGCTTCATTTGATTTCTTTTTACCGCAGCGATCAAAATTATATCTGATTGGTGGAGAGTTCTCACTTTACGACATGGTAGAGTAAATGTTAATTCATACTCGGCCCTTAACTTACCTAAGTTGGCCATAGCGGAGGCGACTGCTGCCTAGACATTTCTGTGGTAACAGTCGTTTCCACTCGCGGACCGCATTCTAGAATATCAGGCGGAGTCAAATGCCGAGCTACTATAAAAATTACAAAACAGACCACATACAAATTCTAAGTTAGAAATTAGCTTTTAATATAATTGAGTTGGCCTTTATTATCAGATTTGAACTTCTAACAGTGCACCTACATTATATTATAAACAATATTATCTAATATATTGCATAACAATTAAAGTTTATTTGTTTGTCCCGTAATTACACCTATTGAGAAAGGTTTTACGCTTTTCCCCCCTATAAAAGATTCCTTACAGATGGAACGGGAACGCTAAAACGAGTAATACTAATCTTGTAAAAAAAGAATAAAATTAATAATTTTATCGGTAAAAAAAAATATTGTATAACATAATCATAGAATGAAAAAATTAAACAAAAGGCTGGACTGACAAAATCCAAAATCAACAACGGAACTAGTTTAATAGAGATAATTGTTTGTTTGAAAGTATACCAGCTAATCTTCAAAACTCTGAACAGATTTCAATGAAATATCTACTGATGCTGCAGCGCCAACTCTTTTGCACTTTCGCATTTGAACCGGTGAAGTTTTTTTTTAAATGAAGTAAAAATTTCACAGAAATTTAAATCAGTTCCTTAATTTTTATTTCTTACTAGTTTTAAAAAATGGTTGTTCACATGGTACTCAAGAGCTTTTATGTGCATTATATACATATATTTTATTATTAGCATCCTTTTAACAGGCAGCAATTAGCCTGCTTACACTAGAACTTGACATTGTGAACGATAGAAGTTATAAAATAAAATGCTAATATAGCAATACAATTTTTTTTGTAATCTAGAAATCTCACATTTTACTCTCTCAATTATTAAAAAAAATTTTTATTATACGCAAACGTGTCAATAACATTAAAAACTTGCAATCTGTTCTTTATAAATACGTCATCCGTCTGCTCCATTGGAAATATAAGTAAAAATGAGAATATACGTGAGTATATATGTACAAACAATATAATTAGTCCCTATGATAATCATAAAAAGACTTAATATACCAGAAATATTTATAACAATAAATAAAATGTCTAATCCAGTGTATATATATAAAAAAAAATTGAAGATACATATTTCCTTAACAGTCTAACATTTAAAATTATCCGTGGCCGATCCTGTATAATTCATTGAACTTCGCTAATCACTCAATAACACAAGTTAAAAACGCGCGCCAATTACATAGTAAAGAAACTGGTTGACCCTCTTCAAGCCACCATATTGCTCATTGTTTACTTAACGACAACCCATCTGACGAATCTGCGGCGTCCGCTAACAACTGGCTCAGCTGCAAGTCCAGCTCTTTGGCAGAGTCGCGACACTTACCTTCGCCATCATCAGCGAACATGTCGTCCTCTATCATACTGTCTTCCAAATAAGGAAACGAATCTAAATTTATATCCGAACTGGAGATAGCCGCACTGTAAATGTCGATACGTTTCTGCTGAGATTTCTCTTCCGCTACTTTCTCTGACAACGTTTCTTTCGCTTTATTTAGAGCCTCCGCCTCTTTGTCCTCTACTGTGTCCATTTTCATATCGTCTTTCAAGTTTCCTGTATTAATTTTCTTATTCAATGTAAACGAAGAGTCGTTACTTGATGATCCTTCATCTTGTAATTGGCTAAGTAATGTTCGATTCGCGAGTGTCATACTGGGTGATGCATCAAACATTTCTGCATTCATACCTGCAATTTGACATACATTATAAAATGTTACAAATAGATGTAAAATCTAAACTCAATAGCAATATTGTTAATTGCAGTTAGTAATATACACCCAACTGTGAGTTAAAACCTTCAACACCACACGTGGTTAATTTTAAATATTGTGTGTTTAATCAAACCTTGTAACAAAAACAGTTATCCCATGAATTTTATGCCTCGTTTGATTCCAAACTATTTCCTGAAATTCATTAAAAAACTAAGAACTACAATAATTTTTCAATGCATTTGTGGAAATAGGAGGCTCGGATTGAGACGGATGTGATTCCATAGTCCGTACGCTAAGAATAATAATTAAATAATTAAAGTTATTAAATAACTTATTTGTAGTTATATAACTTACCAGTAATCATAACGGGTTGCATGTTTTGTTTGGGCGATGTTTTACTCTTAGGTTTGTGTCCACTGACTGCATATTCAGCATCACTTCCACTTGACATACCTAAATCTACATGTTGATCTGAATTTAACTTATCGTCATCGTCATCATCATCCTTATCTTTCCTTGATACTGAATCTAATTCCATTTCCCAGTCAGTGACGCTCGAAGTATCTTTTGTACTATCTGGGTCTTTATTTGTATCGTTGACTTTATCCGCGAGAAGTTCGGCTTCTTCTAGTGCAGTACTTTCGTCCATACTCTCTGCCGCAGAATCCAAACTACTCGTACATGCCGCCTCATCAATATCGGCGCTCTCGTACATGTTCTGAGTATCTTCTGAGGAGTCATTGTGTGTTACTTTCTCGCCAGTAGACTCGTGCGCTTCTAGTATCTTAGACATAGTCGTCGCCTGACCGGTCTGATCATTGTTCAATTCTAACACTATTACATTATTAGAGGAAGTCTTGCCATCCTGTTCCTGTTTGTGAATATTCGATGCTTGCAATAATTGATTCATGTTTTTACCCATTATTATTTTCGAAACATCTTTGCAGTTCTTCGTAAATGACAATGCCTTGCCTATTGTTGCACCTTTCTGTACGACAATAACTCCACCCTTCCCTGTGCTCGGTCGTATTATAGGGGTCGGTTTAGGTGTTGACGTCATAGGTAAGATGCCTTTAACGGGTGTTATGTCTGCCATATTAGCAGTTTTAATAGGTTCCATACCTATTATTTTAGGACTCGATAATGGGACACTGACAATACTTGATTTTGTTATTGCAGGTTTCATAACAGTCTGAGTACTGACAGGGACTATTTTCATTGCAGTGGATAAGCCTTTGAAATGCAACATGGGCAATTCAGTTGTTGTTTTCGTTTTATTTGGTAATACAACCATTTTCTGTCCAGATTTGGGATTCAACAAGAATGTTTTAGCTGACACTTTCATATCTGTAGCTGGAATACATTTAGCTACTATTGAATCTGTGGTTTTTGGAGTAACATGACTATTAGTAACGGTGACTGTGTCTTTATTGGTGCTCGCCGAAGTTGTGAAACTCAATATTCTCGAAGCAGATAGGCCTCTATGGTCAGGTTTAGACACGACAATCATTTTGTCTGATAAAATTGTGGGAGTGTTTTGTGGTTTAGACACCGGCCCAATAATTTTGGTCGTGACCAATTTCCCTGTTGTATTTAAAAGTTTCGGTGCCGCATTCGACGTAACGAGAACTTGTCGATTTGATTTAATTTTAACATTTTCTGAAGGTTGATGTAACATTTTAAAATCGGACATTTGAATTGTTTTATCAAGTGCAATGCTCCCCTTTTTCTTTATGACAAGTTGACAAGGTTTCCCTGTAATTTTGGGTGAGTTTGACACTTGTGCATGTAAAGAGGCGGGTTCGTGGGCCTGCATTCCTAGTTCATGTGGTACTTCGACTGGGGGAGATAAAGCGCCTCCCGGTATCAAGGTGGGTGTATTGCCTTTCGCGTCTTCTAAATAATCCATTTTAGGTTTATTAACTGTCAACGACTGAGCATAAGTAGCCTGAAAGCTTCCAGGTGAAATTGCATAATCATGTTGAGGTGAGATAGCACTATGCCTAGGCGATATCATTCCCTCTTGTGATTTTTTATTTTTGATAATTTGTGATGGGTTTTTAGAGTTTTTGTATGCCTTATGTTTTGAAGTGTTTCTTCTCTCTGGTATTTGTTGACCTGGATGTGATTTGCTCGTAGAGACTTTACTAACTTGATTATAAGAGTGTTTAGAGTGTCCTGAAGCTTTACCTGTTCAAATAATTTTTTAGATTAAACTTTTTCTCAAACATTGTTAAAAAAACTGTAATAAGTAATATTACATACTTGTAGCTGGCTGTGATATTTTATAAAGGTTTCCGACATTAAGGTATTTTTGCGTTGTTGACAAAACAACATTTTTAGTACTTTTAACAGGTGGTGTGACCTCTTCAGAAGGCGTTTCGTCCTCGGTTAGTTTTCTCTTACGGTTTAGTTCATCATTCCAGAGCTGAAAGATACATAATAGTTTAATTTCATTTGTCTATATGTACTCATGATGTTTTCTGTAAAACTTAATTTAAAATATCTATTAAATATTATCTTGCAGTGTATAGGCAATGTATTGAGATAATGGTCTTCATAGTGTGCTGTTTCTGTAACGCAAAGTATGAAGGAATGAGTGACAAAAATAGCACCCTATGAAGCTAAAGTTAAGCCTATTATCTCTTACTAAATTTTTATTTGTATTATTTACTGACATTCACTATAACAGATATACTCTTTTAAATATGTGCCGCAAGAAAAAATATTTTGATATGGGGCATATAGAAATATGGTATGAAACTAGGTATAGTGATATATAACTAGGTTACTCAATTATATATGTTCTAGAATAGTTGACCCAAATCTGGCAACGTTTGGCAGCATTGAGTCGTAAAGATCATCAGCCCAATGCACTTTAGACAGGAAAATTATTGTAAAAGAAAAAAGAATATAGTCACTATGTGAATGTAAATTATGACTTATTTTTGAGATAAATTAGAAGCCCGTTCTAACCCCCAGTATGTTGCAAATATAATGTGAAAATAAATTATTATGTAAATTAAATAGAAGAATCTTTTTAATATTGTGGTGCAACAAAAAAATCTATAATCTGCTGTGAAGGGCTGCCAATGGAAAGAACTTTGATAAGGTTGCGTAAAGCACTAATTGCTGTATCTTAAAGGTCTACATCCATATGCAACATAGAGGATATAAGTTTGATCCCGCCTTAGCAATGATTTTTTGCTGACCAGCATTTTAATATGCCAAAATTAATAAAAAATAAAGTCATAAAATATATCGTTTTAGTTTTTATAACTTTAATATTTTTTAATTTAATCTTTAATCACTTACTTTAACAGATAAATCTTCAGTAACTATTGGTGGATACAACAATTCGTCAGTGGTATCATTTATTTCAGCTTCTTTTATCTTGGGAATATCTTCCCCGACAACTTTAGGCGTGAGTTTTTCTGCTTCAATTTTTTTAAGTAATTCCTTATTTTCTAATGCTACGGCTTGAGCGACTTTGTCAGCTATCTCCGTGAATGCTGTTTGAGGTATACCACGAGGCATTAGAGGCACTCGTCTTCTGCCCTCGCTTACCCATGTTTGACCTGTGTTAGGTCCAACTAATCTGTAACAAAACATTTGTTTCATTCTTAAGGGGTCATCTTCTAGATGATCGCTTTGACCTAGACAGTGTGTAAATAGGTAGTACACTAATAAAAACCTAATATTGAAAATTTATATTAATGGGCAAGGTCTTCAAAATTAACCCAGGTTAAATCGAAAACCATTTCGAGATATCACTTCAATTAGATGTATTTTTTGATTCCCGTCTGAAAAACTTTAAAATCGTGAAGATATTTGAAAAACTGTAATGAAACACGATCGACCTTTTTCGGACGGACCATAGAAATTGGTGTAGAAAAAGAGGTGGTAGATAGCCTAACAATTTTATAGATATTTTTATTGTCTATGGTTGTTACCTAATAAATTTGCCAATATCTTTTCTTTGTGTTTCCTTACGATAACAGTATTTAGTACAAATAAATGAACAATATAGTATACTATAAACACCATGTCTTAATTAAAATAAATCTTTTAAAATTGAAAGTTTGGTCGAATAATTTGACATGGATTTGGTTTTATGTTTCCTGGCAATAGTTTAGTTCCGTCCGAAAAGTTTCGATTACTATACTACAATTGCAATTATTAAAAAAGAACAAAGCTGATATAAGTTTTCCAGAAACACGTGTCGACTAAATTAATATATATTATCCATAAAATATGTAAAAAGGACAGCTGTCACCAGATTTACCTTTTATTTAAAAAAAAGAAGAGAATAATCAATCTCTGATGAATAGAATGAAATATTTCATAATTTATTGCTAATTTATAGTCACATCATGTGCTAAAAACTACATTTTCTGAACATTTTCTTTTTTTTTTCAAATACTAACTTTTTAAGAAATTAAGGAAAGACTTATTAAGGAAACAAATAACATTCAAAATTGTTGTCATATTCCACCGAGGTGCAGACTTAATTCGCACTTTACAAAACCATTCTCATGAAAATCACTCATAAAATAAAAATATATATATGAAGTGCAGTTCTTCACGTTTAAAGTCCCAAAAATAAAAAATAAAAGTTTCTATTCATCCATTTTTAAATGTGTCAAAATATTTTTAAAAAATGTATTCGTTTATTTCATACTTTATATTTAATAAGCACAAGTTATTATCAAATATTATCAATATGTACTGAACAACCACTAACACAATAAACATTATCAGTTATTTTTTAATAATAATAATTTAATTTAGGTTAGGTCATACTTAAAAGTAGTATTTCAATAGTGTACATAACTATTATTTTATAATAATTATACTAAAATAATAAATTATAAGTAAACATTAAAACAATTTTCTCACTGTTCAGCAATAGTAGCAAGTATCTCATCGTTAGCAACGCGTCGCGATTCGGCGCTGTGTCTATCAGCGCTTATATGAAGAACGCCGCGCAAATCCTCCAGCAACTTTTTTCTAGTATCCTCCAATGGCCCTTGGGCTCTAAATACACTTATCATATTCGAGTAGGCTTCCAACTCTAAAAACAAATGAACAATAGAATCACTAAACAACTCATAGTATATAATACCAACAATTATACAATTAGCTTCAACAAATGTGATCACAGCTATACAGGAGGGAAAATGAAAGCCATTTGTAAGACTAAATATATACCGAGACTACGTAGAGTTCTGCGACAATCGTCGCGAGTCATATTAAGGATCATGGGCCACATTTTCATGGGTCACTATTTTGCACTGTTATTTCACAGAGAGATTGCAAAGTTTTCAACATATTTCATTCAATAAGTAATTGGCAAATATCCATACTGTTTACTTCAAACGACAATTCTTTCATTTTGACAAGTGAGAGATTCGAATTAAAAAAAAACTGCGGCTTGTGATGTCTATGGTTACTCAAAAGTACAGTTAATTCCTGTAAAACAAGGTTTTTTAATTAACTGTTGTAACTTATTCTCTGGGTAAAAACATAAGTTGTAACTGCATTGTGAGTTTTAACATTTAATCTCGCCTAAAACAGTATTTTTGGAAATATATCATTGACAAATAGAACAATGCGGCCGAAAGCCATCGCCCAAGCCATGTATAATTTTGGCATTATTCGGAAGCCTGAGTGTGATATTTTATTTTCTCACTCACGGTTTACGCGCTGTCGCCGCCGTCCGACGCGTCATCGTGAAAATAATTCCTCCAATTAGACAACTCTCCTGTTCCGCGCTAATGACCGTCAATGCTTCAAATGCTCTCGTTGTAGCCTTATTCTAGACAAAGGGATCATTGTGTATGCAGCCTATTCTCAAGAACGTCAAGTACGAGGTTACATTTACTTAAAGAAATTGGAATATAAATAAAATATGAATTCCAATTTCTTTGCATTTACTCCGTGACAGCACAAAGCGAGTGGAAGATCAACTAACGTGATCGCTTCATTTATTTTTTTATTACTTTCGCGGCATATATGTATGTATATTTATAGCATCGTTTGAATAGTCACGGCGTAAGTGTAACCTCGTACTTAGCTCTCAGTAACAGTATTTATTTAAGCTGTAGGTTGCGTTTGTATAACATACACAAACATTTTTCAATTATTTCAGTAAAGTGGTGGTTTATTTACGGCACCTACTGCCCTACAGTAGAGTTTTGGCGGGAATAATCGTAACTCACTTTTTCTTATTTTAAATCACTTGCTCACACTCAAGTACTTAAAAGAGAATAGTTCATTATAATGCAACTCGAATTAACAAGCTTTGGACACAAGTATAGTAAAGTAAAAAATCCACGATAACCTTAAAGATATACCTTATTCTTTTTTTTTTTATTATCAATCTCATATACCCTTCGTTTCCTTTGTCATTCCAAGTGGTAGCAAAGAAAAAAAAAACACCGATCTTGACATTTGTCTCAGCATTTTGAATTTTCAACTGTAATTTTTGGTTTGTTTGTTGTTTGTGATATTATTTTTTATTGGAAAACTGTTTGATTATGGCTGATATTGATGATATAGTTGACTATATACGTTGCTTAAAGAAAGGATATGATAAAGATATATTTAAAACACAAATTGAAGTTCTTAATAACATTTGTGATGCCGTTGGCTTAGGATATGATGACTTCCATGTATTATTTAAAACCTGGTTAAATTTACAAATTCGTAAGTACAGTTTTATTTTTAATTTATCTTGAGAATCCACATTCGATCTAAAAAGTGGTAAATTTAATTTTAATTCAGCCTATAGCGATTGGTCTAAAATTGGATTATGTTTGGTGCCTCGTGAAAGAATTGAAGCTCAAACTGTACGGCTTGCACTGCGATGGCTTCTTGCAAATTATACACAAAGTCACAGTACACTATCAAGGATTGCATTAGTGTTAGATTGGCTTACAGGTAAATACATTATTCTCTTAAAAACATTGGTAACTTTATGACATACTTAACATGTTTTCCTTTTTAGCGGCAATGGATACTGACTCAGTTGATCTAAAAGCATTAGATTTGGGGTATAATATTTTTATATCTTTACTTGATTATGAGACATTGGTAAGTTATTCTGTAATATGTGGAATGTAGATTTTGTTTTAATTTATATTAATAAATTTCTACTTTCTTAGGCACCGTATTCATTGAGGTTGGTCTATGTACTCAGTAAGCCTGGTGATGTTAGCAGACGAAGAGTATTGTCTTTATTACAATTGGCACGAACAAGGGAATCAAAAAAGGTAATCATTAATTTCTAATTTATTGCTATTTATATAATTATTTATTTATTGTTATGAATTGCCATATTAAAAAACTAAGGTTGTTATTATACTCTACTTGCAATTTCTGATCGCTAAGCTGGCAAGTTCAAATTTTTTTATTTGCTAAAGTGCTCACATCCATTCATCACTGATTGTATAAAGTGAACTGTTATACCAATCATACAATATCATCTTAACACTCGAAAGTTTTTTTCCGCCCTAATCAGTCAGTCTGCTCTCTCTCTCTCTCTCTCTCTCTCTCTCTCCCCTCTCTTTCTCTCTCTCTACTCTACAGCTATGATTGACAGAGTAAAAAAATTTAATAAAGCGATCCTTTTGATAGAAAGTTTTCACTTTATGTTAGGCCGACTGGTGATGATTATTTACCTGGTCTGCCGTCTTGGGGCAGTACCACCACTTTCGAATGTAAAACCCGTGAAGTGACGTTGTCATGTTTCGGGAGCAGTTTGAAAGCAGCCAGGTATAGCGAGAGGAGTGTGTACTGTTAATCTAGATGGTGCATACTCATCTCTACACTCGAAGAGTGTAGTCATGTCATGTTACAATAAAAAAAATGTGCATAAAATAATACCTGTACTGGACTTACATTTTTACCATCAATCAATATCATGCACTATGCCCTAAGATTTTTTTATTTATTTTGTTGAGATTTTTGTCATACTTATGTTATTTCCAGAGTAAAATGCGTCAAATCTATGTACTGCTCAATCTGTTCAAGTCTCGTAAGCCTGAGTATGTGCCAGAGACTATACCTGTCGTCCCAGTGCAGTCCGTCTTTCGTAATGTTAATAAAACACTCATGGAGAGATTTTGGAAGAGTCAGGTATGTGCTGAAATTGGGAAATAAAAATTATATGAACCTGAACTTAAACTTTTGGTGGGTAATATGGGTAAGGAATGCATGACGTCAGAGAAACGAAAGGAGTGCTAGAGGAGCGCTGTCAATCTAGATGGTACATGCTCGTCTCCTCAAGCTGGCATAGTGGAGGCGATTGCTGCCCGCACAGTTTTCTCTGTAGTATCAATTGTTTTCATTCATGGACCGCACTCTAGCTTTACATCAGGTGGAGTGTTGTCACATGCCGAGCTATAATAATAAAAAAAAGAAACATTGTTTTATTGTATATGATAGAATTAAACGGTAGTAGAACAGTCATGTTGTTACACTTATAGCTAATCTTGCTTGTATCGCTTTTAGAATAGAACTGTGTTGGCGGGTACTCGTGTGTACCTATTTATGCTCAAGAAGTACTTTAATTTCTAATTAATTTTTTTTAGGCTCAAAGGAATCTCAGAAACGATGACTCATTAAGACTGGAGTGGGCTAATCCAATTAACTCTAAGGTTTGTATTTAACTACATTTTTAAAATTTGTTTTATTGTGAGCTGGGCTACGGCGGTAAGACGCGTGAATTCACTATCGATGAGATCGGTGTTCGCTAATTCTGAGTGGTACCAATGTAACTTTGTTATATGTACTTCGGTCGCTCAGTGTTTATAGGCACTATTAAAGAGTGGTAGGCAGACTGATGATGGTTTTTGTCCAGTCTGCCGTCCTGGGGTAGTACCATCACTTTTGAATGTAACACCTGTGAAGTCGCGTTTCGAGAATAGTTTGAAAGTAGCCAGGTATAACGAGAGGAGTGTGCACTGTCAATCTAGATGGTACATGGTTCTCCCCTCAAGCCAACATAGTGGAGGCGATTGCTGTCCGCACAGGTTTCTCTGTAGTAGCAGTTGTTTCCATTCATGGACCGCACTCTGTCACATGCCGAGCTACAATAAAAAAAAATTATAAAAGCGAAATAAAGTCTACTTAAGTGTCTACTAAAGTCTAAAATAAACTCGATGTTCCCGCAAGAATGGCCGTCAAACACTCTAATTATTTTGTTTTTTAGGTTCGAGTGAGAGGCAAAGAAGTTGATCATCTTATACCGAACATGGAGTTTATACATATTGGCTCAAAACAATATTCGAATGAATCCGAGAAAAACTATTTGGACTTTACTGAGTGAGTCTTGAGTTTTATGACTGAAACTCATAAATATTTTAAAACCAAGTATCCCGCCTATTTAACGCAAAACTCTAGGTAGCAGTTGCCTCCGCTACTCGTTATACCTGGCTACTTTCAAACGCGACAGGATCACTTGACGTCAGACTGGGCTAAAAGTGCTCTACACATCTTTAGTTCACGATTTTTAAAAATATTGTATTTGTAATGTGTTATCAGGTCGTCCCGTCTTCTGGCGTATAGTCGTGCGCAGGCGATGCCTCGTCCCTGTCGTCTTCGTGCGATGTGCGTTAATGACACCGCATTGGCTATATTGTCTGCGGCGCATACCGACACGCACACCTTCCTGCAGTACGATCTTCACTATATACTGCAATATTGTAAGTATATACAGGGTGGCGCATTAGAACGTGCATATTTAAAAAAAAATTAAAAAAATAAATACAAAAGGTATAGTTAAAATAAAAATGAGGCGTTTTAATGTTATAATTGAAGTTATTTTTTTTATAAATTACATCATCCAAATGATGACCCTCTCCACGATGGCACTCCTCTAACCGCAAACGGAAATTATTGAAAAGTTTCTTCAATAATGTTGGTGCAATTGCTGCCATTTCACCACGGATATTCTCTTTGAGCTGATCGAAGTTCTTCGGATTATTGCTATAGACTTTGAGGTATCCCCACAAAAAAAAGTCAGGAGGCGTTAAGTCTGGACTACGTGGGGGCCATAGGATATCACCTCGTTATCACTCGGATATCACCACCAATTATTCTATGGATCCGTATACGAGTTTAACATCAAGCGGAAATCAGTAAAAATAATGTTGTTGTATATTAATTACTACTTTTACATATAAAAAGTTAAATATTCAATAATTATTTTTTTATTGTAGCTCGGCATGTGACAACATCGCCTGATGTAAAGCTAGAGTGCGGTCCATGAATGGAAACAACTGCTACTACAGAGAAACCTGTACGGGCAGCAGTTGCCTCCACTATGCCAGCTTGAGGAGACGAGCATGTACTATCTAGATTGACGGTGCACACTCCTCTCGCTATATAGTGTTTAAAATTATTTACTATTTAGTATATAGAGAAAAGAAATGTAGAAATAATAAAAAAGTTATTTAATATAACGCATTGGAATCAAGTAAACTATTATTAATACTAAAAAATACATTTTATGATTTGCTATTTATAAAGGAGAATGCTCATTCGCCTAAGAAAAATTGGCCCACAATTTTTTTCTAGAGTTTGTCGATAATTTTTAGTTAATTTTGTAGAAAAATAAATCTACTTCCTTATTAGTTATTAGGGTTATTGAGTTATTAGATGTTTTCTGATTTAATATTTGAGGTTATTATTATTTTAAATGCTTTAATAATTGATGATATTTGTTTTTTATGTAATTAAACATTGTCTATTGATTGGTAAATGATGTGTTGATATAATTAAAATGAATTATTAAAAAAATAAGATATTATTTCAGAGTATTGTTTTGTTACCAAACTATTAGGTATCAAGTGGGTCCAAAAATGGGAATTCTCCTTTGTTTTTCCTCTTTTAAAAAAAAAAATATTATATTATTATATTGGTGGTTTACCGGTTAAAATTTAGCGAGGTTTGAACACATGTCTCATCGATCGCGGCAGAGGACGCCTACCACTAGCTGCACGTTTGAAAGTACAATAAGTTAATATTGTAATATTTTTTGCAGGTTTCTTCCAAACGTCTCATTACACTGTTAATGAGAAGAAATATTTTCTACGACGCCTGGCTATCTTTCAAAATACATTGATGCAAGGCGTACCTGTTATCACTAAGTTTTTAGCACAATATATGCCTGTATGGAATGATAGACTGTACTTTGCTGAGGTAAGAAAGGATGTCAGTAGGTGGAAGATCTGAATGTGGGTTTTGGCGGCTATCTTGAGACTTAGTTATCTGTCTTGAATTATTTTCCTAAACTTGTGTTTCTCCGAGTGTTAATGTGTAATAATGGTGGATTATTAACGATTAACAGTTCGTGAACGCGCGCGAGTTTGGGCAAACAATTCAAAAGAAGAGATTGTGTGTTCCCTCCAAAACTCTTTACTGAAGCTATTTTTGACTTGACTGAAACTTGACCTGCCTGTTTAGTGTGATGAATGGATGACACAATAATATTAACTTAGTGTAAATATTTACTTTGACACTGGCAAATTGTTATAATGCCTTTAAAAGAAAAAGAAGATATACCTACTGGGATATCTAGCGATATAGTGGGAGATTGTAGATTGTAGATTGTAGATTCCCGCAGGCTCTTTCTCCGCAATTGAGCGGCCATGGCCGCTCGTTTTGCGTGTGGTGGTCCGCTTCACCGCAGCCACCCGATATCCTCCACGAAGGACAGGAGACTCTTCACGTTCCTGCACACCTCCGGGAGTGTCCTTGCCGTGCCGAGGAACTTTTGTCGTGGTTCGTCTACGCTACTGCACTCTAGGAGCACGTGCGTGACTGTTTCTTCGGCCCCCATGCATCCTCTGCACAGGGGGCTGTCTGTAACATTAATGTTATGTAAGTGTTTGTTGAGCCCACAGTGTCCCGTTATGATGCCAATGGCAATGCGGAGCTGGGCTCGGTTAAGGCCAAGCAGGTCTCTGGTGAGCCGCCTGTTAGTTTTTGGCACTGCCTCCCGTGTTTGTCGGCAGTCCGTTGTCTGGTGGGTCCAAATAAGTTCATGTAACTCACCTGTCTTTTGACGCAACCGACCTCTCACATATTGGAATGGTAGTGGGGCTATAGGGTGCGGACCAATTGTGGTCAGCGACGAGCCCCTCCTGGCGAGTTCATCTGCCGCGTCATTCCCCAGAGATTTGCTGTGCCCCTTAATCCACTGCAGCACAACGCTGTTCGTGCTGCAGACCTGCTCCAGGGTCAGGTGACATTCGTAGATCAGAGCTGAGTTGATGCAGTAGTTGTCGAGTGCCGACAGAACAGCTCTGCTGTCGGACAGTATCCGGATTTTCTGATTCTCGACTTTTCTCTGCAGTAAAGCGTTGGCAGCCTGGATTATCCCTACACATTCTGCTTGAAAGATTGAGCTGTCAATGTCTAGGGCTACTGCTATGTGTATGTTGAGGTCCCAGGAGAAGGTGCCCGCTCCTGTTCCCTTGTCCGTCTTAGAGCCATCCGTGTATATTCTGAGCTCTGTCGCACCGAAGTGGTCGGTGGGTTCTTCTTGCAGGCTCACCCTGTATCTCTTGTCAAAGACATGAATTTTGTGTATTCTGTCTATGACGGAGGCGATCAGCGGCTGTTCTATTATCGCCTCATTTAGTACAGTGGTGTGCATTGCTCTGTCGTCGCGGTGATACATTCTAAGTGTCCTTAGTCTTGCCGCTGTTACCGCCGCTTCTTGCTTGATGTAGAGGTGTAGCGGCACCAGCCCCAGCAGCACTTCCAGTGCCTTAGTAGGTGTAGTGGACATGCAGCCGGTGATACTTAAGCAGGCGCTCCGCTGACACTTCCTTAGGTGGTCCTGGGCTGTCTTCAGTGTGGTGCGGGGCCACCACACCAGAGAGCCATATGTAATGTATGGTCTGACCACTGATCTGTACAGCCACAACATGATCCTCGGGCTAATGCCCCATTTCCTCCCCAGCAGTCTACGGCACTGCCATAGGATTACGGCGGCGTTTCCCAGCTTCGCGGTCAGGTGGTTGCTCCAGTTCAGTTTGGAGTCTAGTGTCACTCCCAGATACTTAACTTCCCTGGATAATTTCAGCTCGGTGTTGAACAGCACCGGTAGTTTGTAGGTGCCTATGTTCCTTTTGTGGGTGAAGAGCACCATTACCGTTTTAGCAGGATTCACTGTAAGTCCTTGGTCAAGGCACCACCGCTGTACGATCCTCAACGCTTGCTGCATTACGTCGAAGACTACGGAGGTGACCTTTCCAGTAATCAGTATCGCTAGGTCGTCGGCGTATCCCACTGTATAGTAGTGTTTGTCGTTGAGCCGTGCTATCAGGTCATTCACTACCAAGTTCCACAGTAGTGGAGAGATTACCCCTCCTTGTGGGCAGCCCCTGGCTGCGATGCCTCTTGTGATACCGTTGATATCGAATTGTACGGCTCTCATGCGAAGCATGTTGCCAATCCATTCACACAGTGTGTCCTCCACCCCGTGCCTACGGAGGGCATTTTCCATGCTGGAGAAGTTGGTCTTGTCGAAGGCACCTTCTATATCAATAAAAGCTCCCAGACAGACCGACGAGTCGTTAAGGGCTAGTTCTATCTTGCGTACCACGTTATGTAGTGCCGTTTCCGTAGATTTGCCCGTTGTGTATGCATGTTGATTAGGATGCATAGGTGCCTTGATCAGCGCATTGTCCCTTATGTGCCTGTCACAGATCTTCTCCATTGACTTCAGCATGAAGGAGGTGAGGCTGATCGGTCGATATGCTCTCGCATTCGTGTAGTCGTTCTTGGCGGGTTTTGGTATGAACACGACCTTTACTTCCCTCCATAGTTTGGGTATATATCGGTGTGCTAGGCATGCGCGCATGATCGCCGTTAGTAGAGGGGCGATGTATGCAGCTCCCCATTTAAGGAGTCCGGGGAAAATGCCATCCAGCCCCGCCGATTTGAAGTTTTGGGATGACTGGATTGCCCATTGTATTTTATCTGTTGTTATTATTGCACGAGATACGGTCCAGTCTCCGTTCGTTGGTAGTGCGGTCTGTTGGGGATCTTCCCAGCTTGTTGTAGGTGTTAGTTTGCAACCCGGAAAGTGGGTTTCTAGGAGCAGCTCGCTAATTTCTGTGTCGGTCTTGGTGTACGAGCCGTCTGTTTTCCGCAGAGATCCTATGGTGGTGTTACAGTCTTTTGACAAGATCTTCTTCACCCTACAGGCCTCCGTGGTTGAGTTAATGTTGCTGCAGAAGGTCTGCCATGCTTTGCATTTTCTATAACGGATTCTCTTTTTGTAGTACAGTTGAAAGTCCTTATAGTTGTCCCAATCCAGGTCCTGTCTCGTGTTCATGGCCCTGTTGAATAGTTTCCTCAACTTCCGCCTGAGTCTCTCGAGCTCTGGCCCCCACCAGCTCGATCTGGGACTTCTTTTGTCGTTGGTTAGGGGGCATGCTGCTCGGTAGCCGGCGTTGATTGTATTGGTTAGGTCTTGGACTGCTTCATCTAAGCTGTCTGTGTTGTCGAATTGCCTCCCCTCTGGGCAGACCTCGGCGTTCTGTCTAATGTGCTCGACATATCGCTTTCGGTCTGTTCGGCGTGGGTTACGTCTCGGTGCTGGTGTGTTGGTGACCAGTTGTAGCTTAAATCTTATCCAGCGGTGGTCAGAGCATGACGCCTCACTTGCGACGCACCAATTCGAAATGAGCCCAGTGGCGTGCTCTGTAGCTAGGGTGAGATCTATTATAGTGGAGCAACGCCTGGTCACAAATGTTGGTTCGGCTCCTTTGTTCACGAGCTGTAATTTAGTACTAAGTAGGTAATCAAAAAGATCCTCACCTCTTCCATTGGCCTTTGCCATTCCCCATAGTGGGTGATGTGCGTTGGCGTCCGCCGAGATGATGAGTTCTTGATTTGTATTTTCACAGTGGCGGATTAGATCATCCATTTCCTTGGTCGGCAGCCATGTAGACCGAGGTTAGGACGATTCCGCCCAATCCAAGGGTGTTGTTAGCGTTGATTCTGACTGCTGTAATGTCCCTGGAACAGAACTCAGTCAGAACAGTTGTTTGCAAGCCCTTAGGTATGTATATACATGTACGTGGTGGTTGTTGGTCGGGCTTGTAAATGACCTTACCGCTTGTAGTGTTGAGGCCACATACCCTACTTCCTTTTATCCAGGGTTCTTGGATTAGGGCCACCGTATCGGGGTTTTCCTCCAGCACTCTTCGTAGTGTGGCCGTGGCGCTGAGGCTGTGCTGGAGGTTGCACTGCACGGCGTCAAGGCCCGCAGTGCATCTCCTCCCCCTCGCCGAGGAGTAGCAGCTCCTCCATCTCCGTGAAGAGGTGCTCGCTGTTGGCCGGCGATGGAGCGTTCGCAGACTGCCCTGCTTGTTCCTGTACAGGAACCGTTAGGGTGTCCGCGGGTGCAACAGCAGAGCACTGGGTTGGTTCGGAGGCTGGCGGTGGTTGCGGTCTTTCCGCCTCCTTATGACTGGTGTGGTCATTTGTTGGTGGTGAGTCGTAGAGTCTACCTCCTTTTCCAAAGAATCGGAGGTAGACACTGCCGCACACGAGACTCAGTTTTCTCTGTGCTTTAACGATTGCGGGAATTAAATCCTCTGGCACGTTCACAGAGACGAACTGTTGGTCCTCACCACGTGGTTCACAAGTTCGCAGTGTCCATCGTTTGATGTCCAGCGCTTTGTTTTGGAAGGCAAGGCATTCCATGATGCACTGCCCTGTAATCTCACTTTGTCCAAGTGGGATGATCATACCGCACCTGACCTTCCTTTGTAGTTCGTCCTCACGGACGACGGTCATGGTGGTGTCTGGTATCGGTGACGTAATACGTGGTACTATACCCTGTAGCCACGCCAGCATCTGATCGTCCGTCACCCTGGTCTTCAGGACGCCGTCGGCGTACCTAGGCCTTCCATCAAACCTGGGGACGAACTCAGACTCCGCAGCTATAAGGTTTGCAATTTCAGACATGACCAGGGCTTCCAGCTGTTTTTTGACCTTCATCGCCTGTTCCTCGGTCATGTCTTTTTGTGGTGTGGTGGTAAGGGCAACGCCAAGGCCCTCTGGTTTAGCAGCGTCCGCGTAGGAGGTGGTGTTTGTCATCCTGGCGACTCGCTTGGCTGCGACTCTAGGTGATGATGAGTCGTTCAGCTTGGGCCTTTTGGTCGGACCTTTGGCTGTAGCAGCCGCCGGATTGACCTGGCCCGCAGCTCGTCGCCTTTCGCGTTGCTGCTTATTTTCTTTTCTCCTCCCCGTCCTGCCCTCATTGTTGCCCCCGCCAGACGGGCCGGGCGCACCGGAAGCTCCATCCAGCCGCGTTGCCTTGGCCGGTACGGTCCCCGGTTCGCCAGTCCCTGTTGGCTTGGACTTCTTAGAAGCGGCCAGAGAGGATTGTGTAACAGGTGGCCTCTTTGATTTGTTAGCTTTTTCAGCTTTGGAGGCTTGTTTGTTGGAGGTTTGTTTGGGTTTACCGCCCGCCCCTCCTGTGGTGTTTGGTCGGGGGGCCACCTTGCCCTGTGTGGGGTTGGTGACCCTCTTAGCTGTAGCAGTACCTTTCGGTCCGGCAGTAGAGCTCTGTGTTGCCGCAGTACCCGAGGGTCCGGCTGGCTGTGTGGTAGTGGTGTTCATGGGTTTTGAATTGCCATCCATGATATATTTTTTGACTTCATCCTTTGCGCTCCCCACCCTCCTCGGAGCCCGCAACAGGGGGTGCCAGATTTGGCACCAGGGCTACGCATTGGATATAGGCCCCCAGTGTGTGTTGCCCACGAGGCTGAGTGTCACATGCATGAACGTCATGCAACACCGCCTGCAGACCCCCTCACACCAGGGCCCTAGCCTTATGCCGATATGAGCCCCCGTCGTTCGGTCCCCACCCTGGGGTGGTGGCCGTTCGACGGAGGTCACTGATCGCAACCCGGCTAGGTTGCAACCTCCCGTTTAGGAGAATTCAGGGCCGAAGTGGTGTGTTGACAGACAATGCCCGTCTCAACCACCAGGTTCCCCTCCTCCCCCGACACGGGTCACCGCGCTCGGCAAACACGCAGGTGGTCTCTGGGAACTCATGCTACGGGGGTGTGACCACAGTAGGCCCCGCAGCATGTCTCGAGTGTTTAGCCACAGCAGCCTTTGGCTTGTACTTTGACAGGGCGGGTATGCCTCGTAGGACTGCTGCGTTGCCCGGGGGGTACGACGCACCTCCGTCGTGTCGGCGCCGGAGGTGGGTTTGCCGTCAGTTTCGCAATTGGGGCTGTCGGCAACGAGGACGTAACTCGAGACTTGGTGAGGGGGCGCCGACATCTGTTCCGCCACATAGTTCGGTTTCCCAGTTCACCAAACCCCCCTAGTGGGAGCTAATTGAAGTAATTTTAACTCGCAGATTCTGCAACTCTTAGAATGGTTGAGCATGGAGACTTTGGAACATTTTACTGAAATAATGCAACCGTTAATGAGATATTACTTTACGTTTGAATCTTTAGAACAATGTGCCGTCTTAAATTCTCTCACACAACTATACAAGAATTTGGTAAGTGATGCTATTGTGCTTTTTTTTTATTTGGAAAATATGATGAACAAATTAATTGATATATAATTGAGTGGGTAGTGGAGGAATAACTGTCAATACGTAGTTTGTAAACAAATGTATTTTAAAAATAGTACAAGTGAATTTAGTGAAGTTTTGGTTGAAGAAATTGCAAAAGTTATCCGTGATTTACTTGGAAAAGCGTTGTGGTGTAATAACTTTAATCCGTTTATGAGATATCCTTGGATTAAGTAATTCCGATCAGTGATTTCAATTACTAACAATAACTTAATTCTAGCATTCATAGTGGTGTTTCTTTTGGTGTTAAAGTGAGCATGTAACCACTCCCTACCTTAGTGTTATGTGTGATTAGCTAAACTTTTAAGTAATTTCGTGTTTATAAAGAAAAAGTTTAACTTAAAATATTGCAATAGCAGCGCCATCTGTTATCAAGTAGTTAAATTATTTTGCAACCCCATCTAGCGAACTCCCATCAAACTAGTGTAATATTGACAATCTATTAATATCGATCGTTTATGCTACTCACAACTAGATGGCGCCCTTATACATATAAAATTTCAATTATTATAGACTTTTCAGTTATTGTATCAATTGAGGCTATATCTCACGAATCCCATATACAAGTCGTCCGAGCATGGCTAAATGTTCTGCATGCGGTCGGTTCCTGACTGCAACAGATGGCGCCAAGTGTTGCAAATGCAGTAAACTTCATCATCGTGCCTGCGTTGCTATAAATGAATCCTCCTTGATTCCGTCGACTTGGATCTGTCCAGCATGCAAGAACCTACTACCAAAAGGTGATAACACACTTACTCCTGTGAAATCACTCGGCAGCTGTTTCGATACTGCCCCGGAGTCGTCGGAAACTAAACATGTCACTGCTGACCTTCTTAAAGAGCTACACTCGTTTAGAGATGAACTTCGTGTCACTAGAGCCGAACTTAGAGACTGCCGAGAGGAGTTATCGAGATTTAACGACGCTCTTCAACAATGCTGCTCACGAATTGATAATCTCGAACAAAGGGTGCAGTCATTGGAGAATAATCCGCCAATAGTGAGCCAGTTCGAATCACAAATCTCTGAACTTAAGGACCTGTTGAACGATCGTGACCAGGCACTTCTTATGAATGATGTCGAATTCTCAGGTATTCCAGAGGAGATGGGAGAAAGCTTGATGGGCGTCGTTATTCAGGCTTCCAATATAGTCGGGGTTAAGCTTCGTGAGGAGGACGTCGTCAGCGTGGAGCGTGTGGGTGCCGTTCGCCGTGACCGACCAGACGGTGAACCTACGAATAATAAGACGGAACCGCGTCGGGTCGTTGTGCGTTTAACCCGGCGTGTGGTGCGCGATGACATTATCCGTGGTGCGAGAGTCCGTCGTGGCGCCACCACGGAAGGTCTAGGGCTTAAAGCACCGCCTAGGCGTTTCTACGTGAATGAACATCTAACGTATGTTAACCGTCGGCTTTTTGGAAAGGTTAAAGAGGCTTGTCGTCGTCACAACTGGAAGTATTATTGGACAAAGGAAGGCAGGATATACGCACGTAAAACCCAAAACTGTCGGGCGGATAGAATCCGGTGTGAAGCAGATCTTAATATTTTTTTCAAATAATGCATGTGTTTGTCATCTTTCATAATATAATTGTAGTTTGTACCTTATTCTCATTTGTATATAGTTCAACTTTTCATGTGCTCATCTTTCTTACATTGTTTTCATTGGAGGGGGTGACAATCGGGAAATTTAGCTCTAGTTCATGCAGCGTCCTGCTAAAACCATTCTCACCATATCCTCCTCACCATTTGCATACACTCCTTATTCGCCTTTTCCAGTTTCTATTAATATACTGCATACATTTAATTTTTTTATTATATTTATATATATATTTATATACCACTATTTTAGTAATTAACTTGCTCTCTCTCTGTGTTGTTCTTATCCTTATATCAATAATAATACACCACGCTCATTTCACTCATTCATTAATTTTATTCACATTCCTCGATAACTATCTCATCATTCATTCGTTGTTAAATTTAGTTCACCTTATTGTGTCATTCAAACCTGTGCTTTTTATTCTAAAACAGTGCGCTTCTCTCGCTCATTCATTGCATTCATTCTGTTTATCGACCTTACATTACTACATTTTTCTTATATGTATACATTATATTTATTGTTGCAATGATTAAACTGAATAATTTTTCTATTGGACTTTTCAATGCAGGTTCACTTGGTACGCGTCATGACGAGATAATAGCAGCAGTCACTCGACATGGTGACGACATTGTCGCCATTAATGAGTCTTGGCTTAAACCTGGAGAAGGAGGCTGTGCTCCCGCTATCCCGGGATATCGCCTGAGACACATCCCACGATCGTCAGCTATCCGCTCCCGCGGAGGCGGGGTCGGTTTCTTTGTTAGACAGGGTCTCTCTGTTCGCACGCGACCTCACCCAGCATCAGCCATTGAACAGATGTGGGTGAGCACTACCCTCAATGGCTACAACATTATTATTGGTACTGCATATCGTCCTCCCTGGCAAGACGTTAAGGAGTTTTTTGAGGCTCTAGCTGAATCAGCCGGTGCTTTTTCGCATTACAGCTACATGATCTTACTGGGTGATTTCAACATTAACTTATTACAATCAAACATCGGCGATAATAAGGTGAAAGAATTCCAATCGTTTATTAAAATGTTTAACCTCACACAGCTTGTAACTGAGCCTACGCACTTTACAAAAACCAGCGAAACATTAATCGACGTCGTCTGCTCCACCACCAAGTCCGCTGGAGTGTCTGTTGATTTCGTTCCGGCTCTTGGTAACCATGCCTACATAAGTTCCCAGTTCAACATTAGGAAGAATCGCGTAGCTCCTCGCGTTTTTTCCTATCGACCGCTAAAAGATATCCTTCCCGATTATTTTCAGAGAGATCTCTCATCTATCGACTGGGACCATATTAAATATGAAGACTCTGTTGATAACATGGTCACAATGTTCAATTCCCAGATCACTCAATTGTTTGACTTACATGCTCCCATTAAAACTATACGATGTAAAACGCGTGACACGCCCTGGATCACGGACAATGTTCGTCTCATGATCTCATTACGCAACAAAGCCCATAATAAGTATCGCTCATCTAAATCGGAGAAGGACCGCTAGGCATATACAAATTACAAAAAGCTGGTAGTTTCTGCCATTCGAAGCGAGAAAAAAGCATACTACGATCAACATGTCAACAGCCACTCACACGATTCAAAAAAGCTGTGGAAAAACGTCAAGAGGTCCGTGCTGGTATCAGAGAGAGCGGAGATTCCGTCACATCTCAACGATCCGTCCTTATTAAATGATCATTTTCTAGATGTTCCCGGGAATGACGCTGTCACACTGTCACAACTGACAGCTTGGGAGTTTGAAGAACGGCACTCAAAGACTCTACATTTCCAAGTCGTTAGTGAATACAAAGTGCTCAAAATTATACACCGTCTTAAATCTAATGCACAGGGCATCGATGGTATGTCTCGGGAGATGGTGCTCCTCACGCTCCCCGAGTCTCTTGGCGCGATTACTGCAATAGTAAATAAGTCTATTACTTCTTCGGTATTTCCCGCATGTTGGAAGACATCTGTGATAAAGCCTATCCCTAAAAAGGACATTCCTGCAACCTGTAAAGACCTTCGCCCTATCAGCCTACTGCCTTTTCTGTCGAAGATTGTAGAGGCTGTCGTGCATGAGCAGGTCACTTTCTTTATCGAGTCTAACGACATACTCCCTAGCAGGCAATCAGGATTCCGAAAAAATTTTAGCACATCCACGGCTCTTATTGATGTCACCGACCACATTATTACCGCTCGCGACGCAGGGGAGGGGACCGTACTTGCTCTATTGGATTTTTCCCGCGCTTTCGACTGTGTCAGCATCGACTTACTTCTCTCAAAGCTGTCCTACCACGGTTTCGGAGCCCCAGTTCTCAAATGGTTTCATTGTTATTTAAGTGATAGGACACAGCTTGTAGAGGTGATGGATGGCAGTGGAAGGACTCTGAGATCTGATGCTCGTCCTGTCCGACGCGGAGTGCCGCAGGGTTCTATCCTCGGCCCGCTGCTATTTGTTCTCTATACCGCCGACATCATCGACTCTATTGAACATTGCAGGTACCACTTGTATGCGGATGACCTGCAGTTATATCTATCATTTGACCCGCGCAAGATGGAGGAGTCCCTTGAGATGATTAACGCCGATCTCTCAAGAATATCTTATTGGGCGCTGAAGAACTCCCTCGTGCTGAATCCGGCTAAGTCCAAATGCATGTTACTCGGCTCTAGAAATCAAATTCGCAGGATGGAACTTAGCTCTGGGTCGTTATCCATTGCTGGCGAGTGCGTGGAGCGAGTAACTGAAGCTAGAAATTTGGGACTAGTGTTTGACTCAGCGCTTAATTTTGAGACCCACATTTCTGACCTCTTCCGAAACTGTTTCTACCGACTCAAGGTGCTCTACAAAATTCGTGAATTTCTCAGTGTACAGGTGCGGGTGAAGCTGTGTGAGGCTGTAATTCTCTCCAGACTTAATTATGGTGATACTGTTTACGGCCCGTGCTTGTTGGCCAGAACCGAGAGAAGGTTACAGCGAATACAGAACGCGTGTGCACGTTTCTGCTTTCGTATTCCGCCTCGCAGCCATGTGACACCATTTCTCAACAAATATAAATGGTTGAAGATGTCCCACCGTAGATCGCTGCATCTAGCTTCTTTACTTTTTACTGTAATTCACCGTGGTTCACCTAGCTACCTTCTCTCGAAGCTTAAATGGCCCTCAGCAAATAAGCGCTACGATACTCGTGGCAGTCTTAAACTTCTCTGTATCCCAAAACACAAAACTTCTGCCTTCCGTGGATGTTTCAGATATGCGGCTGCTAAAATATGGAACAATATTCCACCGCCGCTTCATGACTTGTCTTCCCCTCTTTATTTTAAAAATAAATTAAAAAAACATTTTCTTTTGCTACAATTAGATTAACGGTCGCTGTTACTATTGCCAACACTGTTATATATTATGTATGCGCGAGCAACCTATTAATTAATATTATTATTAATATTATTTTATACTTTATTTCTTCCATATTCTTTTATATTTATGCATTTTATCTTTCCAATACAAACTACTTTCCATAACTATTTTATTACACCTCTTCCCTATCACTGCCCCTTTGCCACTTCCTGCGGTGTCAGCTGAAAATCAGCGCTCTGACATTTGCCAGAGCACATGCTGAGCTGATTTCCCTTTTGTCACCTCACCCTTTACATATCTAAAAACATCTGTATTGTGACAAATAAAATATATTCTATTCTATTCTATTCTATTCTATATACTATATGTATAGATCATCGTTTCTCAAGCGGGCGGTCGTGATCCTTAGGGGGGTCGAGTTTGTTTTTAAAGGGGGTCGCAGTCTGTTGAAAAATAATAAATACAAACTACATATAGGTACAAAAGATTCGTTTATTAAAGGAATGGGGTTGCAAGACTTTTTATTTAACTTTTGGGCTTTTTCGTGGGTCGCGATATAAAAATGGTTAAGAAACGATGCACTAGATATGTAGTGTCTCGAGTCGACACCGTTAAGTGGCGTTGCCTAGGCCCCGTTGCACCAAAAGGCCCGTTAAAGTTACTTTGATTGTTACATTTTACGGTGACTTTAACGGAAATGCGGTTGATGTAATAAGAAGTTCTTTCTAGAAAAAATTAAAGAAAAATATATTTGGCTTATGTAAATGTAATACTTAGGTGATGTGGTGCAACTGGACCTTAATGTTTTTTCTAACAAGAATTGCTGATTCTATTAAATTCGAAAAGTGCTTGCAATTAAGTTTAGGTTTTTTGGCTTCATTCGGTAGCGTAATATAAAGGTGAGATAATGTTTTTGTTTTGTTGACAGTCTTTCTCGAAAACAAGATCAAAACTCTACTTCATGGATTTGGAGCAATCAAACGCTTACAATAAGGCTTTGACGTATTTACATAGATGTATAAGTGATTTGACAAGTAAAGCGCTACAAATTGATCCAGGTGTGTTTTTTTATATTTTATTTTATTGTAGCTCGGCATGTGACAACACACCGCCTGACGTAAAGCTACAGTGCGGTCCATGAATGGAAACAACTGCTACTAGAGAAAAATCTCTACAGGTAGCAGTCGCTTCCGCTATGCCGGCTTGAGGGGGCGAGCATGTACCATCCAGATTGAAAACGAAACGCGACAAGGTCACTTCACGGGTGTTACATTCGAAAGTAGTGGTACTGTCTCCCAGGACGGCAGACTGGACAAAAACCATCATCAGTATGCCTACTACTCTTTAATAGTGCCTATAGGCACTGAGCGACCAAAGTACATATAACAAAGTTACATTGGTACCGGTCAGAATTTAGCGAGGTTCGAACATGGGACTAATCGACCGTGAGTTCAAGCTCTATTTTAACTGTCAAAATTTATATTTACAATCCACTCTTACCATTTTACACTCTTACAGATAAATGTCGTCTTCACTATGCCGTCTTGAGGTGACGTGTGCCGTCTGGGTTGAAAAGATAGACTCATTATACCTGGTTACTGTAATACGACATTAAACATATTTTTTATTGTTTTTAGAGAACGCGATTCTTTTATACATGTCAGTTTGGACTTTCGAGCGCATTTCTCGCGCTGAATTAGACGGAATAACAGCAGTAATGATTGCGCCGCCCAAGCTAGTGATGTCTCTGCCGCTTTTGTCGCCGTCAGCTATCGTTATCGATAAATTGATGCTCTTGTTGACTTTGTAAGTAGATTTTAAGGGAATTACGTTTAAATAAATTTTCATGAGTTTATAATTGATCTGATGATCCCAGACAAGGATGTCCTGTACATGACAGACCTGTTTTTTTTTTTAAATTTAAAACTCAATGTAGCATGCACACAGGCTAACTTAATGCTAAATAGCATTCTCTTCCAGCTAACCTCTGTGTTTATGACAGGTGTGAGCGAAGAGAAGCTGTATGTATTTTAAACAAATATATATTAGTATAGTGTACACTGTACATATATAAATATATTTGTGTATATATTTTTTGTTTAATAATACTTATAAATGTTGTGAACCTGGGACGTCGCATCACAGATTACCACAGCTACTGTACCAAAGAGATCGTAAAAATAGTTTAATATTTATATATTCACAGATACCAAAAGATATACAAATGTATAAGGAAGACGGCACCGGCCATCTCATTGGAGGATCAACGTGACACCCTCAGAGGATATACAGAGGATTACATAGCAGCGCTGTGGGAAGAGGAGACGTTCTCACAACGAGACAGCGGAATCATCTTCCAGAACCTTCCAGAAGGCTTGAAGAAGAAATTACTTAAAATACCAAAAGCGAACAGTTGCTATAATTTTGGCTCGCACTATGCTTTTGCGCCGTACACTTATACTCAGTTGGGTGCATTAGATTGTAATGATGAAAATAGACTGTGGTTCATGCATGTTATCGCGCCGCAGTTTCCTAATTTGAAGAATTTCTTTTCTAAATGTTGATTTTTTTAAAAGAGTGAAGAGTGGTGATGTTTCTTGTAATAACCATAACTTTCAAGTGTTTTTTTTTTTATTATAGCTCGGGATGTGACAACACTCCGCCTGATGTAAAGCTAGAGTTCAGTCCATGAATGGAAACGACTGCTACTACAGAGAAACCTGTGCGGGCAGCAGTCGACTCCACTATGCTAGCTATGAGTAGTCGAGTATGTACCATCTAGATTGACAGTGCACACTTCTCTCGTTATACCTGGCTATTATAAAGTTTCCTATAGTAACTTATAGAAGTAGTCAGAACTACAGTTTATTTATTTTTTACTTTTTATAGGTTTGTGACAAATGTGTGTGGGCATTGATATATACAACTAGATGTGCAATAATGCTACCAATGTGACGCTAGAGAAAAGATGACTGCAGTTACCTTTAGGTTCTCGGTCAGTTAGTATTTTGACTTGACGGCAACATTGTCAAATCGTTTGAAGCGGCCTACGCTTTTTTCATGGCAGATGCATGTAGTTTGTGCCTCTAGTATTGTGTGTATGTATGTGGGTAGTATAATTTGACTACCTCAAATATTTGGAACAAGTTTTCTCCGCATTCTATTCACTAGAATAAAGAGAGATGCGCAAAGGGCGCGAGATGATGCGATTATGATTGATAATAAAAATAAATTCCAATCATTAATTAATTTAGGTTAAGAATCATTTTCTTTTTTCTCTCGAATATAATGTTTACTAAGTAATTATGCTTTGTTTTATTTATTAATACCTACTTATATTATTTTGTTTACTTTTACTGGTTAAAAAAAGGCATCTAGTGCTTTTTTTATTTAGGTCTATTACAAAAAAATATATGCTTGGCTTATAGTACCTTAATTTTTTTTTTTAAATTGTAGCTCGACATGTGACAACACTCCGCCTGATGTAAAGCTAGAGTGCGGTCCATGAATGGAAACAACTGCTACCACAGAGAAATCTCTACGGGCTGCAGTCGCCTCCACTATGCCGGCTCGAGGAGACGAGCCTGTACCATCTAGATTGACAGTGCACACTCCTCTCTTATACCTGGCTACTTTCAAACTATTCCCGAAACGCGACAAGGTCACTTCACGGGTGTTACATTCGAAAGTGGTGGTACTGCCCCAGGACGGCAGACCACTCTTTTGGTACTTACTACACTCGATTGGTTTTTGACTTTAACCCCTGATTACAATAACAGTAATAATACATACTAATCTTTATACTTAGTGACTATTTACGAATAGTTAGGAAATATTTTTAAATCAGAATACCGGTGCTGCCTAGGGACAACGTATAAAATACTTTTATTATAGTAGCTCGGGATAGTGACTTCGCGCACTTCTTTGGATCAATGAAAAATGCTGTTATCGCAGCAGTCGCCTCTGCTATGCCTGCTTGAGGAGACTGCGCACCGTGCAGTGCTCAATTCTCACGTTATGTCCGGCTGGTCCCGAGAGGATATTGGTAAAGAATTCTTAGGTTGTACCCTATTAATTAGTCGATGCGAGTATGATGAATAGAATTCCTTGATTTAGGGTGACCAATTTTATTAACAAAAGGGTTAATTATATTTAAGAAAATCTATAGTTATAAGTTAGGGTATGATGGGACTGGCTTCTCCGAACTGGATTAAAAGTCCCTAAGGAAAATTGAATTAAAAAAAAAATCTAAAATAGGCCAATTTTTAATAAAATTATTCTTAATGTAGGTATGTACTTCGATGGTAGACAATATTTTGCAATAAGTACATCTTACTCTTAAATCAAATGTCTGTTATTTTGTAACTTTAAACCATAACCGAGAATATAACTGCCGGATTTCAGCATAGGCAACATAGGCCTATGGGCCCCCACCACACCACAAAAAAAATAAATTAAATCGATAAAGGCTCAGTAGAAACAAAAAAATACTGAGTTTTCTTTTAAATTTTGTGTTAGCCTTCTTATTTAGGGTGGTTTGCACCAGAGATGGCCGGTTAAAGTAACTTTGACTGTTACTTTAACTTTAACTTTGACAGTTACCTTTACTTTTACTCCACGCGCGTTGCACCATCGTGTAAATTAATTCGTTATAGTTAAAAGGGTCGCTGATGTAAATGAATTCTCTCAATACAAACAAGAGCGACTTTTCAAAGATTTGACGTTAGCGACATTGATTTAACTATTACTTTAACTTTGACCGGCCGGAATTCGCCAGTAACGGTTAAGGTTAAAGTAATCGTCAAATGTGACAGATTTTTTTTGAAGCAAACCAATTTTAACTTTAACCATTACTTTAACTTGACAGTAATAGTTAAGTCATATGGTGCAAATGGACATTAGTTGCTCTCTTCTTTACCTTGACCTTAATAGAAACTTTCAACTGTTAACCACAAACGATTTGACTCTAAATCCGGCGTTGCACCATAACATCTGTCAGGAAAAACGCTCCTCGATCTGTTTGAACTGGCGAAGCTGATAGCGCCTTAAAAAGGAATCGTCAGTGCTCCAGCAAATGGCGTTGGTGGTGTACTGACTCGAATCATTGTTGGTTTGTTTCATTTTTCGCGCGATCAATGTTTTTTTTTGTTATGCAAGAACAATGTATCCGCTTTGGTCGCGCTCAAAAAAAAAAAAAGAAGATCTAGTAAATATGAGCAGATCAGAGCAGAGCAGAAGCAGAACAGACTACGTACGAAACAATGGTTTTAATCTTAACGCTAATAGATATCACTCTTTATAATTTACAAGATTAGACAGAGCTGTAAACTGAATTAAAAAACTTTATAATTTATTGTGATAAAACCCAGAATTATTATGTTAGAAATGAAGGTTTGACTGAAACTCGACCTCCAATTTTATAGGCTCTTATTTTTGGCATATTTGATCCCGCAGAATGTTATAAATCATATGCACTCTCGTCTGGGTATTGCCACGTAGCTCCGGCTGGGTTTCTCTCTGAGGCTAGGGAGGTTGCGAGGGAGGGAGGGCACCACCCTACGCCCTCTAGCCGCTTCAATGAGAAATGTTTCAGGGTCCTTTGTCCCTTTATGGCCCTTTTTGCGTTGGACGTCTTCAAGGATACTGTGTTAATCGGACTTGACGATATTTTTTGTAGGTTCTCAGAAGTCGTCCGGAAAATTGTTTTTTCAACCTCGTTTGCCATATAACTTGAAATTTTCTTCTGCTATATTAATTTTTCCTTAGTATATTTATATTTCCTAGGCTTTCGCGATTGTTTTTTTTTTATTTTTTATTGTAGCTCGACATGTGACAACACTCCGCCTGATGTAAAGCTAGAGTGCGGTCCATGAATGGAAACAACTGCTACCACAGAGAAATCTCTACGGGCTGCAGTCGCCTCCACTATGCCGGCTTGCGAAGACGAGCATGTACCATCTAGATTGACAGTGCACACTCCTCTCTTATACCTGGCTACTTTCAAACTATTCCCGAAACGCGACAAGGTCACTTCACGGGTGTTACATTCGAAAGTGGTGGTACTGCCCCAGGACGACAGACTGGACAAATAACATGTATAAAAGTTTATTATGTTATTTTTAACTACGCTATGCCGATTGGAGACCAGGGGCTACAGTCAAAAGCCAATCGATAGTTGTCACTTGATCGAATCAAAAACAAAATACTTAAAATGGATTTGACGTTTCACTGTCACCTAGGTGCTAATCCATTTTGTTAGCGATGCTTCCATAAGGTCGGTAGGTAGGTACCCCACGGCAGATTAGTCTGATCCAAGCTTGACCGACACGCGGCCTAAGAAATATCATTACTACTTTTGTTTGTACATATCGGGCTATGATCAAAATGAATGAACATGTATTTTGAAATCGATAACTCATTAAGTATCAACCAGGAGTTTTGGCGGCCATCTTGAGACGTCAGTTTATCCGTTTTGAATTATTTTCCTAAACTTGTGTTTCTTCGAGTGTTAATGTGTAATAATGGTGGATTATTAACCATTAAGTGTTCGTGAACGTGCGTGAGTGTGGGCAAACAATTCAAAAGAAGAGTTTGACCTGACTGTTTGGTGTGATGAATGAATGACTCGTGATGCACAATATTAACTTGATGCAAAAATGTTTACTTTGACACTGGCAAATTGTTATAATGCCATATAAAATAAAAAAAAAGTATCAACCAAAGTTTTGTGTATAAAATGTATGTATGTTTACCTAAAGTGCGGTCCTCTGCAACTTTACGCGAGACCGTTTTTATAAATGCTCGTTCTAAGCTAGCACTAATGGTCAAAATTTAGCGAGGTTTGAACGCGGTCATGTGATCCGTCCTCGACCGCTAGACCACCGCGCACCAAAACTTAAGTTGGCCGGGCTGTGGTGTATAGTAATAACTAACCAAAATCAAAACCCTACCATTTAAATATACGTAATTCAGCTTTACTGGTAAAATATAAATTTGTCTCGATAGTCATTATTAAAGAGTTTATGTACCTAATGTTCAGAACGTGCTGATCAGGGAGATCTCTGGGGAATTCTTAGACGAGCGAAATCATCTCAGACTCATATCCATAAAGCGTACTTTGGATGTCGTAAAATGTCTCTAAGCGAAAATGTTGTACACATTTTTATTATTGTAAAGTAAATATTGTATTTCTATAGAAGGTAAATGGCGGTAAATTCTGACCAGTAGGTACCAATGTAACTATAATATGTTATACCTATGTACTTTAGTCACTCAGTGCCTATAATACAAAGCACCAGCAGGTCTATTGCGCAAAATACATAGAAGTTGAGATGAAGTAGAAGCGTAGTCGAAGCGCAGCGGAAGTCGAAGTTGAGCGGTTTTATAACTTGGTATTGCGGACAGATAAAGGCGTAAACTTATAATCTGCTATCGACAGAAGTTAAACATGGTTCAATAGAAGATAAACTTCTAAATGGGGAGACCACAGTTAAAAAATATTTTTACAAATTCACAATTAACACTGTAATTATTTTAAGAATTTGAGTTTTTAAAAATATTGTATTTATTTTATAAGAATAAAAATACATATCTTTATTACTATATGGGCAAAACAAGCATTTAAAATGATAAAAAAATAAGAATGAACACTAATATTTTATCCCGACAGAGGTCGCATGGGCGAGTGTTCTCACAAAATCTGTCACAGGTGTCATACGCCATATAAAATTTTGTAAACAAACCGGTTTTCTAATAATAAAAACTAAAAATGACTAAATGTGCTGCTTATAAATGTAAAAATATAGGTGTTCATAAATTTCCTAAAGATCCTATGCGCAGAAAGTTGTGGGAAAGAAGTCTTAAAAGAAAAAAACTGGAAAGCTAGATTCGGCGAGGTTATGCTCTGCTCATTTTAAAACTGATGATTACTATGGCAAGAGCGCTTATACAGGTACGTTATTATGTGTAATTAGGTTACACCGACATAATATCTCATGTTTTGATTATAAAGTTGCTAATAAAATATTTTTTTAGGAAAAGCGCCAGTATTCCGCTGTACCAACTATATTCTCTTACGAAGCAAGAAACTCCGCTAGCGAGAGAGCGACAGGCACGTGTTGAGAGGAGATGTCAAAGAAAACTTACTTTTACTTCTACAGAAACAATATACACATCAAACGTGGAACCTGTACCAGCAGGAAATGAAATTGAAGTGGATGTTGTTGTGCATAATGTCAAAGAGCCTCAAAATGTGATTCATATGTTACTAGTTACTATTATATTTTGTTTATTGAACTTTAAGCCCGATGGTAGAAAAATAAAATATTATGGTAGCTCTGTAATAAATGTTAGTGCTGAAGAACAATTTTCTTTTAACTCTAATGAAACTTCGATAAGATAAATGTAACTTGGATAAATTTTATTCATCAGTCATGAACAAAACTTAACATTTGGTCTGAAAAGGATTTGATGCAATATTATATGCCTGATAGTTTTAAACAGGTTAATAGGGTTAATGAAAACATATAATATATTGCAAAATGAGCTACACCATTCCCGGCTTCTAAGATATTTTTTGTTTATTTTATGAACTGTAACTTAGGAGAAAATATAATGAAGAAATAAAACAATTTTCAAGTAATTTATGGTTTTAATTGGTCCTAATGTTTATATAATACCTTATCTAAAATAATTTTTTCCATGTGCTCTTTGTAAAATGTTGTCAAATGTGTGAGCATATCATTTGCAAATGTATCGTCCCTATCTATATATACAACTGCCATGTCTACAAATCGCCAGAATGAGTTGGACCTCCATGCAAGCGCACCGCTTCTTCAGCTACTTGTGTTGGTTCGTCATGTGGCCGTTCTACATGAAAGCATCATGGCACGACCCGGGGTGACTAGCATCCACTAATATAATATTTAAATGAAGCGTCACATATCTGCAAAAAACAAATTATTTATTGATTACAATATATGATTTTTTGAGTGTTTGATTTTTTCTAAGCTAAACCATGGGAATTAGTTTGATATGTTGAGAGAATAACTGAGATATAGTACTTACTATTTGTGTGTTAATAGTGTGTCATTTGCCGGCCTCATCGATGCAATGTGTATGCCATCTGCACATCCAATAAGCCCAGGGATACCAAACTCATTGTAGAATCTTAAAAATGAAAAATAGTGTTAACAATATGAAATTATCAGTTTCGTAATGGGTACACGATCCCCCTTTGCCAACGCCCGTAAAATACGAGTTCGTCCAAATAAATGCACCTAAAGTCCCAAGCCTTACAAGTAATTACCTAATTATACTCGTATTACTCATTTTTACTCATAAATAACTTGTAAATAAGAAATATTAATTCGTGAAATTGAAAAGTTATATACAATTAATTTGATGCATATTAATACTGTGAAACATAATAAAACTACTTACCCTGACGAAACAAACACTTAAAGATGTATTAAGACTCTAATTACTATCTAATTTCCTTAAAATAATCAATATTATTCCTGTCGAAGTTCAACAAAAGTCACATTTTGTAACTTCTGCAAAACTACTATTTTGACATTCATTGTGCGTTAAGCTCCGCTTCTCGTGCCGGTCCGCAATACGAAATCTCATACTAAAAGGACCGTGCGCACTAACCTAGACTCCGCTGCTAATTTGACATGTTTTGAAGTTGGAAGTTTAGGTGCACAATACGATATTGTGTTATCAGCGCTGCTATTCGACTTCTATAACCGTGCGCAATAGACCTGCAGTTTAGTATAGAGTTTTAAAATATATATATACATAGAATTCTATTTAAGAATGTTATAGGTACAAAAGTACTCACCAAATAACGGCTATGTGTAGGCAGCTATGAAACATCGAAAGGAGCGAGTCTTGTCAATGGATGGTATACATTTGTGTCTTTAGCCGGCATAGCGGAGGTGACTGCTGCCTGCAGGCATTTCTCTGTGGTGGCAGTTGTTTTTTGCTCATGGACTGCATACTCATCACTATAATCAAGTTTCCGCAACCTCCCTAATTCAATAATAATTCAGTATTTAGGTAAAAATTTATACCTACTTTAATATCTTCGTTTAACTATAGATCTCTGCCAAAGCCGTTCGATCGATAACAGTTACTGCCTTTACTAATGAAGATTGAAGATTTCATCTAAATAGACTCTGGTAATTACGAGCAAACGTCCGTCTACCAGTTTCACGAAGTACTTATTATTATTTTGATGATTTAAACACTTTAGGTATCTATCTTTCAAGACTCTTTTTAGGACATCGCCCTTTTAGACTTTTCTAAATTATTTGCTTAATACATAGAGATATTTACCAGATTATCTATATCTAAGTACCCATATAAATACACACACATCCAAAAAGTCTACGATCTCTTAGAAAAGTTGATATATTTTTTATTTGTTATTAATTTAAAAATACATTATTTAAATATTGCATTTTATTTTATTTTTATATTGTTTTCTTTTTTTAAATATATTATAGAACCAAATTGTTTTCTTCTTCATCTTTGACCGATCGCAGACATTTTTTGATGTGTCTGTGTAAACAAATAGATACAATATAGATTATAGATACTGGCATATATAGATGAATGGAATTTTTTATACTTATATTTTTATTGGTTGTTTTTTCAAATCAGCACATTACCGTGCACTAATTGCTAGATTAATTCATTGTGCTTATTAGGTAACTTGTATTTAAAGACAAAATTCATGAAACTAGCAAAGCATATCTTAAGTTATTAAGATATAACAAAGCAATTAATTAAGAAAGAAAATTAAAAAGTAATAGAAGTTAATTATAGATATTAATTAGGTAAATATAATTTAAAATAGATTGGTGAGATTTAATTTTATGATTTTGGAACATTTGGGAAAATGAAACTGTTTTAATTATAAGTACTTATATACTTACGTATCATTAGATAAGGTAGAGATAGAGCAAGGAGAAGTATGATCAGTTTTATAAAAACCTAAAACTAAATAAACAAAAGAAAAGTTGTTTGATGATTTTTGACGTAGATAGGTTATTGTAAGTAGTAATGTTTAAAATTGCTCCAGTTACTTATTCGTAAAAAAAACGAAGTTCTATTATTCAATAAAGTTAATCCAGGAAAGTTTCTTCTCTTCGCACACTAGAACTTTAAACTAATTTCCAAGACAAACTTATGTAGGTAGAACGCGCACAACTTGTCCATTAGTTTGTTCAAAAGCAATTTGTACTCGATGTTAGAATGTAAGTACATAATTGCGAATTGGTTTTGTATGTGTGAGTGAATGTCAAAGCCATTCTAAACCTCAAATATCTGTAAACACATGAGTTAAATCTCGTTATAGGAGGTGAACAGCCCGGCTAGCTGCTGGCTGGAGCTGAAATCGATAAAATTCGGGCTCGCATCCCCCTACCGTCGTCATGACAACGCTCCC
Source organism: Tinea pellionella (assembly GCA_948150575.1). Taxonomy (NCBI): domain Eukaryota; kingdom Metazoa; phylum Arthropoda; class Insecta; order Lepidoptera; family Tineidae; genus Tinea; species Tinea pellionella. Next base: position 2,414,478 of record OX411246.1, read on the forward strand.
CCGACCACCCACCGAGATCTGCTCAAACATCAATGTTGACTTAGACGGATAGGGTAAGAGGCTTATTAATGGATTTATATTACCTTTAAACACTTCTTGCGATAACCTTCAGACTTCAGCCTCCCCTTGTATCCACAGTTTTCTAGCAGATTATCTATTTTCTAAAAAACCAATATGAAAAACCTATAAAACGAATAAAAAATTAATTTAATTCTAGAAGATAAAATTAAATTCATAAAACTATGAAGTTATAGTAATAAATGTAGATTGAGTTCTGCGAGAGACGGGGATGGAATCCACCGCCCACTGGAAACATCCGCCATCTTGCCAGACCGCGTGACGCCATTTGAGAGCGTTCCCGAGCGACCAGCTGAATAAATGCTTTATATATACGAATCATGACCTAGTAATTTGGAAAAATAGTTTACATCAAAACACATATTTTTCTCATCTATTGAGTATCCTTTTCTTCTTTGTTTATTTATCCTATATTTTAAAAATATTGTTTTATGACTTATGCAACACAATTGTGATGATTGGCATTAGCAAAACAGTTTTTCCTTTTTTTATAAAATTTATTTATTATATATTTCGGCATATGACAACACTCCGCCTAATGTAAAGCTAGAGTGCAGTCCATGAACGAAAACAATTGGTACCACATATAAATTACTACAGGCTATGTAGGCTTGGAGAGACGAATGTGCTCCATCCAGATTGACAGTGCACACTCCTCTCGTTATACCCTGGCTACTTTCAAACTGAATTTCTCCATGGTACCAAGGAATTGTTTTCGTTCATGAACCGCACTCTAGCTTAATATCAAGTTGATTGTAGTCATATGCCGAGCTTGTAACGTAGAAATATTTTATATATTTTTATTTAGTATTTTTTCTCCTCGCCACACTGTAAATTTTTATCATAAACAACACCGCGACGATCTGTCATCGACCTCGGCCGGTAGGAATGATAACGCCTCGGGATCATATTTAATTTTGTCAGCGGAGAAGCCCTACGTGGCGCATAATTGCCTCCCGTTAAAGGACGCTTACGTGCAATCATCGTCACCTTCTATTGTTTGTCGAGTGGTTTCCCCAATCCCTTGGGTAAGTTTCAAACACTTAATTTGTAGGTTACCTAGGGTTAGGCTAATCATATTTAATTGCTTATTTCTCGCTTTTTTTTTGTAATACCGCTTCTGCTCGTCACGACGCATCGCACCCTACCCTAGATGTTTCTATAATTATCTAGCTGCGATAGCTCCCTGACGAGCAGAGGCTGATCTGGCGACTTCGATCGTTCCAGGGAACCAGATTCGGGCTTAGAAGATTACGCAGTCCCTTTTACTGCCGTGGGGGCCCCACACGCCCCGAGTAGAAGCACCGACATAACATCCGGTTAGCGCCCAGGCTCGAGGTCGACCAGGCAGCTCACCGTAAAGCATCGGAGAACAGCTAAGATCACTTATATTTACATCTTAGTGCTTAGGAGTGTTCCATCGCCATATATATAATTAAAGAACCTATTTGCTGTGACAAATTTTATTGCATTTTTATTTCGCCCCCGGCTTTGGGTCGAGTCGGGGCGCACCGTCACACTGGCGCCCAACGTGTTATATGGGTTGGAACGCTTCTATGCTTGTAGTTAGTGCTTTGTGATCGTGCTCTTATGTGTTTCTGTTGTTTTTACGTTTATTATTTCCTGCTTTTTTCTAATTTTTACCGTTTAAAATTTTTTGTTGCAATTACCTACCTACCCTAAATTTTTTTTTATTTTTGTGTTTTTGTCTTTTGTGGTTGTTTTAATTGTTATTTTTGTTGCTTTTATATAGCTTGCGTTGATTTAAGTAGTTCTATTTTTTTATTTTATATTTTTTAATTATAGGTAATTGAAAAAAAAAAACAAAACACAAAACGGAGATTTTAATCAAACTGTAACAGAGCGGTGAGTTAGTGTTAGTAGATAGTGATTAGTAGTTAGAATTTAGTTGTTAGTAACCAGTAGTTAGTTTTTTTATTACTTTTTTTTATTTTTTTTCTTATTATTTTTTTGGTTGTTTTTGTTTTTATTTTTTTTTTGTTTTCGCTTTTATTTTATTGCCTTATTTTTTCTCTTTTATTATTTGTAGTACATAGTAATTTTTCCTTCCTTTTAATTACTTTGTTTCTATTTTGTAGTTAGTTTTTTGATTATTTTTTGTTTGCGTTTGAAACTTAACTCGGTTTATTTCTTAATAATAATGGCACACTCTATTAAATACCTGTCTTTACAAAAGCCTGAATTAACATATGAAGTTTTGATTCGTGGTGCCGTCCCAGCTGATAATGTACAAGAGCTCCGTAAACAAATTGTTAAACTGTACCCATCCACTCCAGCAGACGACATATTGGAGTCTGGCATTGATTTTTTAGAAGATTATAGTGGAGTTACAGAAAGCTTAAATAAAGTATTGTCTAATATTACCATACTATCACAACATTTTGAACATAGTTTATACTACCGCACCCATAATCTACTTAACCAAATATATCATAGACTAAACCGTATGGACCCTCTTAATAAAGACCAAACCAAGTCACTCAAAGAAGCTAAGGATAAGTACGCGTCCTGCCGGGATCAATTAATCAAATTAAATTCAAAATCAGAAGAAGTATTGGCAAATCTAACAGCGGAGGTCTCGTTAGCTGAGCCTGCTCCAACCAATGCACCATGTGACCACGGTGTACACTCAGAGTTGATTAAGATTAAGTTTAACGGCAAGTCTTGCGTTCGTTCCTTTATCCAACGTATTACTGAATTCGTCAAGGCGAGGTGCATCCCGTCTCATAAAATATTATCTCTCGCTACAGAGATTTTCACAGATGATGCGTTGCATTGGTATAGGAGTGTCGCTCATAGGGTTTCCACATGGGACGATTTATCTGCTCTGTTGAGAGATGACTTCGACCAATTTGATTATGATTTCAGATTATTATCAGAAATTAGAAATAGGACACAAGGCGAACGGGAAAATATCACAATATATTTGGCAATTATGTCCGGTCTGTTTTCGCGCTTATCATCGTCATTATCAGAGAGAGAACAGCTAGACATAATCGTGCATAACATCAGGCCATGTTATGTAAATGTACTAGCCGTACATAACAATATCCATACCATTAGTGAACTCAGGGACCTATGTAAAAATTACGAAAAATATCAGGCTCGTATAGGCGATTTTCGTGAACCACCTAGGATTTCCCATAACACTCTCGCTCCTGATCTAGCTTATAAGTCCTATACTAATTATAATAATAGGTATAATACTAACAATAACAATAATTTAGGCAATAAAACTTATTCTAATTTTAATAATAGACTCCCTAATAATAATCTTAGTAATAATAATAGTAATAGGCGTAATCTTAATTTTGGGAATAATAGTAATAATATTAATAATTTTACTAATAGGTCATATGTTAACAATAGTAACAACAATCGTAGGCATAACCTCCGCAACCCATCTAGTTCTAGTTCTAGTCCTAGCCCTGCCCAACCTAAGGTGAGCGCTATTAATGACAAACTTAAGTCTAAATTTTGCCCCAGGTGTCGCGTAGACTCTCATAATCTTAGGCAGTGCGAAGAGGAACGCGAAACATTTTGTTTTAGATGCGGACAAGACGGCGCGACAGTTAATACATGTACGTCATGTAATATTGACCAACCACAAACGTCTACGTCAAAAAACGAGTAAGTCAGGATTGGAGTAGGGTGACCAAACTTAATAAAAATGAATGGGACAATTGGTTAATTTTTATTAAGAATTTCTTCAACTCGTATAAAGTTGCTGCAATCCTGAATACAAAACCGAGTAATGATATTAGACCGTACGTTTACGTTAAAATAGCCGATATTACATTTTGTGGGTTACTGGACTCTGGTTCAGCAGTCACATTATTAGGTAATAATTCACATATAGTTTTTATCGAACGAGGGTTCGATTTGTGTACCGATAATAAATTAAATATTATAGCGGCTGGTGGTCAAAAATTAAATAGTTTAGGTTACATTTACTTACCAATTTTTTTTGAAAATGTATTCCATGTAGTGAAAGCGTATGTAGTGCCCGATATAGAGTCACCGCTTATTTTAGGGGTTGACTTTTGGCGTGAATATAATTTATGTCCTAAATATGTCGATAGTATTAAAATAGATAAAAATATAGCTTTAATTAATTCTAGTCTTAATGAACAAAAGTGTCACTTGCTTCCTTATTCTAGTTTGGACTCTACACAGCAAGTGATAGCAAACGGGTTGGTAGAACAATTTTATAATATTTCTACTGAGTGTAAAGGGTTAGGTAGGACAAACCTAGTGACCCATAGGATTTGCACTGGTGATTCGGCTCCTGTCAAGCAAAGATACTACCGGATGTCGCCCGAGAAACAACGCATCTTAACAGATCAGGTCGATGAGATGATAACCTTGGATGTCATCGAACCCTGCGAAAGTGCGTGGTCATCCCCGGTATTATTAGTTAATAAAAAGGACGGTAAACCTCGATTTTGTTTAGACAGTAGGAAACTGAACTCGGTCACAATTCGTGATGCTTATCATCTGCCTTACATATCAGAAATCCTAGATAATTTAAGAGATGCCAAGTATCTTTCTAGCATTGACTTATCCAAGGCTTTCTGGCAGATCCCATTAGCACAGGAAGATCGACACAAGACTGCGTTTTTCGTCCCTGGCCGTGGGACGTTTTGTTTTAAAACAATGGCATTTGGCCTCACAAACGCCCCGGCGACCCAACAAAGACTCGTTGACAATTTATTTGGTGAAGAATTCGAATTGAAGGTATTTGCATATTTAGACGACATAGTTATAGTCAGTAGTAGTTTCGATGAACACGTTTCTTTGCTCCTTCGTGTACTTGATAAATTAAGAAAAGCCAACCTTACAATTAACTCTACTAAAAGTCAATTTTTTCGTAGTAGTCTTAAGTATTTAGGTTATTTAGTAGATGCACACGGCTTGCGGACAGACCCGGATAAAGTTCAGGCCATTCTCAATTACCCCACACCACAAAATAAGAAGGATATTAAGCGTTTTTTAGGTACAGCGACGTGGTATAGACGTTTCGTACCGCAATTTAGTACCGTGGCTGGTCCCTTGAACAAGCTCACGTCTACTAAGAAGAATGCTCCTTCTTTTGTGTGGTCACCCGAAGCCGATGCGGCATTTAGGAAGCTGAAAGAATATTTAATTTCAGCCCCGGTGTTATCTTGTCCTCACTATAATCTGCCGTTCGAAGTCCATTGCGATGCAAGTAATTATGGTGTAGGTGGCATGTTAACACAAACAATAGATGGCGTAGAACACCCTATCGCCTACATGAGCAAGTCTCTTAGCCCCGCCGAACGTAATTATAGCATCACCGAAAGAGAGACACTTGCGGTGCTCGTAGCGTTGGAACACTGGCGCTGTTACTTAGAGAACGGTCAGACCTTCACAGTGGTGACCGCCCAGGGTCGAGTCGGGGCGCACCGTCACAAGCTACACAAAAAAATAGCATACCTTTTTTTACCAAATATATTTTTAGATTTAGATAGGTTGGCATTACGAGAGTCAATGAAATAAAAAGGCATGAATTTCTTTTTCACGTTATTCGTATTTTTGTCCGGACAAAAATATCGTTCGCGTTGGCCGGAGACACCTGTCAAGGGATACCCTTAGTATAAATTGCACCGCCTTCGATGCGGAAATTAATTTTTCGATCTGTAAGGCTCTATTTACGAGAAAGACATCGTCTCCTAATTGTAGCATATGTGATCAATTGGAAGACGTTGAACACATTTTAACTAGTTGTGTCAAGGGAGCTGACGGTGAAAAATTAATTGATAGTTTGAATTTTAATAAACGGGATGTCGGTGTCATCAATACGGCATTAGTGGATCCTTTGTCCGACTCAGCTAAATACTAGTTTTTAGAGAAGATTGAAGTTAGATTAAGTTTTTTATGTTCATTAATGTTTAGGGTGTAATGGGATGGGTTAAAAGTCCCTAAATAAAATTGAAAAAAGGCTCTATTTTTGGCGTAATTCCTTATTCTTCAACGTTAAATTAATTATGGTTTCACAATGTTTAGTAGTAGAATAACTTGTAAAATATTAATATTTAAAATATGTAATGAGACACCCCTAATAAACAATTACGGGTTTTTATTATTATTATTATTTTTATTTTATTTAATAGGGTGTAATATTGGGTTGAGTATAAGTATCTATATATTTATATATGTATATATACGATATATTTGTTTCGATCAGTGCTTATAGCGTACTATATCCCCTAACCTTGTTTCTTTTCATCTTATTTGGTTTTTCATGTTCATATCCTAATGTCATTATCATGTTTTATATGTTTTCTCGAGTTTTACACATCACATCATTTGGGACTTATTACCAGGTTGTGGGGCATAATTTTACTATACTTTTCCTGGCATTATTTACAATTTTTACACAAAATTACTATGTTATTTTTCACTTTTTCTATATTTTTTTTGTATCTGACAATGTTGACGATTAGTTTTTTAATTTCATTTTCACCTAGATTTTAAGCACTTTCTTCCAAAATTACCTTACAAACCTCATTAATTCAAGAAGATATTGTTCCTATTTCGAAATACTTCCATTCCATGATACATTCTTTGAATTCAAAATTTCAAATCTGAAAAAGGGCTATAAAAAGCGGCCCACTATCTTCATCGGCATCAGTTCTCCGACTACAAAATACTAATAAAGAAGCTCTGCACCTAAGGGTCTTATCCCGGGACCACTATAGCCCAGGGACTGAAGAAAAGACCGAATTATCTATCAACGCTGCAAGAGGACTGATCAATCTGATAAGCGAGACATCCGAAGTCGCGGCCATTGTGTGTCGCCCGTCAAAAGTGCTGCAACCGAGGGAATTACTCAACAAAGTGCTGCTGGACTGGCCTGGTGAACTGTGCCATCTCTGAAGACTGCACGCGCCTACGTGTGTGCCGTCGGTAACCGTCATCCACCGTCGAGTCCGTCGGGATCCTGTGCGGATTCGCCTGCATCCTGCATCCTGCGAGGAGACCAGCCGACGAAGAGGACAGTCTTCGACGCGGGAACGCCGTCGACCCACGCCTTCATGCTCTCCCCATCCTGCGCACCGGCCCTTCATTCCTGCACCCTCATTAGCCTGTAAGTCTGTTGTTTGTAAATATTTCTATCAAATTAAAATATAGTAAGCTAACCCATTTTTTCATTTAACTATCGCTTCACGATATGCTGGCCAACTAAAAGGTCTCGCGGGCGTCGTTGTATAAGCGTAGCGTAAGCGGCCAGCGCGCTACACTTCAGATAAAAATGCTTATTATGCTTTGATTCAATATACTTAATAGGTTTGTAATAATTATTTCTTACTCAACATTGTTAGTCTTGATATTATTAGTCAATATTTCTGCAAGTACAGATGTTAACAATAAAATATTTTTTCATCTTAAAAAGGAGGGGGGTTATTTAGGGGAAATTTACGTGAATTATGAGATGGTTTGAATGAGAAATTGCCCGTCATCGTTGCGTAGCGAACCGACACAATAACGCTTGGATCGCGTTGCTGATTTATAGTGCTAAAAGTGGTTTATTCTTGCTAGTTTATATATATTATATACATATTTATTTTGAAAAGTATAAAGGAATGAAGATGATAAATAATTTATAATCTAATGCTAATGGTTAATGTCCAGTCTGCCGTCCTGGGGTAGTAAAATGTATTTGACGTTTTGTTATCACTTGGGTGACAGTGAAACGTCAAATCCCAAAATTATATTTTGTTTTCGATTCGATCCAGTGACAACTGTCGACTAGCTTTTGACTTAAGTCTCTTGTCCCGTTTCGGGAATAGTTTGGAAATAGCCAGGTATAACGAGAGGAGTGTGTACTCTTAATTTAGATGGTGCACATTCGTCTTTTCCTGTCGGCACAGCGAAGGCGACTATGGCTTGTATAAAGGAGAATGCCCATTTTTGGGCCCACTTGATACCTAATAGTATGGGTACAAAACAATATTCTAAAATAATGTCTATCCAATTCATTTTAATTATATCAATACATCATTTACCAATCAATAGACGATGTTTAATTACATAAAAACAGATATCTTCAATTATTAAAGCATTTAAAATAACAATAATCTGAAATATTGCATCAGAAAACATCTAATTACTCAATAACCCCGGTGAAGAAATTTAAAATGATTGATAATAAGGAATGTAGATTTATTTTTCTACAAAATTAATTAAAAATCATCGATTAACTCGAGAAAAAAATTGTGGGCCCATTTTTGTCAGGCGAATGGGCATTCTCCTTTATCTGTGGTAGCAGTCGTTTCCGTTCACGAACCGCTCGCTAGCTTCACATCAGGTGGAGTGTTGTTAGATATGCCGAGCTACATTAAAATCTTTTCTCTTGTTCAAATTATTTAATTAATATATTCAAGATGTAATTAATGCCAAATAAAATTATTTCATTTCTAAATTATTAATATATTTTTTTATAATTTGAAAAACAGGATAAAGTCATCTTTTTACAATTGTTTAAGAATAGCGCTCCAAATGGATCTGTGTTTTCACGAGATAAAAGTAAAACAATGAAAAGAAAGAATAATCTCGTTATAGTTTTCAATTTCTATTACCATTCAGAAGCTGAAAATGACTGAATGCCTGAAATAATCCGCTTAAATATAGTTAACTTAATTCAATAATAAATGTTAAAATCATTTTAATCAATCTTTTTAATCTGAAAGCAGGAATGATATCTGACAAAATATTGTTACTTCTTCAGAAAAATTGTTTTAATTTCTACTATTTATACGCGTCTCTGACGAGGCATGTCGATGAAGCCGTGGATTATTGCGCTAATAAGAATCTCATCAAACCCTCCTTAGACCAGCCTTTGCCAGCAATTTCGTATACTTACTCGTTATACTATGCGTTTGGCGTGTCCGTTTCATTTCTAGGGAAAACATTATAGTATTAATTTATATTTAAAAGTGCTAGACACTAGGTGGTTATTGGTCTAGTCTGCGCCGTCCTGGAGTAGTATGTAACACCGTACGGAGTCGCTTTGTCGCATTTCGGAATAGATTTAGAAGTTGCTGAAAAGTCCACCTGATGGTGCACATTCGTCTTCTAAACCGGCATAGTGGAGGCAACAGTTGTTAGCAGAAATTTCTCTGTGGTAGTAGTTGTATCCATTCATGGATCGCTTTCTAGCTTAACATTAGGTGGGGTGTTGTAATAAGCCGAGCTACTATAAAAAAACTGTCTCAACCCTAACTATAATAAATGGATAAAATATAGTTTTTCATATCGCTACAAATATGAAATAAGCTTGGTAGAACTGATGATTCTACTCAGTAGGAGTTTTATCCTTCTCTAACTCTTACTTGTGACCCAAAAACTGTAACAACATGTCTAGAATATTGATGTCAGACCCTCACACCGCCTCCTAACCCTCCGGGGGGGATAATGGATACCAGATACCACTAAGACATAGTAACGTCAATAGAATCACCCATTTTATTTTACAGATTTTTTTATTAAGTTAACACATCTACTAATGGTTTATTAGGCTAGTTATGCCGGTTTAAGGAGAGGAATGTGCACCATCAGGTTGACAGTGCACACTATTTCGGCTTCGACACGATCATGTAAAGTATTGTAAAACGTCAATGGCTGTGTAATTTAGTGAGCAGAACATAGGCGCGCATTGTAGAGGGTGTGGGTTCGAATCTCATCTTAGTTATCGCAATCGTGTGAATATTACTTTTTCTATAAAAATTTTCATCACAATTAAATAAAAAATCTAGCATTAAAAATACCCAAAATTTTTTTTTTTTATTGTAGCTCACCATATTATGACAACACTTCGCCTGAGTTAGAGTGCGGTCTATGAACGGAATCAACTGCTACCACGGGGAAATTTCTACAAGCAGCAGTCGCCTCCGCTATGCCGGCTTGAGGAGACAAATGTGCACTACCCAGGTTAGGTTTCAAACTGATCCTGAAACGCGACATAAACACTCGAAAGTGTAATAAAAAATAACCGATAATCGCCATTCATCTTACAAAGCATTGTTACGAAGTAAGCAATTCATGAAAGGTCGTTCGGGCGAGACGTATATCCCTCGTTAACAATACTGATATGACGTGGAGTCTGCATCCCGAGGGGTTAGAGGGAAAACAGGATACAACTCGCTTATCAACAACACGACACACGTAACGTGCAACGGGAATATTCAATCAAGTTTATAGCCTCAATTCTTTCACAGTTTATTCCACTTAGTACTCTTATCTCACTAAAATGACTTCAAGGCTCATTTAACTCAACATAATAGAGCAGGGGGACACTCCGGCATCCGACACACTTTTATTACGACAATTTTGAGGTCAGGTTATGTTCACAACAATTTGGTGGTAATTTCCCTCGCTAAATTACAGAACATTATAAAAAAATTAAAAGAGGGAAGGCCGCAATAAAAATATGGACCGTTCTGCCATTTTATTATATTAAAAGGTTGAACATTGTTTTTATTGGAGAAAATTTCGCACGAAGATTGATGTAGCGTAATGTTGCTCTCGGAAAATGTTTTGTGATTATTCTTGTTTAATTTATAATTAATTTTATAGCAGATTCTATTTTAGTGATTAACCCAATACCTATTAGCAAATACATAAAAAATATAATCTCTCGCTCTTGTCTAGCCAAGGTAGGCAGAGAATAAGGAGTGCGAAAAAGAATGGTAGGTAGCCTGCTGATAACTACCATCCAACCCAGTCTGTCAAGTTTAACGAAAGAAATACTTTTTTTCCTGTCAGTCTACGTACGGTATATCACGACAAACAGACATAGCAGCGGTGACTGCTGTCTGCAGACATTTCTCTGTGGTAGCAGTTAATCTTTAAAAACTCTGGTTTAACATCAGGTAGAGTGCGGCCCGAACGACTATAAAAAGCCCCACTTCAGTTGAGAGTCGTCCTCACCAAACCCTACCCGAGCAATTGACCAATCTGATCGAGAAGGCTCTTTCTACAGTGCCCCTTCCGACACCACTATTTTCGCATGATAAATCTTTTTCGATAAATCTTCTACAGATATCGTTTAGAATGCCGGAGTTATTTGGAACAGAACTAAAGTCCTGTCATGTCTTTCTGATTGTAGTAGTGTTGACATGTCATACCAAGAAGGAAGTTCCCACACAATGCCTTTCCATAGATATGATTGGGTTAAAAAATACGTATTAAATGAGTTACTCCCATCCAACTTTTTGCTCTCAGTTTTACGTTGATAGAGGAAAAAGTTCCTAATTTTAAAAACAATGGTAGAAGTTGTGTTAAAATTTCAAATTTGAATAAACAGTATTATTGTTTTTTTTTAATTATTATTTAAATGCCTATACTAAGCTAGTGCTTGTATCATAGGCACTGAGTGACCGAAGTACATATAACATACGAGAGTTACATTGGTACCGATCAGCTGAAGAATCTCGCTAGATTTGATCACGGCTCTCATCGATCGTGAATTCATGCCTTCTACCGCTACACCACAGTCGCTCTTGCAAATAAACTAGAGTTTTTAGTACTGCACATTAGGACACGCATCTATGGTGGCGTGCTGGCGTTCATATTATAAAAGTGATTCGATGGCACGTGTGTGGAAAACTACGTGTTGTAAACCAGCTCGGAGTTACAAGTATTAATAAATGTACCAAAATCTATAGGCACATAGTACACATATCAGTCTTACCAAAGCAGACAAAGCTATTTCGAGAATGTAAATACTTTGAATAGCGTTTCTAATTAACAAACACATATACCTTACCTATTCACAAATACCCACTCAAAATATGTAGGTTTTAAGCAAACGATAGGATATTCGGTTTATTATTTTACTTACCGCCGCTTACATACATTACCCAAGGTGTTGGCTAATAACATGTTAGCCAACGTGTAGCCAACACTATGGCTCGTACGATCTATGTAGGAAAAGCGTCACTAGATTTCCCCATCAGTAAAGCGTCGGCCGTGGTCTAGCGACCAAAAAACATGTAATATAGTAAATTACATTGGTACCGGTCTGAATTTGGCGAGGTTTCAACGGGTCTCAACAATCATGAGGTCCGTCCTCTACCGCAAGACCACAGCGCGTACTTTTTTAACAATTAGATATATAGTGACATATAGTGAGCATAACCAGGTAATTAACACTTAAAAGCATTTATATACACAACTAGATGTGCAATGACGCGAGAGACAAGATGACCGCAGTCACCTTTAGGTTCTCTGTCAATTAGTATTCGACTTAAAGGCAACATTGTTAAATCGTTTGACGTGGGTTACGCTTTTTTTCATATCAGATGTATGCAGTTTGCACATCTTGTATATATCTCTATGCTAAATAGTATTAAATAATAAAGAAAATAATACGTAACTACAGGTTCACGAGCGTCAGAGCATCAGAAAAAATACAGTACTGAATTTAGTCTACACCTGTGTTTTTGTTTCTCGAGGGTTCAGAATTATACATGAAAGCTGTACCTTTCTGTTGCATACACCGAAAATTAATTAAACATCATTCAGAACGAGCCATGTTTCAATAACATACCACGAATACCTACCTACGATAGTGTTTAATTATTGAATGGTATTTCAGAATCCACAGAGGTGGAACGCTTGAGTTATAATAATTTTAATATATAATACTGGTTAATATTTAATATAGCCTAAAAATAGTGTAATACTACTACATATAGGCCTCACTCTAGCTTAACGGTCTCGATGTTATAATTTCTTTGTCTTGTTCTTGTTGTAATATCTATAGCACAGGTGATCCTAGTTTGGGGTAAAGGCATTGTATTTTGTATACACAGGATGTAAAAAGACAAATAAATATCTTTAACAAATACCTATATGATTTCAGCAGATATTAAAAATATATACTTATATGACAACACTTCGTCTGATATAAAGCTACAGTGTGGTCCATGAACGGAAAGAACTGCTACTACAGAGAAATCTCTACAAGCAGCGGTTGCCTCCGCTATTTCGGTCTGAGGAGACCAGTATACACCGTCTAGGTTGACAGTGCACACTCCTCTCGCTATACCGAGCTACTTTCATACTGCTCCCGAAAAGCGACAAGGTCACTTCACGAGTGTTACATTCGAAAGTGGTGGTACTACCCCAGGACGGCAGACTGGGATAATAACCATCATCAGTCTGTCTACCACTCTTTAATAGTGCCTATAGGCACTGAGCGACCAAAGTAGCGAGGTTCAAACACGGGTCTCGTTGATCGTGGTCTTACCGCTAGACCACGGCTGTTCTTAAAGTCTCTACTTAGTAATAATATTGTAGAGAAGAAATTAAATTAAGGATACCTATATAAAATGTCATTTTATTATGAAATTAAACTTGCCGTTTTCCTGTAACTTCTGAATAGAATAACCCGTTGCAGGGAGGACGGCACAATGGGGTGTTCGGCTCGTTAGTACATGAGTATAAAGTTTATAATTGCTCCTGTCAGTTGCAGGTAGAGTTTCAACTTTGTATTTTGTTACAATGTTGTTTTGCAATATAAACTTTAACAAGCTACGGATGAGTTATTTCATATCCATTATATCAAATATAGTTTTTTATTTAAATTGCATATTATTTGTAACTAATTATATCTATATTGTCAATAATTTAAACTACTGGGGTAGTCATATGCAGAGATTTTAAATCGTAAAACTCTACGGTTCGGACAAATATATGGTCAAAGATAGGAGTTATGATAAAAAATTAACTGATTTTATTAATTAATTGTATTTTTTTCGCTTTAAATACTGAAAACAAATAGTAATAAAATAAACGTATAACTATAAATTAAATAAATATATAAGTACCGTTCTTCGTAAATAAGTAAAATGAAAGTTGACAAATTATTTAATGAAACAAATAATAATTTGCCGTCTATTTCATAATAAACAATTTACAATCAACAATCTCTAATTAACATCATAACTAAGTGCCTACTAATAGTCTATATCCAATAGCAGGGGGCCAGGGGCCAGGGAGACCCAATAACATCCCCACTTGAAATATAATTAATGTAGGTACTCGTATCTCGCAGCAGAGAGACAGACATCAAATAAAACAACTACGTTTTGAGTTTGTCAAAGCTTTTATATACCGTTGCTTTGCTTCACATTAAATCATACTGTGGAATAAATGTTTGATGTAGCGTGTATTTAGATATATGCATTCGAGGCCCGGATGTAACCATTGGCAACGCTCAGCCTCTGCCCGGGCGAGTCTGACATTTCAGAGAAGCACACGAACGATATCGAGATTTATTTAATGTAAAATATGAGCGGAAATTGCCTGTGATTATCGTTGAGTTGTGATTTGTTGCAAATAACGTCACCTGATTTCGTGGCGAGTTCTGTGAGGGTGTGAGGTAGCTTTATGTTGGCTGAACGAGTGCATGTATGTGTAGACCAACAGCGACGACACGGGCAGTGATTAATTTTGAAAATTGACGCTCCGGGTTTCATTGTTAGTTTGCCAGTTTGTTGGGGAGTTAATGAATTTCGTTGCCGACGTACTCGTTTAATATACTCATGTCCATGTCTGTATCAGACGTGGCTATATTGTATTCGCTCTTGGAAATTGTTTGATAATTAATTTTTTGTAAGTTAGGTTTTGATCGAAATCGCTTTAGGTTATGTTAACCCTTGTAAAGCTACTTTTAGGCCAGAGGGATGAGATTGGCTTACCCTCCCGGTTGATACAAGATTATAAGTTTGAATAATATATGAAGGTATCGTTACTCGCTTGTATTCGTGTAAAAAAGGGTTCCTATAAAAATAAACTTACAAATTCTACAACATTAGTATTAATTTCAAATCAACATTGTATTAGAATAAAGAATAATACGCAGAAGGATTCAGTTTCACCGCAGATGTGTTTTATGATCTGTCAGTTTTGCGATAAAATTGCGGGTTCTTTTCTGAACACCGCATTGAAATATCAGAATTATGTAGATAAGAACATGATGCCGACAATCATATACAGGGGAAAATATGCTATACAAATTTGTATGTGTAATTGTAGTTATTGTTAGTTATTACCAAGTTGGTATTTTCCCGGTAATACGACTCTATAGGTATACCAATAA
Source organism: Tinea pellionella (assembly GCA_948150575.1). Lineage (NCBI taxonomy): Eukaryota > Metazoa > Arthropoda > Insecta > Lepidoptera > Tineidae > Tinea > Tinea pellionella. The sequence continues at coordinate 2,429,707 of OX411246.1, forward strand.
TTTGGCTTAGTGCTTAGCTCGGGGTAGGCAGAGGCCATTGACGCCATACATATCACTTTCGCCGATCGTTCGCGATCATTAATTACTCTTCACATGCTGATCTAATCAAGAAATACCTGCCTTTCTAGGGCTTTCTCATTCGACGCTCTCACCCATTTCATTGCAACAATATTGATTTAAAATTATATATTATGTGGAATTAAATATTTTAAAATATATATTGTACTGAATTTCTCGTCCAGTTTACACAGAAAAAAATATTACTCGTAATAAATAATGAATGCAGGAAAACTGTTAGGTATTTTAATATAATGTTCTAGAGCAAAATCTGCTTCGAAGGACCAAGTTTCTGTGCTTTTTTAAAAGAAACTTACCCACTTAGTCCAAAGGGGGTCATTGTAAGGAGGCGGAATGTAGTAGTAAACTGAAGGAAGCACCAGAGACGGCGCAAACATACATCTGTTTATACATTTAACACTTTTATAGTCCGTAAATATACAGAAATAAAGACTATATTAGCACGTAAAATAGTTTTGTATAACTTAAATGATTTCCTAAGTAAGCTTCAGGCTACAGGCTGCGTTCCTGTGTAGCACATTTTTCTATTATTACATTCCGCTCTCAATAAAACATCCAGTCGACTTAAGTTATGTTATTTTTCTACCATAAAAGAATTTATTTTAGTTAAGCTCTGTTCTTAATTGCATATTTTGTAGTTCTTCCATGCCAGTAGACTACGCCAACAACAAGGTTTTGCTTTAAATCCACCCTCATTAAATAAAAAAAAATTGTAGTTTATAGTTTATGAGTACTTAATATTATTTAAGTTTACTTAAAGCAGTATCTTTTAATAATGTTTATTTTAATAAAAGGTAAAACAAAGAGTGTAGCGTGCCTCTCCCGAGGGGTTAGGGATGAAGCCTGAGCTAGCAAATATTTCATATTTACTGGATTTTCTCTTTCCTATATTTATTTAGGAACGCGTGAGTAGTTCCGAAGAGTTAATTTTAATTGCTTACATTTTGTTTAGTTTATTAATTAATAAACTAGTCTTTAAAATACAGTGAAACTGTGGGTTTGAATGGTTTTCTGAGAATTTCTGTGAGGCATTAAATACCTAAGCATCTAGATTCTAGAATATTAGACATGGAGATGGGCAAAGACAGTGGTAATAAATCGTTATCCACGGCACATCTTTCACGTTTACTTCATTGCTTATCTATCTTTTTAAAAACATTCCATCTATTTTATTTTCAAATGTTCTTAGAATGGTTTGAGTCTTTTACTCCCATGCAAAATGCATAAATATTTTTCGTAAATAAATAATTATATATAGTTAAGACCCGTGTTTGAATCTCGCTAAAGTCTGACCGGTACCAACGTACCGTCGTACTTTGGTCGCCCAGTGCCTATAGGCACTATTAAAGAGTGGTAGGCAGTCTGATGATTGTTATTAGCCCAGAAGAGTGTACCCTGTCGATCTGGATGGTGCCCATTCGTCTTCTTAGGGCGGTATAGCGGAGGCGACTGCAGAAATTCTGTAGTTGTTTCCGTTCATGGACTGCACTCCTTTACCTCAGGCGGAGTGTTGTCATATGCCGGGTTACAATAAAAATAACTTACTATTGAACTAATATCAAACACTTAAACAATACTCCGAGCATTTTAAAAACTCACCGTAAAAAGAAGCGGTCCCCTCCTGATAGGAAACTACGATGATAAGTCGAACCAAATTATTCCTAGACACCCCATAAACTCACCCGTACTATTATATCAAAACGATAGCGTCTCACCTAGCAAAAAAAGCACCGGTGACTCGGAGGGCAGGCGGCAGCGCCATCTCTGGGGTTGCCTAGCAACCGGTGGATCAATACAGCCTCCGCACCGGGCCTCCTAATTATCCCCCAACCCGAGCGACCACCCACTAACCCGCCTCCCACCCTCGCAGAATTCCGCCTCGTGAAAGCCCGCGCTTACCGCTAGCCTCACGAACCACTGGATTTAAATATCGAACTGTTAATAGGTTTTTTAAAAGTTCGTTACGGTTTTAATAATGGATCCTTTATGCCGATTCCCGGGATCTGTGTTTGCTCAGTTAATATATATTTTTACCTACATATTAATATAGATATGATTTATATTACGATATAGATTGGTTATTATCCGAATTTTGCTTATCCTGGCCACAAAACCAATATGAAGACAAAAATTTTAAAAAAAGTTAATTAATTTGTACACAAAAACCTAGCTTCAGTTAATTGACTGAAAAAAATGTTTTAATACCTTTTTTCAAATTACCGAGATATTTCAATTAATATTCAATATTTAGAATCGGGGAGGTGACTTGTAGTATCTAAAAACATTAAATTAATAATGCAAACTTGCAGAACCCTTTTATTTGCTTAACCTTACTTTTCTGTTAAAACAATGATCTTTATCCTTCCATTTTTCTCGTTAACAAAAGGTTTTTAAAAAGGTATTACTAACGCCTGTTCTAATAAAAAGGGATTGGCAGGGTTCTGTTTTGTACACTTGAAAATAACAGATCATTTTATAATCGTACAAAGTGATGATGGTTATTGTAAATGTAACACTCGTGAAATGAACTTGTCACGTTTCGGGAGCAGTTTGAAAGTAGCCAGGTATAACGAGAGAAGTATACTTTGTCAATCTGGGATGGTGCATACTCTTCTTCTCAAGCCGGAATGGCGGAGGCGACTGCTGTCTGTAGAGATTTCTCTGTAGTAGGAGTTGTTTCTGTTCATGGACCGCATTCAAGCTTTACATCTGGCGGAGTGTTGGCACATGCCGAGCTACAATTTAAAAAAAAAACCCATATAAAAATTGTATAGAAGTTTGAGCGTAGACATTTTATTAGTGAGAAAAAGGTAACTTACTTTGAATATACCTTTATTTATGAAGTAAGTTCGCTTCGTTTTCTGACTCGTTGAATATTGATCATCTTTCGTGTTCATTCAAGCATTTTTTCAAGAAAAAGTATTGCTAATATAAGTGTAAAAAAAATATACAGAAGACGTATATACAGGATGTAGAAAGATAGCTATCAATCCCTTAAACTAGAAGTTGTGTACATCAACTGTGGTCCAAGTATTTCTTTTTTATTGTGACGGTAAACAGGTACCTTTATAGGCAAGCGTTCTCCTTAGACTCTACCTTAGACCGCATCACTGCTTAACATCAGGCAGGGTGTGTGGTCAAACGCTTGCTTATTAAGGCATTAAAAAAATATTGTTGCGACAATATTATAAAAAGAGTCTTTGTGTAACACGTAGTTAAAGAGAATTACTATTTGTATTTTGACATCCTGTATAGTTATATTAGTGACGAGTAGTGGAATTACCCCAAAGGGATGGAAGAATACAGAAGTGCAAAATCCACAAAAAAATTGCACGTTTGCGACTTTCTGTTGCCCTTTTACCTTATAAGTAGCAACGGCCACAGACCCCGAGCGCAGATGTAATAAAGGTGAGATTCCGACGGCAGTGACTGATGACTGCAACTGCAGATCGCAGACTTGTATGAATATTTTCCTATTTTAGCTCGAACAAATGAGTGCACTCCACCTGATGTGGCCAGAGTGATATCCATGAGTGGATACGATTGCTGTTACTGAAAGAGATCTGTAACATCTTATCCGCTATGCCGGCTTAGTGAGTTCAGTCTTCACACTACGTTTGAAGATTCTCATGTTATGGGAGGACGCAAAAACGTAGCTGGGAAGATCGTTTCACAATATTTTTTTTTATTATAGCTCGGCATGTGACCACACTCCGTCTGATGTAAAGCTAGAGTGCGGTCCATGAGTGGAAATAACTGCTACTACAGATAAATCATGGACCGCACTCTAGCTTTACATCAGGCGGAGTGTTGTCACATGCCGAGCTACAATAAAAAAAAATCTCTATGAGCAGCAGTTGCCTCCGCTATGCCGGCCTGATGAGACGAATATACATCATCTAGATTGACAGTGCACACTCCTCTCGCTATACCTGGTTATTTCAAACTGCTCCCGAAATGCGACAAGGTCTTTTTTGAGTAATTTTTTTATTTTTATTTTACTGAACCACAAAAATAGGTTAGTCCTGAATAGGGTATCTATAGATATTGTTATAAAAAGCGGCGCGGCTATATTGTAGCCTTTATACCGCTGTACGAATTTAATCGAAACTGCGGTTTGCGGTTGCAGTCTGTAGTCGGCAGTTGGCATCGGGTAATCGGCTTGTTTTACCGCTTAAAATAATTTTAAAAGGTACACTTTATAGAGTACCTGAATACATCATCAGGTGACGATGGTGATAAATGGATAAACCGAGATAGAATTAACGCTCTAGTTATACATTTCGAATTAAAAAAAAAATTGGGATAATGGGAGCTAATTTCACTGAAATGTTGTAGGTAATTCGTACAGCTGTATATATCTTTGTAACCTCAATAAGTTCGTCTAATTACTCGTAGCTTTTGCCTTCCCCTCCCATAATCGGATGAAGCATCAAAGGAATTATGTCCATTTTAATATATTTTTTCTTGGTATCTTAAGTTTTCTGTAAGGATTATTTTTTGCTTTTCTCGGAAAAATATCTAGGAAAATTATGAGTTTGCTATTTTCTTTTTAGCTTTTTTTTTCTTCTAAATAACAACTTAGGTATAGGTACTATTAATGTAATTACATGTTTTGTTTATTAAATTAAAATGACATTTGTAAAACAATTGCCTTTATTTGTTATTTTGATGTGATTTATAATTTTTAAATGACTAATTTATACAAATAGGAAAAATTATATCGCGAAAAAATCTAAAGACTTCATACAAATATTTAGAATAGCATTAAATAAATTAATTTATTAAAATAAAACAAATTAAATTAAAAACTATTCCGATGCTCTGCTGGGTATCAAGCAAACAAAATATTGAAGAAAATTCCTTAAAATGTAAAAAGATTCTATAAAAAGGAAGTTGTACCAAAGAGTTTTCTTTGACAGTCTAGATTTTCTTTTTTATTTGTACTTTGAGAAGGAACGGAAGCCAATTTGCTGAACGGGAAAATGTCAGAAAATTTAAAGAGGAATATTTTATGAAAATAGACTAAATAAATCATATTCGATAGGTACAATTATTAGACTTATGTATATCTACACAAAAAGCTTTGAGATGAAAAATAAAAGGCAGTAGTTATTTGTATGATAATTTCTCATGGCAAAAAAATATGTTTTTAACAAAATACCATTGATATATACAAGAGAAAACATGGCCACAGCCACGTTTAGATCCTCAGTCAGTTAGTATTTGACTTGACGTCAACATTGTCAAATAGTTTGAAGCGGCTTACTATCAGTTGATGATTTGTAGTTAATAGAAAAAAATATTTGTGTGACAGTATTTTGGTGTTTTTGCGACGTAAACAATATTTTTTCCTTTGTCGCGAACCGCTCGGCTTCTGAGAACTAAACGTGATCAACACAGTGACTGTTACTCCAGACTATTAATCTTCTTCCTCAATTAACTTCTCTTTCCATTGGATTTTGTCTCTCTCTCTATTGCACACTGCACAATGCATAAGTTACAAATATAAGCCATCATAAACAAAGTAATAACATTTAATTTGTATTGGTCGAATATAACTATTATAGTTTTTTATTTTATTTTATAGTTTCGAATGTAACACCCGTGAAGCAGTGCTGGATTTAAGCATAGGCAAAATAAGGCTAAGGGCTGCCACCACACCACAAAAAAAATTTAAATTATATCGACAAAGGCTCAGTAGAAACAAAAAATACTGAGTTTTGTTTTTAAAATTTTGTGTTTGCCAACTTATTTAGTTGCTCTCTTCTTTACCTTGACCTTAATAGAAACTTTCAACAGTTAACCACAAACGATTTGAGGGCCTCCACAACATGCTCTGCCTATGGATCGCCGAAGTCTAAATCCGGCGCTGCCGTGAAGTAATCGAGGTCTAAAGTACCGGAGTTGACGTTTCGTTATCACTTAGGTTGACTTCTTGTCGTGTTTCGGGATCAGTTTGGAAGTAGCCAGGTATAACAGGAGTAATGTGCACTTTCAATCTAGATGGTGCAAATTCGTCTCTTCAAGTCGGTATAGTGGAGGCAGCAGCCTGTAGAGTAGTAGCAGTTGTTTCCGTTCATAGACCGCACTTTGGCTTTACATCAGGCGGAGTGTTGTCATATACCAAGCTTTAATAAAAAAAGTAAGTAATAGTTAAGAATGAAATTGAAAATTAAAAATGTAGGTGTGCCCAAGTTAAAAAAATAAATCGCATTTAAATTAAAATTACGTTGAAGTAGAGTGCATCTTCTTCATTAGTGAGTCTCCCTGTATTCTCTGCTCCCTAGCACACCCCAGTAATAGGATCTGAGTACCACCCTCTAAATCCTATTTTTAGTTGAAATGAACATGTCTACTTGCCATACATTGATTTTGTTTACATTTAGATAGGTATTTCTGAAAATTTTGGATATGGGCGCGCGCCTGAATACAATAAAAAATAATAATAATAAAAAAACAATTATCTAGGTACATTATAAATAGCATATAAAAAAATACCACTAGTTAAAAATATTATAAAATATATTTTTAAAAAAACTTCGCAAATGTTTGGCCGTATGTCACGCTATAATAAAATCTATTAACGTTAAAATAGCAGATTTGCACGAAATTAAAACAGATTTAGAGCAGAGGCAGAATACTCGTCATAGGTTTTTGTGCCTCTTTCCGGCTGATGTTAAACAGGGAAATGTTTAAGTGCAGCAGTCGCCTCCACTATGCCGGCTTAAAGAGACGAATGTGCAACATCCATCCATTGACAGGGCGCTGTTTTCTTGCTGCTGATTTCGAAACGTGACTAGGTATGGGATATATAAAATATATTTATTTGTGTATGTATATATTTTGTTGCTGCTTCAAGTCAATTTCCATCTGACTGAACCGCAAAGCAAAGAGCAGAGGGGTGAATAGATGGGTGCGAAAAGGGTTGCTTGGGAGTGGGTATGTAGAAATTCGTGGTTAATACATTGCTGAAAACTGTGTGAAATGCAGTCTCATAAAAGCCTACATTAAGACTTTCTGAAAACTACTGAGGATTTGCGACGTATGCCATGTTTAGCTTTGTATTAAATAAGTTGTAAAATGACAGTTTCAGACTTTATTTTATAAAACCCTTCCGCTAAAGACTCTAATGTACGAGTATTTCTTGGAAATCGAAGTTGAAAGGAAAATCTCTGATAAAAGTAAAGATATTTTCAGAAATATTTTTTTTAGAACGAAATATTTTTATGGAAATACTTATTTTATAAAATATATGATGCTTATTATATTTATTAAAATTAAATGGAAAGATCCAAATGGTGACAGATATGTTTTTTATATACAGGGTATTTTTTTTAACTGGGACAGTATGGGGGAATCCGAAACCACAGGAAATACAGGGAAACTATCTTAGGAACCATTTGCTCTTTTTTTATGAAAACGAATTTGGCATTCTAGTCAAGCTTGAGTTGTCCATAAAAATGAGTCATTTTGGTGACATTTTTTTTGATGCGGTTCGACTCAGTTTTATGTAAGAATCATTTCATTGTATAAGAAGAAAAAAATCGGAGCAGCAGAAGTTAGTCAAATTTAGTTAGTTTAAGGTGTCCCGAATAGTATCATAAATCATGCGCATCAAACGGCGCAGTAGTGGGCGTGGCACATCCTTTTCTTTACAAGAATATAGATAATGAGGAATTTTCTCTAGCTTCAAAATTAATTCAGCTAATCGAAGTCCTTACTGCGAGGTTCCTTTGATGTTTTCCGCCCGCATCAGGTGCATTCACCCTGTGTCGTCGTCTTTTCTTCATTCATTATCTTACCAAGGTGACAAGGATATTAAAAAATTATAGGATTTTTTCGCAAGTTGAAAATGAAAATAAACTGACTATTGTTTGTTTGTCCTGTATGTGTTACAGAACAACCAGCCCGGTTTAAAATACATTTTAGTCCTCTTGCGTTTATATTTTTTAAAGACGGTATGCCAATGTTAAACGATAATACTAATTAAGTATTCGCGTATAAAGTCGCGGGTAACAGTTAGTAGTAAATAAATTTGATATTTGTTGTATCTTTTTTTAATGCCTTAACGTTTTATATCCAGGTAGTTAATACCAATTTTGTGTGAAAGTAAAAGAGTTGTTTAAAGTTTTGCACCTAGTGTACGCTAGATAAATTTAATGGCTAACCCACCGGCTTCTAAACCGGTAGATAGGTAAAGGGCTGGTATTTCAAACCGCGGCCTAACTTTTTTTATATTAAGGCTTAAGCTGTCTTACCCCGGATTTATGATTTTTCCGAATCAAAACATGACAATGGCGGACCTCCCTCGGGTATTTAAGATTAATGATGCGGTCTAGATGCGAGGGAAACTCCCCTGACAGTCATCACACACACTGCACATTCAAAAATTATTTAGAATGTGTTCTTAAATTAAATGAACAATAAATAAATAAATAATTATAGATAGGATGCATGGCACTTTATTGTTTATAAGACGTTTTCAACTATTAATTCAATAATATCTATTTAATTCAGTAGTAATTGTAGTTAAATTTTACAATAATTACTATTTCACAAGATTATGTAGGGTGTCTATTACCTACGATTATAAATAAGAGTTAAATGTAAGTTAAATGATTTATTTTATGAGCATTAGCAAAACTTGAAATACGGTCCGTTATAGTTTTACGAGACTCTATTGCATTTTATGTAGCTACGACCTTTTCCCTCATGTAAAAGTTATTCAATAGGGGTGCTACTTCCCGGTAGAATGAATAGGGTTGACGACTTCAACAACTTTCCTTAGCACCTAACTTGGAAGATTAGAGACTGTGGTTACACTACAAAGAGCTCACCTCTTTGTAGTTTCAAATTATCGTCGACTTATTTTAGTTTCTCTTCTCTCTCTAGAGGTGAGTGCACACAGAAATGTTTACAGGCAGCAGTCGTCCCTGCAACGAAGACTAGAGGTCACGAGTTACCTCTCGACGCGTTTCGCCACTCCATGTGACATCCTCAGGAGACGTGTGGTCGCTTCGACTTCGCCCTGACGACGACTAGTCTATCGGTATTTGCATGTTGGTGAAGGGTCTAACATTGACAGCTGATGTGACCGTGTACCTACCCTCACTAACATTGATTTCCGCTAAGTAACGCCTAATACTATTAAACATGCAAATTTTTCGCTTATTATACGGTGATTTCAAATATATTATAATCATCGACACTATGTCTGACCATGACCATGTCTGGATTACTCTAGATGACACTAGAGGGCGTTGTGAGAGTTATCTAGAGGTTCCAGGGACAGTATCAGGGGTGTTAGCCGAACTTTTTTAATTATCTCAGCCATCACATCCAATTATTCCGTCAGGTTTATGTGTAGGTACTGTATATGCAAGTACTAAGATCGAGATGTGTCTTCATTGTCATTGGACAGTGGCATCAGTTAAGATTCCACTACTTTACTGAAGCTATTTTTGACTCGACCTCCTTTGTTCGTGAATGAACGATGCGTGGTGCACAATATTTACTTTGACACTGCCAAATTGTTATGTCATAGGGAAATAGTGACATCAGCATTGTCCATAGACACATTTTTCATGGTAGCTCCGCATACTAAAACGCTCCGTCTGATGTTGAGCTAGTGTGGTTCGTGAACGGTAAATGCTACCACTGAGAAATGTCCTCTTGTTTATACGTAACGTATATGTCCTGTTTTGAACGGGACTGTCCCGTTGTCCCCGAAGCAAGCTTCGAGGTGCAGAATTGTCTCTTTTTCAGGAAGTAGAATATTAATTATTATAAAAATCTAGTACCAAGTTATAGGTTAAAAAAACGTTGATTAAGGTCCCGTTTTGAGGAAAAAATAAATGGTCACGCTAGTTCTACACGGTTACTTCTAAATTGATCCCCAAACGTAGTGGTAGTACCCCAGGACGGCAGACTGAGCTAGTAACCAACATTAGTATGCCGAAAACTGTTTAAATAATAAAAACAAAAGTAAATGAATATATTATATTTATTAAGTAACACTTAATTTAAACAATCACGTCTAAAAAATCAAATTTTGGTTTTTAAGTACTTAGGTAACTTTTATCAATTAAACATGTTTTTTTTTTTAAGTTTTACATTTGGCAATTGTTTTAAAATTGAAAAAAAGTATATATGTATATTAAAATATTTTTTAAAATAAGCATTCGGTTATTGGAATAACAATGGGTACTAACAGCTAAGCTAGCGCTACACCGCTTCACAGGAGCAAGACACACGCCCGGCCCTTTGTTTTATGAATGTTTTGACGGTAAACCGATTTCTTTAGTCGATGTTCAAGCGGCAGAGAATGTGCTGGAAAGCACAATTAATAGTCCTTAAAGCGATGCAGCGAACCCATTGCTGATTGTACATATATATTTTCTTTTAATTCCTTTTTTTAAATTCTAATTAAATAAGGCTAAATGAACTGTATTGTCTTTGTTACATTAATATTTTTTATACTTACGCTAATATTAACTATAAATATATTATTATTACTATTTATATATTGCCTGATATTTTCTTACGTCTCAAGAAACTAAGCTTGTAAAATCGAATCGAATTGCACCGGATATCGTTCGTCAAGTAAATTTCTGGCTTATTCTATGGCATTAGAGTGCGATTTGTCTATGCACGCGGAAGAAAGATTCGATTCGGCGAGCCTTCACTATTATTTATATTCAGTGGCACTTTCAAAGACATTTATTGTTAGAAAAAAACGAATTAATTGATTTGTAGAAACAACTGTATTTTAAAAACAATTATTTAATTAGCTTTCATTACTTAGTGAGACGTTAAAAAATATCGCAATATATTTAAGGCATTATTTTTTAACATGATAACAAACTGGCACATATTTTGGTTTTAGTTTGTTAACTTTGCTAACATTCAGTACAATATTTATAATATATTTTCTAAAAACAAACGCGTAGAAATATCTTTTTTTTTTGTATATAAAATATATTATTTTTTCTCTTAACACGGATCAAAATACATATCATTAGGTTTAATCGAGATCATAATTATCATCAAATTCAGGTAACGTTTTTTGGAAAAAGTTGACGGTATTAAAACGAAGTGCCGATGACAAAGAAAAAATAAGATCAGGGGCAAGAACCCTCTGCTTAAGGCAAACGAAACAAAAATCTGCAATACCTCATTGGTCGAATACTCTGCCGACGGTAGCGTAATTTAGCCTGCTTCTGGCAAACGGATATCGCCTATTGCGCAAAATACACAGAAGTTGAATCAATCAATCAAGATGCGTAATAGACCCACAGAGTAGTCATATGTGTCTAATGCCTTGTCAGTTATTTCGGAATGAACGTGCAAGCCTGGCTATCGACTAAAGTACTAATATGTACATTGCATTGGCTACGTCGTCAGCGTGCCAGGACCGCAATTCGCGAATTTAGTACACATTAATTTGGATTGAATCAATATGTTACATTCGAGAATTACCCCCCAGTCTCCAAAACGCTACCAGATTGTCCACATTGCCAGTCAAACAGGGAGTGTTTTACTCGAGTACGTCCCAGTGAGGTATGGCTCGTAAAAACAAGATTTAATGATATGTCTACTTTAATATAAAACACCTACAGCGTCCTTTTTATCACAGCCTATATGAATTAGTAGATATTTTCCTTTAAGTAAATATTATTTTAAAAAAGTATCAAGATAATTTTAATTGAGCGTCTTGTATAGGAAACAAAAACCGTTCATATAAGCATTTAGGAGTAATTCTCACTGAACCGAGGCAAAAAAGAGCAATATATCCGTGTGAAGGAAATTCCTAGGCCCAGCAAGATTTTAATGAAATGAAAATAATGATTTTAAAATTAATGAATATTTTGGCAAGTCGTAGTAATAAGTGAATCGACATTAAATACATTACAATAATAATGTTAATAATTGTATTAATTTACAGTAATCATGTTTAATTTAACCATGAGATTCCTGTTTATGAAATAGGACTTTGAAATTTGCTCCAACCTTAGAATGTTTCTATACAGTCCGGCGGGGACGGAGGCAACTGCTACAACAGAGAATATCTATTGTTCAGTCGCCTCCATTACACCGGCTTGAGAAAACGAATGTGTACCGTCCAGGTCGACAGTGCACACTCCTCTCATTATGTACCCTAATTAAAGAACACAATTTGTGAAAGTATTTAAAAAACTAATAAAATTGAGCCTAGCTCTTATTTCAGCTAATATTTTTAACAATTAATGTAATATTACAAATATAAATCACAAAATCAATTCAATAAACTTTTGACAATTTAACATTTTAAAAAATAAATAATAATAATTTGACGTCTACCTAGTTAGTAATCCGGCATCTGACCGGTTTAAAGGTCTTAAAAAATTAAAGATAGGCCAAGCTGGCTACTTCCAAGCTGATTCCGAAACGCGACTGGGTCGCTTCATGGATATTAAACTTGAATGTGCTGGTATTATTCCGAAACGGCAGACTGGGACAATCAATCAGTCGGCTTAGTATTTTTTCATAAATAACAAAAAAAAGGTAATATTTTCCACTAAAATACTTCTACATTTTAAGATTTCTTATAAATATGTCTAGTTAGAAATGACGCTTATAATGTTAAATACAAAAATAGATTTCTACTATTCATTGGACATTATTGAATAGACATTGTCTAGTATCACACACATACAAACTTTATTATTAAGGGTAGACTTAGTCTTGCGTCTTTTTGAAGCATTAAAATCCTAACATAGACATATACAACTAGATTAGCAATGCAATTAGCAATCTCAAATACATAAAACAATGAGCGGCCTTTCTTTATTATAGAGTTTCAATATATAAATAACTAAAACATTTAAAAAACGTTGTATATATCAATGAAAAAAATGGAATAAATTTGATAAAAAACATGAAGATTTTTACTATCAAATTATATGAAACAGGCCACGCTTTCTTCACGCTCGATGTATGTGAGGTTTGCTTCGCTAGTTAGGTGTACGAGTATATATCTATGGGTATAGCAACGCTATAAATTGTTCTAGATAAATAGTAATTTGTAGGTATATTTAGGATTCTTTCATATAGATAAATTACAAAATCATCTACCCTTAACAAGGCCCCATTCATATTTTATGCCAATTGTGACATAAAGTGATAAAACTGATCAAAATTAACCGGTTCCAAATCGTTTATATTTTGAGCTTTGTATACTAATTCGGGATTTCGTTTTAAAAAGTTTCTCACCCAGTCTTCGCCGGCCATCCTGCTGTTCACATCGAAAGGATGATTCAGCTGATTATCTTCAGCGTACTGGAACGCCAATTCCCTTATATCTTTTCTAGAAACACCCATGAAATGTTTCTCCATGCTCTTTATGTAGCCGACCAAATCCTTCTCTTGGCTGTCGGTGAACACTCTGCGGTAATGTCCCATCATAGGCTTCGCTTCATCAGGCTGTTGGTATCTGACCTTACTGGCGCGTCTTTGGAGCGTTGAGCGTGGAATGTGGTAGGTTCTGGCGGCTAATTTGTAGCCCATTTTCCCGGAGACGACGGCCGCGACCGCTTTGGCCATGTCCTCCTCGCTCCAGGATTGCCGACCGCTTAGTCGCTCGTATTTGCGAACCATTTTCACCTGTAATTAATATTTCGTTTAAAAATAAGATCACAATGGGTCGTAGCTACGTCTCGAACGAACAAAATTGCACTACAAAGTAGGCGTTATTGCAGATATGAGTATACCTATGAACACACACACATTTTTGATTACTCATCATCTAATTTATTAAACGTAAGTAGGTATGCGATATTTGTTTTTCTGACCCACTAATTAGACAAAAATGGCCACGTTTTCAATTACATGAACTGTCATGGAGTCAATTTCTGAGATACCTATTTCGTAGAATTATTTATTAATAGTAATAAACCATAGAGATATGTTTATATCAACGTAATATACATATTTTTTATTAACATAAATGCCATTTATACAAATTGTATATAAATATTATAAATAAAAAATTAAATAAGTTACGAAGAATGAACTTTTATAATAGACGTTTACAATAGCAAATAAATATAAATCAATAATTAAAACTTGATTTAGGTAATTTTATGAATGTTTAATTTAATAATTGGAGATTAAATGCTTGGTTAAAAACGACTATTATATACACTACGTTTTAACATTGATGCGCGTTGAAGGGTAACCGCTTCAAGATCTAAGCGCATTGATCGGTAATCGGTATAGACAGAATGATTGAAAAAAAGTCAAGTTGACCTCTACGTAGATAACTGGCTTTTTGTATAACCTTCATAAACATTTAAAAGTATAACGTTAAAGTTAAGAATTATTCAAGAGGGAGATTGAGGGTTCCACTTTGAACCTAAACACGTCATTACGACATTCCGTAACGTTTTTATCAGAACCATATTTATAATACATACAACAAAATATACGTAAACATATTTTGTAAATAAATACACACCTAATTAGCGTATAAACAACAATGTAACATATAGACGACGCTCTATATGCGTTGGTTACGATATGACAATGATTATAGCGTCTATTTTTAGATAAAATATCGAGACCACGATTGAAGAGTTTTTCTTAAAATATTCGATATGTTAGGCGTGCGTGCTGCGTCGCCACTAAGTACCTAGGTTCATATCAACTCTCTCCTTGCGTTAACCACTTGCGCACGTACAGCTGATAGCTACAGCGATAATAATGTGTTGCGTATTTTTCCAGAAATTACGATATACTTTTTGGGATGTACCTACCTAATATGTATATATTTCTCATTTGAATACTCGAGCACGGTCGACTTTGGACGCGGGCCCATAAACGTTAATTGCGTCTTCCATTAGAGCAACAGGCTAATTACAAAACGTATCACTTTGACACAACGGTTCAATGGGAAATTACCACTCGATTGTGGTTATCCGTCCTTGAGTGACCGCGTCATATACTTTATTTGTCAAAAAAGAAGCATTCCGAACCCGTCAGCTGTTTGTGTTCGTTCGGTCGAGCGTCTATCAACATCAAACTCTAGAACTGTAACGAAACAAAGAGCGGTCGATTCAATGCCGTGAATCTAAAATTTTCCACTGCTCGTAATGGTCTGCGAGTTCGGTAGCGCCTAGTAACACGCGCCGACATGAACGCCTCTCAATGCAATAGAAACGAACGAACGTGTAAATGAGCGATATCACGAATAGGGCTGCGGGTACAGCGTGAGCCGAGGTTAGTGTGACGCGTGACTTGCAAGGTCCCCGCTGCATTGCACGATGCGCCAAGGTTGCCACGCTCGGCAATATGAGCGGATTCCTCACTATATGGGCCCCTTTCAATATTCGAGACGCGAAAAAAATTAAATATCATAACGGTCTCTTATATTTTTAATTCAAAATACTTATTATATTTTTCAGAGATCTGAAGAGAAATCAACGTATGCACAAACGTATCGCACGAAAACAAAGCCGTCATTTGTTATAGTTACAATAATAAAGTTAATAACATAACAAATATGAATAATGATAAGTGATTACAATGTATACTCACAGTGAATGGTGTACGCGTTTGTGTGGGTGGTGAGTGGGTAGATGGCAGCGGAGAGTATCGGAGTCAGCGTGCGGCCGGGCTGACGGCGCGCGCGGCACTGGCGCGGGGCCCGTCTTGCCCCGCCGCGCCGGCCCTGCTCAGCTGACGTCACCTGGCCCAGGGCCCGCGACCCATGCCTATTTTTGTACGCCAACTAATTAGCGAGATCCTTCTGTCGTGGAGCCCTTTGTATAATGAACATATGAAAAATATATATGTACCTACTTATTTAATGATTTTGTTTTTTGCATTTGCAATTACTTTTGTGTGTTTACGTTTGTCGTTAGATTATTTTATACTACGTTGTTTCAATCGTGTCACACCTCACTATAATAAAATCTCATAAGACCTTATGTCTAATCAGCTTAAACAAATTGTACAATACAATAATCTTCATCATGATAGGTACTCATGTACTTTACTAGAGGCTTAATTTACTTTTAATCAACACGTGGTTTTTTTGTCTCACGGTACGGTTTTATATCTCTACGCCTTTATCTTAGGCATAAAGTTTATGCCAAATGGGATAGGCTGACCTTTTGTAAATATCTTTATTATATTATCACAAACAAAGAAACTTTTTTTTAAAACTAAACACATAGGTTCCCCAACTAGTATACCTAATTATGGCTATCAGGACAAGGACAACACGAACTAATTAGTGCTGTTAAGACTTACTCCTATGTTACTAATAAAAAAAATATAAAGCAGTTACCTATATGTACATTTTACCTAGTACGTTTATGTAGAACTAAAAATGAAATTATAACAAAACTACAAAAACCGGTAGGTACCATTAGCAACAGGTTAACTGCGTCACCTTAAGAACTATTTTCGTTTGCTGTTCAACACGCTCATTGTCCAACGCTCGGATACGATAATACTCCGCCTTATGTAAAACTAGAATGCGGTCCATGAACACAAACAACTGCTACCAAAGATTTCTACAGGCAGCAATCGACAGTGCACTTTCCCCTCGTTACCAGGCTACTTCCAAATTGTTCCCGAAACGTGGCAAGATCACTTCACGGGTGTTGTTACATTTGAAAGTAATGGTAACCTACTACTCTTAAAACAATATTGCTTATATATAGAGGGGCGTGTCTCATGCTCAGGCAGACGATGATTTTGTAAAGTGCTGCAGCGCAAGTTTGGCTGGTAGTACCTACGAATATTCTCAATTGGCACTTAGCCATTATGTCATTACCCTTGCTTATTACGAGCTAATTATCACATATTTAATTAATATGGAATTAAATATTTATTAACTTTAATTTTTGCATTTGTTGTGGCAATGTGGTCGATGCAAAATGGAGAGAGAGGTATTGATGAATAAGTTGGGCATCAACGCTTTGGATGTGGGAGCATTTAATAGCATCCTAGCTGAACCAACTTCTGCTTCAGCTAGGATGCTATTTGATTTTGTAAATATATATTTTAAGAAGAGGTAAGAGTGTGTATTGAGAGGTAGTATATAATGTGTTACCAATGGGGCTGACATAAGCACTATGGTGCTAAAAGCCCAAATAAAAAAAACAAAAAAAAAAACTTTAATTTTTACACATTCTCTCACTTTCGTTTTCAATTTGTAAATTGATTAGCATTAAAGCGAGATAGCTGTACCATTTTTACATTTACCTTCCATTCACACATCTGTGTGTCAACAAATGATTTCAATTTATTATGAAACAAAAGTTAATCCTAAAAGGAGAATGCCTACTCTGGAAGTCTGGACCCACAATTTTGTTTCGTTTTACGATAATTTTTAGTTCATTTTGTAGGAAAATAAATCTACATTCCTTATTACCAATCAGTTTTAATTTTTTCACCAAAGTTATTGAGTAATTAAAACTTTTTCTTATACACTATTTGAGGTTATTATTGTATTAAAAGCTTTAATAATTGGTAATATTTATTTGTTATTAAACATTGTATATTGATTGCGAAAGGAAGTTTTGATATGATTAAAATAAATTATTGAAGAAATAAGTAATTATTTTGGAAATTGTTTTGTTAGCAAACTATTAGATATCAACTGGGCCCTAAAAATGGGCATTATCCTTTTATTACTTAAGACTTGATTTTTGTAAAGCCGGTATAGGGGTGTTGTATGTGACTCGTTACAATGATTTTGCGATAAGCTTACCTTGTCTTACCTGTATGGAAGCAAAAAAAAAGTTTTACAATAATAATGTAAAATCTTCTTTGTTTTAATTTTTATTTAATTTTCTCTGCCTCCAATAGACTATGGATAAAGAAAAAAATAATTAATTGCGCCCTTCATCATCCCTCCATTTTCCCCCATTCTGTATTTGATCTATTTGAAGCTATTATTAATGAATATATTTAACAAATTAAGCGTTTATAATTACATATTACGGAAGTACTTGTTTTTTTTTTATATTGCATTAATACGCATATAAAATAAGTATATATCCTGACCCTAAACTATCAGATCAGGACAAGGGTAACACAAAATCATAACATGCAACCCAGGACTCTAATTTTCGAATGTTGTTTTTTTTTTTTTATTGTAGCTCGACATGTGACAACACTCCGCCTGATAGATAGATAGATAGACCTAAAATGTGTAAATCCATTTCGATTACTTTTTTATGAATTATTTACCCAATAGGAAATTGTTTCCTCAAAAGTTAGTTCTTATTGGCTATAAAAAACTAGTAGAGATGAATCTCTATACGTTGTAAAGCTACATTGCTTCCCGGACCCAAGAAAAAGCTTATTATTATTAGGTAGGTGTAGTAAAACCATTTGTTTCGATCGGAATCGAACCCGGACTACCTCGTCATAGACACCCCTCTCTTACGCTTCCATTTTAAATATTGACGAATATTTATGAAATCATCAGACTCTTAGAGAATATTTTGATTTACCACCACAATTGCCATCCCCACTTTCAAATATAAGGCCCGTGAACTAACCTCATCAGGTCAGCTTGGAATCAAAACCTATCAACTTATCTCGTCTTATCAAGCCAACATTGCGGAGGCGTGACATTCGTGTAGTATCTGACTTTATATTCCTGGATATCGCCGGGAAAAACCTTTGCAATGAGTCAGACTATGACAAAGTAAATCATTGTATTATTTTGCGTTGTTAAGGATACTGTATCTATTTTTAACAGCTGATTAAGTAGCGAAAGCTAGCATAGCGAAGGCGAGTGTTGTCTGGAGTTCTTTCTATGTCTGTAGTAGTAGTTGCTTCCGCTCATGTACCACACTCGATAGCTTAACAGTTTAGTGTGTTCATAATCGTTCCTGCCACCTCTTCTTTGATATTTGTATTATTAGTAAATTAGCGTTTCCGTAACCGTTTCATCCCTAAATAACCTTTTAATAACTACCTAAGCTTATTAAAAAACAAAAAAACCCTCCACAATAAACTCAAACGCAAATTAAGTATTATTAGAAGTTTAGAAGCCACTGCCTAATTGGAAGAAAGAAAAAGATGGCGGATTCCTAAAAGTATTATATTATAGTATAACCTATAAATGCTTTTCATCAAGATTCAGGCTAGCTGTTTATGCGTGATTGGGAGACAAACAACAATACTTTCACAATTTTTTTTTAATTGTAGCTCGACATGTGACAACACTCCGCCTGATGTAAAGCTAGAGTGCGGTCCATGAATGGAAACAACTGCTACCACAGAGAAATCTCTACGGGCTGCAGTCGCCTCCACTATGCCGGCTTGAGGAGACGAGCATGTACCATCTACATTGACAGTGCACACTCCTCTTATTTTATATATTATCTTTGCTAATTATGTGTAAGAGATATAACAAGCTTTGATTGTTTAGTTAGTAATCATAAATTCATTCATAAAATTTAACCGATAAGATTGCTTCATGATTCGATAAATTAATTTTAAATGAACTGCGAATAACCGTTCACCTTCATTATGCCTGTTTATGTCTATGCACAACAAGACGTCTTATCAGACAATATACAAACAAATAATTAAGTAACTATAATATTTTCGTAATTGTTTAGGGAGTAATGACAACAACGGTTTTTTGAAATTAGTTTTTTGATATGATGTTTTTTGATGATCTGATAAGACGTCTTATCAGACAATATACAAACAAATAATTAAGTAACTATAATATTTTCGTAATTGTTTAGGGAGTAATGACAACAACGGTTTTTTGAAATTAGTTTTTTCAAAAATTATTATTACTAAGTTCAGCGCAACTTAGATTAAATGAAACTGCGTCAAAATAAGTTATTTCGTTAAGGTCAGGTCATAAGGAAGACGGTAGATTGGTTGCTTACTGATATTTCTTCCTAGGCCTTGGTTTTTTCCGGGCTCCGCGTTTCTAATAAGATTACAATTATGCGTAGATAACACTACTAAATTGTAAATACTTGATTATTTCTATTATTATTATATTTTTATTTTGCATTTTACTTATTTATACATTTATTATTAAAAGTTTTTTTCTTATATATTTTTATGTACGTACTTACTTACAATTAATAAATAAAGTAATTATAAATATCTCCATGCAAAGAAAATACTTGGATAAATAGCATTTAAACAAAAACAATGTAATGTATATTAAAAGGAGAATGCCCATTCGCCTAAGAAAAATGGGCCCACAATTTTTTTCTTGAGTTTGTCAAAGATTTTTAGTTAATTTTGTAGAAAAATAAATCTTCCTCCTTATTACCAATCAGTTTTAATTTTTTTACCCGGGTTATTGAGTTATTAGATGTTTTCTAATGCAATATTTGAGGTTATTATTATTTTAAATGCTTTAATAACAAAGATATTTGTTTTTTTTTGTCCAATAAAATACTGTCTATTGATTGGTAAATGATGTGTTGATATAATTAAAATGAATTAATAAAAAAATAAGATATTATTTTAAAATATTGTTTTGTTACCAAATTATTAGGGATCAAGTGGGCCCGGAAATGGGCATTCTCCTTTGATTAGTTATTGTTTTTATTGAAATACGTACTTACTTTACTTTGTTCCAATATCATATAGGTAAAAGATGTTACAATCCATTATCTGAATAAAATTATATCTGTAACTTATCAGTCATAGACGTGTATTTATCAATGATTGGATATTCGATTAAATAGATAAATGCTTTTTTTGTTCGTATTTATATATTTAAAACAAAAGAAAATCACGTATTTTTACAATCTCTTTATTTAAGTTTTCTAATCACTATAGATACATAAAAATAAAGGGTATTATTCATGTATTTTAAAAAATTGATTCTAGTATTAGGCACTAGATGAATGAAGTCTAGACAAAAAAAATTAAACACATAACATGCGTCTGATGTTTGTGATCTGTTTCCACATATATGTATAGATAGGGATAGTAAGACTGAAACATATTATTACCTACTACCTTATTTTATTCGTCCGTTTCGTTCCTAAATCCCTTTTTTTTTAAAATAAAATGTTTTTCTTCAGGATGTAGGTACTCTATTTTTTTTACATTTATAATACTTTTATATCAGTATACTACTTAATATAGAGTATAAATAGATAAAAACTATTAATAACTTAATCTAATCTTAATGTAAAAACCTAAAACGATTTCTTTTAATTACTTATTTAAAACTTTTAAACATTTGATCGACCTCGGTTAAATATATAACAAATGCAAATCATAAACGATATATTTTACATTGTGAAATTATTCGTTTTGTAAGTAGAACATCTGCGGCCAACGTTTCTGCTGATTTGGATGCATTCATTTCGCATTTACGCTGCTTTACACGTGTTTTTAACCTCATTGTAATGGTCGACAGTCATCATTAAAAATTGTTTAATTACAATGTTACTTAGTAGTGCTTGCTAAAAATTGTATACATTTGTAAAGAAGTCGATAAAATATTGATCTATTGTTTTTAATAAATGCTTATAATTTATTTTATCGCGTAAAAGTAATAAACATAAATTTAAAATAAAGAGATTAATACAAACATAATTTTATTATAAATTAAACAAATTAAATGTTTAGGTCCACCATCCATTCGTTAATACCTAAACTGTGTTAAATATTAATACGTATTTATTTATTTTTGCATTTTACTTGTAAATTGTTTGCTCCAATGGACAGAGGACTTTATCCCTCAATTCGCAAAGGTGGACTTAATTAAATGATAAATTAAGATGTCTTCTTTGTTGAGTAATTCTTCTTTATTGATATTGTTGATGAATTAGCGCGCTCTTGGCATTCACCGCGTGCCTTATGATCTTTATTTTACACATAGAGGCACCCCAGTGAACGCGAGGAGACGTACCTTTTATATATTTATTCCATCTTCTTCGTAGACTCTTGTTTTATCTTTGTGAACCTAAATTTAAAGACAATTATCGTGCTAAACGCCTTAAGAAAACAAAATGTTTGATTAGGTTAAATTATTTATTTGAAATTGCTATAATTTTTTTTAAGGCGTTTATTTAATTAAGTCTAAGTTATTGATTAAATATACATTGTTGAAACTAATATAAAGGAAAATAAATTATATTTGTATATTATATTTTCGATAATTCTGTCCATTTCTTCTTTTTAACAACTAAAAGCGAAAATGTAGTCCAAATCCGGATCGCGGACGGTAAAATACTGAACCGCCAAAAATTTTTTTTTTTAGTATAACATCAAAACATAAATTTTAATGACCATAAAGTACTTAGCTATACAGAAATTAACGACATACTATCTTGAATCCGTTAAAATTTTCATAAATACCTATTCGGACCCCATACAAAATTACTTGCCGACTATTGATTACGTTCTACTAGAGGCTTATTTTCTGTTGAATATTTATACAATGTAAAACAACAGCATGAGGGCATGTAGAGTTTAAGAGTGCATCAATATTCTATACTGCAAGTATTGCAACTAGAGTTCATCTAGGGGAGCATTGTGCAATACAGGGGGATGCAATTGAGGGGTTGGATGGACATTGAGTTTACGACGGAATAAAATTATTTGAAATTATTCTTCTTTTTTTCCATTTCGTAGATAGGTACTTATTTTTATGTCTTAATCTATCTATACTAAAGTAATATATTACAATACAAATGTAAAAGTATGTTTATTTGTCCCGCAATCACACTCAAATGGATATTGAGGAATATTATTATTACAAATAACTTAACTTAAAGCGCCTGCATATAAACATGTTTAACTGTTGATCACAGAGAAATGTTTGTAGGCGGTACTCGTGGTCAGAATTTAGCAAGTTCTGAACACGGGTCTCATCGATCGTGAGTTCACCCATTTCACACGTTTACCACTAAACCATGGCTGCTTAACTGTTTTGATGTTTATGTTAACACACTGATTTACTTATATTTTTAATTATAGGCAAAGAACGTCAGTATCATCATCAGTTTGCTTACCACTTTTACGACGAATTGGGTAATTTCTAAGTCGGTATATATGTAATAATTTTAGGCAGGCGTACAGAATAATGAATATAAGTTCCCGGAGCTTTCAATCTTGATAATAAATGTAGAGAAGGGTTATTCAATACTTTACTAGGAAGTCGTTAGTGACCACATAAAATGCAAGTAGACGTTCGTGTCCGTTCCCCTTCCGTAAGGACTCTCCATGGTGAAAAAATGTAAACAATATTTGACCAATTAACTTGGCTACCATAAAATTCAATAAAAGCCGCATGAACACCTTTAATTTACTGATAAACATATAAATCAGGGAATATAATTTGTAAAATGATCAATCGTCATCAATCGATTTTATTTTTTATTCTCACCGGGATAGGCAGAGACAACGGAACGCATGCCACGATCCTGACCTAACTCCCTCACATCCACAATTCTCTTCATACAAGTCTGACAGTTATAGGTACTAGGAAGCCCAGGCCCAGGTCTTTCATAAGGATGTCTCTGATTTGTATTGTATCTGTCTCTGGACTATGAATAGCGTCACTTTCTTTGTCAGCTTTCTTTTGCGCCAAACACATTCTCGGCCGTTCGTACATTGACCAATCAAAATCGAGTATCTTTACTGCTCCTTTAAGTTAGCATCCCTAATTGGTTAAACATAAAAGGGGATGTGTCTTATTTATAATATATTCAGAATAGCTCAAACGATTAATTGCTACTGCTGCAGCGTTAACTTTAATACTGTTTTTTAATAATTTAATAATTATTTTTTTAATTCGGACTAATGTTTTGTACCTTACAAAATATCATTTTCAATAAGTTTTAGTCTAGAATTGCAGAATTACAAACTACATTGAATAAAACATAAAAATTAAATTAATGCAAAATTGTCACTTAATAAAATCGTTGCGACCCATTTCTATTATATTGGCACCACATACAACAGACCCCTCACTATACTTTCATTGTCATGATGAAAAGTAGGTAAGTACATACGACCTTAGCACACTTTTGTTGATCCAGTTTTTTTTTAAATAGATGAAGAATAATAATAATTTGCTTTTAAAATAGGGTTTGAAATAGTCGCGTGGCCAGGACGTTGAACTTTTGCTTTTTTTAAAAAATCTTTTGTCATAAAATAACTTTTTTATTTTTATATTATAAATATATTGTTTTTTAAAGTAATGTACGAGTAAATATAGTTTTTGATATTAATCAAATCTATAGGATATTTTTTAAATTTAGTTTCGTCGTACAAATTGTACGTAAAACAACCCAATTATTTTATTTTAACTAGCTAAAAGGGTACACGAGAATTATGTTTGCCAATGATGGTGAGTTTTCAGTTTTTTCTGCCTAAATACACAATGTAGATCGTAGATGTATAAATATTTTGTGATAAAGTCGAATATATACTTTTTTATCTATAGTTAACAGAAAAAACAATAACGAGAGGAGTGTGCACTGTCAATCTAGATGGTGCATGCTCGTCTTCTCAAGCCGGCATAGTGGAGGCGACTGCTGCCCGCATAGGTTTCTCTGTAGTAGCAGTTGTTTCCATTCATGGACCGCACTCTAGCTTTCCGTCAGTGTTGTCACATACCGAGTTACAATAAAAAAAAAAAAACAGAAAATTCATCAAATTCGATTTCTTCGAAGATGAAAATAGAAAAAATCCCTATTTTGTTATATTTCTTTAGGTTGGCCGTTAACGGGTAATGTCACAGTGCAGCGAGTCGCACTTCAGGTAAACATGTTCTTAAAAATGTAATATCACATACATAATTAATAAATTGTTATATAAATTATCGAGTCCTAACTAACTCCATTCTTTCTTTCACTTAATTTTAGTAAGCACGCGGCAAATCTACATAAACGCATACAAAAAAATACATGTTCATTCCATTTTATCATGGCGTAAATATGTAAAAAATGTAATATGTAATAATGATACGTTTCATGCGGCAATGTTGACAATGTTTCGATGATTGTTTTATTGATTATAAATAAGAATTTTAACATTATATACTTGATAGTGTGAGAACGAAATTTGACAAGTTCCCTAAACTGGTAGCGCAGGACCCAAGTTTTGAGCAACAATAGTCATTGTGCCAGAAGCAGGGGTTCTAACCGTGGGAGATGCTGTCACTCTAGCCAGCGCCGCCCCGTGCAGCTGTCGCACTATAAATTATGGTCATGCCAATGGATTGATTGTATGATTTCTGATCCCCGAATTGTTCTCCCTCTACGATGTGTGATCTACTTAATAAAACAAATTGCACGAGTTATAATGCAAAATTAAAAATTCGCAACAAAATCCAGTTTTCTATTTTTATTAAAACATTATGAATAATTTTACAACTATTTTAATGGCGTGTCCATTCATTAAACTAGTAATAACAGTTAAAATTAAAATTTTGTTTAGGATAACCGGTTTTTCGGGATTACACGCTTAATGTTTTGTGTATGTCCACATGTGAACTACAATAGATGCATTTTAATATGTATATCTACCTACTATTACTTATGTAGATAGGTTACGCGTGCAAATAATAGTACCGAAGGGTTTCGGACTAGACAAAGAGTTTTGTATTAATCATCCAAAATATAGGGTGTGTTTTTTGGAACTATTGTGTCGTATCGTGGGGTCGACGTACGCAGCTGCGCGGGCGCGAATCAAATTGATATGAAGCGTATGTGCGTGCACATGTCACGCGCGTGCCAATGACGTCACGCGATCGCCGCTAACAAACCACTCGGATTAACTACTAGTATTAAATTATTATGAGAATTTCTTATAATTTTGGTCATTTATTTGAGAAGGTTAAAACTAGACTAATCAAAAAACTTTGCCATTTTATTGCAATTTATAAATATTTTTATGTATTATAGATAATATTTCCGTCACATATGTTTGTTATATGCTACCCGCGGCTTCGTAGGTACAAATATAAATATTTTAGTACTGCCAAATGTTAAGCTAGACTGCAGTTCATGAAGCGAGCTTTAAGAGACTGTCCTACTTTTTTTTATTGTAGCTCGGCATGTGACAACACTCCGCCTGATGTAAAGCTAGAGTGCGGTCCATGAATGGAAACAACTGCTACTACAGAGAAACCTGTGCGGGTAACAGTCACCTCCACTATGCCGGCTTGAGGAGACCATGTACCATCTTAGATTGACAGTGCACACTCCTCTCGTTATACCTGGCTACTTTCAAACTATTCCCGAAACGCGACAAAGTCGCTTCACGGGTGTTACATTCGAAAGTGGTGGTACTACCCCAGGACGGCAGACTGGACAAATAACCATCATCAGTCTGCCTACCACTCTTTAATAGTGCCTATAGGCACTGAGCGACCAAAGTACATATAACAAAGTTAGATTGGTACCGGTCTGAGTCAGCGAGGTTCGAACACGGGTCTCATCGATCGTGAGTTCACGCGTCTTATCGCTAGACCACGGCCGCTTTGAAACTAATCCCGAAATGCGACTAGGTGACGTCACAGATCTATTATTTATTACAGTAATACGAGTAATGGGTACACTTTCTTAAGTATAATCCTTGATCGTTTTAAGTTTAAGATTCATTATGATCCCTTAAAGCCCACCGGGGAGATGCCCTTCTTTTCTCGGGGACACTCCCCATGTCCCCTTCCCACAATCTTATCATACACGATCGATGTGATAAACCGCATGAACGACCGTGTATAATCAGCTCTATGATAATGGAAACCTCATTTTTATAATTTACCTTTTAATAAATAGTAAGGAAAGTCGTAAATTTTGACCTAACAAAGGCACGCTTAAAAAAGAAGGATTTAATTCATTTTTCGTACAAATGACAGCTTTTTTTGTTCCGTAAAAAATATGTAATTTTAGTAAGGTAATGTAATTTTTTTGAGGTTAATATTAAATGATTTTATAAAAATTATTAAGTATTTATAAATTTTTTTAGGATTTTTTATCAGTAAAATTTTGTGATAGTTAGAAATGTAAGAGAAACATTTATTAATCATGTTTCGTTCCTAGATATTTTTTTCTAGGGATAAAATAGCTGTTTACATTCGTCTTAATAAAAAAGTCTAAAACTTTTCTCAATATAAACATGCTATCAAACGCAAATTGTACTTCTAGACGCATACGGTACAAACAAAGAAACATACACGGGTATTTATACATAAAGAAGAAGATAATAATATATTTTTAAAAGCTGCATTTTTAAAAATTAAATCTAGCTTTAAAATAGGTACTGGGTTTTTTAAAATTTTTGTAACATTAAGATTTGTTTATTTTCTTAATGTGTTTTTAAATTTTATATTGTTACTAAGTACTTTAGTGTACCCAACTGTTTATTCTTGTTATTTTTAGTGTTTGTATTACCAGTATTACTAACCACTAACCAATGTTTTCTATTGTAGCTCGGCATATGACAACACTCCGCCTGGTTAACAGAAACAACTGCTACGAATTTTATTTTAACCATTTACAACGAATTTGAATTTTTTATTAACCAACTCTACCCTTGGACGGCACTTTAGCTTGACATAAAACGAAAAGCGTTCACACGACGGCCTACTAAAACGCTAAGATAAGAGTTACGCGCTACACTTGTACCTAAGAAAATTACACTGATACCGGCAAAGCCAGAAACATTTTTTAAATTGGTCTATAGTTTCATTTTGCAATGTAAAAAAGAGATAACATTTGCAGACATATATCTCGATGTAGTAGTACGTTTGGCTCAGTGCCAAGGAGACAAGGTGAAGTACCGACGCCAGTGAAAGTCACCCTACTGATTCAACCCTAAAGCTCACGTACATGGTGCAGGTCAACCACCCTATATCAGTTATTTTTCACACTTAACAAAATAAACGTAAAAATCTCTAAGAATTAAATACTATTTTTATATGCTTTTTTATTTTACGGTTGATTCTAGTGCCGAATGAAATATGCTAATATGGATAAAACAGATAAAAATTAATTAAATTCAGATTATCCATTGTTTTCTAAGACCTAGGAAAATAATTCGAGGGGCTCCTTTACTAGTATAAGTTTAAAATTATGCCAATACACTTTTTATTTGTACTATTTTATATTAAGTTACAACGAAAAATCATCAGGAAAAATATGTTCAAGTTGCGTTAAGAAGCGAAGTAGAGCTTGTTAGAATTAATTGTGGTGTAAAACCCTCTAGTTTGAAAGGACCGCCGATGGAAAAATAAAATTATTCAGCTTAGTATAGTGCTTAGAGCGCACAGATGCTAAGTTTAGAAGGTTTAATTCTCACTTTGATTCGAGTTGTGTTAATCTTTTTTCTGCTCAATTTTAATTATAATGCAATAATAATATCGCAATATATGAATAAAAAAATATTTTATTTTCTGATTACCGTTTTAATTTTTTTTTATAAGTTACAGGAGTTTTTTTTTGTTGCATCGTGTACAAAAGCTTTAGTAGATGTCCGCGTCGGCAGAATATTAGCAAGAGGGAGATTTATCCCCGCAGGGAGTAAAATAATGATTTACTAGTATCATAGTTAGAGGGTAGTTTGTTGCAATAGTAAAGGTTACGTATTTTATATAATGTACGTTAATATTATTTTTACGAGATTTTGCTGGTAAATTTCACATGAATTTTACAGGTTTTTCACTGATAATAAAACGCATCTAATATTGTATTTTTTTCATAATAGAAAAAAAAAAAAACACTTCTGCATATTCATCTTAAAAATCCGAGAACATTTTCAAACTTCAAAAAACACGAAATAACGACATTTATGTGTGCAGACAACATTTAAATGAGGAACATGCGTACGTACCGACAGCATCTTCACATCTCCGTCGGCTTCATTCACTCACAGCACGGTTGTCACTCGCGAGCGCGCTGATTACGTTTGTTCGTGCAAACACCAAAAGCAAAGTGGACGTACCTGGTGAGTGGCGGCTGATACACGGCGCTCTCTCTACTTGAATGAGGGCAGCCCGGGCGGCGCGCGCACCCTTCCCAGTCCGCGTGGCTCCAACCCCGCCTGTCCTCCGCTAACCCCGCCGTCGTCCCCGCACAGCTGAGCTCGACTGATTAGCCACACTTTATTCAATTAAGATCGCTCGTTGCATCTCGTCAAAGATCTTGGACAGCCTCTGTATCCATTTTTTTATTTTAATTAGGTTGTTTAATCCAAATGATTTATTCCTGTACTGCACTTTAGCTCAGTTGGAGTGCTGCTACATGTCTACATTGTTTTATTTTCTGTTTAGAATTAATATTTAATTAAATTTTTCTTCTATTCTATTATTCTTATTGCTACGATATAACGTAGTATCTTTCGTAGCATTTTAAGATGTTTTAGGTAGGTGTTTAGTTAGGTACTTTTTATGTATTTAAGTGCATAAAAAATACCAAACTTATTACCTTTAACTATACAATAATATATTATAATTTATATTTATTGAACAGAATTGATTGTATAATAATATTTACAAGTACGAACTATTCTCTCCAGGCTTGCAGACAGTTGGCAACGGGCGAGACCTTTTTATTACCTCTGTAGGGAATACGCCGGGTTACTCCTTCAATTTGCTCGTAATTATAATTCCGTACAAACTTTAACCGGGATATGTCACGAGGTAAAATTTTAATTGAGATTTTATCTTTGATTTTAATATTGTGTTATTATAGAGAAATTTCATATGTAAAAATTGTAAAATATTAATATAAGTTTATAGATGTGCCCGGATTTTTTTATACACAAAAAGCTCATACTCTACATGGATGCTAGATTAGGTAGATAATGTGTAATGTACAAACAAAATCCAGAAGTTTGAGCTTGTGACCACGAACTTAACAAATTGGTTAACGAGTATGTTAGCACTCCGACACAAAGGCAATTCTATTTTATTATATTGTAAAATAATTAAAACGTCGGCACTCTCCATTTTAACGTCCAATCTTCATTTTCCTGTAAAATTATAAATGAATAAATAAAACTATAAAAAAATTTTTCAAGGATTTTGGGTGTTCCTATTAACAACTTTTGTGTTAACCTGAATTTAATATAAATTGCTATTTATTTATTTGTTGAATTTCTAAGACGTGATATTTACCCCAAATAAAAAAATTTAAACTCCCAGAAAGAAAAATGAGCTGATTTTGATAAAATCTGAAAAATTATTTTGATACAATTGTCTCGTAAAGACTGAAGAATGCAATATTATAAGCATTTCTTACTGAAAACGCGAGCTTAGTAAATTAAAATTTTATAGAAATAAAAATAATATATTATATTTATATTTTTAAAGGGAAAATTATGGTAATAAGATCTGAAGGGGTAATTTTAACATTAACCTAACATTGAATACTTGATTCTGTTAATTATATTGTAAGGAAATGAATAGTATAGAAGCAGAATAGAAATAAAAGTGTTGTAAAACCCACTAATACGTGATGTCAACCCAACTGTCGAAAGAACTGCCAATGGGAAGATATATTAGATAGGAGGAAGATGCCTCCTGCTCTGACTCGCGCCATACGATTATTGTTCAGTGGTTCATTCTTAGTGGGAGATGTTGAAATATTATGGGTTTCTATATTGACATGCTTCTAGCTTTTATTAGAAAATACTACTTGATTTAGACTTTTATTGCGAATAACCGAAAATTCCAGAAATAATGTATTGCGTTGATCGAGAAATTTTTTTCCTTGGGTAGAGTGTATATTATTATACTTCTAAGGTTATAAACAATATATATATTATATTGTTTTAATGGCATCTATAAAATATAATACTGATGGATCTTCGGATCATTATTATATGAAAAAATTATTATTTTATAAAATTTTATAAAATTATTATTATTGAAATAAATAATAAGTATAAGTGTAAATAAATTATTATAGAAAAAAAGTACATTATGGTTTTATTAAAAGTTTCTATTGGGAAAGAAGATTAGGGAAACCACACATAATCACAAAGAAATCATTGGTTTTATACGCGAAGCCATATATAGAAAATCACTTACCAAAATAATCTTGTTCCGCCTCATCTGTTCCCTAATCTCTATTCCACCAGCAAAAATGAACAAATTAAGTTAAATTAAAAGTTATATAAATTATTCTGACAAAATTACAGTTCACAAAAGTTTAGAACAAATTTTAATTTAAAATTCACTTTTTAATAATGTATCTTAAGAAGAATTTATTACAATAATAAAAAATCCATCGAAAGGGCTAAAAGTTAAAGTCTAGAATCGTAGGGAGTCTAAAATTAAGCACGACCGTTTCTAGTGCAGCCTGCACGTTGACTGGGCGCTCGATGTTGCAGCCTCAAAGAGGTAAACTAGGTTTCCCGGGCTGCCTAGTGCTCCGAGCAAAATCTAGGCTCGCCCGTAGCACACATCAAAATTGCAGGATTATTTGCATGTGTGGGCACTGTTGTGAATTAACACGACACTATATTAAATTATAAACTTTACTTACTTACAATAAAGTCTACTTTCGATTGGAAAGATTGATGAGAGACGTGCAACACATGCAGCGTCTGTAAATGTGTCCGTGTAGACAGGTGCTACAAAGCTACGACAATGGTGTGGGTGCTACGCGAGGACGGGCAGACAGGTGAATTAGTGTCGAGCCCCGGGAAGCTATATTTTGTTTCGTATTTAAATTTTGACCTCCCGCCTTGACTTTCCTTAATTTTAAAATCATAAGATGAATATAAATAAAATCAGAGCATATTATTGAAGAACATTAATATGTTATGCATTTAATTAAATAGATAGGTTATATTTGCTAGTTGACATCTCAGATTTTATGTTATAAAGATAAAACAATTATATCAACGTATTCATAAATATGTAGGGTTCAAAATATAAAAGTTACAAAATAACGGATAATATATTCCGTGCGGGTCAAAATAAGATTTAAAATTGTGTCAAAATATTTCTATTCAATTGATTTTAGCCCTACCCAGCAATCCCCGGGCCGCAGCTCAAGCTCGTCTCCATAGCGACAGCCGGAATCTAATATGGTAGCCGATCAAATAAAAATAAAAATATAAAGTACAAAAGATATGTCTTTGTGTACAGGAAAATGTTTCTTTGTGTGGGATCTCGCATGTTTTATAGGATTACTTTAATTATTCCATACATATACAAGGGAGGTTGAGAGTGAGGAGGAGGAGTTTCTAAAGGTTATATAGGGTTAGAGAAGGACAAGAAGTCTGGTTTTATTTGATTTACAAAATATGTTTTTTATGAGTACGGCATATGAATATACCCCGCTTGATGTTATGTTATTTGCGGTACATGAACAGCGACTTAGATGGTGCACATTTGTCTCCTCAAGCCGGCAATGGAGGCAGTTGCTACTTGCAGAAATTTCTTTGTTTTAGCAAGTGTTTCCGTTTGTATCACACCGCAGCTCAGGCTGCATTTTTTGTTAAATTTTCATCATATTTTAATAATATAAATGTAGCATTTTAATACATATGTAAAAAAATATTAAAAAATAAACGATAACTTATTGATATTATTATAGCATGTAACAGTACATCTTGGGACGTTAAACCTAAAACTAGTAGATGTGCATGTAAAGTTTCTACATCACGGGAAACTTTCCTCTCACTAAGCGGTTTAGATGGCGTTGTACCAACTTGACTGTGTGTACTTAATCCTATAGAACCTTTTTTAATGTCTTTATTTTTATTTTATAAGTTTTTCTGGTATTTTATGTGAATGTTTATTTTCATTATTTTTATTTTACGTTTTTGTGCCTTTATATTTATTTATTTAAAATGTTTATAACACTTTTATTCTTATTATAGGTTATTATGAATAACATTAAATTCAGTATCAATAATTCGTAAACGTAATTGCGTAATAAATTATAGGTCTTAACTTAAGGGTAAAAAAGGCACTTGATTGTTTAGTTGTTTCCAAAGTAAAGTCTTCATAAGTTGTCTTGTTAAGCTGGCTTAGTACTCACTGATGTAGGTACACTAAGTTTCGTTTCAACTACCCGTATCTATGTAATAAGTACTCCATGGAAAACTTCTTTCCAGGGAACATAATGACTTGAACAGCTAATACGCATTGAACCTACAAACGTAGGCAGGTGATGATGTTCAACAGTCCACATTCGCCTCATCAGGCTGTCTGGAGACAAGAAAAATAATTAAAAACAAAACCTTTTAGAATCTTTCAAGGCCGGTAGACATTACCGTTGGAAAAAGGGTGCGGGTTTGAGCAAATTTATTGTGGGCAGTCGTCGCCGCCGGCGCAATGAAAAGTTGACGGATGTACGACGTGATTGAGAGGTATATTTCCCGATAATGTGTCCCCAGGCAATGGGGGAGAGAGGAAGGCAGCCATATTGGAAAGAGGATGGTGGCTGGGATCAATGAGGTTTTGTGTAAGGCCCTCAGGACGGGTGACCTTTATGATATATTGGATAGACGATGTAATTTTGTTATGCTATGTTAAGGCCCTTAAGCTTGTTTTAAACTTTATAAATTTGTTTTGTATTGTACTTTGGATAATAATTGAGATTATATTATACTAGCTGTTACTTGTGACTTCGCTTGAGTATAATTGATATGACTTAAACTGTGGAAATTATTTTTAGACTAAATTTTTATCGAAATCTGTTCAGTTGTTTAAGCATGAAAGGGTATAATACTATAAAAAATAAATAAATACATACATTCATGTTACTTATCTTTATAAGAAAATAACCGAACCGATTTCATTACCATTTGGTATAAATATAGAGCATATGTCTCCGTAAGCCGTATGAGAATCTTGGATTTGGATAATGAGAGATAAAGTTTGTACTAAAGTCTCTGTTTTAATTTTAATATAAAGTTTTTTTTCTAATGTTATATTATTCGCGTACATGCTTTAACTAAACCAAATCATTGAACAGAAAATATTATTGCGCCTGAGTCGATAGGTAGGGATCAAATCGACATTCTCCGCTTTGCGCACGGATACCGACTATTAAGTTATGAAGCAATTGGCGCTTCACGTGACCGCGAATCTTTCTTTCCTATTCCTTCTATCGGCAGTTTTTGCAGATGAGAAATGTTGGTTTATTATTAAATTGTAATTAAATTTGAAGAGAAAATCCCCGAGAGCACACAACAGTCTAAGCTGAGATGGGATTTTTTTGTCTTCTAGTTAAGGTTATTATTATATTTAAACGCTTTGATAATTGATTCCGGTTTTTTATGTAATTAAACATTGTCTATTTTGAAAAATAGTTTGGTTAACAAACTTTTTAGATATATTGTCTTTTTTTTTTATTGTAGCTCGGCATGTGACAACACTCCGCCTGATGTAAAGCTAGAATGCGGTCCATGAATGGAAACAACTGCTACTGCAGAGAAACCTGTGCCGGTAGCAGTCGCCTCCACTATGCCGGCTTGAGGAGACGAGCATGTGCCATCTTAGATTGACAGTGCACACTCCTCTCGTTATACCTGGCTACTATCAAACTATTCCCGAAACGCGACAAAGTCACTTCACGGGTGTTACATTCGAAAGTGGTGGTACTACCCCAGGACGGCAGACTGGACAAATAACCATCATCAATCTGCCTACCACTCTTTAATAGTGCCTATAGGCACTAAGCGGCCAAAGTACATATAACAAAGTTACATTGGTACCGGTCAGAGTTAGCGAGGTTCGAACACGGGTCTCATTGATCGTGAGTTCACGCGTCTTACCGCTAGACCACGGCCGCTAGATTTAGATTTATCACATGTCGAGCTACAATAAAAAAAAAAATTGTATTATTCCATTTTTTATTAGTTGTTAACGTGACATTTATGTTTTCTATTTAATATGTTCTCCGTGTACAATTTGGCCAGTCTAGTTCAGTTACTGTTATTTTCTTGTTGTGTATTTTATGCTGACTGTAGCCTGTTGTATTTACCAAATAAAATAAAAAAATATCAAATAGACTAAAAAATGGGCATTGTCTCTCCATTACTGGATATCTATTTATTAATAATAGTCTCAAAGTAAATTCAGTAAGAACATTTATTTTCAAAATCGTATTGATGGATGGTACTCTTAGTTGCAGAGCATTTGTGGTGTTTTTTCTTTGTTTCCGTGAGGGTACAGCGTCCACCTTGCCTTCTATTCCATTAATCAAACCAGAGTCCACCCGACGGAAGTGACGTCATTAGGTGCATGTCACATGTGGGGTTAGTACTTAACGTGCCAATCCCATAATGGTAACTTATTTCTTTTGCCACGCATTTCCTCAACTAAAACAAAGGACAAAGGGTACGTGTAAAAGGCTTTTCCTGTAAATGTCTATTTACTTTCTTTTTTTTTATTAAGAAAAAAGGCAGATGGATTTTAATTGAAATGTTTCTTTTTTAAAATAATTTGTACTCCTTTTTTAGTAATTTGGTTTTTAGTTTATTCTGTCATGTATTTCTGTCATGGTATACTTGTGTACTTGTAATATCAGTGAAATAACTTAGTCGCTTAGTAAAGTGTGCTTTGTTAACTTGGAAATGCACAGTCGTCTTCTCAAGCCGGCATAGTGGCGTGACTGCTGCCTGAGCAACTGTTCTGGATCGTCGACGGAGAAGTATGTTCGACAGCTAACTCGTAAAGAAAAAATCGTAAGAAAAATCTGAATTTGTAATATTTTTTGGTGTTCGTTTGAAAAAGCATCACGGAATAATATTAATAAGTAAATACGCTTGTAATAAAAAGGAAAATAAAAAAAAGGATTCCAATTATCAGAGAGAGAGAAAGAGTATTAAAAAAATATTTTGGTTTTTAATTAAAATATTAAATTCGAGTCGGTTATTATTAAAACGAATATTGAAAGGATAAAAATTAACATTCTTTTGTCGAATCTAATGAGGCAGGAATTAATAAAATTAATTGAATATTTAATTTTTATTGATTATTTTTGCATATGACAACACTCCGCCTGATGTAAAGCTAGAGTACGATACGTGAACGGAAACAAGTGCTACTACAAAGAAATCTCCGCAGGCAGTAGTCGCCTCCGCAATGCCGGCCATAACATCCTCCTCTACATCCAAACTGATGTCGAAACACGACATAGTCACTTTAAGGGTGTTACGCTTTAAATAATAATTTTATTTAGAATAGAAAGAATATAAAAAATAATAACCTTATTTTTATGATTATACTGAAGCCAAAATCTAAATACAAAAAATTCTAGACGCAAAAAATTCTCTTTAAAAGGTCTCTGTAGATTTTAATTTCATCATGAAAACAAAACGAGCTACAAGTACGAGACTCAAAGAGAACGCCCGGGAACACAACACTCCGAGCTGGGAACTACACGAGCCCGGGCACATCTATTATTAACAACTGCTTTTATAACCGTTTTCATAGGAGCTACTAAATTAGGTATTTTTTTAAATTC
Organism: Tinea pellionella; assembly: GCA_948150575.1. Lineage (NCBI taxonomy): Eukaryota > Metazoa > Arthropoda > Insecta > Lepidoptera > Tineidae > Tinea > Tinea pellionella. The sequence goes on from OX411246.1 coordinate 2,466,222, forward strand.
TCTATTTTAATTAAGAGACTTATATGGTTTTTGAGATTTATAAAAAGGAATTTTTCTTTTATCATAAATCTGTGGCGACCTCTATTTGATAGTTTTGTTTTATAAAGTAATATGTCAAAAATATGACAAGCTCGATATTTTTTTTTTATGCAGTATGAAATATATTTTTACTCAAGCACCAACATGTTTTATTTTATTTTATTGGAGTGTCCCCTATCACTCCAAAAATCTATAAAATTTGAGTCTTAGCTCACGTTCATGTCTCCAACAGGGTGGACAGAAAAATGGAGCGTCAGCGTCTTCCCTCTCTACTTACTGGATTCGAAATCAAGGAATCCAGATTTTTAATTCTAAAATAAAGATAATTTTCCCCTTGAAGTAATTTCGTTTGGCAATGAAAAAAAAAATTAATAAATTTCGATTCGATCATGTGGTGGCTGTCGATTGGCGTTTGACTTCTAATCTACGTAAATAATTATGCAGTAAATGGCTCTTAGTATATATTTATATAAGTTGTTTAGAATAAAACAATAAAAAAGCCGTTGCATAAATGTAAATAAATAAATAGTTATTTAACATAATTAATTCATAGGTTATTTAAAACTCGGTATTTTAAGTAAATTCAAGTTCAATTAAACCACGTTAGCGTTTAAATAAAACTGCCATATCCAAATTATAAATAAACTCTTGAAATATACGAGCACTGCTAACAAGCGTTTCATAAAGCGCTGGAGTGAGACGAACGGGATGAAAAAAGACTAGCTGCAATTTCTCTTCAAACGTTATTTTGAAAACATGTTTTATATGCAAAGGACACCTTACCCTTATCTAATTTGTGTACATACATGAAAACTTTTTGAAACGAAGTAAATTGGAAAGGAACGTGATCATCACCGACACCACTAGCTTTCTTTCCATTAGCAAGGAGGAAAGACGTGGCTGTGAAGGTCGTTACACAATTTGATGGAACGACAGAAATTACGGAGGCTATCGAATAAATCGCTATCTCTTTAATATGCAGATATAAATAAATAAGTTATGTAGTAAATGTTATTATTATGTACGAGTTATTTGATTTCTAAATCCAATTAGTGATTGCAATATCGCGGATTGACGTGTCTGCCCATCATCCCTGAGGCAATAACCATCATACACAAAACCAATGTTGATATTTGCATAATAATTTCCACTTTAATACCTTTGTAATAGCAATCAAAGTTGCTTGTAACATTGACACTGCGAAGTTATTATTGTTGGCATGTTGTTTCGATCGTACGCTATGAAATTGAGTTTAAATAAATTGTATGTACTTATATAGTCTAGTAATTAAACTAACTTATACAAAGTCGATTTTAATATTTAAATACAAAAGATTTTAATCACCGAATTTCGAATGTAACACCCGTAACACCCGATCTTGTTGCAGGAGCAGTTTGAACGTAACCAGGTATAACGAGAGGAGTGTACATTGTCAATCTAGATGGTGAATACTCGTCTTCTCGAACCGGCATAGCGGAGGCGACTGCTGCCTTTAGAAATTTCTATGTGGTTCATGGACCGCACTCTAGCTTTGTGGCGGAGTGTTGTCCTATGACGAGCTACAATATAAAAAAATCAGTAAAAGTTAAGGATAATTTAATACATTTTCATCTTACAAAAGAGTGGAAAAAACCGTCCTAGATACACGAGTAAGAAGTATTTTGGACAAATTCTAAAGAAGACTTTCACAAGTATAGATACATAACATATAACTCTCATGACATCTGGTAACAGATATTTTACGTCGTAAATGGACAAATTTAGCGCACATTATACGTAGAGAGGGAAGTGGTGTTGACGGGCGCGGTCACCCGGCCCGGCGTACAACAGCGCGGCGTGAGGCAGCGCTCAAAGGAAATCTCATTTCACAGCCTCCCCACCCTGCTCTCACCCCCGTCATCCAACCGACCCCCTTTATGCCCGGACATCTATTAAAATTATTCGAGAAAAGCCCAACACTTCACTGGCCTTTGGTAACGTCTCCTGGCAACCCCCGTCGATCCAATTTTGTGCTTATTTCATAGCTGTACCGGCTTGTATTTGAAATCAAAGGACTTTAATTGAAAAAATAATCGTCGTTCGGTTTGAATACGAACATAAACGAAGGTCTTTGTTTTTTTTTTTCTTTTCTTAGTATTTAACCGTAGTTCATGTTTTCTTGATCGGAAAATACGTTCTTTTCAAAGTAAACTTATTTAGAAACGATCATTGAAGCAAAATTTTATAGTCGCTATAGACATATTTATATTTTATACATATTAAATAGGGGTTCGTCAGGCGTAGTTGGAAATGAGTCTCTTTGGTTACGTGTGCTGTGAGCGAGCTACGCCAAGCCGTAGTCGAGCCCGTTACGAGCTACGCTTGGCTGAACTTTCTCTTATTATGAAGCATGTCATGCGTTACTGTGCTTTCGAAATAAAGAAACCTTGTTTGTATTATGATGTTTTAACGTATGTATTTGTTGTTGTGTTATTGTATTGTGTTGTGTTGTATTAACTACCTATTTATTTCTATATTTCCACGCAATAATTACTAATAAAGGGTAATTCTAATGTGTGTGTGTGTGTGTACTGACATGAACGGCACACATTCGTCTCTTCAAACCGGTATAGCGGAGGTGATTGTTTCCTATAGATATTTTTCTGTGGTAGCAGTTATCTCCGCTCATAAGTGCCAAATTACTGTAAACCATTTCGTAAGCCAAAAATGTACAAAAAATTCAAACCCTTTAAAACTGAAATACCGTACAAAAATCACAACAACAAAAGATTGAAAATTGATTATATTTTAATTATATTTTTTTCTTTTTTTCTTGCTTGCTTAAGAGTAGGCGTGGCTTCGAACGGATGCATCCAATCAGAAAACATTTCATGGTATTAGAATGAAAATGTAGAACCTATTTGTATAGAATTGTTAATTAAAAATCCGTTCTGTTGACTCCTATAAAATCGATTGCGGCATCAAAGACAAACTCTCTTAGCACACAAATCCTTTGATATGCCTGTAAATTAACATTGAACAGTTTTTTTTATTGTAACTCGGCATATGACAACACTCCTCCTGATGTAAAACTAGAGTGCGGTCCATGAACGGAAACAATTGCTACTACAGATAAAATTCTACAGGCAACAGTCGTCTCATCTATGCCGGCTTGAGGTTGACAGTAAACACTCCTCTCGCTTTTCCTGGCTACTTTCAAACTGATCCCGAAACACGACAACTTCACGGGTGTTATATTCAAAAGTGGCAGTACGACAGGACGGCAGACTGTGCAGTTATTAACCATTAGCAGCCTACCTACCACTCTTTAATGAATTTAAAATATTATGTATATGAAACTTTATTAGTTGTTTAAGTCACCCACACATATAGATAGATGCATGTGTGAGAGTGGCTTAATTAAGTTGCAGACGTAGGACATACTGTCTTTGACAACCTGAAAGCAAATTGAAGGCTTCGCGTGTGTGTGTAAATTGAATGCAGTTACAATACATGCTGGGTTTGCAATTTGGATGTTTTGTGTTTGTGTAGTTCTTGTTCTAATACCCATGGGGTTTCCAAGTTTAAAGTCAGGGTATTGTTGTACTGGTATATAATTTAATTATGAATGTGGATACTACATTTTTTTTGTAGCTCGGCATGTGACAACACTCCACCTGATGTAAAGCTAGAATGAATTTTACTTTAAACATAGAATTTAAATGAAATAAAGTTAACAATTTTTTATATAATAATTATTTTTATAATAATAATATTTTTTCAGAATATTTAAAAAGTAAAAAGAAACATTCCCAATTACTTCTCTTAGACAAAATGGCTAAAATAACGGCTACCATGTAAAGATGGTATATTGGAATAGTAGGTATGTATATTGTATATCAAAGTACATACTTTGAGCAACTCCTGTACATTGTCTGCAAATACTGAACAAACTTTGAGAACCAAATTATACGATCTGAAAAACATGAAAGCGTCGCTCGAGGCAATCCTCTATTATTCGTATACGACGTCGGAGCGTGTTCGCAAACTACACTCCCATATGTCGACGTTACACTGAATTAGGTATGCTTCTGATTATAGCAATATTTGACAATAAACAAATCTATAATTTTAATATGTAAACCACCTGATGTTCAAATCACCTAAAATTTACTTTATTCTACTTTAGTCTTACAGTTTCTATAATACAACAATTCTCTCCCGTGCATACTATCTGAGAATCGTGATTATTGTCCCCGAACCACTAAACCAAGGTTTGACTTTCCAAAAAAAATTACTTAATCACATTTTGTTGGCGATAGTCAGGCCCTGATAGCGGTCACAAAAACGCTGTCCTTCTGAGTCAAGATAGCTATTCTCTCAACGACTTCTAGTGGCATCTAGACATATTTCGGCCGACCAATCATAATGTTGATAAACAGCTTTCGTAGTTACATTTTATTAGTGAGGTGAATGTCATTAAAATCATCGCGTAGTAATTGAAATGCATTGTCATAATATAAAATAATATTAATTAAAAAATTAAAACATGTTATTTATTTTAAACACTTCTTATATCTCTTAATTAGACACTCCTGTCTCAGTGTTGCCAACAAAAGATGTGCTGGTAACGAATTTTTTCGAAAGTCGAATGTTGGGTTTATTTATGCCCTGATAGTAGGTAAATTCCGAATTTCCTTGTGTCGCAGAGCTAGGAAGTCTACCTCTAAAGGAACGGAGGAGATATTGTATTATCTAAGAATTTTCCATTATAATGTGATACGTATTCGGAAGACTCACGTTGAACTTGGAAGTCGTTTTAATAGAGCATCTTAAGATGTTCTTCGTATCCTAATATCGATTGTTATAAATTATTATTGTAATATAGGATTGGTTTGGTTGGGAATGATTTTATAATTTTCTAGATCTTGGCCATTACTAGATTAAATTTATTTTATAAATAAATTTTAAGTAGCCAGGTATAACAAGAAAAGTGTGCACTGTCAATCTAGATGGTGCATATTCGTCTCTTCAAGCTGGCATAGGAGAGGCGACTGCTGCCTGTAGAGATTTCTCTGTAGTAGCAGTTGTTTACGTTCATGGACCGTACTCTAACTTTACATTTCAAGCGGAGTGTTGTCATATGCCGAGCTACAATAAAAATCAAAAATATATATATATGATAATAATCTGTCTGATAGCTATTATTCAGGAAACACCGTCGAAACAAACGGTTACAAATGAAACGGTACCGCGAGGGGTGGGCGAGTCGGTTGTCATGGTTACCGGAGACGATCGATGTGCGCCCCCTCACCTCGTGCGTCTCCTTCAATTAAACAATGATTCGCACGTATAACGCTGTCGAGGAGATTTATTTACAATGTTCTATATGGTTTATGATGAAATTCAAATATATGTAAAGATGCGTTACACTGAAAAATGTATAAAATTAAATATTATTAAATTTATTGTTGAATATGTTGTTAGACCTTTTTTTTGGTTCATTTGAGTTTCTACATTTACTTACAAGTACTACATTTTACGCATGATACATAAAAATAAAGTTAAAACCGAACAACAAATAAAAAAATGTCATTTTTATCCATATGTAATTTTATTTGTAGGTATAGAAAATATTGAAATTCAAATTTTCGAAAAACAATATTAGTTTGTTTTTCTTCTCGAATATACAAGTACATAAGATATAAGAAACTTTATCGATATCAGAAGCAGATACTTGAAGCGGAACAAACAAACAAAACAAATAAATATACTTTATCATACAATAATGTTGAAACACGATTTTAATAACAAACTCGGCAGTTTTGAAGGGTACTTTAACAAGACTTTTGCATTGTTCAACATCTATAATGTCAACGTTCAAATTACACTTAAAATTTACCACTCAAACGAACAAATATCTGAAAATTAACGTTGTTAAACTAGACAACTATTAAACGTTAATTTGCTTTTCAGTTGACAAGTTTTAAATTTATTCTATAAAAGACTATAGTCTAATTAGAGAAGGGGCAGTACCAACTTAATAATGTGTACCTTATTTGATTTATAAGAAAAATAAACAAGAGGAAAAGAGAAAGCAATACTTCGTAACTTGCAAATTATTTTGATTTGTAACTTTTATATAATAAATAAAATTGAAGTGAGTTCTTCGTAATGACTTGGTTGATAAGTTTTATAAGAAAAAAGTATTAAGTGACAATCGAGAGAAAGTTAAGGAGAAAACATACTTAGGTAATGGACTGAAGGTATGATTTAATAATATTTTTTATGTTTATTTAGATTATAAGAAAAATATCGAAATTTCGACAATTTTGTCTAGTAAAAGCGAAGTCAATCCTTATTATGGATATGGAATAGTCGATATTATTTTAAGATAAGGTTAATATTTTTTTCAGAATTTATGTTAACATATTTTAAACTAAATTTAAATTTTACATGTTTTATACGACTTATTATCGCGTTAATTTTGTTCATCAAAAACATACATCGTATATCAAAAAGATAAAAGAACCTATCAATAGAAAAAACAATGGAATATTTTAACTCAAATCGTATTAGGATAAAGGTAAATAAATGTAAAATTGTTGAAAAGGGTTATAGCTTTCAGCCGAACAGGTAATACTTAATAATCTATATAACAGCACACAATAAATATATTTTATACAGCATGTTCTTTCTGGATCTATTGAATAATATAACAAAAATATTGATAAAATAGTGCTGTGTGTTTGTTTCGGTTGACACTTTTAATAAGACATTAAACGTATGTGGTTATATTTCCTTGTTGTAAGAACAAAATCCCCAAACTTATTTAAAAGTGAGAGATATAATTTTAAAAAAAGATTGCAGAAGAAAACTGCAAAATCCTCTTGATATTATGAATATTAATGAAAAATGCATGCAATGTTTTTTTTTTTCAGAAATATGTTTTTTGATCAAATAACATGCTGTATATATCAATGGAAAATTTATATAACCGAAAAGCAATCATTTGCAGTTCGTATGAGCGTGGTCCATATAGGGTGGAATACAGAAAATTAATTCGGTTCGCTACTTCTGCTATACATTAAAATTGAACAGGAGCGGCCGACCGCATCGCGCTTAAAAAGGCTTTCCGACCAATCCCCAATAAACGATCGGGTCTGTGGTGTTGCCAACTGCACTATACATACATCTATATATTTACATAAGGCTTTGATGGAATATCAAAGTTTAAATTACAAAATGTTTGATATTTGTTCAGCGAAAATTGGTTTTGGCGGCTTGGGTATGGATGTTACAAAGTCGTGTTTGACGTTAATTGAAGGAAATATGTTATTTTGTATTTTATAATAAATAAAACAAAATCATACATAAAATTTTCCACTAAATCCACTCATCGCATGGCAACATTACCATTATATCAAAGTAGAAGGTTTTTCGACTCAATATTTCACGAGAATCTCGCGGGAGTCAACCACTGGAAAAATTAAACCGTTCCTATTATGTAACCGTTTTTTGCACTTCGTAAGTTGAATGTTTCTAAAAAATATAAATAAATACAGCTATAAACTAGTAGACATTTAGGCGTACAATATTGTAGGGTTGCGATAAAATTATAACATGTAACGTGTAATTTCTGTGGCCACACATCCAGTAAAAATAAAACATTGACTAAACAAAGACATATAAAAATTTACCGGTTAAGGTACAAGAGATTAGAAAATTACAGTGATTCGGGATTAGCTTGGTATAACGAGAGGTAGACTATATATAATATGTGGTATAACTTATCACAATCACATGGACCGCACTCAGCTTTACATCAGGCGGAGTATTGTCAGATGCCGAGCTACAATAAAAAAATCGTCTCTCGAGCCGGTATAGTAGAGACGATTGCTGTCTGCAGACATTTCCCTGTGGTAGCATTTGTCGTCGCTCATGCACCGCGGTTTACTATATAAAAAAGTTTAAAAAACTCAAAATAAACCCAGTCCAAATAAAAATTGATATTTACTTTAGTAAAAGAAAAAATTGTATTTTTTTTTCGCAAATCAAAGCGTACTAACTCTAGTAAGGCAGAGATTTAATTAAAAGCTTTTGTGCACTTACGAGAGTACCATCCTCTCTCCCTATGTTGACTGTAGGTAGGAACAGGTGCGCGGAGTTGGGGGTTGTCACTCGATAACACTCTTTACTTACTACCGCAAGTACTTAACATTACTACTGTCGAACAAGGGTTGAAGTCATTTGGAGTTGACAAAAACAATATATATTTTTTTTAATGATTGTTTGTCCTCTCATCTCATCTCGGATCTAGGTTAGAGGATTTTTAGACCGTTAATCGTAGAAGGTTTTTGAGATTCAAGGGGTGGACAGTAACGCCTAATTTAATCGGGCATCGCTAATACAAAGTTATGTATAAAATTTAAAAAATATATTGTTTTTATGATGGTTATTAGCCCAGTCTGCCGTCCGAGGTAGTATCACCATTTTCACAGTTGAACGAGAGGATTGTGCACTGTTGACCTGAATTTTTGTCTCCCCAAGCCGGCATTGTGGAGGCGACTGCTACCTGCACATATTTTTGTGTCACACTATAAAAAAATGAAGTTGATGCAAATAATATACATAATTGAATTTCAACTAAGAAAATAATAGTAAAAACATTATCTAATGCATTCAGTATGTAATTTTCAACTATCTGTTTTGTACAAATTCTTAGCATTATTTGAGAGATACCTCGCATTTCACAGCTTAGGAATTTCCTTAACATTGAAGACAATAAACTGTGAACAGTAGCATGAGAAAGCGAGGCACGCTGAGCTTGCAAGATACTCACTATTAGAAGATATAGAACAGCTGAGTCCTGTCTATTTTAGATGTATAGGTAGCTTATAGGTTTATAAATTTATGTTGGCAGATAGAATAAAAATATGCGTCTAACTACAAAATATAAATCGGATTAAGTAAAAAATGCTTAAGTAAAAAAACTTTTTTAAAAGTAGCCACGTATAACGAGAGGAGTGTGCACTGTCTATCTAGTTGGTACATGATCGTTTCCTCAAGCCGGCATAGTGGAGGCGACTGCTGCCCGCACAATTTCTCTGTAGTAACTGTTGTTTTACACTCATCGACCGCACTCTAGCTTTACATCAGGCGGAGTGTTGTCACATGCCGAGCTACAACAAAAATTAAAAAAGAAGATTTTTTTACTGAAGCGACCGTAACATGTTGCTATGTTATTTTGGTTAGAGTTCTAGACATAAATAAATACTAAATAAATGATGGGATAGTCGTCTTTCGGGATCAGTGTAAAAGAGGTTAAAAAGGATATCAAAGGCCTTATCAAAACATCTGTAGTCTGTAGACATTTCTCTATAATATCAGTTCCCTCCACTCATGAACCGAAGTTGTAGCGAAATGCGGTCACATGCGGGTTCTATATGTATAAAAAAATAATACAAATTAGCTCATATATAAAAAAATACCCCAAACAAAGAGGCGAGCTCATTAAATAATGAAATTACATGTGTAAGGCATCTAGGATTAAGTAATATCGCAAGAAAGAACAAAGGAAAATCGTTCGGGAGGGTAATAAATAACTTATAGATGTGTAGAAGAGGAGGCGAACAGAATCAAGGGCAAGTGTGTCGGGAGCAGGGATGCTGCGCGCGCGGGAGATCGATAGCATACCATGTTGTCATGACAACGACGTGCCAGACCGAGTGCCTCCCGTACTACGCCCTACCCCCCACTACTCGTTTATTTTAATACGCTGGGATGCGAGTCTTCTTGTTAAATGACATTTCCTTATATACCCAAAGGTAGACTCACTGTATGTGATCATTTTTTTAATATACTTATTTTATTATTATTTATTTTCACTCCAAAGTCATTACAATAAGTGTTAACAGTTAAAAGACCTTAGAGGGTGTATAACTGCCTACTAAATAAATACAAATATCTGAATATTTAAATTATAAATTACGTATTTCTTGCTGCACAAGTCCTCTATAAATAGGTTTACCATAATCACGCTCCTTTACACCGGGACAAAGTATATATATAAAGTATTTTTTACTTGAAATAACTTTTTTCATTAGTTTGTTAATTTTTGAAACGAAACTTCTTTACGGACGTTATTGAAATGAAATGAAATGAAAATCCTTTATTAACGTACGCATGGGCTTGGCATGCACTTGTTCATCGTCAGAATCTACTTTTGGCTTCGGAAAGGCATATGACGAGAAGACAGCCATAAGAAACTCGTCAACGCCTGTGTTTATAATAACAAAAAAAAAACTGAATTATAAATTCAGAAAAAAAAAAAATAGTAACTAAGTTAACAAACATAACTAATATCTATAAGGTAAGTTCCTGGGGAACTGAAAAAAAGTTGTTACCTCCGTCATCGTCACCCTACATTAGCGCGTACAGTATCTTACTCTCTTACTCCAGCGTACTCTCTTTCCCACTCACTGCCGCACTTTCTTTCTCTCTCTCCATTGTTTCGCTTCGCTTCCGTCGAATGTCTCTTTTTTTCCATAATGTTTCATGTTTTATTAACCGGGACCAAATATTAAACATTGATAAAAAATTAAACAATTAAAGTCCCAGTTAAATTGGATAATATAGTAAAACTTACCTTAGTTATCAGTTAACATTTCGTTGTTAGTAAAAGTAAATGTTAGTTGACATTTCAACCAGTACTTCTTATAATGTAGCTAGGACTCCAAGTAGTGATTAATTTCGTAAATAAATAAAAACAGGGCAGAGCGATAACAAAAGAGCAAAGTTAAGAAACACGTTCAGACAAAATAAAGGGACATCTTGATCAGACAATTAAGTTGTAAGCGCTGGATTCAATTTTAGACGAGAGTAAATTAATACCAAAATCCTGGCCATTGTTGATGAGTTATTGTGGAGAAGCTACCAGATTAGTGACAAGAACAATAGTACGCCACACAAGCAGTATCACTGAATCGCGAATTTAACGTAAAACACTAAGAAAATCGAATCTAAACATAAAGAAATATGGTTGAAAATTAATTATAAGTTTCTATGATATCCAATTTTCATTTTTCATATGATAATGGCAAATTATGTAAAGGCTACGACATTACATTATTACTAAATAATGTATTTCAATCGTAAATTAGATGTGGAATTGACCGGATTCCTTTTCATTTCTATTTTGGGCCATTTTGGTATAAACAAGATGTATTTTTATTGGAAAATTCCTTTGAGAGCGTATCCCACACACTTATTTTTTTTTATATTTTCATAAATTGTTTTTCAATAAAATTTATTTACCAATTCATTATATTAATAACCTATTCAATGTCATTATATTGAAAACAGCAATTTGTTATTTTCGGCATGTGACAACACTCCACCTGATGTAAAGCTAGAGTGCGGTCAATGAATGAAAACAACTGCTACTCCAGAGCTTTAGCTGTTTTACAGGCAGCAGTCGCCTCCACCATGCTGGCTTGAAGAGACAAGCATGTACCATCCATATTGACAGTGCACACTCTTCTCGTTATATTTGACTACTTTCAAACTATTCCCGAATCGCGCCAAGGTCACAGGTGTTACATTCGAAATAGGTGGTACTGCCCCAGGACTGCAGTCTACCTACCACTCTTTAATAGTGCCTATAGGCACAGAGCGACCAAAGTACATATAACAAAGTTACATAGGTACCGGTCAGAATTTAGCGAGGTTGGAACACGGGACTCATCGATGGTGAGTTCACGCATCTTACCGCTAGACCACGACCGCTTTTTTACATATTTTTCCTCTTTAGTAAACAGAAGTTACAAAGCAATTCAAAAGTGTTTAGAATGTCAGAAAAGTTATTTTTATATTCACAAACCGCGACAAAGCATTGTAACAGATACGTGTAAAAAGAATACAAATCCAAGGGGGTGTTGAACACACTTTATTCTCCCCAGTCATGCAAAGTTTGGGAAACTGCCTTGTGTGATGATTCGCGATGGGTCTATAACTGACTTGCGTACATAGGGATCGATTAAATATTTTATGGTGTTTTTGAAAGCTTTTATAAAGCTTATTGTTGTTTCAGGTAAGTGATTGGTTTGTTCAAAGGTTCATTATTCCTTATGGAAAACTCCTAACCCAGGGATTGAAATGACAGAATTTTGGCATCGATACCCAGAAAATACCCTTAAAAATAAAGTTATAAAAATGTGTAATTAAATTTGATTAACGTTAACTATGTCTATCTCTTTCTTATTGCTATTATTTCTCGTCTCGGCGAATGGGAAACTTTATCTAATATAATTTTATTTTCGATCCAAAAAATACCGGTAAAATGCAATGAAATAACGTCACTTTTTTGTATCGTCTCCCTGATATAACTTACTTAGTTAATGAATAAGTTCGACTATTTACACTTCGCAAGTCTGTTATAGGGCTACAACGAGAGTGAACACGAAATGTAATTTATGGGCACCCCTAAGTGACAGATGGGGATGAATGTGACGGCAGCGCTATTCTGAATAATTGCATCAATCATGCGGCATACATACACTTTATACTTTATTATGTAACCAAATTAATTAATATCTTTTTTTATTATTATTAATTTTATGACAATTTGATGAGTTTAATTTTGTGTTTAGGTATTATAGAAGAATGGATTCGAATAACATATCAAGAAATACTTTCTAAAGTTATTCGAACATGATTTCATCAAATCGGAGACATCCTTATGAAAGCGTGCTGCCTAGTGTTCATAACCGTCAGGCGTGCATGAAGAGAATTGTGGATGTGAGGGAAGCGAGGTAGCAGGATCGTGGCAAGTGGCGTTCCGTTATCTCTACCTATCCCTGTGGAGAAAACGCGTGACAATTGTATTGTATTGTATTGTATTTACTTTTAACAAAAATTACATATTCAATGCTAAAAACTCAGTGCTATGTGACATCAAGCCAATAATGGTTGGTAGAGCTGCAAATGGAAAGATAGAATAGGAATTTCGACGGGGTCACGTGAAGCGGCAATGGTAGTCTATTTGAAATGTTACCCTTCGCGGTTAATGCAGACTGGTGTGTTCGGTGCCTAAAATATTATTCGTTTGGTCCTGTACTATTATACTCGTGGTTAAGTACGAACGGTCTTTAAATAATAAGCAAACTAGATAGCAAATTAATTGTGTTTTTTAAAATTAACTTTTGCTCGAATCTTTGCTTTGAAAATTATAAATTCTTTAAACTCAGTCCATAGCGGTAATCTAGCTGTCTAAATCTGTTAACACTTCGCTAAACCATATTGATTATTCTATTCACGGAAACTCGCTGCTACTAACTAAATAAGTACCAATCCGACTCGACTTCAAATAACTAGATTTTAATTTACATTCAATTTTTTTCTAAAGGGCGATAAAATAAAAGTCGATATCTTTTTTACAAATTTCTTTATTAAATAATAAAAAATATTAAGATTGTCATCTAACGTTGACTAGAATCTTGTTAAATAAAATATAACATAATTAATAACATAAAATAATCATTAAACATCAAACTAGATTTTTTTATAGTAGATCAACACACCGACTGATCTTAAGTTAGTGCGTGATAATTATATGAGCGGAGACAACTGGAGACCGGCAGAAACGTTTGCAGACAGCAGCCGTCTCCGCTATACCGGCTTGAGGAGAAAAATATGCACCATTCATTAACAGTGCACACTCTTCTCGTTTAAATACTTTAGTCTAAAAATTTAAGTCAAGTAAAATATAATATTGACTTGACTGAAATTTGGCTTGACTTTTTTGTTCATTAAACTGTCTGTTCATTGTTAAATAAAATATAACATAATTAATAACATAAAATAATCATTATACACAAAAAACTACTTGTTTTTTATAGTTGATCAGCACACCGACTAATCTTAAGCTTGTGCGTGATAATTATATGAGCGGAGACAACTGGAGACCGGCATAAACGTTTGCAGACAGCAACCATCTCCGCTATACCGACTTGAGAAGATATATATGCACAATTCATTAACAGTGCACACTCTTCTCGTTTAAATACTTTAGTCTAAAAATTTAAGTCAAGTAAAATATTGACTTGACTGAAATTTGGCTTGACTTTTTTTATTCATTAAGCGGAATGAGAATAAAATTAAAAAGGTAACTGCGTAAGTAGAGCAACACCTCTCATGATCCAATGGTCCGGATCTTTATTAGTCGGTAATCTCATGAATAGAATATAATTGGTCGAGTGGCCAGTAGTTGATAGTACACCGCGTCTATCACCAGTCTTGTATAGGGGACAATTGTAGAACACGTCTGTCGGCACGTCTTCTCTTTTTAGTGGTATTAACCACACCTGAGGATGGCAACAATAATAAATCGCACCCAAAACCAAAACTGTTTTAATTTAAACAAGAAAAACTGGTATACAAATTTTAGTTTATTCTAAATTACACAATTAGACAAGTTAAAAAGTGGTGGGCAGACTGGTGATGGTTATTCCTAGGGTAGCACCACCACTGTGAAGTGACCCAATCGCATTTTGGGATCGGTTTGGAAATAGCCGGAGACCGTGTGTGCGTTGTTATTCTGGATGGTGCACCACTACTATCTGCAGAAGGTTCTCTGTGGTAGTAGTCATTTCCGTTCATGGACCGCACTCTAGCTTAACATCAGGTGAAGTGCTGTTTTATGCCGAAGTACGATAGAAATTCTACAAAAATACTTTATAAGATATATATTTTTTAAATACTATGACACGATGAACTTGGGTTAAAGTTAAAAAGCCAATCGTCAGTTGTCACTCGATCGAATCGCTAACAAAATGTACGGGATTTGACGTTTCGTTATCTCCTAGGTGACAGTAAAACGTCCAATCCCATATATTTTGTTTGGAGTTTTGGCGGCCATCTTGAAACGTCAGGTTCTCTTTTTTTTATGCTTAATAGGCAAACGTTTGACCGCACCCTGCCTGATGTTAAGCAGTGATGCGGTCTAAGGTGAAACACGTTTGCCTATGAGGTACCTATTTACCCTTAATTTGAAGATGCCCGTATTGTACTTCTCGGGAAACACAGACACCGGGAGAGAGTTCCACAGTTTCGCAGTACGCACGAGGAATGTGTTGTCGAAACGCCTCGTACGCACTTTAGGAATTAGTCTGTCTTAAATTATTTTTCTAATGTGTGTTTCTTCGAGTGGTTATGTGTAATAATGGTGGATTATTAACCATTAAGTGTTCGTGAATGTGCGTGAGTGTGGGCAAACAATTCAAAAGAAGAGAACCTGTGTTTCCATTTTCCCTCCAAAACTCCGTAGGAAGTTTTAGTAAAGATTCTACCACTTTACTAAAGCAATTTTTGACTTGACTGAGACCCGACCTGACTGTTTAGTGTCATGAACGAATGACTCGTAATACACAGTATTATTAACTTGATACGAAGGATGTTTACTTTGACACTGGCAAGTTGTTATAATGCCATATTATACAAAAAAAAGATATATATTGTTTTCGATTCGATCAAGTGACAACTGATGATTGGCTTTTCGCTTGAGCCCCTGTCATAGTACAGGTATTCGAATTAGGGATCCAAAAATCAAGGTTACTTTGAAAAGCGCGATTTTTGAGCTGAAACAGTTTTAATCTAGGGATGTGATAGTATGAGTTTAGGTTTTAGTTAATATATTAATCATTTAGGTAATTCTTATAGTTTAGTATAGCTGCACCATTCTTAGTTGAAACACTGGCGTGCGTAAAAATCGGACCATATAAAAAATAAAAATCCGATAAAAATATTAAATACTTACCGGTGGAAAGTCATCATACAAGATCTTGGGTTTAGATTCATCGACAACATAGTCCTCCATATTCCAACGAGCACCTTCCATGTATAAACCATTTATATAGACACCTTCAGGCGGTACCTCGGTTATGTCCCAATTTCTTTGGACCTACAAATAATAATAGGTTTTTTTTAAATCAATCATTAAGATCTTTAATATATTTTTATTTTAGCTTGACGACACTCCGTCTGATGTTAAAACTTATAGTGCGGTTCATGATTGGAAACAACTGCAGACAATACTACAACCTCCGCTGTGCCGGCTTGAATGTGTACTGTCGGGATTGAGAGTGCCCACTCCTCTTATCACTGCTATGACCCTTATTAGGTATTATCTACACCTGACAGTGGTAGTGGTAGACTGGATAATAACCATCATCAGTCTGCTTACCGCTGTTTTAAAGAATGTCTATATTATATCAAAGGTACTGAGCGACCAAAGTACATAGAGTACATTGAAAATCAATAATTAAAGATACACATTTAATATTCGTAATTTGTTAAATTTCCTAGGACTCTTTCAGTAGAAACGAATTGACCAATAGTAAAGCTCCGATGCATTCTTACATATAAGCCACGCCTCCGCCATTGATGATATGCAACGACCGCCCGGTAGCTATGTAATTCGCGTAAAATTTCAGCCCTACATCGAGCTTTTTATTTTCATTTCAGTAAATAGAACCCTGTATACAGCCAACGTATATACACGTAGATATACCTTTTGAAATCGCACCCTAACTAAGTTTAATTTGGTTTCATCAATATTTCTCTTTGCCGTGGAATTTTGGAATGGACGCTTGTCAACAGAATCAGTCCTATTTCAATATTTGATTAACAAATATACTGAGCTTTGAATAAACTAACAAGATTATTTTAAAAACAATTTATGACTTTCAGCGTCGATATAAACATAACGATACTTTTTTACCGGCATAGTAAAGTTGATTGGAGCCACTCTAGTCGTCAGTGCCAGTTAAGGTCACATGTCGTGTCATCATAAAAAAGTAGAAGACAAATTGATGATGATTATTTAGCCCAGTCCGCCGTTCTGGAGTAGTATAATAGCACCACTTTCAAAATATACACTCGTGAAATGATCTAGTTGTGTTTTATTATCAGTTTGGAAGTAAACAGATGTAATTAGAGGAGAGTGTTCTGTCAACCTGAATTGTGAACACTGGTCTCCACAAGCCGGCGTTTTTTTTTGTAGCCCGGCATGTGACAACACTATGCCGGCTTGAGTAGACGAGCATGTATACCTGGCTACTTTCAAACTATTCCCGAAACGCGGCAAGGCCACTTCACGGGTGTTACATTCAAAAGTGGTGGTACTACCCCAGGTTTGTTGCTTGTAGGGATTATGCTTTGGTATTAGTTACGATTATTATTACTTTTCTTTCTGAATTTAAATTCTTATATTCTTAATAAAGTTTCTTGTGACAGTGATACAGCCTTCCGAAGCCATGGTGACGATGAGCAGACCACGGCCATGCTAATAAACTAATTTCATTTAATATAAAAAAGTAACTTAAGATACTTTTCAGGTAATATCGTCACCAGTTCTGTTATAAACTAAACCATTGTAATGTAAATATTAACGCATAATCATGAATAATAAGCCGTCGAATAATTGAAATGCCAATCAATTATGGAAAACGACGCGCGCCCCGTATAGTTTCAGGATCAGTCATTTTAGAGAATCTCTTGTATGTAGATTATAGAATATTTAGGCGTACTCTCAACGGAATGATTACGTCAATTTGTAGCCTACATTTTATGCAATATGTGTGAATTAAATAATAATAGTTATTTTTACGATTAAAACAATTACAACAATAAAATTAAAGCTAGCGGTAGAAGATCATGATGTGCGCCGTCCTGGGGTAGCACCACCATATTCAAATATAACTGACCTAGTCGCATTTCGGGATCAGCTTATAAATAATCGAATATAACGAGAAGAGTATGCACTGTCAACCGGATTAGTCTCTTGAAGCCCGCGACTGCTGCATGCAGACATTCCTCAGTAGTAGCTCATGGACCGCACTCTAGCTTTACACCAGGACGAGTGTATTCACAAGCTCCAATAAAAATAATTCTAAATAAAAAATACACAGTAAAATATCTAAAAATATAATTCAAAAGAGCCCGTAATAATAATTCAAGAATCTTTACATAATTATTAACGTTCATTCTTATGTAAACTTGTGCTAAATTGAATAAAATATTTGATGTTGACATTCGTCTGCCCTTTCTTTGACGCGCAAAAGTCGTTTAAAGGATATTTACGAATCCAACTTATATTAAAGTGCTTAGATGTTTATTTTTCACGTACAAACAGCGAAGCCAGCGCTAAGGCGGCGGCGCTTCAGAATAATATAAATTCCGAGCTCACAGAAGCACTTGCTAACTTTATTCATTGGACTAGGCTAGTCATTTTATGGGTTTCAAAAATTATAAGAGCGGTTGGCAGACTGATGATGGTTATTAGCACAGTCTGCCGTGGTCGTGCCGGTGTCTTGCCACCACTTTTAAATGTAACATCCGGGACAAAGTAGCCGGGTATAACGAAAGGAGTGTGTACAGATTTATTTTACACAATATTGCGCTTAAGGAATTTTAATTAAATTTTAGTCGTGCATACCTCATAATGGAAAGCGAGTTGATCAATAGGAATCTTATATTTTCTTGCATAAGATTGTTGAGCGGCCGTGAGGAAAGCTTGGGGAAAGTAGAAGCCAGGTAACCAAAACACTATGGGTGGTCCATTCGCGTGCCAATGCTAGGAAATAAAATATTTTTATTGATATATTATACTAATCTCCTGATTAGTGAATGAAGAAATAAATAGCCCTACTACATAGCTCTAGAATTTAGTTTCCACCAGACATATTGTTATTTGTGAATAGATTGAAATGTACGAAATTCGATCTGAAACGAAATTTCATAAACACAGTTCCGAGCACCAAGTATGAGTTAATATTGACGCTGTCACTGCGTAAAGTGAGAACTATCCACCAATCAGGGGCTAAAGTCAAACACCAATCGACATTTGTCACATGATCGAATCGAAAACACCATATATTTTGTTGTCGGTTCGATCAAGTGACTTTTGCCCCGGAAAATATTATATTGACGGCCGAGGTCAAAATAATTCAAACAGCAAAACGTCCTCAAAATTTGATCTAGCTTTTATATTTACCTGTAAGAAATTTAATCTAGCTAACAAATCGTCCACATATGCTGCTAGTGGTTTCAACGAGGGATAACTCTTTCCAGCCCAAAGCGCTGGAAGCTTCCCTCTAACCATGCTCGTCAGTACTTCCTCTGTCACGTCAGTTAGAACACTTACACCTAAGATATATTTCAAGAAACAAAGAATGAAGTTTAAAAATATAAGTAGAACAGAAGAACTAAAAAAACTCATGTAATACTTAATATTTAAAAATAAGGTGTCAAACTGGACGGTGCGCATTTGTTTAGCCGGCATAGCGGAGGCGACTGCTACCTGGAGACATTTGTCCGTGGTAGTAGTTACTTCCGCTTACGGACCGCACGAACAGCACAAAAAAATCTGACACTCCATAAAAAAATATACTTATCGTTAAATTGGTAAAATAATAACTCTGCCCCAAAAATAATAACATACCTTGTACAGCACCAATAACAGCTCGACTGCTACTCTTGACAACATTAACTAATTTCTCGTATCGTGCTGCTTCTTGTATGACAACTATGGACATTGGTGTCATATCAGCAGGTTTGATTTCACCCTCGTGTGACGGACCTGACAATATTTTCGCGGGAAGACGCGCGAGTACATCTTCGGCTATTGCCATTGCTTGCTCTTCTGGTGTTGCACCAACACCGCCCGCCGCCATCGTGTCCTGGATGGAGTGGAATTTATTTAGGTTTATAATTATGCAATTACTCTTTGCTAGTTTTAGGGTCTGAAATATATTTTTTTTTATAGACGTTTTAGTGAATTACTTTTTTTAAAGATAGCGAATAAACTTTCGTATATTACTCTGTTTTAAAATGCAGTATTTTTTTTTATTGTAGCTCGGCATGTGACAACACTCCGCCTGATGTAAAGCTAGAGTGCGGTCCATGAATAGAAACAACTTCTACTACAGAGAAACCTGTATGAGAGACGAGCATGTACTATCTAGATTGACTATTCCCGAAACGCGACATGGTCACTTCACGGTTAAATTATCAAGTATTTAAAAATTAAATGTCTATATGCTGGTAATTGTAAAATAGGTTCT
This sequence comes from Tinea pellionella, assembly GCA_948150575.1. Classification (NCBI taxonomy): domain Eukaryota; kingdom Metazoa; phylum Arthropoda; class Insecta; order Lepidoptera; family Tineidae; genus Tinea; species Tinea pellionella. The sequence continues at coordinate 2,486,360 of OX411246.1, forward strand.
GAAAGAATAAATAAAAATTGGTATGGCCGGCAGTATTTGAGAAATTAAAACCTCTAGTTTACAAGTTCACGTGACCACAGTCGCTCAAATTCAATATATACACTTTACAATATATATTAAGCAATAAACAATATGACAATTACAAACATGAGAACATCCCGAGACCCTCAAAAAAGTTTGATAAAAGAAATAATATATAATATGTCACAAGCGAACAAAAGCAAACATCACCTATGTGTCTTACACAGAACGGAACACAATTGCCCAGTGCAAATCGTTAAGAACATTTTCTCCTATTTTTCAAAGTGCTGTATACGCTAGTGCAGCGTTTCTCAAGCGGGGGTCGAGTTAGTTTTTAAAGGGGGTCGCAGTCTATTAAAAAATAATTGTAAATAGTAGGTTCGTTTATTAAAGGAATGAATTTTAGTTTAGTGTTATAAATAAACTTATAGCTTACTTTATTTCAATGTACATATTATTATAGTGATGGGGTCGCAAGATTTTTTATTATACTTTTTGGCTTTTTCGTGGGACATAAAAATGGTTGAGAAACGATGCGTTAGTGGTATAGGGGGACATGATTGGCACTCGGGATACCGCCATCGTGATGGACCCACCCCAAGAGCTAAAAAAGTGAGACCTCACGGTCTGGTTGTCACTTCGTAATTGTTGGCACCCGGGGCGGATCCCCCCCTTTCTACGTCACTGTACGCGACTTTAGAAATTTCACTTCAAAAAGCAAAGCTGCATAAAACAACATAAACAAAGCAAAACTCTAGACACAAAACATAAAAACAAACTTAGTATATTTTCAAACTCACCAAATAATTTTGATAGATATCCTTTAGCAGGAGCGGCCATTAAGTGAAAAAATAAAATTAAAGAAGTTAGTTCAATACTTGGTTTAGATTTTTAAAAAATAATTTATGTATTTATTTATTAAATTACAGTGCGGTTCACGAGCGGAGACAACAGTCGCCTCCGCTATGCCTTTAGTAAACGAATTGCACCCTCAATTAGCAGGATACATTCACTTTATTTATTTATTTACTCTAGGACATAACAGTCCTAGGCAGTCCAGACGTGGGCTGATAACCATCGAACCGCCAATTTTTGGTTAATAAAAGGAAATATATTTGTCCATACTTACAGTACGATCCTACCAACGCCAAATAGATGATGTGTGATGAGTAGGATGCAAAATAAAAAAGAGAAGAAAAACAATATTATTAGCATTGATATATACAACTAGATGTGAAATAACGCTCCCAATGTGACGCGAGAGAAAATATGGCCACGGCCATGTTTAGGTTCTCTGTCAGTTAGTATTTGATTTGACGGAAACATTGTCAAATCGTCGGGTGCAGCCTACGATTTTTTTATGTCAGATGTAAGAAGTTTGCACCTCTAGTATATATCTCTATGATTTTAGTAAATACATAATTTTAAAAAACATATGACTGGTGGGAGACAAACATTCAAACATTATTTTTTTATATTGACTTGACATGTGACGACGTATCAACTAGCCTGATGGTAATCACAATTAAGGACGGTGGCTCCGATCGCCGTCACTATGCCGGCCGTTCAAATATAATTTGTATCAATTAACTATGTCATGTTAATAATGGCCGCTAATATTGTTAATAATATTAAAGTTAAAAGTATTAATAAATAGGAATAAATAAGTTCAAAGAATCAAATTTAAACTTTTTGCTATAAAATTTAACATCGAGGACTTTATACGGGGGGGTTGTTCGCCATTTTCTGTCTCTCACCATGGCAACGCTTAGAGCGAACTCCAAAATAAATATACTTTAGAAAACGGGATTTCAAATATACGACGATGTTTACTGATATTATTTTGTATACATATACATAGTTACGTTATGTAAATGAGATAGTCAGAAATAAGAGTAGCTCCCACTTCTCATACGAGTAGTTTCCTATGACCACATTCCGCCTGATGTTTTTTTTTTATTTTAGCACGTCATATGATCGCACTCCGCCTGATGTTAAGCTAAGGGCGGTCCATGAGAGTTCACAACCGCCACCACACAGAAATATATGCAGGCAGCAGTCCTCTCTGCTATGTGAAAGGCAGACTGGACTAATAACCATCATCGGTCTGACTTTTTAAAGTTATACAATAGGCACTGAGCAACCAAAATGTAAATAGAACGGCCAGAAAATTCAACATTTGAACATGGGTTTTTCGATGATTTTGTGATGAAATTAATAAGACGATTTTTTTTTATTTTCAAAATTACTATATTCATAATTTAACTGGGATAAATAAATTTATATGGGGAATTTTTATCACACAAATACTTATTGATTTATTGTGTATGGCAATACTTTTTAGTGATGGGCGGTAAAAGAATTTTAAATTTAGACGTTTATTTTTTATTTTTCTTATTCGACTTTGACACTAAATTCACGGACTCAAAATTTTACAATGGACGAATGAATAAGAAAATCTAACACCGCGCCATTACTTATAATAAAAAAAAGTCATTTGCGACGAAACGAAACGATATTATGTATATTATTAATATTATGTTTAAACTCGTAATATTTACAGACCTGTGTAAGAACGGCCGTATCCAAAAGCTCACTGGCCTCACGAAAATGTTTAGTTATATCAGCATTTGAATGAAAACCGAACACTTCGGGTGGTGTAGAGACCGGCATCGAACGTGAAAATGCTATAAAATCGCTGTGCTCACGTAAAGTTGGTATGTAGTATATACCTGTGAAGAAAAAGATTTAACATAATATTTAAAGTAAAAGGTGAACGTCGCTATTGTACTTAGGGTTGCCAACATATTTCTACTGATTAATAAAAATAATATAGCATTTTATGGAAAGAGTACATAAAAAAGTGCAACGTAGCAGTTTTGCGTATTTCTTCTGCAGACCCGAAATATTATATATCAAATTACTGTATTACAAATACGGCTTACAATTATTATTAGTATTAGTATTACAATTAGTATTACAAATACAAGTACGGCTGGCAACCCTAGCTGAACTGCCGACATTTACTTGTAAGGGTAATCATTAATAAATCGAGTTGCGTGTGCAGCGATTTTTTTTCTATTTTCAACATAATAATAATGTTGGTTATTAGAAGTTTACTGTCCTGGGCTAGGTGGTACTACCAGGCGTCAATTCGGAAATAGCCGGATTTAACGATGGGAGTGTGTACTGTCAACCTGGACCATTTTTCGTTAATTAAAAATATTTAGGTGTTCCTTTTTGAAGTTTAATTTCAATTATTTTTAGTACTACAATAATAAACTCAGGACATCAAAGATTTAGTTGGTGGAGAATTTTCATCGGTATTTAAAATTTCCTTCTTGAAATTTATGACTTTTCAAATTTAATTATAAAGTTTATTTCAATTAAACATAAATTACTGGCCAACAAAAATTACGAGTTATATTTTATTTATTTATATTTAAAAATCTAAATAATAAGTGTTGTTTAGTTGTTTTTCTTTTGTTAATTTAATTTATGATGATAACTAAATAGGAAAAATCAACACGCACATAACAGTGAGTTATGTTGGGAATGAACCCACGTCCTGTGACCCACGTGTACGACCCAGTAAAATATCACATAAACCCACTTTTTTCTTTTCACGTTTCATTATAATATAAGAATAAATGTTATTGTTAAAAAACAACATACCAGCAGGATCAATACAATATTTTTCATCACCAATAGCTTTTTCATTGTAGAATTTGTATAGGATTGTGTTAAGACAACGGCGATCCCAATCATCTGTCACCCTTCCACCATAATTACATTCGCCAGTCAAATAACGAAGAGCAACGAACTGTACATCCTGCGAATTAATATAATAATAAATAAAAAAAACTAAAGCCCATAGTCCAGATGGACTAGGATAGAGTGATACACTGGTACCCAAAAGATGGATTAAGAACTCGCGGATGGCTAAGGAAACGCTGGGTAGATGACATAGTCTCATTTGCCCGTAATCAGTGAACAAGACTAGCTCAAAACAGAGACGTCTGGAATTCGATAGAGGAGGTTATTTAAACTTTATTAACATAACTATTTGAACACGTTCAGACATTATATCTAATTTTATTTGACGTACTATGTATAAATTACCTAAATTAAAAACAGACGATTACAATCAAATGAATTGTACTATTAAAATTCATAATGTTATGTAACTAAAAATCTATGGGAATTAAAGGCTTATTATTATTATGAAAGCCCATAGTGCTCATACTTATATAAGGGAAAATGGAAGACGATGCTTTCAACTGGATAGTACCACATTACCAGTGATCAAAAGCCGTTGCTTGGCACGTGACCACACTCTGCCAGGTTTTAAGCCGGTCCATGAGCGAAAACGACTTCTATATGAGAGAAAATATCCTCAGACAGCAGTTGTCTCTACTATGCCGGCCATTGACACGGCACACTCCACTTGTTATACTTGAAAGTGGTGGTACTACTATTAGTTAGATTTTTTCTATCTGTTCTTTTAGAAAACTTTCGAAATATAATATAGTATGCAAAAACAAACCTCATATTCATTAAGGAACATATATAATTGCGTAACACTGATGCGAAGATCAGTTTCGTTGAATTCATATCGTATATTCCACCCCAGTGGTCCGAACTGACGTCGCTCCTGAACCACGGCATGGAAGAAACATAAGGCAAAGAGTAACTTCTTAAAAACATCAGTTTGTTTGTTCCCTTCGAACCACTCGGCGTCGTTAATAGGATCGCTTTGATATGAACGTGCTATATTTGCCCGAAGACCTAGAGAAAAACATCGTGATGCATACAAATCGATTTTAAAGGAGCATATGTCAAGCCTTCGTCTGATGTTAGGCTAACATGTTAAAAATTGCAAAAGTGGCCTCCGCTATGCCGACTTGAGTGAGACGAGTATATACCATTTGCTATCGAAAATAAAGCAAAATAGTAACCATGGTATTTATTTTATTTGAATCCAAAGTTTTGAAAGCTTTGCATCCATTGTGGACACCGCTTTTAATTTAGTTACACTATACTAAGTCACGCATACCTTGAGGTGGTTCGTTAGTCATTTTGACGCCATTTTGTAGGACATAAACGGGGAAGTGTTCGGCCGGATACGACGTTAACCATAGTCTAAAGTCTGGATGTGTGGAATCAGTTGTTAGGCCTTCACAAATCTGTATAAAAATGCAGATAAAAGATTGAATAAAAAAAAAGAATAAAGCCTTGGAATCACGAGGCAGCTTTAATCTTTTTACACCTTAAATCTATCTCTATAAAAGGTTAGTCTATTTTCAGTCAGGTCAGAATGTTTTATTACCTTTTCCAACATAGGCATCCAACTTTTAGCCAAGTGACAATTTTGCAGAACAACCCAAGTACCGCTGCGTACACCTTCATCGATCAGTTTCACTGCAATAGGGCCCTGCCCTTGACCAAGTGACAGTGAAAACAAACGTGATGCACCAAAACCCTGAATTGAGGTTTATTAAAATTAGTTTCAATAAACAGCTACAGAAGTCTTGCCCTTTCTTAAAATAATACAGAAATAAAATATTACAATGAAAATAAATAGACGGATTGTCAAGCCATATTGGTAAATTTTAATTGTAAGGTTTGAAAAATAGATATTTAATAGTTAACCGACTAAAATAAAAATTTGTTACAATATAACACTTTGTTCTATGCCGATTTTCCTTAATTTTGTAGTATTATTTTCAGTTCTATAATAAATATTAGTAAAAAGAAATTTAATCATTAGCAAATTTTAGTCAACTGTGTCTTTTTAAATGCATATAGAAAATATGTAGTTAAAAAAAGAGAAAAAAAAATACTTCATTGGTTGGTTACTAACCGACCAAATTAAACATTAGTTAAAACAATATAACTTGCTAAATACATTAGTACTTCTTAGGTTTAACGTATCATATGATTATCACTTACCTGATCATCAGCAAATTTAAGTAACGTCCCCATTGGATCAGAACCAGGAGTCAAAACAAACAACAAAGGTATACAACAGTGTGAATCAGCGTAAGATGATGACAAATCAAATAGAGGAGGTTCTACGAACTGACGACCCATTTCGGCTGCCAAGAGAATAAATGATACATGTTTTTTATGCGTTACACAGGCTGTTTAAAAGGACGTCTAAATGCTAAAGCGTGTAGCTTATAACGTCTTTTGTGCCGAGATAATACCACCAATTTAAAATGTAACCACCGCTATGGGATCTTGAGCTTGAAAGTCTTATTAATTCGGCATAGCAGAAGCGACTGCTGCCTGTAAACATTTCTGACATATAGATATAAAGAAGAAAGAAAAGAGTAACGGCACAAAGTCCCATACAGCTATAGAAAATATAAAAAAGTCATTGGAGTCATAAGTCATAAGTAGCAACTTCTAGCTTACCTTCTACGAAGTTTTGAACTCCTGGTACCATCATATCTGGTCTCATGCAACGAAGAACCATTAGATTCTAAAATAAAACAATTAATATCTTAATAAAACAGCTTTGAGCTCCCGTAACGGTTGTAGGTTCACCATCACGTCATTTCGTCCCCACAAGCCGGCATAGTGGAGGTGAAGCAGACATTTGTCTGTGTTGGGAATTGTTTCCGCTCACGCCGGGTTACTATAAAAATTAAATAACATACCTCAAACTTAGTAAGTTTAGTATTCCATGGTGCTGGTAGTGGATTATTGTGGGGATCGGGTAGATCGCAATATTCTTCCCATAAAGGTAATTCTGCCGTAAAATGTTCAACAATCCCTTTGAATTTGGGAAACTCGTTCAATCTAAAATTATATTATATGGCAACTTATTCTCTGTCTTAAAATTAAGGCTTAACATATACCACTTTCCAACCACAAGACGGTGGTGTAATGTGGTTGAACTGGCGACCGAATCTACCAGTTTTGTGAGTAAGGTTCGGTTAGCATCTGCGACAGTTTTGTAGTCGTCACTCTTGTTGAAACAGACCACAATTTGTCGTCCGTGTGAGCGCTATCACGACATTCCGTTCTAATTCAGTACTCTCAAAACAAAACCACTATTTTGTGGTTTTGTGTGGGTGGAAAGTGGTACGTGTGAGCTAAGCCTAAGATGAAATTTTTATAGACTGTAAATGTCAAGTTTATTACTGATATTTTCTCGAAATAACTACGCCTTTCTAGTATTTCTACGAAAAAGATGCCTAATTGAAAAAACAAATTTTATTTTAAAGTGATTGAATAAAACATAAATTCTTGCAACGTTCCTTCTGGCAGTGAATTCATTTTCATATGCACGAAGTAGGTACATAAAAATCAATGTTTGTTTGTTTGTCTCATATGTATTCTAGAACTTTACCACCCAAACCTTTACGACTTGGGTTAAGGTTTCTTTTTCTTTTTTTCCCGGTAAAAGGTTGTAACTTTTTTTAGCACTTTTCAACACTTTTTAAAATAATTTCTTTTGTTATAGGTTATAGTTTGGCGTGTTCTATGAGTTCTTAGGTTAGGTGTATTATTTACCCATTCAAATTAGCCCAAGCTTGCGGTGACATGAAAGCTGCAGGACATACTGCTATATGACGCGGCTGAGCTCCACCCAATAAGAACATTACATCTGGTTGCGTTAATTTATCTTCAGCCAACATTATTGTTATTGTTAATAATAATGAAAATACTAATTTGTCCTGTGAATAAACATTTAAGATTGCTACTTGATGTAGCCAGGGGAGCATTTCTTGATTGTAGCAGACTTAAAACATAAAGATTGCGTTACGTTTATAGTAATATCGTAATTTTAATAATAATTTTAAACAACTTTTTAAATTATGAAATAAAGATATTTGTAAACTTTGTAGATAACAGAAGTTAACTAATATTTTATATGAAGTTAAAAAGTATTTTAAAGCTGTTTTTTTAAGATACGATAATGCAAAAACATAACAATTTACAGAAAACGATTTCCTATTCATTAGAAAGATTAGAAAAATAAACTGTGATAGAAATGAACTTATAGACTTATTTTAAGTCTACTATATCTGAAAATTGCCCCCTGATATTAATTTAGAGTAGCAGCAGTCGCCTCCACTATTTCGGCTTTAGGAGACGACGTGCACCATCGATTGATAGGTCACATTCCTCCTGTAAATTTATTTTAATATTGATACCCAACGTTATTAAAAAACGTTACCCCGTCACCGAGGCGACATGTACCTTTTCAAACAAACTTCTACATATATTTTGATAAAGGGAATAAGTGAAATAATTCCTCAATATCGTCAGCCTTTCTTCAATATCGTCCACCTTCTCCGTGTTATCTATTGCCGATGTAAATAGACCTTCGAACCATCCTAAAGAGTATTGGTACATAGGATCTATTCTTGCTAAAGAAGCTGTAAAATTTAATTATTGATAAAAAGGTACGTCGAGCTACCATAAAAACAATTTAATTAGTAAAAACAAACCCGTAAGGAAAAATAAATTAGTAGAATGTTTAGCTATAGGTACATAATCGTCTCTAGCGACGTCTATAGCCTTCTCTGTTACCATGGCAACCTCCTGCTTCTCTTTAATCTCGTTCGACGTGTCTTTCGCCGAATTTAGAATCTGTAAGTATTTTATAGCAATTAAATTATGATATTAAGCCCAGTCTTTTCACCATCTTCCGTCAAATTTAAAAGTGGAGTACTTATGCTGGACTACTACAAAAAAAACACTGGAAATTATTTTATATTATATAATTTACCTGTACTGCCTCTTCGTCTTCTAGGAGATGTTCAGATGTCGATAGGACCTGTGAATTATAAATTTGAAAATTTTGCTCCAAGAGTGGTAGGCAGACTGATGTTCGTTATTTGTCCAGTCTGCCGTCCTGGGGTAGTACCACCACTTTCGAATGTAACACCCGTGAAGTGACCTTGTCGCGTTTCGGGAATAGTTTGAAAGTAGCCAGGTATAGCGACAGGAGTGTGCACTGGCAATCTAAATGGTACATGCTCGAAGCCGGCATAGTGGAGGCGACTGCTGCCCGCACAGATTTCTATGTAGTAGCAGTTGTTTCCATTCATGTACCGCACCCTAGGTTAACATCAGGCGGCTACAATTTTAAAAAAATGTTGTATGAAGAGAGTCAATAAATGGTTACTTGCCATGACGTCTTTTTTCTCTTATTTTTGCCTTACCTTTTTCATCCCGCTGTGCATACCTTGTCGCGTCTCTAAGAATTTAACTTCTGAATAACTTACATTTAGAATCTTCTTTTCAATCTCCTGCAACAATCTTCTGTGTTCAGCTCCTTGTGTTGTTAAATCTGATTTAGCTTGTTGCAAATCAGGTCGTTCTCTAGCAACAACTCTTGATAGTAATTGTGCACATAAGCCGTCTGATGCCAACATGAAGTTGACAAGTGTAACACGGACACCTACTTCTGGTAGATAATGAGGGTTAGCCAACTTTGTGCTTATGTAGAGTCTGAAAAAAAAAGGCATTAGATCGCTGCGGCTGTACTGTCGGCATTTTAAACATTATTATACATTCTAATTGAAGCTTGAAAAAAAAAATACTGCGCGGTATTTGCCCACCTAGATGTCCTTCAAGCCGACATAGCGAAGGCGACTGCTGACATTTCTCTATCGTCGCAGTTCATTCCGTCCATGCAGTTGCATGTTCACTTATAGAGTATAATCCGAACAATTAAAGTTGTTTTTATAAAATACTAAGTAAATATATCATTATTTTTTAAGCGCATAATAATTCTGTTAGCTATCAATCCAAAATATAAAATACATACTTAAAATCCTTGCTGTATTCAACAATAGAGTCACCAATCTTGATGCAAAGTGCACCACCCTGACGGAATGTTTGTTGCTGCAGTAGCGGCTCTAACATCGGATCTAATTCTTCTAGAACATTCTCTAAAAGTACCTACGGTACGGTAAAACAATATATGTATAGGGGAAGTTAGGTTATTTTACTATATTATTACGCATTTGTTCAACTGAAATTGAAGCCTTCCACGATCCATGCAGACCCCTTAGGCTTAACTCACACATTTTCCACTCACATTAGAACCACAAAAAAGTGCTCTTGTATTGAGAGTACTAAATTAGTGTGGAATGCCGTGATACAGTGACGACTACAAAACTGTCGCAGATGCTAACCGAACCCTACCCACAAAAGTGGTTGATATGGACGACAGTTACACATTGATTTGTAGTTGGAAAGTGGTACTTATGTGTTGTTCATGATAATCCGCAGAATTAGTCTAAGAGTGGTAGGCAGACTGATGATGGTTACCTGTAGTCCTCGGGTAGTGACGTGACCTTGTCGAGATTCGGGAACAGTTTGGAAATAGCTAGGTATAACGAGAGAAGTGTGTATTGTCTATCTAGGTAGATGGTGCACATTCGTCTCCTCAAACCGGCATAGCGGAGGCTGCCTATAGAAATTTCTCTGTAGTAGCAGTTGTTTCTATTCATTCAGTTCAGGCGGAGTGTTGACATATGCCGAGCTACGTGTATTGTCTATCTAGGTAGATGGTGCACATTCGTCTCCTCAAGCCGGCATAGCGGAGGCTGCCTGTAGAAATTTCTCTGTAGTAGCAGTTGTTTCTATTCATTCAGTTCAGGCGGAGTGTTGACATATGCCGAGCTACGTGTATTGTCTATCTAGGTAGATGGTGCACATTCGTCTCCTCAAGCCGGCATAGCGGAGGCTGCCTGTAGAAATTTCTCTGTAGTAGCACTCGTTTCTATTCATTCAGTTCAGGCGGAGTGTTGACATATGCCGAGCTACAATAAAAAAAATCACACACAATTAAAAATTAATATAAAAAAACGATTACTTACAGGTTGTCCAAATTGCACAGCATTCTCTAATACCCGTCCAAGATCAGCCTGCGTCATACGGCATATGCATAAATTGTTTGGCTTCTCCATGTTCTTAATCCAACGGTTTGCTTGTCCTTGTGGGTCTATCATTAGAGGCCAACGACGAGCAGTCCTGTGTACAATTTTTGTTAGCTCATTGCGCGATCGTGGCCGAGAGGCAGGGGGCGTGGTCTTACAATTATAGTTATTATGGTAACAGTAATATGGTAACAATTGTCTGAGTATTTATTTATTTATTGTTCGTGTAAGTGCACAACTATTGCACATAGTAGGAAATGATTTAATGCTTCTTTGTTTCTGCTTCTGACTGTCGCTGTATTTTCTCCAAAATAAATAAACCAATAAAAATAATAATAATCTAGTATTTTATCTCTAGGTAGTACAAGTATCACCATTTTCGAGTAAGATAACTCTTTATTTAATTGTAGCTCGGCATTAGACGATACTCCGACTGATATTAAGACAAGAGTCCAATCCAGCTGTCCAATGGTCTATGAGCGGAGATAACTACATACAGGCTAGTCACCTCCGCTATGCCGGCTTAAGGAGACAAATGAAAACCATCCAAACTGATAATGCATATTACTCTAGAGCGGCCGTGGTCTAGCGGTAAGACACGTGAACTCACGATCGATGAGACCCGTGTTCGAACCTCGCTAAATATGACCGGTACCAATGTAAAGTGACCTTGTCGCGTTTCGGGAGTAGTTTGAAAGTGGCCAAGCATAACGAGAGAGGTGTGCACTGTCAATCGCACAGGTTTCTCTGTAGTAGCAGTTGTTTCCATTCAAAGACCGCACTCTAGCTTTACATCAGGCGGAGTGTTGTCAACTACAATAATAATTTGGTAAGAACACTTACATAATAATAATAGCGCTTTCAACACTAAAATCGTCTGAGGGTAACCCGTCAATATTCCATTGCTGTATTGTAACTGGTTCGCCCAATGATTTTACTAAACCAAAGTTCAATGTACACACAATACCGCAGTCGTGACATGCGTGTGCCCATTTTTTAACCTACAGTCAAAATATTCATTTGAAAATAATTGTATTCTATTGTACACTGCAACCCTAGTAGATACAATATTATGTTCGGAGGTTCAAGTATGAATTTACAATACCTTCTCACGACGTAAAGTGAATACTCCCCACCAATCAGACCGCTAAGGTAAAAAAAAATCAAACGAAGCGATCTTATTGGTGTTGAGGTCTCACTTAACGCCGTGAGAACGTAAATGTAAACTCATAACTCGTGAAATTTTTTTGTCATTATTTTAAGCGCCGAGGTAAAAAAATGTCGGTGGTAATTCAATGGCGACCTACCATAAAAAATAACAAAAACGTACCTGCTCGTCACGGAAAGAAGCTGTAAATGGACCGAGGTAAGCAATGACTCCAGAAGCAATCAAAATGTCACCTAAAAATATACAATATAAAATGTGACTTTGTCGCGTTTCGGGAATAGTTTGAAAGTAGCCAGGTATAGCGAGAGGAGTGTGCACTGTCAATAGATGGTACATGCTCGTCTCCTCAAGCCGGCATAGTGGAGGCGACTGCTGCCCGCACAGGGTTCTCTGTAGTAGCATTTGTTTCCATTCATGGACCGCACTCTAGCTTTACATCAGGCGGAGTGTCGTCACATGCCAAGCTACAACATCATGCCAAACATCATGTTTTATTTCTTTTACTTTAATAGTTCCACTTCTTAATAAGGGCGGCCGTGGTCTAGCGGCGAGACGCGTGAACTCACGACCCACGAGTCCCGTGTTCGAACCATGCTAAATTCTGACCAACGTAACTATGTTATATGTACTTTGGGCGCTCAAATACCTATAGGCAGGCACTATTAAAGAATGGTGGGCAGACTGATATATTAGCCCAGTCTGCCGTCCTGGAGTAGTACCACCACTTTAAAATGTAACACACGTGAAGTGACCTTCTCACGTTTCGGGAACAGTTTGGAAGTAGCCAGGTATAGCGAGAGGAGAGTGTACTGTCAATCTCGTTTGCGCATACTCGTCTCCTCAAGCCGGCATAGCGGAGGCCACTGCTGCCTGTAGAAATTTATCTGTGGTAGCAGTTGTTTCCGTTCGTGGAACTCTAGTTTTACATCAGGCGGAATGTTAACATATGTTTGTCTTTACCAGTAAGTGATCCGTAAGTTTCTCTCAAATTTTTAGCAATTTGCGTCCACCGTGTCTTCTCCCCTCCCAATCCTGATATGAGCATTTCAGCACGCTTCAACTTATTACTACAATCCATAACTTCGTCATCTAACATTTTCTGTTGGCGATTTTGTTCTGCTAAAGCATCTTCCAGTTTATGTAGTTTGGCTTGAATCTGAGAATAAAATGTATTTAAAATAACGCAATAACAAGTGGACTGTGAACTGTCCACCTGGACGCCGCCGCGCCGGTGCACTCGTCTTATCAAGCCGGTATAGCGGTGAACATTTAACTATGGTCATCGATCATGCGGATTTAAGTTTAATAAAATTATTGTTTCGTGCGTCATCGTTTCGTCAGCATTTTTTGAACGTACTAAAAGCTTCTTGTGTAAGCGGCGTAACGTAAACAGCGTTTGCCCCCACTCACACGCGGATTTAAGGCCTCGTTTATTTTCAGTTATATTCTGAACGCGATTGAAAATAAAAATCTTTATTTCAAATAGGCTGAGGCACTTATGAATGGTCACAATATTCAGAATAATAACAATCTCATGTACAAAGGAGATTACTGATAACAAGTGATACTGAAAACAGAAACTATTCAGCGACTAATGTGCAACCATCCAGCGATTATTGTGCAACCATCCAGCGACTCTTATGAAACTATCTAACTTCTGTATTATCGTGTGTAGTACCTACGCAATAAAATGGTGTATGGCGCGAATTTATTTTACAAAAAAGTCAATTTAAGATTACCTCTTTAAGTTGGGCCTGTTTGACAGCTAATGCGGACATAGCTTTGTCGTAAACCGCTTGAGCTGCTGCCAACCTTTGTTTCTTAGGCGCAACTACTTTAGCCACTTTATCATATTTCGTCATCGCTATTACCCACTTGCACATACCTATGAAAATTTGCATTTATTTTTATATTATAATTTTATATAAAAAAAACCTTGCTGTTTGTATATGCACTGGTTTAGAGTTCCCGTTCCACTACTTTTTTTTACGTGGGGAAATCCAGGTAAAAAAGGTTACCAGGGTTATGTTGAACTTTCCAACCTGGCATACCGACTAAAACCCCGCGGTGTTTCACTCGACGCATAGTGGACGGACCGTTCCACTCCTAGGAAACCTTTTATAGGGATTTAATCGCTGTTATACTTACCCACGTTACTCCAAAAAATAAATCGTAAACCACAATAAAATTGAACTGTTAGTTCCGAAACACGAATGGGTTGAGACAGGACGAACAAAGAAACGTTCATTCATATAGATGTTAAGATATAAGTTAACAATATTAGTATACAAAAGACGCTAATAATCAAAAGAGATAACCTTCAGCAGCAACAGACACAGCCTTAATCTTTTCAGGCACAAATCCCTCATCTTGCATTACTGTATTCATTAGCTTCTTCATGACAGCCGGCGGTATATTATCTTTATCATAATTCTGTAGACCTTCTAGAAAACGGATATCGTTGAGGAGTTTCTTCGAAGGTCCCCAGTAGTCTTCAATAGTACCTACACCTGAAGGTGCTGGAATTTTGTCCGGTTTCATTTCCTGTGTAAATTAACTTTGATACATATTTTCTTTAAATTTTAGCTGTTTTTCGCGGCTTCGTGTGATTATAATAAGCGTTTAACTTAAGAAATGATAGATTCCCCATACAAACTTACATCTTCTACAATTTTTTTTGAGGAATCTTGCTTAGATTGCATCCTGATAACAAACCTCCATTTTAATAGTGAAAATGAAGAAACAGACAGAATTACTTTCACATTTTTATGTTACTGTTGCCTTAAATTTTTAGGTTAATAAATACAACAATTATTTAATATGTGCACTTAAACTAATAACTTTTAAAACACAGTAACAAAATGTAACAAACAATTTAACTTACCGGATCATCCCACTTTAGCGTGAAAAATAAGAAATGAATTAGCTACATACTACAAAATCCTGGTGTCATATATATAGGATTTTTTACATACAGTAGTCTGTCATATGTCCACAGTGCAGACAACTGTTACCATAGGCAGTAGCCGTTTCGGCTGCCAGTTTGAAAATCAAATGTGGACTCCTCTCGTCATACCTGGCTACATCCAAACTGGCCCCAAACGTCACTTCACGGGTCATTTGAGAGTGGTGGTACTATTCCAGGATTGAAATTATAAAAACCAGGCAAATAGAATATTTTCTATATTTAATTGCACTGGTTTTTATCCACAAAAACATACTAATTTATTCTGATCATTGAGTTATAACGTACTGCGTTTATCATTCTACAATCAGCTAGTCTACGAATAAAACGAAAGGAAGAACTGAAACCTCCATGTTCTAAGCTCCTAAAGCCTGGCCAGTACCAATTTAGGTATACTTAAAGCCTAAGAAACAAGAAATATTATAGGCAAAAAGTTCACTTTATAGCTAAGCTAGGGTGCACAGCAGTCGTCTCCGCTATGCCGGCTTGAGGAGACGACCATGCACCATCCAGGTTGATAGTGCCCACTCCTGTCGCCCACACCTGTCGTTATACCTGGCTACTTCCAATCTGATCCTGAAACGCGACTAGATCACTTCACGGGTGTTACGTTTTAAAGTGATGGTACTACCCCAGGACGGCGAACCACTCTTTAGTAATAAAATATCTAAAGTAAAAGCTTAATAAAATTTAATAATGATAGTCTACATACAACCTTATTATAATTTTATAATTAAAAACAAACCTTTAATATACATATAGCCTCCATAACAAGTTTAATACCCCGAGGTGGACTTTTCATAGTTTTAATAAAGGTAATATCTTGTGGAGTCAAAGTGTCTAATGCGGCTAATGCAGAATTCAAAATGGGCATTGCTTCGGCTAGATCTGCATCACATTCATCTTTAATACCTTGGGCTTCTCTTGCCTAGAAAGTAAGAGATAGTTACGTGCATCTAGCATAGGTAAGGGCGTTAAAGAAGAAGCTTTAAAATAATAATCAATAAAAAGGGCGCAAGGGGTCTAAAATGTGAACGGGTAAAATCAATATTATTAGGAAAAATCCTCCTCCATGGTATCTAGAGAAGCTTCTCGTATAAGCAACGTAACGTAAATACACCGACAATTCATGACCTTGTTTACATTTTGATGTTGTTTATGTAAACAAGCTAAACTATTACGTTCAGAAAACTCTTATTCGAGTACTTTTATTTACAACAGGTGCCACATCATTTCGTTACCCAATGTTTATTTACCTGTTCATCGGCAGCAGCCTGATCAACCAATACAACAGCCTCTACTTCAGCGACTCCCTCCTTCTCCTTCTCTACTTTAGCAGTAGTAACTGCTACTGCGGCGGCCCCCGCTGCTAATTTTGGTTGTAGAACCTCTAAAGCAGTTTGTAGTGCCGCCACTGATTTCGCAGCTATCTCCAGCTGGTCTAAACCGGTTAAGTAGCGTTTTTCTGCTAGTATTATTTCACTGGAAGAAATTTCAGTAAGTTTTAAGAGGGGCTGTAGTCTAGCCGTACAAAGCTCACGATCGAACATCAGCGAACGAAGTCTCACTAAATTCTGACCGGTACTAATGTATCTATGTTATATTGTACTTTGGTTGCTCGGTGCCTAGTATAGGCAATAAAAAAATTAAAGTCAGAAAACTGTATATATACATATTTATTGTACATTTTTTATAGTAACTGAGCTATGACAACACTCAGCCTGATAGCTTTACCTAGAGTGCGATCCACGAACGGAAATAACTGCTACTACAGACAAATTTTTACAGGCAGCAGTCGCATCCGTGCATAGTCTTCTCGTTATACCTGGCTACTTCCAAACGGGTGTTACATTCGAAAGTGGTGGTACTACCCGAGCTGCTGCCCATGGACTAACAACCATCATCAGTCTGCCTATTAATACTTACTTTCTCTTCTTATTTAATAAAGTTTTAAACATATTAATAAGTTCCAAATAGGCCGTAGGTGTTACATAGTTATATCTCTTAAGCCTTAATAAGAATTGCTTTGTTAACATTTGTGTGTCAGTATGGAACATTTGGCAAAGTTTAATAGCGGTTTCACGCTCGAGCGGTGTCAACTCGATATCTTTTAAGAAACGTGTCGCTACTGCTAGCAAAGCGTCCTGAGGCCATTCCTGTTGAATTATTAAATTTTACAGTAATACGGCATGTGACAGACAATAGTCACCTCCGCTATGCCGGCTCGAGTCAATTTTGTAGGAAAATAAATCTACATTGCTTATCACCGATCAGTTTTAATTTTTACACCTAAGTAATTAGACTTTTTCTAATACAATATTTGAGGTTATTATTGTATTAAAAGTATTTAAAAGCTTTAATAAATTGGTAATATTTATTTATTTATGTTATTAAACATAGTATATTGATTGGGAAACTTGTATATTATATTTTGATATAATTAAAATAAATTAATAAAGAAATAAGGTATTATTTTAGAATATTGTTTTGTTAACAAACGGTATCAAGTGGGCCCAGAAATAGGCATCATCCTTTACAAAAGTGTTTGCAAACCGTAAAATAAATATGAAAGCCTTAATAAAATATTATACTTAACAATACATTAGCAGCAACGTACATACCTGGAACCAATCTATAGTACAACAATTGACGAGAGCTGGAAACTTTCTTATTCTGGTACGCAAGCTGGTACCGGCTGGTGACATAGCCAGAACTATGTGCAATTGATCGCGTACAATTGAAACAAAATATGCGTACAGAGCAGTCGGACTACCATCAGTTTGTAACGATTTATCGCGTTGACGATCGATCTGTGAAAGTCATGGTCACTATCCACTATACTGTATAATTTTTTTTAAATTGTAGCTCGGCATATGACAACATTTCGCCTAGTGTAAAGCTAGAGTACGATCAACAAAAGGAAAATAAATTTCTAGAGGCAATAGTCGCCTCCACTATGCCCTGGAATGTGCACCATCCAGATGGGCTACTTCCAAACGTGATACGGTCACTTCACGGGTGTTACATTCGAAAGTAGTGGTACTACCCCAGGACACCACCATCATTAGTCACACAATCAACTTACCACACGCATCTTTTCACACAGTTCCGCCTTCTCATCAGCCCCAAATATGTTTGGTACTTCACCAGAATTCAACATGTTATTCACATCCTCAAGGAAACCTTCCTCTTTTATCTAAAACACATTTTTTTTATACAGTAGACTGGTCATTTGACCGCTCCTCGTCTAATGTTAAACTAGAGTACGGTCCATGAAAGAAAACAACTTCTACTACAGATAAAGTCCACAGGCGGCAGTCCCGCTATGCTTGCTTAAGGAGACGAATATGCACCATTAAGTTGCCAATGCACACTTTAAAGTGTGAGTAAAGTGAAAGTAATTCACTTTAGGAAACGGGCAGCAGTCGCCCCCGCTGTGCCGGCCTAAGGAGATGCATTATCTAGATTGACAGTGCACACTCCTCCCGCTACACCTGGCTACTTTCAAACTGTTCCCGAAACGCGACACGGTCACTTCACGGGTGTTATATTCGAAAGTGGTAGTACTACCCCTGGACGGCAGACTGAGCTAATAGCCATCATCATTTAATAGTGCCTACAGGCAACATAGGCAATTGCCTATGGCCAACACCACAAAAAAAAATTAAATTAAATCGATAAAGGCTCAGTAGAAACAAAAAAATGCTGAGTTTTGTTTTAAATTTTATGTTAGCCAACTTATTTAGTTGCTCTCTTCTTTACCTTGACCTTAATAGAAACTTTCAACAGTTACCCACAAACGATTTGAGGGCCTCAGCAACGTGCTCTGCCTATGGGCCGCCGAAGTCTAAATCCGGGTGCTGAGCACTGAGCGACCGAAAGAGCGACCAAAATTACAATATTACCTGAGATTCAATAAACAAAAAGACCATGTGCAAGTCAGGTGTACTCGATTTACGCAACAGAGTCTTAAGGTCTTCTCTCCACTCGTTCTTTCCGTATGTTCTACTCATTTCGACCTAAAATATTGTTTATTGAAAACCATAAATACAAAGACACTCCATGTGGTGTGCACGAGTATGAAAAGTCTCCTGGGACCGAAGTCAAGAGCCAAAGAAGGTTCAAGTGAACTTTCATTGTAATTTTGACTTAGGTTCCTTGTCTTGCTGGGAGATATCAAGTGGCTGCAGTGATGCAGACCACCTTACGACCATGGCTCCTCAATTGCGGAGGAGGATCCCACGACGTGTGTACAATCTACCATAAATATATAATAGTAACCAATATTGTAAGAAAATAATAGTTTTGGTTGTGTAAGCCGTAAGTGTAAGTGTGTAAGTAGTCTAGCCGGTAGATGTCGCTAGCAAAAATCGTATCACACATCTTCATCCTTTGGTTATCTGGCGCATTACTATTATTCTAGTGGTGGGTTTAAAGCCCAACATTACCCATTACCTGGTTATTTTACTTAACCACATTTTTTTTTTAAATCTTTATTTAATTGGGGGCTTACGCTCACGCGTCGTGACGATGTCAAGCCCATTGAAGCCAAAACAACATTACCATAATATCAAAACTGAAAAAATATAACTAAAACTAATCCACAAATAAAATTTAAAAAAAAAACAAAAACAATCTATTTATCTTTACAAAAAAAAAACAAATTTATATAATTCTATAGCGGCTACTGAATCGGGCTGATGCAACAATCTTAACCACATAAGATCATCAAATATCATAAAGTTTATACCAGCGCCATCTACAGGTCACTAGTGGAAAAGCAAAAAGTTTTTTTTATTACCTGAAACAGGTCATACTCGTTGATGTGAGCAGCAAGCCTAGTCAACGACTGACGCCCAGAACCACCCAAACCAACAAGCAGTGCGTGCGATCTCGGCTGGGTTAACACACGACAAATACGGGACACGTGTTCTATTGCAAACCTAGGAAATATATTTTATATTTAGCTCGGCCTGATGTTAAGCTAGAGTGCAGTCTATGAACGGAAACAACTGTTATCTACAGAGCCTTGGTCGCTTAGTGCCTATAGGCACTACTAAAGAGTGGTAGGCAGACTGATGATAATTATTTGCCCAGTGTGCCGTCCTGGGGCAGTAACACCACTTTCGAATGTAACACCCATGAAGAGACCTTGTCGCGTTACAGGATGTTTGATAGTAGCTAGGTAAAGCGAGAGGAGTGTGCACTGTCAATCTGGATAGTTGGCGGCATAGCGGAGGCGAGTGCTGCGTACAGAAAAGAGAATGCCCACTTTTGGGTCCACTTGATACCTAATAGTTTGGTAACAAAACAAAATTCTAAAATAATATCTTATTTTTTTATTAATTAGTTTTAATTATATCAACACAACATTTACCAATCAATAGACAATGTTTATTTACATAAAAAACAGATATCTTCAATTATTAAAGCATTTAAAATAATAATAACCTCAAATATTGCATTAGAAAAAGTCTAATTACTCAATAATCCGGGTGAAAAGATTAAAACTGATTGGTAATAAGAAATTAGATTTATTTTTCTACAAAATTAATTAAAAATCATCGACAAACTCGAGAAAAAAATTGTGGGCCCATTTCTTTCAGGCGAATGGGCATTCTCCTTTATTTGTGGTAGCAATTGTGCCCGTTACAATTTAAAAAAAGTTACCTAAACAGCACCAAATTCATAGGCTTCTTAGACATATTATTAAACTCCACAAGGAACGATTCCACAGTGCTGGTCAAATGATCCATATCAGTTACTTCCATATAAAATCGTGTATCAGCTTTCGGATTCGCAAAATCACAATATATTAACTTGCGAAGATGAAGATCAGTTATCTAAGAATTAAAAAAAAAACAGAGATTATTAATAGTTGTTTTTTTTTAATTGTAACTCGGCATATGACAACACTCCGCCTGATGTAAAGGTCGAGTGCGGTCCATGAACGAAACCCACTGCTATAATACTACAGAGAAATCTCTACCGGCAGCAGTCCCCCAAGGAGACGACTATGCACCATCAAGAGTGACAGTGCACACTCCTCTCGCTATATCTGGCTACTTTCAAACTGCTCCCGAAACGCGACAAAATCACTTCACGGGTGTTCCATTCGAAAGTACTGCCCCAGGACGGCAGACTGAGCAAATAATCATCATCAGTCTGCCTACCACTCTTTAATAGTGCCTATAGGCACTGAGCGACCAAAATACATATAATAAAGTTACATTAGTACCGATCAGAAGTTACTCATCGATCGTGAGTTCACGCATCTTACCGCTAGACCACGGCCGCTCATAATAATAGAGAACAATAGAGTAGTTGTGGCAATGCTCGAATGACTTCCTATAACATGGGATCCTTCAAGCGGTGTGAAGAGGCATCTCATCTAACAGGCATAGCGGACGCAACTGCCGTCACGGATCCCCTTCTCTGACAGCAATCACTTTAGTTCCAGCTTAACATTAAGCAGAATGAGGTCGTATGAAAAATTTACTCCATGATAATTAAAGCATTAAAACTATGGCTACAATTAAACTAAGTGTAATTGCATTTATTATTGCACTAATTAACGCGTTAAGCTTTCTTTATATTTTGTAGTTTTATTTCGCAAAGATTTCACCAACCTTATCATTGGGATTGTCAAATAATCTGTTTAACATCTGATCAAAGTCGTCATTGAGGTAGGTCGTGGTAGATTCCCTCAAACATTGCACCAGCCATTGTCTGTCGCTATCTTCAATGAGACGGTCGGAGAATACCCGAAGACATTCATGAACCCATAGTCTCTTGATAGATTGTAAATCTTGTGTCACTTCTGGTACTGATAAGAGAACACCCTGTAGGGGATTATTATTTTTATTGTAGCTCAGCATATGACAATACACAAAGCTAGAGTGCGGCCCATGATCGGAAACAACTGCTACTACAGATAAATCTCTATAAGCAGCAGTCGCCTCCGCTATGCCGGCCTGAGGAGACGAGTATTTACCATCTAGATTAACAGTGCACACTCCTATCGCTATAATAGTGCCTATAGACACTGAGCGACCAAATTACATATAACATAGTTACATTGGTCAGAATTTAGCGAGGTTCGAACACGGGTCTCATGAGTTTACGCGTCTTACCGCTAGACCACGGCTGCTTTACACAGAAGCTGCTATTATCGGTTTTTTAAATGTAGTATGTGTGATACAATTTCTGCAAGCGCCATCTACCGGGTAGTAGCGAAGTCGCTTAAGCACTTTTAATGTTCATAGTAGCTATATTTAATCTATTTATTATTGTTTTTTGATAGGCAGACTGATGATGGTTATTAGCCCAGTCTGCCGTCCTGGGGCCGTACTGCCACTTTCGAATGTAACACCTGTGAAGAGACATTGTCGCGTTTCGGGAGCAGTTGAAAGTAGTCAGGTACAACGAGAGGAGTATGCACTGTTAATATAGATGGTACATGCTCGTCTTCTTAAGCCGGCATAGTAGAGGCGATTACTGCCCGTAGAGATTTCTCTGTAGTAGCAGTTGTTTCCACTCATGGACCGCACTCTAGCTTTACATCAGGCGGAGTGTTGTCACATGCCAAGCTATAAAAAAAAAGTTATTTGTAACTTATAGATATATCTCAAACTGTACTGTAATTCTTCTAGGATACGTTAATTGAAGCGAATCATTGAAGTGGTTCATAGATATGTTTCATTGCAGCTGCGAGTGCGTTCCATCAACGAAAACAACTGCTACTACAGATAAATCTCAACAGGCAGCAGTCGCCTCCGCTATACTGGCTTGAGGACACAAATGTACACCATCCAGGTTGACAGTGCACACACCTCTCGTACCTGACTACTTGTCTATCTACTGAAAAAACTTACTTGTATAACTCTAGAGAAATCTCTTAGATTAAACGTGTAATGCGATTTAGATGGAGTCGGTAGGAGATTCAAACGACACTGTTTATATACTTCCAAGGTACCGTTAACCAATTCTTCGATACATGGATCGAAATCCTTTGAAAACCCTCTGAAAATTTAACACTCGAAGTCATTTTAAATGCCACAATACGTGGTGTAAGTACAAGTGTAGTTGTAGTAAGTGGTGGTACTAGCCGAGGACGGCAGACTAGACTAATAACCATCATCAGTCTGCCTACCACTCTTAAAGGCTGTTTGTTCTGTTAATGTTGTTTGTGTCTTGAAGTTTATTAATTTAATTTTACATGTTTTTTTTATACAGGGTGTCCCGTAAGTAGTGGTGTCAACGGTATTTTACAGATAGAGGGGTTCAATATCTAGAATATAATTTGGTAATTTTTTTTTATACCTTCTGGTTTAAAAGTTATGACATTTTTAAAGAATTATCATTTTTTCCCCCGTTTTATCACAAAATAATGTTATAAAAATTTGTTTACAGTTATTTTCACTGATATTTTTATTTAAGTTGGTTGAGAAAACACATGGCTTTCTAATTAAAATATTATTTGTAACCAATTAATAACCATGATTAAATAAAAAATTAAAATCTAAACAAGATTTAATTTATAAAATTTTAAGCAAAATATTTAAACGAAGCTGGTGTAAAAAAATTGTATGTAAGGTTATGGGACCATTATTTTAAAAATATCTACAATTCACACAGATTCTAAAAACGTATAATAATGATCACTATCATTTTAATTACAATGTTTTTTCGACATAAATACAACAAATGGGCGTCGATTTTTAATAATGTATTCCGATAATAGGACGGATTTTAAGAATTCTTACAGTCGGAAATTTGCACTTTTTCACGTCTTAACCTACTGTAAGATACTAACTGCTTGTAGTTCCAATCTTATTTTCATTTCGGTTCTTTAATTTGACTTTAGGGATGTTCAAAGAAGGGTAGGCAGACTGACGCCTGCTTCCACTCATACTTCATTCAGAGATTACGTACCTTAAGTACATTACAGAGTGTAATCTAAACTACTATTAAAACAAAGATTATTAAGTAAATTATTGTGTTATTATTTTTTTTATTGTAGCTCGGCATGTGACAACACTCCGCCTGATGTAAAGCTAGAGTGCGGTCCATGAATGGAAACAACTGCTACTACAGAGAAACCTGTGCGGTAGCAGTCGCCTCCACTATGCCGGCTTGAGGAGACGGGCATGTACCATCTTAGATTGACAGTGCACACTCCTCTCGTTATACCTGGCACTTTCACGGGTGTTACATTCGAAAGTGGTGGTACAACCCCAGGACGGCAGACTGGACAAATAACCATTAATCAGTCTGCTGTTGTTAACTTTAAAGAAGCTGTTTATGAGACATGTAATAATAATGAATATGAACTACGCCAAATATTGAATATCGTGTCCGAAAGTTAATTCTTTCAAATAATCAAAGAGCCCTAGGAAATATCAGGAAAATCTTTATTAGAAGATGTCGGTTATGCATTAGAGTTACAGGGAGACATTTTGAGCATTTGCTTTAATAAATTATTTTCTTATCCGTATCTATTTTATTGGAATTCGCATAAGGTAATAATGAAATTTCTTTGACAAATAGTACTTTGTTGCTTGTTTAACTTTAAAAAAATACTTTAATTAAAATGAAAATGAAGATTAATATACGTTTTTAGAGTCCGTGTGAATTGTAGATATTTTTTAAATAATGGTCCCGTAACCTTACATACAATTTTTTACACCAGCTTCGTTCAAAAATTTTGCTTAAAATTTGATAAATTAAATCTTGTTTAGATTTTATTGTTTTATTTATTCATGGTTATTATTTGGTTAGAAATAATATTTTAATTAGAAAGCCCTGTGTTTTCTCAATCCACTT
The DNA here is from genome assembly GCA_948150575.1 of Tinea pellionella. NCBI lineage: Eukaryota > Metazoa > Arthropoda > Insecta > Lepidoptera > Tineidae > Tinea > Tinea pellionella. Next base: position 2,511,246 of record OX411246.1, read on the forward strand.
AAATAAAAATATCAGTGAAAATAATTGTAAACAAATTTTTATAACATTATTTTGTGATAAAACGGGGGAAAAAATGATAATTCTTTAAAAATGTCATAACTTTTAAACCAGAAGGTATAAAAAAAAAATCACCAAATTATATTCTAGATATTGAACTCCTCTATCTGTAAAATACCGTTGACACCACTACTTACGGGACACCCTGTATATAAATATGTATTGTATTATACCATGACATACATCTTTCAATATAACTCTAGTGACGCGATAAAACCATAGTATATGGCGAGATAATGTTTAAAGTAATTTAGACCTTGTTCTTAAGAGGTCACGATACAAAATCTACATGCCGTCCTTGGGTAGTACCACCTTTCGAATGTAACACCCGTGAAGTGACCTTTTCGCGTTTCGGGAATAATTTGAAAGTAGCCAGGTATAACGAGAGGAGTGTGCACTATTAATCTAGATGGTACATGCTCGTCTCCTCAAGCAGGCATAGTGCATTCATGGACCGCAATCTAGCTTTACATTAGGTGGAGGCTTTTACATTGTCACAAGCCGAGCTACAATAAAAAAATAAATTAAAAAAAATACTGCTATAAAGTCTGATGGTAGGGCTCCAGATATTTTAAAATAACATAAATATTATTAAAATAAAACGTATGAACCTGGTATCCAAATGCCAAAGTAATATTTTACTAAATATAACGATAAGCGTGTCGTCATCGAATTCATCGATACAGAAGAATGAGAAATGTCTTGTTAGACGCGGTGTTATTAATTTAGATCCTGGTGTAGGTTTTCCCATTGCGCACATAAACTGAAAACAAAAAAAAGCTTACCGATAATTATCACGTGACATTGGCAGAAATTGTCAAATCCTTTGCCTCTGATCTGAAATCTCTAAAAAGAAACAGAGGCGGCAACCCTGCGATCCAGAAGTTCTGGTAAGGTTCAAGAGTTTACTTTTAAGCTAACATTATGGTACTATTATTTGTTTAAAAAATTATGTCGCGACAACCTCATAGCACGCGCGAGGTCATTAAACTCACAGCTGAGAATAGTGTCTTGTGTATATTGTGTATTGTGTAAATAAGTGTAGTGTGTATTGTGTGACCAAAAGGGCTAGCATTAGCACAGTGGTGCTGAAAGACACGTTACATGGGCCATTGCATTTTTATGTTACTTTTTAAACAATATTTTTTTTTTACAAACGTTACAAACCTGTACATCAATCAAATTCAGCGCGGTATTAGTTTTCCTATCATACCAGAGTCCCAAATCAATTCCCTGCCTCAACACTTCTATTGGTGGTTGGGCACCGTAAGTTTCAGCTTGTGGCATGCTCACATCATCAACAAATACCACACAATGACTACCAATTGGGGGTCCAAAATAACCTGAAAAAAATAATTTTTGTCGGCATATGACAACATTCCAACTGATGTAAACAGTGCCGTTCATGAGCGGAAGCAACTGCTACAGATACATTTCTACAGGCAGCAGTCGACTCCGCTATGCCGGCTTAATAAGATGAATGTGCACCATCCAAATTGACAGTGCACAATCTTCTCGTTATACCTGGCTACTTCCAAACTGTACCCGAAACGCGACAAGGTCACTTCACGGGTGTTACATCCGAAAGTGGTACTGCCCCAGGATGGCAGACTGGGCTAATAACCATCACCAGCCTGCCTACCACTCCAAGTGGATTCTTTTTCTACAAAATTAATTCAATATAAATGACAAACTCGAGAAAGAAATTGTGAGCTCATTTCATTTAGGCGAATGGCCATTCTCCTTTGGTAGAACAATAGAACCATTTTAGTCATATTATATTATAATAAAAATTAAATTAAAACATATCTTAAGCGTATATAAATAGAGACCTTTTTTCCTTTTATCCAATTTCCCCATAATAATATCTTGCGTCTGATTACAATTAGTTTGTGCTGAGAAGGCCATTATTAGTGCTTTGTAGATTTTCGTATCAACTCTTTTTACTAAAAAATCCTGCAAATAGCGACCATATAAAAGTTCGATTACAACTCACTCATTCTCCCACTCTAGTGGAGGGAATACAATTTTCGATACGTATAGAGAGCGCGAAAAAATCCGGCCGGAAGTGAGCCGAAACAAACATTCTGTCACCCTAGTGGAGAGGCTGCCATTTTTGATACGTATAGAGAGTGCGAAAAAATCCGACCGGAAGTTGAGTCCATATCAGAAGTGAGCCGAAACAAACATTCTCCCACTCTAGTGGAGGGGATGACATTTTCGATACGTATAGAGAGCGCGAAAAAATCCAACCGGAAGTTGAGTCCATATCGGAAGTGAGCCGAAACAAACATTCTGTCACTCTAGTGGAGGGGATGCCATTTTCGACACGTATAGAGAGCTCGAAAAAATCCGACCGGTAGTTGGCTCCGTACCGGAATTGAGCCGAAGCAAACATTCTGTCACTCTAGTGGAGGGGATGCCATTTTCGACACGTATAGAGAGCGCGAAAAAATCAGATCGGAAGTAGGCTCCGAACCGGAAATGTAATGAAACAAAAGTTGTATCAAATATGCTGCAAAGTCGAAACTTTTATTCAGCAATGCGTTTTTTTTCAAACTACGTAAAAAGTGACTTTGCACTCGCAACGCCACGAAAACTAGTTCTAACAACAAAGCTTTACAGACATTAAGGACTTTTACTTACAATGATATATGATGATTTTCCAGTACCAGTAGGTCCAACCATCATTACAGGTTTATGATGAGTAACCATCAACTTGAAAAGTGCTAAATAACGAACACTATCCAAAGTCGTCACTAATATTTGATTTGCCGGCGTATCACGACCGATAGGTGGCGCTGATGACACATCATCTTGCCATGGCTTCCATTTACCTTTACCCTAAATAATTAAAACGAGAAAGTTCACAAAATTATTTTTTTAACGCGTAATAATTATTGTAATTAAACGAGTATGCAATGACAGTAGAGTAAGCGGGCATAGTGGAGGCGACTGCTGCCTGCAACTATTTATTTGTGGCCTCTACTCCAGGGCCTGTACTCGTTTATAAATAAAAAATAATACATTAAAAAATACCTCTTTAATAAACCGATAATCATAAACAAGCCCATCTTTTGGTAAGACAAATATATAATTCTTCTCGGGCTTTGCTATCGCTTTGGGATAACCCAACACTTCTAATGTCTGAAAGAAACACTCTTTGTTAAATTAAATAAATATAGAAAACGATGAATTGATTTGTAATTAAAAGGCAACACAGCAATATTACCTTTTCAGGAAACTCCTTTTCAAGTAAACCACGAAACATCATATCAAACTTTGTTCTACTACCAGCTTCCAATGTAGCGCCAATAGACCAAATACACGCGAAGAAAAATACACCCTAAAATCAAGTAAAACATTATATCCATCACAAGGATGGTGGAAATCAAGGAAAATCCAATCACCAAATCTAACACGCACAAAACATCAACACACCAACGGCAGTGTAGCCTAGTAGTCAATGCATTCGTGCACAAAACGAAAAATGGATGTTAGACTCTCCCTTCAGCTCAAGCAGTTGTGTGTGCGTTGATCTGTTCAACAATTAAAAAAACATATATCCAATTCATTACAAATATTGTATTCAAACTAGACTCACTGCTTACCAGCAGACTTCCTAGGCTTATCTGGCTATCCCCACATTACAACCACAAAAAAGCGGTCGTGTGTTGAGAGTACTAAATTGGTATGGAATGTCGTGATAGCGTTTAGACAAACAGCTGCTTTGCAACAACAGCTATCGTGGTATTGATGTCGCCCACAGAACGGTCGCAGATGCTAACCGAAACCTACTCACAATAGTGATCGATACGGTCGACAGTTCAACCACATTACAACCACTATTTTGTGGTTGGAAAGTGGTATGTGTGAGAAGCCTTAGCGCTTGTTAACGTAGACTCGCAAGCACCTTTACGGGCGCGGCGCGGTCATGAAATATAAAACATGGTATGGTATCTTATAATGTTCATGTCATGTTACGTATTACGTTACATTCGCGGCCTTATAAAACATGTGAAGTTGTTTTTGTATGAAGTTTGTTTGCTAGAGGTCAGATACATAGTAAGACATAGAAATAAATAGAGTTATAATGTAACAATATTCTCACCTCTAATTGTGCTCGAATATCAAGATCAGAATGCGCCTCCACGTATTTCTCATCATGAAAATCGTCCAAGAACGAATCGTATAGATTCATACAAGATTTTACTAAATTACTGCGAGATGTCACATACATTTGCTAGAAATAGTGAAAGTATTAAAATCGTACCAAAAATGGAAGAACAAAAAACCGTTTTTTTTACCTCAACATGCTGTAAATTACTACAAATTACTATAATTTTAATAAAAATTTTGAATTTTGTGTGAACATGTTTTAATTGAATTAAATATGCTTATTATAAAAAAAATTGACTTCCTTTTAAAAATAATATTAATTACCTTCGTCCTTCCAGAAAGTTCGACAAGCCAAAGCAATGGTGGCATAAATCTATTGAATAAAGTTCGTATAAGATTACGATTAACAGCATGCAATGTCGGCGGTAAAGTATTTAACCACGACTCCAGCAGACATTTCCAACCTAAACCTTTTGGTTCCATGTATATCATACCGCATCTTGATACCTGTAGGTAGGTAGTTTTAGCTTAATATGGTAGGCAAAGTGATGATGGTTAGTGAAAGTGACCCAGTCTGCCATCTTGACCAGCTTGAAATGCTGATCATGCATTTAGAGCTCGGCATATGATAACACTCCGCCTGATGTTAAGCTAGAGTGCGGTCCATAAGCGGAAACAATTGCTACCACAGAGAAATGTCACCACTATGCCCACTGTCCATTGACAAGGCACACTCTACCTGGGTACTTCCAAACCAATCCTGGAAGGAGACTAGGTCACTTCACAGGTGTTACACGTTGTTTTAATACCTAATAATTTACTTACAGTAGCTGGTGATGCAGCCTCAAGATCCATAGGTTCGAATACTAAATTAGTAGTCGGCGCCAATTGGATGATTTCTCCACTCATCAAACACAATTTCTTATTGTCATCCAAAACTGTATTAAGGTTTTCTATCCATATAGCGTCCACTGGACCATCGAATACCAACCATTTTCTATAACAAAAACCCATTTTGTATTTAAACTTTGATTGATGTCGCACACAAAACTCTTGCAGATACCAACCGAATCTTAATTGCAAAAGTGATCGCTACAGTCGACAGTTCAACCACATTACAACCACTGTTTTGTGGCAGGAAAGTGGTGCGCGTGAGTTAAGCCTTAAGTGAAATGAAGTGACATGAGTGAGTGTAACAAGAAGACTCTGCTCTATCAACCTGGAAACTGTTACTTGTAGATATTTTTCTATAGCAGCAGTTATCTTCGCTAATGGAAGTAATACAACTTTAAAATAAGGCAAAATAAGATACCTATTATTATTAGTAGAGACAGCAAAAGCTCTATAACTGACGGCTAAAATACCGTCAGACCATTCGTGTGATACGGGGTCAAATTGACCGTACAATTGACCCATTGTTATTGATTTAGGATTGATTACTGTCCATTCCACAGCGTTCTCGTCCATAAGACCCTATAATTACAAAACGTATAACTCAAATAAACAAATTTTGTTAAGGAACCAAAAAAGACTAAAATCTTCCACAAAAAAGCCCAAGTAAGCAAATGTTACAAAAAATAGTTTTTTCCCATACAACGTAACGATATTTCTCTGAATATTACCGATACCGAAAATAAATAAAATATCGACATTAGATAGCGTTCGAAGCAACAAACAATAGTAACAAAAAAAAAGTTATTGTTATTAACATCGGTAACATTATTAACGGTATATTTTTGTAACGTCCCTGTGTTTAAGTATCTGACTAAACTAACATATTAAACAATAAACCCACCCTTTCAGAGACGAGTGCAAGTGCAGCTCCCAACGCATGATAACATTTAGTTTTACCAGAGAACGGGAAACCGACTAACATGAGTCCATGCCTCACCAGTATCATCTCATACAATTGTAATACCTGCATAAAAAATTTAAAACCTTAAAAATTATTGTATATATTTTTAAGGTTTTAACATTATAAATGCTGCATTTGTTTTATTATTAAATATCTGATTGAACACCTGATGTTAAACTATAGTGCAGTCCATGAACCATAGATAAATTTCTACAGCAGTCGCCTCTGCTATGCCGGCTTGAGGAGACAAATGTATACCATCGAGATTAACTCTTCTAGTTATACCTATTTCCAATATGTTCTCCAAACGCAACAAGGTCAACATATGTCGAGCTACAATAAAAAAAAGATCACGAAAATAAATACCTTTTCGACAAAGAAATCATTAGCTTGTAAATTAAGAGTGACACAGCATTCTTTTAGACATGCAACTAAATGCGGCAGTCCAGCTTCTGGTAATGGAAGACCAGGGAACAGATCACTTATAATACCCTGGAATTAAAGTGAATAATAAATACTGCTTTTCTAAAACTCAACTCATAGGTACCACTTTCCGCCACAATAGAATCACAAAAAAAGTGGTCGTAAGTTGAGAGTACAAAATTGGTATGGATTGTCGTGATAGCGCTCACGTGTGCGTTTTAAAAATTAGACAAATTAAGATAAAAATAATTAATTAGTTTAAAAAATACTTGATTAAAGATTTACCATAAACAATGGAACATCATGTTCTAAAAATTTAGGCAAGTTGACATCCTTGATAGAACGTAATAGGATCACATCTTCCAATTCATCCGGGTATCGCAATTTCAATGCACCTGCTGCTCTCAAAACTGACTTTACAGCTCTCATACCTGTTATGGAAGACAATTTACACCTGTGTGTGCAACAGCCAAGTTGACAGGGCATACTCGTTATATGTAATCGCGAAATTCGCACTTGAAAGTAGTGTTACTATTTTCATAGTGGCTCAACATGTAACCACATCCCGCCTGATGTTAACTAAAGTGATCCACGAATGGAAACAGCTACCACCACAGGCAAATGTCCGCAGGCAACTGTCGCCTACACTATGCCGACTTGAAGAAACGAATGTGCATTGTGCACTATCCCTGTCGCACATTCCTACTCCACTCGTTATACTTGGCATCTTCCAAACTGATCATGAAACTCAAGTAGGTCACTTCACTGTTGTAAGTTACACTTGTGGTACTACCCCTGGACGGCAGATCTGCCCACCACTTTTCCCTTTCTTTTATATTTATATACTACGGCTCAACTGGCCTCTTAACGCGTTGGTAATTTATTTATTTATTTAGTAATTAGTGCACTAATTATTGCATTACGTTAATGTTAATAGCCGCAGCTATTAATATTAACACTAACGCAGGTGTAGCCGTAGCATTATACCAATGTAGCCGTACCATAATCATAATGACTCTGTGAAGAGAGTTGTTCCGAGCATAATTTGTATGTAGCGACAATCTTAACAGCGAGAGGTTTTGCGTTAAGATAACCAAATGCATACAACTCAATCTCCGAAATTAAAACGTAATCTGGTACCATCATAGCTACTGAACGGAATAAGGCCTGAAAACAATATATTTTATTTAAGTGACTATCCGAGTAAAGGTGCAAGTCTTAACTTACACGTACCACTTTCCAAACACAAAACAGTGTTGTTATTGTAATGTGGTTAAACTGTCGACTATATCGACCACTTTTTTGTGGCTCTGATAACAAATGCTCGTAATTTAATAGTAATTAAAAATAGACAACAAAATATACATTTTAACAATTTGGAGTGATACATTGGCGTGGGTCACCCGTTGTTGACATGTTTTTACTTGAGTAAAATAATAAATCTTTGACATCTTTTGACATCTTACTTTTTAAGAGAAGACTCTTTAATAGAGGTTACCACAGCTTTTGTGCACAAGTGTCTAAATATACAACCTTTGTTACTGCTCAGATCTTTAAATGTCACAGTCGCTGATTATTGTTATATAATTTATATTAAATAATTATTAAAATATAAAAAATAATTTTGTAACTGTAAAAAAATGTTGTAACAGTAAACTGCAATAAAAATTGGTAGATGAGGCGCTAGCTGAATCTACAGGATGTAAAAAGACAGCTATCAATCCCGCGAACTAATAGTTATACACATGATATGATGCTGATGCGATAAAAAAACATATTTTTTTTTACAATAATTGGTCTAATATAAACAACATTGTACATAACTTTATGGTTAATAGAACACAAAACAAAATCGAAATGTCAAAAACAAGCAAGAATACGGGTGGTGTCGCGACGAGCCTCGTAGCACGCGCGAGGTAATTCAACTCACTGCTGATAGACGACCGAACGCTCTAGGGTCAGCGAATTTTTTTTTTAAATTATTATTGTAATCCGGCATGTGACAACACTCCGCCTGATGTAAAGCTAGAGTGCGGTCCATGAATGGAAACAACTGCTACTACAGAGAGAAACCTGTGCGAGCAGCAGTCGCCTCCACTATGCCGGCTTGAGGAGACGAGCATGTACCATCTAGATTGACAGTGCACACTTCTCTCGTTATACCGTTATATTATGACATTGCGACATGGTTAAAGGTCCTTTGAAAAAAATTGCCCGCAGTCCTTTTACACCTGTATATCACATATTATTAACGAAGCCATACCTTCAAATTATCAGGTAATTCAGATCTTCCAGCGTAACCAGGGTTCATAGTAATAAATACAGCACAAGAAGTGTCCAATTGTAGTAATGTGCCTTCAAACAGTAACTCAGAGGACCCAGAGTTAAGACCACGTTGTATGGAGAGGATCTGTTGAGCGACTACCGATAACACTTCCAAGTCAATACGGTTGAACTCGTCGAAACAAGACCACGCGCCGCATGATGCTAGACCCTAAAAGGATGTTTGGAAGTTTAAAAGCAGCCAGGTATAGCGAGGGGAGTGTGCACTGTCACTCTAGATGTTACATACTCGTCCTCTCAGGCCGGCATGGTGGAAGCAAATGCTGCCCGTCGAGATTTCTCTGTAGTAGCAGTTGTTTCCATTCCGCACTCTAGCTTTACATCAGGCGGAGTGTTGTCACATGCCGAGCTACATTAAAATAGGGCAGCAGTCGCCTCCACTATGCCGGCTTGAGGAGACGAGCATGTACCATCCAGATTGACAGTGCACACTCCTCTCTTATACCTGGCTACTTTCAAATTATTCCCGAAACGCGGCAAGATCGCTTCACGGGTGTTACATTCGAAAGTGGTGGTACTACCCCAGGACGGCAGACTGGACAATTAACCATCATCAGTCTGCCTACCACTTTTTAATAGTGCCTAAAGGCACTGAGCGACCAAAATACATATAACAAAGTTACATTTGTACCGGTCAGGATTAGCGAGGTTCGAACACGGGTCTCATCGATCGTGAGTTAACGCGTCTTACCGCTAGACCACGACCGCTTCCCGTGCCTCTGATAGAAGCGTTAGCGCAGTACACGGATGTAAATTTAAAAAATCCCTTTCAATTAAATGAATAAAAACTAACTTTAAAGAATTTCCCTAAAGCAATATAATCTAATCCGTCTGAACAGTTAAATACAACACATTGCTTAGCAACGGCTTTAGCTAAATCTTTGGTTGTTTCAGTTTTTCCTGTACCAGCTGGACCTTCTGGTGCTCCACCTGTAAGATACAATTTGTATTTACATTTCTCAGCGTACCCCAAAGAGAAACATATGAATCCTGGACGATACACATTCGTATTCTCAATTCAGCATAGCGGAAGCGACTGCTGTCAGCCGACATTTCTCTGTGGAAGCAATTTATCCAGTCATGGATCACAATATAGTTTAACATCAGTCCAGTCTACAGTCCTGCGATAGTACCATTTTCAAGTGTAAGTGTATAATGAAAGGAGTATGCACTGTTAATGGTTTACATTTGTCTCCTTAAGCAGGCATAGCGGAAGCGACTGCTGCCCGTAGAGATTTATCTGTAGTAGCAGTTGTTTCCGTTCGTGGACCGCACTCCAGCTTAACATCAGGCGGAGTGTTGTCATATGCCGAGCTACTATAAAAAGTGGGATCAGGCATGCAATTTAGCGAGATTAGAACACGGGTCTTGATTGTGGGGCTAGACCACGGCCGCTCCTAAACATTTCCAGCATAAACAAACTACAGGATTCAAACCCACATACCTAGATTAAGATGCAAAGCTCCGAACAGTGTTCTAAAACATCGATCGGTTAAGGGCGTAACAACCAAACGTCCAGTGTTGCCCAAATATTCATACCCATACATTAGTTGTGAATTTATCATACGCGTTGCAATCTGCATACTTTTATCCTCTTCTTGTTCCTGTATTTACATAACATTAGAATTTGAACCTAATACACTTCACATTACGATTCTAATTACATATTTATAGGGTTAAGTAATATAGGTAAATATACTAAGATATATTGCGTGAAAGTGGATGGCAGGAGCCCTAGGAGGACCTTTCTCAGTTAGATTAGTCAACTGCTCAGAAAGGGTCAGATGAGTAGCACCCTCAACCGACGTGCATGCATGAGGGGAGTAATGGACGTGGTCGAAGCGAAAGTGGTATGTAGAGAGAGTAGTCGCTGGCGCTCAATAGTTTCTGCCTACCCCAGCGAGAACAGGGTAGAATAATATCGTTACGGGCACCTTACGCCCACGCGAGTGGCGTGACCTGTGACCTTGTTTACATTATAATTAGTAAACAACTTCGACGAGATCTTTCTAGAAGCTTCCTCCTATTTGAGTATAAATACCGACACACGAGTATCCCAAAAAATTGTCCTATTCTGGATGCGATACAAGCAACTCCTGCCATAACAAGTGTTACTGAACAGCGACTGAAGGCTACCCAGCGACTGTTGTACCACTCCTGCTTCTACGTTATCGTGTCGTATGCAATAAATTTTATCTTAAGACCGAAGTCGTGTATTATTGTATCCCACGAACGTAACAATATATATAATATAACGAAATATAATAGTAGCAAATAATAGTTTTAAATATATCTGATCACACCCAGACGTTTATTTAGATAGTATAACTGCTAGTACAGAGAAATATCTACATACAGCAGTCGCCTCCGCTAATATGCAACGTTCAGGTTGACAGTGCATGGTCCTATCGTTATACGACATGGCCATCATCAGTCTGCTTACCACTTTTGAAATATTCTGAACGAGAGGAGTGTGCGCTGTCAATCTGGATGGTACATGCTCGTCTCCTCAAGCCGGCATAGTGGAGGCGACTGCTGCCTGTAGAGATTTCTCAGTAGTAGCAGTTGTTTCCATTAATGGACCGCACTCTAGCTTTACATCAGGCGGAGTGTTGTCACATGCCGAGCTACAATTTTTAAAAAAATTGTATTAACGACTCGTTAACAAGCCGGTATAGTAAAGGCGACTGCTGCCCGCACAGATTTTTCTGTAGTAGCAGTTGTATCTATTCATGGACCGCACTTTAGCTTTACATCAGACGGAGTGTTGTCACATGCCGAGCTACAATAAAAAAAATTGGGTCATTAAAGTTTTTTGTTTTGCTAACGGTACTTAATACTCACCTCCCAATAGTATCGTATTTGCGATAACCAATTAAAATCATTATCATGCATTACATTGCATTCGATCAGCAACATTAATACGTCACGGGCGTGCACATCTAACACCACTAACGCACCTGCATAATTAAAGAGTTGCTAATTAAAATTGAAGACAAAAAACTACAGGCAGCACTCGCCTCCGCTATGCCGGAATATAAACAGTGCACACTCCTCTCGATATTCCTGGCTACTTTCAAACTGTTCTGAAACTCGACAAGGCCGCTTCACGTACGTTGCATTCGAAGGTGGTGATAGGTACTACCTCAGGACGGCAGACCGATAATATCCATCATCAGTCTGCCTACCACTTTTTTAATAGGCTTATAGGCGACCAAAGTACGTAGTTACATTAGTACTGGTCAGAATTTATTAGCTATTAACCCTATTTCACTATTTAACCCAAAATATCATGACAAGAGAGATACTTATTTCTTCCTCTCCTTCGCTCTCTTTCGCCCACTTACACTTACAGAGGTCTATTTTAATATAAATATCTCACCTAAAGTAATTCTGTTCTGTAAACTCAGTTCCCCTCGTACAAGATCGACTATTTTCGATATTTGATAGTTGCATTTATCCCAATAAGCTCTCATTGCTGCTATATTTATATGAATAGCTTCTGTTACTTCCGAAGTCCAGAATGTCATTGCTATACATTGTACCTGTCAAAAAATGCTTGCTGTACTTCTAAACATGTGTAATAAAAATAATCTCTACAAGTCAGCACAAGAGTTCACACAACAGTCCGCACTACAGTCTATACAATAGTCACACAACAGTCCGTACAACAGTCTATACAACAGTCCGCACCACAGTCTATACAACTGTCTACACAACAGTCCGCACAACAGTCTACACAACAGTCTATACAACAGTCTACACAACAGTCCGTACAACAGTCTATACAACAGTCCGCACCACAGTCTATACAACTGTCTACACAACAGTCCGCACAACAGTCTACACAACAGTCTATACAACAGTCTACACAACAGTCCGCACAACAGTCTATACAATAGTCACACAACAGTCCGCACTACAGTCTATACAATAGTCACACAACAGTCTGCACAACAGTCTATACAATACGAGTAGTACACACAACAGTCTATACAACAGTCCATACAACAGTCCGCACAACAGTCTATACAATAGTACACACAACAGTCTATACAACAGTCTGCACTTTAATATTTTAATAATAATTGTCACTACACTATTCTAATTTTGGGAGTTTTGGCGGCCATCTTGAGACGTCTTGAATTATTTTCCTAAACTTGTGTTTCTTCGAGTGTTAATGAGTAATAATGGTGGATTATTAACCATTAAGTGTTCGTGAACGTGCAAACAATTCAGAAGAAGAGAACCCGTGTTTCCATTTTCCCTCCAAAACTCCGTTGGAAGTTTCAATAAAGATTCTACCACTTTACTCGACCAATTTTTGACTTGACTGTGACTTGACTTTCTTGTGTGATGAATGAATGACTCGTGATGCACAATATTAACTTGATGCAAAAATATTTACTTTGACACTGGCAAATTGTTATACGCCATATAAAACAAAATAATAAAAAAATCTAATTAGGCCGCCATAATTAGGCATCACCCGTATGCAATATAAATATTATACTCACAGCTTGTCCAGGCCAAACTAATACCCAAGCTTCTCGTGGCCTTTGTGAGTAATCATCAAATGACAACGCAACAGCATAATGTACTGAAGCTTTCATCGCTTTCTCCAATTCTAACAACCATTTTTCAACCTAAATATTTCAAACTAAGTTAAATTCTATCCTATCAAAATTTATAACTGAGAAACAAATATAAGAGTCAAATGAAGACTCCAAAAGCAATTACTATATTACCTGGAGGGCAATACTCAAACGTACGAGTAGTATAGATTCATTTCTACTAGTTATGATAGTCAATAAGAATTACTGAAGAAACGACGCGAACGGCTAAGCGTTTGTAATGGAAAATAGCTCATTTTCATGAGAGCGCGGGAATAACCTCGTCACCATGAAAACCATAAGTTTTTTTTGTTCTTTCCTTATTTGTATTTATAGAATTGTTCAATTTTGAAGAAAGTCTGTAATCGGCTTTTTTATAATTATATTTGTTAATTACTTTTTTGTAACACTGTTGACTTTTTAAATAAAATAAACGAACCTGTCCTCTAGCAGCTGCAGTGTTGATAGTGGTCGTAAGTAGAACAATTTCCCCTTCAGAAGACTTCATATGAGTTACTACCATATCTTCCGTGAAAGTCAACTTTGCTATACCTTCGAAACACTTCTTCAAATGAGGTTGTACACTGTAAAAAATGTTTTTCTGTTATGTTACAAATCATGCTTTGTAACAAGTCTTTTTTGTTTTATATTATTGTTTTGTATTTGTATTTAGGTTGAAAAAAATCTCACCGCATAGGATCCTTAGTCTCTGATAAGATTTCTAACAACTCATCATTAGACAAAAAGAAGAAACGCGGGAAATACAAGCGTTTCTTCTCGAGGTAAGCGTTAAGACCGCGTTGCACCATTTCCAATAGATTATTACTCTTGCGCAATCGGTCCAGCATTTTTTCTATCATTATCACGTCCAACACCCTGGGCTCTGTTGCTGCAGCTTTCATTATTTCTCTCCACATCTGGTTTTAAGAAAAAAACTCCGTTTGGTTTCAAAACCAATGCCAAAACAATTCCAATGATTATTATACCTTATTCTTTGAAATAATATTATATTTTTTTAAAGAGTGGTAGGCAGACTGGTGGTTATTAATTCAGTCTGCCGTCCTGGGGTAGTACCACCATTTTCAACTGCAACATCCGTGTCGCGTTTCGGGAATAGTTTGGAAGTAGCCACATATAACGAAAGGAGTATGCACTGTTGGTGCCATGGGCGGACTAAGGCCTAGGCAACCTAGGCACGTGCCCGTAATTTTTGGGGCACGAAAATTAGGTTTTTACGAAACGCAAAGTATATATCATGACTGAAAATTAGGCCCGGAATAACAATATTGCCTAGGGCCCGCTTTAGCCTTAGTCCGCCACTGTATGGTGCACTCCTCGCGCCGCTATAGCGGAGGCGACTACTGCCTGTAGAAATTTATCCGTAGTAGCAGTTGTTTCTGTTACGGACCGCAATCTAGCACAACATCAGGCGTGTCATATTCCGAGTAGCTAGAGTACATAAATAATGGTGACGAATAGTCTCGTTGAGCCGGCATAGTGGAGATGCCTGACGCCTGACATTTTTATGTGATAGCAGTTTTCTTCGTTTATAAACCGCACACCGGCTTATTACTTAATAGTCACTATAAAATATTATACTACAAGCAAAATTTGACCTTATCGACAGCGCTAAACCGTCTTCCTTCCTCTGGTATCTGTTGTTGAATATCAGGTGAAGAGAAAATAGGTTCCAAGTACATCCAAGTCGCTTGAACCTTCAACCATTCATCGAGAATCTCTTGTAATAATATTAGTTTACCTTCCCAATCTCTAAAATAAACATATATAGTAGTCTAGCCGTAGAAAGCTCACGATCGATGAGACCCGTGTTCAAATCTCGTCGGTACCAATGTAACTATGTTATATGTACTTTAGTCGCTCAGTGCTTATGGTACAAGCATTAGCTCAGAAAAAAAAGTATTATTTGGAGGCATTAAAATATATTTAATAAATATATTATACTCTTTCAAAACGTAACCGAGCTTGTTGTTACATATCAAGATATTGTTTGTACTCATTCTTGTCAAGTTAGTGCCCATACTCATGACCGTGTATTGATTTTGTTCAAGTTAGTATTCATTACCGTTCCGACATATTATAATAATATTTTATATAATTAATTTCATATGAAAATCAATCTATATTAAACGTAAAAGAGAGAGTAACACAATTACTTAAGTTTAGTGCCTAACCAAAAAATAGATTTCAAGATATATTGCATTTTGGTGAAAGACAAACTATTAGAATGGTGCGTGCGTATTCTCTCTCTCTCTCTCTCTCTATCTATCTCTGTCTGTCTGTGTGTAAGAGAGAGAGAGAGAAAGAGAGAAAATCGCAATTGTTTTTATTGTATTAACTTACATAATAATTTCCTCAAACGGTTTAATATATGGAGAGTTCTTCATCGTTTGAGTTTTAACAATATGGTCGTCCAATAACAGTTGTATCTCGTCAACACTCGACAATATGAATGTACCGGTATCCCTGTCAAACAAATGATGTACTATATAGGACTGGACTTGCAGCTAACTTCACTAGACAGATAAGTACCACAAGCAAAATCATATTCATCGAAATAATATTTCCTGATTGGTGGAGATCTCTCACTCTACGCCGAGACAGCTTTAACGTAAATAATCGACCCTCTGATTATTTTTAGACGATTCAAAAATAACAATTTAAGATTTGGAGTTTTGGCGGCCATCTTGAGACGTCAGGTTATCTGTCTTGAATTATTTTCCTAAGCTTGTGTTTCTTCGAGTGTTAATGTGTAATAATGGTAGATTATAACCATTAAGTGTTCGTGAACGTGCAAACAATTCAAAAGAAAATGTTTCCATTTTCCCTCCAAAACTCCGTAGGAAGTTTCAGTAAAGATTCTAACACTTTACTGGAGCAATTTTTCAACTGTGACTTGACCTGACTCTTTAGTGTGATGAATGAATGACTCGTGACGCACGATATTAACTTGATGCAAAAATATTTACTTTGACACTGGCAAATTGTTATAATGCCATATAAAACAAAATAATAAATAATAAAAATTTAAGATTTATTTGGAAACTTACTTATAAGACAAAATTTCAAATTTAAGATCAGCCCATTCCTTCATCATCTTATCCAACGCCTTTTCTAGATTATTCTCTTTAGTAGCACTTTCTGAGATACTCTCGAACTTCTCTATATAATCGACTAGATTGAAATCGATTACTTTTTCCAATGTTAATTCTTCGTCTACAGTTATCGGGAAGCCAACAATATCTGATATCTTCTCCCAGTGCCTAGGTTTGATTCCGGGGTTACCCAATGTTTGGACTATTGGCATATGAGTCTTAAATTCATCTATATGTTCTCTGTAATTATATGTAATTAAAAAACAATTACGAATTACAACCTTCACACGTAAAGAATAGAGCTCAAAATCTCATTTTAATCTATTGTACCTCGGTATCCACTCAGCCTGATGTTAAGCTAGAGTCCATAAACGGAAACAACTGCTACCACAGATAAATTTCTCCAGGCAGCAGTCACCTCCGCTATGCCGGCCTGTTGAGACGAATGTGCATACTCCTCTCGTTATACCAGGTGACTTTCAAATTGATCCCGAAACGCGACGAGATCATTTCACATTCGAAAGTGGTGGTGCTACCTCAGAATGGCAGACTGGGCTAATAACCATCACTACAGTTTTTTTTTGCTTTTAGCACTATTTTTGCCAGCACAATGCTTGGTCACACAAAGATACATTATACTTATTTACACAATACACAACAATATACACAATAAACACTACTCTCTTTTTAAAATAGATATTTAAAAATTAAATAGCATCCTGGCTGAAATAGATTAGTGTCAATTGCCTACTGACCTTATAGAAGTGGCAAGTTTATGTGTAGCTGGTACTTCTTGGAACGATTTCTCAAGTTTATATACAATTTTATAATAATAAGCGACGTCGCCTTCAATATCTTCTGGATCGTGTGTACCAACCTGTTAACCAATATATTAACCTTTATTCATCAGTCTATATATTTTATTTTATACCTTATATTTACAAGTGCAAACAGTCGTTTTTATATTTATACCAACCCTACATATGACCAGTTCATGTTAAGCT
Source organism: Tinea pellionella (assembly GCA_948150575.1). Classification (NCBI taxonomy): domain Eukaryota; kingdom Metazoa; phylum Arthropoda; class Insecta; order Lepidoptera; family Tineidae; genus Tinea; species Tinea pellionella. The sequence goes on from OX411246.1 coordinate 2,528,773, forward strand.
AGAGTGTGGCCTTTAAACGGAGGTGACTACTACCACAAATATCTGTGCAAAAATCGCCTCTGCTATGCCGGCTTGATGAGAGGAGCGTAGTTAATAGTTACCTCTATGTTGTAAATGCAATCACATACTTTGTCAATTGTTTTTAACATTGAAGCAACATGTGACTTCGACTGGCCTAATGATAATCACAGTGTAGGTCCATGAGCGCCGTTATATTTTTATTAAGAACATTGATTCAGTTTTTTTGCCGTTTATAGTATGCTAGTGTTTGAATCACATTAAGCTACTAAAGTACAATACAATATGGTTACATTCGTACCGGTCAGAATTTAGCCAGGTTCGAACTACGACCGTTCAATACTATAATAACTCATATTCACAATTAAAGGTTAACGCTGAAAACTTACTCGTGATTTCATCCAATTATGATGTTTCTCAAGAAAATCATACCCAGCATCAAATAACTTTTTGAATGGGACTAATCTATCAAACACCTGTTTCCTTTTAGGATATTGTGACAACTCCCAACCGAACGACGTTTCCTCTTCATTAAATTGGTCTATTTTTGTTAATGCTTGAGATAATCTATAACATAATATTAAGGCTTAACTCACACGTTAGAATCACAAAAAAGCAGTCTTGTGTTGAGAGTACTAAATTAGTACTCGTATGGAATGTCGTGATAGTGCTCAGATGGACAACAAATTGTGGTCGGTTTCAACAACAGCCGCCCACAAACCTATCTGTGACACTGGTCTAACCTAATCCTACTCACAAAAGTAGTCAATACGGTCCAGTTTTGTGGTTCAAGTCAAAGCCAAAAATTTGTATATTAGTTTTGTATCACGAGTTATTATAAGTTTAGTTATTCGTATTTATTTCCGTGCACGTGAGTACCACCCAGAGTCGGTTGGCAACACTGTGAAAAATTCTTTTTTAATATTATTTTAGCATGTCATACGATCGCACACGATGTTAAGCTAGGGTGCGATCCACGACGCGGAAGACTGCGAAAGCGCACTCGCATCTCTGCCAATATTCGATCGAGAGGAACACCGTGAGGTTTTAGTCGGTACATCTCGCGTGCATGCGCTATCGAGCATGCCGCGCTGGCGCCCATACTGTAATATGTATGCGCGCTTGCCCCAGAGAGTTTCCGACATACCCCCGGCATTATCCCAAATAATGCCGGGAAGTCCGTAATGGATTTCCTCACGTATAAAAAAAAAAAGGGTGCGATCCATGAACACAGGCGACTGTTGTCAGAGAAGGGGATCTGCACACAGCAGTCGCGTCCGCTATGCCGGCTTGAAAATTCAGTTCAGTTAATTTAAAGTTTTCTTTCTTACTGAAAAATAAAAGAAGCCTCAAGAAACTGGTGTCTCCAACTTCCAGTGTGGTATAACGCCACCACCGCTATCCTTTTTAGTAAATAAAGTAACGAAATACAAACTTTTCATCAAGTTGTTTGGCTCTTGCAACATATTTAGGGAGCTGATTAATATCATCCCAAAATTGTAATTCATTGCACTGACTTTCTAAAATATCCAGGTCATCAATAAACTTGGCAATTGTTTGTTTCAATAATTCTTGATATTCACCACGTTTCTGTTCACATATTACTTTGCATTCTTCTACTATACTTGGCATGCGAGCGTACCTATTATATAATATAAAAAAAGATAATTATATAACAATAAATAGCACTTCAGAGGGGGGATAGGGAGAAAGGGGGGACCTTGGGGGTGAGGCTCGACAATGAGAACACTCCGCCTGATGTAAACCTGCAAAACTCCGCCTGCAGTGGGCTCCGCTATGCTGGTTTCGAAAGGTGAGTTTACACCATTTAGATTGATAGTGTTCACTCCTTTCGTTATACCTAGCTACTTTCAAAGTGTTCCCGAAATGTGACATAGTCAGTTCACGGGTGTTACACTTGAAACTGATACTACTCCAGGACGGCAGACATCATCCGTCTGCCTACCACTGTAATTTAAACTTACCAATGAAAAGTTTGATTATTAGCCTTCATTTCGAGTGGAGTAAACGTAGTATAATCACCAAGAAAAACAATATACTTCATAACATTCCGAAGTTTATCCTCCATTTCTGACAAAAGCACATCTTCTACTTTATGATAATAATCAATTAATTCCATTAGAGCTGCCGTATCTGGTGGCGGTGTTAGTAATTTGTTTGCTATGAACGAGTACTCGTCGTATATACTGAAAATTATGTGTACAGAAAGATTTTAGTAAAATATCATGTCGTATACAAAGCCAATGTAACATGTAAGGTAACATTGTAACAAATATGCGCGAACTGTGCAACTCGTGTGATATAGCGGTTGCACAGAGAGCGTGGTGTTAGGGGCACAACAACAGGTGTCCATGATGTTCGGACACCTCTTGGTAGTCAATGGAATTCAACAGACATCAATTCAAAATTTTATTTAAAAAAAAAACCACGATACATACAGTTTAATCATGTTCTGATAATCATCAGTCATTCTTCTTAGCAAAGTATTAGCCAATCTACTCGCAGCAGTCTTCAATGAATTAATGAGATCACTCCGCCTCATCATAAACATGCCTATCACAATAGTCTGTTCCAATTTTGATGGTATTTCTTTTGCAAGTTCCACGTAACGTACTGATTCTGCACAGAACTCATCGAACGTTTTCTCTGGACGAGCGTTTATAAAGTCTTCCACTTCACTTAGAGACTGTGGAGATAATTTAATTTAGAAATTGGTACATCCATATTATTTGGCTAAGATGGGCTTTGAATGAATATTTTCTAAAATGCTGCAGCGTGAGCTTTGGTGTAAGTATATGTACTCATATTCCCTGCTAAATTCTATCGTGTCGTGAGCGAGTAGAGAAATTAATGCGCTTTAAACGTAAAAAAAAAGTTTTTGTGTGGAACCCTGACAAGTGACAACAATGGAGTAGAGGAAAGAAAGAAGAAAAGGAGCAGTTGTGTGGTGAACTAAAACGAATGAAGGGAGGCTGCAATGAGAAAATAAGATAACCTGCAACAGAGAAAGGATAGAACCTGCAACGAGAAAAGGAGGGTCGCTGAAAGAAATAAATAAGAAAACCTGAAACGAAGAACTAAAAATAGAAAGAGCTTAGATAAAAGAGCTCTGGAAGGACAGGAGCCGAACCTAAAGACGGAGAGAAAATACTGCAGCAGTTACTAACGAGGGGAGGAAACAGGCTATAAAAAGTAGATTAGTAGGATGCGAGATGCAGATTTTACAAACTCCATATATCAATCGCTAGCTAATTTTTACAGAAGTTTTTTAGTGTAATATTATAATAGTAAAAGTATATAATAAAACCAATACCTTTCCATTTAATAAACAAACATAATCATCAAAATCTTGTACTCTAAGTTCAGGACCTATCCTTTGTTCATTGATCAAGTTTGCAATTTGCTTCTTGTATTTTTCTACTAATTCCTCTTCTATTATTGGCTTAAATAATAAAACGATTAAGAATTAGCAATTAAAATATTTTTGTTTCAAATAATGCAGTTTTTGTTTTTTAAAAATTAAATTTACTCTTATTAATTAACAGACTTCAAAAGGAAGTTATCAATTTTTATGACTGTATTTTTTTTTTGTGGTGATGTTGCCTGATTTATCCGCAATTTATGAACCGATTTTGACGATTCTTTTTTTTTATTAGATATAACATATTTCGAGGTTGGTCCTATTTAAATTTGAAAAAATATTCCACCTTATAGGGTGGAAAATTAGGGGATGTTTCGTCGTTTTTTCCTAATACAAACTGTAGCATGAGCGATAATTCAGCTTTAAAAAAACGAAACACTATTTAGGTATAATTTAATGTGTGTGTTCTAACCTATAACCTAACAATTAGACTGGTATATTCTGCTATAAGAATAAAGCCTTCGAAAATATTAGGATGAGGAAAAAGCGCAACATAAACCACAAATCCACTTTCTAAAGTGACGAGGAAAAAATAGTACCTTTAAATTTTCTCTGGTATAACAAACATAATCTTGATAAAGTAAAGTTTCAAGTCTCGGTGTTTGTTCACAGGATTCAATGAGAAAATCATATAGAGAACATAGTCTGTCTCTAAACAATTTGAACGTAGGCTCAAATTCTATTGAGTCATTTTGAAATGTTAGATTTATTATGAATCCTTGGTTTTGTCCCTGAAAAATATAACATGCATAATAACTTTCCTCACCATACCTCTTACTCTTTCCTGCAATATATAGATTCCGTAAGAAAGAGCGAGACAGAAGTATGATGAGACGTAAGAAACGACCGGTTTGTATCAGACTTTTTTTTCAATTATTTTTCATTATGACAGTTTCTGCAACTTTTGTTTCAGAACAACCGCCCTGAATCGTTTCGTTTACGAGATATCGCCGTAATTTATTCCCGTTCATAGACCACACTCTAACTTAACTACAGAAGTAGTGTTGTCATATACTACTATAATTACAGATACTATAATTTTAAAAATTAAAAAAATGTTGACTTATTTATACTCACTCCAACATCCAAAATATATTCAGTATAATCAGCCATAGATTTTAAACATAATGTTTGCAAATTATATGTCATAATACAAGCTAAACAATTGTAAAATTTCTTCATTTTTGATACTTGCTTAGGGTCAGGTATTAACTTTTTCTTACTACCCTATAAACAGGAAAAATATTGAACGTTTCAGACCTAGGACCACTTAATAGCATCCTGGCTAAACCAATATCTGCTTCTCTTTAATATGTACATAAAAGAGAGAATAGTGTCTATTGTGTATATTGTGAAAATAGTGTGTATTTGTGTGACCAAATGGGGCTAGCAACAGCACGATGGTGCTAAAGACCCAAAAAACGGGTTTTAGTATTGTTCAAATTACCACTGAAAAACAGTGTTGTAGAGTTTGATTGAGACTTACGCCAGATATCCACTAAAGAAATCACCAATGCAAAAATTAGTACTTTGATTTTTTAGTTGAGGAAATAATGCTTCTTTTATTTATTTTCTTATTTAAGTTTTTTTAATGCCTATACTAAACTAGTGCTTGTATCATAAGCACTGAGCAACCAAAAATATATATAACATAATTACATTGGTACAGGTCAGCGAGAATTGAACACGGGTCTTGGCGATGCCGCCTTTTACCGCTAGACTACAATTTATATTGATTTAATATACAAACCTGAAAGAATACAGCTTGCAATGTAGGTACCCACTGTAAATTAAGTACATTACCAGCCGCATCAATATGCCTTTTGCTTATAAAACAAAAGTCCTGCAACTCGTATGCTGCTTGGGTCATTACTATATCTTTCATACTTATTAATCTTAGGTCACTGGAAATAATAATCAATATATAGTTAATTAAGATTGGCTGGCTGCTTTTCCGCAATTGAGTAGCTATGACCGCCCTGCAGCCATCCAATATCTTCCAGAAAGGTCAGAGACTCTTCACGTTGCTGCATACCTCCAGGAGTGTCCTTCCCGTGTCTATATATTATTAGACAACAAAACCTGTATCTATAATACAAAACAATAAAAACATTACAAAAAAAATTACTTGAATTGTTTCCACCAAATTTGTAAAACCTGAGCAATACAGGGGTTAATGCTATGTAAATTCTTATCCAAATATTTCCTCGACACCGCATATCTGTTTCTCCATGCGTCATCTTTGCTTGCGAGCTCTCGTTTCAATTGGGTCTCCTCTTCTTCCAATGATTCTTCCTAAAAAATGTTATACGAATACGTATTTACTAATATAAAAATATTTATAGTATTATTGTATGAATAATAGACATAATTTAATTTGTATTGGCCAGTAAGATCACAAAATATAAGAGATTTCATTTGTTTTTACAAGTATACAGTTTTTTTAACTTTGATTACAAAATTCAAATTTGGCAGATTTTTTTGACAGTATAAAAATGTTGCCAATTAAATAATTCGTAAATGATAGTTTGTTGGCGCCAATGTCGAAAAAGGAAATGTTCAAAATTGGGATTGAAATACGTTGCCGAAAACATACATACCGTATTTGGATCTTTCAGAACAAAGTCTACTATAGCTTTCTTCATGCTCATCATGAAATCTTCACGCATTTCGTCTGTACACGTAAATAATGTGTCGCGCCATTTCTTTAGCTTTGGTGATATAAGATTATGAACTCTAAAAAGATTTATTACAGCTTGTTTATTATGAAGTAATATAAATTATGAATATAACACCATAAAATTTTAGATTGTTTACATACCTTAATAGCATTTTATTATCCAATGGTGCTACATGGATTGTATCTATTCCGTATCGTAAATAGTAATAATACCGCAACATATTTTTTTCTTCCCCAGAGGGTATGGTATCTCCATCTTCCCCAGGCGGATCTTGACAAATTAATTTGACTAGTTTCTCTCTAAATTCTTCCCTTGCCTTTCTCATAGCTGTATAACTTCGCATAACTATAAAGATATTTAAACTGAGTGCCAAGTGTGAGTTTACATTTACGCTGTCACTGCGTAAAGTGATGCTTCCCACTAATCGCTTCATTAAATTTTTTTTACCTCTGCGGTCAAAATAATATTGTTGGAAATTACTCACTTTACGCCGTGACAGTGTAAGTGTAGACTCATACTTGGCCCTCTGTAGCAGATAAAACTTAAAAGATCATGAATAAGTACGACTAAAAGTTTAATAATAATAATATACCACTAGATTTTCTTCTCGAGACTGTTTCTGGTTTCGATCTTTGTGTTTTCTTAGTAGGAGGTGGAAGCTTTAAAACTTCTTCTGGTAGAGAAAATAAAGGTTGTGTACGTATTTTGAAATCAGTAGGCATTTCGATACGTGGAATTTTTGGTAGTTTTATATCTGAAGAAGATGGTGCAGGCTGTCCTTTCTTCCGAGGAGGGAATTTGTTTCTTTGCCCATACATTTTCTGTAAATAAAATGCTTCAATTTCTGTGCCAATAAAACTAAATCGATGACATTTCCTCAGTTCCGGATTTTAGATTTTTTGACATTTATTTTCGCATGAGGAGTCGGGTTTAGAAAGCTAATTAAATTGTGTGTAAAACAGGAATAATTAAAGCATATACAATAGATTATAAACGGAAAACACATTGAAAGGCACGAGAGGACCTAACAAAAATAGAGTTAATCCTGTATGCTAACCTGTTATTAACTGAATTCTGAATCGTAAGTTTAAATTATTAGGTAATGTTTAACAGTAAACAACTAAATACGAGTTTATTCCACTGTTTTAGTTATTGATCTAATATTATGAAAATTCAACCTCTCAACTAGTCAAATAGAAATAATATTTGTTGTCATGGTGACTTTTTTTTTGTTACTATGGAACAAAGGTAGCTTTATTATTTTTCTGACTTATATCTTAATTTAAACTACAGAATAAAACCATCATTTTTATATTTACATTACTTTAAATAATCTAGTAATTAAGAAAATAAATTGCACACAGAAATACCTATTGAATGAATTAAAAGTTTTTTAAAAATATAAATGGATGTTTTGTTTATATTTTTATTGACATAACCTTGATTTTAATTATCATTTATAGACATAATTTATGAATACAATCAATTTTATTGTATTATAATCCTCGGTGATATCAACGGTTAGTCTTAATTTACTTGTAGTTTAGATCAGACTAACCTTAAACCATGTTTTTTTGAACAAACGTTTATAGCTGTGTAAGTTTTGAAATTGGTTTTGTAGTTTATATTTGAAGCCCCAATTAGCTACACAAAACACTTGTAATATATCGTAAGACTTGTAGCCTAAAACTGATATATCTTTAAAGTAATTTCATAGATAAATTATATGCCAGGTTAGCGAGAGGAGTGGGCACTGTCAATCTAGATGGTGCATCTCGTCTCCTCAGGCTGGCATAGCGGAGGTGACTGCTGCCTGTAGAGATTTGTCTGTAGTAGCAGTTGTTTCCATTCATGGACTGCACTCTAGCTTTACATCAGGCGGAGTGTTGTCATATGTCGAGCTACAATAAATAATATGCAACTGTGACCTCAATGACTGCAAAGCTTTTGAAATGAAGATTAAAATATTGAAAATAAAAATGATATCAAAATCTTATATTTTTTTACAGATGATTTTACAATTAGTACGAAGATTCCATTCAAACATAATTCTCAAGGCAGCTGAGGGTTCATTACTGGCAAAACTGAGAAAGAAAACTGGATACACAATAGCTAATTGCAAGAAGGCCTTGGAAATGCATAACAACGATTCCGATAAGGTAAATTAAAAACTTACTATTGCATCATCTATTGTGACTATTTTGAATGAAGGGATATTTATCAAAGTCCAAAATGTAACATATGAAAGTTAAATATAATACTTTCTGCCGTTGTCTCTGCCTATCCCTGTGGGTAAAAGGCGAGACAATTGTATTGTATTGTAAATATTTTCTACCCATAAATTGGCAATGAGTGGATTTAATCTGCAGAAAGTCAACCCATGTAAAAAATTACTCTAGATTACATATCAATTTTTTTTTTTATTGTAACTCGGCATGTGACAACACTCCGCCTGATGTAAAGCTAGAGTGCGGTTCATGAATAGATACAACTGCTACTACAGAGAAATCTCCACAGGCAGCAGTCGCCTCCACTATGCCGCCTTGAAGAGACGAGCATGTACCATCCAGATATACAGTGCACACACCTTTTCTAATACCTGGCTACTTTCAAACTATTCCCGAAACGCGACAAGGTCACTTCACGGGTGTTACATTCGAAAGTGGTGGTACTACCCGAGGACTAATAACCATCATCAGTCTGCCTACCACTATTTAATATGAGCAACCAAAGAACATATAACAAAGTTACATTGGTACCGGTAAGAATTTAGTGAGGTTGAGGAAACGGTTGTTCTTGGAAAATTAAATAATTTTATATTTTTGGCATTTCAATAATTAAATAATTTCAAAAGGGAAACTGATGAGAATCTGATTTTATGGACGCTTCACTATTGGCTATTTTATTTTTAACTTATGTGGAAAACTATAACTATAGTTAACCACGGACTAATACAAACTATGGTTTTAATAATGAATTGTTACGTTTACAGGCAGAAACGTGGTTAAATGAACAAGCCCAAGCTATGGGTTGGGCGAAGGCAACAAAACTAGCAGGTCGTACTACAAGTCAAGGTTTGGTCGCTGTCAAATTTGACAAAAACCATGGAGCACTTGTTGAATTGAACTGTGAGACGGATTTTGTTGCTAAAAATGAGAAATTTCATAAGATGATTGAAGAAGCGACCTCTGCTTGTTATAAGTTTGCACATACTCATATGCAAGCTAAAGGGCCTATTACTAAGGTAATAAGGATGATTTTACAATGTATTTTATTTTTATTTTAGCACGTCATATGACCACATTCCATCGGATGTAAAGCCACAGTGTGATGCACGAACGAAGGCGACTGCTGTCAGAGCAGAGAATCTGCACACAGCAGTCGCGCCCGCTATGCTGGTTTGATGAGATACCTCTTCACATTGCGCTTGAAGGATCCCATGTTATAGGAAGGGGGAAAGACGTGACTGGGAAGGCCTTCCACAATTTAATGGAACGACAGAAGGATTGCCCGAACTTTGTTTAATGTACTATTAAAACGCGGTGATTTTGAGCGGCCGTGGTCTAGCGGTAAAACGCGTGAACTGACAGTGGTTGAGACCCGTGTTCGAACCTCGCTAAATTCTGACCAGTGCCAATGTAACTTCGTTATATGTACTTTGGTTGCTCAGTGTCTATACTCAGTATTATTTAAAGAGTGGTAGGCAGGCTAATGATCGTTATTAAACCAGTCTGCCATCCTGGGATAGTACCAACACTTTCGAATGCCCCCGTGAAGTGACCTTGTTGCGTTTTGGGATCAGTTTGAAAGTAGCCAGGTATAGGCGAAAAGAGTGTACGCTGTCAACCTGGATAGTACACATTCGTCTCCGGCCGGCATAGCGAAGGCGACGGCTGCCTGTAGAAATTTATCTGGAGTAGCAGTTGTTTCCATTCATGAACCGTACTCTAGCTTTACATCGATCAGTGATGTCATGTGCAAGCTACAATAAAAAACTTTTGCTGCACTTACTGACCTTTGTGTGCATTGCAGATGGAATTAGACAACGAACAACTAGGAAACCTAACAATAGACGATGGAAAGAAATTATCTGAAGTCCTAGCACTGTTTATTGGAAATGTTGGTGAGAATGCAGTATTAAGGCGGGCTGAATGCTGGAAAGCCAACAGTGATAATGTCAAAATAACTGCGTATACACATCCAGCTCCTTCTACTCCTAGCGATTATTCTGCTGGGAAATATGGAGCGTTACTTGCGTATAAACAGGGAGATGGCCAAGAAGATGTGGGAAGGCAACTTTGTCAACACATTGTTGGTTGTGCTCCAATAAAAATAGGCAATAAAGATCATGACAAGCCGGTTGAGAATTCCGATGATGAAACATGTTTAATCTATCAAGAATATTTGTTAGATCCTTCATTTACTGTCGACGAGTTTCTCAAGCAATTTGATATTGAAGTTAAAGATTTTGTTAGGTTTGCTTGCGGGGAATCTGTTGAAAATACTTTACTTGGTGTAGGGAAACAACATTTAGATTCGGTACAGACATTACAATGATTAAAAATAAAACTGCTATTTGTTAGATTTTATTTATTTAAAAGTTGCAGTGATTATAATAATTTATTTGCGCATTAAAATATAGAATTGTTAAATTAATTTTCGTGATTTTTATTTCATTTATATTCAATAGAAAGCTATACTTGGTCTTATAATGAAAGGGATTGAAAATTGTGGTCCACAATTTATTGATAGTAATTATTGACTTTTTTTTAATTAAAACGCTTTTTTCCACGTTCTCTTGTTATTTTTATTGTATTTTTTAAGCATTGTCTCTGCCTATCCCTGTGGGAAAAAGGCGTGACAATTGTATTGTATTTTTGTATTTCTAACCACTAAATCTTTACTATGGTGTCGAGAGAGTGACTTCTTTCGACCGAGGCATTCTTGTGACCGTTCATAAGTGCTCCTTTGGAATGCCCATCTGTGGCGTAATTGAAATAACTAATTTGAATTTGTGGCACGCGGGAGATGCACTGTCGTCCAATGAAATGAATTTATACATTATTTGTGTGCAAATTAAGAAAATATACGCATTTGTAATTATTAAAAAAGAGCATCGTCATTAAGTGCTGGAAACTGTTTTTGCTATCGAGATACGTGCGAATATGACGGCAATAGTGTGTGAGCGAGACACAAATAGATGCGGCGTCACCTACCATTCTTTATTTGACCGAGTAATAAATACTTTTTTATCAATATAGATACTTTATTCAAAATTCTAAACCTCCCGATAATTTGCATAGTTTAAAAAATATAAGCTCATTGTATCATATATGTAGTATAATTTTATATGTTAGAAATACTATTGATAACCTTTGGCGCATATCCGTAAACGACCGGAAATGAAAAAGCGCGCGCTTTTCATTGTGAAAACAGAAGGCCAAGTATGAGTTTTCATTATTGCTGTCACGACGTAAAGCGAGAATTTTCCACCAATCAGATAGCATTACTTTGACCACCGCGTCGTGGAAAAAAATAATGAAACAATCCTATTAGTGGAGAGAACTTATTTCACGCCACGACAGCGTAAATATAAACTAGGCCTCAATAGTCATGTTTACAAATAAATTACACTAGAAATAAGTAAAACGATCGGTTAGTTTAACATCCCTTGTTCTTCATCTGTCCTTTCCATAAAAATTTCCTGCAGTCCTTCTTCCAAAGAGGAGCTATCTCGATCGGTGCATGAATACAGCCCTGATGGTTAAGAATTTCAGGCGACATGACGTGGAGAGCTAAAGTCTTTTCTTCTCGGGTTCTAAAAGACTCTATTTTCACTGGGCGTAGTGAGCAACCGCAGGGGCAAACACGCCTAAATTTACCAGACCTTTCATTACTTAATTTCAAATCCTTTAAAGCTTTTGTTAGAGACTGTGTGGGTCTTAGAATGAGAGGTGGTGATTGGTCGATGACTTCTTCCTTTAAACCCGTCGATTCTATTTTGATTTTATTTATCATTTCATTCTCACTTTCTTTATCAGAATTATCATCAAAAAACATTTTTATAATTTAGTTAAAATAACTTAAAATATATACTATGGCCTTAATATAGACCACAAAATAAAATAACACAAAGTAAATATTTTGTCTAAACAAAATATCTGAATGAAAGTGACAAATTATTTTTTTCATAAATTGGCAAATGTAATTGCATTAAGTGAAAATGTTTCTAAAAGAAAATCGCGGAGTATGTACAAGAAAAAAGAAGATAGTACCTAACCTAACCATATAGTATAAAAATAAAATAGTAATTATTCATAAAATAAATCTTAAATTATTTCTTAATTAAAAATTATTATTAAATTAAAGATATATCTTTTAAAACAAGAATTATTCCAAATCCTCGATATATACATCACATATTTTAAATAAATGATAAAACTTTAAAAAAATAACGTAGGTATGAATAAAACTGCCTGTAAATACGAGAGTATATCAATCTACCCTCATTTGGTGAATAACTTGTAATAATTGCGTAATTTTCAATTAATGTCAGTTTTACAATACTATAACAAACACACTGTATCTTTTGTGAGTAATGCGCATCAAATCTCAAATGAAAGTGAATTTGGACATGTTAAAATGGACAAAGCGCTCGTCGGAGCGTAGTTCCTCGTGTGATACGGCCGTATTTACGTGATCCTCCGCAGAATCGTTTCAGACACACATTGTGGTATCAGTGTCGCAATGGCCATGCTCATGCGCACGGTTTCTCGTCACCAGTGATTCTAATCAATAAAATTCTTAAGATTCGTGACAAAATAAGAAAGTGAGATAAAATTATTGCAACGTCTGATGGATGGGTATCAGGTGGTTATATTTAAGCTGCATGCGAGTGTACTTTGTGATAAAATCATTATTTTCAATTTAAGTATACAATTATTATTGTTATTGTTTTTGACTGAACGAAGTGTCGTCTAAATGCATGTTTTATTTATCTTCACGCTTTTATAAACTAATTAAGTCATTAGTTACTAATTAATAACAAATACCTCTCATTATATTTCACCAAAATATTCGTCTATCGCGTGTCATCCGTAAATTAAGAATATTAAATATTGATATAATCTGTAACACTAAAGAATCAATAACAAATGCGCTTAATTGAGACGTTTATTTAATGTCGTGCTTGTTTAAAAAGATGAAAATGCGATAGAGCACCGATCGATCGACGACCGACATATACGCTCTCTGCGACCACCACCGTTGACTTTCGCGGGAATTAATTTATTCCTTGTTCGGTTTTATTAAATGTGAGATGCAAAAAGCGTGAAACAATTTTCTTTTTTACCACGTTCTGTCGGGCGCTCGGCAGTCGGCTATTTACCGGTGTCTGTGTGCCCGTCTCGCGTGTTAGTACGGTGGGAGGTGTCGAGTCTTGTGCTGCAGAGGAGAGTGATGGCTCGCACAGTTCGTCCCTGACAGCCGACATCAATATGCATATTTTGGAGATAGGGGCAGACCAAGTAAATATCATACTTTTTTCGCAGTTTTTCTCTTCGTCTTGCAGTGAAGTGTTGTGTAATCTATCTAAGGGTAGTTTAATGTGTATCGTAGTGATGTTATTTATTAATATTCTGGTTGAGATTAACCCTTTATTTATTATTATTATTTACTTTGTATCACAATATATGCGGACATTTTGATTCCATATAAACTCTTGATTAATATTTGCTTATGATTAGGAAGTAACCAGCGTCGAAATAACTTCTCCTCTCCTAAGCCGGCATAGTGGAGGTGACTGCTACCTGCAGATATTTCTCTGTGATAGCAGTAGTTTCCGCTCATAGTGTGATCACATACCACGGTACTGTAAAGATAACTTGTAAAAGACTGAATTAATAATGTTTTTTTCTATTTTATTAGCGAATAAGTTGATTAGATATTTTGTGAGAGAAAGTTTACTGTACAAAAGCTTTAACCTATATTGCCTCGTAGATAATAAAGTTGATCAAATTAGTACCTTCACGAATACATTACGCTTTGCAAATTACTTTATTGTGTGTGGAGATTGAATAGCATCTTAGTTTAGTCACATTCATTTAATAACTACTTTCATTATTCGAAGGGACTTACGCTTTATTTACAGTTAAATTAAAAAAACAAACTTCTAGTAGTATAGTCCGATTTAAATTGCAAAATAAATTTTAAAAGTTTAAGGTAATAGGTAATATAATAATAAATTAATACACTTTTTACAGCGACTGTACCTATTAAATCTGATTCACGCATTAAGACTATAAACAAGATCGTCATAGTTAAGTTTCCGTCACTTTTCGCCATAATTCTAAACCATAAACTTGAGCTAAATTACATTTTAATAACTTTATTAGTTACAGCAAATATTTTGGTCGCTTTTTGGATATTGTTAGCTTTTAAAATTGATTAGCTGTAAAATGTGATAAGATAAAATTTCCGCGATTTCTGACTTATATATTAAAATAAAACTATGTGTTATAAGGGTCCGTATACACAGTGGCGGGTTTAATGTGGTCAGCGCCCTTAGGCTAGGAACTCATCGGGGTGCCTTTTTACTTTAACTGTAAATATTGAAAAACGTTGGCGGTCAGTATTTTTTTTTTGCATTTTTTTTCCTTCAAAATATCTGTACCTATGACACCTCACGCCCTTAATTATCAGCCAGTGGGTAAATTCAATAGAAATATTGAACAATTTTATTTATTTTTTTGGTTTCAAAAACTATTTAATAAACCTAGTACAATAGTTAATAAAATAAGTTGTAAAATTAAATAACTAAGTATGTTTGACAATTTCTTCGAAATTAACGTTTTTTTTTATATATTTGAACCCATTATGGCCCGAACACCTTTTGTTTACTTATAAAGCATCTCATCTAAGTAAATATAGTAATATTCTTTTGAGAAATAAAGTTCTTAAAGCTACATGAGAAAGACTAACTTTCAAACAGTTGTTTGGAACAATTGTATGTAAATCTATACCTAGTAACAAATTTGAACTGTTTATGACCTAAATACACCCACAAGTTTCTTTTCCTTACTAAGAAATGGCAATATAGTTGAGTTGACTAAATAAAAAAATTATCCAAATATGTAGTTTTGAAATATTATTATTCTGAACGAATTTATTCTTCGGTTAACCAAATATTTGTTGAATTAAGTAACACATCTTGCTAGTTAGTAATTTTTTCTCTAAGTTTTATATAACTTATTGCGAAACAGAATGCATGCTTTCCTTTCTTTTATCGGACGTCCAGACACCCGGAGAGGTACCATCCATTTATGGTCCAAGTTCCAAAAGTACGTACGAGGCGTTTTGACAACACGTTCCTCGTGCGTACTGCGAAACTGTGGAACTCTCTCCCGGTGTCTGTGTTTCCCGAGAAGTACAATATGGGCCTCTTCAAAGTAAGGGTAAACAGGTACCTCATAGGCAAGCGTGCTCCATCTTAGACCGCATCACTGCTTAACATCAGGCAGGGTGCGGTCAAACGTTTGCCTATTAAGCATAAAAAAAAAATGCTTACACTATATCTGAAATACGTTCCAGCACCGATTTGGTGACTCGTATTTTCTGTGTGGCCGGCATAATGAGAGCAGTCAGCAGTTATGTGCATGAATTATCTCTAATGAAAAAAAAATATTTAAAAAATAATCATTAAATTATTAAAGAAAAAAAATCGCGACAAGATCTATCTAACCTCTAAACCACTGAACTACTAAACAGCTATTGACGCTTCACGTGACCGCGTCGAAATCTTTAATACAAAAATATTATTGTAGCTTGATTTAATGTCAACAACCCTTCCAACTGCTTTAGCGATAGATTTCATTGCTAACACAACTCGTAAATCTATTATAAATTATTTTTTTTAATGTTTGTCTAATTAAATAACTGGATTTATTTATTATTTTCAAGAGCGGCCGTGTTCTAGCGGTAAGACGCGTGAACTCACGATCGATGAGACCCGTGTTCGAACCTCGCTAATTCTGACCGGTACCAATGTAACTTTGTTATATGTACTTTGGTCGCTCAGTACCTATAGGCACTATTAAAGAGTGGTAGGCAGACTAATGATGATTATTTGCTCAGTCTGCCGTCCTGGGGTAGTGCCACCACTTTCGAATGTAACACCTGAAGTGACCTTGTCGCGTTTCGGGAATTGTTTGAAAGTAGCCAGGTATAACGAGAGGAGTGTGCACTGTCAATCTAAGATGGTACATGCTCGTCTCCTCGAGCCAGCATAGTGGAGGCGACTGCTACCCGCACAGGTCTGTAGTAGCAGTTGTTTCCATTCATGGGCCGCATTCTAGCTTTACATCAGGCGGAGTGATGTTACATGCCGAGCTACAATAAAAAAAAAAACGAATTGAGATCGTTCCTTGACTATTAACAATAGTAATTTTGTAGTTATATACAAATGCTGTATGGAGTGACGCACCCTTGCCGTAACGGGGTGCGGTCGTCCTTGGGCGTGGCTAAATCACACTGATTTGCAATAAAGGGTTATTGGTGTTTAGTTCATCTTTTTGTACATGTTTTTGTAATTCTAATTATAATCATATGTAGGTAGGTGGGTAAATTTCACTTGTATTTGAGTTTTTTTTTATTTGGTCTATGGTCTTAGTTTAACTACATTTAAAACCTATTTTCCTTATATCTAGATTTGCTACTAATTCTTACCATTTTGAATGAGGTAATTATACTTAATTGAGGGTTTATTAAAGGTGGCATAAAGTATTGATACCCAGAAATTAAAGTTACATAAATATACCGTTAAAGGAGAATGCCCATTCACCTGAGAAAAATGGGCCCACAATTTTTTTTCTTGAGTTTGTCTATGATTTTTAGTTATTTTGTAGAAAAATAAATCTACTTTCTTATTACCAATCAGTTTTTATCTTTTCATCTGGATTATTGAGTAAATAGACTTTTTCTGATGCAATATTTGAGGTTATTATTATTTTAAATGCTTTAATAATTGATGATATCTGTTTTTATGTAATTAAACATTGTCTATTGATTGGTAAATTATTGATGTAATTAAAATGAATTAAATGAAAAATAATATATTATTTTAGAATATTGTTTTGTTACCAAACTATTAGGTATCAAGTGGGCCCAAAAATTGGCATTCTCCTTTAATAACGTTACCGATATAATAACTACTTGCTTCTTTGTTTCTCATGACTATTGTTTGTCGCCTCAATAACTGGGTAACGTTATCTACATATAACGGTATTTTTTCGTTACTTTCTGTATTGCTGTTAACACTACTCTTTAGGAATACCGGTAAATGATAGAAAACAACTTTATTTTTCATGGTATCGTTCTCCTAACTACTACCCTATGTTTTTAATAATTAATACACTCATAAACAAGTGAGATACTATTGTATATTTAATCTTTTACAGGACGACGACAGTTTGAGTGCTAGGAGTGCGGAGGCTGCATTCAGGACCGTACCTCGTGATCACACTGCATTCCTGGTTTGGAGAATAGCTGTAAGTCACTATGATTTACTTATATTAAGTTCATCTTAAGAGACTGCTGTCAATCACCGTAACGTAAGGAAGCTATAATAACAAGAGGAGAGTGCACTGTCAACCTGGATGATGCACAGTCTTAAGCAGGCATAGTGAGGGCGACTGCTTCCTGTAGCAATTTCTTTGTGATAGTTGTTTTCGTACATGGAGTGTTGTCATTTTTTTTTTGCTTCTATCCGTTGCTTACTAAAATCTGTTATTATCTAAGTAATTTATATTTCCATATCGTTACCTACATTTTTGTAGTAAGTAATTTAAATCTCATCAAAAGTTACTGAACCGTATGCGAAGAACGTACTTAGATATTATCACATAACAACTTCGGTTTAAAGTCACTGGTTTTGTGGTAAAATATATATTGCAACGGTTCTTTCATAAATATAAGTAATTTTAGTAATTGTACCAAAGAAAAGACATGGATACTTTATTAATAACAACTCTGTAAAATTCTGGACGAGAGGAGTGTGCATTATCAAATTGAAAGTCGCAACATTCGTCTCCACAGCATAAGCATAGCGGATGCAACTTCTCTTGACAGTGCGTCTCTGTGATAACAATCACATACCGAGCATATACAGAAAATAATAACGGCAATAAGAAAAACTTACAAAATAATAAATAGATGTAACCTATATAGAACATGAGTAATACCGTCTTAATATTTCCATAATTACAATTGCATTTTGAAGAACAATGCAATTAGCCTGAATACTAGATACCCATTATCAATGAGCTTATTGGAGTAAGAAGATCGACGGTTCATTCCTCGCTAGGATGAACACAATATAGCTGGACAATATAATACATATAATATAACAACTACCTATAATAGTTATTGGTTCATTTAAATAGTAGGTTTTGAAACAAAGTTTGAATGACGAGGCACGGGTCTGAGAGCTCTTAATTTAATCATTCTAAAACGCCCTTGAAGACGGCAATTCTGATAGTATCGCGTCTATTTTGATTCTTGAAAACTGCAACCATCCTACCGTCCTGGGGTAGTACTACCACTTTCGAATGGAACACCCGTGAAGTGACCTTGTCACGTTTCGGGCATAGTTTGAAAGTTGCCAGGTATAGCGAGAGGAGTGTGCACCGTCAATCTAGATGGTACCTACATGTTCGTCTCCTCAAGCCGGCATAGTGGGGGCGACTGCCGCCCGCACAGATTTCTCTGTAGTAGCAGTTGTTTCCATTCATGGACAGCACTCTAGCTTTACATCAGGCGGAGTCTTGTCACATGCCTAGCTAAAAAAAAATTTGTGCCGCGGCTTCGATGCGTTAGCTAAGATCGTCCGCACGGATTTTGGCAAATTGACCAAAAACCCTCGACTACTGATGGATTTATAAGTATACTTACTAATATTCTAGGTTTATATCTTTCGGTCTAATATGACTAATAAACTTTGAATGAAAACGCGAAGTTTATCATTAAGTATTATTTATTTAATTGATTTTACTTTAAAGTGAATTAATTTGCTAAGTTTAACAACTTTCTGTTGACCCTTGTCCCCTACTTAATGAAGGACATTTCAAAGATACTAATTCGTAGATCTACGTTGCGTTCTGAATTAGTAGACGCAGTTTTTGACGGAAAAATGTTTGTAGTCCGATTATTTGTTTAAAATCATCTTAGAAACTTCATCTTAACTTAATTTCCGCTTTCTACATAAACATAATAATAACAATGTTGTTTTTTACCCCGCGCTGTATGTTCTTGTTCAAAGAATACCATGTTAAAGATAACATCAAATGACCGCATTTTTTTCCTTTATGTGAACTTCTAAAATACACGTAATGTTAAATTCACACCGGAAATGTGTGAAAGGTCATCCTATTAGAAATCATCGCATTTTCTCACAAACTCATTAGTTGACTAAAAAATGAGCTAACGAACTGAGTAACCTATGATTTTGTAAATTGCCAATTTATAACCTTTGCGTGTTCCCTCGCTCTTTTTGTTCGGAAAAAGTTAACGAGTATTATTAGTTTTGTTGTTCATATTTGCCTATATCAATCTTATGATTGTTTGATATAAAGATTTTTTTTGCCGCTAAGAGTACTTTAAAACCAAAAAAAAATAGAAAATATAAAAAATATTGAACATACCATGTTTTACAAATATTAAGTCTGGCAAAGGCTGTTTTAACTATATTCGTGTATCTTTTTTTCTGTGACGAAACTTAAAGCATTGAACCTGTAAACCATTTTTAATTGTTTACAATAAATATCCTCTACAATTTTATAAACTATAAAATAATCACATATAATTCTAAGTACCCAATGGACCGTAAGAAGTAAAAGTGAATTGCGGGTAGGTCTTACGGGACTCAAGGCTCGAACGACCACTATGCGCTTTCCTATAAACATCTCAGTATTACAATAAGATTTATAGCTCAACGTAAAACTAACTGGACTTTCTCCGACTGCTGTATGCAAGCGATTTCTATAATCGTATGCAGTTTTTTCGCTAAATTCTTTAGGTTAACACCTTCTGTGTATTAAGGCTTAGCTTGATTAATCGGCTTTATTATTATTTAGTTTGTAGAGATCGTGTTGCTAATGTAGAAAATAAATCAAGTATATCACAAAAATCTTGTATGTAGAGATAATAAATAAAAGCAACAAAGGCAATTGTGACAAATGATAACGGTACTCAAGCGCAGTCACGTTTTGATAGCTTTTATTAGGTCGAATCTACACTACTGTAGTATACATTAAAAAACTACACAAAACTTCGTCTAATAAATTACTTTAGGTTTACATCTAAAGTAAGTTAGGAGCTTTATAAACACAAGAAAAGAAATAGTTGTGATCGAAGCGAAATGTTATGTGAATCGCTAAAGGAGCTGTCCACCCCGAGACTTGACTTAAACTATAGGTTTCTTTTTCTAACCATAAAATTAATTAATTGTAAAGATTTTCAATAAAATATTTCAACGGTTTATTCAACCGTAAGATACGATATACCTACCAAAGTAATAAATATATTTAGTGTAATCCAGCCATTACATGAAATAGAACTATTACTAACAAAGACTATAAAATTACATTTGTTACTATACAATTTTTTGTGATATTCCGGAACTGATTTACTGTAAATACCTTAATAACAAAATAATCTCCAGTTCTATCAAGCAAAGTGCAATCCAATATACCTACACGGGAACTACATAATTATAATATGGGTGTTTGCGGGTGCTTGCATTGACTTGAAAGTAGCCAGGTGTAACGAAAGGAGTGTGCACTGTCAATCTAGATGATACATGCTCGTCTCCACAAGCCGGCATAGTGGAGGCGACTGTGCTGCAGACAGCAGCAGCACAGGTTTCTCTGTAGTAGCAGTTGTTTCCATTGATGGACCGCACTCTAGCTTTACATCAAGCGGAGTGTTGTCACACGCCGAGCTACGATTAAAACAAAAACTTTTGTGGCCCAAGTATTGTAGTCTTTATAAAGACATTTTCAGACGAATGTTTATGAGAAGTGAAGACATATAGATACTAGATAATATAAATTAAGCACTAGAATAGTTTTTGCCCGTTTTCATTTTCTGGATTAACCATGGAGAAACCCGGGATGCTGTTATTTTACACCAGAAATAAGGCGCGTCAATGCTACCTGATCGTCCTCCCTTTCGCATCATCGCGGAATATAAAAAGTAAGCCTCGGTAAGCTCATCAGGTCACCAATGGACCCCAAGAATAGCGTTCACCATAACCCATTTAGAAGGTTCCCTAGTGGTTCACATTCGTATCCTCAAACGAGAGGCGACTGTTGCCTGGTTTCTATGGTAGATCTGGATTTGTCTCCGCTCATGGATTAGCTTAATATAGCTTAACATCAGTTGAGTGTAATCACATGCTGAGCTACTATAAAAACAAGAAACAATAATAATACGGTATCAAACTAAAAACGTTTATGAACTGTCGGGAGAGCGTCCAGTCTTTTTCTGACGAGAATATATCGTGATACAAGAGACTGACTGTTAACACTCGCATACCGCACTAATTGCAACTTCACTATGCATGATTGCCGCATGCATTTAATCAAAGGCATTAAAATGCAACTTTTTGCTATAACTAATCTAGTAGAATTTTGTTTCTAAATTGTTTTATTTGCATTCTTAAATGCTTCACGTTTCCAGCACTTTTTCAACTACCTAACGTACTCGTACATACCTATAGATCAGTGGTTCTCAACCTTTTTTTAATGCGGCACACTTTTTACGATTTAAAAATTTGGCAGCACACAAAGAAAAAGATAATTTTAAAAATTATTTATTTATCTATAACACACTGCGTAAAATAGTTTATGGTAATAATTTTAAATGTGCGAAATAAAATAATATGTACTACAAAAATAACAGTACGTTTATTAAGGGATTAATTACAAGTTAATAATAAGAATACTTGTAATGCATTTTTTTTCTTTAAATCATATTATTTAATAATATTAACATAATTATATTATCTAAAATTTGGCGGCACACTTTTAGAATTTTGCGGCACACAAAAGTGCCGCGGCACAGTGGTTGAGAATCACTGCTATAGATCAATGTCTCCTGTACACGTTAGTCAAGATGTGTGCGGATGGTGTTGGTGAACAGTGGCGTCATGTAAACGGCGCATTAGGTCACCTATGGCCCGGATTCTTTATATTGTCGGTTTTTCCGACGTAAATGGCACACATTGACACGTTGGCCGATACCTCGACTAACATCTGGAAGCGGCATAAGAAAATAGCAGGCCCTGATCATTGTGGCACTGCATTAATAGCCTTTACAAAACTTCTTTCGTGTCCTCAATTTAATAAAATATTTATTTACATTGAAGATCAAGCGTTTAAAATTTAAATTAATCTTTAAATTATGTATACCTGCATTCTTACAACATTACAATTAATTTCACGCCTAATCTAATATTTAATTAAGATTTTTCTAGTTCATTGTCGTAAATTGTGTAAAATTAGACCGTTCCACTATCGAGATACTTTTTTTACTGTGTCTACAAAACTGGGTATCTTGATTTTAACCTTGGTTTATTTCTAATGTAATTTATATGATCTGCCTCCCTTTACACCAAATTACGCTTTTCAGGAATCAAGTACTGAACTTTTGCCGAGGACTCACTATGGCACCTTTTACGATGCCGAAGCGTATCTCGTGTATTCTGCCTCCTTGTCTGGTCAACCAGCGGGACCTGACGTTATTGTAAGTCTTTATTGCGAAGTTTAAGATCGTCAAATTACACAAACAAAATCGTTAACTATAGGTAACATCAGCGAAGGAACGAAAGGAGTGTGCACTGTAAATCTGAATGGTGCGCATTCGTTTCCTCAATCCGGCATAGTGTAGGCGACCGCTGTCTCTAAAAATTTATCTGTAGTAGCAGATGTTTCCGATCATGGACCGCAGTCTAATTTTACATCAGACGGAGTGTTGTCATATGCCGAGTTACAATAAAACTAGTCTTCATCTCACCAGACCGGCATAGTGATATGGGGGCGTAATATTTTCATGTAACTTTCAGCGCCGCGAAATAAAGGAGAGTAGCAATGGCGGAGGGGAATATGGGGAACGCCATATTCATACATGGGCAGGCGAACGTGCTGGACCGCTTGCTGCTTTAGCCTTACGTAGAGCTGGACAACTTGCCGCGTATCTTGGTGTACCAGTCGTTCTACATAGAGAAGCCGCGTCTAAAGAATCTCCTAGACTTTATTCTTACTTCCGTGATGGTATTAGGTAAGTTTGAAAGTTTAGCTCTGTCTTTTATTGTATTTGTTCTTATTGTCTCAATTTTAATTAATGTTCTGTATTTGTTTTTATTTCTTCACTGGTGAATTACGGGAAATAATTTCAAACGTTTAATATTAGATTTATGCGGCTGACTATCACGTTTATATGCATTATATATTTATACAAAAAAGGATAATTAGAATTACTTTTTTTACAGAATTCTTCTTAGTGGAAATGCGGGTTCGGGTGCTCGACTATACCGCGTCCGTGGTAGAAGACCGTTACTTCAACAACTGGGCGCAGTAGCTTGGGCACAATTGGCTGCAGATGGTGTGTTTGTTTTGGATGCTCCAGCATTAGTTGTCTTGTGGCTTGGTCGTGCTGCTAATTTGGTGGAAAAAATTTTTGGTGCTAAGGTAAATGTAAAAAAAGATAAGGATTGGAAGTAAATAAGGCCTTTGAACTTTTGGCTCCGGGGACTTTAGGACAGGATAGGATATGCAAAAGGAATCGTTATTAGCTACGTAAACATTTTAACATTGTAAATAATTTAGGAAAATCCCTTGTAGCAGTATTACCAGTGTTACGCTCGTTGTTCGTTAAAATAGTATAGTCAGAAATAATCTTTCAATCTTCGCGGGACGGGGACCAAAGTGATTAAAGGAAAAGAAGGACCTGAGAATGGTAAAAATTAAACGTGAAAAAACCGATAAAATATGATTATAACCCAACAGTTGGAAGGGTTGCCAATGGAAAGATAGATAGAGGGATTTCGACACGATCACGTAAAGCGCCAATGACGGAGTAGTTCGGTGGTCAGAACAGAAATGTTGAGTTCGAATCCTGTCTATGTGCGTGTTGATTTTTTTTCTATTCAATTTTCATTATAATTAATTATAAATCAGTGGTAAGGTTATCGTATAATATAACGAGAGGAGTGTGCACTGTCAATCTAGATGGTACATGTTCGTCTCCTCAAGCCGGCATAATGTAAGCTACTGCTGCCCGTACAGGTTTCTCTGTAGTATCAATTGTTTCCATTCATGGACCGCACTCTAGCTTTACATCAGGCGGAGTGTTGGTAAATGCCGAGCTATAATACAATTATTAATTTCTGTAGATTGCATATCGCATGGCGCGTGGTGCTGACAAAGGAATGACAGCACGTCGCATCGCAATTGCACACGATGGCTATGAACAAACACTTCCTGGTAGTGACCGGGCTTTGCTAGATGGACTACTGGAGTTAAGGTATCCATTACCAATTAACAAAATAAATATTACTGCTAATTATTGCATATTAAATGTAAATAATAATGCTCATCTGCTTAAGAGAAATGGGCGCCTTTTTTGTAGAAAAATAAATCTACATTCCTTATTACCAATCAGTTTTAATTTTCTTGCCCGTGTTATTGAATTATTTGACTTTTTCTCATGCAAAATTTGAATATCTGTTTTTTATGTAATTAAACATTGTCTATTGATTGTTAATGAAAACCTTTCAAATATTGTTGTGTTAACGCGCTGTTGTGTACCCAAAAATGAGCATTGTCCTTTAACTAGGTCCAGAGCAGTACGTCCTGCCGCACCGGCAATTCAACAACCTCGGCCAGCGAGACTTTACCATGCCCGCACCGCAACTGTGACTACATCTGTTTTAACACCTCAACGACCAGCTGCAAGACTTGAAGAGGTCAAACGTGCACCTCTGTATAAGGAAGACTTGGCTGATGACGTAAGCTATTAAAAACTATTTTATGTACTAAATTAAATTTTGATCACTTATACACGTAAATATAATCATATTCTCTCACAGGGTGTATTCATAGTGGATGGTGGTTGTCGAGGTGTATGGGCATGGGTGGGACCACAGGCATCGGGGGCAGCTGCTCGTGGTGCACTAGCGGCAGCAAGAGGTTTGGCAAGAGCGCGTCGACATGTCGGCCCAGTATCCGCAGCACCCGCTGGACGGGAACCATTAGAATTTGCAGCACTTTTCACGAACTGGAGATGGTGCGATTCACGAAGAGATGTCCATTTGAGAGCTGCTAGATCAGCTACGACTAGACTTGATGCTGTTAGCTTAGCTTCTAATGCTTGGCTTGCTGCTGAGGTTAGTGCTTAATGTTTTTGTAGTAGCCCGACATATGACAACACTCCGCCTTATGATTTTCATAAACGGGAATACGAAACGAACGATAGATAGAAAAAATAAAAAAAAAACACCGGAAACTGCAACTACAATAAAGATTCTGCAGGCAGTTGTCGCCTCCGCTATGTCGGCTTTTTTATTCTTTTTTTTTATACCATAGGCATTTATTGGCCAAAGTATAAAAATAAAAATTCAGCGAGAATTGAAAACGGGTCTCATCGATCGTGAGTTCGCACTTTCTCTCGCTAGACCACGACCGCTATATAAAAAAAAAATAAATTCTAAACGTTTCATTCATCAGGCTCAACTCCCAGACGATGGGTCTGGAGCTCTACGGGTTTGGCGCGTACGTCGTCGCCAAGAAACAGCATCAGATAGTAATATAAGTATCTTGGCTGACGTTACACATCCTCAAGCTGCTGTATTCTATGACAGAGATGCGTTCATTGTTCTCTACACTTATCATGCTCCTACTGGCGACCAATCTATTTTATATTACTGGATGGTGAGCATTTATTGTTTGTAAGTTTTTTTTAAATCTTTAGGAGCGTATTTTAATATAATACAATCTAGAAATACTTTATAGTCGTGCAAATAAAATAATAAAATCAAAGAGTAGAGAGTCGCCGATGAATAACTCCGCAAAATTATTCGTTTTTAGACTTGATGGAAAATATTGGAAGTTCTATTTAAATGATAACTGTTTTGCTTCTAGGGTGGCTCTTCGCCAAATGATTTGAGGAATTTGGGTGCAAAAGAAGCCAAAGACCTCTACGTTAAATTGGGGCGTCTTCCTGTCCAGGTAACATCATGATGCCTTCTTTAGAAATAATATTGTGCTTTATTAAAACCTAACATTTTATTTTGTTTATCTTAGGTGCGAGTTTATCAAGGAAAGGAGCCGGCACATTTCTTACAAATATTCAAAGGTCGCATGATAACTTACGTCGGCAGTGCTACGGATTATGATCGTACGTTTTAGTTCATATAAAATTTTTTATGTAATAGCTCCAAAAAATGTTGAGAAATAAATGTACGCGAGCAGCAGTCACCTCCAGAGCGGAGGCTTGAGGAGATGAAAATAAACTCTATCCAATGACAGGGTGCACTCGATTGTAGATTGTAAACTCGGGCTCCTTTTTCCGGAATTAAGTAGTTATGGCCACTCGTTGTACATGCGTTGGTCCGCATCACCCGATATCTTCCAGGAAGGTCAGGAGACGGGTCACATTCCTGCACATCACAACAGGGTGCAATCTTTTCGTTACTACGGCGAAAGGCGGCTAAGTTTTCAATATATAGTGGTGGTACTACCCGAGGACGATGAACTGTATTTTGTATTTCACAAGGTCTATTTTTCAGCGAGCAGTCGTCGTGTAGTTGCACCATCTCGCTGCCTAATCCAAGTATCAGGTCAATATGCACGTGAAGCACGGGGATGTGAGTTGCGTTTAGGATGTGACATTGTGTCTCGTGGAGCTTGCTTCATATTGCGTGAGGGAGCCAGGACTTGGGTTTGGTGCGCGGCTGCTGCTACTGGAGATGAAAGAGAGGTCGCTAAGAATATGGCTGCGGCTGAACACGCACTTGTCATGCAGGGTATGTAAATCTTTCAATGTCGATAAGTAACCACACCAGCTAGAATGCGGACACAACTCTACATAGGAATTAGTAGTCGCCTCCGTCGTGCCGGCCTGAGGTTTTAGGTTGACACGGCGTACACTTCCAAGGAGGAGCGCGGCAAATGAAAAGAGGTAGGGGGTGTCCAACTGGTCGATATATCACTGACCAAAAATAACATGGGTATAATTGTTTTAAGTAAGAATTTATCCTTAATTTTAGTTGGTATTTGGAAAGAAAGAGGTGTCCGGACAGTCTGGACACCACCTATTGTTGCGCTCCTGTTTCCAAGCTTGGTTAAGTAGTAATTAAGCGTTAGTAGGACTTATTCTTTTTTTATATATATAAAGGCAAAGAAAAGGAGGATTTCTGGACAGCCTTGGGTGATCGTCGTCAGTTGCTGCAGCCAACGCCTCTTAAAGAAGTTCAGCGTCCATTACCACCTCGTTTGTTTTACGTTTCTTTTGGAGTTCCCGGACAATATACTTGTACGTATCTATATTATATATTGTCTTACTTTTTTCTTTCTTCACGGGAAAATAATCCCGGTTAACAAATAGTTAAATATAAAAAAACAGATGGAGTCAGCGGATATTTTGGCGAAAGCTACGTTGACATTTCCCGACTAGATAATTATACTTGAAAGTCACGATGATTCTGGACAGAAACTAGACTTATAATCTACTTTTTTTATAGCCTTATAACAATTTCTCCGTGGCAATACTTGCATTAAGTTAATAATATTATGCATCACGAGTCATTCATTCAACACACTAAACAGGTCAAGTCTTAGTCAAGTCAAAAATTGCTCCAGTAAAGTGGTAGAATCTTTACTGAAACTTCCTACGGAGTTTTGGAGGGAAAATGGAAACACATGTTCTCTTCTTCTGAAATGTTTGCCCACACTCGCGCACGTTCACGAACACTTAATGGTTAATAATCCACCATTATTACACATTAACACTCGAAGAAACACAAGTTTAGGAAAATAATTCAATACAGACAACCTAATGTCTCAAGATGGCCGTAAAAACTCCAATAATCTACCTTAAATAATTAATAAGTGTGACTTTTAAAAATGTTAGGTAATTTATAACTAATTTATTTACTTTTACAGTTGAAGAAATAGCTTCATTCAGTCAATATTCGCTGTTGCCGGAGATGGCAGCGGTATTGGATGCTCACGGCGCTGTATACGTATGGACGGGTAGTCAGTGCTGTGCTCGTGCGAGAGACGATGCACTCGTTATTGCTGATACTTATTTAGCTGCAGGTAAATGTTAGGAAAAGAATAGAGACTCCCCCAAACGATATTTCTTTTTTTTAATTGTAGTTCGGCATGTGACAACACTCCACCTGATGTAAAGCTAGAGTGCGGACCATGAATGAAAACAACTGCTACTACAGAGAAACATGTGCGGGTAGAAGTCGCCTCCACTATGACGACTTGAGGAGACGAGCATGTACTATCTAAATTGACAGTGCACACTCCTCTCGTTATACCTGGCTACTTTCAAACTATTCCCGAAATGCGACAAGGTCGCTTCACGGGTGTTACATTCGAAAGTGGTGGTACTACCCCATGGCGGCAAACTGGACAAATAACCATCATCAGTCCGCCTACCACTCTTTAATAGTGTATATAGGCACTGAGCGACCAAAGTATATATAACAAAGTTACATTGGTACCGGTCAGAATTAGCGAGGTTCGAACACGGATCTCATCGATCGTGAGTTCACGTGTCTTACCGCTAGACCACGGCCGCTCATAAACGTGCGAAGTCAGTTCACTTGAGGAATGATGCCCGATGCGATTCGTCTCGGCTCCTTCGTAATTGACGGAGTTTTAAAGTAATATTGTTAAACTTAGTGGACGCCTGAAAAAATATATTTGTCGAATTGCTCAAGACATTTTTTTGTTAATTTTTAGATCCTGCTGCTCGTGATCTGGAGACGCCCGTAATTATTATAAGTCAGGGTCGTGAACCACCAAACTTTACTGGTTTCTTTCCACATTGGAAACCCAGTATGTGGAAGGTAAGTTTTTTTTAGCAGTCCAGCTGGTGACCGTACTACGTCTGATAAGCTACAGTGTGGTCCTAGGGCAGAAACAGTTGCTACGCTAGTGAAATGTTTACCAAAAGCGGTGCAAGCCGGCATAGTGGAGGCGACATCTACAGCGCCGGATTAAGACTTCGGCGGCCCATAGGCAGAGCATGTTGTGGAGGCCCTCAAATCGTTTGTGGTTAACAGTTGAAAGTTTCTATTGAGGTCGAGGTAAAGAAGAGAGCAACTAAATAAGTTGGCTAACACAAAATTTAAAACAAAACTCAGTATTTTTTTGTTTCTACTGAGCCTTTATCGATTTAATTTAATTTTTGTTTTTGTGGTGTGGTGGCGGCCCATAGGCAACTGCCTATGTTGCCTATGCTTAAATCCGGCACTGGACATCTATCTGTGTCATCTTTTATGTAGCAGTTGTCTACGTTGATGGACCGCACACTAGCTTAACGCGGTTGTAATAAGTACTATAATTTCTTTAGGGCCATAAAACATTCAGCGCAATCGTGAGTGCATTAGAAGGAAAAGCAATAGTCCACGGAAGCAATAGTGCAATACAGTGCGGCAACAATGCAAATCGATTCGATCAACACGAGAAGTATCCCTTAGCCGTGTTGAAAGGGCCTAAGGAACATTTGCCACCTGATGTTGATCCTTTGGCTAAAGAGGTAAGAAGTCGTGTAGTAAGCGAGTGTCGGAATTGAAATACCATGCCCCTGTTGAACCCTTTTTTTATTGTAGCTCGACAAGTGACAACACTCCGTCTGATGTAAAGCTAGAGTGCGGTCCATGAATGGAAACAACTGCTACTAGAGAAAAATCTCTACGGGCAGAAGTCGCCTCCACTATGCCGGCTCGAGGAGACGAGCATGTACCATCTAGATTGACAGTGCACACTCCTGACTACCAGGCTATTTTCAAACTATTCCCGAAACGCGACAAGGTCACTTCACGGGTGTTGCGTTCGAAAGTGGCGGTACTGCCCCAGGACGGCAGACTGGACAAATACCATCATCAGTCTGCCTACCACTCTTTATTAGTGCCTAGACACTGAGCGACTCGCCAGTTGCCGTTATTTTGTAAAAAAAAAATAACACGTTAAATCGCTGCTTTTTTTCGCGGCTGTTTACCAATTGCTGTTAAGCTATAGACCCAATCTTTGACTTCCGATCAAACTTGTTTCGCGCACATTTTGTTGGCGACACCACAGCAAGATCGGCAGAAATGTTGGCGTGACGTAAAAGTACACGATCCAACATGACGCGCCAAAACAAAATGGCGGCATATTAAAAATCCAATTAATTACCCACCCTTACAAGCAATTTAACTTACTATATTATCCTGTTTCCAGTTATATCTGACTCACGATGACTTCGTTGCAACATTTGGCGTATCATACAACGATTTCAGAGGGTTGCCAGCATGGAAACAAAAAGATTTGAAGAAATCTGTCGGGCTATTCTAATTTGTTATTTAGTTCTAAGAATTGTTTGTTAACATTTTTTTATATTTTAATTAATAAGACCCGTTATCCATTGAGGCATAAAGATCTGTGAACAGCGGGCTTTGTTATTGTAATTAATTTCGCGCATTTACTTATTAACATTAGAAATAATTAATTATAAAATTTTAAACTTAATATTTATGCAAAATGCACACTTCTTGAATAATGCATTTATATTTTTTTTCTAATATTTTATTATTTAATAAATGTATCTTAAATGAGAAAACTGACATTAAAACTGAAAATAAAACAATTTTATTTTTTTGTAATGTTATTTATTTTTAATTTTCACAAAATGTAGCACTTATTAGCTAGGCATTAATTATATGAAATATTCTTTACAATGTACAAATATCTTAGAAAATATATCGATTTAATCTAGATATATATATGTACAAAATAATTACTGTTACATATAAAAAATAGTCTAATTATGATATGGGGTGTTGATACTAAGTAAGGCACGTTATTATATTATTAGGCAACAATTGTACAACGATTTTAAATGAGCTTCAACTGTTATTATTGTCGATATTTTATGCCTTGAATCGAGGCCGTATTCTTGACACTCGACACGATTCCAATCCAATCACGATATCTCGCTTGAAGCTTTCACGTCGTCGAGAATAGAACTGTTTTTACTTAATGCACTAAAAATAGACATTAAAGAAATCGTGTTCTGCTTTGCAGTCACCGACCATACAAGATTCGTAATTATAAATTTAAAAAAAAAAGTTAGTTGGAAGAGACATTTCGAAGCAAAAGCTAAAAATTCAAAAGAAAGAAGCTAGTAGGAACTTACATTTTAGAGAAGAAAATATATTCACAATAATACAATAATAATAATAATTTAGTACTCAAATAAAAAAAAATACAATTATTTTCAAAACATGATTATTGTAATTAAATATTAATTATATGAAAAATCCATCGCATAATATAATTTAAAAACTGAAGCATGAATAATTAATAAAAACATTTCTGAAAAAAATTGAACCGACTTCTAAATAAAACACAAGGCACTAAAAAGTAAAAAAATAATTTTAATTGAGAGTACCTACACACAATTTAACAAGCATAAACATGAATAGATGCTTATTATTTATTTACAAATTAATTATCTACATATTATTTAGCATATATCTGAAGTCGGTGCCAACCAAATATGAAACTCTTTGCTTGATTGCTTGATTCTATACATAAAACATGTTTCAAATGCTTGCACCGACTTCAGATGTATGCTAGATAAAATGCATATAATTAATTTGTAAATGAATAATAAGCATCTATTCATGTTTATGCTTATTAAATTGTGTGTAGGTACTCTCAATTAAAATTATTTTTTTACTTTTTAGTGCCTTGTGTTTTATTTAGAAGTCGGTTCAATTTTTTTCAGAAATGTTTTTATTTTGTAATTTTTAGTTGTAACTGTTGATTGATTGTATGGATAACATTCTAAACGCGCTGTTCAAATAAAATGTGATGAGTAGCGGGCTTATAGACAGACACTCTCGAGTCCTACCCGATAAAAAATGAATCATTAAAATCAATCGAAACATCCCCTAATTTTCCACCCTTAAAGGTGAAATATTTTATTCCTTAAATGGGATCAATCCCGAAACGTACATTATCAAACAAAAAAAGAATCATCAAAATCGGTTCACTAATGGCGAAATATCCCCTAATTTTCCACCCTTACAGATGGAATATTTTATTCCTTAGATGGGACCAATCCCGAGACGTACTTTATCAAACAAAAAAAGAATCATCAAAATCGGTTCACTAATGGTGAAATATCCCCTAATTTTCCACCCTTAAAGGTGGAATATTTTATTCCTTAAATAGGACCAATCCCGAGACGTACTTTATCAAACAAAAAAGAATCATCGAAATCGGTTCACAAACGGCGAAACATCCCCTAATTTTCCACCCTTAGAGATGGAATATTATCTTCAAATTGAAACGGGACCAATGCGGACAAATACTCTATCCAACAAAAAAAGAATCATCAAAATCGGTCCACAAACGGCGGAGATATGAGGGAACATCGCCACAAAAAAAAAAAAAAAAAAATACACGACGAATAGATAACCTCCTCCTTTTGAAGTCGGTTAAAAACAAACAGATTTTGTTATTAAATTATGATGAAAATTAATTTAAAAAAAATCGCAGCACGTACACAGCTTGCTATTTATTAAAGTAGTGCAATCCAGTCATACGTGACTTCAACCTAGAAGTTGCATGACTTCCGATGTAGATGTAGATCATCGGAGGACGTGGGTCCACGCAATCTGTGTGCGCAACGTGTTTTTTTTGTTAACTATTCATCATAATTTAATAACAACCCGTAAAGTTGAATATGACAAAAAAAAGGAATAAAAAAATATTCATAACGTTATTATTTTCAATCACAATATTATAGCACAAATTTACATCTATTACAATTATGTAAAAACAATTGAGATTATGAGAACTAAGCTAATAAGAGTTAAAAAAAAAAAGATAATTCCATAATAATTAAAAAAAAAAACATGAATACAACAAACAAACAAACAAAATCAATTCCTCGAACACAAAATGTTTTTGTATTTGCAAAATTTCTTTGGCAAATGAATGATTGACACAACTTATACGTTACATTTATTGTATGGAATGAAGACAGACAAACATAAAACCTAATGAATAAAAATAAAAAACAAGCTGCCGTTAAAGTAAAATCACCAAAAAAATGCACTTTGAAAACAATAAGCGTTGTTTTTCCTGCAAAATTAATAATAAATTAGACGATTAAGTACGCAAAAATTTAATAAGAATGGAAAGAATATTAATGGTTGATATTAATTTAAAACTAAAGGAGCAATAAACGCCTATCCGGGACTTCCTAACTCACTACGCCATCACGAATCCCACAATCCAATGGTAAAACAATTTCAAAGCCCAAATAGCTAAACTTCCATGAACCAACTCCGACCTTCAATCAGGGACTCAATGCTCAAAAAAAAAAGTATTGAACTCTAAAAAGTATATTCATCCCATCACGTATCTTTTCTACGTTTTATTTTACCACATTGTTCGAAGCGTAGCAGATTTATGTTGAAATTAAATAATTTTATAACTTTCTCAGTACTAATTATTATCGCAAATCACTATTATAAACAAATAGCTACGGCACAGAATACATAAAATGCATTTTAAATATTTTAGTTATATTGTTTATTATAGTGATTTGCGATAATAATTAATGCTGTTGGCTTTCACCTTCAGTCAAAACGAAGTATTAGAAACGAATCTAGAATCTATACGCCCGAGAATAGGTCACCAGATTCGTTTCGGGCACGGCACTATTTACAACAGGACTGCCACAGATTTTGTCTTTGTACCTGTATGTGGCTTAACAAGTTTTAATTTATGTCTAGGCAATTTATGTTAGAAACATATTTAGGTACACGATCGAAGAATCAAACCTGCTCAATTGATTACCATGTTTTATAATATGCTACCTTCATTGACCTGGTTCTTTTTAGAGGCAGGCACGCATTAGTGTGTGTGAGCATGACACTAAAAAAAGAGAGCGGGACAACAATATAATCTGCAATATAATAATGAGCGAGTCGGAACTATCAACAAAACTCAACATAGATTCAACAAGAGAAGAACAAAATTTCTATCGATTTCAAACATAAAGGCGCGTTTAGACAGGGAGACGCTTAGATTTTTACGCCTCAGTCTAAACGGACCTCAAAATCCATAGACCTAGTAATATTTAACGAGTGAATATATCTACAGGTACAGAGTTGGAGCTCTGATGGTGCCCGATTTAATCCACTTGAAATATCTCGCAGTTTTACGTTCTCTCCTCTGAAAGGCTTAACAGAAGAATGTAGAGCGTTAAACAGAACTAATCAACGAAGAACAATTGATAATCCTACCACTAGCACCAGATGTTCAACGACTCCTTATCACAGCTCGTGGCGTCAAGTCACCAAGCCCCCTATACGTCACTTTGTACTTTTTCATCACAATAATTGGCAGTCATTTAAAATGGCATCTCATAAACACGTCAAATAACTCATTTAGGGCGACATTCAGTTAGGCACTTTGAAATTCTACTACTATAATATTCTAAATTTTAAAGTTTTTTTTTTCAACCCATGTTAAATCGAAATCATTTCGTAGATACCACTTCAATTATATGTATTCTTTGATTCCCGCCTGAAAAAAACTTTAAAACCGCGGAGATATTTGAAAAACTTTAATGACACGCGATCGACCTTTTTCGGAGAGACCATAAATATTGGTGTAGAAAATAAGTGGTGTATAACCTAACAATTTTATAGATATTTTTATTGTCTATGGTTGTTACCTAACAAGTTTGCCAATATCTTTTCTTTGTGTTTCATTAAGATAACAAACAGTATTTTATACAAATAACCGCTGCAGTGTAATGAACAAAATAGTATACTATAAACACTATGTTTTATATCTATTATAATTGAAAATTTGGTCGAATAATTTGACAAGGATTTAGTTTTCACCTGGCAATGGTTTAGCTCCGTCTAGATCATTACGATTACTATATTACATTCACAATTTTCAAAAATTATTAAAAATTTCAAAAGTTTTCCAGAAACTTTTAGAAACGACTAAATTAATCTATATTATCCAAAAAATATGTAAAAAAGACAGCTGTCACCAGATTTACCTTCCCAATTGTGAGTTTTTAATGTGAAAACTGAAAAACTTTTTATTTTTAAACATTTATAGCATTTTATTGCCTGATGCGGTCAAAGAGCGGAGATAACTGCTATCACAAACGTATGTAGACAGTAGTCGCCTCTATGCCGGCTTAAGGGGAAGACTTCCCTTGCTATTCTCTTCAAATCTACTTGAAATTGTTCCGGTTAAATTCGACCAACGACAATAGAGTGCAAATGACCAATGATAAAAAAAAATAAAGAAATTGATTTCTTTAACAATTGATATGTCAATTATTGCTTATATCAAAATAGACACCCTGAAGAGACGATAACAAATGAGTTACACAAACTTATAATTCATATTAATTCATCTATATAAAGAACAGAAATAGTTAAAACCATTCATTAAACAAAAACAAAAAAAAATATTTTTTGAAGGAAGCCCACGATGTATTAAGTACCTAACTCTCCAAATTAGAGTTCTTTTGAGCAACATAATAACCCCACTGTCCATGTCATACACCAACAAGCCTCAGTGGAGAGCGGGCCTTAAAGGAAACATGGCACTGTACTTCGTTTAGTGTGCAAACAGTCTACATTCCCTGTAAGAACATCGTGTATAATTTTATATACAAAACAGTACCTTACAAAATAACTAGGATTAATATCGCAATTTCGTGAAAGAACAAAACCGCTTTAGAAACGGCCGGCGCAATAAAAAAAAAACAAGCCTTTTGTACACGTCTTCACTTAAACTTAACATTTCTAAACTTAACTGTATTCGAATTTTTAATAGAGAATAAACGATTAAATGCATTGAGATTGCCAATTCACAACAACACATTGTCCAAAGACGTCGACGTAACCAAATGCGAGGACACAAAAAAAAATTTAAGCGTTAATAAAAGCTATCGAAATGCTGAACAATCACCACTCCTAACAACAAACAAGTCAATTCCCTAATAATAATAATAATTTTCCATAATAATATAAGCGAACAAAAAAAAAATATATAAACACAAATTCATTATTAAGAAATAAAAAAATATTTACATAATTTGTCAAAAATGTTTAAAAAAATAACCGTCGGAAATAGTTAAAATAATAATAATAATAATAAATTCTAAGTACAAAATATAAATTACATAATTATCACAGCAGACGCTGCCAAACAACACAATGCGGTACTGGTGTTTAAACAAACATGTCTCGGTCGAGCGGTATCACCAAACAAAGAGACTCCATGCATCTCTATATTCTACATTCGATGTATTTATTTTTAATCGATTATTATTTTAGACCAAGGACCAGCTAATTCAATACATCCATAATCATAAAGACACTGTACGTAGCAGACAGGCAAAGGAAAAATTCATAGTTTATTTTGGCCAGTGTCGGTCCACTCAAAAAACCTTTACACAATGTAAGAATTAAAAAAATCTTTCGTGTCTGCCACGTACGGTATCTATAAAGACATAAATAGAGGATTTTCAATAGGCCATTTTAGCTTGGAGTTCTTGACTAACAAAGTGATCTAAGTCAACACCACTACACGACACTAAATCTGATTCAAGTCAAGAGTTATACCGGTCCCCAGACCTACTGAGATGTAGTCAGGCGCGTACAAATTTCTATATGCCGGACGCGTACGATTCGTCACAAATAAAAGTCGAACAGAACAACAATTCTATAACTATAATGTTGACACAAATTTTAAAGCGATTAACTGTCATGCAATATAACATAATATAGTTTGAAATACCCTGATTGTTACATATATTTAATAGAAAATAAGTTCACGTATTAATTGGATATTATTGTCTGCAAAGTTTAATGTTAATAAAGTCAAAGTTTTATACATATTTGCATAGACTAGTAAAACTTTGTTACGAATAACCGTTCTTTATTTATTTATTTTTCACGACCAAAAAAAAAACCTCAGAATCAAAACTAAAACTGTTCAAAATTTTAAAGCAATTTTTTTCTTTTTTAAATATTAATTATGATCATATGAGTCTACAATATTAGAAAGCTTTGTATAAATTCAACTAATTATTGTAAAAAATAACACACAACAAAATTAACAATAGACAAAATCAGTTTTGTTTCTAGTTTTCGCATTTTATAACTATTATAACTTCATAAAAAATGCTATTAATTTTTTAAGCAATTAAATTATTAATCTGAATACAGACGCACATTTTAAAATTAATGACTTACACAAATCTATTACAATGTATTTCCATTCTCAAATCGCATACATAGTCATAAACAAAAGGAAGATTGGAAATATAATATTGGTAACACCACGTTTGAATATTTAAAATAGAATTTCAACACCGAAATAAGAAAAACTGATCCATTATTTTAGAGTAAAAAAATCAGTCAATTTAATAGGTCCCAATCTCACTATGTCCTAAAAATATTTCTTCCAATCTTCAACTTTTATAACTCACAAGCATTATACCTGATAATAGTAGATTTATTCATATTGGCAACACTTATGACGTCATGGCCGGGGTATCGACGCATTAGCAGGTAATGTAGAGCTGCGTTGTGATGTGTTCATATACGCAGCTTTCAGGTTTGACCGCATGGAGTCCCTGAAAACCATTTTTTTTAATATAAAAATTATTGTTCTACTCGACTCGTAAGTTGACAATATAGCGGTGTCTTACCGTGGTGACAGTTTAGCGGGATCGTGTCCTGCGCGATGTGCCCTGTATCCGTATCTCGTGACCCTTCTCGCGAGTCTCGCCACCCATCGACGTTGGTCAGTCGCCGCCGCTGCCAACAAAAGCAACTCCCGCGCACGATCCGCCTGCAATTTACACGCGGCCACCCCTTCGCCCTCGGACACGTGCTCGGAGTGGATCTTCATGCGACAACCTGGACCGAGAATATTCGAGATTATTTTCTGCGATTGCCGTCATTTAATTGGCAAAGGAAGGTATATACTCACGGCGACATTCATATGCTGGTGGCGGTCGGAACATATGCCACAATGGCCGCGGACAGACTTCGCACGCGGTCGGTATATGATATGTTATGCTCACTAAATCGTGTCCTTTGTGAGCAATAGCTACAAAATAACAAAAGAATATTGATTGCATCCAGCACTTAAACCAATAGAGATGCATGCGGGGCGACCGCACTCATGATGCATCCACTAATAAAAGTGTCCTACATCTTTCGTGCTATCTCTTTCTGATACGTGTCTCTTTCTCTCAATCAGCTTTATCAGCGAGTTACGTTTAAAGCAAAAACGTGCCGATATGCTCTCCATTGGTTAAACGCTCTGCGATTGATTGGGAAATACTATAAATAACAATATCCTACCTCCATGGTCATTATTATCACTGGGTGTATCATTAGTCTCTCCAGGTCTTCTGGCTTCACCCTCACCAGCGTATAACAATTGGAATATCCTCGGAATATCTTTAGCATCAGCTCGTATCACATCACCCTGGGTTACAGAACGCACGTGGAACACTTTGCTAAAAAAATATAATAATATGTCATTTTAATTTTTTTAAATAAATTTTAATAAAAAAATATCATTAAATGCTACAATGAAGTCTCGGCATGTTGCAGTTCCAGCCCATGAAATGCTTTGCCCATGTTTTGAAATGCAAAAAATTATTTAACATAACAACTACTCTACTCGCTTCTATGTTCTCATATATAAATAGATATATTAAAACTAACCTCAAATCTAATATCATGACAGGATCGGTAGTATTTTGTTTATCACTTTCGCTATTATAAAATATTATTTTCTTAGACGACACAACAACATATTGTTTTTTCCAACCATGTCTTTTAATATTTTGTTTGAAAGGTACAGAGAGCCATCCTTCTAATGTTTGTTCTGTTTCACCATCTTCTGCATCAGCTGAAGATTGGGAAGCTGTCTCGCTGGTTAACGCGGCTATCTTTTCTTTGAGCTGCTCGATTTCCACATCTTTGCTGTCCACCTGGAATGAGAGTTTAAATTTATTTCAAGTCTATAATTTTAACTGGGCTAGCTTGAAGCGCTAAGACTGATAACAATTGGGGGACGTGAGTTCGATTCTCAACCTTAGCTCGAACCGAATAATCAGTGTTTTACCTACTATGCGAGCCAACTTAGAATAGGACTAGACTTGGAGCTAACTTCACTTGACAGATGTCAAATGACATCAAATAAATACATTACCAGCAAAGAAAATTTGTAATAAATCCGATTGCTTTTTTTTTGTATTTCATAACCACATTTTAGTAGTTACACATGAGAGGTTTTAACTATATTTAATGTTTAATTTAAATATATTAATAATTTTAATATAAATATAATATCAATGTGTAGAATTAGAAAAACATTAAAACTTCTTCATAAATAAAATCAATTGTAAAAAATCAGTTCAGTAACGCATTAGGGACATCACTAATCGAGTTATACTCGAACTGTCAAAAATAAAATAAATGGTTGGAAGGATTATAATGAGTTTTGGCGGCCATCTTGAGACGTCAGGTTATCTGTTTTGAATTATTTTCCTAAACTTGTTTCTTCGAGTGTTAATGTGTAATAATGGTGGATTATTAACCATTAAGTGTTCGTGAACGTGCGTAAGTGGCAAACAATTCAAAAGAAGAGAACCTCTGTTTCCATTTTCCCTCCAAAACTCCGTAGGAAGTTTCAGTAAGGATTCTACCATTTTACTAGAGCAATTTTTGACTTGACTGAGACTTAACCTGACTGTTTAGTGTGATGAATGAATGACTCGTGATGCACAATATTATTAACTTGATGCAAAATATTTACTTTGACACTGGCAAATTGTTATAATGCCATATAAAACAAAAAAAAAAGGATTATAATGAAGTGAGTGCGATTCGCAGAACAAATTAGCGGCTCGACGTTCCCAGTTGGCTCGCATTAATATATTTATGTATTATTAATTACCTCCATGGCGAACCGCCTGTTAGTCTGTTGTTCTTCGAGCAATTGCTGTTGTATCTCTTGCAAATCGCGTTGCAATTTAACAACCTGCTGATCAAACTTCTCCTTTTCGCGCGTCAACTCTTGCTGCAACTTGCGATAGTCCTTTTCTTTGCGTACGGACATCTTGCTCTTATTTTTGGCGGTTGCTGGATTCATGTCTTTCCTGTGAAACAAAGTAATTTTAAATCATCAAACTTTTTAGTCCAACAATTTAAATTTTTTTATTTATTTTTTTATTGTAGCTCGACATGTGACAACACTCCGCCTGATGTAAAGCTAGAGTGCGGTCCATGAATGGAAACAACTGCTACCACAGAGTAATCTTAATAAAAAAAAAATTAAGTGTTAAGACAGGATTGGCTGATTTTAAGCGCTGCCACAGAGAGATGTACGTTACGTTGCCTATGCGCGAAGATTTCAGTACGTTTGGAGAATGCTTGTTCTCGCACGTATCAGTTTGAGCTAGAGTGCGGTCCATGAACGGAAACAACTGCTTTTTGGCAGGCAGCAGTCGCCTACACTATTCCGTATCCAAATGAGATACATGTACATACCTATTCATAATCTCGGCAAGTTTGTTAACAGCTTGTTGTTTTAGCAACGTCTCCGAGTTAAGTTTCTTATTCAATCTATCGACATCTTCTTGAGCTCTTTGAAGACATGCAACACGTTCCGCCAATGCTGTACCACTGCGACGTAGCTCATCTACCTCCTAGTTAATTAAAAATTAATATTTTAACCGTTCTTTGTTGTTTTTAATAACCCATTTCCTAAAGAATGGACGCGCAAATTAACTCTTGAGATTTATCTTATATTACGTAAAAAGAAAAGTATTAATGAGACAAATAAGCAGAGATTTTGAAAACCTACATAATAATAAAAAAGTAAGCAACTAAAAAAAATATTTTATTAAAATAAATATAAATTTCAAATATATTTTTATTTTAGCACGTGCTTCATACATTTTCAAATGGCGGAGTTATTTTTATTAATATTAAATTCTGATGAAAAGAAGCTTAATCCAACTTTCCGTAAGTCTTTAGATTTTTTTTTTATTGTAGCTCGGCATGTAACAACACTCCACCTGATGTAAAGCTAGAGTGCGGTCCATGAATGGAAACTGCTCCTACAGAGAAACCTGTGCAGGCAGCAGTCGCGCCACTATGCCGGCTTGAGGAGACGAGCATGTACCATCTAAATTGACAGTGCACACTCTACACTCGCTATACCCGGCTACTTTCAAACTATTCCCGAAACGCGACAAGGTCACTTCACGGGTGTTCCATTCGAAAGTGGTGGTACTACCCAAGAACGGCAGATTGGGCTAATAACCATCATCAGTCTACCTACCAACTCTTTGGTATCTTTGGCCTACCATTCATTGCAAAATAAAATGCCAGAAAACTATAGCTAACTACATTATTGTTTATTTTCTACAAAATTTATAGTGCAAAATCAAATCAACTACAATAAAAAACAGCGACATACCTTTCGTTGTAAATCAATAGTGGCAAGATGTTCATGATCCCTATCCCTGAGACTCTGTACTAAGTTATCTCTCGCAGTGAGCTCGGCACGCAACTTGGCCATCGTATCGCGATATTCCAATTCCTTCATAGTCTTCTCTTTCTCTAAATCGCCAACAGTCTCTTCTGCTATTGACCTGTGACCAAATAAAAAACATATATATATATTCGAAAGTAAATTCCTCAGGTCGACATAGCGGAGGCGACTGCTAACTGTAGAATTTATCTATAGTAGCAGTTGTTTCCGTTCATGGACCGTACTCTTGAAGAGGCAGAGCGTGGTCATATGCCGAGCTACAATTTAAAAAAACTGTTACGTGCGAGAAGCACTAGAAGCTTAGCGTATAAGCGGCGTAACGTAAACAACGTCGCTCCGTTTACGACACGATTTATAGCCTTGTTTAAGTCCCAAGATAGGAAGTATATTCTGGAAGTTTCTATTTGAGAATAAAAAAGGAAAAATTAAATACAGAGACAGTTCTATTTTTCTATTAGCCAAACAATTAATTATCCTGCGACTATTATGCTTCTAAATCGTGTAATGCACCCAATGAAGTGTTGTCACGTCGAGAACGAAACGCAACAATACCTTGCCAAAGCCTCGGAGTCAGCTCTTGCGATCGCAAGTTGCAGTTTATGCAGCAGACCACCTCGTTCCTGCTCTAACTCCCTGACACTGCCCTCGAGTTGAGCACGCAATTCACCCGCCTCACGTCTGTATACTTGACAGAAATGTTGTTCATTCTCCACTTCGCGACGGAGCTCCTCACACTGAAAACAAAAGCAGCACGTGTCAACACATAATGGAATGAAAGGAGTTTTGGCGGCCATCTTGAGACGTCAGGCTGTCTGTCTTGAATTATTTTCCTAAGCTTGTGTTTCTTCGAGTGTTAATGGTAGATTATTAACCATTAAGTGTTCGTGAACGTGCGTGAGTGTGGGCAAACAATTCAAAAGAAGAGAACCTGTGTTTCCATTTTCCCTCCAAAACTTCCTAGGAAGTTTCAGTAAAGATTCTACTACTTTACTGGAACAATTTTTGACTTGACTGAGACTTGACCTGACTGTTTGGTGTGATGAATGATGCACTTTGACACTGGCAAATTGTTATACGCCATATAAAAAAAAATCAATGAAAAGCAGGTCTGTAGTAGCTCGTTTATTGAGTTCATGAGGAAACTACCACAGAGAAGCATCTGTACATAGCAGACACCTTCGCTATGCCAGCTCAAGAAGACGAGAGTGCATCACCAATTGACAGGACATACTTCTCCCGTTATAGCCGGCTACTTCCAAGCTAATCCCAAAACACAAGAAGGCCACCTAAATCGATATAATTTTTATTTTGTAGTGCATTCTACCATATGCATGTTGCATATGTAATATTCATTATCATGTCAATTAGTAAAGTTTTTATTGCATCAATAAACATTAATTTACACTCCTTCCTTCTTAAAGTTGTCATTCTATAACCTTCATGATATACGTCAAATATGACGTCATATGTTGTTAGGTCAACCTCGAACTATCACCACATTTTATACAAACATTTATGACTACATTACCTATTCCAAAAATTTTCTTAAAATAATAACACACTAACGCATTCGTTTGAAACCTTGACAACTTAAACTTGCATCCACAATGTTTTTTAAATGTGCAATCTAACAGTTCCATAAATGCGTTTTGTATATTGGACATTCATGGCGACTGCTAGACCAATATTTTGTTTTTTAATACCTGTACTAAGCTAGAGCTTAGTAACATCAGGTACCTGTCAGAATTGAACACGGATCTCATCGATCGTGAGTTCACTCCTACCGCTAGACCACGGCCGCTCCGATATTTCCGCTAAAATCGCGTGATCATCAGATATTTAATATTTGTAATCGCGGTTAATTTGACATCATCGTCATAAATGTTCTTATAATAGTAATAAATTGGAATTACGCGTTCGCTGAGAAAATTTTATTAGATGATATAATTTTAATGAGAAATAAACAGTTCGAATTCTTTCTGGAATTATTTCTATTAATGTTGAATCAAAAACAAAAGCTATACGCGAATAAAGTAGTCGTTTATTGCCTAAATTACCTATTTTATTCATGAGTTCATGACTAAGACGTTGAACTTGAGAAAACCGCACGAACGCTAAAGTTTATTTATAAATAAGGCTGCCAACGATCGAGGTTTCAAATTGAATTTAAAACAATTTTCTTTTTCAGTTTCATTTATTACATTACATGGAACATCACTAGCATAAATACAATGTAATTATGGAATAGATTATCGAATATATTTTTTCTAAAAATAGTAAATATTAACTGACAAATGGCAGCCTTAAATCCATGTAAAGAAACTTGTAAGGTAAAAACGCGTCTATACGTTATGTTTACTGATGACTCAAATGTCCTAATATTGGAGGACTATTTCTACATGATTATTATTGTGATTAACACATATTATTGCATTAAAACTTTTTTTATATAGCAAATCAAAAACCTAAAATCGCTACAGGACTCAAATATGTATTTATTTTTAGTTTTTTAACTATTATATCCACTAGCTTCCTAAGCTATGGTAGAGTCAGACGATGAGCAAGTACATGCTAAGACCATGATTATATGCAAAATCAAATTATAAACAATATTTGATTTAAGATGTCAAGGTTCTTGCAGTGTGGTTATCAGAGGCAATGTTCAAGAAATGTTATAGGCGCTAATGGTAATGTTATTGCCTATAGATGTACCAGGAACTCATGGCATTGAAATAATAACAATTAATGTGATTCT
This sequence comes from Tinea pellionella, assembly GCA_948150575.1. NCBI lineage: Eukaryota > Metazoa > Arthropoda > Insecta > Lepidoptera > Tineidae > Tinea > Tinea pellionella. Next base: position 2,573,575 of record OX411246.1, read on the forward strand.
CACATGGTATCAATTTTGCCGTGACATTTTGGTAGGTAGATAGAGATAGACAGATATTTCTTTGTGACAGCAGTCTGTTCCACCTTATTTTTTTTTATTGTAGCTCGACATGTGACAACACTCCGCCTGATGTAAAGCTAGAGTGTGGTCCATGAATGGAAACAACTGCTACTATAGAGAAATCTCTACAGGCAGCAGTCACTTCCACTATCCAGATTGACAGTGCACACTCCTCTCGTTCTATCTGGCTACTTTCAAACTATTCCCGAAACGCGACAAGGTCACTTCACGGGTGTTACATTCGAAAGTGGTGGTACTGCCCCAGGACAGCAGACTGGACAAATAACCATTTTTATTTATTTTTTACAATTTATACAATTATTATGTTTCAATTACCAAAAGTGAGATTTTTTATTATTATTGTATTCTTTTTTTATTTTTAAGTGCATGCACTAGTTCTTGTGTCACACAGGCACGGAGCGACCAAAGTACATATAACATAGTTAGTGCCGGTCAGAATTTATCGGGCTTCGAACACTGGTCTCATCGATTATGAGATCCGTCCTCTACCACTAGGTCGATCGTCATCTCTACCACTAAACTATGGCCGCTCAAATTGAATCAAAGTTTACACAAATTAAGCACCAACGTTCTAAATTGATACGACATTTGAATATCGTAACATAAGCTATGACTAACTCAATTAAATATCTAAATAACAATAATAATAATTTTATAAACACAATTTTATCTAAAAACGACAGTAAGTAGTATCGACATATGTTGATAAGTGATTTAAAATATACATTTCACATTTATATATCTTTAATTTACTTTACATGATTCATGTTTTTTTTATTTGTAGGAATCATACTTTTTTTTTACTTTACCTAACTTGTTTACCAATTCATATCGTTCGATACCCCAACTAACAGCACGAAGATTTTACAATAATCAGAGGGTCAAGTATGTGTTTACATTTACGGTGTCACGGCGTAAAGTGAGATCTCTCCACCAATCAAACAATAATATGACCACCGAAGTAAAAAATTTTCAAATGAAGCGATACTATTGGTAGTTTCACTTTACGCTGTGACAACGTAAATGTGCTCTCATACTCAGACCTCAGTGCTTTAATACACAAAAGTAAAACATACCCTAGCATAATGAAGATCTCTCTCGGCGCTGGCTGCGGCAAGTTTCTGTGATGCATCATGCAGTTGCGCGCGAGCTGAGGCGAGGTCACGCGATCGGGCATCCTTGTCAGCCGTGGCGGTGCGGGCGGTCGCTTCTGCTGCCGAAATCTCACTCGATAATGCACAACGTGCTGCACTCTCTTGTTCCAAAGCTGCTTGGAGACCTATCACCTGGCGATGACAACAAATTTAGTATTTCAGAATTGTCTGGACAACTCAAATGCATATTTTTTTATAGTAGTTCAGCACATATGCCACTACACTATTTCCTTCCATCGACAAGGCACACTTCTCTCTTTATACCTGGCTATTTCCAAAACGAGCCCAAAACTAGACTAGATCACTTCTCAAGTGTTACACTTGATCAGAGTGTGCTAATAACAATCACCAGTGTGAATACCTTTTCAGTCTCCTGCCGATGTTCACCCTCCAACTTTTGTAATCGTTGTTGCATCTGTCTATAGTCCACACTTAACATAGACATTTGTCTCTCCTTCTCCTGTGACAATGACTCAGCACGTTGTCTGCATGATTTCTCCTCGCTCAATTTAGCTTGCAGGGCTGGAGATAATATCATCACAAATTAGGTATCTGGTAAATACCTACAAAACTCAAACGCCATCTTAAACGCCTATACTAAAGCTAGTGCTTTGTATCATATGCACTATATTCCTGAGTGGGGTAAGCGGTAATTCTATTTAATGTATTTTCCATAAAGACAATAAAATATAATAAGCTACAAATACACTTTTGCAAATAAGTCGAAGAAGTCGTGTTTTTTTTATCTAAGCAAATAGGAATAGTGTTGTCAAAAGAAAAGCGTAAATATCACAACACAGAAAGCTTCCTGAATTACCACCATACCTTTGAAAATCTTTTCCAATCTCCCTGAAGCATGCAAAAAGGACAAGGTGCTATTTTTAAATATTAAAGGAATCATTGTTTTTATATGTTATTTTATTTTTAATTTATAAAAATAAATTTTTAAAAGCTCACCTTTGACAATCTCCATGTTCGCTTCCTCCTTGGACAGCATCTGTGAGCGTTGCGTGTCTTGATGAGCGCGAACTTCCTGCTCGAACATATGTTTAGACGCTCGTAATTCATGTGTCAAAGACGTACATTCCTTCTCCAAAGCAGACACCTTTTCCACTAACTGCTTATTGTCAACCATAACCTGAGACATTCTCAGCGAAGATCTATCTAATTCTGCATGTGCAGCGTTCAGTCTACTACTAGCTTCCGCTATCGACGATTCCAACCTTTGTTTGGCAGATTTGATAGACATCAAATCTTCAGAGAGAATAGTTCGTTCTTTTTCAAGTGCATCTCGTTGTGCACGTAGGCTGGTCACAGTGCCGTCATTGACGGCCGCGGCAGCAGCTTGAGCGGCACTCAACTCGGCTGCGTGCTTGCGAGATTTAGCTGCCGAATCCGCCTCGTGTTTTAACTTCTCTCTCAAATCACCTAGCTGTTTCTCTAACGCATTTATCTTTTCGTTATATATTTGTAAATTCGTAAATTCTTTAGATCGTTTGCTTTGCTCGTCGTCCAATCTTCGTTTTGCGTCATTTAAGTTAGATTCTAACTTTTTTCTCATTTCTATTTCCATTTCGGCTTTTCTCTGTAGCTCTTTCATATCATGTCGTAAGAGAGCTCTTTCTTTGTCAGAATCGGCAATTATTTGTTTATTACGACAGTCTCTTTGTGCTAAGTCTTCTAATTGAGCACAGAGCGCCGCCTGACTATCCTCGAGCTGACGGCGACAATCCCTTTCCCTCTCTAAGAGTTTTTCTAATTGTAAAAGAGCTTCAGATCCAACATTATTTATATGATTTACTGAAATCGTATCTACTACATCTTTAGGTTTATGTTTTCCAGTACAGAGTTGATAGTCTCCATTGTATGTGAATCCTACGAATGGCAAATGATTGCCAACAAATGCTTTCGGCACTGGAAATGATTCGTCTAACACGTCCGCCTTGTCAAGATCATCAAAATTTCTGGCATCATCATCACTGGAGAGCTCCGGCACCACGGGCGGCACGGAGTCTCTCAAATTATCAAAACTCCACTGATCATTGTAGAAAAACGGATGTTGTTTAATTTCTTCTACACTGTTTCGGCCTAAACGTTTCGTTCTGTCTGTCAATAAACCTCTAATAAGTGATTTAGCTTCATCAGAAATTTGTACATCATCAGGAAAATGTAAAGTGTTTTTATGATCCATTATCTTTCCGTAAGTTCCTACTAAGCTATCGGCATAAAATGGTGGATCACCAATTAACATTTCATAAAGAAATATTCCTACAGCCCACCAATCACATTCACGACCATATATCCCTTCACCATTTTGTGATTGCAAAACTTCTGGAGAAATATAGTCAGGAGTACCTACGGCATTGCTTGCCCGTACTAGACCGTCTGGTCCCATTCTCATACAAGTGCCAAAATCAGCAAGTTTCAAATGGCCATATTTATCTATTAACATATTGTCTGGTTTGACATCTCTATGTACAAATCCCATACCGTGTATAACATCTAGGGCTAAAACTATCTCCATAGTATAAAACATGGCCCATTTTTCAGGTATATCATAATTGGACATAAAGTTAACGAGATCTCCTCCAGGCATGTAATCCATCACCATGTACAAATATTTATGGTCTTGAAATGCAAAGTGAAGTTTAAGTATCCACTGTGAGTCCGCATGTGCCATGATGTATCTCTCCTCCCAGAAGTAAGTGGAATCAGACCTTTTGATCATCTCAACTTTACTTAATAGTTTCATGGCATAAACATGATGAGTGGACTTGTGTCTGACTAGTTGGACCTCACCGAATGCTCCCCGACCGATGACTTTGATGAGATCAAAATCTGTAGCTTTCATGCGCAAGTCCAAAATTTCTGAAGCAAAAGCTTCATCTAAAAAGAAGACGAGGATAGAAGTTATTAATTTTGCCAAAGATTTCAGGCATAATTTTAAGATGGTATCACCAAAAATGGTCTTAATATTGTTTTAGATTACTCTAGCTTTTGAAATGATAAAAATTTTTTTTTCATTTGCAAAAAGTTTATTTCATCAAAAGACCAAGCCTGAGCTGCGGAGTACCAGTTTTTAACTATAATGGAAATTGTAAGTTGTAACTATAATCTGTGTAGTTTAGAGCATAGAGAACATAATACAAACAGTTATCGTACACAGATGTCTGATTTAGGCATCGGGGTGTACATTATACAGCAACAATAGAATGAATAGAATGTTTGCTTTGGATAGCGTTTTGTGTTAACGTGATCTTCCAGACTTTAATTAGCTACTAGAGAAATGATCATAGGATATTATCCTTCTGTAACAATCCATGGTTTGAAAGATAACGTTACGGGCTACCCTAAACTAAACAATTAAAATTGATGGTTTCCGTAGTAGTTAAGAAGTGGCAGTCAGAGCATAGTACCTACACTTGCATCTGTATTTCGAATTACATATTTAGAAAAAACAAAAGATTAATAAAATTATATGTACTATGTAAAAAGTTATTTAAATGTTAACAAATGCGAAATATTTTTATTTGATTCATATCATCTCGCAAGTTGTGTTAATTTTAATACATAACTAATTAAACGAACAGATAGGTAATACTATTATTTACATAATATTATATGAATCATTTCATATGATATAATTTACATATCATAAAGATAGTGTAGTATTTACACAATTGACGATGCAGTTTATGAAGACCAACATGCCAAATAACTCTAACAATGCATAAACTAAAACTTAAATGAACAGTCTTTGGTATATGGATAAATACTTTGTTTATGTATAAAAACTATTACAAGTTAATGTCTTAACAAGCATTTTGTAATAATTGTTACTACAATATACCTAAGACATTGTCCAAATTGAGGTATTTATAGTTTAAGCTATTATTATTGATTAAGATATCATAAAAAACTTACATCTGCTAGTATAGGCCTCGACATTCTTCATGCGCCGGATGGCAGGGTGGTCGCAGTCGGAGACGAGCGCGGTGACTGTGTCCAGCAGACAATCCACGTTGCCCGGGCAGCGCGGGTCGCACAATCGCTCCTCTAGAGTTTGCAACCGCCGTGCGCGGTCCTCGTCCATTACCGCTTCCATGCTGTGCACAGTTCCACTACTTCTGCTACTAAATATCACCACACATTATCCCGATCACAGCCCCGACAAGATTCATCACGACATGTCAATAATAAACATTTATTTTCACTGGCGCTACCGTATTTTTAATGTGCCGCAGCGATTCGCAACTTTTGTTTCATTATCGAATACCTATAGCTGTAAAAATTGAATGGCTACAGATCAAAATGACAGGAGATAAAGGTGGATCTCACAACAAAGCATATGCACGTTTGCAAACATCACCATTTATTTTTCACTTATAAAACTTTGTACTTTAAGCGAAGATTACACTAAATAATTGTGTATAAAATTTATTGGCACATTTGTAAAAAAAAAATCTCTAATATTACGAAATAATCAACCGCCCGATTGACGAACGATGATCAAACAATATTGTGAAGTTAGTCGCGTTTTGCATGAAGTTTGCAATGGCATGGCGACGACTTGCTAACCATAGATAAATAATGTAAACAAAATAACATAATTCAAAATTTATAAACCCTGCTTGTTTCTGTGTGTATACAATAATTAACATGTAACATGTAGGGCGGATTTAGCCTTCCTTTATCAGATTATAGTCTAATTGCAACTGAAGTAGTCTGAGGAAGGACTATTCTTTTCAACTTATATTTGGAGCAACATCAAATAAATTGGAATATATATTTGGGTAACACAGTTACCATAAACAAAACACTTTTTATGTGATTCATTCATTTTTCGTTCATATGCTCCTTTTGGTATACTAGCGTTTCATTCGTTCGTTCATCGATAATGAACATGGCGGTGCTAAAAGCAAGATGTGCATAAGATTTTTTGATTTTGCATTTATTAGCGAGTTGCTGAATTTTTGTGGGTTATTTTCCATGTTGTAAAATTTAATATTTAGTGTGAAGAAAATTGAAATTGATTACGACAGGACACCGAAAATTATTTGCAACTTCGTTTTATTTGCAATGAAATTTGTTACTTTGCTGGTATAAAAATAATTCTGACCAATATAACACATTATTTCAGGTAAATGATTGTTTTATTATTTCAATCTGAAAGCGTATATTTTTTTAAAAGTCGTAATAATGCCTGCACATGATCGTTGTTCTTTGTATAGAAAGGGTGTGTGTGCCCATTTTTTTCTTTTTCTTTCCTACATCGTTTGAACATTATTTTTAGATCTCCTTTCTATCGATTATAATAAGAGATTGTAGTAATAAATTACATGCAACTCTTCCACTCATGTGCCTGGTTTAAGCTTATCTTATCCAGCGACAAAAAGTTCTCTTTGTGATTTAATCACGTGTGATACAGGTCGTTATGGGGGTCAACAACTGCTAAATATCCACATATTTTTAATTTTTCGGTATGGTTTAAATTAGGTAAACCCAAAAGGCTAACAATTAAAATCGAACCTCCTCTAAGTTAGGGAATTTATGAATGTCTCCTTCATGTACCTATAACGAACAGATACAATGTAGTTAAGGAACTGTAGTATGTAAATAAAATGCGCCTGGATCGATGGAACGAGGCATGTGCATTGTGCATCAAGTGCAAGTGTGAGTGTAGGAGTGTGCCCGTCGGGGCGCGGGGGGAGGCGTGTCCGTCCGGCAGTCAGCTGTGCGAGCGACGCGATCGTGCCGCGTCGTGGGAAGTGCCCCAAATCATTACCCCTCCATTGAATCTGCGCGAAATTCGATGCTGTGATGTGTCGTATGAAGAGCGATGACCTAGTTTTCTTTATTTTATTTTCTTTTAAGTTATAACTTTGAGAGCAATAGTTGTGAATAAGTTACACAATTATATTTTAACATGTTATATCATTGAAGTAAACAAATGTTATTGCAATGGGTACTTCCTACGATTATGATGAGAGTGGATAATAATTAGGATTCTGATTATGATGTAGGTAACTCTCACTATCTTATCTTTAGAAATCTTTTGTTATATTCTATTAAACTTTGTTAGTTATGTGTCAATTTTACTGACATCATGGCCATTTTCACTTTTTGCATGTAAAAGGTTCATTTTTAATTATTATAAAACATTTGTCATGATTTTGTGTTTAGTTATTAGAGAAAATAACAGTGATAAATAGTTATTTTGATTTATTAAAAAAAATTCAAAGATTAGTCATAAACAACTTGAATTTGCCCTATTTTAAAAGAATTTTAATTACATACATTATTTATATTTTATGATCAATTGATTGAGAACAGCGAGTTCTCAGTTTTGAGTTATCTAATGATGAAAATAAAATTAAGTACATGAATGTGAGTGCATTATTTTGTAGTGATAACATTTGTTTAGCCATTACATTGTTACATAGCTCCTTTCATAGTAAGTAGGTAATAGCATTCTTGTATGTTGTTTTGAAATTGATTGCCATTGGTTGTTGTGCAATCTACAAAATTCAATAAACCCTTTATTGCGTGTTTGTTAAACTTAAGATTAAATTAGCTTTTTATAAATTTTGTTTTTTTTTTAATTAAATCTTAGTCTAAACGAGGTATTTGTAAATATATTATACCACTTTGAGTTGCAGTCCAGTTTTTCTGATCTGACTGAAATAGATGTATGTGACTTTTTTCGGCTGCAACTTGTAGTGAGCATCTAATTAGTTTAATTAATTATTTATTAAAATACATTCTAAAACTTGAATTCAAACCAATTTCAGCTCGCCCGGGAGGCCATGGCGACATTGGTCCAGGAGAATGGGATCAAAGAACTCAGCAAGAGTGCGCACGTCATCTCCGTGGCCAGCACCATGCTGCCGGACCACCAATACTGCGAGAAGAGTACAAACGACCCCGCCGAGGTGAACATGGAGGTTGCGCCAGTCGAGCAACAGCCTCCAGCAGATGAAGAAACGCCCGAAATAGACATTATGATAAACAATGTAGTTTGCAGTTTTAGTGTAAAGTGTCACCTAAATTTGAGACAGATAGCTTTGAACGGTGTGAATGTTGAATTTCGTCGCGAAAATGGTATGGTGACGATGAAATTGCGTCGGCCGTATACGACGGCGAGTATCTGGTCTTCCGGTCGCATCACGTGCACTGGGGCGACGAGCGAAGACCAGGCCAAGGTCGCCGCCAGGAAGTATGCGCGCGCGCTGCAAAAACTAGGCTTCGAGGTGCGCTTCAGAAACTATCGTGTAGTCAATGTATTAGGAACATGTAGAATGCCATTTGGAATAAGGATCATATCATTCTCAGAGAAATATAAAGAAGCTGAGTGAGTACTGGTTTTTTTTAATTTTTTTTTTTAATGTAAAATAAAATTAGTATTATGTTATGTTACTTACATGTAATTACAGACTGGTTTTCACAACTACCCCCAACCTATATTATCTTCTATAAATAATAATCTAACCGTTATATATAACATAATACATAACAGTTATAATACTGAATTCTTAGGAAATATAAATAAAATTCAGATCTAATTACCTATGTATTCTTTGGATATTTGTTTTAGATATAATGTACAAAGAAGTCTATACAACGGTAATAACAATTTATAATATGGTCTATCATGGGAAGAAATTGCTACTATCAGCTGTCCCCTCCACTATGCTAGTCTAAAGAGATGAATGTGCACCAACTTGGTTGGCCGTGCACACCTCTCGTTATACCTGGCTTCTTTCAAACTTATCTCGTATGCGACATGGATATTTTACTTGACTGAAAACAGGGCTAATAACCATCATCAGTCTGCCTACCACTTTAAAGCTTAATGGTTTATCTTCTTTTTCTAATGCCTGTAGGTCCTTGTATCACAGTTATTAAATTAAAATTTCATGAGATTTGAACACGGGTCCTATGGTTCCCAGTTCACCGCCCTCTACCGCCAAACCACGGCTGCTCAAAATTGATTAATAGATATTGAATAATAGATAACTCCCAATTAAAGAGCTGTCTATTTAACACTTTATTTGGCTCTTTGCCATGTGTGTAGGACCTTTATGATATCTGATATGGTGAGATAAATACACATTTTTGGCAGTTGCTCAAGGCCCAAATGTAAGTTTGATTGATTGCACGAGAAAGGTACATCACTATAAGTTATACTTTACAAGAAAAAATAGTTTTTGTTACAGTTTAAATTTTTCTTTTTTTTTACAATCGCCTGCATCATAGTTACTTATTCGTCGTAGTGGTGTTTTTATTCAAATGGGACAGTAGGATTAAAGATGGCGGGCGCATCTAATTTCTTTTTTATTGTAGGTATTAAAAATAACTTTAGTCCCACTCTTTGATCTACATGTTATAAGAAAGTTACATTGGTACCAGCCTTTTATTTGTTTATTTCAGTAGGTAAACACAACAATTATGTAAAATTAAAAGTAACAGTTGGCATATATTATTATTATTGATTTATATTTAAAAAAAAAACCCAATTTTTGGACCCACTTGATGTCTATACATAGTTTGTTAACAAAACGATATTCTAAAATATTGTAATATCTTATTTTTTCATTAATTTATTTCAATTATATCAAAATATCGTTTACCAATCAATAGCCAATGTTTAATTACATAAAAACAGATATCATCGATTATTAAAGTCTTTAATATGATAGTAACCTCAAAATTTGCATCAGAAACTCTTAAATTACTCAATTACAATACAATTGTCACACTTTTTTCCCACAGGGATAGGCAGAGACAACGGAACGCCACTTAGCACGATCCCGACACAACACCCTCGCTTCCTTCACATCCACAATTCTCTTCATACACGCTCGACGGTTATGGGCACTAGGCAGCCCAGTTTTCATGAGTATGTCTCCTATTTGATCGGAAAACACCCTTCTGGGTCTGCCTTGTTTAACGCATCCATTCACATCAGATTTATATATTCCTTCCGTCAATCTCCTTTCATTCATCCTTTTCATGTGCCCAAACCATCGAAGCATTCCTTTCTCAATCCTCGTCACTACATCTATCACGCACAACACTATTCCTCATTCTATCTGCTATTGTGACTCCACATACACTCCTTAATGACCACATTTCTACAGCATTAATCCTACTCTCTTGCTTCTTTTGCCATATCCAACATTCACTTCCATACATTAATGTAGGAACAAGTACCCGGGTAAAAAAATTAAAACTGTTAGATTAGTTTTTTTTTTGCAAAATGAACTAAAAATCATCGACAAACTCGTGAAAAAAATGATGGGCCCATTTCTCTTATTGACCTTGACTTTCATATTAGTTTAATTATAGTTTACATTGTTATTTGAGATAATAATTGTTTTTAACAATTTAGCTTGCATAGCTTGTGGTTTAGTGTAACCAAGAAACAAATGTAAGGTCATAAGGATGGTTGCGAGTATTTTTAAGTCTATTGTTGATGTGAAGAAAATTGATCTTTATTCGTCTACGTTATTAGGAGCAATATGCTTTGCATAATTCTAAATTGCAATGTTTTAAAATAATTTTAGGTACCCTGTAAGTTTTTTTTATTGTAACTCAGCATATTCTGCGGTTCATGAACGAAAACAATACATTTCTGCAGGCATCAGTCGCCCCCGCTATGCCCGCTTGAGGAGAGAATGTGCACTATTCAGATTAATAGTGCACACTCTTCTCGTTATACCTGGCTACTTCTGAATTGATCAAGCGACTTCACGGGTGTTACATTCGAAAGCGGTGGTACTACGCCAAGATGGCAGACTGGACAAATATCCAACCATCATCAGTCGAGTGTAATAAATATATTAAAATGTAATAATTTTTGTTTCAGCTATGAACCAGAATTACATCCTGGAGTTACCTATAAGTTTTTCAATCCCAAAGCAACATTAAAAATATTTTCCACCGGGGGCGTCACAATTACAGGTCAGTAATTAAATTAACATATATCTTGTACCTGATAAATAATAGTTGGCAACGAGTAGCTGGTGTTGTTCAGAAGTTCATTATTAGGGCTCATTTTTCATTACAAATGACATATTATCTGACGTGAAATTGTTTTTTTCAATTAATGAATTTATTATGAAGTATTATTTGCATTTTTTTATGATGACACATGGGCCCTCGACTGGCCTGATGGAAAGCACAGTGGAGGTCCATGAGCACTGAGGACTAGAGAACCGCTTACATGGTGGCTCCATGCCGACTATTACTCTATTATACCCGTCCCAGAGGTGCAGAATACTGTTCTCATAGATGCAGGAGCGAATAAGCTATTATTATTTATAACGAGTTATTTATGTCTTTGCAGCCCGCAGCGTGAGCGACGTGCAGTCGGCCGTTGAGCGTATATTTCCTTTGGTGTACGAATTCCGTAAGCCCCGTTCGGCCGCGGACGAGGAATTGGCTCGTCGCCGTGCCGCCCGTACGGCCGCGTCCCGTCCCACTCCCGCCGCGAAGGACGATCGATTGTTCGCCGTCTCCGATGACGAGGACGACGCCGAGGACGCCTGGGACTGATCGCCTGAATGTACGAATCACATTTGGCATTAAGCAATAAGTTCGGTTGTTATATAGTGATTTTGTCTGTTCGGCTCATGCCAAAGATATTTATTGATACGAGGGAGCGCCGTTCGCTTTCCGCTCGTCGATAAAGTGACTGTTCTCGGCCGCGCTCCGAGTGTTCGTTTTGACGATAGACCTTTTGTTTTTCCTATCGATTTAGGACTATTCGTGTCGAATTACCGCCGTAGTCTTTGTAGGTGATGTTGATTCGTTTGCATTGAAACCAAATTTGTCGATAAATATGTACTGAGAGAAAATAAATCTCGATAACGATACTCATTCCGACTTTTATTTACACGATAAACTCTTCCTATTTAAACATAAACTTATGGTTCATCAGAATCTTGCGTATCATATTCGTCACTGGTATATCTGCAGTGGACGGGTCGTGGTAATCTTGCCAGTCGTGGTCTACGTGGTGTACGGATATATGCGCTCAAGTCCACCACAGCTAGACGAGGAGTTTGGACTGCTACACCTGTGAAATACACCATTTAGGAGCAGCCGAGACATTAAAATAACAAAAATGTACTCTAAAATGGAATTCTAGATCAAAAATGTAAACAAAGTGTTGCCAATTCAAAACAATACCCCTGTGTCGTTTGTCGAAAAGTACTAAAACATCGTGTTAAAATACTGCTTGAATTTTTTTTTAACCTTTAAAGTGACGTAAAATACGATCCAAAAATTAAATATGTATTACTATTTGAAATATAATCGTGTAATTTCCTTTTTTTATACTGGCAATAAGGCAGAAGGTGAATTGTTGAATTTTTCATGTCAGATTGAGTCTTCTTCTTTTGTTAAATGACCTCGGATGTCATAATTCTGCCAATGTCGAATCAGATTTAATTGATTCCGTCGACTGTGTAGGAAATTGTTGACTACCCCTGAAATGTCACTTTGACATTTCTTTGTTTACATTTTTGATCCCGAATTCAATTTCAGACTATAGTTACCTGTGACTAGAGGTAACAAGGAATCAATATTAGGCGATGTCTTCGGTCTATTTATATTTGGCAATGTTCGGTGTAATCGCGGAGGAGGACCACGTGCGACAGGCGGTGAGGCTGGAGGCAGTGGAGGTGATAAAATCCTGGTACGAACTACACGACGTTCTCTCGATGAACTTGGTGATCTTGAATATTAAATTATTAAACAATGTAAATAAAAGACAATGTTCTTTTTGTTTGTAGCTCGACATATGACAACACTCTGATGTAAAGCTAGTGTAGTCCACGAACGGAAACAACTGCTGCTACAGAGAAATCTCTACGGACAGCAATCGCCTCCGCTATGCCGGCTTAAGGAGACGAATGTGCACCATTCAGATTGACAGTGCACTCTCCTCACGTTATACTTGATAGTCTTGATATTTAATAGTTTTTTTAAATTTTGTTATTATTGTATTCTAAAAATATTTTTTTAAATTAATTTATTTAAATTATATTAATACAACTTTTTCCAATCAATAGATAATGTTTAATTACGTAAAAAAAACGGATATCAATTATTAAAGCATTTCATATAATAATAACATTAATAACGTCAAATATTGCATCTGAAAAAGTCTAATTACTCAATAACTGGGGTAAAAAATGAAAACTGATTGGTAATAAGGAATGTGGATTTCTTTTCCTACAAAATAAACTAACTCGAGAAAAATATTTTGTGCCCATTTCACTTAGGCTTTAGGAACAAAAACTGGTACCTGTCTCTTTCAGTTAAAGGTCGTCGTCGACGTCTTCGTCCACGGCTGGTTTGTTTCTTACTCTGCTTTCCTTCTTTCGGCGGTATCACATTAATATGTCGATAATAATCACATAATGCTTTTACCAGAGATCTACCAATTTTTGCATCTATCAAATGTTTAGGAACTCATAAAACATAGGCAGACTGATGATCGTTATTAGCCCGGTCTGCCCTCCTGGGGTAGTACCGCCACTTTCTAATGTAACACCTCGTCGCGAGAGAAGTATGCACTCTCATTCTGGATGGTGCACATTTGTCTTCTCAAGTCGGCATAGCGGTGGCAACTGCTGCCTGCAATTAGCCGCAGTCTAGTTTACATCAAGCGGAGTGTTGTCATATGCCGAGCTACAGTAAACAATTCGAGCAATTTAAAAGGATACAGCCATCTTCAGTATAATGAATGTAGGGTCCTCGTGGAGCTAATTTTCGACCACCTAAAGACACTAGTAACGTGTAAGCATCCATATTGCCTTTTGGTAAACTTCTTCTTGCACTACCAGCGACTCCATTGTCAGCGTTAAACATGCACGCTTCCGGGCGCCATGCTTCGATTCTAGCAGCAAGGAATTTTGGTAGGACTGCGTGGCGTTCGAATCTAGGATTAAAATTATAAAATTTTCTCTATGAAGGAAGAAATGCTTCTATGGGCGGTGGGATTTAAATACCTGTAGACATCGTCATAGGAGTTTCCTCTTACAAATACTCCCTCGTGACTCATATCAGCGTGAATGTCAATTATGAAGTCTAGTTGTATGTGCTATAAAAAATTCAATAAGATTACTTCTTATAATATAATAATAGCTCAGATATAATAGAGATTTGTGCGGCCGTGGTCTAGCGGTAAGACACGTGAACTCACGATCGATGAGACCCGTGTTCGAACCTCGCTAATTCTGACCGGTACCAATGTAACTTTTTTATATGTACTTTGGTCGCTCAGTGCCTATATGCACTATTAAAGAGTGGTAGGCAAACTGATGATGGTTATTAGCCCAGTCTGCCGTCCTGGGGTAATAACACCTTGTCGCGTTTCGAGAATAGTTTAAAAGCCAGGTATAACGAGAGGAGAGTACACTGTCAATTTAGATGGTACATGCTCGTCTCCTCAAGCCGGCATAGTGGAGGCGACTGCTGCCCGCACAGGTTTCTCTGTGGTAGCAGTTGTTTCCATTCATGGACCGCACTCTAGCTTTACATCAGGCGGAGTGTTGTCACATGCCGAGCTACAATAATAAATAAAAAAAACTATTATACCCGGCTATTTCGAAGCTAAGGCTAAGGCTATTGGGTCAGTTCACAAGTGTTAAAGAAAATATTAAAAAATTATAAACTACCTTTTCATTAGTAATTTTCTTAACTAAATCGTTAACAGCCATTAGTCCTGGATGTGAAAAGCTTGTGGCTTTATTCCAACATCTGTTAAGATCCGAGCCAAGGAGGTCTGATCGCTGGTTACCAAGGAATACACCGTCTGGATTTAACATTGGTATTATCTACAAATAAATGGAAAATAAAATAGTGTAGAATTTTCTTTTGTTAATATTGCCTACTTGGGCTCTTCGCTTACTTTAGATAACATTATAAAAAAAAATACAAGTGCAAAATTAAAGCTATACAGCGTGTCCCATAAGTTATTGTATAAACAGAATTATAAAAATACATTAGATGTTATTTTTCTATAGATACCTTTAGTTTTAAAGTTGTCACTTTTTAAATATTTGAATTTTCCGTTTTTACACATTTTTTAAATATACAATTATTTCCAAATCTTTTTAAAATTATTAAGAACCTCTATCACTAGAATCTCGTTCTCACCCTTACGAGACCTGTGTATATGTAGGTTTTTTTTTATTATATAAACAGTTTAAATTAGATATTTTAAAGGAAGGAATTGCGAATAATAAACGCGATAAAATATTTTAATTCAGTTAAATAAAATCTACTTTACCAAAATAACTATTCCATTTCGTAAAGCCTTTGCTTTTTCTGATGTAGTTACCATGTAATCTAAAAAACCTGAAAAAATCAAGCTTGTATATTGACACCTATGTATATTTAAAACTACGTATAGATACTCGTATCATACTTTTTTTTAGTTATTAAGTAAATTTAACATTTGCATCAAGTTAATCAATTGTGCATCACGGGTCATTCGTCACATTCAGTCCCAGTCAAGTCAAAGAAAGATAGCGTCAGTAAACTGGTAGAATTATAACTAAAACTTCCTCCAGAGTTTTGGAGGAAGAATGAAAACACGGTTTCTTATTTGGAATTCACGCACGTTCACGAACACTTAATGGTTAATAATCCAAAATTATTACACATTAAGTGTGGTTTGCACCAGAAGGCCGCTTAAAGTAACTTTAACTATTACTTTTACGGCGACGACGACTGTTAAACGTTTACATTTATTCTACGCGCGTTGCAATATACGTAAAAGTAATAGTAAAAGTTACTTTAACCGGCCTTCTGGTGCAAACGACCCTAACACTCGAAGAAACACAGGTTTAGGAAAATAATTCAAGACAGGTAACCTAATGTCTCCAGATGGCCGCCAAAACTCCCTCATACTTACAAACCTTGACAAACGAAAGAAGCAGGCGGTTCACCACCGTGAACTCTGGATAAAATCAAAACAACGCGCTTTTTTGGTTCCACGGGTTTCCCTTTTACATTCTGACTTACTTCTTGCTTTATCGTATCACTTAAATTATAATCACCAATAGTTATTAAATCTATTTTCCTTTTTTGCTGAAATAGACGAAAAAATGTTTACAACAGTATTTTTAGAGTTAAACGCCTAGTTAAATAAATTACATAAACCACCGTCTCGGCTACTGGTAACAACAGTTCTGTAATTTCACCCAAAACAGTCAGGCAAACATTTATTAATAGTAGCTCGACTACACTCCGTCGGATGCTAAGCTAGAGTGCGATCCATGAGCGTTTCTACATCACAGAAACGCGGCAGTCTATCTCTGCTATGGCGGCTTGAGAAGATGTATGTACATCATTGACTGACAGGGCATACTCCTCTCGCTCACTTTACGGGTGTTACCCGTGAAAGTGTTGGTATGGGTAGTACGTCAGAATGGCAGACTGAACTAATAACCGTCATCAGTCTGCCTACCACTTTTAATTAAGGTCTGTACAAGTCCAATGTAGAATTCTAACGGAAGAATTGTTGCGAGAAGTAAACATGGGTGTCTCTCTGATCGCTTCTTACCGCGCACACCTTCGATCGCTAGGCTACGGCCGATAACCAGATACTTTAGTACTTATCAAATAATTTATATCGCTTTTTAAAATAAAATAAACAAACCGTAGTCACACCAATTTGTTCGCGTGTAGCGAAGTCTTGTGCTTTTTTCTCCCATGCAGTGAGATGTTTTTGAAAACGCGAATACGAATATGGAGCTGCAGCTGCAAATTGATACACGTCTTCCTCCCGGTCAAACCCGAAAGCAAAACTTAATACACGACGACCTCTGTGATTAACTGAGCGATGATAAAATATTAAACGACGTGGGATTCTTTGCCTGCAGAAAAATTTATTAAAAAAATATGCAAAAAGCCAACGGCACGTGGTGTTCCCAGGCGGTCACCCATCCAAGTACTGACCACGCCCGACGTTGCTTAACTTCGGTGATCGGACGAGAACCGGTGTATTCAACGTGGTATGGACGTTGGCAACTGCCGCTTCAAATATTGTTAATCCTATCTTTTCATTTCAGAATTATTACACAATGGAAACGTAATGAAAAATAAAAAAAACTACTCAGTTCTATTAAAAGATTTCTAAAATTAGTAGAACGCCCTATACGATTACATCCTAGTTCATAAATTAAACTCAAAATGCACTCTGACACGAACCACGCACACATGGTACTTATGCACATAATTATTCTGAGTTGGTGCACGGTGCAGCGTTGTACCAGCGCGGCGCGTAATGAGAAACAATCAACGTGTCAACTATTCGTCCAAGTGTCAACCTGTCGCCTATCAAGGTGACAAAATCTTAGTATTGTAACTATTGAATCGTATTTTCCTGTCCAACTGTTTTTTGTATCTAAATATTGTACTAACCATTTTGGTCGTGAAGTCGATCTTACAATAGGTGTCATATCTCCACTGTACAAAGTTCTATCTTTACCAAAATTTACTATATTGAAGATTACTCTCTGAAAATTTATTAAAAAGTTTCAAGAAATAAAAAATGCAAAAAAGCCAACGGCACGTGGTGTTCCCAGGCGGTCACCCATCCAAGTACTGACCGCGCCCGACGTTGCTTAACTTCGGTGATCGGACGAGAACCGGTGTATTCAACGTGGTATGGACGTTGGCAGCAGCTGCTTTAAAAACTGTGAATACTACTAAAAGCTCGTTTAAATAGTCAAACACAACAATATGTATTATTGAACGCACAACAAAGCTGCTGGTTCATAATGTAATTCTAGGTTCTTTTTAAAAATAATAGGTTAAGTGGACAATGGACATGGACCGCACTCTAGCTTTACATCAGGCGGAGTGTTGTCACATGCCAAGCAGCAATAAAAAAAAGTTACCTGATCTTGTTTTACATTTTCCACTGTAAAATTAAACCAGAACCTGGATCTAGGACGACAAGTATCTGGTCTTAAATATAAGTCATATTCTAACTCATTTATATGGTCTGCACGTCCCAGGTTCCCACATTCAAAGGCTGCGTCAAAGCAGAGATGACCACGTTTGGCTTTTCCGCTATGTCCAGGAGGACGGACTATTAAACGATTTAAATTACCAAGACCTCCTTCTCCGTCACTTTCTTCACTATCTAAATAAAAATACAACGAAATTATTATAATTATTTTTAAATAAATACTAAGAAAAACTGTTATTTTCAGTTTTAGTTCAATAATAAAAATATATCATTGTACATTAATTGTCATAATAAAAATGAATTAAAGAAAAATGTTTTTATACATTTATTAATCAAATTACCATCGGGATTTCTCGTATAAATGCTAGTATGATCAAGTTTATCCAAATGGTCCATCATTTTTAACAGACCTCACGACCGGTAAGCGGTAACACCGCGATTTATATGATCTAAAGTCTAAACTACTACATATACCTATATATAGATATTTAAATAGCCTAGGTACAGCTAGATTGCCTGTCACGTCTGATTTAAGTGCCTAAGTCAAGCCAATTTGCAATTTACTCGCTATTCAATAGTTTATTTTGTTTTAAAACGATTGAAATTCTATTTTCGTTTGGGAATTGAATCGTTTCTATTTGTTTTTTAAAGGTGTTTGATCTAACACGCGATATATATTTTTATTTGTTTTTATTTGTAAGTTTACTGTTTGGGAAAATTCGCTTCTTCTAAAATAACTACTTCTTCAGTATTATAAGTTAAATTAGTTTTTGTAGCGCGCTTTGCGAGTGCTGGAATGGTTTTGTGCATGGGCGGACTAAGGTTCGTAATTTTTGGGGTCCGAAAATTAGGTTTTTACGAAACGCAAAATATGTATCATGACTAAAAATAGGGTCGGAATTACAATGTTGCCTAGGGTACCGCTTTAGCCTTAATCCGCCATTGGTTTTGTGCGTAGTTTTGAAAAAAAATATTTGAAAATAGTGTCCATTTCAAATTAGACGAGGCATTTCCTACAACTTTTGTTGCGGAACTTCGGCCCTATCTCGTTCCGTTCCAGAGATAATGCGTTCCGGAACCGGACGGAACGAACTGTCGGAACATGTCGAGGTTTTCCCGAGGTCGCATGGGCCTCTTTCACACACCCCGAAAGTTTCACAGCCTATTGAAGATATCTTATTTTTATTGAAATAAAGATTTTAATAAAACAATTAAATTCATACAAATATTATTGTATTATAATAAAATATACAAATAATAATAAAACAAACCTAGAATTTAAAATGCCAGAAAAACAACTGATAACATAAAAGTTCATTTATTTGTTTTCTAATCAAGCTTGTAAGGCAACTAATTGACGTAGATGACGTAGATGAAAATTGTTAAGGCGTTATTTAATAAGTTTAATTTGAGTATTATTCTATTAGTCATTTAATCAACTTACCGGACATATTATATCCTTTTATGAATACTTATTAACAATTAACGCAAACGTAAACCACTAATATTTAGGTTATCCATATGACTTTCAGTAATTGCTTCACAAAATCCTTTGTCCTTAAGGATAACCGCATAAAGCAACAGTTGCTTGGAAACGACATATTGCGACATCCGATTTTTTTGTTAATAAAAACAAAAGAACGATTAATTTATTAACAACGTATTTATGATTGTTAGCTCGTTGCTTGGATACTGTTTCTAGATTGTGTTTACAACGTAAAATATTTTATTCATGTTAATGTATGTAGGTATCGTATATGTGGCCTTAATGAAGATCAATCCATTTAGAACAAACTATTTGTTGTTGATACGATTCAAATTCGTATTTATTTATTTATTATTTTTTCTAGTCTAAATATTTTCCTATTCTATCTTTCCATCGGCAGCCATTCCAACTGGCCGCAACATTAGAGTTGCTGTAGACAAGCTCTACGTTGCAGTTGAGTTCATTGATAATTGTCGCAAGTCGTATATTAATTATCGTTTGTTTTTAATATTTTTTGGATATTACCCATAATTTAGCTTGTTATTGAAATATTTATTTATTTATTTATAATTTAATAATAATAAATTCAGCATTCTGTGCCTAATTCATTGATTTAGTTTATGTTACGAAAGGTGTATAGTATAGTTAGGTGAATAAATAAAACATAATTTTATGAACATTCTTATTTATTGAAATATTATTATTTGGCATCACAACGCTTCATTTGCGAACAATAAAGCTCAATCAATAAATACACCCACCTTATGCTTACATTTATCTCAAGTTTAAAATTTTTTAAAATAATTTATTCATCTTCAAATGTCGTATCAACAAATTAAATACTTTCTAAATAAAATATAACTTGGAAAATAGAAAAAAATAATTCAAAAATTAAAATAAAAGCTTACCGGATTACTGGAACAATTTCTGAACAAGACAAAAGAAAAATACAAAATTTCGGTACCCGCACCATTAGCATAGAAGATAATGAAGTAAAATAAAGGTTTAAAGCTTTTTGGAAGTACAAATTACAGTAAGAGATCTGACCTGGATACATTGGTCTTTGTCTTTTAAATATTTAAGATTTTATTCGAGTATATTTTGATAATTTAACAATATAAAATGTAGGTAGATATATGAGATAAATAGAAGCACAATGTGATCGGGTTTCCCGCACATTTTTATACAAAAACATCTAAACATAACCTACTTAATATTTACAATCTAATCAACAACTTATTTCCTTTGAAATACAAACCAATTTCATTAACAAATATTTTTTCTACACCATGGATTTATTTGCTACCACTGTTTTAAAATTAAATTCAACTTAATTAGGTATTTATAGATATGTTGTAAAGCAGAAGGTCGCGTCGATAATTGGCGAATCGCGGAAAGTAAAAAACTGCTGAAATAATTTCTTGAAAGTATAACATGAAGGTTTTTATTAAAATTAAAAATTTGCATAAGTAGAGTCCAATTTCTCACCTTACAGGCGGACCCCAGAGACTTATGCGAATATTGAAAATTATAATAACAAAATAGTTCCCATGAATGACGCGTGCGCATGAATGTGCGTTAGGGACAAGGACTCGTGTATTTTCAATCGATGAATAAAAAATTAAATATAGTTCTTACCCAATCAATACAAGTAGAATAGCAAATTATATGCAAAGGTGTACGCATGTTCTCCGCCTAGACTCTAGACTGATCTGAATAAGTGTTAAAAATAAATCCACAGAATAGAAAATTCATTGATCTAACGTAAATTAGTTTTATAGAAGAGAAATTTAGCTATAAAAAAGATTTTGAGCTAATTAAAAAGATACGATATAAATTAGGGTCATACCGGGTGAATACCTTTACCGCGTTGAAAAAAATCACACAATAAAAGTATTAACAGAATACCAAGTTATTTATTTTCAATTTGCGAAAAAGTATTGAAAAATTTTGATATCATAGTCACAAAAACAAAATTACATAGAGGACTTCGCGGACAAATACATCTTTCAAAGCGGTAGGAAGAAAACCGCTATAAAATACATGTATTTGTATTTTAGCTACTAAAGAGAAAAATTAATTATAATTAGGAGAATATTCGATAGAATCTAAATACATATTTATGCTTAAAATCGTAAACGTCGAAGATAAGTAGGTAGATCTTTGTAATTAAAGGAGTTTTTTACTCATAAGTAAAGATTCAATTAATTATTAAACATAAGTACAACATTTCACATATCATTTTCAAACATAACGACATAACCTAAAACTTTGTTGGTCCACTTAAAAAAAATTACAATCCCGCTGTACGATAGTGCGGATTTCACTCACCGCGCAAAGTGAGTGCTATCTTAATCAATAGATACGGTTATTTCTTTCTTTACCTTGTCACAATAATATTGTCAGTCACTTTACGCTGTGACAGCGTAAATGTAAACTTTATACTCGGTCCTGATTGACGGAAAGTAGAGGTACTGATTTACACTTTAATATAATAGGAATAAATTACAAATAATTAATACTTATAATAACAAGCTTTAAACAGCTATGATCTTATATTTTTTATATTCTTACGAGTGGTAGACAGTGATGATGATTATAAGCCCAGTCTGCCGTCCTGAGCGTCTCGTCTAGTCACATTTCGGTATAACAGAAAGAGTATACACTGTCAATCTGATGCAGACTTGTCTCTTCAAGCCGGCCTAGCGGCGGTGACTACTGCCTACAGATATTTCTCTGTGGTACTAATGGTATTAAGCTTTCTCATTAAGCTATCTCTGTCGCGATCTTTTACTAATTTTGATACACTGAATTTACGTATTTTTATGGAGTGAAAAAGCGAACCTGTTGAGAAAGCGCTGAATCAAAGACTCCATAAAAAATGCTTTACACGATAGTTGTTAATTACGAAACAATCCATAGTAAGTTTACAAATAATTTTGTATGAATATCCTTTATAATTGATCATATGATTATAAATATCAGCATCAAAATTCAATAAAAATTCTTTTAAATCTTACATTCTTCAAAATTAAATCGCATTTCTTTAAAATACCTAAAGATGTCCAAATTAGGTTTATACGACAATTCCATAGCAATAATTTTCTTTCGTCGATTAAAAGTTTAAAAAAGTGCATTCAATTTGCAACTTTAAACTTCACAATTTAAGGAACATAATCGACTCAAACATATTCGTCGATTAAACGAGCATCAAGGCATGAATCGCTCGCATAAAAGAATAGCCTGGATCACGCTTGCGTGTCACCATCAGTGTAATGTGACGGTCCTTCAGCAGAGCACACGGAGTCTTCTGGAGTACGTGATGCATCTCCACCTTCACTCGCTTCAACAGCACTGTTACTGCTCCCACCCTTTCCTTTACCGCCTCGACGGGCTTGCAATGCCTGTAATAAATATACAACAAAATATTATTTTTGTTCGTTATATAAACAAAAAAAAACTTCATCTTGATTGTTTATTATCAATATAATACGTATTATTATTTAAATAATAATATTAGTTTTTAGGTTTTGCGTATTTCGACTAACTTAAAAGATTTTGTGCGGTCTGCTACCGCGTTTATTTTCGTTTAGAGCTTTGCAGCTATCGCGGTTGCGGCGAGTAATTTGCATAAAATCTTTTAATTAGTTAGGTATAAAAAAAGTAATTTAGGTATGAACCTCTTTAAACAATATTATGGTTGAGGTATATTATTAATATTTCTAGAAAAAATCTAGAAATAATATTTTTTTTTTAAATTTTAAATACAAATGAAAAGCTAGTTTCTATATTATACAAACTACCTACTATAGTGTATTAGGCAACGAATAGCCAGGATTTGAAGCCTTAAGTGTAACAAGATCTTAAGTTTAAATAAAGCCACGTGTTTTTTTTATTCTGGTGATATTCTTTGTCATATTATAAAAGTGCTTTTTAAAAACATCGATTACATTAAACAAAATTAAGATCAAAATAGGTTTTTTTATTTAAAAAATGCTGTTTACAGTAGTTTAGCTTTATATTGATTTAAAAAATATGTATAAAGTTTTTAAGTGTTTAATTTTTAAATAATAGGTTCAGTATAAGCAAAATTGACTTCACAAGGAAATAGTCGTGAGTGCATTGTTTTTATAGAGGTATACATGTTACGCAGAGAGGTCTCAGGGCAGAGGGCGATGCAGCAGGTCGTTGACATACAAATCTATAGTATACTGGGAACACATACATCCAGGGGTCCATGCGGGTGCGATACGTCCATCATGCGGGTATATCTTTACTTATTCTTACCTTTTCACGACTGCCCTTTTTCTAAAGTTGGATCAGGATGGAAGATGAAACATTAATAAATGACAGTGAAAACATACAATATAATTGGATGAACAATACACAACTTACACTAAATGCAGTTTACACTTATATTTACACTTTCTACTGTAAAATCAAATGTAAACTGGTTTCATATAGAAGTTTCTAGCATTTGTTACGAGTACAGGAAATAGATATCTAAATTATTCGATATAAGAATTCTAAACATCGGATATTGGAGTCACAAAAACACAAAATCTAAAATTAACTAAACAATTAGTTATCTAAACAAATAAACTTAATGAAAAGTATATCTAACATTTAATAGAAACTAATTAGGTAATAGGATGTAGGTAGATTTAAAATGATAGGAATAGAGTTAGTCTATTTCTAAATAGAATAGGTACCTACATTATTTTTAAATATCCTAACATATTATTATTACATTTTTAACAGTATAATAAATGAAGGTTTGAAATTCTTACCAAATAAAAAAGAACAATTACCTGCAGAGAAAATCTTCTATGAACAGGTTTTCTTCCACCTCGTCTCTTACTTATATGAGGATTGTCTCTTCTTAATGTAGTATTGCGAAGTATTTCTAACTGAACGTACAATCTCTTAAGTTCCGCCCTCACTTCTTCTGAAGTAGGTTCCTCTCCTTCTCCTTCGGCAAAGCCTTCTGCTGGACCTCTTCTTGATACCTTGGATAACATTTATGATGCTTATTTATTAACTGTATCTGCGTATGACTATATATGACTGCGTAGAAATATATAGACTGCTTTTCCCTTTTGAAAGTCTCTTATTTTAGCCGGGAATCGAACTTGCTTAAATGTGGAAAAAAATCACGGCTATTATTATGATGAAAGTTAAAGAACAGAAAGCAGTGGTCTAGCGGTAAGACGCGTGAACTCACGATTGAACCATGTGTTCGAACCTTGCTAATTCTGATCCTGAGCCATGATACTTTCTCGAAAAAAGAAGGAAATTGTAAGTCTCATACCTCCTGCGCTAAAGATCTTGTTCTGTACCCATGCCATAACCTTGGTGCTAGAACACATGCCAGGGCAGCTCCAGCAGACAGATGTGCTCGTGCTGTAGCTACAAACGGTGATCGTTCTGGTGCAGCACCTATCATTGCAGCACCTCGCCACATTATACCACAAATAGCTTCAAAACATAGAGCTGTTGCTAACCAACCACGTTCCTGAAACACGGGTAGATCATAATTTATCCTTTTAAATCAAGACAATTTTGTTCCCACACAGCAATTTACCGCTATTTTACCTCCTTGAGAAATGGTTCTGAAAGAAGCTAAAATGCGTAATTCTGGTTTGGTAAAGCCTAAAAATTAATTGTTGTCCATACAAACTTTGAACGCCTATTACAGAAGTTTTAAATTTTTAACAAAAGGTAGTTTATTATTAATAATAATAATAATAATAATTCTTTATTGTACCGTACACAATGGCGAGCTTAATGCCATTAGGCATTTTCTCCCAGCTAACCATTGGGAGATGGAAGCGGAGATAGGGGCAATAAAGTATGAGTAATATAAATACTATAGGTACATACATAAAAATAAATAAATAGATAAGTAAATATCTACATAATAATATTATTAAATCGGTTAAGGCGTGAAAAGAGATTAAGGTAAGAATCAGATAACAATTAACTTTCATTAATAAAGATTACCTGAAAAGGAACATTGGCATTCCTAGCAGCATAAGCTATTCTGGCTCCAGCTAACAGCAGCAAGAGCTCTGCACCAGCAGTGACATGATGCCAAGCTGCTCTAGTACAACCAGCATCAACACATGCCGCAGTCGCAGTGAACGCAGCAAGATAACACGCAGCACCAGATATCATTGCTGCTACTACTCGTAACACCTACAAATAAAATGAGATGAATAAAAATGAAATAGGTTGGATCTAGCACCACCAGATGACATACTTCACTATCTCTAGGTGTCCATCTATGTGCTTTCCTCGTACGAAATTCAGCGAGCAGGACCCACAGTCGGAGTACCACGGAACCATAGCATGCCACAAAGCCTAGCTCCCGAAACCATGCCCCCAAAAGACATCTCCAATGTGCTTCTTCTAAATATTGTGCAGCCGCCTTTAACACACATACTTTTTTATAGTAGCTCGGCATATTCTACCTAATGTTAAACTAACTTTACACATCCATGAGCCAGAACAACTGGTACCACAGGGAAATATCATAAAGAGTGGTAGGCAGACTGATGATGGTTATTTGTCCAGTCTGCCGTCCTGGGTTAGTACCATCACTTTCAAATGTAACACCCGTGAAGTGACTTTGTGACGTTTCGGGAATAGTTTGAAAGTAGCCAGGTATAACGAGAGGAATGTGCACTGTCAATCTAAGATGGTACATGCTCGTCTCCTCAAGCCGGGCTTAGTGGAGGCACAGGTTTCTCTGTAGTAGCAGTTGTTTCCATTCATGGACCGCACTCTAGCTTTACATCAGGCGGAGTGTTGTCACATGCCGAGCTACAATAAAAAAAAGTAGCAATCGCCTGCGCTATGCCGGCTTGAGGAGATGCATGTGATCTCAAATCGCGATTAGGTCACTTCAAGGGACAGACGGCAGACTGGACTTATAAGCATTATCAATCTGCCTAACAATAGCTAAGAAAGTTAGAAAAAATAACTTACAGATGCATACATAAATAAAGCACCAAGAACGACCACTTCTAAAACTGTCCACATGCCTATTGCAACTGCCTGAAATAAATAAATTGAATATGATACTCCATGGTACTCTATGTCTTGCACAAATAGAAACTTACTTTGCTTTTTCTCTTCTTAAATATGATAACTCCTATGATAAGACATAATAGTATGCCAGTCAAATTTGCCGCCAACAATGCAGCACGAAACCCCTCCCCATGGCATATATCAGCCACACTTCCCATACTACATTCAGTACATGATAACGGTGTTGACAAATAAGTATCATTTATCCAATCACCTCCTTGTGTTGACCAATAACCGGGTCGACATCGGCAGCGGTACTGAAATATTATTATAAAATGAAAATAATATAAATAATAGAAATGCTGTGATGGGTATTATCCCAAAAAGAGCCCAATAAGAGCGGCCGTGGTCTAGCGGTAAGACGCGTGAACTCACGATCGATTTGACCCGTATTCGAACCTCGCTAAATCTGATCGCTACCAATGTAACTTTGTTATATGTACTTTGGTCGCTCAGTGCCTGTAGGCACTATTAAAGAGTGGTAGGCAGACTGATGATTTTATTAGTCCAGTCTGCCGTTCTGGGGTAGTACCACCACTTTCAAATGTAACACCCGTGAAGTAACTTTGTCGCGTTTCGGGAATAATTTGAAAGTAGCCAGGTATAACGAGAGGAGTGTGCACTGTCAATCTAGATGCTACATGCTCGTCCCCTCAAGCCGGCATTGTGGAGGCGACTGCTGCCCGCACAGGTTTCTCTGTAGTAGCAGTTGTTTCCATTCATGGATCGCACTCTAGCTTTACATCAGGCGGAGTGTTGACACATGCCGAGCTACAATTTAAAAAAATCTGCTATCCAGGGATAATACCACCGCTTTCAACGGATGTTTTACATTCGTCTTCTCAATCCGGTATAGCCGAGTGGACAGCTGACTGCAGGCATTTCTCTATGATAGCTAACAGTTCCTTCCGCTCATGGATCGCATCCTAGCTTAATTTCAGGAAGAGTGTGGTCACATGATGACATGTTATATTACTTAATAATAAATACAGAAAACTTACTCTTAATAAAAATTCATCAGTTTCTGTATCCAAAGAAACTTCACAGATAGTGTTACTGAGATCACATTTAGGCGATCCAGCCATTAAGTTATCAATAGTATCCTCGCATGGTACACTTTCAACACGACGAAACAATGCCGCGGCTGCTCTAGCTGGACCCACTCCTCTCGCAGCCGCGACACCGCTCATCCAACCGCGACTCGTTTCTTCGCATGAGAGCCACGCGTTAGACCAGACGACGGCCGAGGCGTTCCATGCGGAAGCGAGGGTTCTCCAAAACTGTTGCAGAGCTACTGTGTTGTTCTGCTGAAAGATGACCAGAGCGGGAGGTTCGGTGATGTAGAGCACGCCGAGATGCAGCTGCGGTGCGCCCAGTGCTACAGCGACAGGCGGTGGCGATAGCGGTGCACGAGCTACAGCCCGGGCCAACACGGCAGCGCGAGTCTCGTCTGCCACGCCGTGTTCGATCAGCTCGGCCAGGGTTCGTGCCGTTTTCACCGCCGCCGCTTCGTACTCACGAACATTCTGAGCACATTATAAAAACAATATAAATGTATTTTATTACGTGGTCTTCAAAAATAATGATACCAAATTTAATTAAAATTAAAAAAGAAACTCTCTTGTAAATGACGTGCTTAGTGTTGTGTCAATGTAGATAAAGCACGCCTGTTGCTAATAAGTTACAAGGATGGCTCGTAAAACAAACTGTGGTACTTTGTAAATGCGGCATGTCACCCCGTGACGGGCGTGTCTCACAACCCTAACCTACCTAAGTATATCTTATATTTGCAAAATGATGTTCGCCTTAAAATTAATTCGTTCAACTTTAGTCGTTTGGTCCCTCGCCCGTCGAACAAGTTTACTCGACTACCTAATAAAGTTGCAGGATATGCAATATTTTTTTATTTTTAATATATTTTCAGGGCTTTATTAGGCTGGAGTCACAATATTATCTGTATGTTTAATAGTACTTCCTGCCTAAATAAAGATAATGTCAATAATAATTGAATCTATCATTATTTATAACACACCTACGCGAATGAATTTGTAAATAATTACTAAACTAATCTAGATAATTCATAATACATACATGCGGCAGTGGTGGAGAGTTTTTAAGTATAATTTGTTCGCAGAGTGCGGGCGCGGGTGCAATGTGAGTGTCCGTGGTCGCTGGCTCGGCGGGCGCGGCGGCGACGTAGGCGCACCACAGCAGCGCACACGCCGCTCGCCACCGCGCCCGCATCGCTCACCGACACGCACTATACACCTGAAACAATACATTAATAACATACTGAAAATGTAAACTTAAAGAGTGGTAGCCAGGTATAACGATAGAAGTGCGCACTGTCAATCTGGATGGTGCACATTCTTCTCCTCAAGCCGGCTTAGCGGAGGCGACTGCTGCCCGTAGAAAGTCTGTAGTAGCAGTTGTTTCCGTTTATAGTCCGCACTCTAGCTTTTTTACATCGGTGGAGTGTTATCATATGACTTACAATAAAAAAATGTAATCTTTTAATTTTGTAAAAAAAATGAACTCAATGCATAAATATTAAAAATAATATTTTACGTATTACGTAACTGTAAAATATTGTTTTTAGGAAACAAAAGGTTTAATAATTAATAAGCGTAAATCGAAACGCGTAGATGAATTTGTTGATATATTCTGCTTTGTAACGGTCTTTTGAGCGGTGGCGTTATATTTAATGAAAAAAATTATTTTTAGATAAACCTTATTAGGTATTCAACGACACTGTTATATATTTTTGTAAAGCTATTTTTATGTAGTTTAAAATGTTATTCCTTTTGGTTATCTCGATCATCGTGTAATAATAAAAAAAAGCTTTTTGGTTTAATTAGACCATTTAAAAGATTCCCAAGGGATCAACGGGAACACTAAACGTATAATACTAATATACGAATATAAAGTAACAGTTGGTAATATAATATTATATAACTTAGCAAACATTGAAAATTTCGTATTATCTTGATATTTAATGAGATAAAAATATCAGTTACATGTCAAGTAATAATATTTTATCAATAGATATATATTTTCCATAATAAATATATCGTAGTTAAAGAGAAACTAAACTGCTTTAAATTACTCCATTTCTATATTAAAGATACATTTTTAAATATTAAAATACACAAGCCGTGTAATTTTAAAACGCTGGTTTGTATTAATTATTAAATTATGATGAATATTTACTAGAAAAAAATCAACATGCACACAACAGATTGAACTTTTTCTATTTAATTTTCACCATAATTCAAAACTAGTCGACAGTCAACAATTAAAATATAATAAACATAAATATAAAATATTTTTAAAAAATATATTGAAAAATATACCTAATAAAAATTTAAATAATAAAAGAAAATAAAAATATAAGTTGTTAGGTTAGAAATACCAATTATATATATTTTCTGTAGTCCGCCCTAAATATTTGCGTCAAAACAATGTCAAATCATATTCGGCTGATATTCGGACTATGCACGAGTTTTGGTGATAGAGTAAATTACTACAATACATGAACTTCGAGAGATTTGTTGGCTAGGGATACGGCAAAGGCGCTACGTCTAAAATTCCCCAGAATTGCCGTTTACCTACATTCGTTCGAAGAGCTTCTAGCTCACTAAAGCTTGGCATATTTACAATAACGATTTTAGATCCACTTAAAACGGTGTCATTGGCTTAGTACTGAATTTTATTATATGGAAACTGATTCAGACGATGATATGTTTCTTTTAAGAGTAATAATAAATTATATTTTTGTTGATGTTTTTATAGTGTTTATTTTCAGCGGGGTCTATACGCCCATTCAATATTTTCTAAGAATGGAACTTCTGTCCACTTATGTTTGGCAGTTAATAATGTCGAACAGTGTTAAAAAAATACGAAAGTAACTTTTTAATAAAAAATGACTTTTTGAAAAATCTCTTTAAGATACCAATTAGAAATTTTCAGCGTTTCTAAGTAGCATGAGACGTACAACTAACTTCCCATAATTTCAAAATCACAAGATATCATTAATTTTACAATTAAAACTAGTTTTTTGGGCGCGCTTCGCGGCGCTGAAAAAGTTTTTTTTCGGGTAGTTTTGAAAAAAAAATTTTTTTGAAAAAATAAATTATGGATTTCGATTTTAGAGGGCATTCCCTACGACTTTTGTTCCGGCACTTGTGCCCTATCTCGTTCCGTTTCCGAGATATTGGCATCACTTCCGGTCCAGAGTCTGCTTCCGGTCAAAGTCGAGGTTTTCCCGGGGTCACGGGACCGCCCCCTACACGCCCCAAAAAGAATCATCTCTCTGACCCCCCGGCAAGTGCTTCATAATATATGTCAGTCAGTCAGTGAGTCAGTGGTAATCGAGCTTTATATAATATGACTAGTTTTTTTGGGCGCGCTTCGCGGCGCTGAAAAAGTTTTTTTTCGGGTAGTTTTGAAAAAAAATTTTTTTTGAAAAAACAAATTATGGATTTCGATATTAGAGGGCATTCCCTACGACTTTTGTTCCGGCACTCGTGCCCTATCTCGTTCCGTTTCCGAGATATCGGCATCACTTCCGGTCCAGAGTCCGCTTCCGGTCAAAGTCGAGGTTTTCCCGGAGTCACGAGACCGCCCCCTACACGCCCCAAAAAGAATCATCCTCCTAACCCCCCGGCAAGTGCTTCATAATATATGTCAGTCAGTCAGTCAGTCAGTCAGTGGTAATCGAGCTGTATATAATATAACTAGTTTTTTGGGCGCGCTTCGCGGCGCTGAAAAAGTTTTTTTTCGGGTAGTTTTGAAAAAAAAATTTTTTTTTAAAAAACAAATTATGGATTTCGATATTAGAGGGCATTCCCTACGACTTTTGTTCCGGCACTTTTGCCCCATCTCTTACCGTTTCCGAGATATCGCCGTCACTTCCGGTCCAGAGTCCGCTTCCGGTCAAAGTCGAGGTTTTCCCGAGGTCCCGGGACCGCCCTCTACACGCCCCAAAAAGAATCACCCCTCTGACCCCCCGGCAAGTGCTTCATAATATATGTCAGTCAGTCAGTCAGTGAGTCAGTGGTAATCGAGCTGTATATAATATAACTAGTTTTTTGGGCGCGCTTCGCGGCGCTGAAAAAGTTTTTTTTCGGGTAGTTTTGAAAAAAAATTTTTTTTTGAAAAAACAAATTATGGATTTCTATATTAGAGGGCATTCCCTACGACTTTTGTTCCGGCACTTGTGCCCTATCTCGTTCCGTTTCCGAGATATCGGCGTCGCTTCCGGTCCAGAGTCCACTTCCGGTCAAAGTCGAGGTTTTCCCGAGGTCCCGGGACCGCCCTCTACACGCCCCAAAAAGAATCACCCCTCTGACCCCCCGGCAAGTGCTTCATAATATATGTCAGTCAGTGAGTCAGTCAGTCAGTGGTAATCGAGCTGTATATAATATGATAAGAGATCAATTTGACAGTTTTCTTGATTTTGTAGATAAACAAATTAACTGATTTCAAGCGGAGTGCGGTAACATACTGGATTGCTTTGACCGTCTCTGTAAAATTCAAATATATATATTAAAGCCAATATTTTGTATAACAGAATTTACTTACAAAATATAGATTGTACGAGTATATGTAAAATAATAAAAACAGCAAAAATATTCTATTGAATTTAAAACAAAACAAATAAGTTCTCTAGGAAACAAAACACGCGCGTTATGTAGATCTCCATAGATCAGCATTCAAATTATGAAGTGTTTTAAATATATTAATATATCTATTTATAGATTAAAATATCAGATATTATTTCAAGAGTCATAGATATATGTATATAAAATGAAGATAAAATATTTCTGCAACGACAGTCTTAACACACCAAGATGTTGAATATGTCAACACTATGGTAAATAATTCAAAATAATATATAAACCAAATATTTTAAATCACAAATTGTATTGTAAATATTATGTTTTAGTGTTATTATATTATTTCTGAGCGTTGCATATTGCTTGGAAGGAAAACAAAATGTAAGGAAATTTCCAGATGGGTTTCTATTTGGAACTGCGACAGCTTCGCATCAAGTTGAAGGAGCTTGGGATCATGACGGTAAGATATTTTATCCAAAAAAATATATGTATATACGTCACTAACAAATTATGAATTAATTTAATTCTATTAACGTTCAGGTAAATCAGAAAACATTTGGGATCATTTAACGCACAAAGACCCTTGTGCAATAAGAGACTGTATGAATGCTGATGTAAGCGCTAATTCATATTATTTGTACAAAAGAGACGTAGAAATGATGAGAGAGCTTGGACTAGATTTTTATCGTTTCTCTTTATCTTGGACAAGATTGTTGCCATCGGGATTTAGCAATGAAATTAACGAAGCAGGAGTCAACTACTATAACAATTTAATTAATGAAGTACTCAAATATAATATAGAACCAATGATCACACTCTATCATTGGGATTTACCACAAAGATTACAGGATTTAGGAGGATGGACCAACCCGTTAATAGTGGACTGGTACGCTGATTATGCAAGAGTCGCGTTTGAGAAATTTGGAGACAGAGTCAAACTCTGGATTACAATGAATGAGCCACGAGAGATTTGTTATCAAGGCTATGGTTCGGACACAATGGCACCTAAATTGAAATTCGAAGGGATCGCCGAGTATTTATGTGCTAAGCACTTACTTCTCGCTCATGCTAAAGCCTGGCATATTTACAATAACGAATTTAGATCTGTACACGACGGAGTCATTGGGATTACGTTAAGCGCCGGATATTCTGAACCAGCTAGCGATTCTAGTGAGGATATATTTGCTGCCGAAACATCAGCGCAATTTGAGGTGTTTAAAACTCAACAATTAACTTACTGAACGCTTTTAAATAACTCCATTTGTCTTTGCATTTGTGTTTTAAAAGTGGTACACAGAGAGAGATGGCTAGATTGTCGTTCTGGGGTAGCACTACAACTTTTAAGCGCAACACCCGCAAAGTGACCTAGTCCCGTTTCAGAATCTGCCATGGAAGTAGTCGGCAAGCCGGCATGCATAGCAAGAGACTACTGGCTGTAGACATTTATTTGTGATAGCAGTCCGCTCATGCACCTCTAGTTTAACATCAGGCGATGTGTGAATAGACCCTTGAAAGGGTCACGATTACTTGCATGTTCTGTTAGGCACTCCTGCCCTTGACTAATGGGTCACGAAATGTCAAAGAGTCTCTGTAAATAATTCCTATTTTTATACGTAAATAATTGCGTAATGAAATACATTTCATAAAAATAGTTTCGATCGATATAACAAAATGTCAACTGGACATTTTTGTAGATTTAAATCTCTTGTTAGGGACTGGTGACGAATTTTATTAAAACATCGCTAATTTTATTTTAGTGGGGACAATATGCACATCCTATATTTTCTGAAAAAGGCAACTTTCCGCCGTTAATGATAGAAAACATTGCACGTAAAAGCGCAGCGCAGGGTTTTCCTAGGTCAAGATTACCAGAATTCACAGAAGAAGAAATAGATTTCGTCAAAGGTACCTCTGATTTCTTTGGACTGAATCATTACACTTCGTCAATGGTGTATAGAAACGAGTCTGTGTATAACAAGAACCCTGTGCCATCGTATTATGATGATATAGATGTAGGAAGTTATGTTGAACCAGACTGGGGATATTCAGCTTCATCGTGGCTTAGAGTAAGTAAACAGTAAACTCTTTTTTTATAGCAGCTCGGCGTATGACAACATTGCGTCTGATGTAAACAGCGCCGGATTTAGACTTCGGCGGCCCATAGGCAGAGCATGTTGTGGAGCAAATCGTTTGTGGTTAACTGTTGAAAGTTTCTATTAAGGTCTAGGTAAAGAAGAGAGCAGCTAAATAAGTTGGCAAACACAAAATTTAAAACAAAACACTTTTTTTTTCTACTGAGCCTTTATCGATTTCATTAATTTTTTTTAATTGTGGTGCGGTGGTGGTTCATAGGCAACTGCCTATGTTGCCTATGCTTAAATTCGGCACTGGATGTAAAGTATACATACACCACGAACGGAAGAAAATACTAGAGAAAAAATTCTACAGGCAGCAGTCACCTTCGTTATGCTGGCTTGAGAAGGTGAATATGCACCATCTAGATTGACAGTGCACACTCCTCTCGTTACCTGGCCACTTCTAAAGTATTCTCGAAACGTGACAAGGTCACTTCACGGGTGTTACATTCGATAGTGGTGGTACTACCCAAGGACGGCAGACTGGGCTAATAACCATCATCAGTCGGCATACCACTTTTAACCAAATTATTTATAGTAGCGTTGAGCGAAACCAACTTCTACTACAGAGAAGTGTCTGTCTACAACAGCAGTCACCTCCCCTATGCCAGCTTGAGAAGACGAATGTGTACCGTCCATTAACAGTACGGGGAGTAATACTACAGTCACTTCACTTATTAAACTGTTAAACTTTAGGTAGTACCGTGGGGTTTCTACAAACTTTTGATCAAAATTAAAAATGACTACAACAATCCTCCTGTATTTATTACGGAAAATGGTTTCTCAACA
Organism: Tinea pellionella; assembly: GCA_948150575.1. NCBI lineage: Eukaryota > Metazoa > Arthropoda > Insecta > Lepidoptera > Tineidae > Tinea > Tinea pellionella. Next base: position 2,608,923 of record OX411246.1, read on the forward strand.
TCGACTGGTCTCGATGATCCGGAGAGGGTGGCTTATTTTAGAACTTATTTGGATGCAATGCTGGATGCAATTGACGAAGGTTGTGACGTAAGAAATTACGCAGCATGGAGCCTCATGGATAACTTTGAATGGATGGAGGGTTTCTTGTGAGTAGGCTATCTGTCTTGAATTATTTTCCTAAATTTGTGTTTCTTTGAGTGTTAATGTGTAATAATGATGGATTATTAACCATCAAGTGTTTGTAAATGTGCGTAAGTGTGGGCAAGCTGTCTGTCGTCCTGGGGCAGTACCACCACTTTCGAATGTAACACCCGTGAAGTGACCTTGTCGCGTTTCGGGGATAGTTTGAAAGTAACCAGGTATAAGAGAGGGGTGTGCACTGTCAATCTAGATGGTACATGCTCGTCTCCTCGAGCCGGCATAGTGGAGGCGACTGCAGCCCGTAGAGATTTCTCTGTGGTAGCAGTTGTTTCCATTCATGGACCGCACTCTAGCTTTACATCAGGCGGAGTGTTGTCACATGTCGAGCTACAATAAAAAAATAAAAAAAAGCAATTCAAAAGAAGAGAACATGTGTTTCCATTTTCCCTCCAAAACTCCGTAGGAAGTTTCAGTAAAGATTCTACCACTTTACTGAAGCAATTTTTGACATGACTGATGTTTGAACCTGACTTTAATGTGATGAATGAATGACTCGTGATGCACAAGCACAATATTATTAACTTGATGCAAAATGTTTACTTTGACACTGGCAAATTGTTATAATGCCTTATAAAACTTTGAAAAAGAATTAATGTTTAGTATTTAAAAGCAAGATTTATTTTATTATTAGTTTTTTCTGATAAATTTTCATCATAACTTAAAATTTTTACAGGGAACGTTTTGGATTATACGAAGTAGATTTCGAGAGTCAAGAGCGTACGCGTACACCGAGAAAATCCGCATTTGTGTACAAGGAAATTGTGCGCACACGGACCTTGGATCCTAATTACGAACCAGATACTAATATTATGACAATTGATGATGGCCATTAAATACCATCTATTTATAAATAAAACTGAGATAAAAAAAAACATTTATACCAAAGTCAAGTATACACCAAAATAATTATTTTGTTTGATTTTTATCGCCTATATACAGGGTGAATTTTTCAAGTGGGCTTTCATGGCGAAATCCTAAACTATAAGAGATATCGAAAAATGCTGAAAGGACTCTCGATGCCGATTTTGATGAAAACTAAAACTGCATTATTAGATTTTTGATAAATCCATTTTCCTGGCCAGGAATCGAACCGTATTATTGCACTATCCGATAGTGTTCCTGATAAGGATCAAATTCTGGGAAGTAATGATATACGGCAAACCAAAGAAAAGTGTTGATTTAAATCAAAACATAATAAATGTAGTAGGTAATGTATAAATACATGGAAATAAGAGACAATTTGTTAAAAATCAACACTTTTCTTTGGTTTGCCGTATATCATTACTTCCCAGAATTTGATCCTTATCAGGAACACTATCGGATGGTGCAATAATACAGTGTGTTTATTTTTTTTCAAAATCAACAGGTTCGATTCCTGGCCGGGAAAATGGATTTATCAAAAATCTAATAAAGCAGTTTTAGTTTTCATCAAAATCGGCATCGAGACTCCTTTCACCATTTTTCGATATCTCTTATAGTTTAGGATTTGGCCATGAAAGCCCACTTGAAAAATTCACCCTGTATAAGCTTTTTATCTGATCTGATTTTTTACAAAGCCTTGGAAACAAAAGCGATTACTTCAGTCTATTGGTAATCAGATTTATGTTTTGTTAAAATAGGTGTGTAGTACTCGTACCCCCTGACTATACTTTAACATAGAATACGTGCTCATGTAGCCTGGTACAACGTCTGTCAATGGACAATGCACAATTGTCTCCTGATCCCGAAAAGCGACAAGGTCACGGGTTACATTTAAAAGTGGTATTTTATAAAATAGTTTTACAATTTCTGAATATTAAAATAGAATAAAATCAAGTAACAATTTTCTAAATTCAATAAAAGATTTCTTGCAAACTGTATTAGTAAGATATTTCTATAGCAGGTTATCCAGATGTTCACTAAAAACCGTCAACAACTTAGATCTAAGACTAAGATATCAAGATAGTTAAGGCTCGAAAAAAAATAGAACACAATTATTCCAATTATCACCATTTTTTTCATAAAAGAATAACAGCCACAAAACATAATTAAATTAATTAAAATTACGTAATGCTTGTTGTATTCACTGCGTTGTTATTTAATCGATGAAGGTCACGTAATATTTCTAATTTTGAAGGGTAGGAATTACGCATCGTCATCAAAAAGTCGCATCTTCTATCCTCACTGTTATCAAATCGCTAACCATCAAATTATTTTTTATATCATCCCGGGCTGTACAACACTTCGCCTGATGTTTATTGCTAGAGCGCGGCGCATGACCGAGTTGAGATAAATGGTTACCACAAAGGAGCGTTTGCAAGCAGCAGTCACTCTCGCTATGCTGGCTTGAGTAAGCACCGTTCTGGCTCCTGCCTACGGTTATTTCCGTAATGACGACAGAGCTAATCAAATCACAAGTTTTACTTCATGATAAAGAGTTGATAAATAAACAAGCATGTTAAAGACTTTAGCCCCAGGTTTGCCCTATCTAAATTTTTCTAATACAAATATTAACTGTCTGCAATATTCAGCATAAATAAATTAAAGTTTTATAGCATACTTAATTTAAAAACACAAAACAAAAATGTGAACTAGACAGAAAGAACAAAAGAGCAGCATTATTTTCTAATGTAAATATTTTCAGCAGGGCAAGCCGCAAGTCGCAACGCTCCCGTTGAAACAAGCTTAAATTAAATATGTCATTTACAGGTAAAGCTTGCTTAATGGAAATTTTCAACTCGATATTATCCGACATGCCTTTGATATTTACTCGATCATGCATTGAAATCATTTTATACATAATAAAAATATTTAATTTTTATTTTTTTATTATAATAATACATAACATTACACATATTAAACAGATGCTGCAGTTTAAAGATACTAAAGATTAGATATGAAGAAGTATATGAAAAGGAACAAAAAAAAAAGAAAATAAAATAATAATTTTGTCAGAAACAAAGACAATCTACTAATTAAATCTAACGAGACGAGAGGAGTGTGTACTGTCAATCTAGATGATGCACATTCGTCTCCTCAATCCGGCACATAGCGGAGGCGACTGCTGCCTAGAGAAATTTATCTGTGTTAGCAGTTGTTTCCATTCATGGACCGCCCTCTGGCTTGACATTAGGTGGTGTTGTCATAATCCAAGCTACAATAAATTACTCTACAAATAGTGCATGGGTTTGAGTTCTGTTTTATTAAAAAATTAGTATTACATTGCGTGGCATCGTAGACAAGTCTTAATAAAGTTGCACGCTGCGCGTACAAATTATAGCAAGGTTACATAGTCACTTCCTTAGCCTCCAGTTATGTGTTAAAATCAATATTAATAAAAAGAAATTTACTTTGTATGTGTGTGCGACTGATTTTCTTTGGGTTGATTTACCTTCTACTTGATTACTGCTATTGTTGGATTTCTTATTTGAATATTACATCCCCTGTAAGATTTTATATTATTCTTCACTGAATATCTTATTTCTTCGCCTTTAATTTTTATTAAATTTACAGAAATAAATTTATAAATTTTATACAAAGTTAAATCGATATCGATAAATCTAAGATTTACCTCAGAAAAATCACATACAATTTTTATTGTCAGAAAAGCTTTCATGTCAGAACTTGATCGTTCACCCGCACCCTTTATGAGAGATTCCAATAAAATAGTAGCGGTTATGTCACATGAATGGACGCAGGGGAAATACGGAAATTATTCGTATTGAGGACGAGGAGGACTTTTGACCTTTCCTCTTGTCTCTATAATATAGGTCGAGTGTCTTAAGAATTATTACATCGTTTTGTAGAAATAAAATTGTTAGCCAATTTTACTTGTTTTTTTTTAAATTTATATTGTACATATAATAAATTAGTTATTGATTTATTTATGCCTTTTTTGTTTTTAGGCAAATTATCTTTGTAAAAGAAAATATTGATTACTGAGGAAAAGTTTTCATTGTAAATATCAGCTCTATCGAGCTTTAAAACTGAAAAAATTATAGAATATTTAATGTGCCATGGCAAAGTAGGTATCGAAGCAGAAATATTCCAATAGCGTCTGGTATGGACAAAACGGACGGCTACGACGCGAGAGCGCATTTCAATTTCCGATGACGACGCCGAGGTATCCTCTTTTATCTAGATACCGATGTTACAATGTACCTAATGTTATCTATATACTTTCAGATCATGCTTAATACATAATAAAGTAATTATTTTCTATAATATTATGACGATGAATAAATCCTTTTTTCATTTATTCTACTACTCATATATTAATTTTATAGAAGCTCGGCCTGTGACCCCACTCCGTTTGATGTTACGCTAAAGTGCGATCTACATTTTCAGGCAGGCTCCACTATACTGGCTTGAGGAGACGATGCACCATCCAAGTTGTCAGTGCCACTCCTCTCGTTACGCCCGGCTACACTTGAAAATAATATATGGTTACACGGTACCACCCAAACGACTGACTAACCATAGGAAGTCATAGTTATTTTATAAGACAAATAATTTAGACAAGTCAAATACATTTATTTTGAATTACAATTCAAAATATCGTTAAATAAGATAGAGGAGCCACACAATGAAACGGGCGCGTCATGAAAACGGACATTGTATGTTTTAGGAAAAGTTTCTGGAGCGAATGTATTCAAATTCATTTAAGTATGCGCAAATACTGTTACTCCATAGTTTACACACACCACAAAGATGTCAGTAGCCGTTGATAGTTTGTTTTAATTCTACGGAAAAGTTTTTATTGTAAAAAATAATATTATTTTGTGTTTTCTTCTATATTTTATTAAGTATGTACTTAGATATACATAAATAATCTAACGACAATCATTACGTAGTTAATTAATCAATTTATTATTTGTTAACTGTCATACATAAAATATGATCATACATCCCTATTTTAGTAGCAATCGAAAGTCGATCGAGTAATATTAACTCGAGGAATGAACAAATTAATTTGTTTTTATGGGTAATATGTAACGTGACCACACGTCCCGTTGTGAACGGGATTGGGACCTTTTCAACCAACTTCCAGGACGAAGAATTGCCCCGTTTTCTCAGAAATGAGCGTTCACTGTAGAATTTATTATATTATTTAACATTGAATTTTATTTAAAATTGAAAATTTAGCTTCATTTAGAGAATATAATTTTCTTAGAGTCCACAAAAAGATATTTCGAGATTTGTATTATATATTATAATATTATTCAAATATAGGTTAAATATGTTTTTATGCATTTATTATTAGCGTAAAAACTTGATGTCCCGTTCTGAGGAGAAAAAGAAATGGTTACGTTGGTAATACGTCATACCACGTTCCTTATTACTTCTACGACGCGACGACGACGACGCCGCGCCGGCGACGTGAACGTGAGCGTTACCAAGTTTGATACTTAAAATCTTTACAAATTGGCAGTTACAAAAGTTACGACAGTTTTGTTAATGTAATTTTTTTGTCGGATTTTTATTGCTTATGCTTCTTTTTTATGTTCTTATAGCAACTTTAAATTTTATAAATTGCTTTCTCTTTTTTATTCGTTAAGCATGCCTGCACGTTATCTACCACGTATTATCACGTAATCTCTGTGAGCGCATTTTCGGTAATTAATTCCTGCAAAACGCAACTAAACAGTGGTAGGCAGACTGATAGTTATTAGCCTAGTCTGCCGTCCTCTATCATTCTCGTATCATCACTTTCTAGCATGTTCGGATCAGCTACAATCTGGATGATGCACATTCGTCTCATCAAGCCGGCATAGCGGTTGTTATCATTCATGGACCCAACTTCAGTATGTGATCAATAAGGATTTAAAGTAAAAAAGGACTTTGCTAATATTGTACTCGTAGTTATTTGCAATACAAAATATTAACAAAACCAGTTCAGCATAAATCGTCATAAGAAATCCTCATCGGCCTGAATTACAGTCCCCTCGAGAGGAAGACCCTTCCGTCCCTTTTCTCGACCGAACAGTGTATATAATTTATGACAGCGATTTCACAAATGTACGTATATTTAGGAAACAATAACGTGATGTTTCCTCCTTGGCATAAACTATAACATATTCATGAAATCTTCTTAAAATTACCCATTTAATAACAGTCCCAGAATGCTCTTCAGTTTATAACGATTATGGCGTTAGAGATAGAACATAATAAAGGTTGAAACATAATATTTCTGGGGATAGCTTTATTTTACTACAGCGCTTCCACCTACAAAAACTACAACAAAGTTACAACTGACAACAAAAAAAAAAGTATTAATAATAATAATAATAAAAACTCTTTATTGTGCGAAAAAAAAAAACAAACAGAACATACAATTATTAAATTAGGTAGCACAATAGGCGGCCTTATTGCTAAGCAGCAATTTCTTCCAGGCAACCTATGTGATGAAGAATAGTATGAGAGATATAGAAACAAAGTGCACAATAGGAAAATAATAAATAAATAAATAGATAGAATATATATAACAAAATACTTATAGGATATTTATATTTATTAAGTAAATATTTAAAAAATATATATTATACAATAACACAGTTTTCCAATTTGCTATATATTAGTTATTTTAATATGTTATTTGCGAACTTTGTGTTATTTTTCTAAAGGAGATTATCGTTTGTGGGCCCCGAACATCTCTCGATCATTGTTTTACACATAAAAATAATAAACTTATATCATAATTTATTATATAAGTAAACGGCCGATAGATTATTGTATAAAATTATAAATTTATTATTTATTGAATTCATTTATTATGATTATTGATAATTTTTTTTACTATTCTGATTAGAAAATTATCATCGTTTTTAAATAGTATTGAAAATCAAATGAAGTATGCTACAAATTTAAAAAGGAATTTAAGTTGTTTAAAAATATAATTAACATGATTTGTTTTTCACTTAACATTAGCTAATTTCTACCATTTTTGAACTTATTGTAACTAAAATAAAGAAGAAAACTTTACATTTTCTGCTCCCTTTGCTATTTGTAACTTTCCTCGCGTATAAAGTGCACTCAGTCGCATAAGAACTGAGACGGAAGTTAGCCTTTGACTGCTCCTTTTATGCATCTAAACGTGAAATGCTAGCAAGAAACTATGTTTTATGTTATAATATTTTTATATTTAGGGTTTATTTAAGTATTAAAGTATATACTACTTATTTTCATAGTCTGCCTTGAAAATACATAAGGCTTAGAGGTCGCAGCGCCCATAATACAAAACTTTAGAAGTTTCCAAATACATAATTAAAGCGACAACGAGAATGAAGGAAAACGTCTGAAAAAGTGGTAGGCAGACTGATGACGGTTATTAGTCCAGTCTGCCGTCCGCCGCACTACCATCACTTTCAAATGTAACCTATAGGAGGTAGGTGTAACTAATTCCTACAAAACGTGTAACTAAATAGTGGTAGGCAGACTGATGGTTATTAGCGTAGTCTGCCGTCCTGGCTCCTTGGTGCACATGACTTCTCTGTGGTAGTATAACTTAGTTGTTGCCGATCATGAACCGCATTATAAAAACCGCAAATGTCAAACTACTAAAATACTCGTAATAAAAAATAAACGCGATAGTAAGCGACTGTTACCTGATTTTTTTATATGTGGCAATTTCCACCTGACTATCATAAAAAACAACCTCAGACTGTCTAAAACACTAACTGCTATCGCGTACAAGTTACAACAGATAAAGTAAAATGCAATGTATTTTGTGATTTTGTCAGTGAAATTTATAAATACGAGTAGATATATTGCATAAGTGTTAGTAACATAACTCCGAGTTATTTAATGTAAACATGTACCCATATCAAACTTTTATGTATGTTGTAAATTGGCAAAAATAACACAAAACCGCAGTACTCAGAAAATCTAAATTGTATATCTTTGCAACGTTTACCTTTGTACAATTGTGTCATGCGAGGATTTGGGCCTTTTCTTTGGAGTTTTTTTGTTTTATTATATAAACAAACTACATCGTTTTGTTCTTGACCACTCGTTCCAGTTTGTTTTGATAGCTATTTTTATTCACGCAATCCAGGTTTTTAGTTTCAAATATTTGTTCAGTGTGTGTGAAATTTTATTGTATGTTTCTGCATTTTTTTAATTTCTTGGAATAATAATATTATTCCATATGTTAGCTATGTTGAATTAATTACACAGATTAGTGCAAATTAATTTCATTATAACATATTATCATGTTCCACAATTTTAAAGTTAATTATTTTAATTTTATTTGCTGTAATAAAATTTAAATGTTTTTTTTAGTAGCTCGACATGTGATCACACTGAGCCTGATGTTAGGCTTGTGGTCCACACCACAGTGTGATGAGTGTAAGTTTGTGTGTGAGTAAATCGCCTCCGTTATACCGGCTTGAGGGACGAATAGTACACTCTGGATGGTGTACATTGAGCGACTAACGATAATAAAGATAAATATAGTAATTATACTTTTTTGCATTAGTTAGATTTTTTATGAGATTGAATACGGGTCCCGCCCTTTCAACCGCTAAGCAACGGCTACTCTAAATGCATTTGTTTATTTTCACGGTTTTTATTATACGGCAGCCTATCTGAAATTCCATTATGCTGTGATAGTATTTCGTGCACGGTTGATTGCGGTAGTACTGTGTTATTCCATTCAATCTATACGGGATGTTAGTTACTCATTTTATTGCTGAATCGTTTCCAACTATTGAGAAAAAAAAGCGCTTTGAAGCGAGAAAGCGTTTGGATTTCACAATCGCAAAATGTGTTTGGTTATTTTTATGTTCATTTTGATAAAAGCAGAACGGCTATTTCTTCTATTTTCGTAATGAAGGTGACGGAGGATCGGACTTTTTTTCCCTGAGACCTGAGTATGAGTTTCTTTAGTCATCTAGGCGTAAATCGAGAACTTAATTTTTTTTACCTCGGCACTTTTTTTATTGTATCTCGAGATATGACAACACTCCGCCTGATGTAAAGCTAGAGTGCGGTACATAAACAGATAAACTAGCATCCAGTTTGACAGTGCACACTCCTCTCTTATACCTGGTCAAAATATTGTCTATCTGATAAAGAGTTTACGCCGTTTGACTTAACCCTTTAATAAATCTGTTTTGAAGTGTACATAGTAAGTGAGCTAGAAGCTAGGCTACTGAACTTTTAGAATTCATTGTTGTACAATTTTTCTGTTGAATTTTCATTCTTAAAATAATTTATTATATTAAGTAACTAGCTGACCCGGCAAACTCCGTACCGCCTCAGAATCAATAAATAAAAAATCATTTCTGAACGACTTTTAAATTTAATTGATTTCTAAACGACGCGACGGAATGAACATCAAATGTTTGACATTTAAAACCAAAGGAATAGTTTCTAAGGGAAAGCGAAATTGTTGTTTTTACTATATTCGAAGCATTTTTTTTTTTATATATATATATATATATATTTACTCACCTTTTAAACCTGCCCTGGACTTCCATAAATAATTCAAAATCAAAATTAGCCAAATCAGTCCAGCCGTTCCTGAGTTTTAGCGAGACTAACGAACAGCAATTTTTATCATATAGATTGTGAAAATACTGAACGAAATATGTTTTTTTTTTTTCAACTTTTTCAATTTTTTTTTGTTTAGCGTAGTGAAGTAATAAGTGTCTCTGCCGACAGCAGGTTTAACATAATGAGTATCTATTTAGTATATTTCGTATATATCGGTAGTATATACGATAAATAAAGGGATATAAATTGTAAATATTAAACTAATAAATTGTTGTTTCAAAACTAATTAGTAAAGCGTTTGTTTATAGCCAAGACGGTTACTTGGAAGTATAAACAGAAGACGCCTTAAGGGATTATAAACTGAGTATATTTACTTAAGATGCCTCCACGGTGCACTCTACAAATATTTGTTACGAAATACATTAGTTCGAGTGGGAACAATGTTTCTAACATGTTTTTTGTTGACTTTAAAAATGTGAATCGATGTTAAAGTAATTTTTTTACATGTGCACACTGAGCGGAAATAACTGCGACTACATTGAAATGTCTGTAGCAGCAGACACCTCAGCCATGCCGTGTTAAGGAGATAAAATATGAGTCATCGATTGACAGGGCACACTTTTCTCGTTATACCTGATTATTTTCAAGCTGGTTACTTTTGAGGTGAAACTCCATCATCAGTCTTCCTACCACAACCATATATCGAGATTATTAAGGATTTTTTTATTGTAGCTCGGCATATGACAACACTTCGCTTGATGTAAAGCTAGAGTGGGTCCATGAACGGAAACAACTGCTATTATAGATAAATTTCTACAGGCAGGAGTCGCCTCCGCTATGCCGGCTGAGGAGACGATAGAGTGCACACTCCTCTCGTTAATTTGACTTAATGTAACGAGAATAAAATGTTAAATGTTAAAGAGATTTAGGTTTTTTTATATTGGAAAATTTCGATCAAAAACTTGTTAATTTTTTTGTTATTCAACGACTATAATAGAATTTATGGTATAAGTAGATGTATGTTACCTTTAGATAGTGGTCCATTGTATGTTGAACAACAAGCTTAACGCGTCAATAAAAGCCACTCGTGGTCTATTCATTGGATATCCAGGGGACTAAAGATGTTCCACATTTTAGATAGTACATTTAAAATCATTTATTTTTAATATTAAATTATTAAAAATATGAATTTTAAAAAAGACAGAAACGGTCACCTAAGGCGGAAATGGCTGTGTAGTTTAGTGGTCAGGAACATCCGCGCATATAGTGAAGGACGTAGGTTCAAACGCCATTTCAGTTCAGGCTGTTAAGTGAGTGTTTATTTTTGCTATGCCAAAAAATATTTAAAAAATAAAAGATAATTTGTTGAAAGTGACTTGTGGCAGAATCTCTCTGTTTGGGACTACTGCCTACCCTTGTTTAATGCGTCTACTTTCTTACTATTTACTATGACTATTGAAGTTATGTTATTATGAACTATAGCGTACCTTGACAATGATAGCTGCGACCATACTGTTCTATGTAATCCACCAGCAAGGAGTATCCACTCAATCTCTTATCATATCAATGAACTATATTGACAAGCACTGTACACAACACTCAAAGTAGCGGGTCAAACTTATTACCTACTTGTTATATGTCAGATAGTCCTGTAAACTGTATTATGATAAGATGTCACAGAAGAACAGATGTCCAACAACACACCTCTACCTCTATATGTATAAACAGGCACTAAATATTGAAACAAAATCCGATAATGCTCTTCACTGATCGCAGTATATTTAAAACGAATCAGACTCACTACAAATTATTAATCAAAAACCTAATTATATTAGATACATACGAAAATGAAATTATCATTAGGCAATAATCAATTATGAGAAAAAAATTACTGTTTCGAAGGATTTCAGATTAAAGAACGTTTGCGCGCGCCCCTCGAATCGACCGGGCGTCCCGCCGCACCACTGAGCAATCTCACGAAGCTCCCGGTCCGCGGGCGAGGCGCGCATGCGCAAGCGGACTCTCACCACGCGCGATCCTGTCCCCATGCCGCGGTGCCACGCAATACGTTACTTATCGGAGACAGTGTACTCGCCGGCCGCCAACATTCCGGCCACTAATGAACGCCAAGGTTGTTCCAGAGTCACTGATGAAGCGAGCTTAGCCGGAAAACGCGAGGATCACACGAGTGACGTCAGGATTGCGTTGTAAAGTTTTGCGGAGACTGCCTTATTTTATTAACACCAATAATACAGGCATAAACTGACATATAAAAGTAATCCCCGGATATTGGAATTATTTGATAAAAAGAAGAAATCGAGTAGATTCTACTGAGTACAGCATTCGTATACTTTAAGAAATAACACACTAACTGATAGAGTGTGTGTGTGTGACGTCCTGTACGGACTACTTTGTAAACATTATTAGCTTTCAGACGGCATATTATTTTAACCCGTAGCAGCATCGTAATATTCGAGTAAAAGCTAAACGTTGACTATGTTTACACACATTATCTTGCTTCCTGACAGGGTAGATTAGCGCACGATTTTATCAGCCTTTCCTTGACATTAGGGGGTGCCTAATGCACCATTAGGCGATCATGACTTGCGTGATATTTTATGAGTAATTCGATATAATCCATTCATTTAATAAATTGGCAAATTGTCTGCCAAATGGTAAATTAACCCTTAAATGCTTATTGTTGCCAATTGTCTACATTCATTTTCAAATGAAATTATTTAAAAACCTGAGTGTCTGCGTTTCACAAGATTTTCACATACGTAAGTGCATCAAATGCAAGGTTGTTTTGTGTCATAACAAAAATCGGCTATCAACGGTTATAAAAAAATTGCTTTGCTCAATTGCATTCATAAATAATAAGGAAATTCCTATATTAAAGAATAAAAATATAACTAAAAAACTAAAAAATAAAAATATGACTATTTGTTTTATTTAAACTTACGTGTACAGTAATTTTGGCAATAAACGCATATTGTTGCTATGAAAATATGTATTCTTTATTATTACCAATTTTTTTTGCTATTTTACGTAAATGACATGACAAATTTCCAATAATATACGATTTTATTAATTTAAAACAAAAAAAAACATGCATTTAAGGGTTAAATTTTCGTTATTGCCATCCTTAAAACAACTACTTACCTTAATTGAAACAATAAAACATTTTCTCTTTAATAATTGAATATATTATATAAACAAATTATATAACAAAGTGAAGTGCAATTAGTAATTAAATATTAAATAAATAATAGAGTTTAAGCAACATATAAAATTATCTTTTTTTTTTTGAATTATAATAATATTTCATACAAATAATAGACAGCGTTCCAGTACAAATTGACATTAAATTTTTCTAATTAGGTGCAACGCTTGTAACAAACATATAAAAACAACTTTCAATAATTCTAACTACAGCCATGTTATGGCGCCCACTAGGCTTGCGCGGATCGAATCAAATCACAAAAAAAAAGTAGTTGGCTTACCTGTATTTATTATAAAACTGCGTCCAATACGAAGGAGCACAGCCTAAGTATCGTTCGTAAAATATAGATGAGATTTGATTCGACCCGCTTTGATTAGTTAGTCTATAGTGAACACCAGCCTCAACAATATCATAAGGAAGACTTGGACGATTAAAGTCATAAGAAGTCATAGAACATTTAATTAAATATCTACAATAGAACAGTTCTTTCAGTAAATGCACCTATTAAAAATATATCATTGGCGAGTGCAGCGCGCATCATTTGTGGCGCATACTGATCCCTTGATCTTAAACAGAATTCTCTTCGTGTTACTGTCGGCAATGTCCCACCAGTAAGATTGAGTATCCTAGATCTACCGACCGCGTCTAATATAGATTCATTTGCACTATCACCGAGTATGATCTTCTTTAAACAGACTCTAGAAGCTTCCTTTTCAGCTTCGAATAATTGCCGTACGGCAATCTCAAATAATCGTTTCTGTTCGCAACCACCGGCAGAAACACCGCCAGTCGTAGCACCTTCTCTGATAGCCCTAAGTGCACCCGCACGTAATAGAGCCGGCAATATCAATTCAGCGACGGCTGAAATGCTCCGCGAACGTAAATAATGCAACACCTGTTCCGCTTCTCGTGTTTCGTCAAAGAGTCTCCTCTGTTTATCGACAGGCAACGGTCTCGCTACGCTCCATGCTTCCACCCATGGATTGTCTGGAAGTAACATGCGCTCACCTAACGTACCGCCGTCATCCGGTTTCCAATCCCTCGGAGAAAACCAACGTACGAAATCACACAGTTCAGCACCGGGATTCGCGGCTTTGAATGCTTCCATATCTGAGAGCAAAGACGCACTCATCATCCGTGCTCGCAACTCTGAAGCCCGGGAATCGTCTCCCAGCCGCACCATGAGTTCAGCATCCTCTTGAAGTTGGTCTTCAGTTTTAGGTGCCGGATCCTAAAACAAATGCCATAATAAAAATCTTTAACAACTCCAGATGAAAGCATATCTACGTGTAAATTATTACTACGTGTTAATTACATGACTAATCAAAGAGTTAACTTTCTTCATACTGGTATTTTTGTTCTTCATCTTTAAACATATAAATACGTGTAACTTATGAACGACTCAATCAGTCACAATATTTGGATTTTTTTATATTTTCATCAAGGTCAATCATGGAACGGGAAGAATATGAATCAAAAAGTTGTTGGGAACAGCTAGTATTAAATAAAATTCTATTTCTCATACCTGTGTTCGCGGAATATATAATGGTTCTCCATTCTTCATTATAGCATCTTCCAGTAAACTTAGACGTCCTAAAGGCTCTTCAATGACTTGTGTATCACCTTCCCCATCTAACGCGTCAAAGAATTCATCTTCAGATGTGTTCCCTACGTTCCCCGTATTGTTAACCACACGACGTATGCAGCAGTTAAGCAGTTGTAACTTTTGATGAAGCAGGCAAGTTCTGGCATTTGGGTTCCCTTCGGCAATTCTTGAATAAAATATAATTAAATCAATTAAAATGGTTTTTTTATAGTAGCTCGGTCTATGACCAGACATGAGAGGAAACAACTGCTGCCACAGAAAAATGTCTGCAGGCAGCAGTTGCAAGTAGACTGGTTAATGTATAGACAATGGTACTAAACTATAATATTTTTTTATTACGATACTTAATCAAAAGTAAATGTAAATTTCTAACATGGAGGTATTTTAAGCAACGACAAAAATACGTGACTACGTGAAAGTTTCACAGAGAAACCATTTAAAATGTTAATAAATATAAATTGTCTTACATGACATGCGACTTGAAAACCTTAATACAAAATCGTATAATAAGACGAGAATCTAATTTGTTTGGCGAACGAACACCTGTCACTATTCAACGAGAGTAACGTACAAGTATCAAATCAATTTATATAGCACGACTTCGACCTAGAACGAGTGAGAACAAGAAAAGCGAGCCACCGGCCGCGACACCGTTACCATATTGAATTACAAATATGTCTCGGTGCTGGCCGCATCTCTGCGAAGCTCATCATCTAATCGGTCGCTGAACCGTTTGTTTACCGGAGCCGGTGGCCGTAACTGGGTGTAGGTCAGGAGCCCGTGTGGTGGGGAACTGCGCGGGCGCTCAGTCAGTCGACAACGGGCGCGCGTGCCACTATGGCTTCATCACATTCCGCATAAAACACCGAATACCGGTTTTAGTTGCAAATCGAAAGTGACCCCTATCCTCAATTTGTGACTTAATTATGAACAACATACGGTGATATTAACTTTTTAGATTTATATCGTGATAGTTTGTAAACATCAATATAGGGTGCAATTTGGAATTTCAATAAGTCCGGGAAACATATTCAGTATGGTAAGTGTTTTCAAATATATGCATTTATAACGTAGTCGTCACAAATTCCGAAGAAGAGAAAATATCGTGTGACCTACTTTGGAGCGAAGACTAAGTCGCCGTCTCAGCCGCTGAAGCAGCCGGCTCGAACAATACCGCGTACGATCTTTCTACAGTTATGCGAATATTTTTTCTTGACATCTCAGTTACTCAATGCCTTTTGAATAATGGAAATTGTGAAAAGTAGTTAAAATATTTGTTGAACAAATGCGGAAATAAATCTTGAATAGAATGTTGGATCACATCTTTCCATACCAAAGTACTTAAAAGTATTCTTACATTTAAGAACATTTTCAACAAGGTTTTCGAGAAATCGTCTGCTTCACAATGTTTGTTATCTAAAGACAAGACCCGAGGACGAGTGGCAATTCTTGAATTAGATTTTACATTTCGGATAGAAGTGTATGCATACTGGTAAAAATCTACAAAAAACATTCTTCATCTTTTATTAAAATGTTTTAATGGTAAAAGGCCTTCACCATCTACAAGACTAAAATTCCTTTTACAGTACCTACATAACCCAGACTTACTAGAATAATAAACTATTCAGAGCACAAATTCAATACCCCAAATTGTAAACTTAATATTACGTTTAAAACTTTCGGGAAAACCTAAAACGAGACGAGAAATTCATTTAGAGAAAAGTCGTTTGCTGTAATAGTGTACTTTGGAGATTTGTTTGTTCCACAAAGTTTTCTCGTGCTGGCTTTTAATAGGATGTTTGGATAAGGCGCGACAAAACCTCCCTTCGGTTCCCTTCATAGATCGTTCAATTCCTGTTGGTACCACTTCCGATAATCTTCCCTATAATGGAATTTTATGTCCAGTGATGATGTTATTATTGTATATCAGAAACAAAATCAATATTTCTATTTAAAAGCTACAGAAAACATTATATCCGACTGCAAACTGCACTGTAAACATAGAGCTACTGAAGTTTTACATTTGCAGAAATGATATTATTTGTAGACTTGGGAACTGTCGTTATCTAAACTAAACTATTGAACTTCGGCGTCCGCTGCACAAGTTTATTTAACATCAACCTAACAAGATGATTTCAACTTTATGTACTTGTTATAGCAACGATAATCGCATGTTCAAATCATATAACTCGGTTTTAGCTTAGAATCTGTACAATTTCTTAACTTCGATAACTGGATAGGGCTGAAGACTAAATTTTAACAAAGAACAACAAAGTCATGATGTAATAAACAAGAGACGAGATATTTTTTAGGTTTTACGCCTCACGTTCAGATTTTTTTTTATTATTTAAAGATACACGCAAAGATGATCGCTCGTCGGCTCTAAGCTACCATAAAATAATATTCCGCAATCTTAGTACTTTTTGAAAACATATAAGTGCTTTATGGCGCCCTTTATTATCACGTTTAAGTAATATTATTACGAGATCTCATAAAAGTGTGTTTCATTTAAGAGAAAGCTGTAAAGACACTTTAATTATTACGCCTAAAATATAATATTATATATAAATGGAGATTAACTTTCCCGTTTAAAGTTGGTCGTGTATGCGGCTTTTAATGAAATTTTAGCTCAAGTGAGAAGTTTTTTAAAACTGTATATTCATGATAACGAGGCAAGGTGCAAGCTCTGAAAAAAGTGAATAGTTGGACAGATTTGCAAAATGTATGAGACAACTTTTTAATGTGTTCCCGGGCTTCAGATTCTTAATTTTTCTGTAGTCTAGAAAATTCTAAAATCGCAGGCTTAATTTTTCGTAATAATAACTTATTATATTCATAAACGATTTAAACCTTTGGAAATGTGAGGATTTTGGGTTAAAAATCTATCTATCTAGGTCTGTTTTTCTGTATTCACTTTTCGGCAGCATTTTACCACTATTACGTTTTTTTTTTTGTGTAAATCTTAAAATTTTTCATTAATTTCCAAACCGCTGTCTATCTTTATATTACCTTATAATGAATATAGTATCATATTCAATACACTAGACATGTCAATATTAGTTTTCGGAAATAGCAAAATGTCCAAACTTTGAATACACAGCACGAGTCAAACTTTAAACTGAGTTTCAAACTAGTTTCCGTCGAACTGTCGTTAGACTGGTGTGGAACTATAAATTGTGTATCCAATAACGCGCTATTTTAATTCCTAGTTGATTCATTTAAACATCTTAAATAACATCAATAGTGGAGGCTACTGCTGCCCTTGGAATTTTATCTGTAGTAGCAGTTGTTTCTGTCCATGGACGGCTTAACATCAGGCGGAGGGTCATATGCTGTGCTAAATTTTTAAAAAAAGTTAAAAAGAAAACAATCATAATTTTGTTATTTGCTGGTTTTTTCTTACACAAAAACTTTATAAACATTTAGTTTAATTATATTTGAAGAAAAGCGAAAAATGAACACGACCAAAAAGTTAATAGGTACCTACAAAACTTAACTGTCAGTTTCCCTCAAAGCGGTAAACGAGATTCTCAGCATTACGACAAAACCAGTCTCATATGTATGTCATAGGCAGCAAGCACTACACATGTAGAAAATATCGATACTTCAATACGTGTATAAAAATATATATAGGGATACCTATTTATAACCATAGACCGTAGCGTTTGAGTAAGTTTCTTGCAAAGGTATTTTAATTTAAAATAAATTAAAAAAGTAGACGAACAAAAAGAAAACTAAATTAAGAGAGAAGTTTAAAAATGATAACCTGAAAGTTTTTGCAAGCGCATTTTCATAAGCGGGAAAGTATGCTACGAGCTTACAGCTTCAAGGTATTTTAACGTAAAGTTCTCTCGTCAAGTAATTAGGATTGCTCATGTTACCTTTTGAAAGCTCGAGTGGGTTGTAATTTGCATTTATAGGTATTTCCAACTAATTTTAAACTGTAAACTAAATTTTAAACCAAAATTATAGTAACATTTTAACGTCTTTCATCTACCTCAAATTTCTAAAAATAATATTTAGGTATCATTTTCATTTACTTCTGCAATATCTATACAAATACATAAGTGTGAAAGGAACACTGTGTGTTTGTTACCACTTTACGCTTAAACTGCTGAGCCAATTTCGATATGATTTTGCTAGGAAATAGATTACATCCTGGGAAAGGATCGGTCATCTAACCTTTCAGCGAAAGATTGTATTCCCCATCATCCATTATTTTTCAAATTAAACACATAATATTAATTCATATGAAGGGCGACACATTAATAGCTGTTTTCATGTAATTTAAATTCATAATGCCAAAAAAAAATCAGAGTTATTTACTGCAAAAAGGGAGAAATAAAACGGTATCGGGCCATTAATATAAAACGCGAAATATATTGCATAATATAAATTTGAGAATAAGTTAAGGGATGAAAGCTCTTCTATTTATAGGTGATATGGGTAACGTACGCGTAAGTACTATCGGAGGGTAGCTGCCGCCGCGATGACCTCGTAAATTCTCTCGTTGACTACCGTCAGCGGTGCTTTTTACTCAAGATAGCACGCCGTTATTTTCAGAGTTTATAAAATAAATTATGATCTGTCGCCCGCTTTCAATAAAAATATTTACGACATGAACTAACTTCTCGAATCAGCGCTATTATTCTTTTGCTACTTATGAACAAAGAGTCAGAAATAAATCTTACAGAAACCTTTAATTTAATTAATCTTTACGGACGTCAATGATCTCGGTCATTTATTATTACGTCGATGAAGTTCCCGCTTTTTTGTGCGCATTTCCACTATGTTAGATTGTCAAATGAGCAAAAACCCTAGCCGACGAACTCGAAACAATGGGCCGAGTAACAGTGCCGCTGATTATACCGAGGCTGGACGGCGCATGCGTGTCGTGGGAACACTCATTGTCACGTCACACGTATTGTCTCAATATTCGTCACTTTGTATACTCACACTTGAATATGGTCTGGAAACATGTTTTCTATTCTAGGTTAACGACTACCTACAGTGTGTTTTTTTATAGTAGCTCGGCATGTGACCACACTTCGCCAGATGTCAAGCTAAAGTGCAGTACATAAGTTAAAACAACTGCTAGCAACAGTCGCCGTGTCAGCCGGACGCGGCTGAACTTGGCCCCTTCAAAGCTGATCTCGAAATGCAATTAAGAGGTCTAGTCAAGCGCATTTTCGCATGGTAAATGCATGGCATGGCGCCGAACTAAAAATATATAGGACTAGCGACGAAACCCCCGGCGTTGCTCGGGTCAAAATACATCGCATGTTTAATGGTATAAAAAATATTTAGGGATCCGTTTTTAAAGTAGATATTGTAGATTTCTATCTTAGATATTGAGAGACTTATTTGACCATTAAACATACGGTTTTTATAGAGTTAATCAAATCAAATTAATTAACTAATTAACGAATTGAAAATAAGAAATACTCTAGTAAATGTGGGAACAGAAATTTGTAGAACTTTCTAGAATGTATTCTCCCAATCCTTGGATCCTTCAAGCGGAGCGTGAAAAAGCACCTTCTCAGGCCGGCATAGTGGTGGCGACTGGAGCCACCGTGCGAGCGGTTCTCTAGTCGTCAATGCTCATGGACCTCCACTGCGTTTACCATCAGACCAGTCGAGGTCACATGTCGTGCCAAAATAAAAAAAAAATCTATATCGATTTTAGCAGCTATACACATTTTTAATGTTTGTAGATAATTCTAGAAGTTTTTAGAACATTTCATGTCGATTTTAACAGTAGAGCTCATTTTGGAACTTTCTAGACCATTCAAGAAATTTGTAGAACTTTCTAGAACATTTCATATCGATTTTAACAGCTATACACATTTTTAATGTTTGTAGATCATTCTAGAAGTTTTTAGATCTTTCTAGATCATTCCAGAAATTTGTAGAGCTTTCTCGAACATTCTATATCGATTTTAGCAGTCGATAACGTTTTGGAACTTTCTAGATCATTCCTGAAATTTTTAGAACCTTCTAGAACATTCTAGATCGATTTTAACAGTTGCGCTCATTTTGGAACTTTCTAGACCATTCCAGAAATTTGTAGAACATTCTATACCGATTTCAACAATTGCACTCATTTTGGAACTTTCTAGATCTTTCCGGAAATTTGTAGAACTTTCTAGAACATTCTATATCGATTTTGGCAGCTATACACATTTGTTATGTCATATGTTAGAAAGAGACAGATATACATTTTTTGAGATTTTCGCCTCCCACAACCACCCTCTTCCACCCACGGCGACCAAACTCCCTTACTTTCACCAGGAGACCAAGGGGTATCTACCACCCCAACGGGAAGCAGATTGGAGTTGGTGATCATGGAGAAAACCCTGTCTTTACGTACTAACATTAGCATTTTATATAAGTATTTAGATTTGACGTTTCAAATTAAATTACTGACGTCACTGTTTGATATGTCAAATCCCATACATGTGACTTTGTCGCGTTTCGGGAATAGTTTGAAAGTAGCCAGGTATAGCGAGAGGAATGTGCACTGTCAATAGATGGTACATGCTCGTCTCCTCAAGCCGGCATAGTGGAAGCGACTGCTGCCCGCACAGGTTTCTCTGTAATAGCAGTTGTTTCCATTCATGGACCGCACTCCAGCTTTACATCAGGCGGAGCGTTGTCACATGCCGAGCTACAATAAAAAAAATTGTTAGCCGGCGCTTCTCGCATTCGCCATGCGAGAATGCTCTTGACTAGACTCCTTAGTTGCGTATTATATTTAAAAGTGGTGATTATACCAATAAGAGAAACAGGGTTAATAACCATCACCAGTCAGCCTACCACTCTTAAATGTACAACTTCAACTTTTACTAATAATAATTAATATTGATTGTAATTATCACTTTTCATGTTTAATTATGTACGCTAAATTTAATTATTAAAAAAGTAATATTTATTTTTTAGTATAATTATTTATTTATTACAGTGGTATTACTGGATGTAGCCAGGTATAATGAGAGGAGTGAGCACTGTCAATCTGGATGGTGCACATTCGTCTCCTCAGGTCGGCATAGCGGAGGCGACTGATGCCTGTAAAAAACTAACTGTAGCAGTTGTTTCCGTTCATCGACCGCACACTAGCTTTAGCGGAGTGTTGTCATATGCCGAGCTACAATTTAAAAAAAAATACAAATAAAACAATTGAATTTATTATATAATCAACCCATCTCAGTCACAGTCTGTCACCGAGCAGATGATTCAGAATACGAAGACCGAATAATAGTTTATGAATACAATAACTATATTTATTAGGACAATATTATAACACGCAATCTATCAGTTAACTTGAACCTATTATTTTCTCGTTTGTAGTATTATTATGTTTTCACTTTTACAATGTACAATGACCGTGGCTCGATTTTGATCATACACCTGTTCAACAATAATTTAAACCATCAAATATTCTCTCGCTTCAGCGTTTTCTTTAATTTAAAAGCGACCGTGGGCCAGTGGTAGAGGACAGATCTCACGATCGATGAGACTCGTGTTCCAACCTCGCTGATACAAGTACTAACTAAGAACAGGCAAAAAAAAAATATTTTTATTGTAGCTCGGCATGTGACAACACTCCGCCTGATGTAAAGCTAGAGTGCGGTCCATGAATGGAAACGACTGCTACTACAGAGAAATCTCTACGGGCAGCAGTCGTCTCCACTAGCCCGGCTTGAGTAGACGAGCCTGTACCATCTAGATTGACAGTGCACACTCCTCAGTCCTCTCGTTATACCTGGCTACTTTCAAACTATTCCCGAAACGCGACAAGGTCACTTAACGGGTGTTACGTTCGAAAGTGGTGGTACTACCCCAGGACGACAGAGTGGACAAATAACCATCATCAGTCTGCCTACCACTTTTTAGTAGTATTTAAAGAAAACGAATTAAATCTGAACGCGAGTAAGATTTGTAAAGGTATAGTCTCCACAAATATCCAATGTGTCAAATATAAACATTAAACTAAAAGAGTGGTAGGCAGACTGATGATGGTTATCTATTAGTCCAGTCTGCCTTTCAAGTGTAACACCTGTGAAGTGACCTAGCCAGGTATAATGAGAGAAATATGCATTCTATCTACTGGAGCATATCATTGTAGACCAGTACAATTTAATAGAACACATACACAAATTACTCCGGTGACACGGTTTTACTGTAAATTGTATGGAGACGCTTAAATGGGCAGTGGGCCGAATCTTATAAAAATCTTTACATAGAACAATTTTATTAAAAATTTAAACATGCTTCAATTCTTTATAATATTTCTAATTTATTCATTTCACGTCATACCTTCATGCTCGATGGAACCTGAGTCACGCAGAGTCATTATCGCTACAATAAAAGAAATATCCTGGTTTTGCGTCATAAAGACTTTTTTTAAAGAAATGTTTCAGTAGATACAACTTTAAGAGGATATGTAACACGCGATTTTTTTATTGTGTCATGATTTCATACTAAGGTCACCTCATAATTAAGGATTACAAACCCTAATTGTTCTAATAAGGGACGGTACTGTACTAGAAGTACTACACACTATTCTGGGGAAGAAAATAATTTACTTCTTCATCATCACCAATTGAGAGACGACGGAACGCCACTACCACGATCCACAACGCAATGTTCGAGAAAAAAAAACCGACGAAGAAGTAGACCAGCTTTTTTCGGCTTAATCTAAAGTGTTTTCAGAAAAGACATAAATCCGGTGCTGACTTTGCAACTAGTATCAAATATTATAGTTATGTACCATTGATTTATAGCTGTACCGTAGTTTATTGCACCCTTGATGCATATTATGGCGACATCTATCTATGTCACGTCTTCCTCGAGGCATGAAGATGAATTGCTCGAACTATCACAGGGTATTACGTCTAATGTCAGGTGGGAAGCTTACGTTAAGTATTCTGTAAGTAGCACTGAAGCTTAATAGCTTTTTAGTAGAGACTTTACCATATTCACTAGCGTTGTTGATTATGAAGTATTGTAAGATATCGTGGCTCGCTACTTCGTATACTTAATATAATATAACGCGTTAAACGTTCCCATTTCATCAAACTTTTCTAGATATAATTACTATAATCCTGCCTCTATCGTTTTCATAAGGATCCATTTGCCTATGTCACGGAAACAAACACACTTTTACCTTTTTAATTAAAGGTCACACAAAACTAGGTGCAAGTAAGACAAACACGAAGATTTTTCTGAAAATAAAAAAAAGTCCAAATTGCAAATTTTTGTCTTCAGATACTATTTAAAAAATAAGTCGTGATGTGTTATAATCAGCTTGGGCTGTTTTATTCATCCTCGGTCGCTCGGATCAATAGAAAACTGTTTACAATCAAATTCATATCCATAATTGGCCATAAACAAAGGGGAGCCTGTAACATATTCCTGTGAGTTGAGAGGAATATTTTCTGAAGTACTACAGCGCCGTCTTTCCTGATAATATTTGAATAATGATCAGCTTCCAAGAAACAGTAGTCTCAAATTAAGTTTAATTTTGTGTAAAATAGTTAAAATTTAAATAGCTAATTGTAAAATATAGTCCAGTTCCGCTTACAAATAGTAGTAAAATTAAGATAACTCAGGGGATAAAGTAGTCAACGAGACGAGCCGGTCTCGCGCCACAAGACATCGCGGGCGGTCGAACACTCCACGCGTATATTTTTTTATACACTACCGCGTGCAATCAAACGCGCACATAATATGAAAGCAACGATAGAAATAATTTATTTATACCATTGGTATTTTAATGAACAATGAGGAAGTTATTTTGTAAATATTTATTGTGCTCCTGTGAGATTATTAGTGGCGATTTAAGCGCTGTAACGTGAACTGGGGACCTACTAGAAGCTCAAGAAATTACGTGTTTGTAAAATTATTCTATTTTTGCAACTATCAGTGAGATATAGTATTTTGCGTACTATTTCATCAACAGTATATTCCTATAGTACACAGACCCGAAACTCTTTTTCCCCAATTGAGCGTTGTGCGTGGGACAACCCTAGTTTCATTCGATCGGATGCATATATCGAGTCAAATGTCATAGACTGAAATGGCATTCGATTCATACCAACATCCGGGATCGAAACTTTATAAACACAGTTATTTATTTATTTATTTTCAGGAAACAAACAACTAAAAATTCAAACATTAACATATTTAACTGACAGTCACTTAACAGTTTCCACTGGTAGAGTAGGAAAAGTTCCAAATTATGTATACACTTTAAAAATAGAAAAAAGATATTTAAAATTATGTGAAGGTTCAATTCAATTATCTCGTTTCACCAAATTAAATACAAATGGTTCCGTTGGATGTTACAAAACAGACATAAGGTGCAGTACTATTATTGCAGTTTTCTGATAGTTATTTCCCGTCAAAAATGCAAGATTGATAAATAAAGAATGCTAGAATGCTGTTTCTGCGAAGGGACAACAATTTAGTACGCAATACAGACGAATATTAGCGCACACAAAAAAATAAGCCCACCAAAAACTCTCAAAAAAACAAGATAGTCAAGCGTCGGAAAAAATAATTTAAATAACACACCTAATTATACATAATACGAAATTCTACAGGCAAAACTAGGTCAAAGAAGATTAATTTTACGTGATAGTTACGAATTAAACTTGAATTTTCTCACGTGCACTTACTATAGTCATATACTATAATTCACATAGAAAATAATCGCTCTATGACAGCGATGACCATGAAAACTATAGAAATAATAATAAGAATTTCTTTATGTTTATAATAAACTCCACTCCGTCTGATGTTAAGTTAGAAGAACACAGAGAAATGTTAGCAGGTAGCAGGTCACCTCGAATAAGTAGAGACGAATGTTCATTGTACACTGCCCATTATGTGCATTGTCTTCTCGTAATACTCTGCTACTTTCAAGCTGATCCCGAAACATGCCTTGGTCAATTCACGAGCGTTATTCACTGTCTCGACCCTGAAGATATCGTGGTGCCAATATCTTATACAGACATAAACAAAACGGTCAATATATAAATACGTGAGTGGATTCGCCACAACTACTGCACCACGGAGGTCGGTAAAGTTAAAAATTAACTTCCCTCTATAGAACAATTCTCTTTCAGGAGAAATTATCTCGAAAACATTAAATCTCTACCTAAATTTAACCCAAGGGTTTGAAGAGATCCAAATCCCATTAAAGTTTCAAGCTTGCTCTCGATCCGAGGTACAGTAGAAGCGGCAACGGTTTTAAAATTGACACTTTATAAAACTTTATTGGATGCTCGAGAAACATCGCATTATTGATTGAGCTGAGGCTGTCATGATCATTGAAAATTTATACATTTCTTTCTATTCTTGACTTTTGTTATCTTTAACCTGTGATTTATTTTGATTATAGTGGAATGATAGATCGCTTGAGTAGGGTCAAAAGATTATTGCCTACAAAACTTTCAACTAACATCGACTCTATTTCTGAATATTTCCAAAAATAACTTATAAAACTGGTTTTAGTATTTGAAGTTCGTTTTAAAATAAAGCGACGTACTTTTTTTTCATTACAAGATGTTACACAATATTTAGTAGAATTTAATTATCATATGTTATCGGATCTTATACTGTAGTTAATTGGAATTTAATTGATCGATTGACTAAAGAAATCACTATGCTAGATATTAATTGAGTCAGGAAATCCGTAATTTTGTTACAAATACGAGTATGTGCAATACCTTTCGATACTTTTCGGGATTGAGATATTGGACAATATATTGATTTAAAACGGTCATTAATTAAAATGGCAAATGTAGTTGTTACTGAAGAAGCTAATTTGTATAAAGGAAGGGGAAAGTTTCTTGACAACACTGACATCGATAAGTCATGGTTTTTGTTTCCCCTTTCTCTTTTGACTCATTCCACGTTTGTGACCATTCGTTATAAAATCACCAAAAGACAAATGTGACGTTGTTTAAAGGCTACTTTTAAGATGTAATTTCACTTTTATATACAGGATGTTTTGCTTTGTTTTGTGAAACTTTTCAGTTAATAAAATTAAACAATAAGTTCAATTTAGAAATTGGCAAATTCAAAGGGGAATGTATTAAAAAGCTAAATAAATATTTGAATCATAGAATTGTATCCTTATTGCCTTATTGGTCAGTTTCGTTAAGTCAACAAAACAATACTTGCCCATTTTTAGTTTTTTCTTTTTTTGAGAACGGATTATTCAGAGTTTGACAATATGTGTGTAACGTGTCTAACGATCAGATATTTTGTCGGACTTGAGACTTCAGCTTGTGTGTATAACAGCTTCATTGGGTTACAAGGAGTAAGATAACAAACAGCCCAGCTTTCGAAATGCCGCGCACCAAATAAAAAAATAATGTTTGCGCAAGACCTAAGAAAACAAACACTATAAAACATAGATAGTTTTAAAAATATGTACATTTTTTATAGTACAAGCAATAAAAGTTTCTTTTAAATAATAAAAACAAGTAATCAAGCCGTTTTAATCAAATCTATTTCTATTGTCAAAGGATATGTAGATTCGTGTGAATTTCATTACATACATTACAATAGCTTTACAATACGTAAGAAAAAGTACTGCATGTTGATGTATAGGCACTGTTAGAGATAAATAGCATTCAATTGTTATTGTCATTATCCGCTCTGATGTCGACACGACACAGTGATGATGATGATGAAGATGAAGAAACAATGAATAATAGAGTCTGGATATCGACAATTTTGATAGTAAGACAGGCATGTAAAAAATACATACATATCTAACATTGAATTAATAGTAGCCCGATAGGTGACTACATTCCGTCTATTTTTGTACTAGATTGCAATCTGCAGGTCTGCAGGTAGCAGTGGCTCTCGTTATACACAGCTACTTCCACGCTGATCCCGAAATAAATAGATCCAGACATAAATATTACTAAAGCTTAAAAAATTAATAAAATAATAAAAAAGAATATGGGATA
This sequence comes from Tinea pellionella, assembly GCA_948150575.1. Classification (NCBI taxonomy): domain Eukaryota; kingdom Metazoa; phylum Arthropoda; class Insecta; order Lepidoptera; family Tineidae; genus Tinea; species Tinea pellionella. The sequence continues at coordinate 2,636,413 of OX411246.1, forward strand.
ATGGATCTACCCACCCTGGTAGGGAGGGATAGGTGTGGGCAAAGTAAGTAAGATAATGAATTTAACATTTTCATATTATCCAAACAAAATAGACCACGAGGTGAGTACCGTTTTCTGCTACGTTGGTCAGTTGTGTGGCATTGCGGTTTCGTGTCTCTGGTTATGTGGGTTTCGGGAGAAACGTTCTGTTGTAGCTGGCTGTTATGAATTTTAAATGTAATTATTACTTTTAAGTAGGAAATTATGACTATGTATAATAGAAGAATACGGGAATACATTGTAAGTTACAGTAACTACTTGTCTCTTGGAAAACTTTTACTTTTTATTGAAGTTTTATCTCTTGTAACGTTAAAGTTAAATCGTTTTTTTTTCTTGTGTAAATAAATACAATCTTTCATTTTTCACACCACAAAATTACGACTATTGGAAAAAGTCCATTCAAAATGGTTGTCAAGGTACTAATAAACAAATTGTAATAAAATTTTTCAACCTAAATTAACAAAATACGATACTATTGTATTGTAAATTATTTAAACCATTATCTGATTCGAATATTCGTTGAAAGTTTACTTAGAACCTTTATAAACTAATAGAAAAAGATTTGGCGTAACGGTCAACATATTGTACTTGAGGGAAATGTCTGTTTGTAAAGGATCGCGGTAACTCGTCCTCTTTGCTTACAGTTGCTTGATTTAGTGTGAATGTAGTGACATTAACTTTTATTTATTTAACTATATCAGGTTTCTTTGTGCAGTATATTTGTAAATACTATCATATTTAAAAAAAATAATACATGTCTATAAAATTATCTCTCAGGGATAAGTTTGGGCTCCAAACTAGTAGAAATAATAACACGTTCATAACATACAGAGCAGCCGTGGTCTAGCAGTAAGACGCGTGAACGCACGATCGATGAAATCGGTGTTCGAACCTCGCTAATTCTGAACGGTACCAATGCAACTTTGCTATATGTACTTTGGTCGCTCAGTGCAGGCACTATAGATAGGCTAACTGATGATGGTTATTAGCCCAGTCTGTCGTCCTGGGGAAGTACCATCAATTTCGAATGTAACACTCGTGAAGTGACCTTGTCGCGTTTTGGGAGCAGTTTGAAAGTAGCCAGGTATGGCTAGAGGAGTGTGCATTGTGCATACTCGACTGCTGCCCGTAGATATTTATGCCGTGTCATATGCCGAGCTACTATTAAAAAAAAACTGTTCTAGAACAAAATATTCGAGATATACTTCAATAAGCAACTCTGTATTTACTCCTTTTAAAGCAATGCATTCAATCGTATAGCTCGGAATAGAATTCCAATAGTTCCGATGAAAACTCGCATATTGCAGTTTAAATTACATACATTGTTATCCTTTGAACGTTCCCACTTGTGTGCATAAACGAGAAATTTCAAACTTTCATATACTAGCTCTCTCTATTTACACAAAGATCGTGCAGTAAACAAAGATTCTTTGTACATACGAGCATATGACAACACTCCGCCTGATATAAAGCCAGAATGAGGTCCCAAAACTGCTACTACAGATTAATTTCGACAGGCAGTTGTCGCCTCTACTATGCCGACCCGAGGAGACGAATGTGCATCATCCAGATAGTGCACACTCCTCTCGTTTTACTGGGCTACTTGCAAACTGTTCCCGAAACGCAGCGTGTCGCACTTCACGAGTGTTACATTCGAAAGTGGTGGGACTACCCCAGTACGGCGGACTGGGCTAATAACCATCATCAATCTGCCTATTACTATTTAATAGTGCCTGCACTCAGTGACCAAAGTACATATAACAAAGTTACAATGGCTACTTTCAGACTGTTCCCGAAACGCAGCCTGTCGCACTTCACGGGTGTTACATTCGAAAGTGGTGGGACTACCCCAGGACGGCAGACTGGATTAATAACCATCATCAGTCTGAATTATGTAAAGGTTTGGTAAAGATTTGGTGTTGTCCTCTTAGAGACTATGAAATGACGTCGCAAAATAGGTGCAAAGTAACAAAGCATTCATCAGACTTTGTGCTCAGTAGATGTTGGCTCAGTGTGAGCTTTCTCCGCGATGTCAATTGTTTCCATCTTCATGGCCGACTCATTAGAACCGTGTCATAGTTTTCATTTCGCTGCTCTCATTGTTGCTTCGGAATTAGTTTTATCTTTGCTCTCTTTACGGGTTATTTACCACCTATCAGGTATGTAGACAATTAGTTTAATTGGATCATTTTATTTGCCTTTAATCTATTCTACACTACACTCCTTTTAAAATTCATTGGCGGGGCTCACGCTGACAATATAAAATAAAACAAAACATGACACTCGCTATTAGTAATCAGCAGTCTGACGTCCTAGGGGTAATACCACCACTTTCGAATGCAACAACCGTTATGTGAACTGGCCTTTTGGGATCAGTTTGACAGTGGTAAAGTGTAACGAGGAGTATCAACTGGAAGGAAAAGGAGAACTGTCAACCTGGGTGGTGCCCATTCGTCTCTTCAGAAATTTCTGTGTGTAACTACTGCTTGTTTCCATTCATGAACCGCACTCTTAACATTAAGCGGAGTGTTGTCATATACCGAGCCACTATAAAAAATAGCAGCTAGAGCGCTGGATTCGAACAAAATACATTTGTATATGCGGTTACCATATCTGTATCATGTTTGTTTTGTACAGTCATTTGACAGAAGCATGTGAAACGAATCGATTCAGTGTTGTACAAAATGCCGTTAATACTTTGCATGAGCGGTACCTTAAGCAGGGCTATTACCGTTACATAGCGAGAAAGATGCGCTAGTATAAAATGATTTATGTGGTTTAATTTACTATGATTATTTGAATACCATTATAACGGATTCATTTAAAAAAGATATGTACTAACGAAATCTGTGTGCGCTGTCAATCTGGATGGTGCATTTGTCTACTCAAGTCGGCAGACGGTTGTCATATACCGAATACTATAAAAAAATTACTACCCGAATGCATTTTAGGCAGAGGATATTGACAGTAGAATAAAAGATGGCTAAAGTCCATTAATGCCTGGAATACAAAAGGCTAGTTTTGAAAGCCAGGCCAGTAAGCTAGCTAAAGTAAGGAGCTAAAACGAGATAAAAAATGTAAAGAAACTTTCAGGGGTTCAAAACATTTTTATTATAATATTTATTTATATAATATAATTTTTATTATAATATCGCATAAAGACTGTGCGTTTGTGAAATGGGTAGGTTGTACATACTTTTTAGCAAAAAATATAATTTTAGTGTGAATTTGGTCTTCTGATCTGACCGCTCTCCTGTACCACGAATCACGTAATGACAGCTGTCGTCAACCAAGTGACGACATTAATACGTACGAGAGATAAAGACAGAGATAATAATCGCTAGCTAACGTAACTTAGTAACGGTCATATTGTTTACGTGTTATATCTCGTCTCATTGGTCTTACTTCAGAACTTCTAGCTACGTTCGTACAGAACTAATTTCTATCAGCTAGTGTCTCAAGCCAAGTAAGTTTATTAAGATAGGGAACTGATATGTGATGGAATGACTTGAAAAACTGACCTCATGTATCCCGGCCGTAAACCTAATCCGTGGTCAAACGCATAGATTCGAAAACGTCGTACACTAAGAGATTCATTATAGGTTGTTATAATGCGGTTTATTCACGGCTTTAAGTAACCGTATCGCGGTTAGAAAGCGCAACTCCCTATACGATTAGACTTCTAGCTATCGGTCCACTGGACACTAGATTGCAGGCTGGCCTAGGTTAACTTAATTTCAAAGTACGAGTAGGTATAGGCTGCGTGATCGGCCGTTTTAACTGTTGTTTTTTGATTGTATATTATTACAGTTAAGTCATGCGTGTTTTGTTAACTTTTAATCGTTACAAGCTTCGACTTGAACGTTACATAATACCTTTATTTATTTATAGTTTTTATTTTAAAAAAATTATATGATCGTCTTACATTTTTTTGTATACTCAAGTGTTTTGTTTTATCTTTTTTTTATTAAACGAAATACAAATGAGCCCAATATAAGTTTACATTTACACTGTCTCCGCCAATGGGATCGCGGTGAAATTAATATTAACATTATCTTTGAGTATTGAATATTATGCAGAAAAAACTATTGACTGGCACCTACCTATTTCATATTTATTTGATACTGATGATTTATTTAACAACTAATTTGCCCAGTCTGCCGTCGTGGGGCGCTATCTACCACGACTTTCGAATGTAACACCCGCGAAGTGTCGATGTCGCGTTTCGGGAGCTGTTTGAAAGTAGTCAGGTATAACGAGGGGAGTGTGCTCTGTCAATCTAGATTGTTGTTTCCGTTCATGGACCGCACTCTCTAGCTTTACATCAGGCGAAGTGTTGTCATATGCCGAGCTACAATAAAAAAAAAGTTAATTAAAGTATGATAAAGCAAAACGTTTTCGAATTTACTAAACATGTAGAAGGACGCCATCTGAAATTATACCAAGACGTATATGGAATACGCAATGAATGTAAGAAGCGTTCATCGTGTTCAACATAATATGAACAGAATCCTCAGTAAGTCACGTTTAAACACAACGAAATAGACACTGAATAATTCATGCATTCCCAGTATTATATATCCAAAGTTTAATATCAAATTATAAATAAAAAAAAGCGTGAACTACGGTTTGGGCAATGCGTACTCTCTCCGCAGTCAGAACCACAGATTCCACAAAAATCTTACACGAAGGAGATCAAGGGGATCTTTCAAAAATAGGGATCAGAAGGATTTTTAGCCCGCCAAAAGCGTAACTTTCGGCGGCGGACGTCACACAGGCGTGTGTCAAATCCGATCATCATATCCCATTAACCTTTGGAAAGATCGCCAAGGCTACTATCAGCATTTGCTACATAATATTGCCGTCGCCAAACGGCACGACGTTCTTATTCTACGGTGGCTCCATCTAGTGGTGACTGTTAGAAACTGTTCACTCTAAACTAAATTATTCATCACTTGTTTTCATAGTTAACAGATTATAACTGTTATATAAATCTAACACAATATTATCTCTCAATGAAGCCAAAATGCGGCTCAATGGAGCGATATTCATCTGTTCATCCCATTGAGCAACTTAAAAAGAAAAATAACTAAGTGATTTTAGAAATATTTAAAGGAATTCTCCAATTTAAATTAAAAAGATTCTGTCGTGACAGGTAAGGAATCAAGGATAGAAATAATTCAAATTAAATTGCCCCGCCATTTGGAACGTTTCTCTCGACAATAATTCGTTAAAATTGCGTAAGTTTAATCGATCTGTCACTCTGTGAAAAGAGTAGAATTTTTAACGAGTCTTTACTTATATTTAAAACCAGTTAAACAAAAGAATGTGAAATAATATTCAAAAATGTATTATTTTATTCAGCGTTTTTATTAAGACTTGCATATTTGAATGAGACTAGAGGCATAGTAAACCTTCTATCACCAGCATTAATCAGCATATTTAAGGAGTGCTAGTTAGACTAATGATACTCGTAGTTTTTTTTTTTTTTATTATTTTAGCACGTCATATGACCGCACTCCGCCTGATGTTAAGCTAGAGTGCGATCCATGAACGGAGGTGACTGCTGTCAGAGAAGGGGATCTGCAGATAGCAGTCGCGTCCGCTATGCCGGCTTAATGAAATCCAGTTTGACTTCCTACCACCGTGAAGGGACCTAATCGCCACCTAATAGTGCACACTTGTCTCCTCAAACTAGCAAAGCGGCGGCGACTGCTGTCTGCAGACATTTCTCTGTAGTTTTGTTAAGAACTAAAAACAATATTCATATCTCTATGGAAAGATGGCTTAGTCGAAGAATGAACGCATTATGAAACATCCTTGCCACAAAAGCATTATTTTAGTCTGTTCCTGACGTAAATATTTCCCAATATCTCTAAAGAGTCTGTCCTGAATAGTTGGTAGATGTCTCAAATTATTTTAATTCGCAACACTCCTAGAGCAGTCACGAACAAATCATTATCAAACAGAACAATCCATTGTTTTCTCCGCAACGTTAATTAGGTGCTAGAGTACATTCAACGAGGCGCAACCTTCGTAATAACCAATATAAAACAATAAGTGCAAAGTATTAAATTGATACTTTCACCAGATGAAAGCTATTCAGCTGTTTTACAAACTCAGGTGTAATATACTATAAGCTAATTTGGTGTATTTACTTATCAATTTTTTTACGTGTTTTACAAGAAATGAATTTTTGATGCAGTTTTGCTCGGTGAAAACTCATCAAATATTTTTTTTTACATCATTATATTTGTCACGCCTTTTTCCCACAGGGATAGGCAGAGTCAACGGAACGCCACTTACCACGATCCTGATACAACTCCCTTCCCTCAGCTTCCTCACATCCACAACTCTCAGTACTAGGCAACCCAGCTTTCATAAGGATGTCTCCGATTTGATCGGAAAACTGCCCTTCTGGGTCTGCCTTTTATAACGCATCCATTCACATCAGATTTATATATTCCTTTCGTCAATCTCCTTTCACTCATCCTTTCCATGTGCCCAAACCATCGAAGCATTCCTTTCTCAATCCTCGTCACTGGATCATCTTTCAAACCACACCAAATAATAAGATTTTTAGCGTGTTTACGTGCTGTCAAGATCGAGACAATTGTATGGTCAAGATGATTAAATAAATAACGTCTACTAGTTTAAAAAAATTAAGTTACTATTCCTAACAAGCTAGGATTGCCCTGTATTACCTTGTTATTGTTGTTGTTATTGTTACCGGTGAAATTGGCAGCAGTAGGCAATTACATGGTACAATATCCAGTATATACTGAACAAAGTAGCCTATTTATTGTACGCAAAGACTACAAAGATTTAAAGAAGAGATGTAAATTAGTTTACGGATCATGGAGTTAGCTCGCGACCGCGCATTCAAATTATTACTTAGGCCCAGCCTCGTTCGCAAATTTTAGGAAATTGTCATTTAAATTAATGTTTAGCTTTTCGCGACAATTTGACTATACTAAGCATTTTAATCTCGAATAACATTACACGATATAGAAGAATAATTAGCCACTTCGTCATACAAATGTACACAAAAGTAACCTTTATTACCACGAATTTGTGTGTCAAAATTGTATAATAACTTCTGTAATAATAAAACACAATATGCATACATAACAATGGATGAGGTCACGTTATATCACGCACTATGTGCACATTGAACCAATTGCTATGAACGTTTCCGAAGCGGAGGCGCCATATGCGAATCGCGAACCGTACACCGATTGTTATAAATCTAAATCAAACTATTGTATAATGATAATCATACTGTGAGAATGTTTATAAATATCTAATAATATATATTTATAGTAGCTCGTAATATAATAATATGACAACACTTCGCCTGATGTAAAGCTAGAGTGCGGTCCATGAACGGAAACTGGTACGAATGTGCACCATCCAGATTGACAGTGCACACTCCTCTTGTTATACCTGTCTACTTCCCAACTGTGTGACATTCAAAAGTACTACTACCCCGGGACGGCAGACTAGGCTTATAACCGTCATCAGTCTTTCTTCCACTCTTTAAAGGTTCAATATTTTAATATATTAGTATTATACGTTTAGCGAACCGCCATCCCTAAGGAACGGGTTAAAATAGCTGCACGATTTTCCCGCGTTACTCCGAAAAAACAAAAAGGGTAAATATCTTCCTCAATAAACATCTTTCCACAGCGTCCATCTTACGCAAATAGTTATTTAAAAAAGTAGATTAATTAAAATAACATATTATCATCAATCATAGGTAATACCTCTGAGCTAAACTTGGTAGACAAACATTTACAATATATTTTTTTAATTGTATCTTTTATGACAACACTCCACCACCTGATGTAGCTTTACATCAGAGTGCTACACTACAGAGAAATCTCTACAGTCAGCAGTCGCCTCCGCTATGCCAGCTCGAGGAGACGAGAATGCACCATCCAGATTGACAGTGCACATTTCTTTCGTTATATTAAGAAGTGTGGATTTTTTCAACATTGAACACTAACTTTAGAACTTTTTTTATACAAGGACTAAAAGCGACCATAGCGAATACAAAATCATTATTGAAAGTTAATAAATTTCATCGAATAATCAAGTGAAAGTGGCGTGTGTATGTGGACAGAGAATTTACACGTTTTAATACCGTTAAAAGATCTTAACATGTAAATAGGATAGTGCTACAAGATGACGCGAAAGTTGAAATTTTGTTTGAAACATTATGACTGAGAAATTAAATACTATTAGTCATGATTTATTTATGTGTTTTTTTTTTTGTATAAACTACTCGTACATATAACTTATTTAGTTTCGTCGTCCATCGACATGACACATTCCTCTCGCTATACCTGACTACTTCAAATCTGATCCCGAAACGCGACTATGGAAATTCACAGATTACAGTGGTAACTTTCGAATGTAACACCCGTGAGGTGACCTTGTCGCGTTTCGGAAACAGTTTGAAAGTAGGCAGATATAACGAGAGGCGTTCGTCTCTTCAAGCCTCAAGTTGTTTTCGTTCATGGACCGCACTCTAGATTTACGTCAGGCGGAGTGTTGTCATATGCCGAGCTACAATAATAAAAAAGTGGTATGCACAGAGTCGTAACTCGTAGCATTAGACAATGAAAGTTGCGCCCCTGGCTACCCTTATTTCTCTATTAAAGTCTATTACATACATAATATAAAATTAAAAATAACTTTAATGTATACTAATTAATGAGTAGACGCCTCTATGATGATAGATAACATTATGCTATGAAAAGTAATTATTTCAACTTAAAAAGTAACAAAATAAAGATAATAAATATGTACGTACAATAACACTTTAAATATAATTTCCAAATATTATTAGCGAATAAGTAACGCGATATGAATGATTATAGCAACCATCAATTATTTTTGGACATCGAGTAAATGTTTGTTTCACGATTATTCATACGAACATAACGTTATTTTTGTTTATTTAATACCGCCACGGCATATGGACCACGTTCCCAAACAAGATACATAATACTCTAACGAACTAACAATCAATAAACAAACACTAATAATAATTAAATAATTTTAATTTAATTAAGGTATCCGATAACTCAAGTAATAAATTAAGGTCGTCTTATGGATGTGATGACCATAGTGGTGGTGGCCGTAACGTAGCACAAATACGTTGTTAATGGATTTTTAAGAAAGCGACAATCGCTTTTATCAAGCTTACTAAGGTTGTCTAATAATTAAAGAAGTCCTAGTCCATATCAAATACTAGCTGACCGGTTTGTATAGGGATTTTCGCCATAAGATGACATTCTCTACAACTTTTGTCCCGAAGCAATAGCCCTGAATCGTTCCGTTTCTGAGATGTCACAGAATCACTTCAGATCAAAACTTTGTCAAATGCTCTTTTCGTGCAAGCACTATAATACGAAGCTATCCTTAAAGTTTCAGGTCGCTAGCTATCATACTTTTGCCTGTACGTCAGAACCTCTTTTATGTATATAGATTCATACGGAGAACAAGGAAAGCAGTTGATTATGGAACTGCTCTAGTTAACGTTTAAGTCAATATAATTAAACGTACAATAGCGTGCAGGTTACCGAGTGGAAAGCCACGCTTTTGCTGCGAAAATGTCACCGATCTTGAATTCCATCTACGTGTAATTAAAAACAATCGCACATGTTGTTTTTAAAATAGGTAAAAATATGTGATTTTAGAATACATCATTATAGCAAGCTGCATAAAATCTTTTAAAACATATTCACTTGAAACCTAAGAAAACATCATTATCGTTATATTTTATCATCGCCGATGTATAACTTTCTCAGCGTTCTAAAAGTTTTTCCTTTACCCTTCTAACTCATGACTGCTTGAACTTTGACAAATTCTCTAAAAGTATGTAAATGTGTAAAACTGTACATGTTTGTGTTTGCAGAAATCTCGTGCACGTGCCCGTATGCGACCATGGTCTGCGATGGTTCTGCTCCTTTCGACGCTCAGCAGCGTGAAAATGCAATGTCCTTGGGAAAGCTCGCCTTCTCTACATGCTGCCTGCGTTTGTGCACTGAACCTGGCACGTGACCTTTCCGTACAATGTGACCAGGTAATTTAAATTAACAGACATTAAAATATATTTTAAAAAATATTAGTAAATGTTTCTTATGAATAATAAATAATAATTTTCAGGTCGACTTTCCTGCCCTAATAAGTGCACTTGATACCAGTGCACGTGACATTTCAATAGACCTGTTATATATAAATAATTCTACAATTCCACTATTAACAAACGATGTATTTATAAATCTTAAAATACATAATGTTCAAATATCTGGATGTAAGATAAAGAAAATCGCCGACGACGCTTTTAGAGGTCAAGGACTTTACATGAAAAACTTAAACTTACAAGATAATGAATTAACAGAAGTTCCAGTGAAAGCATTAAAAATATTAACAAGCTTGTCACTTCTAGATTTGTCAAAGAACAAGATCTCACATATAACAAATCACTCATTTATTACTTTACGTAAACTAACAACTTTAAAACTATCGGATAATAACATTACACTCGCGTCTCACGCATTGACCGGATTGGAAAACTCGTTGAAAAACCTCAACCTGAAAGGGACAAAACAAAAAAATGTTCCGGAATGTATTAAAGGTTTACGCAGTTTAGCATTTTTGGATCTATCCCAAAACAGTATTCGTGTTCTGCCTGGTCCAGATGGTGGTAAAACATTTGAGGGCCTTGAGTCGTTGACTGCATTAAATTTAGAAAGAAACTTAATACATAGCTTAGAAATACATGCATTTGCTGGAATCAAAAACACATTAAGCTCATTAAGTTTGCTGAATAATTTGCTCCCAGAATTTCCTACCGACGCAATCGCTACATTAAGTGAATTGAGGGTTCTAGATATTGGATTTAACTTATTGAATAAGCTACCAAATGATGCATTTTTAAATAATCCATCAATAACCTTATTAGCTTTAGATGGAAATCCTTTATCTACAGTGCCAGAAGAAGCTTTGGCCCATTTAAATCACACCCTTCGTGGACTTAGCCTCGGAGGCAGATTTTTAAACTGTGACTGTAAACTAAAATGGATTATTGAGTGGATTCATAATGGTGAACTACAAGTAACATCGAGAGAAAGGAACCCACAGTTTTGTGGCAATCCGCCACAGTTCAGAGAACGTGGTTTTTATAGCTTTGAGCCAAACGAATTAATCTGCGAAAAAGAGTCTAAGATTGCACCGGTAGAATCTATTAAACCAAAAAAAGAAACAAATGAATGGAAAGTGAGTGTATCATCCACAACTGAGAGCGTAACGACAACAACGACTCCCTCTACGACGACAACAATAACAACTACAGAGACTTCTAAATCACCAACGACAACACCACTGCCTACTACCACAATACGTCAAGGACGTATACCATCTGTGCGACCGGCAGCACCCACATGGCGACATGCTCCACATCAACGTCCACCATTAGTTATGAATTTTCCACAACAGAAACAGAAATTAGATGATTCTAATGAAGTTATAGTGAAAAATGCTTACAGACAGGATAATTCAGTAATTATTCAATGGGACTCGGATGTGGCTAATATTCTTGGCTTTAGAGTTGTCTACAGATTATTTGGAGATAAAAGTTTTAAACAGGGTCCACCATTAGAAGCGAGCGAAAGAGAATTTAAAATTAAGAATGTCCCATCCCAGGTATGTTGTTTTAATTTACCATAAAGTACAGTATTAAAATTATTATAAATTACCTACAACAGAAAACCTTTTTCAGGAATGCATGGTCGTTTGCGTGATCTCCCTCGAGGAGGTCCACGTAAGTCCAGAGACAGTTCCGTACTCCCAATGTCGCGAGGTACGTACTGTCTCCGCCGCTGCATCCAACATGGATAAAATTACAATAGCCGCCAGTGCCGCTATATGTGGCACTATCGTAGTTGCCGTATTGATATTTGCGGCTGCCTCGCGGAGAAGATCTAGGACCGTGCATAGACTGCATACTCAAGCACCAGAGAAGATGCCGACCGCCTGTTGTGGGGGTATCGCAGGAACGCCTAGTCCAGGAGGACCATTGTCCTCATTAGCTACTTTAGGAGCTTTCGGCAAACAACGTGAATGGGACCAAGTGTCGGCATACAGCGCTAGATCTATTCCAAGAGCTCGTACATACACAGAGCCAGCTCCACCTGATCCGATGCCGGGTCGCCCTGGACGAACACGCTCCCTTGCTGATGGACAATCACAACACAGCTTTTCACATTCTGGTCGGTATGGCGCACCGGGATATCCAGGCAGTCTTCTCGGATCTCGATCAGGTATAAATTAATTATTATATTTTATTTAATCATAAAGTGATGAGTGATTTATTTAAGGTATTTATTAATGTCGATTAATTTTTATTTCAGATCTACGGCAATCACGGCAATCTTTGGGTGCTGCTTCAGAAAGGGCTTCTCGCTTGTCCTTGAGCGGGGTCGCCGGTGGAGCCGCGGGTAACACCTCGGGTTCCAGGCGTAGACCGCGTTCACGATCTCGTCCGGCGAGCCGCTACAGCGTAGGCTCGTTGGGTATGGGCTACTGTGATACATCTGACAACTGGACCGATCACGACATGGACATCTACATGGCGCGTAACGCGACAGCCCGCGGTGGGCTGGTGCCGTTATAGCGAGGATGTTGCGGGGCGGCGCGGAAAGAGCAGCTGCCGCCGCCCGCCGCGCTGTTCACCTGGTGGTGTGCGCCTGATAACCCACCGCCCATTGAGCATGACAACGCCGGCGATTCCACCACGTGATAACGATCACTGGTGTGTGCAATAGTCGTGTGTTACATAACGCAGCGTTAAAAGTGTAAGTTTATCCAAGTAAAAACTACCAAATGAATTTTACTGTGAAGCAACGTATTATATGTTTTAAATAATACAAAATAAGTATAGTGTATTTCTCTACCTAGTGTTAAAAATTATACATTAACCTACATACTCAAAATTTTTGGAATAATCGAATAATATTGCTATTATTATTATTATTATTTAATCACTTGTACATTAAACTAGTCACACATTCCTTCAATTTAATATTGTAAATGTAAAATTATTAAGAATAAATAATTCTCAAAAGTCTTTATGCTCAAAACACTGAATAGATTTTTTTACTTATATAATAGCTATAGATAGTACTTAGTTATATAGAAAGATAAATTATTTCAGGCTGTACATATAGTTAGATATTTATATTAATAAAAACTAATATAATCAATGGTGCTTATGAATCCAAGTGGTGCTATTTTAAAATTGTACATAATTTATTATTTAGTTGAATGTATATTTGATAATAAATACTATTTATATTTATTATTTCTTTTACTGTTTATTGTAGCTTGGCATGTGACAATGCTCCATCTGATGCTAAGCTAGAGTGCAGTCCGTGAACTACTTCCAAAACACTACGGGTGTTACTCATGCATGTTAAATCAATCCATTACCCTTATTTCATTTTTTGTTGAAACTAATATAAAAATACTTACCCAGGTATGAGAATATGCCTTTCCCATCTATACTGCAACTCTTGTGTGAATTCATACCACAGATGTGCTAAATATGGTAGTCCTCCAATATCATAAAGTCTAAGAGCAGCAATAGATAATCTCCAAACTAAGCATCCTTCTGGACTACTTTTTATAAAGCTACATAGCTTCGGATCTGTGCTGTCAAACTGAAATTAAGAATATTTAAAATGTATTAATAATTTTTTTATTTGGTCCTGTATACAAAGTGTACTGCCATTGAAACTAGTCTGGGGACTGTATCTCCAATGGCAGTGTTCGACCTAAGCTTAACTTAAACTTAATTAGGATGCAGTGTGTGTGTGTATGTGTATGCAAGTATGCGTGGATGTGAGGTCTTCTCAGTGTGTAGTATAGAATGTGAATGGGGTTGTATGTGAGAGGGTGTGTAATATATATAAAACTACTTTACGACGCTCAGCAGTTCCTCAGTTCTCAATTCAATTCTTATTAACAATTAGAGCATCTATATCTATAGTGAGAGTGATATAGTGGCACAAGTACTCGAAGGTCATTAAATAAAGATAATAATTATTTCTCACCTGTTTAATTTCTACTTCTAAATTCTCAGGATATTTGTACACGTCATCGTCCACAGCATCAGGGAAAATATAATATAAGATTGGCATTAAAGTGTCATCGGAGATAGGGCCTTTGAACTCTGTTTCTTTTGTTGATGACCCTATTGCAGCCCTCACCAGTTTCGATATTGTTATAGGTGCTTCAGTTATCTTGTGTAGAGGATTGACTAATCCTAAACTTCTACTTAAGCCTAACGTATCCATAAGAAGATCCTCACAGCCAAACAGATCTAATAATCTATTTAAATTATCTGATAATACACAAGCAAAGTCATCTCTCATTTTTAGATCGATAGTCCACTGTGGTGCCATTATCGGATCAAAATCAGAATATGTTGATGAGTCCATAACAGCGTTTTCAACAAATTTAGGCCATGTTACATTTAACATTGCACTTATAAGAGGGTTCTGGTCAGCACCGAATGGTAATTCAATACACTTCTTCCCATCGTTTTCGGAAAATACATTGTCATAAATAAACATTCCTTTCCAAGCAAATTCATCAATATCCTTAAGTTCATAAGAAAATTTAGCAGACATCTGTACTGGTGCGAGGGGAACGGGAGAAGCAATTTTACCTTTAAATAAACTTGTTAAACCATTTAGATGGATGCATTGATTTGGTATTCGCTTTAAATGAATAGTGTCAAAGTTTGTTTTTAGTTCATTATCCTCAAATATACCAAGAAAACACTGCTGCCATTGTTCTCGGACTTTCAGAAAGAAAGGTACACCGCAATCTACATTTGCAAAGGCAATATTGATAGAACTCATCACCAGTCTTATGTTCTGCTCTTCCAGAAGAGGATACTGAGATGTTAACATTACATACTGTTTCAAACCGAACCAAGTGGACACCGGAAAAGGACCTCCATCAGAATCATCAATAAATAATTTATTTGCATCCCATATTTCACTTAAGAGATGATTAGACAAGGACTTTTCATCAACTTTGGGTTTAGACTGTTGTGTACTGTCTTCCTCAGTTATTGGTTCAAGAGTATGATACGATATAGTAAATTGAAGTCCTTGAAAGCTAATTTCCTCTAATTTACCAGTCCATTTCTTTGTATAGTTACATGAACGTCGAAAAACATGAGACTTCGTAAGATGCCAATCATTTAAAACTTCTTCTATGCGCGCTATAAACACCTCCCAATCAGACACGGTAGTAAAATCTTGGTGATATATATCGTATTCATCAATCTCCTCATTCATTTTTACGAATAAACCAATAAAACGGTAAAATTATAGGTGTATTCCCCCTATATAATATCAACAAAGAAGAAAAGCAGCTGTTTCAATCGCTTTATTTTGACATTTGTTTTATTCTGTTCTCCCATTCTGGGAAGGCAAAGGGATCAAAGCCCATACAGCTATCTTCATTATATTTTCTTCTTACATTGACCTGCAGGTATTTTACAATTCGATGATTTTTTAAGAGCGTTTGACAACAATATTTTGCTCAAAAAACATTATGTATGAACGTTATTATGGCTTGAAATGCCACAAAAAGTTAACGTACATATCGTGTACTAAAATACATAGTAACCATCATTAATATATTTTTATATCACTATGGTAACCATGGTTACTTATTTCAAAACATAAACAATACGAACACTAGATTTTGTCTACATAGATACATAGAGATATATAGTACGAGAAAAACTGCATAATTAACTAACATTTCAGAATGTTTAGAAACGACCAGGCAAATTCACCTGGATATGAACAACAGGCAAAGTTTATACAAGATAGAATTATAAATGTAGAAAAAAATTTTGGTGAATTATGTTCAGCGTTTGGAGATTATGCTAGAAAAACAGCCAGGTAAGCATCTAAAAATACAGATAATGTGGGTAAAGAATGGCGCCAAATATAAATATTTTGTTATAGATTACGTGATAAAGGAGACGAGCTATCTAAAGTTATAAAAGATTATGGAGACACAGAAACTGTAAATAGATCTCTAAGCAGTGGACTTGAAAATCTTTCTGTCACTTTAACAGCCATAGAGGAATATAGAAACTGCTTAGTTCAACGTTTAGAAGCAAAGGTTTTATAAATATAAATTTTATAAAATATAAAATACCTTACATGTAATTTTAGTTATTATTATTATTTTCAGGTAATAGGCGAATTGTCGCAGTACGAATCTATTTGTAAACATGCTCGAGAAGAATTAAAGCATACAATGTCTGTAAGGGACCGGGAACTTTCACGCAAGAAGGTCTTAGATAGGGCGCGAGAAAAGCAACCCTTTAACCGGCAAAATATTGTAAGAAACAAATTACTTATAAATAAAAATAAGGGTAGGCAGAACTTTAACGTACTGTCACTTTTATTTTCCTTCCCATAATCATGTATACATTTTTTTTTAAATCATAATAATGATGCAAACATACTTTTTTAGAACTATGCCGAAACTGAATTATTAAAGGCGACTGTAGAAATGTCTCGTACGGCGAAAACTCTCAGTGAGCAAACAGAATTCTTTGAAAAACGTAAATTGCAGCAATTAAAGACCCTCTTAAAGGATTTTATCTCCATTGAGTTGACATTTCACGCAAAAGCCGTCGAATTATTTACTGTAGCTTACCAGCAAGTCGATGAAATAAACGATAGATCTGATTTGGAGGTAAGAATTATTACTTTTCCCGCGCAAATTTTGTTACATAAAGATCAACCTTAACGTTGCTTACTTAGGATATGAGATACCTAAATGATAATTGTACTAATATATTTTTTGATTAGACATCAAATTCAGGTCTTCCAGAAGAGGAGGAACCGAGGGTAACTAACTTTTTAAAATAATTAAATGCACATATTTATGTTTCTTTTGCATCTATTCGTTATTGCTTTGAGCAGACTAACGGCAACTAAGTTTTCCGCCTTAAATATTCTCCTATCTAAGAATATATCTAATTGGAATCTTTTGTAATAGAATTTCAGACGTAAGTTGAAGTCTCCAGAAAGGCAGCTGTCTTCAGGAGTTGCTGCTAGATCTGGTTCATTAGCATCCCTTTTAAATCAGGCGTCACCAGCCAAAACCAACGAAAATTCTTCTGTAAGTTCGCGTAAAAAATTGGAAGTCTTGTTTGCTGGCTTCAAAACGATTTAGCATTTTAATTATTTTGATTTTTTTTTAAGGAAAGTGGAGAAGAAGAGACAGACTCGTCTGAAGAATCAGAATCAAAATAATTATTGTATTTGTTGTAGTTATAAGTTAATTTTGTAAGTAGTATAAATAAAGTTAATTATGTATTTTAAAAACCATCTTTTGGGTTTTATTTTATTCACCAAGTCATGTTTAAACAGAATATCTAGCACATATATCTTTAAACATATTTGAAAAGTACTGATATATAATCAAAATTTCAATATATTTAAAAAGTTTTTTTCTGACAAACAAGGAGAAAAGCATATTAAAAGGTCTGACTGACCTTTTTTTAAATAGTAATCTATCTAATGATGTGAAGCGGCGGATGTGGCATTTACCTCCGCTATGTCGGCTTGAGGAAACTAGTATCCAGGTGGACAGGGCAAGTTTCTGTTATACTCAGATAAAACAAGTCTACTTCCAAGGTGATTCCTCTTGGACCTTATTTAGGTCCATTTGCAATCCATTAAAGTTACTTTGACTGTTACATTTTACCGTGACGTGAACATTTACTCCACACGCGTTTCAATATCGTGTAAATTCATATTGTTATCGTTAAAAGGGTGGCTCATCCCGAAAAATAATAGAAAAACATTTGGCTTCTTTTCATACATTTGACGTTAGTGATATTGGTTTGACGATTACTTTAACCAGCCATTACGGTAATTCGCTGATTACGGTTAGCGTTAAAGCGTAAAAAATGACAGGCGCGACGATGGTGCAACGCGTGTGGAGTAAATGTAAACGTTTAGTGATTACGTCGCCGTAAAAGTAATAGTTAAAGTAACTTTAACGGGCCTTTTGGTACAAATGGGACCTTAATAAGATGAAATTAGAATGTAATATATTTTTATACATAAGGCAACATTCACTAGCTACTTTGTAGATTGAAATATAAATTGTAGGGTAAGTTTTCCAAGGCTTTTACTTTTCCATAGCAACAAGAGGTAATAACCCCACGGTATCAACCCGTGCCTGGTATTATAAAATCTATATGCACCCTTCAACCAAATTTTATTACTATAGACATGCAAATGAAAGAACAAATGTTTCTTAAACTAATTTAATAGTACCTATAAAAAAGTTTTCTTTAATTACAATTTTTATGAGCAATTAATATTTAGCTATTAGTTTTGT
Organism: Tinea pellionella; assembly: GCA_948150575.1. Classification (NCBI taxonomy): domain Eukaryota; kingdom Metazoa; phylum Arthropoda; class Insecta; order Lepidoptera; family Tineidae; genus Tinea; species Tinea pellionella. Next base: position 2,654,914 of record OX411246.1, read on the forward strand.
TGCTTTCTTTTCATTTGTAAATGTGAAAGAGTGAAAATAATTTCTTTTTAATCTTATGGAATGATATAATAAGTTTATTAATATTACACATTATGTTGATTTACAAAAATTAAAATTAGTTATGTAAAACAGTTATTATAAAACGTTACGTTACAAATTATATATCAATTAGTATTTGCATCTTAATCCGGAATTATTAAATTATTTAGTGAAGATTGCGTTTAATTTTTTTTCTCTTGATGTCAAGATTTTTTTAACGATACACTTTCTTATATCTAAATTTATCATCAAATTACAGGCACTGAATATCTTTGGGTGTACTTAAGATGCTTTCTAAATTGTCTGTGCTACCTACTTATCATTTTCAATGCCTGCCTGTGTCATCAAATCTGATATACTTTTCTCCAACTCATCCACTCTACTACCCATTTCATCAATTCTGTTGATAATTTGGTCTGACATCGTTTGAAATTTATCTTGCATGTTCTGAAGAAGAGACTGCACCTATCAGCAAAAATTACATTTAAAGATTTAATTAGTTATTATTAATATTTAAATAGATTTAGTAATAGTTTGAGCAATATCAACGGGCGTGTTACAAAGTACACTTATGTTTATAATTACAAAACCTGTAAAATACATACGTATTGTGTTACTTCTTGGATATTTTTTGGATCATTTGCTGGGTTACTGTAATTATTTTCGACGTTGTTTGTCGGGGTTTCTGCAACTTGTTCAGCCATTTTTCCACACGACCGAATTCGAAGAAGCCGCTACGATATGTGGAATCGTTGAATAAATTAAATAAAAATTCGAATAAAAATAAATTGATCAAACAATAAAGGAGAAACTTCGGAAAGCACGGCGAATACGACTCAATGTTTTGACGTTTATAGTTTTTTTTTTGTTATACCTATGCTTATAACAGAGGGCCAAGTGCGAGGTTGTTGTACGCCGTGATATCGTAACGCAAGATATTTCCACCAATAGGATCACTTTATTTAATGCGACGTTCAATATAACATCTTCTGATTAGTGGAGAGCTACCGCATTTTGCTTGCACGGCGTGAATACAACATGGTACTTGGCCCTCATGGATTTTTAATTTTTAAACGAAAATATAACTGTCAGCTGTCATTGTAATATTTCGTTGAAGACTTGCGGCGGGCGATTCTCTGGGTTATTTTATTTTGTTTTCATCAACCCACGTAGAATGCAGCCATTATCCAGTAATTCTAAAGACGTTCAAATAGATATAAACCAAGTACGCATAGACATTACACAGGGAATAAGAGAATGTAATGACAGAGGGCTGACGCAGACTGCAAAATGGTTAGCTGAATTGAATTTTGCACTAAAAGATCATAAAATCGTATACGACGAGCCACCGGCTGTATATGACGATGGTATATTAACTGAAGAACGTGAAGCCTACACCATGTCAAAGACCTATTTTGACTGTCAGGAATATGACAGAGCGGCTCATTTTCTTGAAAATTGTAAAAGTCCCAAATGTGTATTCCTCCTTCGTTACTCGCAATATATGTCCAGCGAGAAACACAGGCATGATAACGCAGCGGACACCGGAGCAGAAAATCCTGAGTCCAACCAAGTTCTTTTGGATCTTTTGTCTTTTTTCAAGGTTGGTTATTTAGAACTTCACAATTAAGCCTCAAATATTTTGTAAGTACATACAAGAATAGAGTTCCTTAAAAAGTTAATTTTGTAGGCAAACAGCAATAACTTAGATGGCTATTTACTATACTTGGAGGGTGTTGTGCTTAAAAAACTAGATCTTCGTACACAAGCTGTGACATCGCTGCAGGCTTCTGTAGCTGCAGTACCAACACTCTGGGCTGCATGGGTAGAACTTGCAAGTCTTGCAAACGAGGCAGAAGCATTGGACTCATTGCAGTTACCAAAGCATTGGATGATGTATTTCTTTGCTGCACACGCTTTTATTGAATTGAAGTTGTCTGATCAAGCTTTGGAATCCTATATGGCTTTGATTTCTGCTGGGTTTCATAAGAGTACTTATGTTTCTGCACAAATGGCTATTGCTCATCATGATAGAAGAGGTAAGTTGCTACTTAATACTAGTGGTAGAATATTCTTTACGTAAACTAGAAATGTTCTTATATTTCTTACATATTTCTATATATTATGTAAATAAGTTTATATTGGATGGCCACCAATGAGATGCTAGTGTAGGTTTATGTTGACATTTAATCGGCACTGCCCAATATATTGCATTTAAAGTTTATTAAAAGCTGCTTATTCTCTAATATTTGTTATTAACCCACTTGTTCCTAAAACAACTTTTGTCTTCAGAATTCAATGATTTTTGGATATTGGTGTCATATATGGGTCTAGTTAACGGGAAAAATAAAAAGAAAATTCCCCGCTTTTCAGGAAATTGGGAAAATGGTGTTCTTTTAAAAGGACGCTAGTATTATGTACTACTACGACGATTACCGTTGAAATACAATTAGATTATAGATTTAACTGAATTTATTTCGAATTGTGAAACCTTTTGAAGCAAAACTTGGGATGCAAAGCAACATTTATATTTTAGACAGCAAAAAATGGCTTTTTTTGACATTCAGAGCACCGAATTTGATTATTTGTATGCCTCATATGCGCCAAATCGCAGATCATCGGGAGACATGGGTTACTTTACTCTGAATTATTCTTATATGTTGCTAGAAGAGTTATTGCCACACTTATGCGGAAATAAAAAACATTATATTGACTACCAATATTCTTGACTGATTAAGATCTGTGCTTCGACGCAGTAACAAGGCTCTTATCATGCCACTTGCTTGTTAGCATGCACTTTTCTGCTTCCAAAATTTGTTGCTTCTACCTAAAACTTACACCCCTATCCTTATGGATTATCCTGTGACAAAATGTTAACACGGATGACCACCATATCATCACCATGGTTTCGTACCATTGCTTCATCAATGCTATAATGCTCTTGAAGCGTGATCGAATAAATCGAATGAAACGTGTCTGTGTTTTGATCATCATATGTCGTATGATGATCGTATGATCATTGTCTTCATCACTACAATCTTCTCATTGGAAAACGACCTCTAAATAAGCTCGTAAATTTCCAAAATCTATGTAAATTTTGTAAATTTACTTGGTTTTCATCACCTCAATTCTCATCGGTGACATTAACATTGTAGTTTTCAGGAGGTAAAATATAGATTGGATAGAATATTTCCTCATCCTCGTCATCTTCTAACTCTTCAAAGGTTTCATTTATTGATAAAAGCTAAGAATTATTCTAGTTCTGCACCCCAAGAATGTGCAACATGATGGTGGCACATTTTACTATCGGTCGTTTAAAAGGACGGCAAATAAAATCGTGTAAATTATATAATTATAATGACATTCAAACAATGCAATCTCTTGTATTTGATAATAGACGAATCATATTACTTAGTTATGCAGTTATTTAAAAAATAAAACGTAATTGTAACATTAAATCCATGCCTTAGATTTTGCAAAATAAAAAGGGTGTTTTTAAAAATTAATAAAAAATATAACGCAATTTAAATCACGCACAATGAGTTACGTATCTTTTCCGTGGACTTGTAAAGTGTCTAAAGAATATAAATAATTTTTTCATAGGCACACACATTGATTACAATAATTTTATTTGTCCGGTGTCCTTTTAAAAGGACGATAGCAACAAGTGGGTTAATTAAACAATTGTTTTAAATTTCTTTCAGATGTAGACTCAGCATTGACACTGTTCAGAGAACTATACCAAAATGATCCTTATCGCCTAGACAATTGGGATGTTTATTCACATCTCTTGTATTTGAAAGATAAACGAATGGAGCTTGCTAATCTTGCTCAGAGAGCTGTTGCTATTGACAAATATAGGGCAGAAACTTGCTGTGTTATAGGTAAGAAAAAAATCTACACATTTTTTTTCTAATAAAGACGGGCAAATACAACTTTACACCATTTTGAGTTCTTCCATATTGAAAATTTTAAAATGGCCATAGGTTGGCATAGACATACACTGGTTCGGGAATAGGTACACAAAAATAATACAAAGCTAAGCTTTTATATATTTTAAGGTCAAGACACATAATATATGAATGTCATATATGTACATTGTACGTTTGTACATATAATGGCATTTGTAATGTAGAAAATATATGTGAAGACTTTCATGTACATTTTTGAAAGTTTTATATCACCCATTGTAGTATATGTTATATTTACAAAACAAAATTCAATTGTCACGCCTTTTTCCCACAGGGATAGGCAGACACAACGGAACGCCACTTACCACAATCCTGACACAACTCCCTCACTTTCCTCATATCCACAGTTCTCTTCATGCACGCCCAACGGTTATAAGCACTAGGCAGTTATATTTAAGATACGGGAAACTTGCACTCGCAAAAATTAACCCAAATTTTGTGCAACAGTCGCCTCCACTATGCCGGCTTGAGGAGACGAGCATGTACCATCTATTGGCAGTGCACCCTCTCGCTATACCTGGCTACTTTCAAACTATTCCCGAAACGCGACAAAGTCACGTCACGGGTGTTACATTCGAAAGTGGTGGTGGTACTACCCCAGAATGGCAGATTGGGCTAATAACCATAATCAATCTGCCTACCACTCTTTAAATTAGTTAATTAATCTCTTAAAAAACAATTATGAGACTATTTTCTTTTGACAAAATATAATACAAGTTATTATAATTTCAGGTAACTACTACAGTTTACGAGGTGATCATCAAAAGGCAATTGTGTATTTCCAAAGAGCATTATCAATTGATCCTCAATATTTGTCCGCTTGGATTCTCATGGGACATGAGTTTATTGAATTAAAGAATGCAAATGCAGCTGTTCACTGCTACAGACATGCTGTTGGTGAGATACTATTGTTTTTATAGTAGCTCTGCATCTATGAGTGGAAACTACTTCTACCAGGTGGCAATCACCCACACTATGCCGACTTGAGGTGATATCATTTTTTTTTTTATTGTAGCTCGGCATGTGACCACACTCCGCCTGATGTAAAGCTAGAGTGTAGTCCATGAATGGAACCCCTGTGCGGGCAGCAGTCACCTCCACTATGCCGGCTTGAGGAGACAAGCATCTACCATCTAGATTGACAGTGCTCACTCCTTTCGCTATAACTGACTACTTTCAAACTAGGTCACTTCACGGGTGTTACATTCAAAAGTGGTGGTACTACCCCAGGATGGCAGACAGGACAAATAACCATCATCAGTCTGCCTACCAGTCTTTAACAGTGCCTGTAGGCACGGAGCGACCAAAGTTACATTGGTGCCGGTCAGAATTAGCGAGGTTTGAACACGGGTCTCATCGATCACGCGTCTTACCGCTACACCACGGCCGCTATATTTCAAAGCTAACTCTGAAACGTGACTGTCATTTCACATAAGAGCGCTAGTTACCCTCGAACAGTGACCTGCTCTATCATCAGCCCACCTATCACTGATTAAAGTTTACTCCTATCTTCTTATTTCCAGATGTAAACAGAAATGATTATAGAGCATGGAACGGTTTAGGCCAAGCTTATGAAATATTAGGTTTTAATGGATACAGTGTTTATTACTACTCCAGAGCTGCACAACTCAAACCAGATGATTCTAGAATGCTAGTGGCATTAGCGGAAGCTTATGAGAAAATAGATAAGTTTGGAAATGCCATTAAATGTTATTATAAAGCTCACAGCACTGGAGATATAGAAGGGACGGCGCTCTTCAAAATGGGAAAGTTAGTAATTTGTGATTCGTATTTAGCTTGGAAGAGTAGATGCTGAAGTTAATATAATATAATACATATACAAGGCTGCAGTATGCCCATTTTTGAGCCCACTTGATATCTAAGTTTGTTAACAAAATAATATTCTAAAGTTATTCATTTTATATAAACACAACACATTTACTTAGTAAGTTTAATATTGTATCAGAAAAAAATATTTTTAAAATCGTGTCAAAATATTTAAAAAAAAAACACACATTTAATATATAACATTTTTTTCAATTTCAATTAATTTTTTAATTACCTTTCTCAGACTATATGAACACGTGAACATGATAAACAGTGCAGCGGCAGCATACACGGCTGCTTGTCAGGACCCAACAAGTGAATTCAACAAGGACCTTCCTCAAGCACACAAATATTTGGCTTATTACTATTTGAGATTTGGATTACTCGATCACGCTTCATACTACGCCTATAAATGTCTCGACCATGAAACTGTAAGTATATATTGGGAAAAGTAAGAAAGAAAATTTTTTCATCCCAGTACACGCTATATAACACTTATAAGACAAATGTAGCAAATCTGAACGCAAATGTGTAGAGACGAAAGGGCGCACAGCCCAGCATGTGCTATGACCTATATGAGGCAGGTCATAGCGCTTATTTTCGGATGGAACCCGGGATAGGTGGACGCGAACGGTGATACATTTTAATAAAGTACATAAATAATAAAAATTAAATAGATAATATTGTAAATTTTCACTAACTTATTTGACCCGGTGACAAAAAGAGGAACTAATTAAAATTAATATTTTTTTAATTTTTTTTTTTAAATACACATATAGTATCAGAGGCACTGAGCGACCAAGGTACATATAACACAGTTACATTTGTTCCTGCCAGAATTTAGTGAAGTTTGATCGTGGGTAATATTTATTTCAGATGAAAGAAACTGGAAAAATTCTATTAAAATTAATAGCTGAAAAGAGATTGCATACAACAGAAGTAGATACTGAAGAAATGCCTGAAGCTTTAAAGCAAGTATCTAAAATAGCATCGACGCAAGACACCCTGAAAACTCCAACCAGTCCCAATGTTCCACCTGAAAACTTTTCTACACCGGTTTTTAAACGGTCAAATATTAAGTACAGAATGTAATAAAATAGTCTGTAGATAAATTCGTTTTATTGGTTCTAGCTGACCCATTAGGAATAATTTTACAATTTACAATACTCCACTGAAAGGAGTTTGAAAATTATTTTACTTCTGCGGTCATATTAATATTGTCTAACTAGTGGCGAGTGAGTTATCACTTTACGCCGTGACTGCGTAAATGTATTCTCTGTAGTAGGAGTTGTTTCCATTCATGGACAGCAATCTAGCTTTACATCATGCGGAGCGTTGTCATATGCCGAGCCACAAAAAAAAATTCATTGCCACAGTACTTGTCTATGCCTGGAGTATCCAATCTTCCAATCCTGAGTGTTAATCTACATAATTAGTATTAGTACTTCCTAAGTTTTCCAAGCTTTTATGGAGCGGCCGCGGTCTAGCGGTAAGACACGTGAACTCAAGATCGATGAGACGTGTTCGAACCTCGCTAAATTTTGACGGGTATCAATGTAACACCCGTGAAGTGACTGTCGCGTTTCGGGAGCAGTTTCAAAGTAGTCAGGTATAGCGAAAGGAGTGTGCACTGTCAATTTAGATGGTGCATACTTGTCTCCTCATACCAGCATAGCGTAGGCGGCTGTTGCTTGTAGAGAGTAGCATTCTAGCTTTACATCAGGCAGTGTGTTGTCATATGCCAAGCTACAATAAAACAAAGCTATCAAGAAAATAAAAGATGGTAAAATTAGTAATAAAAATTTATTCGTGATTTAAATTTAATTAAAATTGTACAAACAGATCTCAGTGCTTATAAATAAAAATAATAATATTACGAAATAAATTAAAGTGCATTGCTACATATTAATCGTTCAAGAGTATGAAAAGTATTAATTACATTAAATCACAGATGGTAGGAAAATGCACTTCCAATATTTTTTGAGATACAATACTAAAATAAAAGTAATTATTAACAGTTAATAATACCTGATTAGTTTAGAAAAAAAAAACATCAAAAATATATTACAATCTCATTATTCTTGTTAAAAAAGTGCGCAATTAATTATGTCATGGGTAATAAAATCATTAATATAAAAAAAATTATATACATTTAAAGCTCATCAAGCGATTATTCAAATCTTTGTTCATGAATTTCTCCCTTATTAAACCCGAGAATAACAATCCATTGCAACTAAATAATTATATACAAAAACATTTATATAAAAAAAAAAAAATCATAACAACTCCCATAACTACACAAGCCTCTAATTTCTTGCAATTTACCTTTCCAATTAGATACAAATAATTATTCTTAAATTAATTAATCATGTAATTAAAAAAAAAAAAACTCATCCAATTTATTCTACTTTGACCTTCAGATTAGGTTAAGTTAAATCAGGCAAAAAGTCTTAATATTAGGCGGTCATGCATCACAATCCGCTTTCTGACTAAGTGCAGCTCGAAGCCACTAAGGCACTGTTTACATTAAATATAACTAAGTTTATTATTATGAAGCTCATTTGACCCGAACAGTAACTGTACTGCAGTAAAAAAAAATTCAAAAAAAAAATTCAATGACAGAGGTTAGTTTCCCTAGAAAATCTTACAAAGCGCTAGTAGGGATTTCTAGAGAAAAAAACACTTAAACAGATTTCTACTGACGAGACTGTGATCCCATCCATCGCAAACATCACCTGAGTTGTCGATATTTATCTATCCATTCATCCACGTTCGGAACTGAATTTTCATAACCGCTGCGAATCTGGATCTTTTTTTTATAACCAATTTCGAATTCATCGAACCGACCGATTTTCATAATCAGCTACGATTTTTTTTAAATGACAACCAACGGAATAAGTGAGAACTTCTGGATATCACGTTCCTAAACAAGTATTTTATGTAATTCATTGTTTACCCTTTAACATGTAGGTGTTAATCTCTAAAATACGCAAATATCACCAGATGTACTAACAATCCAGTCAGGTTTACAGATTAAGTGTAATTTGCGCATAATTCCACAATAATATGCTAAGTATAAATAAACCTGACAATTTATAAATCTATAATATATTCTATAAAACATTGTATATTAAAATATCATCTCTAATAAGTAATTAAGGCAGATTTAGGCACTTGGGCATAAAAAATATTTTAAAAAAACATCATCTGTTTCTTTCTTCAATAAAATTATCTCATCTGCAATATTTAACAGAGAACTAAATCTGAATTTAAGAAAGTGCTTTTAAATATATGCATTTTTGTACGAGAAAATAGTTTGTGATTTTGTGCTGTGGCGTGTCGCATTGACAAATTTAAAGAAACGGGTTCTTCGAACTGACGTAACTCCCGTTGTTCGTGGCGGATGGCTGCAAACAATAATATTAATATTAGTTTTTTTTTTCAATATTTAATAGAGTTCTTTAATTCTACGTCTTAACGCGCTAATTAGTGCATTATGTCAGTGCGGTCAAGACTAACGCTTTTTCGTCTTTTACTTCTCTTCAGAAGCTACGAACAGACAAAAGAATCGTTTGGTTCGCACGAGTGAACAATGACTTCCTCGGCAAGTTCAAAAGTATATTTTACTAATATGTCAAAGATCAAGGACTTGTAGATATTTATCAAGAATACAAAGCGAAATCTATTTATAGACATTGTTTAACTTTCGAAGATATAAAAACAATGAATATTTTATAAGGTCGTAGTCCACGGGGGCGTTTTGTCATTATTAGCCAGTGTGCACTGTCACTCTAGATGGTGCCTTAGGCCAGCATACTGCTTGTAGAGATTTATCTAAAGTAGCAGTTGTTCCATGTTGTCTCATGGACCGCACTCTAGCTTTACATCAAGCGGAGTGTTGTCATATGCCGAGCTACAATAATAAAAAAATATATATATGCATTCATTGAAGTATTACAAATTGACATATTTTCTTCAGTAGGCGTATAACGGCTCCTCTCGACGCAGAACATTCGACTACTTATGCCGGCATAGTGGAGGCGATTGATTTCCGCAGACATTTCTCTTTGATAGAATTTGTTTCCCCTCATGGATAACATTCTATGCCTAGCTACTAAAAAATACTTCTAGAACAAACGTTTAAATATAAAAAAAAAAGAACAAAATAATTTTAGTTTTGCAGATAAAAGTTTCCTTGTATAAAACTATTAAATGTATTATTATATAAACAGGAAATTATTTTCTCTATAATACAACGTACTCCCGCGAATATGAACATCTACACGAGATAAAAACGACAAAGAGACGGCCACTTTTCCTAGAATTAAGGTCACATTATAGCGATATTATAATCAAAAGTTCATTACAACGCGTAATCATTAAACAGAAAACTCACAAGTTTATTTATAGACATAAAAAATAAATATTTTCAAATAAAGATGATATCATTTTGGTTTAAAGAATTATAATATTCTTGTATAGGTCGCTTCAAACTTAATGACATCTCGGAAGTTGGCTGCGGTCGCTAGTTCGCGCACCCACAGTCAAGTTTCCAATATTAAAATCAAGAGTTAATTTTAAATATAAATAAAACAATACAGTAGCAGACTAAGACTAAAACGGGCCCTAGGCAACATTGTAATTCCGGGTCTATTTTTCAGTCATAATAGATACTTTGCGTTTGGTAGTTTTGTTTTAAAGCATATAGTATGTAGTTCTATTTAATTATCGGAATCCAAGAAAAAAAAGGAAAATAAACGCATGTACTGTAAAGAGCAGGGGAGCAGTCCCACCTTAAGGACTAATGTTTCTCTCAGCGCCTACTATAAATATAACTTATGTTTACGTTGCTATGACAATGATTGATATTTGCATGTCATTTTTTTTCGTTTTTTCCCTCATAACATTGACAACTAAATGAGGTGCAGTATGTAAAAAACTTATAGAAACATTGACAACAATATTGATCTCCTTTACCTATAATGCAATCAGAAAGAGAAAGCAACTGTAATATTCAGATAAACAATTTTTAAAAAAAATTTTGAATGCTCTTTATAGTTCAAAAATTAAATAAACACAATTAAAATTACGGGCCCTAGGCACGTGCCTAGGTTGCCTAGACCTTAGTCCGCCCATGAAAACATATAAAAATAACCTGCGAGCAGGTAGCGCTAGGGAGTGCCCTTCCCTTTGACCTTCATCGAGCCCCGCTGATACCTCAATTTGTGCACTGCGCAGCGACTTGTGACGAACTTCGGAACCGCCATAAAGTTTGATTCGTACTATAAAGTAATATGACTCACAAAAATAGTTAAAACATGCATTGCTGATATGATAAGGGTACTATGAACTTGTGCAAATAATGTTATCAATTAGGAAGGAAGAATAATAATAATCCTGTGTCGACATATCCACATGATAATAAGCTGACTGTTTTTAATTTAATAATTTTATATAACAAATTGTTAAATTATTACATACACTGTGGTCGTTCATTGCCTATAAGCACCATTGAAGAGTGGTAGGCAGACTGATAATGGTTATTAGCCCAGTCTGCCGTTCTGGGCGAATGTAACACCCGTGAAATGACTATGTCGCGTTTGGAAGCAGCCAGGTATAACGAGAAGAGTGTGGACTATCAATCTGGAGCGTTCACATTCGTATCATCAACCCACCAACCTCCACATAGTGCATAGTGGAGGCGACTGCAGCCTGTAGTTTAATAACCACCATAAGTCACCACAATACAATGTAATTGTCACGCCTCTTTTTCACAGGGATAGGCAGAGACAACGGAACGCCCAGCTTTCATATAGATGTCTCCGATTTGATCGGAAAACACCAAAGTGATATAGGTTATATTCGTTCACATACCAGTTTCTTATTTAACATGATAATCTAGATATTTATCTAGTCTAGAACCCTAACCTTGACCATGTATTAAAGAGGACATTATCTTCATAATAAATTCCATTGCATTATCAATTTTATGTACATTGATAAGTGACATTAATTCTACTAATATTTGCAGAGTCTGAGACTTTGGAAACCACTTCAAAAAATCTAGTTCTATATTTAAAATTTTCAAAAAGGGACTTACTTTATGCTTACTTTACTTTGTCAAAAATGACAGGCCCGACGATGGTGCGACTCATGTGGAGTAAATGTAAACAATAATGGAAACGTAACAGTTAAAGTAACTTTAACCATAATCTTTTACTAGTGTACCCGATGTTAAGCTAGAGTGGGATCGGGATCAACAAACCGCTGCTACAGAAAAATAACTGTAGGCGGCAATCGCTTCCGCTATGCCAGCTCGGGCACATACTTCTCGTTATACCCAGATAACACTTCATGGGTGTTACACTTGAAAGAGGCGGTACTACCTTAGGAAGGCAGGCTGAGCTAATAACCATCTGTCTGTCTAACGCTATAAAAAACCTCCCTAGAGAAAACAGTCGCCTCCGCTATAGCGGCTTGAGGTATACCGGGTTGATATGCAACATCTAGATTGACAGTGCACACTCTCGTTATAAAACAAAATAAAAACAATTATCAATCAAATAATGAATTGTTGCATGTAAATTTAAGATGAAATTTGATCTACGTTGAACCATAAACTAGTATCTTAACAGTACGATAGTTAAGATAATATCTAATTGTTAGGTCAGTACCAACAGGAAAGGTCAGTAGGACAATTGAAGCGGAGCCAAATTTTACTACAATTGACGGCCAATAAATAGATTCCTACTTTTCTTTTTTAATCTACAGGTTTGTATCACAATTTCACAAGTCCTACTCTTCATTAATTATTTACTTATAGCAAAGTTAGATGCAGACAACACTCCACCTGATGTTAAGCTAGAGTGTGGTCCATGAACGGAAACAACTACTACTACAGATGAATTTCTACAGGCAGCAGTCACCTCCACTATGTCGCCTCGAGAAGACGAATGTGCATCATTCAAATTGACAGTTGTGCTTTGTTCTGTTAAATTAATCAGCATTTTACTATGCCGAAAAGTAATTAAAAAAAATACTGAATAGATTTAGAAGTCAATAAACAAAAGATTTTTTTTTTAATATTTAGTATTTCTCGCCATAAATTCCCACATGGATATACACAATACATCATAACCTTCATGAATAACACACTCCTCTGTTGGTTGATGCAATCATGAAAATTGTGGAAACTGTCTTCCAGGCTTAGTATTGAGTTATGTACGCAGAAAAAATATCCATATTAAAATGACCAAATCCATCCATGTCATGCCATGAAAGCTATGTTGACTAGATAGAACATGTCCAAACATTACATTTTTTTTTTATTGTAGCTCGGCATATGACAACACTCCGCCTGATGTAAAGTTAGAGTCCATGAACGGAAACAACTGCTACGGGCAGCAGTCGCCTCCGCTATGCCGACCCGAGCAGACAAGTATGCACTAACAGTGGACACTCCTCTCGCTATACCTGGCTACTTTCAAACTGCTTCCGAAAAGCGACAAGGTCAATTCACGGGTGTTACATTCAAAAGTGGTGGTACTACCCTAGGATAGCAAATTGGTTTAATAACCATCATCAGTCTGCCTGCATACAACAAAGTAGGTACCGGTCAGAATTAGCGAGCTTCGAACACGGGGCTCATCGATCGTGAGTTCACGCGTCTTACCGCTACACCACGGCCACTATATTTAGGATTATATGGACTAAATGCTAATAGAATGCAAGACATTTAGCTACTTGGTCAACTTGTGTAGTTGGTAATTTTTCAACATAGACGATTCAATACTTAGCTGTCATTGAGACACCTAAATTATGGTCCTTATGGTATAGTAATAGAGGTTACAAAACTTACCATAAAAGGATTAATCGGGACTGCAGATGGTGTCGAGTTCCAATTACCATTTACAAAGGGATTCTTGTTTGCAAACAAATCATTGGTTGAACTTTGGAATGGATTCTTATTTTCTATACTCTCCTCCGCTAAAAAAATTAATTGATATGGTACTCACAAAAAAAATCTATGATTCCTTTGATCTATTTAAAAAAAGTGTTTATTTTTTATTTTAGCATGTCATATGACTGCACTGAATAACAATTATGCAAAGGACAATGTCCATTTTTGGGCCCACTTGATACCCAATAATTTAGTAACAAAACAATATCATAAAATAATAACTTATTTCTTTCTTCATTCATTTTAATTATATCAACACATCATTTATCAATCAATAGTAAACATTTAATTACATGAAAAAACAGATGTCATAAATTATTAAAGCATTTAATATAATAATAACCTCAATATTAGAATAGAAAACATCTAATTACTCAATAACCCGGGTGAAAAAATTAAAACTGATTGGTAATAAGAAAGTAGATTTCTTTTTCTACAAAATTAACTAAAAATGATCGTGAAACTCTAGAAAAAAATTGTGGGCCCATTTCTCTTAGGCGAATGGGCATTCTCCTTTATCTATTTTCACATCAAATAATAAAAAAAAATTGTAATATATTTGGAGTTTGAGAAGATGTAATTTTAAAGTGGTCATAGTTTATTATTAGAGTACAAAAAGTAGGTGAAGTGTTATTAACACCTACAAGTTGAATAACATTGCCAGGACATTCACTTTGTTTATTTTATGTGTAAAGCAATTAAAATCAAATACATACTTTTCATATTATTCATATTTTGTTGTCTAAAAGCCGAGTCCAAGTCAGCCAGAGCAGCATAACGATCGTCTACAAAACAATATAAAATATATAGGTATGTTTTTATTTCATATAACTTATACGTACTTACAATATATTTAATTCATTATACTTACTAATAGATGATATAGGAGTATTGCTGAAGGCATTGAGTGTGGGCATTGTGGTTAAATGTGAAGTTGTAATATTGTTGTTGTTTGCATTAGCCTGGGTACAATTATAAATATCCGCAGTTGAGAAATCGACTGGAAAACTAACAATAACAACTAAATATCATATTCATTTGATTAAAAACATGATAATCAGCTTACGCTGAGCTGATGTCGCTTTTGTCACCTCATTCTATACGAACATAAAAACTTTATAATTATGACAAATAAAATGTATTCTAACTTTCAAAAGGTCAAATGAAATTTATCAAAGTAAATGCAATAGTAATCTTTTAATTTAGTTAAATCATGTTCACAAAGATATCATAGGCATAAATTGATTGTTGATAGCCTAAGCTAAGCCTAGACTGCTATCATAGGGTAGTGCCACCATTTTCAAGTGTAACTTACCCACCACTTCTGTAAAGTGACCTGTTTGTAGCGAGCAGGCACGACAGCTCTAGCCCAAAATCTGGTGGTATGGCTACTACCAATAAAATACATAAAATATACATATATATTTAAGATCTATACTCACTCAGGTACTGATGTATTGTTCACATTATCATTAACAAATGGTTGGGCAAAATTATTCACTACTTTTCCCCATCTCTGGCTTGGTAATGGTAATAAATTGTTAACAACTTTACTTGTACTGTGACTACTGATATTTGAAGAGGGTCTTTGTGAAGGAGTAGGGAGGGAAATCAAAGGAGCCGCATTTGCGACACTTCCGCCTTTCGACAATTTATTTTTCCCACTTCCATTAGACACTGTACCATTGATCAACTGTGATTCTAAATAATAGCGCTTTTTTTCATATTTGTCTAACATGAAGTCACGAACGCTTTGTTCATCATTAAAGTTCACACTTTCACCTTCGTACAGACTCAGCCACACTCGCCTACAATAGTCATTTCCTCTACTCTTAATAAATTCTATCTCTTCAGGTGTAAATGTAGCCATAGATATAGATTTCACTCGATGAGGCGGAGTTAGGCCTCTCCTATAGCAAATAAATAAATAAACAAATTTTTACTTCACACGCACCAAAACGTAGCAATACTCACAGCATTCCTGAACATTTTGAACACACGAACGATCCGATTGTAGTATTAACGTATGTAGGGCCCCTTTGATTACAATCTAAACAATATTTATTTCCATTTATAGTAATAAGTTCACGCAAAATTTCCAAATTTTTATCGTCCTGTTTTCGACGGTTCGCAGCCATTTTCGTAATGAAATGATTGAAAATTGAAATTTGAAATGAATAATGTCAACCCGTTGGTAAATCTATCAAAACTGAAGTGGTTTGTTATGCCACAAGTTATAGTGGTTTTTGTTTTGTAGTATCTTTCTCCCTCTACATGGTTATTGGCAATGTGAATAGAAAGAGATAAACAATTGCCTTTAGGCTTTACTCTAATTTATAAAATATAATTTATATTTTTTGTTTATGATATTTTGAAATATAGGTATAATATTTTAATAATAATTAAAAATTAGTTTCATTTATGTAACATTATAAAATATTGTAATTTACCAAGTATTTAATTAAATTTTTTTTAGGTTTTTGTATTATTATGTTATCTCTGTGCTATTTATTTTGTCAAAAAGCATAGAGATATATACCAATGTCAAAAAATGTATAAATGTTTGATGGTCATTCGCGCGGGAATGTGAAATGGCACTTTTATAAATTGTTTGCAGTGGCTGTTATTGTATAAAACTGGCAGTTAATTTGTATAATGATGTGCTAAGGAACTAACTTCTTAAAAGAAATAAAATTCATTCTATAGATATGTGGTGCAGTAAGTGGTAATTTTTGCAGCATTCCTCCCACGTGCCGTGAAATTGCTCATTTGAATGTTGAATGCTAATTTATATACCTACAATTCAAATAATAACCTAAAATACTTATAATTCAAAGTAAAATTAAGAATAAATTGTAATACAAATATAAATTGAAAAAAGTGGCTGTGTTTTGATCCCTTTGCCTTTTCAGAATGAGAGAACAAAATAAAGATAAGTGTGTCAACTGTCAAATTGTGCTCTTCTTCTCTCTTCTATTTTGGTTTACGCAAATAAAAATTGTAAATTATAAGAATTTGGGATAGTTACTTGGTTTCTTATAGAGATGGCTTCTCCTGAACAAGAAGCCCAAAAGGAGGAAACGGATCAATCTGACAAGAACGATCCTACTGAAAATGAAGAAGAAAAGGAGAAACAACTTCTTTTTGAATACATTTCTAACCTGGAAACCAGAATTAAAAGCAAAACAGATGCTCGCAATGAAAATTTGAACTGTGTGCGACCACCAGATTCTCACTTCTCCAAGTTAGATTCTGGTCTGAAAAAGAATACCACATTTGTAAAGAAACTAAAGGCCTTTAGTGCTAGTCAACTAGATACACTTTTAAAAGACTTTAGTACTTTAAATCTAACAAAATATATATCTGAGGTTGCGGCAGCCATCGCCGAAGCCAAATTAAAAATGTCTGATATTCCTGCAGCAATTACATTATGTTCGGCGCTACATCGCCTTTATGCTGACTTTTCTTCAACTTTTTTTGAAAATTGGCAGAAGATACTCGCCTTTAAAGCCGGTGACAAGATATTGAATTCTTCTAAACTCCGTGTCGATATAAGATTTTATGCAGAATTGATCACAGTTGGTATATTTGTTAATAAAACAGGTCTCCCATTATTGGGCAATGTGTTAACTGTACTTATCAATATGGATAAAGATGAACATAATAATATATCAATATTAATGTCGTTTTGTAAACATTGCGGAGAAGATTATGCGGGACTTGTTCCTAAGAAAATAAAAGATGCTGCCGAGGTAGTTTTTGTTTAAAGTTAATTTATTAATATTATTTAAGTTTGGCCTAGTTATCTGTATTTTTTTTTCAAATGAAATATATTTTCGCTTATTTTATACTCTTGTACTATTTGAATGTTATAATAAGGGTGTTATCTTAATAGTAACGATCTTACATTTTATTTCAATTTAATTCTAGAAACACAATGTAACAATACCTCGTAATACATTTTTGCCAGTTGAGAAACAAACAGTTGTCAGAACTTTACTGAGGGACTACTTTTCATCATTGACAAAGCATTTATTAGCAGAAAGAAGTCAGTTATTAGCTCTACACACGGCCAATCAGAGAACTTTACATACACGGGGAGAACTGTCACAGGAGAGGAAGGAGCAGTTAGAACAACATCAGGTGACAAACTATAGTATTATACTATGGTAATATATAAACTCATGAAACAAAGCTTTGCATCTATGTTGTTATTGTTTAATTTATTCCCAATTAATTCTTTTGGAGTAATCATACTACCTTTGCAGCCATCTAATTTCACAGTAATCTGTGACCATAATGGCAAAGAAAATAATCAAAATTAATATATGCTAGTTTACTATTTAGTTGAAACATTATCTTAATATACTTGATTACTTAGTCAGTTACAGTACCCAGACAGTAAATATTACACTATAAATTATTTTTAGGCAACATATGACAAACTTCTAGTTGGAGGACAAAACTTTGCCGAAGTCCTGGGAGAAGAGTTAGGTGAAGCTGGAGAGCCTCCAACACTGTCTTTAGTGGTCACTGAAACCCAAGGAAGTGTCAGTATCGGTGGTAATGAAGACTACATTATGCAAGCTGGCACTGATCCATGGCAGGATGATGATACCAGGTCGTTCTACACCTCACTGCCCGATCTCAAAGTTTTTATGCCTCATTATCAAATAAAAGAGGTAAATATTGATATAATTAAGTAAATAATACTTGTTTTAGAAAAGTAAAAATTAATCTATTTTGTAGACATTGAAAAGTAAAACAGAAACTGTAACTGAAGAAATGTTAGATGAAGATCTGAAAGAAGAAGATTTAAGTGATAATGAAGAGCCAACTGTCCCTGAAACTCCTGATCAAGAAGAAGTACCAAGTGCTAACGTATCTAATCGGTGAGAAATATAGAGTTGAAATATGAAAAGCAGGAGTGATAAAAAATCACAAAACCTTTTTGTAGTAACAAAATATCCATTTCAGATATGCACTAGAGTCATTTTTGAATGAACTACCAAATTGCATCAACAGAGAACTTATAGATAATGCAGCAGTAGATTTTGTATTGAATTTAAATACAAAAAATAATAGGAAAAAGTTGACCAGAGTTCTGTTTAGTGTAGCAAGGACTCGGCTTGACCTATTACCATTCTATTCAAGATTTGCAGCAATCTTATACCCTGTTTTACCAGATGTTTGTATAGAATTATGTCAAATGTTAAAGCAAGATTTTAAATATCATGTCAGGAAGAAGGATCAGATTAACATTGAATCAAAGGTAAGAATCTTTGGAACAAAAACTGATTTGATCACAGGGTAATGGGTGCATTGTTATTAAGTCGACTGGGCCAAAGTTCTCTTAGGTAGATCTTATATATTATTTAAGGATTTTGTTTACAGATAAAAGTTGTGCGTTTTATTGGAGAATTAGTAAAGTTTGGACTCTATTCAAAGATTGAAGCACTATATTGTCTCAAAGTTCTTTTGCATGACTTTAAACATCATCATATTGAAATGGCATGTAACTTGTGGGAGACGTGTGGTAGATATCTGTACTGCAATCCAGATACCCACCAACGTACTATGATATATTTGCAACAGATGATGAGGAAAAAGGTAAGGATCTTATATAAAGCAAGATTAGATGAAATCTGTTCAAATTGGATTTTTCTAAATAATGTTTTGTAATCTTTACTTCCAGACAGTCTCAGCCTTAGATTCTCGTTATGTGACACAGATCGAAAATGCATTCTACTTTGTTTGTCCACCAGAAGTTCAAGCACAACCTAAGGAAGATGAACCTCCGATGCATCAATTCATAAGAAAGATACTCCATGAAGATCTTCAGAAAACAAACGAGGAGAAAATATTAAGACTTATGAGAAAGATAAATTGGGACGATCCAGAAATCTCAGCTGTAGCTATACAGCATTTAGCTGGTGGGTGGAGAGTACGAGCGAGTGCTAGAAGGGTACTTGCGAGACTAACTGCTGAATTGGCAACATGGCAAGAAGCTGTTGGATCTGGAGTAGTAGATACAGTATTTGAAGAAATAAGAGTCACACTTGAAGATCCACACCCTAGATACAATCAGAGAAGGATAGCTACTGTTAAATATCTAGGAGAATTATACAATTACAAACTACTTGATTCAAGAGACGTATTCACAGTTTTATACTCATTTATTACTTTTGGAGTAACCAATGATCATGCTACAGTATCTCCTTTAGATCCACCTGAGAACTTGTTTAGAGTAAAATTAGTTTGCGCTTTACTAAGCACGTGTGGTGCCTATTTCAATAGTGGATCAAGCAAAAAACGTTTGGACTATTTCCTAGTATTTTTCCAAAATTACTTCTGGTTCAAATATTCTGATCCAATTTGGACTGAACAAAATAAGTTTCCCATTTATGTTAACTACATTTACCAGGAATGTTTAACAGCTTTGAGGCCAAAATTGACTTTCTTTACTAGCTGGCAGCAATGTAAAGATGCGGTGGAGGATTTGAGACAAACTTTATATCCAGGAGACAATGAAGGAGATGATAAAGGTGATGACAGTGTTAATGATGGCTTGGATACGATTATAGAAACTGATGATGAAACTGATAACCTTCAGCCTGAAGAGAGTTCAGATGAAGAACAAGTCACTGACAATATTCAAGAAGATACTGAAGTGAATCATGAAGAGGAAACTATGTCAGCTAGGCGACCTGTTCATAAACCAGTAAGTTATGGGAAAAGGTATCTACTTAATATCTGATAGTATTTAATGCTCTATTTTGGGTTTATTGTAGGTGGACGATGTTGAATTTGAAAATGCATTTGAAAGAATGGTAATGGACAATATGGCTGAAAGGCAACGTGAAACAAGACCTCAGCAAAGAGACATCTCTGTGCCTGTTAATTGTCGACAACAAACTAAGAAAACCTATGAACAATTATTGGTATAACATTTGTTACTATGTTAGAAAATTAATAAATTATAATATTTTTAATGTTATTGCAAATATTTTTTTATTTTTAGCAAGGAAAAGAAGGTGTAGAATTCGTTTTAATGGTTAGAAAAGGAACAAAACTTCAATATAAATCATTCAATGCACCACCAGAATTAGCCAGCAATTTACAACAACAAGCTTTAGCCGATAAGCAAGAAATGGAGAGAGTTAAACGGTATCACTTTTTTGTTATTTTTATGTCTCACATTTGAAGCTAAAAGCTTATTTATTTATTGTAAATATAATTTCAGATTAACACTGAATATTTCTGAAAGACAAGAGGAGGAGGAGTACAGCGCCGAAACTGGGGGTGGTTCAGGCGGAATTGGAAATCCAAATAGAGGACAACACATTAGACAAAAATATCAACATCCAAAAGGAGCTCCTGATGCTGATTTGATTTTTGGCCCAAAGAAATTCAAATGATTAGTATAATACTTAAGAGGACCTATATCCTGATTTGAATCAGGAATTCAAACAGATGTATGTCGAATCTATAGTTTTATCATATTTGACTTACATCTGTTTTAGGAACCTTTGGCGGGTTCTAATAATTAAAACTAATAAAATCTACTTTTAAATGATCTTGTTTTTTTGTTTACTCAAACTTTTTTTATTTGTCAACCTTCTTCATTGACATCGTTTGTACCATACGTAACGTTAAAGGTTGATTTCGCGACACAATTTTTCACTCAATCGATAAACGAATATAACTTCTCTGCGTGGAATTTTTTTCTTTGTATCCGTTGCTTAGTTGTCAATGCCAGTCACAAAAAAAAAATACTGTCAGCCGGCGTTCATTGCGTTTGGAGTTGAGTCGTGTCCGCGCTTTTTATGTTGGGACTTTTTAGTTTTAAATCATATTTAATAGAAGCTGATTTATAAATATTAAGTTATAGTAATTTTTATTAGATACCGAACGTTTAATAATAATTGTCTCTGAGCACTAACCACTCGAGACCAACATGGACGCCGATTTCAGCAAACTTTTACAAGAAGCAGAGCAGTTAACATCGGAAATCGAAGGAAATGAAGATCTTCCTAGAGTTGAACGGTCCTTGGGGCAAGTACTGGAAGCATCACAGGAGTTATACTCGAGGGTGATGCAAAGCGGCGCCAACGACATTCAAGCGTAAGTTTTTCAATACACAACACACGTTCGTAGGATATATTATGTTAATGATATTATTATAGTGGTATCATAATGATATATTAAATTCGATATTATTTTTTAGACATTTATTATTTGGGTCGAAAGGTATAGATTTACAACAGATTTCTCAAAAACTTGAAACTCTAAGTTCAAAGAGGACATTTGAACCACTCCAACCTATAGCTGATTCAGATATAGAAAGTTTTCTACGTAATGAGCGTGAAAACGCTATTCTTTCACTTATTGATGAAGTTAATAAAAATGTGAGTAATAATCTATAATTATTTAAATTTTAAACTATGGTTCAAAAACTAGATAAATAAATTGAATTCTTCCAGTCCCTCCAAACAACAGAAGATCAGAAATGGGAGCACATGGTTTCTGAGTGGAATAAAGAAAAAATCAAGCTAATGAATGCCATGATTGGTCCATCACAAAACTGGTTGGATTTGAAACGTACTCCAGAACCGATGAGTTTATCTATAGCGAGTACACCAAAGAAATTTGCCCAATCAATGTTAGATAATGTCGAAGCTGCTTACGCTAAACAAGTTGTTTTGTACAATAAATTAGTTTTTCAAGGTACTAAGTCAAGGACTGCTTTACATCAAAAATTTGCACAGATTGCTGAGGAATTTAATGATATTGTGAGTATAGTTATAATAATAATTACTATTACTTATTATTTACTTTTTTTTTACACGCAAAACGAGCGGCCATGGCTGCTCAATTGCGGAGAACGAGCCTGCGGAAATCTACAATCTACTTATTATTTTTGGTATTTTTTTTTTAATTGTAGCACTCCTGATGTAAAGCTAGAATGCGGTTCATCAATGGAAACAACTGCTACTACCTGTGTGGGCAGAAGTCGCCTCTACCATGCTGACTTGAGGAGACGAGCATGTACCATCAAGATTGACAGTGCACACTCCTATCGTTATACCTGATATGCTAAAATGCTGATGATGTTGTTATTAAATTATGATGACTGTTCATAATTTTTCTGTTAAATTTTGATCATAAAATTTGTTCACCATTTAAAGGCAATATTTTGAATATGATTCTGTCAAATAACAAAGTATATTCTAAATTGTTTTACAGAAAGTAAAAGAAATGTGGGAAATTATTAAAGCAATGTCTCAAATTCCACCATTAGCGAGAGATGAGGATCCACTCAAGGCTAGAGGCAATCCAGCAACTCAAAACTATCTTATTTCTCAAGGAAAGAAATATCTTGAAAATAGGTACGAAGTTCACTTTTAAGGTTTAAGACTGTACTGTAGTCCAGGTTGCTGCAATAGTTAAGGTTAAGGTAACACAGTGAAGTGACCTAGTTGCATTTCGGGACCAGATTAAAAGTATCTAGGTACAGTGACAGGAATGGGTACATTCTACCTGAATGGTGCATGTTCATCTTGTCAAACCAGCGTAGAGGTGACAACTGCCTACTATGACAAGGTCACTTCACGGGTGTTACATTCGAAAGTGGTGGTACTACCCCAGAACGGCAGACTGAACAAATAACCATTGTCAGTCTGCATACCACTCTTTAATAGACACTGAGCGACCA
The DNA here is from genome assembly GCA_948150575.1 of Tinea pellionella. NCBI lineage: Eukaryota > Metazoa > Arthropoda > Insecta > Lepidoptera > Tineidae > Tinea > Tinea pellionella. The sequence continues at coordinate 2,678,426 of OX411246.1, forward strand.
AAGTACATATAACCAAGTCACATTGGTACCAGTCAGAATTGAAAAGAGGTTTGAACCACAGGTCTTATCGATCGTGAGTTCACACATCTTATTTTCACTTGCACACAGTCCAGGTTGCTGTAATAGTTAAGGTTAAGGTAACGCAGTGAAGTGACCTAGTTGCATTTCGGGACCAGATAGAAAGTATCTAGGTACAGTGACAGGAATGGGTACATTCTACCTGAATGGTGCATGTTCATCTTGTCAAACCAGCGTAGAGGTGACAACTGCCTACTATGACAAGGTCACTTCACGGGTGTTACATTCGAAAGTGGTGGTACTACCCCAGAACGGCAGACTGAACAAATAACCATTGTCAGTCTGCATACCACTCTTTAATAGACACTGAGCGACCAAAGTACATATAACCAAGTCACATTGGTACCAGTCAGAATTGAAAAGAGGTTTGAACCACAGGTCTCATCAATCGTGAGTTCACACATCTTATTTTCACTTTGACCACATCCATTACTCTCCTCAGGTTGATCAATTTGGCTAAGGAAGGTCTTTCTAGGGCACCTCCTTCAAAAACCACTCTCCACTTTTGTGTAATAAATCTTTTTAGTTAATCCTTAATGTCAAACTTTTAGATACAAACTTTACATGACTGACGTAGTACGCGCAAATCCGACATCTGCTATGCGTGGAGGAGCGCCCGGTACTTATCCATTGGTCCGCGGATTTGTGGGACTCCGTATGCAAGGACAGAGCTTACAGGCAATGGCTGATGGCGCCATTGATGAAAGGCCACTGTGGCCAATGGTTTACTATTGTTTGAGAAGTGGTGATGCTAATGCTGCTGTACATTGCTTGAGGAAATCTGGGTAAATATTTAATATGTTACATAATTGTTAAAAAAAATTTTTTGATATTGTAAAAAATAATTGCAAAATTATAAAGTGGATAATATTATATACAGCATAAACTCTTATAAGGTTTGGAGTGTCTCACCCGCTTGAAGTGAGTGAGTGAGACTCCATTATTAGTTAAAATAAAATTTGGTAAAATAATACATTGTGGTTGTGTTCAAAGTAAAATGTATTCCCTTGTAAAAATAATAACAATTGACAATTCAAATTGTCATTGTGACAATCTCTTTATGTTGAGGTGAAAAGAGGTTGCCACAAAGGCAAAACTTAATGGACTCAGATATGTAATTTATTGTTTGAAATTTAAATAAAAGCATTTTTTGGTGTCTGATAAATTTAATTTGACATAAATAACGGCAACTTTTCAAACTAATAATGAATGTTTATTGCCTTCTAAATAATGATGTAGCAATACCAACCAAGCAAAGTCAAGTGATTTCTATGTTTTAGGGCGTCTTTTGTTACAGTGTAAATTAATTTGTTACAGAGGGGATCATGAAGAATTTGTGGCGGCATTAGAAGAGCGCATACGCAATCCAGATAAGCCGTTGAGTGAAAAATTACAAACTGCAATCAATTTCCAGTATCGTATACAAGTTCGCAACTCAACCGATCCTTATAAAAGAGCTGTAAGTTTTTCTGCATATTATATAGTCTTGGATTTACACAATTGTTCAAAAAGTTCAAAACAAAAGGAACAGAGGCTATACACCCCTGTCTTTGTTGTTGTTTCTTTCTTAAAGTTTCTGACAGCATTTTACTCCAAAACATCAGATACTAAATCGTATTAAAGAAAAAGATAATTAAAACCTGTATATTATATACAGGGTGTCCCGTAAGTAGTGGTGTCAACGGTATTTTACAGATAGAGGGGTTCAATATCTAGAATATAATTTGGTGATTTTTTAAAATACCTTCTGGTTTAAAAGTTATGACATTTTTAAAGAATTATCATTTTTTCCCCCGTTTTATCACAAAATAATGTTTTTAAAATAATGGTCCCGTAACCTTACATACAATTTTTTTACACCAGCTTCGTTTAAATATTTTGCTTAAAATTTGATAAATTAAATCTTGTTTAGATTTAAATTGTTAATTTAATCATGGTTATTAATTGGTTACAAATAATATTTTATTTAGAAAGCCCTGTGTTTTCTCAACCCACTTAAATAAAAAGACCAGTGAAAATAATTGTAAACAAATTTTTATAACATTATTTTGTGATAAAACGGGGGAAAAAATGATAATTCTTTAAAAATGTCATAACTTTTAAACCAGAAGGTATAAAAAAAAATCACCAAATTATATTCTAGATATTGAACCCCTCTATCTGTAAAATACCGTTGACACCACTACTTACGGGACACCCTGTATATTAAATATATTTTTATAGGTGTATTGTGCAGTAGGCTCATGCGATTTAACTGATGAGCATTCAGAGGTAGCGAAGACAGCTGATGATTATTTGTGGCTTAAACTTTGTTTGATCAAACCAAAGTCTGGAAATGAATCAGAATCATTCACTTATTCTGATCTGCAGAAATTGATACTTGAGGAATATGGTAAGTTTGGGAGGGAAGTTTGTGGAAGTTTTGTAATGCAACTTACTATTCTATTGTAATTAATTTAATGTAATCATTTTTCATGTAAAATGTGTTGTTTCTTTTTTAAGGTGAAACGCATTATCATGCTTATGAGAAGCCATTGGTATACTTCCAAATGCTTGCATTAACTGGTCAATTTGAACCTGCATTGGAGTTTCTTTCCAGAATTCCTAGGTAACATTATTTTGTTTTAATACTGCAGATAAAGGAGTTTCTTCTAATTTTATTGTTGTCTATTCCAGATACCAGGTTCATAGTGTACACATGGCGTTAGCGCTTCATGATATTTATATGCTGGGAACACCGCGTAACGTACAAGCGCCTTTGTGTGAGTACATTTTTAAAGGAATATATTTTTGAACATTTCTTTCAAGCAGTGCACTACAATACACGATAATTATCCAGTGTGCATAGTTTTCAGTGAATGCTCTAGTGTGTTGCCAGCTATAATATCAATATATTTTTGGTCTTACAGTATCTGTGGACACAGACGATCCATCACCACTGAGAAGACTAAATATAGCAAGATTAGTATTATTGTACGCAAGAAAATTTGAACTTACGGACCCATCTGATGCGTTACATTATTACTTCTTCCTAAGGTTCGTGTTTTTCTGTTGAAACTCCTCTTTCAGATACATTTTTTTTTAAATATTGTATGGGTGTGCTCATAAATAAAAAAAAAACCATTTTTGCCCATTTAAAATCCATTTATTTTTTTCTCAGGAATCTCAAAGACCCTCATGGCAGAAACTTGTTTATGTGTTGTTGCACAGACTTGGCGATTGAATGCCGTGATTATGGACTATTATTTGGTTGTATGGACCCCACTACAGGGTTAAGAAGTAATGGAATGATAGACCAGTTCAATAATCCACATATTGATACAACTGTGAGTGTTGAATTAGTTTATACACAAAAGGATAAAATTAGTATTCAGCAAATGAATTTTTATTTCAAAAATGCTGATGAGACGCTTTCATGAGTGGTTGTGTGATAATGTATAAAATAATGTTGTTTTAGGTAGTAGCTATAAATGTAGCAGAAGAGTTGGTGAACAAAGGTTTATTTGAAGATGCCATCACAATGTATGATACAGCTGGTGTAAGTTGCATATAATATATGACCTCCACTTTTTGTACGGGACATTAATCATTAAGCTACACGGCCATTAATAGCAGCTTCCAGTAACAGTATTTTCTCTGCTGGGCCTGGGAATTCAGAATTTTCATATGAAAACAAAATTAACCATAATTTTATTTCCAGAATTTGGAGAAAGTTCTAGAGTTATTCTGTGTGTTGCTCGCTCAAGTGGTGACTAGTGGTGGAGGCGCAGATACACTGAGACAAAGATTAGTATCTCTCGCCGGTCATGTCACACAGAGACTGAGGAACTCTGATGCCACCAATCTCCCTGCTACATTAGTCGATGCATATAATAAACTATGTAAATTGATGTTATTTTTTGATCAATATCATTCCAACAATTTTGAAGCCGCTTTGGAGGTAAATATAATAAGGAGCAATTTGGTTATTCATTAAAATATTTTGTTATGGTAAATATTTTATTTTAAATTGTGGTCATTACAGACACTACGTGGATGTGATTTGGTGCCACTATCTCGGTCGTCGTTGGAGTCACGTGTGGCCGCCACAAGGAATGCACGCGGGGAACTACTTAGAGCCTTACCTGCTGTGTTACGAGCATTATGCGCCATGTTACTCGCGAAACGTCAGAAATTACGAGCCACTCATACTGCTGATAAGGTACATGCCCTTTATTTATTTATATAATCTATATTACTACTCAGTACTAAACTACAGCTACAATATCTGTCAGGAAAAGGTGGTTAGGGCCCACTATAGTGTACTTGAGCTTTATTCATCTTAATTTATTGCAGCAATTGGAATGGTTACGAGAGCAAGCAGAAGTGTTGAACACCTTTGCTGGGAACATTGCTTACAGAATGCCCAGTGATACATACAGCCAATTAGCGCAGCTGCAGATACTTATGCATTAATAAACTATTATTTTGTTGGTACAATTAAGATGATTTTTTAGTAATAAAATTATGGTTTAAATTTTGAACGGTTTATTAATTATAACTGTATTTTAACTCAGTTCCCTGATCACCAAAACTTCACATCGATTTGGGAAGCATCAGCTTTGTAGAGAATTTGTTTTCCTGCCAAGGAAAGCCCTCACTATGTTGAAAGTACATAGAGCACCAAGAATGTTTGTTCAAACATTGAAGTAGATTCTCTCAGCTAATTGTCTTCTTAACTCAATTCCAATATACAAATCATTTACATTATCATCTGGCATTTCCGTTATTTCATTTACTGCTGTTCTGGGTTCAGAGTCTACATAAGGCTCTGGGTCAGGCAGAGCAGCATGAATACACAGATTATGTAACATTGCACATGCGTTTATAATTTTGGCAGCCCTTTGTGGAGTATAATGTAGTGGTCTCTTGTGCAAACATTTCCATCTACCTTTGAGAATACTTATACACCTATCAATACATGTTTTTGTCCTTCCTAGAAAATGATTATATTGCGATTCCGGAGTTCCTTGTTGTGCATGTACTATTGGCGTCATTAACCAAGCTCTTTGTGGGTATTTTGTGTCGGCTGAAAGACAATAGAATCAACTTTTATTCTAATCTCAAATAAGTATTATGAAATTATGATAAAAATTAAGTAGAAAGAAAATAAAGCTCTGTAGGACGCCATGTCAGTGCAGGACCTGAGTTAGGCCTTCACCTCAGCCCATGCATGTTTTTCTTTTTCTCTTTAATTTTCATAACTAAAACAAATGAAAGTTAAATAAAATTTTATGTTTGTTATTGAAAACACATACCAATTATCCACCCAGGTTCACCCTGCCTACTTGTATTTTCTATAAACGTTCTAATGTTCATTTTATTCCATATGTAGGCATTACTAGCTGCACCACCAAATCTACAACATACTGCTATAATCTTCATGTCTGAATCACATATCTAAAAAAAAACACCGAAACAAGAATAATATTAGAAACTTATACCTATAAATCTGCATGTACACATCTTCATGTAAAATATTTTTTTGTAGTTCGGCATATGACAACACTCCGCCTGGTGCAAAGCTAGAGTGCGGTCCATGAACGGAAACAACTGCTACTGCAGTGAAATCCCTACAAGGGGCAGTCGCCTCTGCCTTGAGGAGACGAGTAAAGCAAAGTGGGGTGGAGTATTTTAAATAGATGATTACCATTTGTGCATTAATTGAATATTGTCCTTTCCTATTATAAAATGCTTCCTCATCATCTCTAGGACAGACAATTTCAACATGTGTACCATCTAGGCATCCTATTGTATCTGGAAAATGATATTTTCTATAGAACCTGAAACAAAATAAACAATAATGTTAGGTTAGTAAATTGCTCAGAAAGGCTCAGATGAGGAGCATCTTTAACCAAAGTACTAGCAGAGTAATCAAACTGTGTTAATTGTACATAATTCCTTGAGCATCATGTAAGTTTGTCAAAGGCTCAAAACATTGGACTGACTCATATTGCTCATCATCACAGTATGAGTCCTGAAGGTTACTCCTGATTACTGGCCATGCGACAGTCATACACACATCTATAACCACATACAAAACTTTTAACAAGGTTGTAACTATGTCATCCTCGTTGAGATAAAAACAATACTAAGATTTGCAAAAAGCTTATCTTATATGGGAATCTTACCCTTCTTTAATTTTATCCCTCTGTGTCGTAGTTGTAGGAAATACAACCCAATTATTTAACAAAAAATTCATGCCCTCAATTATAATTTTAATTACTCTACTAACGGATTTCTGTGATATGTTTAAATTAAAGTCTTTTCCGACGGATTTTTGATGAGATCCAGAACTTAAGAAAGATAAGGTCACCAGCACCTAGAAAATATTATTTTATTATTTAACTGAAAAAACTAGTATCACTATTATTAGTTTTGACACTGGATTATGCAGAGATAAAAGATATTTGATGAATAAACGAATATCACAAATCACATTAATAAAATCTATTCATAAATAATAAATTTTTACTACAGCAGCAAATAATTAGGCAAATATAAGATTTATAAAATTATCAAAAAACAGTAGTGAAACCAATGATTATTCAATACCTAAACAGTCTTACTTTTAAGGGAAAAGGAATTCCAGTAGATCTTTGGCTTTTAGGTACAACTGGTTCCAATATCCTAAGGACCTGATGGAATATAACTCTATTTACACCACAGTTTTTTATTAGATATGCGTCTGAAAGATTAACACAGTCCGAAGTATCTTTTAAATAACGACGCGCTATCTTTTCTTTGCGTGCACTTCCTCTTAACATTTTTATTTTCAAGTATGTATTCATAATTTGTATTTAAGTAAAACTGAAAAAGCACGAAACCGCCTCGCGCCCGCTCCACAGGCAAAATTGCCGCCCGTAGACAATCACAATCAAATAGAAATAGATATATCTCTATGAAATAAATCATCAACCAAACACATCGAACGTGACTGATGATGAATGAATTTTAGTTTAAAAAGTAAAATGTCAAAATTTGCCAAATAAAGTAAATCAAACATGTTTGTAGTTTCTGTTTTTTACGATTAAAAGTGCTACATTTTATTATTTTGTGTTAAATTTAACTTTATTATATGTTAGAATACATCAGCGTTATAATAACATGACTATTTTCAAGTTTACAGTAATTTTTTATTCATGATTTTGCGTTCGATTGTAGAGTTTTTTTTATAAACAAAACATGTTTTGGTAGTTCTAAAAAATGGAAAGACGGAAAGCTAGCCCTGAACAACTAAATATGCTACTACATTTCTTAGAAGGTGATAAAGAACTGGCTATTGGCAAGTTCTCCGGCATAGATGGGAAGGTTAGACAAGCAAATGCTTGGATAAAAATTACTGAAAAACTAAATGCTAATTCTGGCTTTGGAAGTGGTGCTATTAAGACTCCAGATAAATGGCAACAGGTACAATAAGGCCCAAAACCAAGGCTTGAACAATAGAATGAAACTTGGTATGATTAACGTTATAATACATTATATATTTTATAGACTTGGAGAGATTGGAAATCAAACGTAAAGAAGAAAGCATTTAAAATAAGAAGAAATAGATTCACACCTGGAAGTAATTCAAATATACAATTAACGGATGCGGAAGATAAAATTTTGAGATTGATCTGCACAAATACATCAGTGTTTGGTCTTTCAGGTGTACCTGAAACTTCGGCTGTTAATAGTACTATGGTAAATTTGTTGTTTGGCTTAAAAATATTTTTAAATAAAAATTAATTTAAACAACTACTTTTTTAATGGTAATTATTTTTGTAGGTAACATCCCAAAATGGTGGTGATGATTTATGTAATAATGATCCTTCTACAAGTTTGGTATGATAAATAAACAATAACTAAAAATAATTAATGTTAAAACGTGATAGGTAATTCGGTTCTATTCCAGAAGTGGACAACAGACGTGCAGTTCCAATCCAATATGGAGATGAGTTTGGAAGATGAAGTGGCCATGGAACCTGACCCTGGATTAGGGACTAACGGAGTAACATCAACACCGAGTGTAGATGGAAAGTCCTTATGGAAGAGAGGAAGGCCTGCTAGTAGGATAAGTCATGAAATTGCTAAAATTCATTACTGAAAACGAAAGGTATAATCCAATTTTTTTTAACAGGATTGGTGCATGATAAGTTATTAACATTAGAAGAGGAAAGAATAAGGATTGAGAAACAGAAGTTACTCGAAAAGAAACGTTGCAATAATATAAGGATAAAACTTGAAAAAGATAAACTGGAGATAGAAAGACAGCGAAATACTTTATTAGAAAAGTAATACTTGCTTTTATATTTATTTAGACTAATTTTTTTTTGTTTAATGTCTTTTCATTTAAATTATTTTGCAGGTTGTTAGTAGCAGTGGAAGCTGTTGCGCGCCGATAAAGTTGACTATAATAGAGTAGTTTAATAGATCTTGTATAAGTGATAAATTGTAACTTTGTAGGTATAAGTTTTTTTTTTTATTTAGACTTTTAACATTGGTATAAGTTTTGTGATGTATATAATAAAATAGTGATATGAAATGCTTTTTATTTCAAAAATTCACGCTTCATTAAGTTACTTTGCACATTGAAGATTGGCGGGAATCTGGGTGCTATATGTTTAGTCTATGAAACATCAGTCATCATTGCAAATCGGCGTTAAATTGTCATTAGTGTCAGCCAATCGACGATTGTCTGCGGCTGTGGGTTTTGTTATTGTTTTGCTGTGATTTTCAAACCCTGTAATGGGAGATCAAAGAAATAAAGATGTTACTAATATGGTAGCTATATTATTTCCAGGCGTGGTAAAAAATGACGATAAAGCTCTAGACTGTTTAGGAGGTATTAGGACTATTTCTCAGGTTTGTATATTTTTCTTTACAAAATAGTAAATTTTATTTTTTAAATTTTAAGCGTATTTTTGTAGACTTACACAAATTCGCATAAAATGCGCCTGGGACTGTCGTTTAGGCCAGATAATCCACATGTAAAAAAGGCGTTTGGTGATATCAATAAAACCTTTGGAGTGTTGTTAAAAGTTAAGGTGAAGAAAAGTGTACATGGGTTTGAACTAAAAAGAGAAGTTACATCTACGTCAGTGGTTGGTCGTATTAATCAAATATATCAATTTAATTGTAAGTTTATAACTTATTATATCAGACCTTATACATATGTATCAATGTATATGGGCTTAATTTTAAAAAAACCTTCCAGCTTTATCCGACTTCCAATTTCTACCAATAGCTACGGATGTTCAACCTCCGAGGTGTCTCATTGATGTTATATTACCAAGCGGACTAGATTCTCTCAACGATTACTTAAGGTAAGATAATGAAGTGATGTACACTTTATTATACATATATTATATTATATATTGGATGGGCTCTGGAAGGGATCCATCATGATAAACATGTTTTGTGATGACTAAACCTATAATAAATAGAATTTATTTTTATTTTTTCCTTTTAAGTTCTGTTTCACCCAAAATGTTATGTGGATGTTGTGCATAGTTGTTATTGATAATCAAGTTTGTCAATGGTAAAATGAATAAGTTTCTAGTTATCATGTATTTTTTATTTTAAATTTAATGATTGTAACTGTGCCTAAAGTAACAAATAAAAAAATAACTATAAAATTTTTAGTTCCCCAGAAAAGCCATTTTTAGTACCATCGAGTTTTACAAGGAATGACAAGGCCGTATGTTACGCTTATACTGACAAAAAACAACAAACAAGCAGTGATAATATACATACAACAAGAGATCATAGAAAATGTCCAGCAACTCAAGTTACCTTCACACTCACAATTCCACTACCGACTGGGCCAAACGATTATTATACTAAATATTTGAGTAAAGCTAGCCCTAAATATATAAAAATGTATGAACATCTTAAAAAGGTAAGAACAATGTCCATAGAGGCGTTTTTTCTATACCCTCTATAATTTTTTTCTTCTTTAAATTGAGTCAAACAAGTTTCTTATACATGTATTTATAGGTTATTGTCCATGTATTATTATTATTTTTTTAGATATTTAAAGAGAGACCGATTTGGTCTAAGAATGGTCTTCAATACAAAACAAAGTATAAATTTTCTGATCTGAAATTAATATTGCCATGTGTTGGATTTATTACTAAAAATGGTCCATGGAAGTTGTTGTGGATTGGATATGGATATGATCCAAGAAAGGATCCTGAAGCAAGGAAATACCAATGTTTGGATTTTAGATTACGACAAGATGGTATTTATTTATCTTTGAGAATTAAAAAAAAATGATAACCCCCTACTTTTTGAAATTAATCTCTAGTATTTTCAAAAATAAAAATAGTTGAAAAATAAAAAATAAATAGTTATTAATTTTTACTTTTTTTTTTAATTTACTTACAAATATTAATTCTGCTTTTGTTCTAATCTTTTTTTTTATATGAAATTAAATATTAACAATTATCAATATAAATTAACAAATAAATAAAATTGGATTAATTAATTATAATTTTATTACAGCATATTTGAAGTCACTTGTAGCCAAATACACAAACCGAACGTATAAAAGAAAAGTCAGTGACGTTAGAAAATCTTTCAGTAGAAGTGTGCATTTTCAAGATGGTATCGATAAAGAGACTGAGGAGGTCACCGAAGTTACTGTCTGCTATAGACCTGGTATGATACCAACACAACGACAAGTCTATTATCAAGTGAGTTTTCTTTATTACAACAAACAAAATGGTAGATTTATATTAGGAATAGGCGGAGCTTTAAGTTGACACAGCATTCGCCTCCACTATGCCGGCTTGAGGAGACGAATATGAGCAATCCGTTGACAAGGCACTCTCCTCGCATTATATGTAGTGGCATATAGTTAATAACTAGACCTAGATAAGAGAATACATGTTTTTGGTTATTTTTTTTAATTGTAGCTCGGCATATGACAACACTCCGCCTGATGTAAAGCCAGAGTGCGGTCCATGAATGGAAACAACTGCTACTACAGAGAAATATCTATGGGCAGCAGTCGCCTCCACTATGCCGGCTTGGGAAGACGCGGAGTACCATCTAGATTGAGCGCACACTCCTCTCGTTATTTCCTGGCTACTTTCAAACTATTACCGAAACGCGACGAGGTCACTTCACTTGTGTTCCATTTGAAAGTGGTGGTACTACCCCAGGACGGCAGACTGGACAAATAACCATCATCAGTCCACCTACCACTCTTTAAAATTTCGTTAATGTGCATTGGATGTTTTTTTATGTAGCTGTGCATATGACAACAATACTCTGCCTGATGTTATGCTAAACTGTGGTCCATGGCTACTATATATAAACTTCTACATGCAGCAGTCGCCTCCGCTATATCAGCTTGAGGAGACCATATGCACCATCTAAGACAGATCCTTTCGTTATATACTATATTTTTTATTCCAGTATTGTGATATAAAATTACCGGAAATTGAAGAAATGATAAGCATCCCTCCATTACCGGGAACCCAGTGTCATCTTATACGTGGTTGGCTGGCTCCAGGCACTCATGAGAAATGTCGTGAAGTATTATCAAAGTACGCCAGGGAAGCTTTGTTAGCAGCAACTGTACGTAAAACTGACCAGGTAAAAATAATCAAACGTATTTTTTTGTAATTTTTGTCATAATCAACCGGGCGACTCTGTTTTATTTGGTAGAATTATTTAAACGCTCTGTTAAAGTTCACCAAACTTTTTTATTCGGTGTTTTATTTATTGGGTGCTTAGCGCACTGAGCAATCAAAGTAAATACATAGTTACAGCAGTCGGAATTTAGTGAGGTTCGAACACGGGTCTCATCGATCATGAGGTTCATCCGTTAGACCACGGCCGCTTATTATTATATGTACATTAATTACCTTTTTTTCAGTCTGATTCAAGCAGTGAAAACTCAGATGATGAATTAGGTGCATTGGAGCATTGCGAGCCGTCTACAAGCGTCAAGTCCTAAGTAATTTATTTTTTATTTAGATGCTCACTACAAGTTGGAGCCGATATAATGTCATACATACATTTTTAAATATTTTTTTAATTTAGCTCGGCATATGACAACAGTAAAACTAGACTAGAGATGCTCAGGCCACTGAGTTAGTCATAAAGTGTTTATATCAACATGTTAGTATGTAATTTTAGGGTAATATGTATTTTTTATTTTTTTATTAAACTTAAGTGTGATGATTAAAGTATATTTATGTTTACTTTTGTTTTATTTTATTGCCATTTTTATGCCTAGTTTATTGATAACTTATTTGTTATTTGCACAATTCTAATTTAAACAGAACTTTATGTTTAGGCCGTGAATGACCATTTTTCAATAACGTAGTCTATTATGGTTTATTATAAACTATATGGGGATTGCTTGGAATCTAATATAAAATATATAGCATTTGCGGTAATTAAACTATAAAACAACTAGTTATGTTCATTGTAATAAATAAAATAGAAAATATAAATAAGTTTAATAAATCGACAATTGTTGGTTAATAAATTATTATGAATAATTTATGGCGTTTGTTTAAAACTCATGACCAAGGGTTAAACGATTTAATCTTTCCTTAATTATGAAATCTTATGAAAATAACTTTAAATGTTAATATGCAACGCTCGTCTATGCTGGGGAAGTGCACTGTCCGGGTTGACAGTCGTCTGGCAATTCCAAAATTCCGGAGGTGTACTCGACTTTGTTATAATTTTTGTTATTAAAAACACAGTCGTATGAGTAGCATTGGACACTGTACTATGACCTAATTGAGTTTCGACACACAATATTATCAACTGATGGAGTTTAGACGTTATGGAACTTTGATCTCTGTGATTCATTGTACAATATTAGATATTGTTTTTATTTACACACGCAGTTATATACATTTTTCTTGTATGCCCTACACAGTGTAGGCTACACTATACCTATTATTATCGTGTGTATTTTTAACCGATGATTTTGATTACCGAAGTTTTATTACTGTTTGTCTTGAAATTATTTTAAATTATAATATTTTCTTTACAAATTAAATAATAATATCTAGGCGGAAGTATTTAAAGTAAAGTTAATATATATATTTTTTAATTTATTTTTTAAATGCCTATAAGTACTAAGCAAGTGCTTGTTTCACAGGCATGACCCGATTATGTCTGTGTAGTTAGTGGACTTGACTCAAATATAAATATCATGTAAATCCGATATTCGACAAAAAGATACTGACCCTTTTGTTATCGCTAATCGCAATTTGATTATAAGAAACGTTATTGCCTAACATAATTTCGATAAATGAATTATAAAACGGATATTCTTACATTTTTAGATGCTTATCTAATATTTTTTAGAATTCAGGACATGATTATAATAATTTAAAAAAGATCTACTTAATTACGAAAGACTATCTATTCAATTACTATAACTTGTCCTAAAAATGAGATAATTAAACATGGCAAATCACAAACGTTAAAAAATTTAATATGATTATGTTATTTATATCAACTGATGCCCACAATTAGTTTACGAAATAATTAACATTATGTGTTTAACGTTCCCGTTGCATCTATGACCTTTTATAGAGATAAAATAGTTATATTATAATTTTCTGAGCTCCTGATTCTTGCATCAAACGATTTTATTCCAGTACAGTATAAATCATAGTTTATTGTAAACCGTATCTTGTGTTATTAAATTATGATGAAAGATTAATTTATTAAATTCAGGTTGTTACGAAGCGGCGCGTTGAATTTCATATTTTCATCATAATTTCACTCAAAAAAATCACAATTTTAATACCAAAAATTAATTAAATATAACCGATAATTTCTATCTTGTGTTCTCACTAATTTTGTTTTTATTTTTCTTAAACTATTTTCTCAGAAGATTTCTGAAGGATTTTCCTGAGAAACGGTTTGGCTCGTCCTTTTTGTGTCGCACAATTGACAAGTGGAATGCTTTGCTCTCCCAATCCTTTCACCTCGGATCCTTCAACAGGAGTGTGAAAAAGCACCTTCTCAGGCCGGCATAGTAATAGCGACTGGAGCCACCGTGTTAACGGTCTTCTAGTCGTTAGTGCTAATGGACCTCAGCTGCGCTTACCATTGCGTGTCAATTTATGTAAAAAAAAATATTTGAAAAGATATTTAAAAAAAAAACCGAAGATTTCCTAGGTACTGATTGTCTAATATCATGATGAAAATAAATAACCTAGCTATTAATAGTTTAGAAGAAAAATGGTTTTATATTTCTAAAACAGGGGTTACTTTGCATGAATATTAATGATATTTAAAACTATTTTTTATTTTTTTTAATGAAGAGGACATGTTTTGTATAGTGTAGATTAACATATATTTTTAACGATAATTTCCTTACGGGTTATAGAGAAAAAGGTTTTAATCCCTTTGAGTTCCAGCGCAGTTCACATCTTTTCCTTGACTGCTTACCCTATAAAAATAGAATACCTATTTAATAGGTATAAAGTCTAGTTATAATATTGTTTAATTTTGATGCCCTTTATTGACAGTGACTACGAGCAGAGGATATATCGAAGGCAACAAAGACACGATGCGTTATCGCTTGCCTATATAACTTGGATGTATCTGCGCGCGCGCACATTCGCTTGTGCGCTGCCTACAAGAACGATTTCGCGCCCTTTAATTATTTTCCTCGCCGCGTGTGGTTTCCTCAGATTTATGCGTGTACGGTGAACGATTTCCACATTGATTTTCGCTGTTATTTCTACGTGAACATCGGCTGCATGTATGTATATTGTCTATTAATAATTTTAGTTGTGTAAATATTGCATAAAGCTATATTTATAATAACTATATCATACTTTATTCGCGACTTGTGTAAATATTTTTAAATTATTGATAAGTTTTATTACTAAAATTACGTAGGTTTACGTAATTAAATATTATTATGTTCATGAACGGCTACCACAAAGAAATGTCCTCTGCTATGCCGGCTTGAGAAGACAAATGTGGACAAATGTGATCCCGAAACGCAACTTGGACCCTTTTTGGGTGTTACACTAGAAGGTTGTGGTACTATTTCATAAGTATAGTCACTTCGTTAAATTAAATGAAGTAATTGTAATTTTTAAACTCTAAAGATCACTTTATTTTTGATTATGCATAATCTGTACTTTGATATTACTTTAAACTTATATTAAGGTAGATGTTGATCGCAATTTCGTTTAACTTAAGAAACCGAAAATTCCAATACAAACCCTATTTACTCCATAAAGATGATTTTCAAGAACGCTGAAACACGTAATTCTTAATTTTATAATAAGAGTACAACCCTAACTTGTTTGTGGGTTCCCAATAGAAACTTACGCCCCCTATTTCACCTTTAGTTTTTTAAGACCTTCCTTAGGATGCAATATCGAAATCTATTCGGGGTAACAAACAAACACAGTTACTTTCACATTTATATATTAGTATCTCGTATTTTATTTTAGTTAATCTAAGTACTATGATTCATCTTAAAATAGCTTTGTTAAGTATTTTTTTAATGCTTAGTTCAAAATAACTATGTCAATATGTAGCTGAAATAGGCATTAAACCGCTTGTGTTAGGTTTTTTGAACTTAGATATCGATTATCGATGACATCAATTCACTGATTTATGCCTCTTTAAGTATTTTAAGTTTAAGATGACCTTAAATACACCTGTCTACATTTATGCAATACGGTTACTCGCATCTTCGTATGATCGCGTTCTCTACGCAAAAAATATTCTCTTGAGGAATGATTTTTCAAAAACACTGAAACACGTAATTTATTTCTTACAAAAATTTTCATTTTTAACTCGATGGGTTTCCCATACAAACTTTCGTCCCCTATTTTACCCCCTTCAGTAGTGTTTTTTTCTTTTGGATCAAAAGATGGTCAATATCCTTCACCAGGATACAACTTATCTCTTTGCCAAATGTCAAAATTAACAAATTTGAAATTTTACTTTCATTAAAAAAAATATCATAAAAATATAAAATGTAATGCTCCCTATACAAATTACCCATGTAATATTATAATTCGTCCTATTATTCGACTATAAATCAAGGCAGATCACAATAACGTGAGACGAATTCACTTGTTGGATGTGCTAAGTACTTTAGTTCTTAGACCTTGTTCTGTGGCCAGTGTCATGTTTATTGATCGGAAGTAATGATAGCGCATTTACCGCAACTTTAACTAGAATATCAATTGAGTATTAATGTTACAATATATTGAACTTTACACCATTTTATTAGCGCATATTTTAAGAAAATATTTTGCTATTTTTAATCACTAACAATTACTCTAATAAAGTCTAAGATTCTATGTAGAACGAATTTATAATTTGGTAAAATTTGTCCCGATTTTACTCTACATTATTTTACGTATTTTATACTATTCTCTATTATTTTATTTTCTATTTTAGATAAACAAAATGAGCACAAGCGAGTTTCGGTTGGACCGCAGCGTAGATCTGTCACCTGAAACTAAACAGATCGCTGAAACAGAACTGCGAGAGACTCCTGAAAGAGTCAAAGAGGCACTTGAAAGACTTCGTGAGCTTATGAAAGAAAATAAGGACCTGCATTTCGGAGATGACGATGATTTACTAACTATCTTTTTAAGACCATGCAAATGGTATCCAGAAAGTGCGCTAGCGTTGGTAAGTACAATAAAATAATATATTTTTTAAAAGAATATAAATATTCGTGTTTCTGATAAAAAGAAACAAAAATGTAGAAATTGATCTGTAGTAGCAATTGTTTCCGTTCATGGACCGCACTCTAGCATTACATCAGGCGGATTGTTGTCATTTATTCCGAGCCACAAATAAAATAAATAACTTTAATTTGTAAAGAAAAGCATGTCAGAATGGATAAAATGATTTAATTTATTTAAATCATTGCGTATTTTTTTGAATCACCATTTCACAATGTTTCAATAAACTTCCGTTTTTTTATTTATAATGCATACATGCATATTTAATTTTTTTCATACTTTAATAATATTTTTTGTATTATAGAACCAATTAATAATTTATTAGTAACAACAAAAAAATCTTAACTTTTTCAACTGATCGCAGAATTTTCTATATCCTTTGCAATTAGAAAATATTAACTCAATCTATGTTTTAGGTTATATAAAACCTGATAAATTAATAGAAATAAGTAGTTACAAATGAATTAATATTCTTTAAACGTTATTGTCGGTCAAGTATTGATAGCATTGGCATACTTCCGTATACTTGGTCAATTTGTATTTGTAATAAAATTTACTTCATAGGATTTTTTTAAATTTAAAAATAATAAATGAAATTGAATTATTTCATCATGACATCTTCTCTCGAAATTAGTATTATTTTTATCTAATAAGAAACTGGGTAAACGAAAGGCAGCAAAGCGACGGCGACGGGCAGACATTTATTTGTATTATAAAAGGTGTTATTCTTAATATAAGGTCGTTTGTTATAACTTATAATATATTATTTGAACATGTAACTTTATTAAACAAAGATAGAGTTTCGGGTCAGTATTTTTCTTCAACAAAGAAATTTAATTATCATTTTAATTGGTTTCAGTAAATTTAAAATGTAATAAAAATCGCAATTGTTATTAGATGATGTCACAAATGTTTAATTAGTCATACGGACTTCGCACCTATTTGTAAATATAATACAATATATACAATAAATAGGTAGCATGTATTTATAATTAATTAGTTTTATTAAACAAATAACAGTAATAGGGTTGTAAACTTTAAAGAAATAAGACCCTTATCTGTTTATTAATAAGTTCTAAGGTGACTTTTACATGCACTAACATTGACCTCTAACAAATAAATAGACGTTCCATCCGGGGGAGTGTAGGTAGTATGTTATTAGTCGGAAGAGATAGTGATGGTCTCCATTGAGTTATGTCAAAGGTTACATTGATAACGATTGAATGCTATAGTCAGCGATAAGAAATTTATCTGTGTTGTCGAGTGTAAAACGCTTATTCATATAAAATAAATAAATTATTTATTGAAAAGGATCGTCATTATTATTTATAAATTGTACACTAATTAGGCGTAATTAATAGCTAATGTATGTGATAGTTTACGATAATAATTGACACTATTCCTTGACCCTACAAACTAGGATACCCAGACCCGAAACGAATGCCAATTTGAAAAATAAATAAATATTAGTTTCTAACTCAAAACGTAATAAACTTGTAATTTCTATAATAAGTAACAAACAACAATAACCATTGTCACGCCTTTTTCCAGTCACAGGGATAGGGCAGATAGGCAGCGGAATGGAATAATAAGTATTTAGCAGAAATTAGTTTTTTGAATTGCTCTACTTTTTAATAAATGTTATGTAAAACAATCCACCCACCGTTGGAAGTAACCGCCATTAGGTATTTTAAATAGTTTTATTTAAAAAAATTAAATTAAGTTTACTAAATGTTTAGAATAAAAAAAAACAAGTGAATAAGTTAATCGAATTTGTTGAACGTTTTTATAGGTAAACGTAAAAGCCATAGTTAATTTGATGACTTATTTAGAAGCACGTTTGAATGACTCATAAGTTTGAAGTATTTACTTGTAATTCATAAGAAAACTCATAATTTTCTACATAGTTAAGCCGTTCAGAAACTGCGAGTCTGTAGAGAACTTTTATCTGCTTTGCATTAAGAGTTGCATTAATTGATTTTTCTTTTTGATATTCGTGCTTACCCTTATCTGTTGTAAATTATCAAATGGGGGTAATATCTTTCGGTTTGATCTACTTAATTCTAGTTATATTAGGTTAGAATAGAGCTATCGTTACTACTGAAAAATGTTTGTAGGTTAGTAAGCTATGTTTATTATTTAACGTACGATTCTTTATCTATTGGTAATTTAGATTACTTGTATTTTTTAATTGTTAATTATTAAATATTAACTTAAATATTAACACAAGAAAAGTCAAGAAATGCCAAACTATTTTTTTATTTTTATATATTATAATTCAATATTTTTTATATTAAGAAAATGTTAACAATGTTTAAAAGTAAGTTTAAGTTAGCACAGTGAAACGTAAAAAGTACGGGCCACTTAAAAATACTATAATAATACATATTTCAATTATATTATAGAGTTATTTTTATTGGTGATTTGTCGGAAAATGTAAATTTTAAATAATGCTTGTTTCTAGGTAGATTATTATACTATATGTATACTTACTGAGTACAATTTACTATAAATTTACTAAGTATAAATGTTAGTTTTGTTCCAATGTTAACGACTTTATTGATTTAATTATGTCTTTCGCATTCCTCTTTGTTTACATCCATGATGCAGATTTATGTCGGTGTTTCCCGTGATCATCCACATGTTTACGGGTTTTTACTTTATAAAAATCGTGGGTAAGTGAAAATAAAAACGTGGTAGGCAAAGATTATTATATTAGCCGAAGCCTCATGGATGGTGAGAGCCTTCTTCCGCTAGACGACCGTCGCTCTGTATCCAATAGTATAAAAGTATATTCTTATTGTATAAAATAAATAAAAAACATGCGTTTTTAAGAAATGACAAAAAATTATTTCTTTTATTTAGTGGGCAAATAGTTTTGGTGTCTACTTTCTTCTTATAAGGTATTGTTTTGAGAAATAAAATAGTTGATTTTATATAACTTATATGTGTTTTTTATTAAATATAAGAATTTTATGATTAAATGTAAGGATTGATAGTGCGGTAGTATCGGTCAATACCTAACAATCGTTATCTTTAAAATTGTTATCGCTTGATTATATTATGAACCGGATACAAGACGAGCCTTGTTGTAAATTGTGATGGAATTTAAATTAAATATTTCAAAGTACTAAAATCCTATATGAATATTAGAATAAAAATACAAACAATGTACGAGTATAATCTATATATAATTTTAGAAAAAAAAAAAATTTTTTTTTCGCAATGTTTCGATTTTTAGATATTATTGATTCATGAAAATATGTATAAAATACGAGTATTAGGATTTTTTTGTAGTAGGTAAGTAACCGTGTGACTACAATCCGTCAGATGTTAAACTACAAAGTGGAAACAACTGCTGCGGTCGCTTTCACTATGCCGGTTTGACAGTGCCCATTCCTCTTGTTATACCCGTTTTTTTCATGTTAATCAAGATACGCGGAATGCAAACTCATATTTTAAATTTTTTTTCAACTTTATGACTGTTATAAAAATACAATCTAATATTAATCCAAACGCCTATCAATGAGTATTAAAAATGAAATATATATGATATTTATTAACCCCATTTTCTTTCTTATCATTAAGTTATTGGTCAAATTAATTGCATAGGATATTTCAAAGTGATAGATATAAAAAACTAGTGTTTCGCAATTATAAAACCTATTTACCAGTTAGCTAAGATAAGCACTAATTAAGTGTTCTAAAGATATTTTTAACTGTAAATAATATTATAAAAGTCTAATCAGTTGTTTTTACGGAACTCACGTAAGAGTAGGTAGTGGGGAGTATCCTTCAAATCTCCTCCTCGATCATTATCGGATAGAGATTTTTTTTAATTTTCTTATTTTAACACGTCATTTGACCGCACTCCGCCTGATGTTAAGCCAGAGTGCGATCCATGAACGGAGGCAACTGCTGTCAGAGCAGGGGATCTGCAGACAGCAGTCGCGCCCGCTATGCTGACTTGATGAGATGCCTCTTCACACTGTGCATGAAGGAACCTAACTTAAGGTTATAGGATAATACTAAATAAATAGACATTTTATCATTTCTTTATTATGAACGTGATTAAAAATTAATATATGTGGATAAAAAATAATTATTTGTCTTGTAAAATAAATACGCTTCGAGTCTTAGTTTAGTTAACAATTTCTTAGTAAAACTTCATAATTCAGTAGCTTAAAAACTGACTGTGTTTTTGAGTTCCCTCTTGTATTAACGAACTTTTTTAATATTTTTTTTTATAATAATAAATATTTATTCGTAGTATTTAGTTTTTTTTTAAATTTAAGTTAGTGTTTGTATCATTGGCGTCAAGAATACAGCGATGATCGATCGAGTTCACGCCTCTTACCGTTCGACCACAACTGCTGTAACTTAATAAATAAATAGTAATAAATAAATAATAATAAAGAGTGGTAGGCAGACAGATGATGGTTATTAGTCCAGCTTGCTGTCCTGGGAAAGTATCCAATGGCGACGTTACACCAAATCCGGACGTTGGCGATAGCAATTTTGACTTCTGCGGGGACACCTCAGGGTCGATTCCAAACCTGGACCTGGAGGTTTCTTTCAATTTCCCAGTCAATTAAAAGAACCTTTTTTTTAGCTCGGCATGCCGCTATTAATTCAATGTATATTTAAGATACAATACAATATAAGAAAAAATAATCCAAATTTTATTAAAAGCGATCACAAAATGACAATGCAATAATATTGTTTAACCATTCCCATTGTAACGTGTTGTAAAGAGGTTATAGTGTATAGATTATGGCACTGGTAGCAGTGGTGTTACTAGAAGTTACGTGACATTAAAATATTAGCAGTCTTGCAATCGGTTACGTTATTCTTTAGGTCTAACGCCTTACAATTTACATACCTATTTAAAACTGTATAATATTATATTTAAGACTAGCGACTGATGCTTGCAACTGGGAATCTTTAGTTAGTAAAGCTTATGTACTATCCGAGTTTTAGAATGCACGTTTTAAATTTTAATGTGTAAAATTTAGGTGCTTTTCAGATGAGATTTTTTGAGTTTGAACGCGGAGTTCAACACCAACTCATCCACTAAATTTAACTTCTAGTATGAGTTTTGCTGTAAATTCAACCTGATATTGAACTTTATTCCTAAGTCTTCAGAGTTCAAGAACCACGCACTAACTATATTATTAACCCACGAATTGTGTAATGCTTGCTATATGCATCCATTTTTGCACGAGGTCAATATAACAGTCTCTTTATGAGGTTATGATTATAATTAACGGACGCAGTTCAACTAATTATTACAGATAAGAAGGCCAGTCACCTTTGCAATTATACTTTTATATGAACTAACTTATTGTAAACCATATTTTTTATTGCAATTCATAATCGCGTTAAACAGAGGACACTCAGTGCGATAATTTGCACGTATATTTAATTAAAATTGTAGATAACAAATTTTCTTTTAATTATTGAATTTAATTTAGCATTAAATTAGCATTAATCACAGAGAAACGTTTGCGGGCAACAGCCACCTCCGCTATATCAGCTTTAGGAAACAAATGTGGATTTACATTTAAAAAAATATATTTTATGATAAAATATTTTATATTAAAGGCCAAAATAAAAAAAAAAGATTTAAAATAATTTTAAAGAGAATAAACAAACAGTTTACATTTACGTTCTCACGGTGTCATGTGAGTTTTCTCCACCAATAGGATAGCTTCATTTGATTTTTTTTTACCTCCGTCGTCAAAATAATATTGTCTGATAATGAAGACACTGAAATTTATTTAATTACGATTTAGTTCACAAATCTATGTATTAACACTCGACATACTTTCACAAGACAGGAGTTTCGCCTAACGATTTCAGTCTCCACTTATCTCTTCAGGAAGTCGCGTTGTATGCAACGATTATGTATTTAAGCTATTACACTTACAAGCTCAACCTTGACTTCATGTCACAGAGAATGTCGTTAAACAAATAATTGTATTATTCGAGGAACATTTACTCAAAATGGATGTCGTTTAACATACATTATTATTGTATTATTATTTCTAAAAGGAAGCATTACAGACTATTGTTTTCGTTATAATATAAAACATTTTTGTGTTATGATAACAAGACTGTTATACGCTTCATTTCAACATGTTATTGTAAACGAGCTGTTGCCGGCAGTTTCGTTCGTATTTAATTAATTTTATGCCTTTAATGTTTCATTTTCACCTTTTATAAAGACAAAATAGCTGTTGTATCCACGTAAAAAAATCTCGAATCTTCTTCAATAATCTTCAGGACTAGTAGCTCTAGCTGGAACATATACTGAACAAACAAAGAAGAGAAACATTAATTTTTTTATATGTAATATATTACAAACAATTTAGTAAAAAAATATTGTGGTTGCGGGGCACACTAACAACACTCCGCTTGATGTAAAGCTAGAGTGCGGTCCATGAACGGAAACAATTGCTACAGTAGATGAAGACTATAAGAATTAATAATTAATCAAATTATTTTTTAATTTTAATTATATTATAATAATTATTTTTTTATTTTCTTATAGTACTTTTCGTAAATTCTATTTTCTTTTTATGTACAATAATTATATTTTTGTCAATAGATGCGGCGTATTGCTGAATTCAAACGTGAAAATGCGGCGTTACTCGACAATTTAGTTCCTGAAGATGAGAAGGAAGCATTTTTGAATCATAAAGTTGTTAATGTTCTTAAGGGTCGTGATCAGAAAGGACGACGAGTTTTAATTGTTAGTGTTGGCGGTAAGTAGACAATCGATTGTACAGTTTTTATTAATCGACTTCAAAAAGAGGAGGTTATCAATTCGTCGTGTACTTTTTTGTAGCGATGTTACCTGATTTATTCGCCATTTTGACCATACAAGAATTATTCGAATCTAGGTACATTTCCAATTATAAAACATATTTTAAATACATGCACCGACTCCAGTTTTAACCTACTAAAATATTTAAGAATTACTTGATTTTAATCCAATTTAAAATATGTTGCAAGTACCTATTTATATCTAGTAAATATATATAGATAAGCCTTATCTCTGATTTGTTATAAAAATAAGAATGAAAATTGTATGACGATCTGCTAAAATGCAGTTTATTTTAATTAAAAGCAAAAACAAAAACACACATCAATAAATCCGTGGATAAATAGTATAGGTACAAGACCAAAAGTAAAATTTAAATCTGCAGTTGAACTACTCCGAAATTTTTGCCAAATTTTCCATACATGCTAACAAATAATAATAAATTACACGTAGGTATGCACCGACCCAAAACAAATACCCTTTCAAAAAATAATAAAAATATGTACAAATGTTTCTTACTTGCGGGAAGGATTCCTGGACGTCGCCTCTGGTCTGCGCAAATATATCATAATTTTAGATATTGCGAAGAAAAGTTATATTTAAGAAAAAAATGACAATATTTCAGGTACATGGGATCCGAAGAAAGTATCAGCCGACCAGTTGTTCAGGTTGTTTTATCTCATCCACGAGGCAGCTATGCTTGAACCAGAAACGCAAGTCAGAGGGGCTGTGGTGGTAATGGACTTCTGTAACATGGGGTGGACTCAGGTAAGATATATTTTTTTTATATAGAGTCTGGCAAGTGATCTTACTTCGTCTGATGTTAAGCTAGAGTGCGGCTTTAGAGCGGATATGACTGCAATCACAGATATGGTAGCAGTCATCTCCGCTGTGCTTGTGCACTGATTTCGTTATACATACAAGATAATCCCGAAACTTACTTCAGGGATCACATTTGAAAGTGATGGTACACCGTACACTCCCGGGACGACAGACTGGGCTGATAATCATCATCAGTCTGCTTACTACTCTTATATTATTACTTCCTCTAGGAAATGTAAGATAAACAGTCACTACTGGTTGTTTTATTCGGTATTGATGAAAATATAAGGCGTTTTTGTATTCTTATATTGAATTCTGAATTGAAACAGTTTTGTTACTAAAAACCAGTAGCTATTTATTATGAAAGAGTTTAAAAAAACAACAAGTGTGATAAAAAGCGTTAATTTATTTAATATTTACAAAATTAAATCCAAGTGTTAATGAACTGGCACGAGGCAGATGTCCTTTTGTCCGATAAATTAAATTAGTGATAAATTGTCAAAGAAAAACAATAGAATAAGTTTATTGTCTTGTGAAAAGGCGATACGTTTTCAACTTAAAAGTTAAAATGATTTAGGTTTATTATCAATTATCATAAACATTTGGCACATTGCCCTACGCATGCGCGGTAATTATTCACAACTTATTCACAAGCATAAAGACAATGTTATTGTTTTAATAGATAATGCTATTTTATTTAATTATTATTTCAATCTCTTGTTATGTTTTTTATAAGAAAAACCATATAATTTTGAAAATGGCGAGTATTTTTGTAGTTAGTAATAAACAGAGGAAATTTCCATGATCACGTAGGTAATTTATGAAATAATCATAAAGCCGGAACCCTCGCGTGGTATCTCTTTCATGTAATATTATATTCATTATGATAAGTTATCTCAATCGACCTATGTCTTCAAATGCATTTATGGTTAATAATTTATTGAGTTGTAAAACTTCCAATAGAATTTTAGATAAACGAGACCCTTGTTATGATGAATACGTTCAGAAAATCGTTATAACATTTTTTTATTATATTGACTCCAGTTATAAATATTATTTATTTTGTATACTTATATTTGTATGTATTTTAGATTGATAACTCAATTTTGACATAAGATTGTCTCACTGATGCCACCGTAGTTTGGTGGTGGGGTGTGAAATAATTTAACGCGCCCTTAAAAATATTACGCAAGTTTTTTTTTTGTTAATATCGTCACGTCACATCACGTGTCAAATAAAGGAGAATGCCCATTCGAAATGGGCCCACAATTTTTTTCTCGAGTTTCATGATCATTTTTAGTTCATTTTGTATCTAAATAAATCTACATTTCTTATCACTAATCAGTGTTAATTTTTTCATCCGAGTAATTGAGTAATTACACTTTTTTTGATACAATATTTGAGGTTATTATTGTATCAAAAGCTTTGATAATTAATTGGTAATACTTATTTTTTATGTTATTAAACATTGTATATTGATTGAGAAACGATGTTTTGATATAATTAAAATTAATTAATGAACAAATAAGGCATTATTGTAAAATATTGTTTTGTTAACAAACTATTAGTTATCAAGTGGGCCCAAAAATGGGCATTATCCTTTATTAAGTTGTAGGCATATTGATGGTACGTATTAGTCCAGTCTGCCGTTCTTTAGTGTATATTCACAAGACACCATTTTTAATATTGATATACCCGTTTATTAAAATTTAATATACCCGGTTTTAATTAATACCCGTAAAGCTGATGTTGATAAGTCGCGTTTCAGGATCAGTTGTATGCACTGTCAACCTGAATTCCGACTGCTGCCTGTAGGAATTTCATTGTGATAGCAGTTATTTCCGTTCATCCTAGATCAGACAGTGTTTGTCATACTCGTAATTACTAATGCATAGCTACAATAAAAAATAATAATTAAAACGTTACTTTTTTTAGAACGATGTTAAGAAATGTTAAAAAAAAAACACTTTTCACAAATCAAATATTTGTACAAAACTAAATACGTCATAGATCGAATCGACAGTGCCATTTTTAGATTATTTCTTTTGTTTTTATTAAGTTTTCCCGTAAGGAAATTATGTCACAAAGTAAACGTTTTTAAAACCTTTGTTAAATATCCTCTTTTTGTTGAATGAATTTAGCTTTATGTTTTGTTCTGCGATATAGTAAAGCAAATAATTGTCGTATTAAAATATTTATTTTAAACGTCCGCTTTATTACATTGCGGTTTGTGTATTGTTACAATTTGTTCTTCGTTTAAAAGTCAATAATTGAGAGGCGATAGACTTAAAGATTCTTCTCTAAGAAGGATTTTGCGGTTATTCTAATGTGGGTCATGAGTCATGACTAAGTTTTATATTAGATTTAAAATATTAATCCCGATGAAAAAACAAAATTTAATAAGTAGTTACGATTTTACGTTATCTTTATTCTTTTTAGACGATGGGTTTAAGTCCCGCCTTCTCGAAGAGGTTGTTGACCTTCATCCAGGATGCCATGCCGCTGCGCCTAAAGGAGGTACACTTCGTCAAACAGCCGATGATCTTTAACGTCGTCTGGAAGATGTTCAAACCATTCATCAGGGAGAAGCTTAAGACTAGAGTAAGGATTGCATTATTTATTACACCGACAGTCAATTCTATCAATCTTCCAAGTTAAGTGATCTTTTGTAGACGAAAACCAATATTTACTACTAAATGAGGTCATTTAAAATAAAGCAATTGTTCGTGATAACGAGCAATATTATTATAATTTTATTTTGTTTTGTTATTGTTTTGTTTTAATTCACTTTCATTTAGAAAGCTATTATTTTAACGTCCAATGTTTGGTGAAAATTCCCCCTTTTTCATCTTCCCTTCACAACTCACGGTTCTTTCCAAGTTTTCTCTTTACTGTGCCATTTCTGACCCTGGTGGTATAATTTTTTTTGCAGATCTTCTTCCACGGAAACAAGATGGAATCACTCCACACTCACGTTGCTCCTAGCCACCTACCCGCTGATTATGGCGGCCAACTGCCTGCTATCGATTATTCTGGAGCGGAATGGTATCCTGTCATCACAGACATAATGCCTCACATTAATAATTGGAACACTTATGGCTTTGCTAATAAATCATAAAATTGCTCATTTTTTTAAATTATAATTTATATCTATATGCATTCCGAGATATTTAATTCCATAGTGATTGATTTTTGACTATAATCACTATTGACTGATCAATCAGCTGACATTTAATTATAATTTAAATCAAGTAATTTTAAGTTTTTAAGAAACGCCATAACTAGAATGTTTTAGGATACCTATATTATTTTATAACATTCTATCTATTTGTCTATCTAGACTTTAATTAATTATACCTAGTGTTTTACTCGAAGATGTTTTAAGTGAATTAAAAGATTTTATGCGGCTTACTATCGCGTTTATTAGACTGTAATTAGTTGTAAGGTTTATAGATTTTAAATATTTTAACATGACTTTATTAGAATAATGTGGCTTAAAAATATAAACCCCCTCTAGACCGAAACATTCTCGGATGATATAACAGCGACGCCTTTCAGCGGATCAGATAAGTCTGTCATACTATACCTATGATACCTATGAGCCCGGCACGGCGTGTCATACCATTCAATAATGTTAAGTCTACCCTGGCCAAAGTTATTGATATATTTTTTAAAATTATATTCTCTTTTCCAAGAAGGCATAGGGTCTGGCCCATGCAGCCAAAAATTGATTAGAAAATCGTTAAATTTTATTGAATTAAATATATTTTGTATTTAGGTACATAAATTTAATTTGAAATCTACAGAAAATGCTTATCGAAGGTTTAACAGGGCTGTGAATGTATTCATTGTGCCAACTAGACAAGTTAGTTAAAAAAATACATTGTTATAAATAAAATCTCTCTAAAAATATAAACTGTAATGCATGCTCATTATTTATCATGACTTTTTTATATTTATAACCGATAATTTAAACTTTTCATTAAATGTTACCAATATGTTTTATTATTTAAATAAATAAGTAGTTATATTTTCATACAACATTCCAAATGATATTTTAAGATTACTTAAAAACCTGGTTTTGCTCATATCAAACTTTCTACGAATACATCATTTAGTAGTTATATTTGTAATTCTTGTAATAAATTGGGCAGATTTTTTGTTGATTTATTATAATTTTTCAAAAAAAAAAACTTATTTTATTTTATTATAGAACCTTGGAATTCGTCCTCACTGTTTTGCATGTAGAATTAATGATCAGTGATGAACACTAAGATTGACATTGTCAAATCGTTGAAACGGCCTACGACTTTTTCATGTCAAATGTATGGGGTTTGCGCCTCTAGTTATATATCTCAATGATAAAAAGTCTGTAAATGGCCAAATAATCAAGCACACGAATGAGTTTACGTAAATAAAACCAGAAACTTACTTAAATCAGTGTTGCAAATAACTTACCGTTTGATAACCTAAAAGTGTTAGTTTGAATTGATAATTTCAACAAAGTAAATGGTTAATTTACTGTAATTGAGTGATGATCGTGACAATAAGTGTGTGATCGGCAGAATAATTGATGACATCTCAATTTAAAAGTGTGATTATATTATACGGGTAACCTGAAACTAACAACAAACGCTTCGCTGCTTCATCACTGACTATATAAAGCGCAGTCAAACTATTGTTATTGTTTACTCTGAGTTCAGATGAGTTTAGAACTATGATTTAAATTAGCTTTCCTCCAAATTAGTCGATTCCCGTGGTTAGGAAAAATACAATATCCAATTAGTGTTGACGTTGATACCTGTATATTCAGTAAGACGATGGACAAGTGTTTCGGATGTCTGACCAGGATAAAGAACGCGGAAAAGATTAGCTGCTCATCTTGCGCAAAAAAATACCACTATCCTTGCGTTGGACTCACACCTGACAAATACAAAAAGGCGGTGAGAGACGACAAATATACCTGGTCTTGCCCTGATTGTCTAGCTAGTACTCCGAAGGGAGATAATAGCAACACCCCCATTAGGGCACAAACTAAAGACCCGGAGACACCAGAACATCTCGACAGGGATCTCACAGAGACAATAATAGCACAGGTAAAATCAGCACTTAAGAATGAAATCACTACCCTTCAGAACCAGCTTATGAAAAAAATGACCGACCTAGAGAATTCCTTGACTTTCATATCAAATCAATATGAAGAAATGAAACAATTATTGACAGAAAAGGATGAGACTATATCTGTCCTAAAGGAAAAGACCCATGAGCAGTCACAGCAGATACTCGAAATAAACACGCGTCTAGCTCAATTTGAACAAAAATCACGTGATTGCAATATTGAGCTACAGAACATCCCAGAATTCCGCTCTGAAAATCTCATCACAACCGTTACACAGCTCGCGTCTATAGTCTCAATGGATCTTAAAGAGAGTGACCTTCATGCTTGCCACCGCGTACCTAAGATGAATAAGGAGAACTCGAGACCTAGATCTGTGATAGTTAAACTACCAAGTCCTCTCTGTCGTGATACCTTCTTAGCGGCAGTCAAGAGTTTCAATCGCTCGTCAAAAAACGGAAAACTTAACTCATCTCACTTGGGCATCGATGATCTCAAAACTCCTATATACGTCTGTGAACATTTATCACCGGCAAATAAGCATTTACACGCTGCGGCGCGACAAGTAGCAAAGAAGAAAGGTTACAAATACGTCTGGATTAGAAATGGGAAAGTGTTCCTCCGCAAGAACGAGAATTCTCGAGCCACGTTGGTCGACAGTTTGGAGACAATAATGAAACTGTAATATTGCCGTTCCCTTCTCTCCCGATTCGTTAACCGTTACATTTTTACTATTATCGTTATTATTATTATTATTACTATTATTATTACTATTATTATTATTATATTATTATTATTTAATCGTACACTTGTTTATTTGTTGTTAATGTTGAAGTCACACTTATCTATATATTATCAGAATGTGAGAGGATTGAGATCAAAAACTAACGAAATCTACATTAATATACTGACGAACTCATATGACGTCATAGTTCTAACGGAAACATGGCTTAACGACTCAGTGTGCGATTCGGAGTTTTGCGATGATCGCTATATTGTTTATAAATTCAATAGGCATGATTTAGCGTCTCTTCCCAAAAAGAACGGTGGCGGTGTTCTAATCGCGATTCTGAAATGCTACGACTCGCGTCGCATTTATTTAGGCTGCAACAACATAGAGATGGTATGGGTTAGCGTTCGTATTGGAGGTGCAGGTCATCCTGAAATGAGCATTGGGGCCGTATATCTTCCCCCACCTTGCACGTTGCTTCAACTGGAAAATTTCAGTAATAACATTTCTCGGTTAATAAAGGACGCAAATAAGACTATTATCTTAGGAGATTTTAACCTACCTTATATTAACTGGTCCGTGGGTGCCGACCACGACGATCCCGTTGACTTCACCTCAGCAGTGTCGGGTGTGGATAACTTTTTTCTGGACACCATCAGCTATCACAATTTAAGGCAACTAAATTCTGTAAAAAATGCTAATGAAAGAATTCTTGATTTGGTCCTATGTGACCAATCCATAACCTTAACTGTGTCAGAATGTGTTTCACCTATTAGCAGGATCGACGCTCACCACCCTCCCTTGTTTGTAGATGTTGACCTCCACTTAAGTAAAAAATTAAATGTAAATTCTCAGTCAGTGTTGAATTTCTACAAATGTAACTACGACGAAGTGAACAATGCGCTGCGTGATACCGACTGGACATCTATTATAACCGATAGCGAAGATATAAACATGGTGGTGGAGACCTTTTACATGAAACTACGTGAAATAATTTCTGCCTATACACCTATCAAACACAAAAAGACGTCCAAGTATCCTTGTTGGTTTACAAAGTCGCTCATTAAGATCTTACAAGAAAAGCTGAAATTCCACAAGAAATATAAGAAATACGGTAATCCCATGGATAAGCTCACTTTTGATCTTCTTCGTGAACGGGCTACTAAACTGAGTCGTAAATGTTTCTCTAGCTACCTGAAATCAACGGAAGATAATATCACAAAAAAACCTAAAATTTTCTGGAACTTTCTCAAAAACCTTAAACGCAACTCGGATGATTTACCCCACATCCTGCGAGACGATTCACGTAGTGCAAGTGGCGGTCCAGAAATCTGCAACTTATTCGCAGACTTTTTCAAAAACGTCTACGACGAAAGTGACGCAAATGGTGTTCCAATCAATGCCTTATCCAATACGCAAAACCTCGGTCTAATTCAGCTAACGCAGAAAGAAGTTTTAAAGAAGTTAAACCAACTTAATTCCAAAAAATGTCAGGGCCCGGACGGCATACCGAACCTCTTTTTAAAAAATTGCGCGTCCACTCTCAGCTATCCTATTTGTCGCATCTTCAATATGTCACTGGCGAAAGGTATTTTTCCGGAATACTGGAAGCTTGCGCATATCACCCCTATTTTTAAAAGCGGAGACAGGGGTTATATTGGTAACTATCGGCCAATTTCAATACTTTCATCGTTACCCAAGGTTTTCGAATCACTCGTTCACGACGCTATGTCCTACTATCTAAAAAAATATATAATGCCACAGCAGCACGGCTTTATCAACAATAGATCCACAGTATCTAATCTTGCTTCCTACGTTACCGACATTGCAGATGCGCTGGATGCGGGCTTCGAAGTTCATGCTATTTATACGGATTTCAAAAAGGCATTCGACAAAGTGAATCACACAATACTCCTGCAGAAGCTGCGTGCTTACGGTGTCCACGGTTCTCTATTGCGGTGGTGCAGTTCATATATTGAGGGGAGGACTCAGTTGGTTGTTGTAAAGGGCTACAGGTCATATAAGTATAAATCACCATCAGGCGTGCCCCAGGGATCACATCTGGGTCCCTTATTTTTTTCGATTTTTATTAATGATATCCAGTCAAGAATAACGGGTTCCAAATTCTTGGCCTTTGCAGATGATATTAAGCTGTATAAGGTCGTGAAGACAGTAAACGATGCGTTGCAGCTACAAGAAGATTTAAACAATATCTACGATTGGTGTGCGTCTAATAATATGTCACTAAACATTAGTAAATGTCACCATATGAAATTTACACGAAAAATTAAACCTTTTTTGTACAAGTACTCACTAAATAATATCAATCTAGACGAAGTCAGTGGTATCAGGGACCTTGGTGTGATCCTAGACAGTAAACTGCGTTACGATAAACATATTGACGCTATTGTTATGAAATCACAGAGGCTGCTTGGTTTTTTAATACGTAACTCTAAAAAATTTCATAAAGCTAGCACATTAATTATGCTTTATAATTGCCTTGTGCGTAGCAGCCTCGAGTACTGTAGTCCAGTCTGGAGCCCTGTTTATGTGACGCACTCCAACCGCATAGAGAGGGTACAAAAAACGTTTCTTTACCATCTAAGCTATTCCTGCAACCAAGCACGTAATTTACCAACTTACAGCGACCGCTTGAGCTATTTTAATTTGGATTATCTGCATCATAGGAGACTTATACTGGATCTTTGCTTTCTCTTTAAACTGTTACATGGAAATCTGGATTGTCCCGACCTTTTAAAAAAAATCAACATTAGAGTCCCCAGGTTAAACAGCAGGCCATCGACGTACCAGTTACTATATCCTACTCCGTGTCGCACTAACGTCGGTCGCCATGCTCCCTTACACCGTCTGTCTGTAAACTACAACCAATATTGCAATTCATTGGACCTATTCAACTGCTCTTTATCCTCTATCAAAAAAAATTTTTGTCAACAAAAAAAGTAAATTTTTTAAATTATAATTATTACTATCATTTTTGTTATTATTACTATTATTATTATTATCATTATTGAATAGTTGTAAGTTTCTGTTTTTGAACCAAATAAATAAATAAATAAAATAAATAAATAAATAATATTATTAACTTAATGCAAAGTTTATTTTAGATAAGTAGTGGCAGATTGTTATACTGCCTCAAAAAAACGCCTGAATTTTATCATTTTTGCCCTATTATGCAGGTATTATATTAAAAGAAGGATAAAAAGAAAAAAAGTTGGGTGTTTCAGCTGGGTGTTACGCGGTTGTGTTGCCTTTTGTTTGACACTCATAGAAGGACTAGAAGGAATTTTAAGGTCAGGGCTAGAGTTGTCAACATCTTTCGTATATTAAATTAAATTATAAATGAACAATATACGAGTATATATAAATAGTACGTATAGTATTTTATAGAGAGTTAACTAAAAAAAGAAAAAGCTATTTATTTCAAAAAGGCTTACTTCGGCTCTTAAATTGTCAAAACATAATATGATTATCAATTACATAATGAGATGACAAACAGATGTGAAAATGATAAACTGAAATATAGTAAGTAATTTTGAGAACTTCATATAGTACGCAGCTTCGAAATATATACTCTCCAATACCGGGTATACACGACTAACCTTTCCCGGGAAAAACGCGGGCATTCATACGTGACCCCAAAGAAACACCATTCCAGCCAAGTAAATGAGCGGTAGTCCAACCCCGGGATTACCGCTCTTGGCTCGGGGCGAAGGAGATAACGCTCGGTACTACGCTACCGCCTCCGCCCATGCGATGAAGGGTGGTCTCTCACTCAGGTCCTTTCTGAAAGCAGAACGTGACCCGAGGAGAGACCCCACCTTGCTGATTTTGGTTCGCGTCGCGGTACCTCAGTGAGGTATTGCGGGAACCTCTATCCACCACCTGAAGACGCGCCCGATGGGAAACCAGCAACTCTAACAGTGCCTCCCATACGATACTGTCACTCACGGTCAAAGGACCGCGAGCCACGGGGTAGTCAAGGCATGTGTATTTATTTATGTAAGTATTCATTATTTATTACTAAGGAATTTAAAAAATAAACTGGACAAGCTATGATAAATAAAATTGGTGAGTAACTTTATTGATGTTCATAATAATCATACGAACTATAAATTATTTCTATGAGGTCAATAACCATAGGTCAATAAGATAATGTTAACGTCTAGGCGGTCTATATACGAGTACTCAGAAATCTAATAGTGTTGATTTTCTCGTGAATTTACAGTCGAAATAAGTATGTATGAATTAAATAAGTAAAAAAATAAAAATAAATAAGTATGAATGCATTTCTAACACATAGTTTTGATAACATTGATATTCGCTAGGAAATCGTATTCTCAAAACCGTTACAATTTTTTACTTTTTACTATTATCGGTGGAAATTTTGGTTACCTTTAGTGTAATCTAGCCGGCTTGAGGAGACGAGTATGCACCATTTAGATTGACAGTGCACACTCCTCTAGTTGTACCTGGCTCCTTTGAAACTGTTCCCGAAATGCGACAAGGTCACTTCTCGGATGTTACATTAATAACCAATTAATAATTTATAAAATCTGTTATTTTCCATTGAAAGCATATAGTAAAATTAAAGTAGATAATAACCTAATAATTTAAAATTTAAATTTTTATTATCAGCAACAATAAATTCAATATCAAGGCCGAGAATTAGTTTCGAATTTAACATTTTCTTATCGTAATTAATTGCCTTCGGTCAATTGTTCTATATTTTTATAATGCATGCTACGATTGCATTTTTTGTTTATTTAATTTATTTTTTTAGACTTATTTGCTAAATGTGTAATTTTACGTAGATTTATATAAATGCAAAGTTCTTATTACAATTTAAATGTTTTTAGAACGAGTATAAATTGGTAAGTATTTTTGTAACTTTTTTTTTTGTTTTTGATTCAATAAATGTCATTTTAATAGATTCCTTAAATGCTCAAGGTCGTCTTGGTAATCTAAAACTTGGTAAATTAATTATAAATTATTATTTACACACAGCATCACTAATTATGATGATGATGTTAGTTTATTTACAACCAGACTTATTTTTATTTTATTAGGATTTCAGTTACTTAATAAGTATAGACTACACATTGTCATTGTAATTAATAATAATATTAATTATGTTACTTCCTGTTTATCACAACATGAGTTGTATAATAGATCTAGTTTAAAAATTAAGTAGTAAACAAAAATAAATAAGATAAACGAAAGAAATTGTCAATTTGTTACAGCTATTTTACACGCATAGAATATTAGCCTCTCTGAGTGTGTAGTAAGTATCATTTTGGTTTAAAAGATGTTGAGACCACTGGTTTTTGTAAAAGTTAAGATGGTAATGCAGCGGTAAGATGTATACGGCTAGTTCTATTTCTTAAGAAGCGGACGCTGGTCGCGTTCATCCAACAGCACTCGTGAAAAAATACGACTTTTAAATGCAATTAGTATGCGTAACATTTAAAATAATAACTTGACTTAGTAATCTTTTTTGTTCAGTGTTAAAATTTTTTTTTACCATAATTTTAGTCGTACATTACAAATTCTTGTGTTTCATAAGTGAAGGGCTTTAGTTCTAGTGACATACATTTAGGCAACCTAATTTACAAGGCTGTGTTGCAAAAGTTATTTTAAATATATAGTTTAAAAGTAAAAAATAAGTAAAGCCATGGAAATTCAATTCAATGAAGACAACATACCATTTGTTATGTGGGGAGACAATAAGATTATTTTGGAGCCTGGACCTTTCACAGAGAAATATTATAAAGAGAAAGCGGAGGTCGAATTAAGAGAAACGCCAGCGAATATCGAAAAGGGACTTAAAGAGCTTAGAGAGTTGTTGGAAGGTATCAATTTGTTTGACATTATTATTTTGAAGAATAAGTGAATGTACGAAAGTTATCTTTATGAGTAGTTAATATAAAAAGTGAAAGGAACTTTGAATCGTGTTTTTGTGCATATATTAAATATAAATAAAATTATTTTAACATAATATTTTTTGTTATTGATTACGTTATTTTGAAAATTGTTTTGTAAAAACGCTAATGAGACTTTTTACAGATTATTTTTACAAGCAGCTATTAGCTCTATAATTGTATGTTAATTAGGAAATAATAACAAAAAATACATAGATGTAATTCCATAACTCAAACTAGACCTATGTCAATATGATACCCGGAAGCGAAACAAATATATTTTTTTATTATACCCATTTATTTTTATTAATATTTGTTTCGACCGGGAATCAAACCCGGAATCTCCGATAATAAACTGACACGCTAACCACTCATTACAGGGGCAGACAATTGTTTTGATTCAATAACTTTGTAATAACAATAATAATAATTTTATAAATGCATGCTCTCAATGAAAACTTCTCATGCTCTGATAAATTATTTGCAATAATTTTATTTAACACGTTCAAGGTTCACATATTAATTAGTTTATTTTAGGAATTGAATATATATTTTTTAATTTAATAACAACCTAATTTGCAGGTGAAGAAAACTTAAGAGTACCGCTTGAAAGAGATGAATTTTTAATGAAATTCCTTAGACCCTGCAAATTTTATGCAAAAAGTGCATTCGAAAAGGTTATTCATATTTTATTACATTACTAGCAACACTAACTAAATTATGTGCACAAAATAATTTTACTAACAACTAGGGAATTATTTTATACGCTTACATATAGATTATCAAAACAATACAGGTCATTGTGTAAGTAACATTTCTTTGCAATAATCGTAGTGAACATGGGATCAATTGTATGCAGAAGAATATTTCCTCGGACGGTTTTTGAGAATTAGGAATTTAATAATATGCTGGTAGACTCAATTGTCGGTCGATATACTTAGATATAAATTAGGGGAAAGCCTGCCCGCCCGACCCGTATTGAACAAAAGAGAATGTTACATTAAAAATTACTTTATAACGATAATATAGACGTCGATTTTCGAGGCAAAATAAATTTTGTTACTTATTTAATTTAGTAGTATTGGCAAGTTTTAAAACATAAACAAATTTATAAAAAAAGTGATATTTTAATTTCTATAATCAGTTTTAAAAAAAATTATCGTATAATGAATACCACCCAATACCACCCCAAATATCAATAATATTCTAATGTTTAAGAAGGGAATTTGAACGGAGATTCTAGTCTTAAATAATTTTCAGGCAAAATTATATTAGTTAAAGTTAAACTTAAAGAGTGCTAGGCAGACTGATGATGGTTATTTGTCCAGTCTGGCGACCTGGGGTAGTACCACCACTTTCGAATGTAACACCTGTGAAGTGACTTTGTCGCGTTTCGGGAATAGTTTGAAAGTAGCCAGGTATAACGAGAGGAGTGTGCACTGTCAATCCAAGATGGTAATCCAAGATAATCCAATGATGGCATAGTGGAGGAGACTGCTGCCCGCACAGGTTTCTCTGTAGTAGCAGTTGTTTCCATTCATGGACCACACTCTAGCTTTACATCAGGCGGAGTGTTGTCACATGCCGAGCTACAATATAATTTTTTTTTATCTAAAACAGCGCGCGCGTCGTTCGTCCTGCGCAAGGGCACCCCCGAGAACCTGAACCCTTCTAAAAATTTTACTTAATTATTTATTTTAATATATTTCAGATAAAAGCCTACTATCAATTTAAGAGGACATATAAAAGCTACTGTGATAACTTAATACCTTCTGAAATTCGTTTGGCTATCGAAAATTCCGTAATATCAATCTTAGCTCCAAGAGATCAACATGGCCGCCGAATTATGCTTATTGAAAGTGGAGGTGAGTTCCTAAGGCCGCTCTTGAGGCATGAACCTAAGTAAAACGAATAATTAGTGCACGCGTTAATCCCATTATTTGAATACGTTAAAAATTAAAATTAAAATACTAGTAAGAAGTTTTTTTGATTTATTGTATTTATTCATTTTTATTACAAATTATCATTAAGTTTTGTTGGTTCTGGATGGTACATGCTCGTCTCCTCAAGCCGGCATAGTGAAGGCGACTGTTGCCCGTAGAGATTTATCTGTAGTAGCAGTTGTTTCCATTCATGGACTCTGGCTTTACCGCCTGATGTAATGTTGTCACATGCCGAGCTACAACAAAAAAAAATTAAATTTGCTGTACTAAATATTAAAATGCTAAATTTGTTACTATTAAATTATGATGAAAATTAAACAAAAAAAAAAACAAAGACAGCAGCCTTTAATTCTATAAAAAGAATCTGCTATGCAAGTCAATTAAGCATAAGACTGTACTTCCAGCTAGAACAGCAGAATTTCAAATAAGTAACACTGTAAAAAAAAAGAATAAATCTGATTGCTTTTTTGTATTATACTTAGCAAAAAAAAAAGTAGTTAACGCTTTCAGTTCGTTCGTTTTTTACTATATATGTATAATGTATTTAAATACAAATTGTATGTTTAATTGATAATTTTTTTGTGCACCTTACACTTCTTCTTTTGTTAAATGGCCTCATATGTCATAATAACGACAATTCTGCCAATGTCGAGTAGTACATAAATTCTTGATGTCTTTGCATCAAATTGCAATGGTGTTTTACAATTTGACGCCACGTCACAATATGAAGGTATTCACGGCGCGGGATAACCACAAAAAAAAACCGCTTCCGGCATATAAAGTGAATTTTAATGTTTCCACAATTACTTACATGCGCAGCATAAAATTACGCAAAATAACACAAATTTTACACAATAATAACCACTAAACTAATTAAGGGAAGGGATAAAAATCACCTCAACCTTCCTGGGCAAAAGCGCGCCAAATACTCCACCTTACATATTAGCACTAATGAAGTACGTGCGAATGGCGGCACAAAATTGCATCTTGACAGTTCTATTTTTACCAGACTCGCATAGTATATGTTTTCTTTCGAGAATTGAGGCCCTAAGCTGATATTAAATAACTTTATTTTTCAGAACGATGGAACCCTCAAACAGTTCCTCTTAAAGAAGTATTCCGTGCTACACAATTAGGTTTAGAGGGTGCTATGGATGAACCACGTACACAAGTCAGTGGCGTCGTTGTTATTATTGACTTGAAAGGGTTAGCACTAAACCATGTGATACAATTTACACCGTCATTCGCTAAAATGATCGTGGATTGGATTCAGGTTAGTAAATCATTTGAATTCAAAATTAATTGTATATATTCAAGCGTAATGACATGTGAAGTGACCTAGTCGCGTTTCCGGAAGTAGTCAGAGTAGCCGGCCGTCCAGTTGAGTCTGTTAACTTGTCTGTTGCTCTCACAAATTTTTATCGGGCCGGCATAGCGAAGACGACTGAATACTGTGACAGTATTTATGGATCGCAATATAGCGCATACATCCGTCGCATTTTTATTGTTTACTATAGCTATTTATTTATTTATTATTAACTTTTGTTTTTTAATAACATAAGTTTATTAATTAAACTAACAAAATATTATATTATTATGAAATGAAGAGATTTATTTTATTTATTTCAAATTCCTTTAGTTTAGTTAGTAGTTAGGTTTAGTTATACACTAGTTACGAGCTACTTTGTTCAATATAATATGATCTTGCAACTCAGCATGCAACATTGTGTTAAGTTTTATATTCATTGTAATGATCTGTTAACATGCTACAATTACAAAAGTGCAATTATATGTGGCGCACTAATTATTTTGTATGACATTACATTTTATGCTATAAAGTTGTAGTAGCGTCTAAGCGAGTATTAAATTGTTAATAATTATTAACATGTAAAGTAAAAATCACATATTAAATTTATTGCCTGCACAGGTTTCTCTGTAGTAGCACTTATTTCCATTAATATATGGATCCATTAACCGCACTCTAGCTTTACATCAGGCGGAGTGTTGCCACATGCCGAGCTGCAACAAAAAAAAAACCATGAAAAATGTTGAATATTAATTTTGCCCTATTTAATTTTTATAGATCAAAATAATTACCAAAATATTAATTGTAGAAGTTGATTCCTCATATCGAAAGTTTTGACGAAATAAGCAAAGTTTAGCTGGTCCTATCGAAGTTCTACCGTTTTAAATGAGCGGCTGTACCGTCGCGTCGTCTACGGGTAGAGGAGACCCGTTTTCAAACCACGATAAATTCTGATCGGTACCAATGTATGTTATGGTATATATAATTTGGTAGCCTGTAATACAAGCACTAGTTTAGGTTAATTTATAAACAATACGTGTATAGATCAGACTATCTCATTGCCTATTAAACAATTTTTAATTAAATAAACAATTAACTTTAATATTTTATTACATTTTCAGGACTGTACACCCATACGTCTGAAAGCAATTCATATTATTAATCAGCCGTTCATATTCAATATGTTATTTGCGGTTTTTAAACCATTTTTACGTCAAAAGTTACGTGCGAGAATCCATTTTCATGGAAATGATAAGAATTCTTTGTTAGAGCACGTCGATGCAGAATCTTTGAGAGCAAGACATGGAGGGAATTTACCTGATCCTGAAATACCCGGAGAAGTACTCTGGAAGATGTTTTATCATTACGAAGATAGATTTAAAAGTAATTAATTATTATTACCATTTATTAAAAATGTCAAAAGATCAAACACTTAAAAGTGGTTGGCAGATTAGATGGTTGTTAACCCAGTTTACCGTCTTGGGTTAGTACCATCACTCAAGTAAAGTGACCTAGTCGTGTTTCGGGATCAGCTTCGAAGCAGCCGGGTATAACGAGAGGTATGCCCTATCAGTAGATTGCTTACTCTTCAAGCCGGCATAGTAGAGGGGATTGAGATTTCTCTGTGATAGCCTCAGATCAATAAAATAGGATACTGATCTAATTTTACTGATCAAAGGTGATAGCAATTGTTTCTGTTGATGGATCGCACGAAGTTATATATCATTGGCATTAACCATACATATTATAACAAAGATACATTCTGTTCGTCCCGATATT
Source organism: Tinea pellionella (assembly GCA_948150575.1). Lineage (NCBI taxonomy): Eukaryota > Metazoa > Arthropoda > Insecta > Lepidoptera > Tineidae > Tinea > Tinea pellionella. Next base: position 2,719,698 of record OX411246.1, read on the forward strand.
TTGAATCTGGCCATACCGTCAGCCGGGATTTGAGATTACGAGCCCATGTCTAATGATTTTTGAATTTATTTTCAGTTGCAAATTCGTATGGCTATCAACCGAAGTCTAAATAAAGAAGAATCGAATTTAAAAATTGTTGTGATATGTTTTATAAAATATTTTTGGTGGATTGTTAAACTTAATATTAGGACTGATATTTTGAAATATTAAAAAGAAAAACATTAAACAATAAACTAATTTTTATTCTAAAGTATTTTTAATTAACAATGTTTTAAAAACTATTTAAAATTAGCATCAATAAATTCATATTAAGACTAAATATAACTTAAAAAATTTATGACATAAATTGTGATATAAAAATATAATTCAAAGACAATATATAAAAAATAGTAACAATAATTTAAAAAAAACATTGTGCATTATTAATTGTAAAATAACTCAAAAAATTAGCGTTAAAAAGTGATATTATCACAGCCTAAAATATTTTTTTTAACTCGAGAATGATATGTACCTAAGATTTATTATACTGGCGTCCCAAGATATTCCAGTCCACACAAGTTCTATATTTTTTTAATTAGCATAACTGTTTGTGAGATTTCTTGTGTTTTTGTGGTCTTCTTCTCGACGCCTTTCCAAAGCCAAATGGAGTTGACAATGTAAAAAATTTAAACATTCATAGATATATGACAAGTCCTTTAATTGAACCAGGCAATCCAACCGACTAAAATGCGAAAAACAGCACCGATACTTGTATACTTCAGATACCTGTTTACAATTTAACTTCTCTTGGACAGTGTATTATTCCGAGACACCCTTTACATAATTTGTTGGCCAAAATACTTAAATGTTATTTATTATATTTGATGGACGCTTAATATTGTTTTGTTTCTCTTATTTAAAAGGTGAATGAAGGAGACCAAATAAGATTAGATGCTAACGTTTGAGTATTAGGCCGTTGTCAGATAAATTAATTATTGGTCCCATTATAATAAGACTAATTTACTAATGGCAATCGTATAATATTTAAAATATAAAAATATATATATTTAATAAAATATTAGAAAAATAGGAATGTGGCTAAGTTTAACAAAAATAGTATTTTTTTTATATCTAATGAATATTTTAAATGCCTATAAGTAATATATTTTCTCATAAAAATGCAATGAGAAAAGTTACACATATTTCTCATTTTAATTTATAAAAATAACTATTTTGTACTACATCAAATACCTTAATAATTTTGAGTTAACTTTTTTGAGATTAAACCCCCTTTATTTTATTTTTTTCTCGAATATCAATTATTTTTAGTGACACCGATATCTCCGATATAATCTACTTAATAATAATATATTTTAAAATTGATTACATATCACATTCAGATTAAAATTCATGTCTTTACTAATTATAAAACTAAACTATAAACCACGATTGATCATTTCTTTTCTTTCTTCAGGTTTTTGTAGCCGTATGAGTTAATAGCTGTAACAAAAGTTTTAATTTATTAAAAAACAACCATGTTCCTACATAAACAAAATAAACCCAAGAACTGGACTTTTTTGTTTTGTAGTAGTCATTTATTTTTAACCGTTAACTTTTAATTATTTAGGCATAAACATCAATGCTCAAAGCCCAATTTAGATAGTACAATTTACAATACAATTTAGCAGTTTGTCATTACTAATGTCAACAGTTGCGCAGCGTTATGCGCAACACGTATAATTACTGTAAATGGAACTACTTCCAAATTAGTTCATGATCTCATAGTTATGAAAGATTTTGTATTATCACATTTAACAGTATCTGTATAGTGATCCCGTTCTATCCTTAAGAATTTTAAATTGGCTAAAAAATAGACCAAAGTACATATAACAAAGTTCATTGGCATCGACCGAAATTTTCGGGACCACGAATATTCGAAGACCACGTTATAAATAAAAATCTAGTATCTTGTAATAATACTAACCAGAAAATTCTCCATCACAAATAAGAAGTAATTCCAGCCATTGTGAACCAGTCACTCTTGGTATAGTCAAGGTACCTCCATAGATATCGGGCAAGCATTTAGGACTGATGTATTTGTGTAATTGTTCACGGTCATTACCCATAAAAATGATGCGGGATCTCAATTTTTCTTGTAAAAATGGCTTGAACAGTTGGAAAACCATGTTGAAAATGTATGGCTGGTTTATTATGTACAACCCTTTGATACGGAGTGGTATACTTTCCTAAAACATATTTTTAATTACATATTAGAACAGTAATTTAGTAGAATGTTATAAATATATTTTTAACTACTTCGTATAGATATAATGTGTTTTGGTGTCTCCATTAGATAAATCTTATATAGGGATAAGAATTCCAGTTTCATATTTAGAAATAAAGTTTCGGAACGCACATAGGCTAAACAAAAAATCATTATTGTTAAATAAAGACTAAAAGACTAAAGACTAATTGCTGCCGTTGGTTGGGCAGCTCTGAAATTTATTATAGTTAACGATTTCTATGTACGAATTATTTTTTTACTAATTAGGTATAGAGACACAATATATTTTTACAGCTTACATAGAATTATTTTAAAGTTTTTTTTATCTTAAAAGTTATGCACACAATATTTTTATATTTTACCTGTAACCAATCAACAATTCTCTTTGCAAAGGGCGGTGTGAATTGCCAAACTTGTTGCATGGTCAGACCTTCCATATCAAATACAACTACAGCACCACAAATCTGAGTTTCAGGCTCCAACATGGCTGCCTCCAAAAACAAAACACATCCTTTAAACACCTCGTCCAGTGAACATTTGTTGGTTTTCCATTTTTCTGAAAATTAGAAGTTTTATTAAACAGGTTTTTAGATTTATTGTTGATACGTATATGATAAACATCTATAAAATAAAAAGAAAATTAAGCTGTCATATTGAGAGATTTTTCATACTAATAAATATACGGGCTACACATGATTCGTTTAAGAGAAAACTCGTCTAAGAATGGTGCCATAGGGAAGGTCTTTCGCGATGAAGTTGATCAACAGCCTACTCCGAAAGGATTACCCACTGGTATGCCAATGAAAAGATATATTTTTACAATAAAAACAAATTACTTTCAACATGATTATTTCGTTAGACAGCTAATTGATTTCACCTCGACAGAGTAGCATCATTGTAAAGTAAACATTAAGCGAGTAAATAGTAATTTCTTTACAATATAATTCCCTCACTATATTATTACACTTGAGGTTTATTGAAATAATGATGCTATTTTACTGAATGACGTCAACTGATATGATCTAACTGAAATTAATAATGTTGTGGTGGCTATTCTCAACCACTTCTTTACTTTGACTTTTTTTTGTACAATTTGAGAGTGATCATAGCTAAGCGTACGTATAATAGTCTAACTTAGGGCCGGTATCTTAATTTTGACATCAGCTAATCAAGTGAAGGTCGTCCGACTGTAGTAGTAAGACGAATAAGTAGTAAGTTTTTATTTTAATTGTTGCTCGGCATGTGACAACACTCCGCCTGGTGTAAAGCTAGAGTGCGGTCCATGAATGGAAACAACTGCTACTACAGAGAAATCTCTACAGGCAGCAGTCGCCTCCACTATGCCGGCTTGAAGAGACGAGCATGTACCATCCAGATTGACAGTGCACACTCCTCTCGTTATCTTTAAATATCTTTATAATTAAAGAAGGATTGAAGTACCTGCTCATATTATACAAATAATAATAATAACTTAAACTTTTTTATACAGTAACCACGCCTAATGTTAAGCTAAAGTACGGCCAATGAGCGGAGACAACTGCTGTCACAAGGATAATTCTGCAGACAGCAGTCGCCTCCACTATGTCGACTTGAGATGCGGCGTCCGCCGACAGGATACATCCTAATTTTATCTTCTTTCGCTCACACGCTCTCTATGTTTATTACTCAAATATAATTATATTTTTGAATAAAAGCACTTACTTCCAAGCTCTATTACAAGAATACGACGTCCAAGTTGATCACGATTAGGTAAGACAGTGAGTATGTTTTGAATAAAAATATTTTGTTCCTTGCTCGGCATTAATCCATCATAATGTTTGCTATGTTTCACTTTGAACGCGTAGTACCTTTTAATCTAAAATAAAGATGATAGACATGAGTTTCCACATTTCCGATCGCTGCATCACAGGGTTTTATCGTATTGCAGGAATCGCATCGTATGATGAGTTACAAATTTTCATTTATTATTTTACGTTTCCTTTAGTTTTTTTTTTCAAGACAAAAGGTATAAAAATTTTTTTAGCTAATTCTGTTCGCGTGAAAAGATGGCAAACTTACTTTCTACTTCTAAAAAGTTCTTCTACTTTCATATTCATAATATTTATTTATTTTATTTTGGCATATAATATTGGTATAGATATAAATATTTTCTAGATTATTTCATCATATGTACGCGTATATGGCAGTACATATAGATGAGGCCTCCGCTATATCACCTGATGGCGTGTGAGGTAAGATTGGGCAGCGGTTAAAAATATAAAGTAGAATACGTGTAAATTAAGAAAACAAAATTAGTGTCGATGTCCGTTCATTGTTGCAAGAGTTAAATGTCAGCTATTGTGTTAAGTATTGAAAAAGCTTTTTTATGTTAATTCGTTGTTATTGTTAAAAGGCTTACCAAATCATATGCACTTTCAGGATAAAATTTGCAAGGTCTTAGAAATCGGATGAGCCAAGCACGATTGTCCAATGGTACTGTCAAATCTTTATCCTCTGAAATAATGAAGAAAAATAAATAAATAAGTAGTATATTATAATGAAGTATTTTCTTATATAAAAATTAGAAGCGATATCTGGTCACAACACTAGTTAAAGTTTTATTTAAACATTAGTTTAATAATGTCTTAATGGTTAAATAAAACGACTAAAAAGACATTTGGTAATACATAATGCGTCTACATTAAACATGAATTATTAAAAAAACAAAAAAAAAAAATACTAAAGAAACACAAATAGCGTATCTATTATTCGGAGCTTTATAACTCATTTCGATCTACCCTATTTTACAACGTCCATGACCTAAACTGTTTATAGTTATTGTATTTATTCATACGCATTGTTGAATGGGTAATTAAGGTGCTGTTATTAAAGCTATAGTTTTCCTTCAATCTTTCACCTCTGCAAGGAACTGTAGACTAGATTGGACGAGTTATAATTACTTAAGACTATGGGTTCATAACAATAACAAGAAAAGTAACGAATGATATTTCTATTAAAACCTATATTCCAAAAAGACACTTATTTTTATATCCATACCGAAAATAACAATGTTAGATAATGTAACCCCACCATCAAGGCGACAAATCGTAGTAGTCAAATTTAACGTACCTATTTACATAAATTTAACCTACCGGTACCTATTTACCGCTATTTTTTGTAATGTTACTTCTAAGATACCATCAGTTTCGATACCAAAATATCAGCATTTTAGTCTCTCTTGTTGTTTAATTAAATAACACAACATAAAGTATAATTATATTTAAGTATTTGATAGTATTTCTGTTGAAGAAATTTAAGTTGAAATTCTGAGAAAGCTTTTTGCGTATAGTAGATTTCCTTGACACACTAATTAACGTAACATGCTAATAAATTACATACATCAAAACATATTCGAAAAGAGCGACAATATGAAGAAGAAAAAAATCTTTTAGAAGGTTTTACGCGTTTAAAAATAGACATACAATTAAACCGGATATAATTCAATTGAAATAGTTTTTATCTTCATTAAGACGCGGGGCAACGTCATTAATAACAAAATTCAAACGTAAACGGATAAAAAACTATCAAGATAAAATGTTATTTTTAACTCGGTAAGTATGTGTAATTTGTTGTTCAACCAAAGCTCTCTTTGACGCCAATTGTACATAAAAAATATAATAAACTTGATACTAATTTACCAAATTAAGTAATATTTGAACTACATGAGGTCACTAAACAGAAACATAATATGTTTACGTAAAATTATTAACGCAACAAAGTTATATTAGTATACCGGCCGAGATTTTTGCTAGATTAGAAGATATGATTGCAAACCCGGCGTTGAGCGGTTGTTGCACAACGATCGAATAAAAATCAAAAATTAAATAGATACGAGTAGTGACAATATAATAATTTGATTGTTTTTTGAATTAAGCGCTTATCGTTAATGCCCGGGATACACGAAGTCAATTTTGCAAGCCAGGCCAGCAAGCCAGTATGACTCAAAAATTAAACGCCGTACCACTTTTTCTAATTTTGACACTATCTTACCAGCTTCCTCACTAGCTGACTAGCCCAGGAACGAAACAAGTTCTGTACAAACATAGCCAGGTAGCTTACTGGCCTACATCGCTTTTAATTAAAAGTTTTAAAAATGAGTACTTTTCTAGACACATTTTCATGAAAAACAAATTACTTTGAATATGTAGGTAATAAATTAGAAACCATTAACCAAGCATAGTTTTTTTCGTAGTCAAAACGTAGAGGTTAACGTTTTCAAATAGGTTTTGGAAATTGATGGCCTTCAAGTGATATTTATTTTTATGATATTTACAGAGGATGTACAATAAAATTTAACATTTCACTCTTAAAAAAAACCAAACATTTTGGTTTGCTTTTTTAAACATTAATTTACTATTTTCACAGATTTTTATTTCATTGTGTTCTTGTTTCTTATTTATAATTTTCATGGAAAATGGAAAAGATGAACATTGAAGAAGAATTAATTTCTTATTTCAACTTATAATTATTAAAAAAATACTTTATTGTAATAAAAATTTAACAAAGTAAAAAAAATAATACCAATAATTGATATACAAGTTGCGTCAATTGGCAATGAACTCAACTGCAAAGTAAATCATTAATTGTAAAAAAAACAGTGTATTGTGCGTCAGCCAACACAGCAATTTAAAGGGTTAACGAAAAAAATATATATAATAGAGGAATTGACGCAGTCACGTGAAGCGCCAATAGCTGTATAGTGTGGTTTTCTTAGAGCATCCATGTGCAAAGCGGAGGGTGTGGGTTCGAATCCCCCCTTAGCTCAGGCTGTTTTGTGCGCAAATATTTTTTGTGTTCAATTTTCATCATAATTTAACAAACAATAAACAAATCCAGCATTTTTATTATCAAAAAATAATTTAAAAAAAAATAGTACCTACTTGATATTTTTCTAAAACCTACATACAACTCGTATATTACCTATAGGCGTAATTATCGTGTTGTCTCAATTACATAAAATGTAATGTAGCGTTCACATAGTTATTATGCATTTGCAGTTTCTTTATTAAATTACAGAGCACCAAATTGTATATTTTCTTTTTTTTTTTTTTATTGTAGTTCGGCATGTGACAACACTCCGTGTGATGTAAAGCTAGAGTGCGGTCCATGAATGGAAACAACTGCTACTACAGAGAAACCTGTGCGAGAAAAAGTCACCTCCACTATGCCGGCTTGAGGAGACGAGCATGTACGAGACGAACATAAATTGGAAGTTTTTGTTTACTATTTAATTAACAAATAAACCTTGATCTGGTTATGGTTTTTTAAAATTATTTCTTTTGTCTTTTCGGTCAATAACTCAAATCTAACTAAAGTTGTTTTAACTAAGAAACCCATTCTCAAGAAAGTGCATTATTATCATGGAGATTATTATAATTCACTTTTTGGGCCACGGTCGCCTTATAATTAAATTGAGGAAGTATTTATTACATTACTGGTCTTTACTAGTCTGTAAAAGACTTTAAATGCATTATTATTATTACATCATTATTCGAGTTTGCACATCATATTGAGTTATAAACAAGTAACTATTTAATCTGTTTCTTTTTATTACTAATCAATAGCGTCAGTATAAAACGAATTATCTAAAATACCACTTGTTGCGATTCGTGTCATTTATTCAGGGTTTTTAACACGCAAAGGAGATCCTCGTTTTTGGGTCGACAACGTCTATTCATCATATTAAATATAAAAATAATAATCAATAATAAATTGGCGACATATTATATAAAAATCAGATCGAAATTATGAATTTATTATACCAATATTGAGTTCATTTACTTTATGATTATTTATATATCTCTCATTATTTCGGTTAGACACGATAAAACTAATATTTCCACTATAATCGAGAGAACAAACAAGAAATATACGTCATTAATTATACAATTTAGGTATGGTGAGTCTATTTCCTGTACAAAGAAAATTGTCCTGTTTATTCGGTAACTGGAAATAGGTAACTAACGCGATGTTTTGGCAAAAAATCAATCACACAGAGTGCAATCCATAAGTTGAGACAAGTGTCTACAGGCTGCAGCCGCCTCCGTTATATCGACTTAAGAAGACGAGTGCGAACCGTAGTAGACAGTCCGCACTGCTCTTGTTATACCCAGCAACTTCCAAACTAATCTCGAAACACGATTACTTAGATCTCATCACTGGTGTTACACTTGAGGGACGGCAGATTGAGCTAATAAACATCATCAATATACCTACCACTCTATAATTTAAATACTTAATAGAATTTAGTGACATACCAGCGAGTAATCTTCGTAACTCATCAACAGCATGTTGAATAATCTCTGGCGTTTCTCTCAACTCTTTCTTAGCGATGTCAAATACAGATTCTCCAGGTTCATCTAATTCAATTTGAAGTAGAAAGTCTCCGAGTTGTACTGCTGGCAACTTCTCAATGTCTGTTAACATGTGCTCTGATACTGTAACAATGAATATTCAATTATGATAACAGTAAATACTTGTTAGGACTTATTTTTAAGACATAGGAAATATCTGAGACTACGTAAAAAAGAAGTTACGTTCCCGAACGAATCTCGTACGACGTGATGTGACGTATAATAAATACGTGAGAACTATTATATTAAAAATGTTTAATTGATCGATGAAGAATTTACTCCTTTGCAGTTCTAAAATAAAATATATTTAATTAAAAAAACGGAACTTCGTAAACTATGAATAGACCCCCCGACGTCTAGTCTGGTACGCGAAGCGCTTCGGAGAATAATTGGCCAAAGAATTACTGTTCAATTAAATAAGGGTCAGGCTTTGGTTTACTGCATTTCTACAGGATGTTTAATTTTGTTTCACAGTACTATGCATTTTTTTTATTGTAGCTCGGCATGTGACAATACTCCGCCTGATGTAAAGTTAGAGTGCGGTCAATGAATGGAAACAACTGTTACTACAGAGAAACCTGTGCGGGCAGCAGTCGCCTCCACTATGCCGGCTTGAGGAGACGAGCATGTACCATCTATTGACAGTGCACATTCCTCTCACTATACCACTCACCATATTATAACCTATTATTTTTTAAATTATTCTTGCATGATCTTTATAGTTAAAAGATTTTAGGTTCGTTGTGACAAAATCTTGTGACGTTGATACTTTATTTTTGTTTCTAGATTGATGTTATTTATAAAATAGACGTTATTCTTGTAACAAACTGGTAGTCCCATAAAGTTGAATATTTTCTAAGATATTTGTGTTGATAATGACTAATCATTACATTGGACACTCCAAGTTTAAGGTACAAAAAACGTCTACGTATTTTTTTTTTATAGTTTAAACTTCATAATAAGTGACTAAGTGTCTGCTTGCATGTAAGTATAGTAAACAAAACGTTTAAGTAGATATGCGATTTTGGATTGTACGAGTAACTTCTTTGTAAAGTTAAACCAAGGTAAACATGTATATAAATAAGTTAATTAATATATCCCTGTCTCCTTTTTAACCGACTTCAAAAGGAGGAGGTTATCTATTCGTCGTGTATTTTTTTTTTTTTTTTTTTTTTTTTTTTTTTTGTGGCGATGTTCCCTCATATCTCCGCCGTTTGTGGACCGATTTTGATGATTCTTTTTTTGTTGGATAGAGTATATGTCCGCATTGGTCCCGTTTCAATTTGAAGAAAATATTCCGTCTCTAAGGGTGGAAAATTAGGGGATGTTGCGCTGTTTGTGAACCGATTTCGATGATTTTTGTTTTGTTGGATAAAGTATGTCTCGTGATTGGTCAATTTTTAATTTGAAGAAAATATTCCATCTCTAAGGGTGGAATATTAGGGGATGTTTCGCCGTGTGTGAACCTATTTCGATAATTTTTCTTTTGTTGGATAAAGTACGTCTCGGGATTGGTCCCATTTAAAGAATAAAATTTTCCACCTTTAAGGGTGGAAAATTAGGGGATATTTCACCATCAGTGAACCGATTTTGATGATTCTTTTTTGTTTGATAAAGTACATCTCGGGATTGGTCCAATTTAAGGAATAAAATATTCCACCTTTAAGGGTGGAAAATTAGGGGATATTTCACCATCAGTGAACCGATTTTGATGATTATTTTTTTGTTTGATAAAGTACATCTCGGGATTGGTCCAATTTAAGGAATAAAATATTCCACCTTTAAGGGTGGAAAATTAGGGGATATTTCGCCATTAGTGAACCGATTTTGATGATTCTTTTTTTGTTTGATAAAGTACGTTTTGGGATTGATCCCATTTAAGGAATAAAATATTCCACCTTTAAGGGTGGAAAATTAGGGGATATTTCGCCATTAGTGAACCGATTTTGATGATTCTTTTTTTTGTTTAATAAAGTACGTCTCGGGATTGGTCCAATTTAAGGAATAAAATATTCCACCTTTAAGGGTGGAAAATTAGGGGATATTTCGCCATTAGTGAACCGATTTTGATGATTCTTTTTTTGTTTGATAAAGTAGTTTCGGGATTGATCCCATTTAAGGAATAAAATATTCCACCTTTAAGGGTGGAAAATTAGGGGATATTTCGCCATTAGTGAACCGATTTTGATGATTCTTTTTTTTGTTTAATAAAGTACGTCTCGGGATGGGTCCAATTTAAGGAATATAATATTCCACCTTTAAGGGTGGAAAATTAGGGGATATTTCTCCATTAGTGAACCGATTCTGATGATTCTTTTTTTGTTTGATAAAGTACGTTTCGGGATTGATCCCATTTAAGGAATACAATATTCCACCTTTAAGGGTGGAAAATTAGGGGATATTTCGCCATTAGTGAACCGATTTTGATGATTCTTTTTTGTTTGATAAAGTACGTTTTGGGATTGATCCCATTTAAGGAATAAAATATTCCACCTTTAAGGGTGGAAAATTAGGGGATATTTCGCCATTAGTGAACCGATTTTGATGATTCTTTTTTTGTTTGATAAAGTACGTTTCGGGATTGATCCCATTTAAGGAATACAATATTCCACCTTTAAGGGTGGAAAATTAGGGGATATTTCGCCATTAGTTAACCGATTTTGATGATTCTTTTTTTGTTTGATAAAGTACGTCTCGGGATTGATCCCATTTAAGGAATACAATATTCCATCTCTAAAGGTGGAAAATTAGGGGATGTTTCGATTGATTTTAATGATTCATTTTTTATCAGGTAGGACTTGAGAGTGTCTGTCTATAAGCCCACTACTCATCACATTTTATTTGAACAGCGCGTTTAGAATGTTATCCATACAATCAATGTACAGTTACCACTAAAAATTACAAAATAAAAACATTTCTGAAAAAAATTGAACCGACTTCTAAATAAAACACAAGGCACTAAAAAGTAAAAAAATAATTTTAATTGAGAGTACCTACACACAATTTAATAAGCATAAACATGAATAGATGCCTATTATTATTTACACATTAATTATCTGCATTTTATCTAGCATATATCTGAAGTCGGTGCAAGCATTTGAAACATGTTTTATGATTGGTAATGTACCTAGATTCAAACAATGCGGAGTTTCATATTAGGTTGGCACCGACTTCAGATATATGCTAAATAAAATGTAGATAATTAATGTGTAAATAATAATAGGCATCTATTCATGTTTATGCTTATTAAATTGTGTGTAGGTACTCTCAATTAAAATTATTTTTTTACTTTTTAGTGCCTTGTGTTTTATTTAGAAGTCGGTTCAATTTTTTTCAGAAATGTTTTTATATGAAAGTAGTTTCAATAAAAATGACAAATATTGTTTTAAATTTATTATGGCCTATTCTTTTGTTAACAAATTTTGAATCGTGTTTTTAATTTGTGTTGGCAATACTTGTAAAAAATAATTGAGAAATCTTTAATATTTTATCTTATTTTCATTTGTTTTTCCAGAATCCTGCCTATCCCTAACTATATTATATATAGGTATAAGTACACTTTTTATGGTAAGCAGACATGTGATCACACTCCACCAGATATTAAGTTAGGTTGCGGTCCATGAGTGGAGACAACTGCTATCACAATATTGACAGACAGCAGTCGCCTTCCCTATGCCGGCTTGAAGAGACAAATATGCACCGTACCAGGTTCACAGAACTACTCTAGGACTGGTGTAGAACGAAGAATTTTGTTTTTAAAAGATTTAAGTTCTTACAAAGAATTAGTAGACGATAAGATTTAAATAAATAAATAAATAAACAACTACGAACTTTAAATACTTTTTAATCTTTTCATATATTGCGTTAATATTAAATCGTTAATTGGTTTTCAAATTAGTTTTGTGTTATAAATATTGCTTACAGAATTTTAGGTTTTTTTTTCCTTGTTGAAGAATTAGGTTTTAAATGAGTACCTAATCTAGCCCATTAAAAATCTATAATAACAAAATCTTTATTATTTAATTTGGAATTTTTTGATCATAGAAATTTTCCTTCGGCTTTGTGATTATGATATATTTTTTAAAATTAAAATAATTACATAATTTCTGTGTTTTACGTTGTTAAATAATTTTGGCTTGACATTAACAAAAACTTTATTTTGTTGTTGATTTAATGACCTAACATTCGTTATAAAGTCGGCCTAAAAAAATATTTTAAATTGAACTTTAATGACATAATATGGTCACTAAGGGCCCTCGGTCACTAATATTACAACGTTATTACCAAAAAGATCTAATAACCTACAGGTAATTGTAAAAACAAACGACAGTACCCATTTTTGGTATGATACCTAATAGTTTGGTAACAAAACAATATTCTAAAATAATATCTTATTGTTTTATTAATTCATTTTAATTATATCAACACATCGTTTACCAATCAATAGACAATGTTTAATTGCATAAAAACAGGTACCTCAAATATTGTATCAGAAAACATCTAATTACTCAATAACCCGGGTTGAAAAAATTGAAACTGATTGGTAATAAGGATGTAGATTTATTTTTCTACAAAATTAACTAAAAATAATCGACAAACTCGAGAAAAAAATTGTGGGCCCATTTCTCTTAGGCGAATGGGCATTCTCCTTTATTTGTGAAATAAGTAATTACAGTACTTAATTAGTTTTTTTATTGCAGCTCAGCCCATATCTACACACCGCCTGATCTTAAGTTAAAGTGCGGGCCATGGACGAAAACAACTTTCGCAGAGAAATGAGGTACGTACTATCCAGGTTGACAGTGCACATTCCTCTCGTTACCTGGCTATTTTTAAACTGATTACAAAACGTACAGCTAATAAATATCATCATCTGTCACCATTCTTTGGGTAACTTATTTTGAAAGAACTGCTATAACTTCAAAAATTTAGAAGTTACAGGAAGTAACGTTTTTAAATTTTTAACTTAAAAATGACTGAGGATGGTTATTAGCCTTGTCTGCCGTCCTGGGCTACCACTTTCGAATGTAACATCCGTGAAGTGAACCTTGTCGCGTTTTGGGAACAGTTTCAAAGTAGCCAGGTATAACGAAAGGAGTGACCACATGTAGATAGTGCATACTTGTCTCCTCAAGCCGGCATAGCAGAGACGACTGCTGCCTGTAAAGATTTCTCTGTAGTAGCAGTTGCCCTGATTTTAAAAGTAGTACTTTTATCTAACCGTATAAATGCAGTTAACTTTTAAAAACAACGGTGTAAGTAAGATTTACTACATATTACAAATATGAACATTATTCCCATAAGAAAATTAGTTCTTTTGCTGATAAATTAACGGAACTTGTGTAACATATTTCCTTTTTCTATTGGCAAAGGTTGTCAACCTTTTTGCAATGATCGTAATAACAGAATTGAGAAATGAATTATAACTCATACGCTACAAATAGTGGAGATATTTACTAATATTTTAAAAAAAATGGATAAATAGTTTTCGCGTGATATTGAACCATAATAAAAACAATAGGTCAACATTAATTTATAGGCAATATCATGAAATAAGCAAAATAATCCAGTAGGTGTTTTAAATAATTTTATATTTTATAATAAATAGTACTATAATAATACATAATATATAATATCCTCACCTCACAACTAGAAAATATTTCCATATATCTAATATTTATATTATACTCGTACTTATTAAAACATTTTTTTTGACCGGGAATCGAACCCGGGGTCTCGTCGTACCAGACTGTTGCGTTAATCACTACGCCATCAGAGAACGACAAATTTTATTTTAGGTTAAAAGGAGTTTCTATATGTTGTATTATATACTTAAATAGATACATTTCTTGCAAAAGACAAGAGTGCAATGAACAGCTTTGCAAACTAACAGCCCTTTGAGCTTCAAGAAACCGGATTAGGCATTACTAGATATGTATTTATTAATAGATATCTAAATAATATACTATTAAAAACTTGCTATGTACTACTGTTTGACTTTGGCAATGGATGGACATGATTATAACGAAAAAAAATGTAAGTAGGTACTTCCACTTTTATTTTTAATAATTTCTTTCGCCTATATCATATTTTAGAGATTTAATTAGGTAATTTAATTAAAATTTGTTCCGCAGTTTTACCGTAAAGATATACTCGTACCAGCGAATATTCATAGAAAAAGAAAATGCTTAGGGATTTTTTACTGTTTATAGTTATAATTTTAGTTGCGCGGAAAAAAAGTTTTATTCGAAGAAAATTAATATCGTGTTTTATGTGTTAAAAAAAATTTAACTTGTTGAATTAATTTGATTTGTAAAATAGTAAATATTTTTTAAAAAATATAATATAAAAAATGAAACGAATTATCTGAATTTATAAAAATCATAATAACTAAGGTAGATATTTTTTTTTTGTTATAATATTAATTGTTTGTAATATATGCATATTTTGTATGAACAAAACAATTGACTTACCTTTCCCCATTTTGTCCAATTCTGTTTGATTCAATATGATTGACTTTAAAATTACAAGTTTGTGTTACCGCGACCGCACCCAACACTCGCGGGTTGCACGCTAGACTGCTCAACAGAGCGCTAATACCTGCTTTATGTAGCTATGAAAATATAACCGCAAATGATTCATTGAATGCATGAAATACATCAATCGCTTTTTTCTACCCTTGACTTTGTTTAAATATATAATTATTTCGATAATATCTATAGGTAGGTTATTTATTTTTATTTTATTTTACATTTTTTTAAATTATTTTCATAAAATATTAAAATTTAATACTTTACCTCAATGGGGAAACCCGAAAAAATAACATAATGTGCTAAATGGGAAATAATTTTGGGCTATCACTTCTACTTTTAACTCTTGAGCGATATTTTCGACTTTTACTTGAATGGGCGATATCAACTAATTTTTTTTTTTATAGTGACAGTTAAACAAAATAGTGATTTTATATAACAGCTAGTGTATTTTGATTATTGATTATTAGTTAGTACCATGAGCTAATGTGAATAACCATCACATTATTCTGTAGAAAATAAATATTGTAAAACATGTTTTTGAATTGTGCTATTATTTGAAAGTTGAGTGGATTGATGTCTATCTCACATCACATCTCATCTTATGCTACGTTATGATTATATTATTTAATATTTTTTAAATTTTAATCAAATTACATCACTTATTAAAGTTTTCCTGAAGCTGGAAATAATCTATATTATCTATAAAATAATACTATAAAAACATAGCTGCTCGGGCATTCCCCATTGTAGATCGGGCATATGCATATGCAGGAAATTACGGAGGTAAAAGAGGCGGAGGAGGTATGAAAAAACTCATAGTTTTGATTAATAGGAGCTCAGCATGTGACCGTATTCTCCTCCATGAGTGGAAACAATTGCTACCACAGAGAGCCGTAGGAGGACTACGTGAGTAATCTCAGACTGGGATAATAACAAAAAATGGTGATTTATTTCATTCTTAACAAAATTAAACTACGTTCGTACGTTTGATATAGGTGTTTGAAATAGAATAATCTCAACAAAGAGGCCCTTTTGAGAATAAAACCAGATATTTAGATAAACACGTCTTCATAGAGAATCATGTAAATAATAAATAATACGTGACATGATTAATCATAGTTGAAATTCTCTAAAATTAGTCGTTTCTTGCGAAATAAAGGAAATAAAATATCATGCACGATATAATTTTAAAACGTACCCTATGTGTGAAGAAGATAGTATAATGGTAGAAGTAGTAGTTAAAGTGAGACAGAGAAATGTAGGAGGCTAACTTTTATAAATTAAAGAAAAACCCAATACGTAAATGGTTAAATCAGAGATTTATATTTTATAATTATATTTGAGGTTGCCATAACTTCTAGGAACTAATACGGGACATTTTAAATACATACAAAACACCGAAATGGAGTGTTTCAATTGCACTAATTTTTATTCAAGCATGATGTACACGGTGAAAGACTAACCAGCCATTTTTTGAAGACTGTCCTATAATTTAAAACAAAACATTAATTAAATAAGTCGAAATATGGAATGCAATGGTTAATAAGTAGACAGTTAGCGCCTATAGACACTATTAACGAGTGGTAGGCAGACTGACGATGGTTATTAGTCCAGTCTGCCGTCCTGGGGTAGCCCCACCACTTTTGAATGTAACACCCGTGATCACTTGTCGCGTTTCGGGAATAGTTAGTCAATCTCGATGGTACATGCTCGTCTCCTCAAGCCGGCATAGTGGAAGCGACTGCTGCCCGTACAGGTTTCTCTGTAGTAGCAGTTGTTTTCATTTATGGACCACACTCTAGGCGGAGTGTTGTCCCATGCCGAGCTACAATAAAAAAGTCCCGTGTATACAGACGACTTATGGTAACCCTAGTAATAGGTGATTCACTTTTTAAAATAATGGCGCGTTTACATTAGATCGGCTATTTAATTCGTGTGGCGCACGCTCTTCGATTGAACACTGAATGCGTATTTTCAATGAGTCATCTGTAATGCGGTATGTTCAGTCACCGAAAACATTCTGAAGCCGAATATGGCCAACCGATAACTCATTTACAGTAAACGGCCTAATGTAAACGTGCCTTTAGTCAATAAAGCGGTGTTTTTATTCGAATGACGTCTAAATATAAAGTTTAGGGTGCAATGTACGCGTGCCGTAACATTGATTGTCTAGTCTGAAGATGCTAGCGGTCGTCGAGTTCTAGGTCACGGTTCTAGTTGTCTTTGACTCCGCGGGCTTATTTTGCTTTGGGTTAGTATAAATCTTTTTTATATTAAAAAAATCTACTTATATTATTTAACCCATTGATTATAAAATTAAATTATCGAGTAAAATTAAAAGGATTGTACCTAGTGCTTATAAATCTGTAATTTTAAATTATTAAAATACTAATAAATAAATAATTTTGTTAAATATTATTGTTTTAGATATACATAATTCATTAGTTTTAATCTTATTTCCTCACTGGTCATTAAGGACCGCGCAAAGAAACACCGTATATACAAACAAATATACGAGTATTATATTTGCTATATTTACATATAGCATTAATTCTGCGTAAGCAAATCGTGATAAAACTTAGTTATTCTAATCAACAATAGATGGCACTAATGGCAATAATAAATAGTTCCGCTACTCACTACTAGATGGCGCTGTTCAGTAAAACCGCAATAGTTCATCATTATAATAATTACCGAGTTCAATTTTATATTGATTGATTTTATGCCATTGTGTTTTTTTTTACATATAAACGACGTTTTTGTTTACTTTTTTAAAAGTTTTTATTATTTATTAAATTATGAATTTGAACAAAAAGAAAAACGCTGTGTACTTTCAGCCTGGGAGTCGAACCCATGACCTCCGCTTCTTCGACCAGGCACAGATGCTTAAACTAAGAAGTGTTGAAGACTAAGAAGCGCCTCTAGTACTTGAATAGGCAACAAAAACATTAAAAACATTTACCACTTTTAAAAATATTCAGGTATTTTTTAAAATTAAATTAACGTTATTGATCACTTGAAATCTTTGATCCTGCAACTGAGTGCACGTAAGAGAACATCGTACAAGCAATAATTTTCAAAGCTACGAACCGAAAGGACAAGTTCGGGGTCTACGCCCTTGGAGCAAGGCTGTATTGATCCGCGAAGGTCATTGCCGTTGATTCATCTGTCAAAATCTATCTTTAATATTATTAATAAAGTTATTTATGTAACATATTTTGTACATAAAACCTTGAAAAAAGTGAATTTGTTGGGTCGTTTAATAGCCTCTAATAACCTTGATAATGCATTACAGGAAATTCTTGTTCAGTTAGAAATTGCCTAATCTATTTTGGGAGCGGAAATTACCTGTTAGAGATTTAAAAATAAATCTTTCATAAAAATAGGTCTGTCGATGGAAAGATAGAACAATTTCAACGCGTTCACGCAACTGTTGTAAAGCTTTATGGTCATCAGTGCGGAAAGCGGATGGCATTACTTCGATTTTCCATCTCTTACCGGAGTGAGTGCGCGGCGATTTTTTCTGTCCAGTTATTGTCGTAATTTATAACAAATACTGCATTTAAAGGATTGGAATGAAAAATAAATAATAATCATCAATTTAGCAAGTAAGGCGGTTTCTACATAGATTAGATTCTGCCAGGATCAAACAAATCTTTCAGCTTTCTATAATTTCAAAATTTATGATGAGATAATTGCGTGTAAAAATGACTTAGACATATTTAGTTGAAGAAAACTAAGAATTTTCGCATTTAAAATTTTTATAAAATATTTTGTGGGATTCGCTTTTTTAAATTTAATCAGATTTAATTTTCTTTATTTAAAATCTTTTTTTTTAAGTCGCATATGAACTGCGCCCATTTCTTTAATAACCAAGATCGATGGGTGAACGCACGAGTACATATGTCATTGTTACCTTATAGAAAACAATTTATTCAATTTTATTACTTATTGTTCCTTCTATTAATAACTAAATTGCTTTGCCTTTTTCGGCAACACACGATTTGGTTATCATACAAACTTTTCCCAAAAGTTTTTCGATTTCTTCTTTTCTTCGTTTATTTTTTTTTAAATTCTTTGTTGTTTTATTCTTAGTTAAGTTAATGAGTTTATAAAACTGTGTCAGATGGGGGCGTTAGGCCAAAGAGCAGACCTTCTGACACGAAGCATATTTGTGGCTCACAATACGAATATCACGTGACTGATAATATTTTTTTTATTCACGTATATTTTACAAATTTATACACATTAATAATTTTTGTTTATGCGTTTATATTCTATTTTATTAATTATTTCTTGTGAGCCTTGTTCATATAGATAAAATTATTATAGTTTGTTTTTTTTAATTTTTAATAATTTGTTTTTGTTATTTTTACGAAGATAATATGAACGACTTGCCTTGCTGTTAATCGTACTTAAAGATTTAGATGGACCTTTGGGGACAAATTGACCTTTATGAATATTTAAAAAGTCAATAATTGTCTCTTACGACACCCACATTCTAAATGACACCACACACTTAACCTTGTATGCTACCAAAATATTTGTTAAGTGTAAATAAATATTTTTTATAGTGTTCTGAAGCCTTAAATTCTTGTTCCTATTTGTATCAATTGTAGTCTACCGTGGTCTAGCGGTAAGACGCGTGAACTCACGATCGATGAGACCGGAACCTCGCTAATTCTGACCGGTACCAATGTAACTTTGTTATATGTACTTTGGTCGCTCAGTGCCTATAGGCACTATTAAAGAGTGGTAGGCAGACTGATGATGGTTATTTGTCCAGTCTGTCGTCCTGGGGTAGTACCACCACTTTCGAATGTAACACCCGTGAAGTGACTTTGTCGCGTTTCGGGAATAGTTTGAAAGTAGCCAGGTATAACGAGAGGAGTGTGCACTGTCAATCTAAGATGGTACATGCTCGTCTCCTCAAGCCGGCATAGTGGAGGCGACTGCTACCCGCACAGGTTTCTCTGTAGTAGCAGTTGTTTCCATTCATGGACCGCACTCTAGCTTTACATCAGGCGGAGTGTTGTCACATGCCGAGCTACAATAAAAAAAAACTTATATATTCTAAAGTGGTACCGCTCTAGGACGATACATTGAGCTAATGATCAACATCAGTCTGCCTACCATTTTTTAAATTACAAAAGGATTTTATTACCGGCTTATGTATTGGTTACGATCAAAATTTCCATTAGATACTGCTTTACTAGCCAACTTCTATAAATATAAATGTACAAAGCATGTTGAGGCAGAATGCAGAACGAATTCCTTGCGTGTATGGGACACGAGTAGTATGATGTCAACGCACTGTTAGTCATCTGTGTAGCTGCATTGTCATTGTAGTTATTGTCACATAACGTCAACTTTTTTGTAATACGTAGTAATACACCCATATCTACGCAGACAAAAAAAGAAAAAATCAGATAGGTATTTCAAAAATCTTCCTTTTCGTATAAACTCATATATCACCGAGTTTTATTTTAGGTAAGAGTCTGTCGTGTATTTTTTAAATACCTACAAAATATTCAGAAAGAAGAGGCGGAACCCAAAAATTATTACCAACCACATTTTTAAATACTCCATCTACAAATACAAATTGGAAAAAGAGTATGTTTTTTTTTTTTTTTTATTTTTATATTTTAAGGGCGACCAGTGGTGGGAATCATTGTGTGGTTGAATATGTTGTGGTTAAACTAGTGTGGATTTCACACAACGAACTCCCCGCGTAGTACTCACTTTTTACCAATAAGATCGTTTTATTTAAAATTTACTTATCTTAACTATCAAAATAATATTGTCTGCTCTGCGGAAACTAGTGACTTTAAGTTTAAGTAAAATTTATACTAAGCCTTCTGGTCGTTACCGCTATACAAACTGCGATTACAAGTAAGATTATAGGCTAAACGCTCTATCTTATAATTATTGATACACGGCTGTATTTAATTCGTATTTCTGGATTCTTGTAAATGTATTTAATTGTAGATAGAGACGAGAGTTAATGAATAAGGATCCGATCTAGGTTCACCAGATTTTCTGACATTCTCGGATATACAGTAGAAACTCGTTGATTCTAATCTTCACGGAACGGTTGGTCTGCCCTACATAAACAAATATAAGTGTTCTAGTAAATAACTCTAATACATCTATGGCAGATCTAGAATTCTAGGGCATGAAGGAAAACTAAACTAATATTAATATTTCGAGTACTTGCTGATTGGTTAATATTGCCTTTGCGCACGATTATGTTATCGTGATTCATAAAACAGCTTATTTGTACGGATAAAGCTTTGTTAAACTATTTATTTTAGTATGTGTATATGTTCATATTAATATTATTTATAGTGTCATAAATATAAACCCTTGTTAGGGTGTTACAATATTTAGGTGCTAATTAACTTCTTCTTCTTCTTTTGTTGAATGGCCTCGGATGTCATAACAACGACAATTCTGCCAATGTCGAGAGCTAATTAACTTAAATTAACAAAATTACATAACCTCCAAAAGTTTTTATTTTGGAGTTGTTTTTTATTCTGAAACTTCCAACAGAGTTTTGGAGGGAAATCTCTCTTCTTTTGAATTATTTCCCCACACTCACGCACGTTCACGAACACTTAATGATTAATAATCCACTATTAATACACATTAACACTCGAAGAAACACAAGTTTAGGAAAATAATTCTCCAAAAACAGAAATTTCTTTTCTTTGAAATACTCTTTTACTTTTAAAACTTAAAGCAAAATTATTGGGAAATTCAAGCTCTATATTTTAGAATTTTTTAAATTATGTAATGCAACATTGAGAATTCGCCATTGTTCTTTAAGATCTCTAAAAACAATTTTTTAAGAGTAAAGTGACATTTTCCTACTAACATTGCTTTAATTTTTATTTGCAAATATCTATTGAATATTTTTTTCAATTTAGTTGGTAATTTAATAATTTTTTGTGCATGGCCTTCAGTTCGAATTTTTAAAAAAATTTATACGTATAAATCGTAAATCGAAAATGAAATATTAAGGTTATGTATGCCGCAGAGGCCGTCAAAATTATTATATTTAAATTACACATATTTCGCTTTCCAAACCGGTGTCTACGACTTCTGCTTACGCCTCTATAGTTGTAAATTACTTCTGTTTGTAACGATATATATTGTTACATGCCTACCCTTAATGATTGTCATTATGCAGTCGTAAGATGCGATCAAAGATTACAAAACTATCAGTATTCCATAACAATGGACATAAATGGTTTAGTTTAGAGAGATGTACGAGATTTATAACGTCCTCAATATTTATAATTATTTATTGTACTAACATGTTTTTAATGATAATAAAAATGTGATATTTTTATATCTAATTAGGTCGGATATGGCCGTCGATGATAATATAATTGGAACAGCATTCTCGTGTATATAAAAAACAGTATAGTAATTATGAATTGTATATGTCCCAATTTCCAAATAGGCATGGACACTGTCTTAGAATATCACTTTGTATAACGTCAAAACTATGACTTAATTCTGACTATTGTTGCTTAAAATAACTTTAAAAAAGCTGAACGGAGCTGAAAAAAGGCGAACTTCGGTCATAAATCCCTTAATCTTTAGGAAATTTATCTTTTATTTGTTTTTGTTCGGATTTGTGAAACCTTAAATATAATATGTGATGTATAGTGAAAAATGCTTATTGTTTTGGCCAAAACTGGACAAACCTCGTGATACAAAAACCCAAAACAACTTTTGTCAAAGAAAATCTTATTTTATGCTTAACTAATTTTTTTTTCGGATAACTTTAGAACATTAGCATGACTTTATATTGGGAACGTATAAAATTATTATAATAGTAATGTTTAAAATGCAATGTAATAGTTATTAGCCCAGTCTGCCATAGTAACCCGTGAAGTTACTATGTCGCCTTTTTAGTTTGAAATTAGCCAGATATAAACGAGAGGAGTGTGCACTGCCAATCTGGAGCATATTCGTCTCCTTCTGTGGTAACAGTTGTTTCCATCCATGGACCGCACTCTAGCTTTACATCAGATGGAGTAAAAAAAGGACTTGTTCCAGTCAAAATAGAATGTATGGTCTCTTCATGTTAGTGGCAATCAAAGTACCGTTATAGTGGATACGTATTGATTAAGTACTTAATATTTTTTGCATGTTGTATGTGTGTATGTTCCTCGTGATAACAGTACGATGAGTGATTGTTGTGACTCAACTCTCTGTTGTTTGTGTTTTAAGGCTGGATTCACATGGTGAGGTTCTCTAATATCTTACCTAATAAAATAATGACAGTGAATGTCGTATTCTTAAAATTATTTTTTACAATAATACTATATTATTTAAAGAGTGGTAGGCAGACTGATGATGGTTATTAGCCCAGTCTATCGTCCTAGGGTGGTACTACCACTTTCGAATGTAACACCCGTGAAGTGACCTAGCCAGGTATAACGAGAGGAGTGTGCACTGTCAATCTAGATAGTGCATATTCATCTCATCAAGCTGGCATAACGAAGGCCACTGCTCCCTGTAGATTTCCGTTCATGGACCGTACTCTAGTTTTACATCAGGCGGAGTGATGTGATATGCCGAGCTAAAATAATAAAAAAAAATGCAATTAGTTTGTGAAGTACTAAATAAAAGATTCTAATAAAGGTAAATAACTTATTTATTAATAACTGATTTTAAATGTGCATGCACATTGTGCAGTAACTTAAGTTTTTTTTAACATTGACAGTGGATAATTATTATAATTTAATCATTCTATGTTAATTAATACAATCAATTGGCTCATAGTTGAGGTGAGGATCAACGCATATCTTTATTCTATTGTTAGTCATTTATTTGTAGGGTTGCCATATTTTCTTAACTTCCGGAAGCCATTCCGTATTGTTTAAGATTAAATCCTAAATTACATTTGTGACAACCCTATTCTCTGGGTTTATTTTAAATTAAAAAGAATCTATTGCATTCGCAGTAACCTAATCTTTTTTGAAATAGTATAACATGTATAACACTACACTCCGCCACAAAGAAATGTCTTCAGCATTAGAAGACTCCACTTTAACGATTTACGTCTAAAATATTGATTTATTTTGGCTCGAGTATTAAGTATATTTTTGTAGACAATGAAAACACTCGGTAATAGGCAGGCGTGAACATACAATACAATACAAGTATGTTTATTAATATTAATAGGTAGGATTAAGAAGCTCCTTTTTAAACAATGTTATTTATATCTATTTAAATTGTTAAGTGCAATAAATTGCGTAAACGTGCGAATGAATAACAGCACGAAAATAATGTGTTTTCAAGATTTGCAATTAACACTAAACCGTGAATAAGTTTAGCCAGTTTTATGAATAATAATATTTATTCAAAATCTATTTTAGTAATAAAAATATGTCATCTGTTACCAGGTCTTTTGGTGGACATCTGGAGATGGGTGGACTTGGTGTTTAATTGAGTGTCAATGTGTAATAATAGTGAATTTTTGATGTGTTTTCTTTTTTTCCCTCTAAAACTCAGTTGGAAGCTTTAGTAAAGAGTTTACTATTTTTGACTTGGGAGTCGATCTGCCTGTATTATATGATGAATGAAGAATGCATGATACGCAATATGAGCTTGATACAATAAGATTAGCAATTTTTTTACATAGCGCCATAAAGAAAAGAAATTATACACGTAAAATAAGTTTTTTTTTGTAATTTTGCGTCATTGTATGCATCCAAACTAAACGAGCTTACAAGCTATTCTACAATTAACTACATGTATATTTTAGACGCTTTGCAATTATATAAAACGGAAAATTTAACTAGTAATATTTACTGTTTCAAATATAATTATTAGGGCAACGCGTTTCGTAACAATGAACTAAAGTTACAGGCGTCAAGTTATTTTTATGGACTTGATTCTTTAAAATAAACAGTTATCGAAAGGACGTGCGTCATGAACTCATGACTAAATAATGGGGTTTGAACATGAATGTTTTCGGTTAACAAAAAAAAAAAACAAAACATGAAAAACTCAAAATAAGGTTCAAAAGTTGTTAACCTACTTTCATCTTTTATCACGTATCCTTCTCAGAGACTAGAAATGTTGTTGACACTTATTGATCCCGAGACTTTAATATAAAGTAAGTTTACAAGTAGGTTTAATACCGGTACTTCTAGTTTACAAAACAAGGTTCAGAGTTAAACATTTTCGAAATGAACTTTTTGTTTACATTGATGCTCTTTTCACCTATTTTATGAAGTAAACTTTTAACTTATGCTAAATTTTTAATTGCAATGCAAAACAACTATTTTATTTTTTAATTCAATGAAAAAACTTACTGTCTGGTGTGACATCGCGAAGTACAACTCGAGAAATTCCTTCAATTTCTCCCGGCATTGTTTCACGAATAATAAAGCCGCAACACAAAACTTTCCTATTTCAATAAACAAAAAGTACAATAATATTATTATAATAATATATTTTTAAAAAAAGTGTATAATTCTTTAATATTTATTAACGATATATTGTAAAAAGTTGTCAGTTTCAACTTGGAGACGAGCGGATTCAAACGCGTCGCGACGTTGACTATTCATTTTATGCGTTACGTACAAATACATATGGGCAACGTTACAGATGGGTCATATCCAAATGAACCATTATAGTATTACATCAAAACACAAATGTTAATGTGCTTTAGATAGATTTTGTTACAGAAATATCGATAAGTAATACATTACAAACATAAACGAATGGATTGGGACGAAAATATCAAATGTCAATAACAATAATTGTTTTAGTGTTTGATCCTAAAAACGATATGATTTTAATGTCTAACTTTATATATGCGTCTGCTAGTGAAATTAATTATACATAACTCTTCTACGGAAAAGAGATAGAGAGAGATTACTTTTTAACGATTAAAGTAAAAGAAAGTATTTAACATATTCGCATCCTTAGAATTTTCGTAATAAACTCATTATGCAAAACAATATACTTGACCTAAATCATATAATAAATAATATTTCAACACATTATTGTTATCTTACAAACTATTTTTGCACAAATTCTATAATGTTATGATTTTTTAAATTTTTTTATTGTAGCTCGGCATGTGACAACATTTCGCCTGATGTAAAGCTACAGTGCGGTCCATGAATGGATACAACTGCAAATCTCTACAGGCAGCAGTCGCCTCCACTATGCTGGCTTGAAGAAATGAGCATGTACCATCCAGATTGACAGTGCACACTCCTCTCGTTATACCTGGCTACTTTCAAACTATTCCCGAAACGCGACAAGGACGGCAGATTGGACGAATAACCATTATTTTTTTAATATACATAACTGATTTGCGAAAAAAGGTTTTTTTTTGCGTAATTACAGTTGTAATCTCGAATTCTCGATTATAATGTACTCGTCTTCTATATTTGGTTCATATGGTACAAGTTTCATAAAACATCTTCGTGTAACATTTAAAAATATTTTTAGTAACAAAAAGGTCGTATTCTTGTTACTAGTTAATTTATTACTCGCTAAAGTTGAAGGTTGTGAATTCGAGGTTATTTTATGTTTTGGTTAAAATGCATACAGTTACGAATAAAAATGTATTATTGTACCTGCCTATAATAAATAAACGATAATGAAAATTATCAGAAAAAATAATAATAAATTCGGTAAATACGGTATGCTAAAAGTTAATTAATTATATTTTTTTTCACATAAAAACCTCGAGTCCCAGGCTAGTGCCTAGTTTACTTAAAGGATAATACTCCACTGACTTTTAGGTGCTAAATATAGTTTTAAATAAAATAGGTAATAAATGAACAAATGATCGTGATCATGCATCCACGCTTTCTGACTGTATTTCAGTGTTTGTCGACGTCAATTAAAGTAATCGCTGACTTAGTGCGGAAATTGTGAAATGATAAAACTAGCTTATTTCCTGGATCAATAACTTGCTAATGATTAGTACATAATTATTAAGTATAGTAGGTATTGAAGATGGCACGTGGTAGAGCCGGGGATGAGAGGGGTCCATTAACTGAAGCAACTGTTCCCACAGATAAAATACAGGTAGCAGTCGCCTGCCAAGCTGGCATGAGGGAGACGAATCCGCACCATCCAGGTTGACAGTTTGCATTCCTCGTCGTTATTCTTAATTTGCCAAGATCAGCTTCTGCTATTTTGCTCTGACCTCAGTGCTAGTCCGAGGACTGTGTTGCTGGGGAAGAAAACAAATTTCGTAGACCGGATTACTTAAAAAAAATTCAATAATATTTAAAGTTTTCATAATCTCTTAGTTATGGAATAAAATAACTTGTTATCGTATAATTGTTTCATATCAAATTAATTATAAAGAAGCTGTGAAATCGTCACGTAACGTTACTTTTTGTTTATCATCACGAATCGTTGTAGTGTTATCGCACGTAATGTCCCTACAAAGTGCTTGCACAATTTCACTAATTTTGGGAGTGTAGCGGAAGTTTCTTCAGCTTGTGTGTTTTTTGTTAAAGAATACCTATTGCATAAGTTCTAAATACCCAAATGGTTATTATTAACAATTTATTATGCGTAAAAAAATAATTATTTAATTTAACTCTGTATCTATACATAAAGTTAGTTGTGTCATTGTCAAATCTTGAAGCCAGCGCCATCTATTATCGAGTAGCATAATTACGATGTGACATTGTCTTTCAATTAGTTCCGTCAGCCGCCATCTATGCTGTAAGTAGCGCTACAATTACAATTGATTTGAAAATTTAAATTACTATCATAATAAAACGTAAGATCACACACACGCACACGTTTTTACATTTATTGTTTATAATTATGTTTTATGTAAATTGGTGTTCCCAGTCTAGCAACACGTGTTTTAATGCAACTATTTTGTACACAATTTTTAATCAATAAAGTTATTTTTAATGTTATTATTAAGTAGGCTGTCTACATATATTTAGCAGAATATAAGTAGGTACACAGCTTTGATTGTAAAATATTTAAGTTTCGCTATAATATTATACTTAGTATAATTATCATACATATTTAATATTTTTTACATTTGTTTTTGTTATAACATGTTCGATA
This sequence comes from Tinea pellionella, assembly GCA_948150575.1. Taxonomy (NCBI): domain Eukaryota; kingdom Metazoa; phylum Arthropoda; class Insecta; order Lepidoptera; family Tineidae; genus Tinea; species Tinea pellionella. Next base: position 2,747,969 of record OX411246.1, read on the forward strand.
TGTTTTTTATTAATAAAATAAAGTATTCTTTATTGTTTGAAAAATAACATAAAAGATAAATTAAAATGGTTTTAGCGATAATAGCGTTTCGCTCGTGAAATACAGTGTGAATTATTCAGGATTTACCTAATTTGAGAGACGTAATTACTAACATAAGTATTTAAAACATAACACTAAACCTATTTGTACAATTTTAGCATTATTGTTAGCATTTAAAAAGATATATATGTATATCTATGGTACAAAGTATTAAAAAAAAATTTTTAGAGCTCAGGTAGAATTACTGTTACTCATAGAAATATAAATTACATAAGTTACATCCAATTTCAATTAAAATAATATTGTGGAAAAGGAAAAGCGAAAGTGCGTGGGAGACCCAATATTTGTTTGTTAACCAGCCAAGTGAGTTATGTCATTTGCACTTTGTTTGTCTATGCTTTAGACATTATAAGTATTATATTTACATATTTAAAATATCATTGTACAAGTATTTTCAAAATATTAACTTTAAACTTAAAACAACTTAAGTACTTTTGAATAATTAGTTGGAACACAATTGCGCAGGATTATATTTTATTGCCGTAGGTGTGAGATAATAATATCTATTGATTATATCATTATTTTTATTATATTAGATAATTATTAACTAAAATAATTCATTGTTTTATCTCTTACATTGTTTTCTTAACAACCATTGTAATATTTCCGTACCCTGAAAAATTATTTTCTTGCTTTTAATTTTCAAAGATTTAAACTTAGCGGAGGATTTCAATGATAGGATAGGGTTCTATTCAGTATATAATTTTAATTACCAGGCTTTAGTTCCAATTAATTTTCGACGATCCTTAAGTTTTCTTTTCCTTCAAGTCAATCATTATTATCGGCTATTAATTTTAGTCATATTAAAATGCTGAGAATATTAAATTGTAATAAAAATTTAATAAAAATAGAGAGACACACAACAGCTTCGGCTAGACCTGCGGATACTTTGACCTGTATACCATTGCTGTGCCATTGGCGCTTTATGCAAATCTATTGAAATTCCTATATTTTATGGGCTGCCTTCTAACAACTGGGATTTTTCACCAGAATTATTTTATTTTTCATCGGTTGAATACTAGAAGTTTACCGCAACGAATTTATAAGACGATAAATTAGATGAATTTAACAGTAGTTATAGATGTGTTGACTGTTGTTTATATTACCGTGACACTACACAAGAGTGCAAATTGCTCGTCAGTTCTATTAAAAACAATGCAACAATTGTGAAAGTAAGTGGAGCAGTGCAGATGTGAGATAATATTGCGGGAACAAAGAGAGTTCACGAATATTATTATGGATGTATCAGATTATAGCTGGCGGCGAAGTGGTACGGCTGAATTTCAAACTCGATCCAGAATTGCGCAAGCGTGCGTATAGTTCACGGTGTCGAACGCAGGCGCAGCCGACGCGCGAAACAATCAGAGTTTTGAAGCAGTTCTCAACGTTTCGCGCCGCAGAGCGCTCGCGCATTCACACACGAATTTAAATTCAATCTCGTTGACGTTGAAGGTGAGTTGCATCGTTTAATAATATATTTTTAAAATTAAAATATTGTTATGGAAATATTTTTAATTAATTTACATTTAAATATAATTAGTTTATTTTATAATACTTAGATTTACCAAAGCGATCGGTATGATTTACTTTCAACCATGTTCACCAGATCGTAATGACCCCGTCTCTTGTTCAAGGTTTTTATTTGCCTCCTCAAATAAATTGTTTTATTTATAGCAATAATAATATGTTTAGAATTACGTATAATAAAGACAACAATGTAGCCAAATAAGTAACAAATAGCAACATCTTTATCTCCAATAAATATACCTACCTGTATAGGTAGGTATCAATAGTTTATCCAATTATTGCAATGGAACACCGACCTTGGGGATGTTTGCATATCGTTTTACGTTTATTATACTCATACGATTTCGAGAAAATTCTACTCAATTCTCAAATGAATAATTTACTCGTATTAGACTGACCATAACTTCAAGTACCTACACATGTTTAATTTAGGGAAAATAACGATGTAATAAATATAATAAGGAATTGCATGTTTCTTTCAAGCCTTAAACTGCATTCTAGCGATGCGAAAATTAATCAAAAACATGTAATATATAGTTTAATATCGTATGAAGGTTCTAAACAATAAATATAATGTTTTGATTGTGAGACAAACGTAAACCTGTCGTAATATTATTTTTTGTGAATCGGCCTCAGTCTCATAGGTAGGTGCTACATGATTTTTCGCTACTTCCTTATCTCTAAAACATGATAAGTGACTGTTATAAACAAAGATTACTTTAAAATGCAAGTAGGAAATCGTTAATTAATTCAAACAACTTTTGCAAATTTATATTTGGATTGTTTATTAAAATTTCCATACAAAAAAACGACGAATATCTTTATTCTTTAGTTTTTTTATATATATTTAATTATTATAAAAATACTAAACAATCTTATTATAGCGCTTTTCACACGTTTTTCATAATATACATCGTATCTATTTTTATTAAAAATATATCTATCTCAGTTTCCATCGATGAAGTTTATCGATGAAAATTTTATTTATAATTTCTATATCTAATTTACAAATGTGTAATGCTGTAGACCAGCGTCTATGCAAGCCGATTTCTATGAGCTTCCCTTTTTCCAATTTTTAAGAAAAAATTAAAATATATAAAATATGTAAGTGTTTGACATTGTAATTAATATGTGACATTTGTATTTTTTATTTTTCTTTTATTGTTATTATTATTATTATTTGACATTATTATTATTATTATTATTATTTTGACATTTACACACCGAAATGGGTAGTTATGGAGAAACACTAACATAGAAATAAGACCATTGTTACTAACCCATAACCAGTAAATAAATTATTTGATTTGATAATTACGTGTTTCAACGAACGGTTGTGCTACATGGATATTTGACGGATACACGCGTAACTAGTGGAATGTATATTGTAATTTATTTCACAATACTTTCATAGAGAACCAACGTTAATCCAACAAAGTAGTATAAAATTAATATTCTACATTATTTAAGTCAAAAAGTAGCCTATGTTCCTCCTCAGGGTGCTAATCTATTTTCTTGCAATTTTGACGATTTTTGTTTAGGTGCGAAAAGTAATATTAGTGAAGAAGTCGATATTATTTGTCAATTATTCCTTATTATTTTTAAAATTACAATGATGATCCAATCAAATATATTTACTCGTATTAATAGTGTTACTTTTTTCCTACGTTTCCCTGCTGAATTATGCACATAGTTTATTTCATTTCATACATTAATTGCAATCTTATATTGCACACAAGTTTTGGAAAACAATTGAAGGTCGATAACATAATATGCCATCCTCGGATGCTCACCGAAGACTCTACATACATACGAGTACACAATATTGCTGTAGAATTCAAGTAATGGGAAGCTAATAACAGCATTACGTACGAATATAGTGTTTCAAATTATTCTTTTATTATAATACTGTTTGTAGTTTTGTACCATTGTTTTGTAATTTTTACGTTATTGTAAACATATTTCAAAATGTATGTGACATCATAATATCTGATGATATTGTATAAAAAATAAAAGGAATACTAACTTTTATATGTAGTTCTTGTAAATAATATTATTTGAAAGTATGTATGTTTGTATGGTTCTCAATTTCCGACGGTTCAACAGATATTAATGTTTAAAATAAGGTAGATTAATGGCTAGATAGGTGCCCTTTTGTACATTGTACTGAAGAAAGTTTTGAACCAAAAAACCACAAAGAAAGAAATACACAAATCTGTTTGCACACATATTACCTGTATATTAATTTTGCTTTTTTTATATACCTATAGGTATTATAGATAAATTGAGTATCGAATCGTACGGAAAAAAATAAGAACTTTATATCATTATTGTATGGTAAAAGATAATCTAGCGGTTGGATTACTATGATTACTAAAACTCAATTTTAAAATTGAACTCGGTCGTGATAAGTCACGCGTGAAGTTAAATTTTCGCCTGCCACGGCCATGACAATTTTTGTCGGTCTAAATAAAATAGCCAATCAAGCGAAAATCTTTCATTTTTCCAACAAAAAATTCTTTCAATTTAATTAAATTTTTAATAAGAGCGGCCGTGATCAAGCGGTAACACGCGTGAACTTACGACCGATGAAACCCGTGTTCGAACCTCGCTTATTCTGACTGTTACCAATGTAACTTTGTTATATGTGTTATAGGCACTATTAAAGAGTGGTAGGCAGACTAATGATGGTTATTAGCTCAGTCTGCCGTCCTGGGGTAGTACCATCACTTTCGAATGTACCACCTGTTTGAAAGTAGCCAGGTATAGCGAGAGGAGTGTGCACTGTCAATCCAGATGGTGCATACTCGACTCTTCAGGCCGGCATAGAGCGGAGTGATAGAAATTAATCTATATGTTTTAAGTCTACTATATTCGAGAATTGGGGCCCTGAGCAGCACTGAGCGTCCAAAGTTTTTGAAGACTGTTTTCATAGATTTAAGACCTAGTCGCATTTCGAGGTCAGTTTAGTCAATTACATTAACATCAGGTCATATGCCTATTTACTATATAAAAAAAAAACAAATATTTATTGGGCAATAGTTAATCATAAAAATGATAAAAAAACGTATAGTTGTCGTTAATAAAATGCTACTTAATAGGCAAAAAAGTAGCCTAAATTATAGTACTCCAGCATTATTATATTTTTAATAGAGGTTAAAGTTTTTTTTTGCATTACAATTCATTACATTCAACAATAGAAGACTGTTGAGCAAAATGATACTATATATTTGAAGATTTAATATTTATTTATATGAATAACGTCAAGGTAATTTGATCGTTTTAGTTTTTTTTTATATTCTAGCTCGGCATAATGACAACAATCCGCCTGATATAAACTCTAATCCGGTTTATGAACGGAAACAACTGCTGCTACAAATATCTGCAGGCAGCAGCTGCCTTCACTGAGCCGGCTTGAGGAGCCTGTGCATTATGCGGGTTGACAGTGCCCTCTATCTGGCTATTTCAAAGCTGATTCCGAAACGCGACTAGGCAACATCACGCATCTTACAGTGGTGGCACTACCCTAGGACGGCAGACTGGGCTAATAACCATCATCAGTCTGCCTACCGCTTATCCGGATGTCTGGACTATAGTACTGGTTTTTATAGTAGCTCGGCATGTGACCATACTCTACTTAATGACAAGCTAGAGTATGGTCTATCAGCGGGAGCAATTGCTACCATAAAGGTGGTCAACCTCCACTATGCCGGCTTGAGGGGACGGATGAGCATCATTTATTGACTGGCGCATACTTCTCCCGGCTACTTCTAAAACGCGACTAGGTCACTTCACTGGTGATAACATTTTAAAAATGTTGGTTGTAGGTATCCCAGGATTAAATTAATGCATACAACATACCATAGGTTCTTAACGACCAAAGTTTAAATTAAAAAATAAAATATATTCACATGTTATAGGGAGTTGGTTTAAATCGCAGCATCTCAAGCAAGCAATGCAGAACCGGTTTATGGCGCGAAAGATTGGATTCAAGGTCAAAACCTCACAGAGATGCTTTTTTGGCAGACTCGAATCAAATAATAAAATTAAATCATTCATGAGCGGCCGTGGTCTAACGGTAGCGAACGGACCTCACGATCGATGAAACCCGTGTTCAAACCTCGCTAAATTCTGACCGGTATCAATGTAATGTTATATGTATTTTAGTTACCTGTGATACTTTAAAAATAATAATTTAAAAAAGATATCGCTATATTAGGGGTCAATGAACTTTTTCTAACTTTTAATCTGAAGGTTCAATATTGAACTTAAAAAAGTCAAGAGGCTAGACGCAGCACTGTTATGAATTTCTAGTTTCTAAGACGATTAAAATGCTTAGATATTTTTTTATTATTAAAGACTAATGAAATTAGGGTCGGCAGTATTAAGTAAAATACTTTTTATATTATAGTCTAGGCGAGGCGAGACGTGAAAGCAACGTTCACGTTTACCTACGAGTCGTATATACTTAAAGTAACCATTTATTTTTTTCTTCAAAACGGGACATTAAGTTAGGCAATAATGACCTTGCCCCTTCTCTCAATCCACAATTAAAAAATAACGTATTTTTAACCTATATTTGTGTACTGGGCTTTTTATATTAAAAATCTCGAAATACAATTCACAAATATCTTTTTACTATTCTTAAGAACATTACATTCTCTAAATGAAGCTAAATTTTCAAAATATTCCATATATTATGTGTAATTACACATCGGCAGTCGGTTGCGACTTTAAAATTCTATACTGAAACGGCTCTGAAAATGGGACAATTCTGCGTTCCGAAGCTTGTTTCGGGGACAACGGCACGGAGCAGCCAAAAACGGGACAGACCCTTTCAAAATGGGACGTATGGTCACGTTATATATATATGTACTTACCATGGATGTTATTTTTATCTATCCACTCGTGTGTTATCATTGTGTGTAAATAGGTTAGGTTAAGTTTATACTTAGCATGCTTCCATTAGTACTTATTGGTGTAGAAATAACTTAAAACAGGATTATTAAGTAGAATACACATATATAGTCTATCGATCAATTTATTATAAAAGAGGAGTGTGCACTGTCAATCTAGATGGTACATGCTCGTCTTCTCAAGCCGGCATAGTGGAGGCGACTGCTGCCCATAGAGACTTCTTTGTAGTAGCAGTTGTTTCCATTCATGGACCGCACTCTAGCTTTACATCAGGCGGAGTGTTGTCAGATGCCGAGCTACAATAAAAAAAAAACTAAAATTCAATTTAAATTGATACAGTTTTGGTATTTGTAATTAATTGTAACGCGTGTAACGTTGTTTTATTAAAAGAAAAAGGCATCGCATCTTTAGTAATATTTATCAAAAATTATCCAGTTTTTTCTAATTTATTTTTTACTTTTACTAAAACTTTTAGGAGAGTTTTGTAGGGAATATGAAAGCTAAATACATACGTTTACCTATTTCAAATTATAAACACACACATGGGAACGTTCACTAACCTTAATGGATGGGATAATCCCCACACATTTACAAACATAAGTTTAGGAAACTAATTTAAAAATCGACGAATTATGAACAGAATCCCGCCAAAGATAGCTTTTATTTATTTTAATTTAAAAATTAGCTTAACAGCAAAAATTTTGAGTTAAAAAATCTCTACTCAAAATTATGGTCAGGCACATGCATTTTAACGAATAATATTTCTATAAGGTGCAATATTAATTGCATTAAAATAAATGTTTATTATTATTTTATATGAAGTATTTATTCTGAAACTATTGAAGTGTAAATATGAAATCCATCCAAGTAACCGGTCGACCTTGTAACATAACAACTTAATCAATATTTATAATGGATTTTAATAGCAAAATGTTTTTAGTTTTTTAGCTTATATAATATCTCACTATTTATATATTTTGACGCATCGGAAGTTTAGAGTTTCAGTTTCTTTTAAGGAATAAATTGTGTTTTATTTATTTATTAAAATGTTTAAACAAAATTATTGTTAACGTTACTAGTGTTGTATGTGTTCCGAAACTACACAGTTCGTTTCTCTCTTCAGAATCTTTTTTTTTTGCGTAACATTTAGAATAATAATAATATAGAGCGGCCGTGGTCTAGCGGTAAGACGCGTGAACTCGCGATCGATGAGTCCCGTGTTCGAACCTCGCTAAATTGTAACCGGTACAAATGTAACTTTCTTATATGTACTTTGGTCGCTCAGTGCCTATAGGCACTATTTAAAAGGTGGCAGGCAAACTGATTATCCAGTCTGCCGTCCTGGGGCAGTGCCACCATTTTCGAATGAACACCCGTGAAGTGACCTTATCGCGTTTCGGGAATAGTTTGGAAGTAGCCAGATAGAACGAGAGGAGTGTGCACTTACAATCTGGATGGTGCATGCTCGTCTCTTCAAGCCGGCATAGTGGAGGTGACTGCTGCCTGTAGACATTTCTCTGTAGTAGCAGTTGTTTCCATTCGTGGACTACACTCTAGCTTTACATCAGGCTCCTTGTCACATGCCGAGCTACAATAAATAAAATTATATATTACTCCTAAATTATGTCACCTGAATTTTTACTATTATAGAGATAATTTTGTTTTCAAAAGCAAAATTCAACAAAAGAATATTTTGTTTAAAAATTCGTGTAATTTCTCAGGCTTAACAATTTTGAAATACCACGGACCGAAACAAAGGGCTTAAGTTTTTATGTTGTTGAAATCCAGTCTGCGTTCACCGGTTTGACCCTGAATGTTGCCAATTTAGCTTTTTGATTACCCTTAGGGCATTCCAGACTTCCCACGGCAGCCATTGATTTTTTTGTTATGGTTGCTTTGTTACTAAGACGCCTCGCTATCTCTAAACAAGCAATAAGCACTTTTATTTTATTAGACATAAGAATTATTTTTGAAGGGCAACATTATGAGCATACGTAACGTAACATTGTTATGGCGTATTATTATTAATTGCAGTAGAATTATTTAAAACGTATCATGACAAAAAGGTAGACTTGGTGTGATTTTCTAAAGGAACTAACTATAAAAAATTATAGGTTCCAGTACTAATAGCTCATAGGAAATCGTAATTTTGAAAGTACGTAGAAATAAAAAGTGAATCTATATGTTTTAAGTCAACTACATTCGGGAATTGCTTCCTTATGATCACGGAAGGCAGAGGTGTTCGAGATTCGTTGTTCTGATAACGTGGAAGAAGATCTGCTGCTTAACCAATGCTGGTTTTTTTTATTATAGCTCGTTAGCGATAAAGATTTGATTATGAGTGTATCGAGTAAGGATAATTTCGAATAAAATTCCTAAATGTTTCTTAGAGCGTCGTGTTTCCATCCGAAATTCCGTTGAAAATTCTAATAGAGATTCCACCACTACACAGAAGCTTTGTTTGACTGTGTTTGATGACTTGACTATTTTTATTTACGTGCGTGTAATGAATAATGCCTGATGCGCAAATATTTACCTCGACACTAGTAAATTGTTCTTGTACAATACTTACGTCAAATGAAGTAACTCAAGAGTAATAAACAAAAAAAAAATCGTAATTAGTAAGTAATACGGCATATGGATAATATCAAATGATTAATAACCCATTACTGAGTACGGTAGGGCACATAATAGTCGTGTGTTGCGTGGAATTTTTTGTATGGGCACAATAGAATATGTTATGCAATATAATAGAGTTAACTGTACCAGCCAGTTTTGTTCCATCTGCAACAGTGTGCTGTCATTAGTGATTGTTAAGTTGGAATTCCATTGAGAGCGAAATTATAGCTTTAAACCTTAAATACGTAACATAATATGTAAGGAAATGATACGCGAGAATCAAATTGCCTATTTTCATTGATGGATAGCACACGCGTTCTGAATGCGGGAGTTTTCTAAAGCTCATAATTGTGCGAGATCCCGCAATTCATGACAGGTCAAGTTTATTGACCGACGAATTTCACTGATCTTTCTCTGAGCCCTAATACGTGTTATACAGGAGGCAGAAAATAACTTATAAGAAATTATTGGATTCCGTAGTCTAGAACGGTAGAAGCGTGAACTCACAATCGATAAGACCCGTGTTCAAATCGCACTAAATTATGACCGGTACAAATATAACTTAGTGATACAAGTACTAGCTTAGTATTTTTGAAATTTATTGACATAGTTTAGCATTATAGCTTTAACAGGAATAAAGACCTTAGAACACATGTCATGTGGGCGGGAGTAAATAGAAGTACAGATAAAAACAACATTGACAATATTAATTATTTTACCGTTCATAATGTTATTAATTTGTAATTGTTTTTCCAAATCGAATATTAAATTGAATACAATTAGATTTTCAATTGATGAGTTAAGATGTAATAAATTCTATCCAAAAATATTGGATTTATCAGCTGATTTATATCAATGATTATAGTGCAATAAGTTCATGTTATTTTATCGATTATGACGTCATTTCAAGATATTGAAAATGATAAATTATAATTTATAAACAATAATTACGTTAATCTGTGATAATTTATCGAAATTTATACGAGTGCTAGCAGACTGATCATGACGCCGATTTGGGACAGTACCACCACATATAACAGCACGTATAACACCCTTGAAGTGAAGTAACTGAGTCACGTTTTGGTTTGGGAGTAGCCAGGAACGTGAGTAGTGTGCACTGTCAACTTGGACGGTGCACATTCGTCTCGTTAAGTTGGCATAGGGGAGGTGACTGTTGCATGATAAAAATAAAACAAACAAATTACACAAACAAATACGTGAAACTATCTATTCTTAAATTTTGTTTAGGTTTTAGTAATCTTTTATATAATTCTTTACAAAACAAAGACTGTAATTTTGCTAATATTTGAAAGTCTTACAATGCAATATTACGTAGTGATGTACCCAATACAACCCAAATCCATTACTTGAACAATAAAAGATCTTAAACAAATAATTATGTAAGAAAGAATGCACAAAACTGGTAACAGAAATTGCACCTCGGTTGTGTGACTTGGCGTTGTCAATATAACCGCTGCCAAAATATTTTTAAACTTTCGATTGCAATCCTAAAATAAAAAGGTATGACGGGCTATTTTCTCAATGATACTATGAAAAGTGTATTTTGTTAATTTTAGTTATTTTGCTATTTATTTTTTTAATAAACACTAGATTCATTCAATTAATAGATAATTTCTATGATCGCAAACGAATTGTTTAAGGCTGGGATATATGTAAACTGCGCTGGAACTGAGGGGATTAAAACCTTTTTTCTCCATAACCCGTAACGAAATTATCTTAAAAAAATATATATATGTTAAACTACACTATACAAAACATGTCCTCTTCATTTAAAAAAAAAAATTTTTTTAAAATATCATTAATATTCATGCAAAGTAACACCTGTTTTAGAAATATAAAACCATTTTTCTTTTAAACTATTAATAGCTAGTTTTTTTTATTTTCATCATGATATTAGACAATCAGTAACTAGGGAATCTTCGGTTTATTTTTTTTGAATTATTTTTATTATTATTTTTTTACTTAAATCGACACACAATCGCGTGAGCAACCCCACTGTCGCCTAATAAATCAGCGCGGGACGAACAAGATCAATCGAGCAAGGTCAACGGCGTAATCCAGCTCTTAAAACTAAAATTGCGTTACAGTAAATATTTTTTTAAATATAAGATAAAATCATAGTTTAAGTCCCTCATTATTTTCCCACACTTAGGAACGTGGTAGGGTAACAGTCACCTCCGCTCGCGGACCATACTTCAGCCTAACATCATAGCAGGCGGAGTGTTAACACATATTAAGAATTTAAGGTAGAAAATAATCGATTTTATTTTTAGTTTTGGAATATTAAAAACACTCCACTTGATGTTGAACAGAACAACTGCTTACCACAGAGAAATATATGTAGAGAGCAATCGCCTCCATTATGCCGGCTTGATCAAAATGTGCTTGTAAGGTGCACATTTTTATCAAGCGGCATAGTGGAGGCGACTGCTTCTCTTTGTTATTATTCAATTATGATAAAAATTGAATACATCTTTAGGCGCCTGAGATAGTCTTAAGATGAGTTAATAACGACTGAACTTGGTCCGGCCACCATAACCTAACGTGTGGATAGTGGTACTATAGAAATTATCTGGCGTAACGCACCAAATGCGTGGTATCACGTTCGATCGACTTCACCTGTTTTTTATATCACATAGTACCACTATGGTGCTATTAGAAAGTCTGTAGATCCCATTATTTGACGCTCTGTCTATCGCTATCTAAGAAGAAATGTAAAAATATAATTTACATAATATAAGAAAACATTAAGTAATTTTCTTTACAAATGGTGAATAATACAATCTATGCAAGTTACGTTTTCTGTCGATACTCTTATGCAACATCCAAATGTCAAGACAAGGGTCATTGTAGCCATTTTTATATTGTAGGTCACTAATATTCAAGTTAATAATATATTAATAAACAATATTTATTGTTAAACAATAGTTTAACTATTATAATAGTAATAACTATCGTACTAGTATGTCTATAAATTTATAGAGAAAAAGATAGATTTAAACACTAGAAATATGTATTTATCTGCGTAATTTAAATACTACTTAGTGTAATATATTATGTTTAAAAGTATTTCTCACGAAGATAGAACCAACGATGTCGTGACTTGCCTAGGATCATCTAGCACAACCGGCTCCAGGCACGACAGGATCGCATTTATTTTCACTATTTACTTTCTACATTAACTTCCTAAAGATAGAAATCTATTACATGCATGAACGTGTTTCCTAGTTTGATGGTATTTAACTGGTCTTCATTTGAACTTCTAGCACTTAGAAATGTCGCATTCGCTATGCCGATTTGATAACACAAGTGTGGTTCGTGCAGATTCAACAGATCCCTCTCTTTACCAGGTTTTCAGGCTAATTCCGCAAAGTGAGATCGGTTCACCGGTGTTAACTTGAAAGTGGTGACCCCGAGAAGGCAGACTGGTCTTAATAACCATCCTCAGTCTGTCTACCCCTGTTCTAAAATATATGCAGTACCCGTGAACACTAGCAGTCCGAGTTATACCGCATATTGCATAAATTGTTACGCAAAGAAACACACCTCTTGATTAACGACACCTGTTACATGAAACTTTGCTTTTACATTGCAATAAACTTCATATTTATTATGTCAAATTTGAATAACACCTATAATTATTAAATTTAATTTTTATGTTCTCTTTTTTTGACGAACGTTTTCTATTACATAATGCATCTCGCTAATAAGCTGTACTATGAATATCAGGATAAAACATGTTACATTCAGACTAAAAGAAAATATTAACAATTTTTTAAACAATATAATATCTAAGTATAATAATAATAGACTGTGCAAATAACCGTTGTTTATACTCGTAACAAAAACAAAAAACAGAAAAATTCTTGAATTATATTGCCCGAAACTTCGTATGACTATAATTTATATTATGCGTTTGACTTTAAAAATTATGAGCTCCCAACACAGACTTCTTTCTTCTGTTTAGTTTTTTTTTTGAGACAAAAGGTTGAGATAATAAAATTTTATTAAACTCTGTTCAGTGGTTTAGTTATGAAAAGGTACCAAATAGACAGAGTTACTTGAACATTTTCAATATTAGTATTAAAGAGTATAGATTTTATATCTTGATATAAAGCAATTTTCTTTATAGCAGGAACTGTAATAAAAAGTATTTAAAAAAATTATTAAACGCGTATGTTATGATTAAAATAGAAAATTAAATGTTATTGTAAACATAAATTTTATCTTCATCGTACGTAATAAAATTGCCATTAAGTATCGTATAAAGGAGTTTTAGAATACACGCGAACATTTTATATGACCAATTAATTGATTTAATTGTTGCAATAAAAGATCTATGTACATATACGATTCGTCTGTTAGTTTAAAAATAAATTAAAATGAGAGAAAAGTTTCTTGATTTGAAATGAAAAACAGCATTTTATAAATTTGAAAATAAATTGACACGATAGTGAAATATGAGTCAAATGCTATCTACATTATTCTACATGATATTTACTAAATTAGCGATATTCTTTTGACTAAATTAAAAGATTTTATGAGCCTTACTATCGTCCCGAGGCTCGCGGTCATTTTACCATGAGTGGCAGTGTCACATGGGGAAACTGATGGAGTTGCTGGTTTCCCATCGAACGCGTCCTCAGGTGAACCAAAAGCAGCGAGGTGGGAGCGAGGTCTTTCCTCTGGTCATACTCTGTTTTTAGAGGAGACTGGAGCGAGATATCGCCCTCTATTGCGTGGGCGGAGATGTTAGCTGATTTCCGTTGCCTCCTTCGCCCCGAGCCGGGAGCGGTAGACCTAGTGAGTGGGATTTCGCTCATCTACTTTATTGCTTTACATTTATAATTATTGTATTTATTGCTTTATATTTTCTAGGAACTTTGAAGCGTAGGAGAAAATGCCGAGTCCAGATTATTGCGTAGATCTGGACCTGGGAGAACCTCCGCCAGAAGTCCAAGAATATGCTCGTAAACATTGTGGTGAAGATCCAGATACTAAGCTACAGGCTATTTGTGAATTTCGAGACCTAATTTATGGTGAGTTGGTATTTATTAGTTAGGATTTTTTATCACAAATAGCTTGAAGTACTTATTGGCGCCAAATATCAAAACAAAATCTCATGTTCTCCTTAAAATTTCCAGAGCGTGGAGAGTGCATCCCACATCGAATGGACGAAGCATTTCTTTTACGATTCCTTCGAGCACGCAATTTCATTCCAAAACGAGCGCATAGATTGGTAAATATGTGTGTTGACTAAACTTTAAACTTACCGGCATTAATAATACTAATAATAACAAGAATATTATAATAAATTACTAAATATGCTCGACATGTGACCTGATCTTAACAATCAGAGCAGTTTATGAGCGAAAACAACCGCTATTATAGACAAATCCTCTCCGCTATACCGGCTTAAGGAGATGAATGTGGGCCTCCAGATTGAGAGTGAGTCTCGTTATAACGTAAAGTAGAGGAGTGTTCTCACTTCAATTTGAAAGTGGTAGTACTATACCAGGACTGCAGATGAGCTAATAACCATCACCACTCTGCCGACCACTCTCACCGATATGATTGGATGTAATAAAAATCCAAACATAATTGTTTAAAACTGTTTTTTTTTTCCTAATTTCAGATAGTAAACTACTACAAATTCAAAGAGGAAAATGCGAAATTATACGAAAACGTATACCCTTTAGAATTACGACAGGTTGGAGATAATAACATTTTAGCTGTACCGCCCTATAGAGACCAAAATGGAAGACGATTACTGTTGTATCGCATGGGTTAGTATAATTTTGTATAAGTACTTATGTATTTTAACTATTATGAGAAAAATTAATATCAAAATAAAGAAATAATGTTCGATTATCCCATAATATGTGCCACTCCCACCCACATACCTGCCAGGACGTTTTTTTATTAAATTTTTATTAGAAGTTATGGTTTTTTACAATGGATACACGTTAAAGAAACGAGAATTAAAAAAACAGGAACAGATAATACTTATAATATACGTGCAAAGTTGTAAGTAACAGCTAGTTATGAATAAATAGAATAAAATAAAAAATATATTGAATAAGAGATTGAGTATATAATAATAATTTGCTGAATTTGAAATAAATGTCATTGTTGAATTTACAAAACAATGTAATGTTAATAACCTCTACCATACGCCTGTATCTCTGTTATAAAACAAAAAAGACTACGGTCGTGTTTAATAAACGTAAATCCATTGCTTTTAAAACGTGACATTCATTGTGATGAAAAACATAAAGGAGAGTGAAGTTACCGGCGCTTAATATAGGCATGTATGTATATTGTATATACTAATATAGATACTTTGTTCTACGTAAAATTACATATCACGGTTTAAAACTTATTGCTATTGAAGATTT
The DNA here is from genome assembly GCA_948150575.1 of Tinea pellionella. Classification (NCBI taxonomy): domain Eukaryota; kingdom Metazoa; phylum Arthropoda; class Insecta; order Lepidoptera; family Tineidae; genus Tinea; species Tinea pellionella. Next base: position 2,763,550 of record OX411246.1, read on the forward strand.
CATAAACTGACGTTAAAAAAGATTTAAAAAGTTTTTAAATAATTACTTATTTGTTTTTAGACAGGAAAATAAATTATTGCAGGTATAAGCTGTGGCAATAATGAAACGATTTGTAAATGGCGGCTTGGTATATATATGTATATAATATATTATTTGTACGGTACTCGAACGGAGCATAGGGCTCGCCGTGAGTAGGTGGCACAAACCCTGATTTTTGAAATTAGAATGCGTCAATATTTTCGCAGTTGGGTCGGTCTTGGGTACACCGGGTACGGTGTAGGGCTGGTCGCAGCTAGATTAGTGGTCGGTATTGACCCACGCAGAGAATACCTATACCTGCTGAATTCACACGGAGACAAATACAATGGCATGCAACGGAAAGGTGTGTAAAGTGGACTTACTGCTTGAGGAGTAGACAGGACACACTGATTACACGATGATTATGCAGATTGAACTCTCTCGACGTTGATTTTAATTGTTTTTAGCCTTTACTTGAATCTCGCGCGCGCGCCGTCGACCGAGACCGTTGTACTACTCTTTCACGCGCCGCGAGAGGGCAGCACCGTCTTAGGATGCGTTCACGAACGCGAATTTCAGACACGTTCGTAGTGAGGATGGAAGTTTGGAACACCAAGGCAGGGAAAAATTATCATGGAGTGCTACAAGCCACGACATTTCCCCCCACATGAAATCAGCCAGGATTTCACAAGATAAACTATGCGGTGCCAAACAAACCACACGCCAGCCACTAGATATATGTACTCGGATATCACAATTTAAAGTAAGAATTGTATCCTAATACAAAAAAGATAATGATAATATAAATAAAACGAATAGTAAAAATAAAACTAAGTCTAACAAATTACATACTGTAACTAACCTATTACTAAATTAGAATAAGATAAACTTAACTACAAAAAAAAGAAAATAAATTAATTTGCTATAGGTAAGGGGCAGACTTTGACCACTGGACGTTTGAGTGTGCCTTTAGTGGTGCGTAGCGTTACAACACGAGCTAAAATGTCTGCGCCCGGATATACTAGGTTAAATCTCAATGTGATTGAATGGTTTATCAGGTTGTTACAGATGCCTTGTTGATTTGTGATTAAAAGTTGATGCATTTCGCTTAAGTACCGTTTACCACCGACAAAATTGGTTCCACAGTCTGTGACGATCGAACGACAAAGTCCGCGACGAGCCACAAAATGATCGAGAGACCCCTTTGCAGACAAGCATACGAAGTGGCAGATGTCTAACATGCGTGGTCCGCAATGAAGGTAAAATAGATGGAAATGATCAACGATAAGCGATGATAATCGACTTCTCTTGGGCAAAAGAATGGGATGCATTGACGCTTCGGACAATTTTGAATTTTTTAAGCGTCCCCCCACACGCAGAACTCCATCTGAGTCTAAGAACGGGGAAAGTTTTTGTATACTTCGACTGCACGGAAGTCTCGATTGCACTTTTTCGATTTCGCTTGAGAAGGATATAATTTGTGCGTATTTAATTAATATTGTGTGACTCTCCTGTAACTCAGTTGTCGATAATGAATTGAACAGTCGATGATCACAAGATTGTTTACAGTTTTTAGGAAAACGTCGAATCCAAGCTAAAACGCGTTGTAAACGTCTGAAGGATGAGTTTCTCTCTAATAGTAATTCTAGAATATTATCTTTTTCATCTGAGATAGTGAAATGGGAAACCGTTTTTAGTTCCGGTACGACTTCCGGTGTACTAACACTACTGGCCGGCCAGTGAGACGGAGTGTCAATGAGCCATGAAGGACCGGACCACCAAAGATGGCTGTCAACGAGCTGAGAACAGCTGAGACCACGACTACATAAGTCGGCTGGGTTGTCATGAGTTGACACATGTCGCCAGCGTGAGTTCGAGATTAAATCATTTATGAGCACTACTCGATGCGCAACAAACGTTTTGAGCTTATGAGGCTCTGTGCGTAACCATGACAACACGCAACTACTATCCGTGAAAGCTACTATGTCGACAATATTTATTTTATCACTAAGCAAGGTGTGCATGTGCTTTAAAACTCGTGCTAATAAAACCGCACCACAGAGCTCTAAGCGGTTGACTGTGAGGGGCTTGAGTGGCGCAACTTTGGACTTAGCAATCAATAAATTTACTAGAGACTTGTCACCGGACTCTGCTCGCAAGTACACGGAACAACCGTACGCCTTCGTAGATCCGTCACAAAACCCGATTAATTGAAATTCGTTCGAACTTGACGGAACTATTAAACGCGGTAATCGAATTAATTTTAAATTATTTAATTCATTCAGGAAATTTTCCCAGTCATGAGCTACGTCACGAGGGACAGGATCATCCCAGTTTAGTTTGATACGCCATAGATTTTGAATTAGCAATTTTGCTAATAAAATCGTAGGAGTCAGCCATCCAACCGGATCATAAATGCGTGCTATGTGCGATAGTATTGAGCGTTTTGTATACTCGACGTTGGTTTTCGAAACGGAGTAAGTAAAATAATCGCCTGACGGATCCCATTGGACGCCTAATATTTTTAACGTGTACTGATTGCTATCTTCACAAAACTGCTTTGGAGACTGACAATGTTCCGACGGAATATGTGCGAGAAATTCGCGCGAGTTACTGCTCCATTTTCTAAGTTCGAATTGAGCAGAACTGAGTAAAGCGACGAGCTGATCTTTTAGTTCGAGCGCGGCACCAACAGATGGCGCTCCGGTCAAGGTGTCGTCCATAAATACGTCTGTTCGCAGAACTTCAGCCGCACGAGGCCAACGGAAGCCTTCGTCGTCCGCTAATTGCCGCAGTGTACGAATCGCTAAAAAGGGCGAACTGCTGACACCGTACGTCACGGTATTGAGTTCGTACTCGATCACCGAATTAGAAGGTGAGTCTCGCCATAACACGTGTTGACAGTGCCGATCTTCCGGTCTAAGTAAAATGTTTCGATACATTTTCGAAATGTCGGCCGTAAATACCACAGAGTGTAGCCGAAACTTAGTTAAAATTTCTACAATGTCCGCTTGTAACTTCGGACCGGAATGCACGATGTCGTTTAGCGATATGCCGTTATTAGTTTTAGCGCTCGCATCGAACACAACCCTCAGTCGTGTAGTTGTGCTCTCAGGGCGGATGACGCAGTGATGTGGAATCAAGTAACGTAAGCTGTGTGTATCCTTCGCAGGCTGCATGTGTCCTAACGATTCATACTCACGCATGAAGTTGACATAATCAGTATTTAACTGATCATGACGAGCCAAGCGTCGCTCAAGATTTACTAATCGATTGAGCCCCTGTTTGAAAGAACTTCCTAAGACAGAACTTGACTGCTTTAATAAAATTGGTACAATATATCTGCCGAATCTGTCACGCCTAACCAACTTCGTATACATCTGTTCACACTCGTCGTCCTCTGGAACTGATAAACGCGCACGCGGTGGTTCTTCCACCTCCCAGAACCGTTTCACGACGTCTTCGAGTTGAAGAGTGGAAGACACCAGTGCTGTAACTTGAGCACGTGTGGGATCACTATTTTCCAATTTGCCCGTTAACACCCAACCGAACACGCTGTGTAGTGCGGTAGGTAGACCTGGTTGCGGTGTTATGCGTAGACCGTCATATATGTCATGAAACATTTCTGCGCCTAATAGCATGTCGACGTCTGACGGCTTGTCGAAGTCGTAGTCTGCTAGTATTAGATGTTTGTAGTGTTCGCGCACGGAAGACGAAATTTCAGTCAAAGGTAGCTGAGATGTGATACTGGTTAATACGATTGGTTTGATATTAAAACGAGGTACGTCGAACGTTCGCGGTGTAACCGTGCAGGACGTGACGCCTCTGACTTGATGTACCATATTCTGGCCGACGCCAGAAACGGAGATATTGCAACGTCGCAGAGGAAGAGCGAGCCGTTGCGCGCAGGCAGCTGTGATGAAGCAATCCTGCGCACCGCTATCTATGAGCGCGCGTACTAGGTGGCTGTCACCCGTCGAAGAGCTAACTCGCACGACGCATGTGCCCAGTAGGACGAGAGCACGACTGTGTTCTAGGTGAGCAAGGCTGCTGCTGGTGGACGGTTGTGGTTCGCCGACCTGGACACTCGCTTGCTTGTCGGAGTGCAGGAGAGAATGATGACGACCGCCGCATGAGGAACACACCGATTTAGAATAACACTCGCCTACGTTATGCCTAGATCTCAAACAATTAGAACACAAAGATTTTGTGATAACTATATTTAATCGACCTTGATAGTCAAGGGATTGAAAAGTTCTACATTTATATAAATTATGTTGTTCATTGCAACACGGACAAGAATATTTTTTCATGTTATTCTGCGTTGTTAAATTATTACTTTTATAATTCTGCCTACCCCTATTTCGAACACCGTTATTATTTACCGCCGACTCCAAAGGTTTCGCCTTTGAGGAGTGGTGACCCGACTCAGCTGATTTGTACTCACTCGTTTCTAATATTTTGACATATTCCTTTAAAAACTTTAGCAATTCATCGAAACTAGGGATCTCAGATTTATTCTGTAATTCGAACCGCTTACGCGTATCCAAATCTAACGCCCGCGATGATAAGTGAAATAAAATGAAATCGCCTAAATTGTCAATTTTCATTTGTTTGAGGGCATTGACCGACTCAAACAATACGTTAACGAGACGTGATAAATCATTTAGATTGCTATTTTTTAATGGTGCAAAATTATAAATTTTATCTAAATAAGTCGCTGCTATGAGACGATCATTTTGATAACGTTCACAGAGTGAGGAATAAGCTACAGGATAATTTGAGTCCGTAATAGGTAACCCCTTAGCGATAGAAAGCGCTGAGCCGCTAAGACATGAAATTAAAAAATGAAATTTTTCTATATTAGATAACGATTTATTATCATGTACTAACCGTAAAAACGTATCCCGAAACGTAGGCCAATTTTCTATATTGCCATCGAATTTTGGTAATTCTATTCTAGGTAAATGAGCAATATTATTTTCGCCGCTTTTATTACGGGACGAATCGGACGCAGCGCTTGAAGCGCTTACAGCGCCGAGCGCCGTTTCACTTGTAAACAACGTTTCAGCAATTTCCAAAATTTCATAATAAATGTCATCGATCGCAAACACTCGCTGCATGTCTACAATGGTTTTCGGTTTTAATTTTAAAGTCAATGCATTGATTTCAACCGTTAAATTAATAAATTCTTCTCGAATTTTTTCGATATTTTTAAATCTCGCACGAAATGCACCAACTTTCTTTTTATCATTTTGTGCTTCAATTGACAAATCGTAAATAACCTGCATACAACGAAAACCATATTCTTGTTTCTTAACAAGTGAAGTTAAATTCTCTTCCGACATTGTTAATAAGGTATGTAATGTAGGTAGGTCAGGTGAAAACAACTAAATGTATTTAATTTTAAAAAATGAAATAAATATCGATATGTATCGATTTACCTATTTATAAATAAAGGATTTGTTATAAAAACACTAGTTTCAAGTAGAACAAATTTAATTTGCAACCTAAATAAAAGTTAAAATTATAATCCTACCAATTTAAAGAGGTATCCGAGTACATAGATCGACGTACGATGTACAAGACCACCCAAACTGGACGAATAATATTGACGCAACGAAACTTCTTTCGTAAATGAACTATTTTACACATCAAATGAGAGTTTTCTTATGAAATTGAACCTCCTTGATGGATGTAAAACTTCTCCACAGATATTCGCGCTCGAAGGACCACAAAAATAGGGGATGTACGGTACTTGAACGGAGCATAGGGCTCGCCGTGAGTAGGTGGCACAAACCCTGATTTTTGAAATTAGAATGCGTCAATATTTTCGCAGTTGGGTCGGTCTTGGGTACACCGGGTACGGTGTAGGGCTGGTCGCAGCTAGATTAGTGGTCGGTATTGACCCACGCAGAGAATACCTATACCTGCTGAATTCACACGGAGACAAATACAATGGCATGCAACGGAAAGGTGTGTAAAGTGGACTTACTGCTTGAGGAGTAGACAGGACACACTGATTACACGATGATTATGCAGATTGAACTCTCTCGACGTTGATTTTAATTGTTTTTAGCCTTTACTTGAATCTCGCGCGCGCGCCGTCGACCGAGACCGTTGTACTACTCTTTCACGCGCCGCGAGAGGGCAGCACCGTCTTAGGATGCGTTCACGAACGCGAATTTCAGACACGTTCGTAGTGAGGATGGAAGTTTGGAACACCAAGGCAGGGAAAAATTATCATGGAGTGCTACAAGCCACGACATTATTAGTTACCTATTTTATTTATTTATAGATTGCTCTTTATGGTTTAAGGCAGAAGTGGATAGAAGTGTTTGTTCATAATAAAACAAAACAAAATTAAAAATTACATAATTAATTAAAAATTATTTTTTTGAGGAACCTTATTGTGGTGTGTGAGTATAGTCGGAAATATAACGCCATTTATATATAAAACGATTCTGTATTAATGCGGGTTATATTTGTTATTAAAACATAATAAACTAGTTAGGAAAACATAACTTAGAAGGTTTAGATTTAATTAAAGTTCGGAATCCAATTAGGCACAATAAAATATTCCGTTCCGAAATTGTTAATTGATTTATTATTAATAACGAATCGAAAACATAATAGCATATCGCACAATTTTATTATGTTTTAAATCGTTTTAATCGTCTCTTACTTATGTAAAAAAATTAATATGAAATTATTCTTTTTTCACAGGCTGTTGGGATCCAAAAGTGATACCAGTCGAAGAAATGTTTAAAGCGACCATTATGACATTAGAATTAGGTGTATTAGAACCTCGGATGCAGATTTTAGGTGGTGTTGCTATCTTTGATTTAGAAGATATTGGCACTCAACACGCTTGGCAGGTCACTCCGACAGTTGCTTCAAGAATTGTGAAGTTGTTAGTGGTAGGTAGAAATTTTATTTCTTTATTTTTTATAGTAGATCTTACACCGCCTGATGATAAGATAAGATGATAAGCATGTCTGCCTTCCGGCTTCCGAAGACGAATGTGCACCATTCAAATGGACAATGAGATACCGAACCCCTCCCACTAATGCCGACTGTGGTGATGGTGAAAATTCGGAAATATTCTATACTAATCTAAAATTTTATAATTATATTAATTCTAAAATATTTATCTTGTAAACATAGTTTGCAGTTATATAAAATTCAAAACCGAATATAAAAATATCAAGTATGAACTAGTAAATTAATTATTAGCTTATTAGATTTTTTATAATTAATTATTTTTATTTTAAATTAGTTCGTTTTATATTAAAATTCTGAATTTGTTAAATTAAAAAAAAATTAAAATTAAAAGTCCAAAAATTATTAAAAAAATAATCGATATTATAATTAAAATACGAGAAGGTATATATATTATTTTACGATACATTTCAGACAAGTTTTCCTACAATGACACACGCTATCCATGTCATCAATCACTCATGGGTGTTCGACAAGATCTACGCTGTGTTCAAGCCTTTATTAGACACAGCAACGCAATCTAAAATCTACTTCCACGGGCACGATCTCACCTCGTTGCACAAACATGTAGACCCGAGCCATCTGCCTGAGAGATATGGTGGAATTTGGCCTGATTACTCTTACACGGTATGGTTGGAGTCGTTAAAGAAAAATTTTAATATTGCGAAAGAAATGATTTCTTGTGGATATAAATTTAAAGAAGAAGATTTCGATCCCAAAGTTGTTATACAATTAAAAGATGCTGGCATTAAATTGGCTTAGTATTTTTTAAAATAGTGTTATTATAGCCTATACTTTTATACTAATATTATGAATGTAAAAGTAATTCTATCTGTTTGTTACATTTTCCGCTTAAACCACTGAGCAGATTTCGATAAAATTTGGCATGGAAATAGATCGCACCCTAGGTAATAATAGATTACAAAAAAAAAAACTGAAGAAGGGATGAAAGTCCGAATGGCGAACTCATCATTTCTTAAACTAAACGTTTAATATAAATTATACGTATACGAAGGTACGAGTTATAACTAGACATAATATAATACGTATTTATTATAATAAAAAACTAACAGTTATGTTATGCAACATTGTATGTTCATTGTAAGTTATTAAATATACTTCACGCATCTCATTACAGTAAATTAGGTGCTATACATGCGTGTAAGCAAGCATATTTATTTATAATACACCTACATAGAAAGAACCATATTTATAACATAATAATATATATTTTTATAGTAGCGCGACATGTGACTACACTCTGCCTGATATTAAGCTAGCGCAGTCATCTTCGCTATACCAGCGTGAGGAGTGTCTAGGTTAACAGGACACACTCCTCTCGTTATACGAGTGTTTTGTAACTGTGGCTATGTCAGGACTGCAAACGGAGGCGTTCACGTACTGTGTAAAGTCTAGGCAATAATTATAGTCACTCTTTATTAAATTAATTATAATTATTGGTTTATATTAATATTACATAAAAATTACAAATAATCTTATTAGGGTTTGTTTACTGAAAGTAAATCTTTAAAATATTTCAAGAATAACATTTCAAAGTATCAAAACTATCACACCAAAGAAAAAACTTCTTATTTCTAACCTTTATTTGTTATTAAATTTAAAGTATTATATTCAAATTATGACACTACTTTTTTATAATAATTACACCTAAAAAAATAAATAAATAAATAAACAGAAAAAAACTCAATCAGATATCTCTTTGACAATATTGCCGTGGTGTTAACAGTTTCTATTATGCCGGCGCTACACGCTGGTTCAAGCTGGGCCAGCCTTGATCAACGCCAACGTGTGGATGGGTCGGCTTTAGCTGGTGCGGTCAACCAGAGAACACTGGCTGTGTGTAGATGCGGTTGGGGAGACAGATCGCGTGTAGCGTCGACATGGTTACGAAATAACTCGTTTTATATTCAGTAGCCAAACTCTAGTTTTAAGGTATTTTATAATTTTAGCTACTTATCTCTATACGTAGTAAGCAATATTTTATTTTTAAGGAGCAGATCTTGTTTTTGATGTTTAATACATAGTAAATATCGAATTTATTTGAGTTTGAGTCTACACTGACGTAACTTTTTAAAATTAAATAATAAGGTTTTGGACCAATATTTTTAAGTTACATTAAGTTTAATTGATAAGTATGAAAAATCGTCAAAATCTCTGTGATAAAAAATATAATTAGGTGACTATCTTCATGAAAGGAATACTACATGAAAATAATTCAATTTATAATATATGACTTAGGTATTATTTTTAAAGAATAAATTAAGTAGAATGGCAACTTTTATGAATAAAACAATGTTTCTTTAAGTTTTTATTATTTGATCTTGTTTTTTTCACACCCACATTTGCAACCTACAAAAATATTATTACAAAGCAAACAATTTCGTTAAAATACAAACGCCTGATTTTTTGTGTTTAACAAATCCGAGCGTTGTTTCGTTCTGTGAGATTTGTACAGGCTTTTGGCTCGTCTGTACAGTAAGTAATTTTTTATCAACAATAATCGTTTTTCCAGATACCTTTAAAATAATAAAAAAATAATAATAAGCGTGAAAAAGCACTATCATGGGTCGGCATAGTGACAGCGACTAGAGCTCCGGTCGTGGGCATGGACCTCCACTGTCGCGTATTATAAAAAGCCGCATAGCAGGCGCGACTGCTGTCTGCAGATCTCGCCTAGTTTTCGAGATATCCAAAAAACATTTTTTACTGAAATTATGTAACTCTATTTTCTTTGTCGACTAAAAGTGTAAATAAATATTTTACTTTGAAATCGTAGATATAAAGTAAAATGTATAAAAAATTGAGGTCAGTGTTGCTTGAAAAAGGTAGGATATCAACGCGGATTGTACCTGTCACATTTCTTATACGAATTCTGAATTACTAAAATGAGTAATTTAGCCCGAAAATCCTTGAGTTCATTAAACTTTAAAAGGTAAATTTTACGGTTTACCATATAACTCGGTATTTTCGGCATACATTTCTTTACCTGCCTACGTAATTTTTTAGATACCATTTTAATTCACATTGAAAAAATACTTTCTAGTTCTGTATGAAAAAGCAAATCATAATATGAGAAAAATTCAAATAATAATGATGACTCGACGAAACCTCGACCGCAGATAACGGTGAAAAAAAGAAAACCTACGAGTTCAAATCCCGTTACCGCTCCTTACCCTTATAATGTATTTACATTTTTTTTAGTATAGGCGCAACTGTGCAGTGTGAAGCCGGCATAGCGGAGGCGACTGCTGTCTGCGGATCTCCCTCTCTGATAGCAGTCATCTCCGTTCATGGATCACACTCTAGCTTAACATCAGGCGGAGTACAGTTGAAAATACGTTTTATCGTGCCGGCATGCATAGGGGAGGCGACTCCTACACAGATTTTTCTGTGGTAACAGTTGTCTCCGCTCATGGGCCGCACTAATTTGCGCCGTTCATTAATTTCATAGGGCATACGCCGAATTATTATAAAAAATATAGACTTTTTAAAAAGATTAATGATTTTGCCTATCTTTGTGAAGGCATGAGTAATGTATGAATAGAGAGAATTATGGTGGACTGCCTCCTACTAATCTCCTCAGATAGAAACACCGTAAATGAATATTCTGCCAACGATCGTTCAACAGTAAAATGTAATAAAAAGCTGGTAAATTTACCCTCGATAGAAAGTTTTTCCACTTATTTGCATAATTTTATATGTCTGACTTTTTATAGGGCAGCCGTCTAGAGTTCAATGCACTTCGAAACTAGCCCGTTTATTAGGGAAGATTTTGAGCTTTTTTAGTATCCTAGATAAAATATTCTTCAGTAAGTGCGTAAGAAATTGCGCGGGTGCAGATTCGAGGGCGACTCGACAGTTTTACTGTGTAATACACGGAGGCTAATTTTACAGGCCAGACCACTAAGCCAGGAAGCTAGTGAGGAAGCTAGGAAAGTTAATTAGGATATAATTCTAGTTTTTAAGCCATACTGGCTTACTAGCCTGGCTTGTACAATTGGCCTCGTTCTTTTAATTATTTTTGGTCTGAGACATTTCAGTACACTGCAAGAATCAATTTATATTTATTTTAATAGATAATTGACTTATTATAAACTACGAGTACATAATAAAAGTTCGTGCTTTTTATTTAATATGTAACCAAAAACAACATATATTGTTTAAAGTGATGCGTTGTTTCTAACATTACTTAAAGGGTATCATTGGTAATGACTCTAAAAAGCGTGGGAGAAATAACTTTACTTATATAAATGGAAATTATTACGTATTAATTGGTTTTCTTCTTTGTAAATAACATGGAAATATTGTAATCCAATTTGGAATTTTCCGATTAATCACAAACAAATGTGAAATTGTAATGTTTACTAAGGTTTTGTTCAAGTATTTTACTGTTTATTTTAATTTTTTCCCCGCCTAACAAGTCTAGTACTAAAAAGTACGTAAAAAGTTGGTCTATCTCTTTTTTTAAATAGTTGTAAAATAAATCCACTTGACTTTTGAAACCGTAATCAAACGCAGTGTGAAGGGTCATCTCACCGAGTTCTATGGACAATTAAATAGTAAGTTATGCGTTTATAGACCTTACTCTGTTTTTTTAGGCCTTTTACATTAGGCCTGACATTAGCTCGACATTAGAACGACAGGCAGTCTCGGTCTCTAACTAAACACCTCTCACATTTTTCCTCTCGATTGCCATAATAAGGTGGAGGTTTCATTCTTCTGCGACTCAACGGGCGGACTCTAAAATAGACCGCACTCTATAGGACTGAATATAATATCAGGTGAGGTACGCTGAGTAAAATAAAAGAAATATAGCAAAACAAAATTAATTTCAAACACGTGTCGCGAACCTAACAATGATCAACACGGGTAAATAAATATCTTCAATATACTCAAAATTGTGTCCAAATATACTATAATAGAGGTAAAATAAAGACATAATATGCTTAAGGCTACACGTGGTAGAATAAAAGCTTTATACACGAGTTGACCCGTTCGTTCATCGGGAAACCTAATAAGCTTCTTTCAATTGGTAAAATTAAACAAACTTGAGATCCTTTCAATAAAATCACGTGTAACAGATTACCTCGTACAAACGATTACACGTGTACAAAAATACAATTGATTTAAATAAACATGTAGATAATAATCTAATATGAAACATTAAAATACAATTGGATCTATGAGACCCGTTCAAAACTCGTTATATGTACTTTGGTCGCTCACTCTACATAGGACCGCACTTTAGTGTTACCATAAACAAAGATACTATAGACAAATATGTTTATTATTGTAATTATTAAGATCATACTTATTCATACCAAAAAGCTATAAATCTTTCACTGATATGACATTTAACCACATTTAAAACATGATATTTTGTCACAAAGAAAGATCACCAATAAATTTTATTGTCGACGAGTGTTGAAATCGGATAAAAGGAAAAATTTGCAGCAATAAAAAAGCCAATGGAAAATATCTTTATGACAAAGTTTCAAAGACAATAGTACTTGAATCAGAAAGGTCGATGTCCCGTCCGTACATTGTATATGGCGGCAATTTTTCAACAAACTTTTCAGCAATCACAATACAATTTCCTGAAAACAATAGGGGTTGTTTGCCGAATTAACTTTGTTGTATTTTTTTATTATTATTTATGAACGAAATAAAAGCTTTAAATGTTATGATATAAAAGAATTGAATAGAATATAAATTTGTGCTGGTAAACACATACTTTTATACTGTTAATTCCAACAGGGGTAGATTGTTTCTAGATTCTTCCTTCTGACTCAGGCTCTTCATGTTTCTGAACTCCGGAAGTGTTCTTACCGGTTTTTACAGTTTTCTTACAGTTAACAGTTTCAAATGTTCGGTCTGAAGATCGACGTAACTGTTTTGTGTGATGAATGAATGCTGAATACTAAATGAACTTGATGCAAGTTTTTATTTACTAGGAAATTAATAATAATAATAATAATAATAAATTCTTTATTGCATTTAACAGAGTTAAAGAAATACAGAATCATAAATAACTTACGCAAATTCAACACGCAAAAGCAATTTCTTCCAGACAACCAATTGATATTAAATAAAAAAATTATTACAATTAAAGAAGAAAAAAGACACGTATTTTAATATTTTCATTGATTTCCTGAAATTAATTTATATTATTTATTTTCAATTCATTGAAAGGCTAAGAAGAGTGGTTATTGGGCCTTTTCAATTATTGAGTAGTATCAAAAACATCTCTTCAACTTTTGATTGAGATATTCCTTGTGGCTAGACAGATCATTATCAATCGTCTATTTACGAGTATCTTCACCTTGACCCGCTTTCTAATGTTACTTCTGTTTATACTAAAACGTTTTTCCACCATGCATTGTTTCTACATTATTATATTTCTAATTTTAATCATTTGTTTGTTTGTTTGTTTGTTTATAATACGCTTGTTTATAATACTCCTAAGTTTTTATTTAATTTTCTATTTGATAAAACTTTTAATTGTTTGAGTTTTGTTACCTACCATTACCCTTAATTATTAGTTGTTGATTTCCCAAAATAAATAAAACCAATCAATAGTGTATTTTTATAGTAGCTCGGCATGTGACCACAGCCAGACTGCAATCCGTAAGCGTAAACAACTGCTACCACAGATAAATGCATTCTAGCATCGCCTCCGCTATACCGGTTTGAGGGGTCGATAGTGCAATGTGTCTTTTCATTATACCAAGCTTCCTCCGAGCGTACTCCACGAGTGGTGGGTACTAGTAGTGGGTAGTAGACTAGGTTAGCCTGTCTACATGGTCTGCCTACCACTTTTAAAAGTTACACAGTTTCATAAAACTTTATAATAATTATTAATTTTTTTCTTTTTATTTCTCAGATATGTAGTTATATTTAATTACCTAACTCTTTGATGTATCGAATACTTATTTCCTGGAACTTTTTTCTTACAAATTATCTTCACAGTAACAAGAGGTAGATAACCTCCGAATGCTTCAATATGCATTACATCAAATGATTTCCTCAATTTTATTATTCATTAAATCTTATTTATATCAACTCAATGTTTATTTTTATACGTATTATTTCGTAATTAATGATGGCGTGTTTACACATTTGTTACCAGTAAACTGTTTACTAATGTCTAATAATAACATTAGACTAAAACTCACCTATTTATTTCCAATTTATCAACTAAATATAAATAGAAAATAATAATGTTAATGAAATAACCAAAATATATATAAGTACTTATTAATATATTGAATATATTTTTTATTAAATTGGAAACTTGAACAGAAAATGGGCAAAGAAGATTCTCGTCAGATGTGTAGCTTAGCGCGCAAACTGGAGGGCGTTCGATTCCCACCACAGTTCAGACTCAGAAAACTGCTCAATTTTTTTTTGCTTTTTCTTTTTTTTCAGACATTTCGTATTTTTTATTTTATTTGTGAAAATTTTCCAATTTCCAATAAATTATGCCTGTCCGAATTGACACGATATTCATGTGTTTTTTAAATATTCACTTACTTTTAATATAATCATAAGTTTAATTGACTGTCTGAAAAGTTTATTAACTTTTCTTTCCTTTTATGAAGAAATTAAATTGCATTATATTAAAATCGTTGATCCATTTTATTAGATAAACAAAGACGACGGAGTATCGTGGGAAAGTTCCAAAGCAGTCTTTGAACTCTAAAGTCACCGCTCGCCCACGAGCAGGTAAGACTACATTATTTGTTTGCTTTAGCCCACTACCTCCTTCAAAGTCAGAAAGTTTCCTTACAAATTTATTTCATAGAAAAATTGTTTTTTCACGAACATAAAACGATTAGGCCCACTATTGATCGTAGCGACTTATCATAAAATTGTCACAGTATAAATCGGAACTTTGTGGACGCCGTAATTTTTATATTCAATTATACGCATCTATATGTATGCTTCAGTTAAAATACAGTGCCATTTACACGTATAGACCATGAGATACGCTTGGAAATAGTTTAGGCGTAGAAAACAATTAAAATTCAATATAATTTATAAATTCTAATTAATTATTATTTAGTCATATTATAATGCTGGATTTGTTAACGAATTATGGTTAAAATTTAATAGAAAAAAAAACTAACGAGTACACAGCAGTCTGGGCTGGGCCTTTTCAGTCCAATTTTCATCTTAACTAAAAATATTTTTACTTATAAAACCTAAAAATAAAATTCTGTTAATGCGTGTATACATAAGAAAATATAAAAAATATATCATATATATTTTTTAAAATATATAATCATTGTATTTAATAATAAAATTTAAAGACGGTGTCAGTGACTTGTCAAAAATGTTAAAGATATTATCTTTTAGAAAAATTGTTTTTCTTATAGGCAGTAATTTGATTGAATTTTCTTTTCTTTTAGCTCATGAAAATGTATTTTTCTCTCACAAAGATATTGGAATTGGGGCAGCAAGGTGCTCTGTCACAAGAGATCAAAGTACCGGATTTAAACAGATAGCAGGCCAATGAACTTCCGAGAAAAAGTTGTTTACTTTTAATGGTTCAGATTAAAAACTACATGAAGTAAGAAGAAAATAACTTAATAATTATTTGAAGACAAAACCGATTGTAGTAGGATTGAATTTGTTTATCAAACTGAGCTGTTTGTGAAGGGTTACGGGTGGAAAGATATGACAGAGCAATTATGACGCCGTCACGAGAAGGTAGGCTTAGTGGTCGAGCATTATGTACACAAAGCGCAAGCTGTCGTTAACGCGTTGGTATTTTTCTGTTAATTTTTCATTATAATATAATATTACGAGTACTTATTATTAAAATCCCAAATTCTTAAATAAATTAACTGTAAGTTGCGTCTATGATCTTTGATCTTAATTTTATTACACCAAATGTAAGGGAGTGTAAGTGATTGTAAAACATGAGTGTCGCGTCCTCTGAACCCTTCGCGATTCAGTGACCTATGTATTCCATAGTTCGCGTGATAAATGGAAGGGTTGTTGTCATAAAATGTACGGTTCAAATGTGCTTTCAGTTCACTTTTACGTTTCATTTAACTTTTTATTATATTTCATATTTTTTATAGAGACAATTTTTTCCACCCATGACAAAGACAACTAGAACTTTTTTTAAATTTAAAGTAGCTATATTATAAAGCAGTATAATAGAGTATATAGTAGAGTATATAAGGCATATACTCGAAGTGCAAACTTCATACATCTGATATAAAAAAGCGTAGGCCGCTTTAAACGATTTGACAATGTTGCCGTCAATTCAAATACTTACTGACAGAGAACCTAAACGTGGCTGTGGTCATCTTTTCTCTTGAGTCACATTGGGAGTGTTATTGCACAGTTGCATATATAATTGAGTTATACGATTTTTTTTGTTCACGTTTAAAAATAATTATGATCAGGAGTAAACCTTTCCTTTTAACCATGTGTTATACTGCTAATACAAACACGCTATGCGCGCGCTACTTAACTGTCGCAGCAGCAGTCGTATCAACCCTCAATCCCAGCAATCACATACCTTGTTTTTGTTAACTATGTTACATAAACAGTTTTTAAGAACTATGGTACTTGGACCGCATCAGTATGATGTATACAACTTCTGTCTTTATACATCATGTATTGATATACTTTCTTTGAGCATTATTAATTAGGAAGTAAATAAATAACAATAAAATAATTATATGGCAACTGTAACTGGAAATATAAAATTGGTTTATTATCCGAGATCTTAGGTTGTATCGGGTCATCGACATAAGAAAATAATATTGGTATGTCAACGTTTCGTTTATTTTTCCGAACAAGTCGCCTGATTGATTGGTTTCTCATGCACTACGGGAGTTATCCTTAATATTGGGTAAAAAATAATATTAATCTTCCTGCAAAAATATACGAAAAATATTAAATAAAAATACAAATTTTGTAAAAAATGTGTTACAATTTTATTAGGACTAGTATGATTTTGCATTCAAGTAATTTACAAAACTTTGTTAATTTTGAAACCATGTTTATTTTTCAACTTCTATAAAACAATATAGACAATGCGTAAAATACTTATTGCTCTTTCTCTGTCCAGAAAGGTCAGTTTTTAGGTCCAAGCTTGTATGCAAAGTAGATATTATCTTTCATTGGTAGAATGATATTTTTACAGTCTAAAAATATCATTTAAAATTCGTAGTTAATTCAATATTGACATATTGCTGTAGTGATGAAAACATTCGTAATGGTTTTACGATTGAATTGAAAGCGTGTGCAAAAACTTTTATTACTGGAATGACCTATTTAATACGATCAATAACTGATATTATTTATAACTATATAAGGTTCATTTTGTTTTTAAATTATTATTATATTAGGATTTATATAAAGCCAGATGTAGATTTAGCAAAATTTCCACTACGCAAGTTGATCAAGTAGCGAAATGTCGTGCGTTCTTTTTGATTATACACCATTTTATTATTTGGACAATGTTCTATCTAGCCTGCAGTCGTTTTGTGAATATTTTGTTGCATAGATAATTGAATACTAAGCCGTATTTTCTGGGTGTCGATAGCCTTCTTTAGGCGTGAGTAAGATAAAGAACAATAATTTAGGTTAATCGTGAAATCAAAACAATTATGGTTAATTTTATAATGCGGATGTTTGTGACACAATTAACGGTCAGGATCATTTCCAAAATAAATAACAAAGTTGTTTTCTTTAAATCGCTTTGAAGTCGCTATTTCTGATAACAAATCTTAATACTTGAAGGTTTAATTGAATTCCGGTATCTATATTATAAAATGTCTATTTATTTAAATGTTTCCAGGGCGACTTTGTATGACACTGTAAAGTGTTCAACATTATTTCAGGTATATCATAATATAATTAGAATAAAATAAAGTACTAATTATATTCAATTAAATCTTTATTTTGTCGATTCTTTTATCAAACTGACTAACTTATTGATGTTAAAAACATAAACAAGATTAATAATGATAGTTAATCAATTATACAACAATTTAAATAAAATCAAGATTAAACGTAGTGAAGTAACCTAGCCGCGTTCAGGATATAACGAGAGGGGTCTTCGTTGATAGTTGACTCTCCCCAAGCTGGCATAGGGAAAGCTACTGCTACCTTAAGGAATTTTCTTTGCATCTAACGCATTAAAAAAGTTGGTGTTGAATTATCTACTTTTCCCAAAAAGATGAACAAAATTGCGGTACGAAAGAAAACTTTGCAAATTAATCAATTTCAAATGAAGACGTAATATTTTAAGAACAAGATAAAATAAATGAATCCTAATACAATTAAGACACAGCGAACGTTAAACAGTCATTTGATAAGGCATCGACCTTAAACATTATTTACACTCTGTATAAAGGACATCAACATTATGTTAGAAGAAAATTTCCCTTCCTTCCTTACCGTATCAATTACCTATGTTTATAGTATAATACAGTGATTCTCAACTACTGAGCCGCGGCACTTTTGTGTGCCGCGAAATTCTAAAAGTGTGCCGCCAAATTTTAGATAATATAATTATGTTAATATTATTAAATAATATGATTTAAAGAAAAAAGAAATTGCATTACAAGTATTCTTATTATTAACTTGTAATTAATCCCTTAATAAACGTACTGTTATTTTTGTAGTACATATTATTTTATTTCGCACATTTAAAATTATCACCATAAACTATTTTACGCAGTTGTTATAGGTAAGTAAATAATTTTTAAACTTATCTTTTTCTTTGTGTGCCGCCAAATTTTTTAATCGTGAAAAGTGTGCCGCATTAAAAAAAAGGTTGAGAACCACTGGTATAATATAATAAACTTATTTATTCTAGGGCCTGTAATTTGTTACTTAAGTATCTTTGTTTACCATTTCTTAATAATATTAAATTTTAAGTTCGTTCGTTTATTTAGTGTGTGTTGACGTAGTCTTCGGGAATTTCACCATCATATCAACACTGCTGCGTTCCAGGAGCACGTCCTGAACAGTTTCAGTTCAAAAGTCTCTAAAATCATTTACTATAATTTTCAAAAGGTTACGACTTCGTATATCGTCCTTAATATTAAAATAGAAATGATAATATAAATCGATTCCGCTATTGACCTATCATTGTGACCTAGAGCCGGCAAATACATGTCGATCGTTCTACAATTGATGCGTTATATTTAAACATACTTTTATCACAGCTATTAGTCCAAGCGGATTATTCTATACTGTAACCTCGATTCTTTAAAAATATTGCTATGAAGTTATAATTACAGTCCATGACCCCAGACAGTTGCTATCATGGAGAAATATCGCCTCCACTATGCAGCCTTAACCTAGTGCCTGACGTGTGTGCATCGTCACTGCACTGGTATAGTATACTAGATTAATAATAATAATTTAATATTTTATATATATTTATTTAAAACTTAATTAATTAATCATACTAATTGTACTTAATTTAACTTTATCTTTATTAAAATATGCTTCTCAGTTTTCACTCGTGAAAATTCACAGAACATTTTTTGATAGTTCACCTTAAAATTTAATAAAATACTTCGTGAAACATGAATTTTTTTATGAAAGAGTTTTATGCTTTTAAAGTTATTGAATTTAATTTCCTTTATGGACGTGGGCGAAGCATCATAAGCGAATTAAAAATTCATCAACATAGCGTTTAGGTATTAAATTATTCAGAGTTTGCTTTTTCACGTAGCATCCTCTGTTGGCTCACTTTTCTTTAGTGTGTATTGATTGGCAATGGAGGTGCCATTGCATAAAATGTTTTTTTTTCTTGTAGCTGTGTGCGTCCGTGAACCGAAACAACAGTTACCACAGATAAATTTCTACAGGCAGCAGTCGCCTCCGCTATGTCGGCTTTTTATATGAGGTGAATCGTTTATAGAGATATAGACCTCACGTCTCCGGGAAGACGACGAGGTGATGTCGGACGCCTCAGTACTCCCCAATACTGGGAATACACGACTAAAACCCTTTAGGGATATCTACTTCATAAGATACAGTCATTCACGGTCTAAGGACCGCGACCTAGCTGGTTGTCTTTCAAGTCTGAGGGGTATGCAGGTCCGTAAATGCCGTAAAATTATAATACTCGGCTCTATGCATGCGGCAATATGCATCTTCCAAATCAGAAAAGTACAATCAGAAGTAAAATTCGAAATTGTTTGTAATATTTATTTAGTTTCAGGCTCTAAGTTCGATTTCCAGTTATTTAATATTATAGTGTATTTGTTTTTTTTATTTGTATTTCAGCCGTGTTTACATTATAATGTTTTAATATAAATTGATAATGTGGTAATTCATAAAAGTCCTATGTCTCCTTGATAAAATTGTGATTAATGTATCTACTATATCTACTAACAAAATATATACCTAATCATATATCTATTTCAACACTGAAGGTGGTGACTAATTAAAGAAACATAAACAGTCATAGTTTACTGAGAAAACTGGCGACATTGTTATATTAGCATTGCCAATAATTAGAAACCTCAAGAAGGTTGAGACCTTGTTTAATTCAGTTTCAAAGACATTCATGTTTTCTTTTCAATTTATTAATGTTGTCACACTTTTAATTCCCATGAGGATAGGCAGAGGTAGTGGAAAATCTCCTCTTTTGTCAGAGGTTTCGTCAAAATTCACATTATATATCTACATGCTGACAAAAACTTGAATACCTGCACTATGGTTATCGTAATAAGAACATAATCAGAATCAACATAATCAGACCTAAAACAAATTAATGAATAAGTGTTTAATTCGATCGAGAATCGAAGCTGGGGCCCCCGCGTAACAAAATCAGCACATCTGCGATACAGATGTGAAATACATCGAAAAATTATTAGTTTGTAATCGTCGATCAACGATTAAAAAAACCGAGTACAATATATGAGAATAAAAACATATTTTTAAACACAATATATCACTAACATGTTGCAAATAATTTCTCGCGCAACCATTAATCTTTTCTTACAAACTGCTTTAAAGAATTGTCGCAGTTGGTAAAAAGTATGTAAGTTGCATGTTAATTTTAGGGAATCATTCACCCTTTTGGCGCCACGCAGCCATTGCTTACATTTTTAAGTATTTATAAAAAAAATATTTTTGCCTCGAAAGCTCGTTAAAAACAAATATATCACGGTAATGTTACACTCAACATTTGATGAAAGTTTATGATGCGTTTTATGCATTTTATTTGAGAATGAATTTTATATAGAATTTACAAAATTATGAAAATAAAAATCAAAAACCAAATAATTAAAAATATAAAAATCAATATCATTTATTTGCGTTAAATAGGCGGGATACATGGCTGTAACGAAAATATAAGTTTCTGCCATATTTAGCTATCCAAATTATGCAATGCAAATACTATGCAATGTCTAATTATTATTTATAGGAAATGTTGCTGATAAACATACTTATAATTGCTGTAGTTACTTTCAAATTTCTGCCTACATCTATTTATTAATGTTGACACGAGTGATTAGTACTAATTTGCCTCGTCAATCTGGTTACTCGTTTCATTTTGCCGCCTACAGACATTTCACTGTGGTAATTGGTAGCAGTTGTCTCCGCTCATGGATCACACTCTAGCTTAACATGCCGGATGTCACATGCCGAACTACTGTGAAAAAATCTTGCTTTATTTGATTAATAACAATTCAATGTCACAGCTTTAAGTAACCTAATTTCAGAGTAAAACCACTAATAAAATAATAACGTTAAGTATACTATATAAAAGTTAATTTTCATGACATTAATATGTCGGCCTCGACTTTCAGACTGTTTGCTAAATTACACTGAACTTCAGCTGTTATGTATTTTACAAAATAATTCAACAACACGATACTATTCGAAGGTCACATCTCTTGTTTATATCTTCTTGTCATTTTCACAAATATGCCTGAAAAAGTTCAACAATTAATCTATTCGAGCGAGGTCATAATTATACATTTATTTAATAATAGCTACATTCATCATCAGTCAGCCTACTACTTTTTTCATTATTACTTATACTATGTTTATTGTTTAATAAAGTTACATTGGTACCACTCGGCCACTGCAGCTCTAACTAAAAACAAATTTACTCTAAGAAATCTTCAACTTGTTTACATTAACAAATTAATATTTTATAATTAAATTATGATGCAAATTGATATACGAGTTGCGTCAATTAGCAATGACCTCAACTGCGAGCAAAGTGGACTTTGTTAGTATTAATTGTAGTGAAAAAAACTGGTAATATGTGACGTCAGTCTGGCATTTGGAAGGACTGATGGAAATATAGAATGGAAGATTTTCACGTGTTCACGTAAGCGCTGTGTAGCTAGCTTAGACTGTGCGTGTGTGTGTGTGTGTGTGCTTTTTTCTATTTAAATTTCAACAATATATTTGCATTTTAAAAAAATTTTAAAATTTATTTTGAAGTAACAGTTATAAATCCTCATAATAATTTCATCGACCTAATATTGAACATTATTCGGCCGTAAAAAATAATGATCACCACAAATTCATTCACAGAAATGAACCCAAACACATTGTGCAAACTCTAAGCTGCAGAGCTTCACAACTAAAAAGTACAACACAAATCATCGACTAAAAAAAAATTTGACACTCGAGAAGCTAATACTAATTAATAAAAAAAAAATTGTATTCATCGAATACACGTGTCACGCAGCTTTTAACTGCAACTAAAAATGTTAGTTGCAGTAACTATATTAGTCATTGATATATACAACTACATAAGCAATGACATTCCCAATGTGACGCAAGAGAAAATATGACCGCAGTCACTTTTAGGTTTTCTTTCAGTTAGTTTTATTGTTATTTTTTAATGCCTGTAGAATACCTAATAATCGTTCGCTCGTATCACAGGCACTGAACGACCAAAGTACATATTACATAGTTACATTGGTACCGGTCAGATCTCATCGATCGTGAGATGCGTCCTCTACCGCTAGACCACGGTCTCTCAACCTTGTCAAATCATTTGAAGCGGCTTACGTTTTTTCATGTCAGATGTATGAGGTTTGCTCCTCTTAGTATATGATATTAGTAGATTAAAATAACAAAAGGCCCCGTGAGTGTTTATACAACCAAAATGTACACAGTGCCTCTAACAAGCTAACTAAAGCTTTGTAGAACCAATTCGACAAAGTACACAGCTGTGAAATGTTGATTGTTGACGACAACAACGACGAGCTGATAAACATTGCATTAATTAATTTATCAAAGGAATGAATAGGTGTTTTAAATTCGAATATATATTAATAAATTGAAAAGAAAAAATTAACGTACTCGTACATCAAACACAAAAAAAGAATGATCGATATCCGTGTTATGTCAATTACAAAAGGTCTCAACTGCAAAGTAGAGTTTGCTATTAATAATTGTCGTGAAAATTTCAGTAATATTTTACGTAAACCCATCAATCCCAACTCCAGATAGAAAGATAGAACCAAATAGAGAAATTTTGACGGTCACCTGGAGCGCGTGGGTTTAGTGGTCTACAGATATTTCTTTACAATTTCTACAGGCAGCAGTGGCCTCCGCTATGCCGGCTTGAGGAGATGAATGTGCACCATCCAGATATACAGTGCATCCTCCTCTCATTAAAGAAATTTATTTGAAATAATTATAATTATATTCAGCAAGTCATCGAGATCCAAAAACTCAGTCAATTTTGTTTAAATAATTTAATAATAACTACAAAATGTTGACCGCCTCTGTCCCAGATAATCCAGAGTTTCTATTCTTGACTAATTGATGAATAAACCACACACCATTGTGCAATATGATTCGCTGGCGAACAGTCCATATCGTAAATTTATCGACCTATAAACAGTTAGAGTTCTCAATGAATGAAATTGTTGAAAATATTATATGAATAGGGGATTTGTTTTCAAAATATTTAGATAAACAACTCTTATCATATTTTCATATAAAATATTTCATCATTCGCTCTACATATAATATTATTTCAACTTGACCGAATGTATACATGATGTAGTCTTAATACTTTGTTGCTTACACTACAAGACCCAATAACCATTGGAGTGTACTGTAAAATTACTGCATATTTGATGAAGAAATGTGAATTTGAGTTCACAGAATTTTGGAAAATAGTGATCCGTAACGCATCTATGCGGAGACATCTAGATCGATAGTTTTAATGTTTTTTAGTAACTCGGTATATGACATCAGTCCGCGAGGACCATGAAACAACTGCTGCCACAGAAAACATTTCTGCACTCACCTTTCGTTATACGCGACTAATTTATTTTTCTAAATAAATGATATCTTTTCTAAATAAATAGATTTTGTCATTTAATTATATGCTTCTGACATTATTGTAAATTTTAATCTAAATTGAAATGTAATTGTTATTTTATTATTATCATTATTGTTCGTATGACGTAATAAATATTTGCACACCCAAACGGGCAGTTATGGTGAAAGTAACATATAGGTAGATATAAGACCTTACTAACCCATAATATGTAAATAGATAAATAAATAAAATAATAATAGTTTATTATTGGGGGCGTTTCATATCTTTTCATAAGGTAAATTTAGGATTTTTTCAGAATTCTTTCACAATAAACCTAATTTACGTTCCCTGAAATTTGTGAATGAAATATCTAAAATTTTGTTTTTGTTTTCAAATTGCCAACAATATTATAATCGTTGTTAACGCCGTTTACACACATACGCACATACATTCATTTTTTTGTATTTATATATATTACTCCTTTTCATTACCTTTAAACTACCCTCAAAGGACCGCCTAAAAATAGTGATTATAAATACGCGCGCGCTGTCAGTCGCGCACTCTTCATCGTCGTGATTGTAACGGTCTCGCCGCGCCGTCACAGTGTCGCGGTCTCTGTGATTCTCTATTCGCTACTCTGAACAAGTACTGATCAAAACGCTACTCTCACATATAATAAGTTAAACAAGTAATCAGTGCAGTGTAAAAGTGAACCGATATTCGTGCAAGTGTTTGGACAGGAACAATAGAACCAGCGCCATCGAAACGGGCAGGCCTGCCGTTCGCATTTGTCGGTTCGTGTTTAAAGGTTGGTCTCCCTGTCTATTCCTCAAAAACCAAACATTTGTCTGGTCCTTCGAACCTAGATTCCGTCGCTCCCGCTAACACTACAAATAAAAAATAAAAATAAAAACGCAACGCAACTCAACTCAATTCAAACGCATTACTCAATTCTTCAATCCTACGCTATCTAATCCAAAATCCTTATAAATTACTACTCAAACACTCACTCATAAACACTCGTTAAAAACGTTGTTAACATTGATCCGTTTAAAAGTTCATGTTTCGCTAAAATATTAATTTTAAAACGCTTATATCTACCTATATTTCGCTAATAGTGGCTAAAATACCGTTAAATATATTTTATATATTTTTTTTGCAAGTACCTACCTACTAATTTGCACAGTACACTGACTCATCAAGATGGCGTCCAAAGATTCAAAATACGCAACCGTTGCCATACTTGACGCTAAAAGAAAGTGCTTATTTCAGTTAATGCAAAATATGTATGATATGAGTCTAAGCCTCACATCAGAAAAAGATAGAAGATCTTTCCTTATTCGCACTCAATCTTTAGAAAAAACTCGACAAGACTTTTCTGAAATTTTAGAACAATTAAATTTAGCTATATTAAGTGACAACCCTAACGCAAAACCTGATTTCGCCGCTTTATTGTCGTTCGACGAATTATATTGTCACGTAAAAAGCATTGAAAGTGATATTATTAAAATTAAGTCGAGTGAATCATCACAACGCAGTGACTCTTCTAACGCATGCCATAATATGGATTATTTAAATAAAAGATTACCAGCGCTAGAACTCATGTCATTCGATGGTACACCTAGCAAGTGGACTATGTTTCATGAAAACTTTAGTACCTTAATACATAATAACCCTACGCTATCCGACGCGGAGAAAATCCAATATTTAATGGGCAAATTATCTGGTAAGGCATTAACAGTATGCGCGGGAATCCTTCCCGTTGCCAGTAATTATAAAATATTATGGGATGCGCTCATTGACAAGTATCAAGACAAACGCACACTCGCCGTTATGTACTTAGAACAAATGCTAAATTTTAAAAGTTCTCAATCGCCCTCACTCGACTCCTTAGAATATTTTATTGAAACGTTTTGTTCATCTCACGCAGCTCTTAAACAATTAAATATAGATGATTTAGCGGATTTCGTAATAACGCATATAGCGTTAACAAAATTAGACAAAGAAACCGTTACGTTATTTGAACAGGCCAATCGTGACGCGACTCTGCCTACCTTTGATTCGTTAAAGAAGTTTGTACGCGAACAAACTAAAATATACACGCTACGCAACGCTCACAATTATAACCCTAATAATAAAAATGAAACTCCCTTAAAAAATATAAATAATAAAGCATTTAACAATAATAAATATAAAAATATTACCAATAAAAATTATGCACAGTCATTTTTGGTAAACGCTAACGACTCTAAATGTAAATTATGTAAAACCGAAGATATACATCCGCTATATAAATGTGAGCAATTTAACAAATTAAATATCCAAGAAAGAATTAATTATGTTAAAAGAAATAATTATTGTCTTAATTGTTTAGGTTTTCATAATGTTAAGTATTGTCAATCACGACGCAATTGTAGTATATGTAGACGGCCTCATCATACTACAATTCATATGGATTGGACTCGCGCAGGAATCGAACCCGCGACCCAATTTTACAACGCGACTCGTAGTGAAACTACTCCCGTCGGCATCGCAAGTACTTCAGCAGCGCCCGCGCCGACAGCTGTGACGCATGACTCCGCCCACTATAGCCCTCTCGCTCCCACTCGTAGCAGTAATGTAAATACCGCATTGACTTCTTTACACAACGCGCACCTAGCAACAACGGTTTTATTACCTACTGCTATTGTTTATGTTAATAATAATTTAGGTGAAAAATGCGAGATAAGGGTTCTTTTAGATAGTGGTTCTACTACTCATTTTATTACTAAGGAATGTTGTGATCGTCTTAATTTAAATATTTCTCAAATAATATCTACAATTAAAGGCATCGGTTTGACTGAAAAACAGTCAATGGGACACGCTAGTTTTACAATTTATTCTCGATTCGACTCCCGCTGTAGATATAATATAAACGCGCAAGTTATTGATAATATTTCGAATAAAATTCCTAGTTTTTCTGTGCATACAAATGATTTAACGCACTTACACGACTTGCCTCTCGCTGACAATAATTATCACTCGCCCGCTAATATTGATTGTCTTATCAGCAATGAATTGTTTCCATTTTTAATAGGCAACAATAAAGTAATGTCCGCGCACTCTTCCGTGGTCGGAATGGAAACAACCCTAGGTTATATTGTCATGGGAAGAGCGAGTTGTTTATTACTGCAAAATAATTCAGATATTTCTTTTCACGCTTCCGATGATTATAATAATTTAAATAATTTAATGCAACGCTTTTGGGAATTAGAAAATGTACCAATTAAAAAACATTTAAGCCCTGAGGAGTCAGCATGTGAACGTCATTTTTTAAATAATTTTAAACGCGACGACACGGGCCGCTATGCCGTGCGTCTTCCTTTTAAAATCGACCCTATTTACTTAGGCGAATCGATTAATGTCGCTAAATCACGCTTATATAGATTAGAAAGACGACTCTCAAGCAACGCTCACATACGCGAAGGATATAACGCTACTCTTAAAGAATATATAAATAATGGTTATTTAAATTTAATTAAAAATCCAACTCCGGGCCCCTGTTACTATATCCCGCATCACGCAATATATCGCGCAGATAAAACTACGTCGAAAATTAGGATTGTTCTGGACGCCAGCTGTAAAACATCTACTCAAAAATCTCTGAACGACATATTATACACTGGCCCCAATCTACAGGCGAATATATTCGACCTTTTAATTAATTTGCGACTTTTTCCCGTTGCATTGTCTGCCGATATAGAAAAAATGTATTTTCAAATAAATTTAGCGCCAGATCAGCATCGTTTTCAACGCATATTATACCGCTTCAACTCTAGTGATCCGATCGACACCTATGAATTCAATTGTGTCGCATTTGGTGTGTCCAGTTCTCCTTATCTCGCGATGCGTGTTGTCCGTCAACTAGCCCAGGACGAGCGTAGTAATTATCCTGCTGCAGCTTGGGCAGCTGAACGCCACTTTTACATGGATGACTACGTATCCTCGGTTACCACCGTAGATGAGGCGACACAACTGTGCATCCAACTCCCACAATTATTCAAGGCCGGGGGCTTTAAATTATTAAAATGGATCTCTAATAGTCCAGAGGTTATGAACTCCATACCTCCTCAACTCCGAGCCTATGAAGACATTAGTTTTGATGCTGATACTTCCTCAAAAATAATTGGACTACGGTGGAAGCCGGTTCAAGATTATTTTTATTTTAAAATTACGCTAGAAAATACATCTTGTACTAAACGCAATATTTTATCTACGACTGCTCGACTCTTCGACCCACTCTCATTACTGGGCCCTGTAATCGCTTTATTGAAACTACTCATACAGGAGTGCTGGAAATTAAATCTAGAATGGGATGAGGACGCCCCTGATTATGTTAGTGCACAGTGGGTGCAATTTCAAAAGGAATTGCATCTGCTCGAGCGTGTAAAGATACCTCGCCACATAGGCATTTTTGAAAATAGCAATAACATAACACTGTTAGGGTTTGCAGACGCAAGTGAAATGTGTTACGGTGCAGTAGTTTATCTCAGGGTTGGCATAAATGAACATGACGTAGGCCGTGTTAAACTACTATGTTCAAAGTCAAGAATCGCGCCCTTAAAGAAAGTTAGTTTAGCTCGACTCGAACTATGCGCCGCACTCTTACTATCTAATTTAATAATTACTGTTCGAGACTCCATTTGTGAACGCGTTAATATAAATGATATTATTTTATTTTCCGACTCGACAGTAACCTTATCCTGGATAAACGCGCCTCCTTATAAATTTCATACTTTTATCGCAAATAGAATATCCGCAATTAATGAAAATATTTCTGCAAAACATTGGTTTCATGTCTCGGGATCTGACAACCCTGCTGACATACTGTCACGCCCGGTCACTCCAAGTAAATTAATAAATAATAAATTTTGGTTTGAAGGCCCATCTTGGGCATCTTTACCTCGTTCTGAATGGCCTGTCACAATGTTTTGTAGATCGTCTGTGGAGCACGAGCTTCCTGAGACTAAATGTATCGCATTGACAGCGCATACTAACGCTGAAGAAGAAAATATGATTTATTTGTTAGCTAGTCGCATTTCAAAATGGACTAAGTTGTTAAACGCTGTATGTTACGTATTACGCTTCGCAAAATTATTAAAATCACGCAACTCAATTTCGCCTCAAGACTTAGAATACGCTGAAAATTATATTATACGTACCATACAAAATAAACATTTCTACTCAGATATAAACGCAATAAAATTAAATAAGTTAGTTTCTCCCTCATTAACAAAGTTAAATGTGTTTATTGACAATAACAACATACTACGTGTCGGCGGTCGACTTACTCATTCTCAACTCAATTATGAACAAAAACACCCAATTGTATTGCCCGCGAAAGATGTTATTGTGCATCTACTCGTTGATTATTATCATGTGTCTAATTTACATTCCGGTCCTAATCTCGTTTTAGCACTATTAAGGCAGAATTATTGGATAGTGGCGGCACGACGCATGATACGAAAACGCATACAACTCTGTAATATTTGTTTTAAATTAAAACCCAAAAGTAATAATCCGCTTATGGGTGATTTGCCTTACTTTCGTGTAAGTGAGGTAAAGTGTTTTGTTTATACGGGTGTAGATTACGCAGGTCCCTATTTTGTTACGCCGTATCGCGGCCGTGGTACCAAATCTCTGAAGGCATATGTTTGTTTATTTATTTGCCTCACCACTAAGGCTGTTCATATCGAACTGGTCTCTGACCTAAGTTCAGAGATGTTTTTAAACGCTTTTAAACGCTTCATAAGCCGACGCGGACCTGTGTCGATGATAGTGAGTGACGGTGGCACGAACTTCGTTGGCGCTAAGCGAAAGTTGGATGATCTTTACTCACTACTAAATTCAAAAACGCATAATGATTTTATTTATGAAAATTTAACTCAACTCCGCATTAAATTCAAGCGCAACCCCCCATTATCACCTCACTTCGGAGGGATCTGGGAGAGTAACATAAAAACTATGAAAACGCTTCTACTCAAAGTAATAGGACATCAAATTTTAACGTACGAAGAGCTGAACACTGTTTTAGTACAAATCGAATCGCTAATGAATAGTCGCCCTTTGTGTGTGTTAAGTTCAGACCCCTCTGAACTTACAGCATTGACTCCGTCGCATTTTTTAAATCTTACGCCATTAAAATATTTACCAGCGGAAGAGGTTATTAACACGCCCGATCATCGCCTTAATCGCTACGAATTATTAAATAAATTGGTACAATCATTCTGGCGTAGATGGAGTCTTGAATACTTGACGTCTTTACAGCAACGACAAAAATGGAACACACCATCTAACCCTATTTCTGAGGGTTGTGTTGTGGTGATTCGCGACGATAATTCTGCTCCACTCAACTGGCCGCTCGGCATAGTCGAGGAACTGTATCCCGGTAAGGATGGAGTTACGCGTACAGTTAAAGTTAAAACGCAAACTGGAAGTTACGTGCGCCCAGTCGTACGTCTCTGTCCATTACCGCTTCAATAAACTCTTTCTACTCATAATAATTACTTATTATATGTATCTATATATTTTTATTTATTTATTTTCGCTACTCCATATTCGTTATATAGGTATATATAATTTCGCTACTCAAATTAACGCTATTCTGAAGTCATACCCTTCAGGCCGGGGGACAATGTTAACGCCGTTTACACACATACGCACATACATTCATTTTTTTGTATTTATATATATTACTCCTTTTCATTACCTTTAAACTACCCTCAAAGGACCGCCTAAAAATAGTGATTATAAATACGCGCGCGCTGTCAGTCGCGCACTCTTCATCGTCGTGATTGTAACGGTCTCGCCGCGCCGTCACAGTGTCGCGGTCTCTGTGATTCTCTATTCGCTACTCTGAACAAGTACTGATCAAAACGCTACTCTCACATATAATAAGTTAAACAAGTAATCAGTGCAGTGTAAAAGTGAACCGATATTCGTGCAAGTGTTTGGACAGGAACAATAGAACCAGCGCCATCGAAACGGGCAGGCCTGCCGTTCGCATTTGTCGGTTCGTGTTTAAAGGTTGGTCTCCCTGTCTATTCCTCAAAAACCAAACAATCGTTGCATAATTCCTTCAACGAACTCTTGTTTAAGATAGAATAAATATTTTAACACAATGATGTTCTTTATTAAAATTACATCCGTTTCAAGTTGCTTCATCAAATTTTCTATTAATATTATAAGAAGGAGATTTTTATAGTAGCTCGGCATATTTTGATAATACTCCGCCCAATGTCTGAAGCAAGAGTGCAGTCAATGAACGAAGAACAACTGCTACCATAGAAAAAAATCTTCAGGCAGCAGTCACCTCCGGTATGCCGGCTTGAGTATAATCCCTGTTACAATGTCTCGTTCAATTAATAGATGGTATTACCCAAGAAGTTTCTAATGCTACAAATATTATTTTAGTAAATTGTTTCATATTAAAACTCGCTACAGACAAACGCTAAAAGTTTTTAACTGTCCTATATGTTAAAATCGAATGAGGTTTCGTATCATGTTTCATAGATTATGCAAATGACAAACATTCCTTGGCTACGTCCCATACGGAAGCGACATAGGTCTCTGGACATTGCGACATCAAATGCAGATGAATGGAACTGTTCTACCAAGAATAATAGCTATTTTAGACAACTCATTAGTTGCTTAAAGACATAATTAACGCAATTTTATGGTTTAATAAATCAATCATTAGTTTAATTTAGAAGCGTCAGGAAGTTGTTATAGATGTTAACCATATAAGAATTTCTGTTTTCAGCTTTCTTTTCTTTTTATTAAAGCTATTTCGTGTTCAGTATTAAATGTATACTGCTAAGTTATGCTTTTCTCAAATGTAGATTGTCAACTACATGTAAAACGTATAGAATTTGTACTAGTCTTGTAGTACAACAATTTCCTAGTAATAGGAAATTGTTCTTGTAATTATTAAATTCCAACTTATTAAATTCTAATTTAATTAAAATAAATATACTCGTATTTGTTAACTTATCTTTATTTTATATAAATATGAATTTAAAAACGTTGGTTAAAATTATGTTCGTTGAAAATTATGATAACACAATTACAACGCAAACTATGCGTTTTAATACGAATTCGTGAAATAGGGATTTGCGTTTTTATACGCCACATGAACGCATTTCACTCAGGCAGTACACACCTTCGCAATGCCGGCTGGAGGAGACGAATGCACTGTTCAGGTTGACACTCCTTAACAACAATTACTATTGCCCTTAATGGAATATTAAGAGGGAATATTTAAGGAAATAAAATAGCTGTGCAATTTTACTTAAGTATTAATTAATTTTACTATGTTAAAAAAATGTAATTTTCGGACTTGGAGTTCCGAAAACGAATACGTTACAAACAAAGAAACATAAATTTCCTATCCATTTTATCCCAAGAAACAATAGAAAACGTTGATAAATGATTTAGGTAATTATTTTTAATTGGCCTTCCAATTGAGCCTCCAATGAGCGGTTAGTAACGAGTTTGGCTCCACTATTTATCGCTAGTTGCTTTTGTTAAGTATCATATTGCTTGTCGCTAGATAAATTGGCAGGTCCTACGTCCCGTTAAAGGTTATTCGTACCTTGTCACTACGAGAATTCTTTTGTATAATAAAATACATTTAGTTATATAATAAAAGACGATAACGTTTTTATTATTTTTTAAAAGCGTATTAAATTTTTAATTTGTTGACATAAGGAACATCTTTTATTAATATAAACTCTTTATATTACAGCCTGCAATACAGACTAATGTATAGATAGTAAGATAAAGTACTTTGTAGCAAGTCTTGGGGAGACGAATATACATCGTCCAGGTTGTCAGACACTTCTCTTATTATACTCGGCTACTTCTAACTTCTAAGCCGATTTTTTGCTATGCTATAACAGCATAGATAACCCCCAAGACCTAAGTCTTCGAAAATACTATACAATACAATACAATTGTCACGCCTTTTTCCCACAGGGATAGGCAGAGACAACGGAACGAAATACTATTTGTGTTTTAAGTCTTTCTTATTACACTAATTAGAAAATTTTCCAAAAATAGAATAAATTGTAGAAGAACTTTTGCTTTATTAAAATAATCATCACCAATAAAAAATGTTATTGCGAAATATAATTCTTAATAATAAAATAGCTTTTTAGAGATTTTCATGAAGTATTTTTTTATCAAGCTGCAATGGATGCAATGGACGCTGTGAGTGAGCCGCATATCAATCGTTGCATTTACATTGCTTCTTTTTGATATTTTATGTTGTTTGAACAAATAATAGTACCATAGGCGGAGAGATACCAGAGGAGCAAACCTCATACATCGGACATGAAAAAAGCGTAAGCCGCTTCAAATGATTTGACAATGTTGCCGTCAAGTCAAATACTATTGTAACTGACAGGAAACCTAAAAGTGACTACGGTCATCTTTTCTCTCGCGTCGTTGCGAGCGTTGTTGCTTATCAAGTTGTATACATCAATGGGTACCATAATATAAGATGTAGTTGATATTGGTCCAATAAAAGTAAAAAATCCCAAAAAAATAAACAAGTATTTGTCTCTATGAAAACAGCATCTGCCGAAAGAATTTGTAAATCGATGTGTAAACTGTAGATACGTTTCAATATGTCGACTCCAGTGATATATTTAAGGAGTGACAATCTATGGCTGACTATAAACTGAGGGTGGTCAGTGGCTCTCTTAGCTTTTAGGGTCAACTGAACCTAAGTAGAGAGAAGGGTAAAAAGATAGAGGCGAATATTTTTCTGTAACAGCGGTAAGTTAGCAAAATAGTAACCCTTTTTTTACTAA
Organism: Tinea pellionella; assembly: GCA_948150575.1. Lineage (NCBI taxonomy): Eukaryota > Metazoa > Arthropoda > Insecta > Lepidoptera > Tineidae > Tinea > Tinea pellionella. Next base: position 2,797,735 of record OX411246.1, read on the forward strand.
ATAGTTCATAGTTTTTTATTTCAACAATATTTTATAATAACGTTTATATTTATTACATCTTAACCTTATTTCGTGAACCGGAAAGTATTAGAACACTCATAACGTTTTGTGAAATAAAAATATAAGAAGTATCGCCCGTTATTTTCCATATGTTTAATCGTAGGTATTATTTTTACTATCCATATTTTGTACTAATAAATAATTAGATAGAGCTTTATTATTTTTATTTTAAGCAACCCACGACATTCGAGCCTAACACGTGAAGTGACCGGTCGCTTTTGGGATCAACTTGGAAATAGGTCGGTATTAATAGGGAAGTGTGCACTGTCAACTTGGACAGTGCACATTCGTGAGCTTAAGCCAACATAGGAGAGGGAATATGAACACATGTTAGTATTAATAGTCAAATGCAAATAAATATTATTTTTAATTGCCACTATTTTTCGGAATAAAGAATTAAAAAGAATTATATGAAAGAGATTAAGGTAAGACCGCGGAGGCTGTCTCATATTTTTTGCCATAGTAGCAGTTGTTTCTGTTCATGAACCGCACTCAAGGAGTGATTGACGTTTCGTAGTATTTGTCTACCATCGAGGAAAAAAGACGTAAGTATTTTCAGAAATACTGAAATTATTTATTGAAATACTAGCCCCAAGGTAAATAAAAAAACCGCGCCGTCAAGTCGCATCGATTCATATTTTGGAACTGTGATTGAGCACCACTGTTTCTTTATTGGGGTCTTTGTTTCATAAGCTGTAATTACGTGGAAGAGACTTCTTGTTCTTTTTTATAATTTATTTACAAGGCGAACTTGTGCGCTCTCTGGAGACAAATGCAAATAATGCTACATAAAAATAATATATACTTAATAAATTTTATAATACATGATATTTGATATTTAGCATTAGCTCTATTATAATTAGGGATTATGCAATATTCCGTCCAAAATATGAGGAATAATATAACAATCGAAACATTAAAAGTGCTAACAAGTTTTCAGCTGCTTGTTTTATTTAAAAGAATTATAACTATTTGTTTTGAACTACTATCTATAAATAGACTACAATTTAGACACAGTGAACAAGGAATTTCCATAATAAGTTACCCATGCGCCCGCGCCTTTTCTGGCACAATGCCAGTGAGTACGGCGTCGGCCAATGCGTCGCGACGGAAGACGGACTCGATCGGAGTATCGTAGAGTTGCATTTTTGGCGTTCTACTCTTGTTTAGGTACATTAAATTCAAATCCGATTCTAAAATGAAAAATTCTAAACAAATTGTAATAGTTTCCTATAATTTTTGTAAGCTTTAAGCTTAATAAATTTTCATGTAACTACATTTATGTTTTATTTTATAAGTAGAGAATAAAATAATAATAATAATAAATTTGTTACTCGTGAATCGTGATAAGCAGGATTCCATTCGAAATTGTATATCTAGAATAGGCTTCCTCCGCCGGACGCGCCGCCACTTGTACAATTCCAACATCAAATAAATAGCCTAAGCCCATGTGCTTTAATGGAATCGAGATTCAAACACGTGTTCCCATTACAAATCTTAAAGATTACTGCACAAAACTACACATAATTCCATGCATGTCTTACTAATAATATCTTGATATACACCAATATCAATTAAACAATTCTTTGTAACTCTCTGTTACTATGTGCCCAAACCAAATAATTCGTTTTTTCAACAGTTATCATAATAATTTAAAAATATATATATATAGATATTCACGGATTCAACATTTCGGGGTTCCAGACTTGAGTCATAACATGATTTTGCATAGTTTCGTTTTACGATTGGTCGAATCCGATGACCATAAAGGTAACATTGGGAAACTCATAACGAACAAAGAAGCTGTCATATTGAAAAATAGTAGATAGAAAATGGATTCCGAGAAGGGTTTCGCTTTATAGAAGATTTGGTCGGACCGAATTATTGGCCTTGGAAACTTGGTTTTCAGTCATTTGAAAATAGCTTCCCCTATTGGTCTGCTAACAAATGCGACATAGAGGCAGTCAAAGAAAACCGCATATTAATTTCACTAATGCACTCTATTGAAATATATGAACAGAGCCCGTTTTAGCAAATCGAAATGCTTTTCTATCTTCTACGCACTCTAATCCAACGAATCATTAACGAGAATTTAAATTACCTAATTTCTGTAGGATTCCATAACGTAGTCAACACACGTAGATAAATCAGGTCAACCGTGACACTTGATGTTCATTACAAGCAGTCACATATAAATCTCACAGAGGGATCCTAAAACTTTGTATAATTAAACGAGGTCGTTAGGACAGGCTCGCGACTGATTAAAATATTATAACAACTCACAGAATCTTCATTATTATTTCATTATATATTTGTACTACTTAATACTCATTATTAAAGTGTCTAGTTTTCTTCACTTCATAAAGTTTAATTCAACAAACTATTTTTTTTTTAAATTGTACGCATTTATTTTGATGAGTAAATGTGTAAATCGTCGCGGTTATACGAAGACATTCATCAGGGATTTCCATCTTATATAGTGATAGAAGAGAAGAGTTAAAAATATATATATTACGATAGGTTAATACAATAATAATTAGGAGAAAAAGCATTAAAATATTTAGGAAAATATTTGTATAGATTAGTTAATTAAATAATAGGTTCCCTTTAAACTGAAAACTGAAGCGCGTATAACAAATATTTACTATAATCTCTTAACTAGTTTTAACTAAATAGTTTGTTCTGAGTGACAAACAATTAGCGAAGTTTACTAGTGATATTAATTTTCACAGAGGCAATTAGTGACATGAGTGACGGCCACGATGCGTTCCGCCAACTCAGAAAGAAAATTTGCAGCTACGATATTGTAATTTACTTTTTTTTTTTGTTTGAGCACATAATTATGAAAAGGAGCTTTAATTGCCACCATTTTTAGATATTTAACATTACAATTTTTATAGATTTCTTTTCTTTTTCAAGATTATGTAAACATTTCTCCCCGAGCTGGATCGTTATTGAATATTAGAAATTATAGATAAAATAATAAATTATTAACTAATTGTTATCTTCTTATTACATACAATATTACAAAGCGAAAATCCAAAAACCGGACAGAATGGCGTGCAATGGAGGAGCAGGGACCCAGCAGTGGGTCATCAAGGGCTGAAGAAGAATTACAATGTAATAATAAAGTAATGTGTCACCCTTTTTTATTAAAAAAATAAATAAAACAAACAGAAATTTCTAAACGTTATGACTTTAAACATTTGTTCCTGAAACTTGTTATTCGTGCCTTAAGTTTAATTAATAATGCGTATGTGTAGATCGTCGACTTCACACCGAGAAAGTTTGTATCCGTAACACAGGTGGTGTGACAATCTTCCAAACAAAATCACCATATTAAACTTTATTTTCCACACAATTAATATTAACTGAACAATCAAACACGAGTATTATCTCCCAAAGTTTACTCTATTTTAAATTGAAAAGTCTAAAAGTTATTGAACTCTAAATGTAAACGGCTAAAATTAATTTGGATCGAGATTAAAATTGAATTATTCATCTAAATACGGATATTAATAAAGTAACAGAGCTGAAAATAATATCAAAATTAATATTACAAAGTGATAATTAAACATTACAGATAGTTGAATTTTCAGATAAAATTTTAGTTTCTTTGTTTATTATTGCTGTATGTTTATTACTTTGAGTGCGTTAATATTAATTTGTATATATGAGAGCGCGTCACGGAAAAATCCGAAATTCTACTAACCCCTGACATATGCAAATACAAATATTTCATGCCACACATGAATCAAATTAGATGCGGATATTTACAACCGTCCCATCTTCTAGTGAGTCGGGATTTCGTAGCGGCCTTCCACGAGGCCGTGTCTGACCTGGATTTCACCACGCGTACATGACTCATTGTTTTGATGCATACTCACTCATACATTGCTTGTATTTTTGAACGGTCACTCATATTGTGTTACAGTTCATAAATTATACGTCCATAATTAAATTGGTCATAACGATCAACCGTCAGCGACTATAATTATCAAGAAAACCTTTGAATTAGATTTGATAAATATATTTCTATTTATTGACCAATTATTAACTTGGAAAGGCGACTACGTTATGTCGAATACTGTCTGTGTCTACGTTTGAATAATTTTGTATGAATTTGTAGTTCCATTCACAGCTAATGTAGCGACTGCTGTTTCATACAAACTTATTCTACAAATGATAACGTATTCGATAGATAGTCAACTACGATTTATTAAAAATACTAGCTAGAAACAATGCGTTTAGTAATTCCATTGTATCCCTAAAGAATAGAATAAACCAGCTGTCCTCGCGTTTTCACGCATGTTAATAAAAAAAGACTCTAAAGATTTAAAAAACATCCTTCTTCCACCTCTACCGTTATCACTGAACTCTTAACAAATTCAGCCGTTCGAGGTTGACTGAGGGATAAACAAATACACATTGTTATTTCTGATATATTCTATTGATGTTTTAAAATTATTTATTCATTTATTATATTTTTACAAAAAGATACAAAATCTTGTGCCTCTCGAACCCACACGGGTTTATTTATTATATACACATATTAAATTATTATTTTAAAAAATATATAATATATACCTATTTAAAAATAAAATGGATATTTGTAGATAAAAAATAAAATGAAAATAAAAATAGACATACGATACATTCACCTATGTGGCTCGAGATAAAGCAAATATTTTGAACGTAAACTCAATTTTGAGATTACAATTTTGTATCGGCCAGACATAGACGCTGTTGTGCCACCACAAATTGTTAATATTTATTGAAATAGTTGGGTATGATCGCTGAATGACCCGATGTCGTTGGCCTGTGAAATGGTGTCCCTTGCTCAATGATATTAAATTATACTACTATTTTTTGAAGGATTTTTTTCACTTTAGCTAGGCAAATGACAACACACCGCCTGTTGTAAAGCTAGAGTACGGTACATGAACGGAAACAATTGCTACTAGAGATAAATTTCGACAGGCAGCAGTCGCCTTCCCTATACCGGCCTGAGGAGTCGAATTTGCACCATCCAGATTGACAGTACACTCCTCTCGCTATACCTGGCTACTTCCAAACTGTTCCTAAAACGCAAAGATCTGAAACGCGACAGTCACTACAAGGGTGTTACATTCGAAAGTGGTGGTATTACCCCAGGACGGCAGACTGGGCTTATGATCATCATCAGCCTGCCTACCACTCTTAAAAAAAGGATCGCATTGAAAAGGGAATCGATATCGAGATTTATTTTGTGTTAATTATTTCTCAAGACGAAAGAATGCGTTTGGGAAAAAGTTTGAAAATTTGATAAATGAATAATCCAAATAATAATATTAGTAGTTCTACATGTGACTACGGTCCGCTTGATGTTAAGCTAAAGTGGTCCATGAGAGGAGAGCTACCGAGTGTTACCACAGAGATTTATCTGCATGCAGTAGTCGCCTCGGCGATGCCGGCTTGAGTAGGTTGACGGTGCACACTCCTCTCTTTAGACCCGAGACTTCCAAGCTAGTCTAGTATCGCGAGTCGGGTTTTTTCCACGACTACACTTGAAAGTGCTGATACTACCCCAACCCCAACTAACTATAATAAGTCTGCCTTCAAGCTTGTAAGCTGCAAATTGGAATAATATTTGAATATTAGGCCGACTATTTAGTTAAATATTAAAATTAGCCATGTTGTCCTCAATGTCTAAACATTTGGAGGGCATTTAAGTATGCATAAAGATTACAAAGAACAAAGCCTGAATGATGTTTTGGCCTTTCCTTCACTGAATTCCGAGTTAATGATGACAAGAGAGCGATCGATGTTTCCGACGAGAGATATTTGTGAGAGGATAAATCGTCTGTATTCATTTTATATCTAGTACATTCTGGCTTTAATTAAAATAAATGATTACAAATAAACATGAATGTAATGAAATTTATCCAATATCTTCCACACTAAACCGTACCGTGTATTGTAGTTTACATTCTTACTATTTTTTTTATTTTTTTTATTTTATTTATTTATTTACTATATTTACAACTATACCGTTTTGCATTATCGGATCACAAAACCTAATTGGTTTGTCTGTGATCTTATACATTAATGACAACACCATTCAACCCAAAAAACAAGACTATACAATTCCGTTTAAAAACTTAAACTATAATTGTACAGTCTTGTTTTTTAGGCTTACAAAATAATGTTTGAATTTCCTTTTGTATTTGTTATTCCAGTTCAAGTACATGTCCTGTAGTTTCGGTGGCATTTCATTGAGGAATAGTGGTGTTAAGCATTTAAGTAGTCTTGTACCATATACATTTTGTGACTTGGGCAGAGCGTATTGTTTAGTATAATTTAAGTGTCTAAGATTGGCCGGTCTTCGGTTTACCAACAATTGATCTGTGATATTATTCTCTGTTAAGATGTTAAATTTGATTTTGTCAAAGACACTCATTACTTTACAATAGTTAAATAGGCCTGCTTCATCATTTTTATACATGTGTTTGATGCTTTTTGGTACAATATCCTTAATTATTTTCACTTCTATTATTTGCCTAGTGTAATTATTATAATGATTTTCTCTTACCTAATGACTTTTGCGTTTTGACATTTCCTACTGCTGTAAACTGCTGCAGCGCGCGCTTCGACGCGACTTGAGCTAATTTCCCTTTTGTCACCAAACTTTCTATAACTCTAACAACTTTTAATTGTGACAGATAAATCAGATTTTATTATATTCTAGTATATTGTTTTTAGCATTTTGGAGTGGTCGTGGTCTAGAAAGGTGAACTCGCAATCAATTGAGCCCGTGTTCAAATCTCGCTGACAGGCACCGATCTACTACGGAATAATTAATAAACATAAATTATATATTTAACAGATATGTTAGTATATATACTCGTATGTACGAAATGCTCTACTTTGTACAATAAAATTGTGTCTTTACTGTGATCGTGTGATTGACATTTATTGAATTAAGGAAAATGAGGATTTAAGGACATCATTCTGTATTTTTTAGGACACACTTCCGATATCAAATTTATAGATATGAATGTATGTATGTATGTATGTATAGATGTCATGAGGAAAAACCCGTAATGTAATTTGCAATCACAGGAATTTTGATTGTTAAACAAAAAATATGAATTCAAATGAAAAAGCTAGTAGTCGGACGAAATTGTGGTTTATTGCCGATATTTGAAGTCATTGTTTAAACACAAATAGCACTTGAATGTCCATTCAACAAAACAGTACAAAGACAATTTTCTCTGAACTGGTGTTGTTTGATCTTCTATTAGTTAACATTTTAAAGGTTTTAGGTATTTTCTTAATTTGCATTTGTTAGTCATTGCGTATTTGAATTTACCGGATTGGTCGACTTTTTTATTTGCGTATTAGACTTAAATTAGACGCAGTTACTAGATAGAATAATAAATGTTGAAGAGGCGAAGGTGATGCGTAGAAAGTGTCTACCTCGATTCTTATCTACTTTATGAGCTTACGAAAAACATAATTATACCAGTCGCGTTTTTCGTAACTCATCACGGTTTGTGCGTCACCTCATAACTGGTAGTATAAGAGAGGAGTGTGCACTGTCAATCTAGATGGTACAAGCTCGTTTCCTCAAGCCGGCATTGTAAGGGCGACTACTGTCCGTAGAGATTTCTCTATATTAGCAGTTGTTTCCATTCTTGGACCGCACTCTAGCTTTACATCAGGCGGAGTGTTGTCACATGTCGAGCTACAATTAAAAAAAAGACCCAGGGTGGTTGACTATTATGAGAACAAAAAAAAATGGATCCCCTCCCCCTAAGCCACACCACTACATATACATAATTAAGGAACGAGAATTGAAAGATTTATATTAATTAGCTTTCTAAGTTTACGTGCCTTTACATGCGTAAGGCTTTACGTACCTAAAAACGTGTAGATTACTTCATTTCATACAAAACGACCTTAGTTCACCACCTGACCTAAATCAGAACCGAATTACCGGCCCTAAACGTCTAAGATGAGTTATATATATTAGGTAACCTCAGCTGAGGTGTATGACCGAGAATTCTTGAGATACTGGGAAGAACATGACATCGGCGACGTGTAATTTAGTAACTGCGGACAAGAAGATTAAGTTGCGAAGGCACGCGACGACTATGAGTTGTCAGTAAGGAATGCCCTCAACCGTGAAATTAGAATTGAAATGACCGACTCGGAAGAACACGGTTTCAAAAAGTTATTATTGAGTTTGGCCTTTATAATTCATTTAAAATTTATTTGAATGTCTTTATTTTTCGGGTTGCTTTTTAACCATTTTAGTCGATGGCTATTTGTGGATATGTTTTTTTAACATTTAAAGTAGCTTACTTTCATACTCTTGTTGAAAAGGTCACTGAAAATCGGAAAAATAATAAAAAAAAATATCGCGCCATTTTGATACAAAACCCTAGTTAATTTTGTATGTAAATAAAAAGAAATACCTTAATAATAAATAGTACTACGACCATTTATTTTCTAATATTTATAGTTTAAATTTCAATATTACATGAATTCTGAACAAGTGTTAATTACATGTCAAAAACATTATAATATTAATGCCTCACAAAAACAAACACAGAATATTATGCATCGTTACAGTATCTTTATTCTGCAAATGACAACTTGTATATACAAGGAAATTTAACAATATTATTCTCTCAAGAGCAGAGAAAGAATGTCCGGTGAATCATTAAAATTTGTCGGATAAACCGTGGGCGACTGAAACAATATAATTTTAAAATTATCAGCAAATAAACATTTTAAAAATATGTTACATTTTAAGTAATGAATTATAATTGTTATTATAAATTGATTTATGAGCCACAAATTATAGCAATAAGTGAAGAAAGATATTTTGCTTCGTTTTCAATGACCCAACAAGCAGATCTCTGGATAAGTACGAAATATCGCACTAATGCTAAGCTAGAGTGCGGTTTATTAGCAGAGACAACATAATTAAAGTCTGCAGACAGTCGTCGCTTCCGCTATGCCGATATAAATAAAGAAATACCCGGTTACGTATAAGCTGATTCCTAAGCGCGACTAGATCGCAGGACAAAAATATTGGGCTAATAACTATCATCAGTTTTAGGACAAAAGTCGAAAATAAAACAAATTCACTGTTTACCCCTAAATTAAATGTCTGTTTGCAAAAATGTTTACAATCTAGACAAAGACATTAAATTGTCTATACAAAATGTTTACACGCTTAATTAACTGTATAGGGGCATTAAATTGCTGCATCTGACATATCTTAATCCTGTCGCATTTATTTCGAACGAATTCAAGCATCGCTAAAAGATTGTATTATATGAAATAAATTTAAGAAAAAGTATTTAAATCTTGATACTAGCATTTTAAATCAAAAATACGATTCTTCAGCCATATAAATTCGGATTAGGAATGACATTAATTTAGCAATAAAACGTGAATTATTATAAAATTATTTAATTTTAATTCGACAAATTCGTTAAATTGTTAATTGTATTCACTGAACGCGGCCATCGACTCTGAAGAGCCTTTTCAGTTTCTATTTCGTTTGTGTAGAACACGAAATAATTAAGATACGATAAAACAAATGAAGAATTATTGTCGCTACCTGGTTTCAACTTCTATTCGTATTGTATTGTATTAAAATTATGAGAAAATAAATAATTCAATAAAAACAATACGTTGACAGTCATGCATGATTCAACGTGATGAAAAGCCGTATACACTGACATCAGGGTTGCTGAGCACCTGGTTCAATGTATTGGAACTTCGAAAAGGAAAAGTTTATATATTCGTCGCATTTCTAATGTATGTACACCGATTTTTCAGTAACGACTGATCCGATTTTAGTAAATTACTTGTATGTACTCTATTGCTGAACTGTATGCATAAACCGCAAAACTCCGCAGAACGCAGACCTTCCGGGCGCCGTGTGTTGAAAAACGTGTACTGAAAAAACTTTTTATTTAAATAACATGACGCCTCAGAGGATCTCACAACAAATTGTTATGTTATCTACATACAATAACATATTCCACATATCGGTCGTCGATAACAATAAAAAACAACGTAACAAAGCAAAATGTGATTAAGGTCGTTCGTTTTCTAGGAAGGGTGACGGGGTAGTTAACGTCCAGACTAGCGGACCCAAATAACATTTACTTGGTAAATCGTCTGATACCCTGATTACAACACTTTAGTATTGTTTTCTTTTTTCGCAAACAGTTCTTTGAATCGCATTCACTGTTTGTTGTAGATATTTTTATTGATTTAAAACTTGTGCACGCTACAGTGCACACAGGCGAACTTAATGCTAATTAATTAGCATTCTCTTCCAGCTAACCTCTGTGTTTATGACAGGTGTGAGCGAAGAGAAGCAGAATATTCTAAGTAAAAGGAAAAGGACGCGCGTCTCGACTTTGGACATTTTTTTATTTTTATTTTTTAAAAGAGTGGTAGGCAGACTGATTATGGTTATTTGTCCAGTCTGTCATCCTGGGGTAGTACTACCATTTTCGAATGTAACACACGTGAAGATACTTTGTCGCGTTTCGGGAATAGTTTGAAAGTAGCCAGGTATAACGAGAGGAGTGTACACTGTCAATCTAAGATGGTACATGCTCGTCTCCTCGAGCCGGCATAGTGGAGGCGATTGCTACCCGCACAGGTTCCTCTGTAGTAGCAGTTGTTTCAATTCATGGACCGCACTCTAGCTTTACATCAGGCGGAGTGTTGTTACATGCCGAGCTACAATAATAATAAAAAAGTAATTTTATATAGAGTTTTCTTATCCTACTCTTAATAACTATAACACTAGGGCTTAAGGCCAGGCTAGTGGTAGCGCAGTTTGTTATTTTAAGTATTACAACAACAATTTAAGTATTACCAAACTCACAAACTTTTAACATTTCTTTTTTACTAAAAAATAATAAGATATTTACTACAAAGAAATGATTTATAATGTTTGTTTTTTTTTTTAAATAGTTTTAAACAGTCTAAAAATATGATTTTATATAAGTGCCTAGTTCTTTTAGCAATAAGTATCGCCCACTTACTAGTTGAAGAGTTTAGACCTTTCTAGTTGCTAAGAAACCGCCCGCGCATCTTTATAATAACTTAAGAATAGATAAATATTTTTTTAAAATAATATAGATCATTTCAACTGACACGTGTACCAAGAAAACGATAAAGAAAAGCGAAAAAGGGATAGGTATTAAATCATTTATTTTTTTAAATTAAAACACATCGGCGAGGTAAAATGTTTCAAGTTGTAGAAACGAACTTACAAATAATAACAAAATAAAAAAAAGTGTAAATAATCTATAATAATTAATGTTTATAAATATTAGTTAAGGCTCTGTTTCTGGAAAAAATATTTGATTTTCGAAGATTTTTTTAAAATGTTGCTCGGCATAATATCCGCCTGAAGTTAAGCTAAAGTGCGGTGCATGAACAAAAAAAATACAAACGCAGAGAAATATCTGCAAACAGACGCCTCCGCTATGCTGGGTTGAGGAGACGAGTCATTCAGGATCTGGTCCCGAAACTAGTTCACTTCACGGGTTACACAACTTGAAAATAGTGGTACTACCCCAGAATGGCAGGACTGGGTTAATAATCATCATCAGTCTGCCTACCACTCTTTATTGAAAATATTACTCGTATATTTAATAACAAAAAGAAGAAACAACATTTAATTAACAAATTAACCTAATTAGCTTATTATTAAACTAGAAAAATCCTAATTCAGGTTAAAGGCTATAAAAAAAGGTTTCCATAGAAATTACGTTAACAATCTTGGACCATAAATTACTAAATCTAGAAATCCGGGCCACTCCTGTCGTTGTTAGTGACGCTATAGGCCCATGGGATATTGGCGACACGCAATCTAACCAACCCCATTCATTACCAAAATTGTGCCGAACTTTTATAGTACAAATTACGAGATCAGGTCAATATTCTGGCACACTTTTTGAGGTTATCAAATTCATCTTTAGTTACACTGAAATTTAATTTATAAGTATGAAAGTTTTTGAGACTGCAATTAATTAATATTGTAATGAGTCGAACCTACTTTTTTATGACTATTACCACTGATTAATGTATGTCTGCATCCAAGAGTCCTGATTAGTCGAATGACCATGTGCCCAGATTAAGAGGCAATCTCCTCTTGTTGTACCTAGATACTTCTGAGCTGATTACGACAATCAACTAGGCAGTGTGTAAGTTGAAAGTGGTGGTACCAACCCAGGACGCCCGAATGTGCTAATAACCATCATTAAACTGCTTTACACTATAGCCTATAGTATCTACGCTGATTTACCAAAGTACATAGGTATTTAAGCGTGCCTAACGTAACCAACCAAACGTACCAAAGTGTCTCTCAAATAAGCCCATGTGGGCTTTGAGAGGCACAAGACTATTCTATTAATAAAGTATAAATAAAAAATAAACAATATTGGTAAACAAATCCCGTTTATGGGGGAACCCACTCGACCGTGCTCTCTTTCTTTATCAATAATATGGAAATGTTTTTAGTCATAAATTTTATTAAAATTTCAAATAAAAAATCAGTTTATAGCCAATGTAAGCCAAAGTGGAAAATATCCGTTCCCAAAAAAAAAATCCAGCTACATTAAGAAATATATTTTATAAGTAAAAATCTACTAAAATAAATTATTCTGTGGAGTAAAAAAGTATTAACTATTTGAAATTAAGGTCAACAGCTTTAAATGATAATCAAGATTCAACCCTCGGAGGTTTCGCCCACACATCTTCATATGATTTAAGGGAAGTACGTACATTGTGTTAAGCGCTAGAATAGGTCATACAAACACTGAATAATAATGACATATTAAGTAATGACTCCTACAAAGAAAAAAACACACATATACACGCAATCATAAAACAAAAAGAAATATTTATATAAGTTTGTCAAAAAATTTGCAATGGAAACAATAAAGTGTTTACGTCATTTTTTTCCTTATTTTATTCATCGTTTTACAGCAAATTTCCATTAATTTTAATGAAAAATTATTTAATAATACGTTACAATTTAATAGTTAACCGAGTCCATTGAATTTCATAGAATTTCATAACAATATTTTCCAAGAATGACTGAAATGAAAATTTCAAAACCACCGCAATTCAAGCAAGCATGATTGAATCAGATACTTAATGAACATCATCAACAGTGGTGTTGTTTGAACTAGTTGTCATTTTATTTCAAAATTGAAGTGATAGGCAGATTGATAATCAAGAAGACCCTAATGAGCACGCCGTGTGCTTTCAAGTAACCTAATCGTAATAAGTGTGGCCAGTAAACAGATGGTGCATATTTGTCGACCCGAGCTGGCATAGCGGAGAGGACTGCTGCCTGCACACATTTATCTGTGGTAGTTAGATCGCTTTCTAGAGGTGGGTTATATGTTGAGCTACTAGGAAAAAACTAATCAAAATAAACGCTAATCTAAATGTAAGACGCATAAAGTCGTTTAAATTAGTTAACTCACGTTCGCGAGTGAACTCAGAATATAGTAACATCGACAGTCATTTCCCGGAAGCTTTCAAGTTCACATCGCGATCGAGCGCTTTTGTTCCGTATCGGATATACCTACCTACCTATATTTCGCTAGCAACCTTCAACTTGACTTTAATAATAATTACACTTTAAAATAAACCTATACTATACATTAGACAGTAATAAATATTCCGAAAACAAGGGGAAAATACCTATACAAGCATAATAAGATTCATTCCGTTTTCGAGTCCAAATCAAAATTAAGCAAAATCCTGCTGGAAGTTACTCTGAAGATTTCAGACGTTAACTATCATAGTTTTGGCTGTACGTTGATTATAAATTATTCAGTCAATCACTCAGGGCTTCTTATTTTATACAGACTCTCAAAAGTCTAAATTGACGATGTGTTATTTGCGTGGTGGCAAACCTTGAACTCCAAACTACAACATTACCCACGCTAATTAATCCCTGTTGACCTTTTATGTAATAAATTCTTTTAAAACACCTGATTTAATACGTTTATCTTTTAACTCATTACACAGATGAAAATAGGAATTTCTTGATTAAAATTATTTTTAAAATGTTCCGCCTCTTCTAGTTCAAGCTACTGAAAGTTTATTTATTCTTAATAAAAGAAAATTTTGCAGTAAAATAAATGAAGTAGTAAATATTTACAACTATATAAATAGTATCGGGTGTAGGTAGAGGTTGTATATTGCAGCAATAAAACTTACTCATGCTGCAGAACGCTATCGTTAATATCAATTGAGTTAGGATGGTTAGGAAGTTTCCAATATCTAGCTCTCCACCGCATATGAAATTAACCTGTCAATAATCATATTGACGTGCATCTGCACTAGAGAAATGCTATATGCATCCTTGAACTAAATTCTCACTTTATAGTTTAACAAACAATTTTGTTACTTTACGAGGGATCCTACCTAGACATACTTTTCATTTGGGAAAGATATTTATTTTTAATAGTCTCTAAAGACAACATTCGTACTCGTGATTTACATTAGTTTATTACTGAATGTTATAGCGTGCATGGCGTATTATAAATCATGTTCAAAATATATCATTAGAGCGTTAATAGCAAACCGGAGCGTCCAAGTGTGTGAATAAATCGGTCAACAGTCAGTACTAAAGAATTTGGTCAGTTGTCAACGATATTCACGATGAGTTGAAGAGATCAACGCTCTCATTGTGCCAGTGTAAAGGCAGCGACAGTGAAAATTAGGCTCCAGATTCCTCCGATATTTTTGTATGCACAAAAAGTTCGAGCGGAGGGCGGGCGGCTGATAGCGGCGTATATATTGTGGAGGTGGCAGCGCGCGCCGCCCAGTCACTCTCGCTGTTCGCTACGAGCGAGTACTCTTTCATGGGCACTCCTGAAGTCGCAAAACGTTTGTTTTTTCTCTGAGAATTGACTGAAGGACTTGTGATTGATTTAAAAATCGGTGTAGTGTATTGACTATTTTTTGTGGGACTGAGAAGTGTACAGCCGGCATTGCGGATCGACCTGTGGCTGCCTGTATTGTCGCCATACTGTTTTTGACATTTTAAGGTGAGTCTCCTGTCAATTAATACATTAAATAAATTTTATAATAATTTATTAATTATGTATTTAATTGTATATATTTAAATAATATGAGCTTAGACAATAATATTGCTTTAATTAAACTACATTGAAATCTCCAAATTCTGCGTGTCTTAATTTTACATATAGGAAGCGAGATGGAGAGCACAGCATTTCTTAAGATTCTTAAAATACTCTTATTTTATTATTTATTACAAAATAAATATCTAAATTTTATTTTTAACACGCATTTTTTATGTAACAACCGAGGAAGAATGATTTCAGCCCAAATCCAGCTGGTTTAAACCAAGGGCGATATTAATTTATTTACTTTGGTTTGGTATAGTCTAAATTAACGAAGTCCAAGCTTTAATTTGGTATAATAGGGTTCTCTTGTAGTTTACAGAAATTAATTCTCTATTTTGTGGATAAAACTATGAGTGCGTCTACAGGTCTAAAACAAAATTTATTTTTTGTCTTAGATGTGTTGAGTATTTGTCTACAGAGAAAATGTAAAAACAACCGTATATCTATAGGTTACATGTCTAATGTCCATTACATGAATATTATCACTGTTATCGGTCGATAATGTTATTGGGGTGTCTGGAAATTCCTTCTCATTTTATTTGCTTCCTCCCATTCATCTTCCGACATTGTTGTTGGCATAGAAACAGTTTCATTCTCTATGTAAGATCATTTATTTCACTGCGTGACATTTTTTTGTTATGTAATATAATATGTATGTAAATTCATGATGGTTATTAGTCCAATCTGCTATCCTGGAGTATACCATCACTTTCAAGGATCAGCTTGGAAGTATCGGAGATTCGTCTCCTCAAGTCGATATAGCGGAGGCGACTGCTGTCTGCATATACTTTTACTGTGGTCGCAGATGTTTTCGCCCAGGGGTCCAGGTTGACAGCGGACACTCCTCCCGTTATGCCTGCCTTCAAGCGTTAGAGACATTTCACGGGCTCAGTAGACTGGGTTTATCTATCAACAGTCTTTCGAACTTGAACGGCCGTCTGATAAATACACGCATTCGTGTTTTAATGATGCTTTCGTAGCAATAATTACTAGTGCCAAGTGTGTTAAACATGAACACTCATTCATAATATCAATGGGCGGGCGTTCTACAAACATTTCTCGTTAAATTAATGTTAGGAAATTGCGACATTTAATTATATAAAATAAACTTTATAGTATATAAAATAATTTTAATTCATTAATTAATTAAAATTGAAACGAGGATGCTTTTTACACTCTCATTACATTTATAATAGGTTTTTGTTCCAATTTATTATGTTAGTTAAGATAGTAATAGTAATAATAAATTATGATGAAAATTGATCAGAACAAAATTTATAATATTTTTCTACGTTAAACGAAATCCTCAATTGATATTACAATTTTAACTAAAACTAAAATAAATATAAATCGCAATAAAACTTAAGAACGACTATGGTGATGAGACCCATGTCCAAACCTCGCCAAACTTTGACCGGCGCCAATGTAACTATGTTATATGTACTTTGGTCGCATAGTGCCTATAGGCATATAGGCATTATTTAAGAAATGATAGGTAGACTAATGATGGTTATTAGTCCATGCCGTCCTGGGGCAGTACAACACTCGTGAAAGGACCTTGTTGCGTTTCGGGATTTTGATTTTTGTATGCGGGCGTTTTCTTGACGAGTTTGGAAGTAGCCAGATATTACAAGAGGAATGTGCACTAACCCAAACTGGATGGTACACATTCCTCAAGCTTCAGATTTTTTTTAATGCTTAATCGGCAAGCGTTTGACCACACCCTGCCTGGTGTTAAGCAGTGATGTGGTCTAAGGTGGAGCACGGCTGCCTATGAGGTACCTTGAGGTGAACCTTCGATTTGAAGAGACCTATGTTGTACGTGTCGGGAAGCACAGACACCGGGAGGGAGTTCCACAGTTTCGCAGTACGCACGAGGAACGCGTTGTCAAAACGTCTCGTACGCACTTTAGGAACTTGAACCATAAACGGATGGTACCTCTCCGGGTGCCTGGACGTCCGATAGAAAAAAGGGGACGGTAGAACCAGGTTGTGTAGCTCTTGCGCACACTCCCCGAAATTTATCTGTGGTAGCAGTTGTTTCCGTTCATGGACTACCATCAGGTGGAGTGTTGTCATATGCCCGAGCTACAACAAAAAAAAAAAACACGCATTTCCAAATATTTTCATAACAATAGATGATATTATATTATACTTTTTTAAATAAAGCTCTGCCTACACACCATTGTGAATACTTACAATTATAAGTATAATCATTTCCCATTGTTACAATACATTTTTAGGAAATCGGACTTTGAACTTCGATCTTCTATATGTGTATACATACAATATTGCTACATACACATGGCATAGTTTTGCAAGATAATGTTTACAATTGGTCAATTTGGTAAAATCGAACGAACAAAATGGTAAACAGACTAATGATTTTTTATGGCATTCGCCCAAAGGCATTTTACCATAATGATGTTTATTAGGTCAGCCCGTGAAGTAACCTAGTCGTGTTTCGCTTTCGGGATCACCTCGGGATCGGGCCTGTCGAAGCTGACATAGCAGTGAGCTACAGCTAGAAATTTCTCTACATATAAAAACTTATCAGTGGCATTAAAATCTCGAACTAATTTTACGAATTTCATTCGAACGTGATCTCCATGTGAACGCAGCCTAAAACATATTGTATGAGCAGGAATATTTACCATCGGTCCACGTGAATCAGAAGAGACCTGTGAGATAAAAATAATATTACCCCACCCGGTTTTGCGTTAAAATGATTTACGATATATCGCGTTAGTAAATATTTTAGATTTAGTACATGATTTTAATGCTTTCATAAGAACTAGCATATACTTTTATAAAGAATAAAAAAGGTATTTTATATAGATTGTTGAGTTTATTTGTACTTTTTAATAGTAGTCGCCAATGTTGGCGAAGCGTGGAATTAGTCCGAAGTCCTTTAACAAAACAACACAAAAAACCTAAAATATCACATGTATTCACAATGTACACATGTAACACATAGACTGCAAAAAAACAAAGAATAAAGCGAACCGCTAGACTTTTGCTTAAACAATTTCAAAAGAGAAATCGCCAGGAATAGGTTGTTTTTTACATTGTTACTCAAAATGAACAGGTGCTATCTATAATACCAAACGGAATGTTTTTTTGTTCCAAATATTCGTACTTTTGACCTTTATCACAGTTTACAAAGGATCCTAAAAGTTATGTCCAAGGCTGAAAAAAAAAGTATTAAATATTCCAGCAGCAGGTGAATTTATTTGACATTTATTTGTTTTCCGGTCCTATTTTTATGAAGATTGAGGGCCAGCTTACGTTTGATTATGACAAAACAAACAATATATTTCACACGTGAGGCTGAAACTATAAAAATATTTACGACTTTTCCGTCTAAACTCTCACCTAATGGAAATATTAATTTTGTATTGCGTTTTATTTCTTCGAAATTTTACGATGTATTACTTAGTAAATTGGATAGTATCCCCCTTAATTATTTTACGATTTATAAAGTAGGAATTTCAAGTGGGATCGTATAATTAAATTCTCACGTTATTTTATATTATATATTGTTAAGTAGGCTGATAAAACCTTATTGTCTAAATTAAGTTGTCTCTGAACATTTTTTTTATTATTGAAAAATTAAAAAGTTTATGTGTATACAATAGCAACAAAGCAAAACGTGGTCAATAACCAAATAATAAAAATAAAAGTTTCCACAAAATATTTAAAAAAGCATTACATGTTTTCGACTCTATAGATTTCACTAATCTTGAAATGAACTTGACTTTCCTTTCAGAGTTCGAATGACACTATTAATTTTATAAATCGTGTGGGTGTATAGTATCCTTCGCATTGAATACTCAGATGACATTATAAGAAAATGTTAACACTACGAAATGATCATTAGTCAGGATTTATTTTCATGACCCTGTGAGAGGTGGGCCAAAATATTGAGCAACTTTTCATAACTGGGTTAAAAGTGGTATTGTTAGATTGCTATTAAGTAGGTCAAGATTAATACTTAATAAGATTTTTAAAGGTAATGCGCAGTAAATGACATAGACCATGATTTTTTTATATTTTACATCAAAGAAAATATTATATTGTTTCTTATACGTATTATAATTTCTTTTTTTTTTTTAATACTACACAACAATTTAAAATGTCTTTAAAAAGAGCATGAATAGTTATTTCCAATAACGCAATATAATTAATTACAAAAATGTTTATAATATAACGCAAGTTCTTTCTATTCTTACAAAAAGTTTCGTAAAACCAAAATAAAACGTATTAAAAGCAAATAAATTTAACCTTTGTCTTGTTATTGGAAGCCCTTCATGATAAAAAGCAAGTTTCGTAAGCGAAGAAAACTTCATTAGCAATAGATTCCTAAAAGAATATTGGGTCAAGTACGTATAAACAGTTTAAAAAGTACAACAAGGCCCTTTTCAAGTACAAAATAATAAAACAATACACTCCCAAAAACGTATGTGTATTTCAGACCAAAGATTTTGTACCACGACCAATTGAATTGAACCGAAAATTTAATTTGTAGTGGTTATGAAAAATCTTAATTTATATAATAATTTTTTAAACGTGTTTGTGGCTGAAAATATTTTGGACTGGAGCTTTGATAGTTTAAAAAATAAACCGATAATAACACCATTTACGGATACAACGCGCTACAGTCGCGCTACCCTTTTATCGTTCCGCTAACTAGTTACGATTAATCATTGCTTACTCGACTCGAATATAATTTAAAAGAAAAATTGTACTAAAATTCAAAATTAATAAAATTTTTCATTTCAGGCGTATAATCATTATTAAAAGGAATCCTTCGGTTGAAAACCATTTAAGCAATAATTACTGCCGTTTATTAAGTAAACCATTAAAATCCCAAATCGTTTAAATCGTGCATTGACCTTAAGTCAATGACCGTACGAAAGAAGCTAACATATAATAGATAATTTAACTTAGAAATAGGGAAGGAAACAATAATAATATTAATTATTCAACAAGCAACCCTAAATCCATTAGTTTAAACTCAGTAATTGGCAATTGAGAATTTCTCAATAGATACTTTAACCGTTAGGCTGTGATCACATTAGGCTTCCAGTAAACGCACAATACGCGTACTGTATGCAGTTCGAGGCTTTCGCGAACAAAACGCACGCCAACTAGTTCCGTTAACGCCAGATTCTCAGCAAAACTTTTGCCGCCGATTTGCAGATCAACGTCGGCCTATTTATTTAATTCATCGTAGTCAGGGTGCTCTCATGTGGTCATTCTAAACACATCAAACATAATATATTTTTTGTTATGATAAAAAAAGAACATATAAAAATCAATGCAGTCAATGCAGCTCAGACTTGAGCTGAAGTGAGAACCTCTGACCACTAAGCTACAAAGCTATTGGAGCTTCACGTCCGTTCAATGCGTGAAAATTCCTGCATTCCATCAGCAATCCGTCCAACTTATTCGTTTTAATTAGGTAGATAGGGAGTTTTGCCTCTGAATTAAATCCAAACTACATCCGTCACTGAAAAATTGGCATCGCTCTAAAAAAACAATGTAAACTAAAACCGATCGTAAGACAAGGAAGTTTCGGTACATTTCATAAGGTTTCTACTCGACTAATGTACAAAACAAATGAGATATGAGGAAGAATTACAACTGTCTTAATCTTAAACAAACAATAAACAATCGGGACAATGGAGAACTCACAAATAATGGCTGTTTTTTTATATATTTCAAATAATGCTCGCATTCATAACATATCCATATCCATGACCGAGTAAGCTTTTGTAAATTTTTACACATGCGTATAAAATAAGAAGAAATGATTACCTATACTTACAAGAACAAAAACGTAAAGTTTACATATTTATACGAATTGCGTCAATAAGCTATTGATAATTTATAATTATTTATTAATAAATTGGTAAGAAACAAAGAAGTACATGTTTCAGCCTTTTAGTGAAATCATCCAAGAGGAGGGTAAAATAAAGGATGAAAGTTTGTACGGGGAAAAAATTGGTCAAATATAAAACATACGAGTACATGCGGACGTTCCACATAATAAATGAGAGGTCGAAAATATCACTTATCTAGGTGACTATCAATTGATCGAGGTTATGCGACCTTCGGGTTTTAGATTTGACCCCCATACTCGTGACTAGGCTTGTTACATTTCAAGGCTCCGCCCTTCATAGACTCAAGAGGCTGCGTTGAAGGTCTTACTCGATTAACTTAATAAATAAATAATGTAAGATGATAACTAGACAAGCCAGATCATTAGATAGTATATTTTTAAGTAAATTGCGAACTTTAACAACTGAATAAAAGATTTATGTGGTTTACTAAATCGTCTCTCTAGGGAGTAAAAGGGCATGAATGTTTGTATAGGGATCATGATTTCTCATGTTAAACGAATAATGTAATAATTAATTATACGTATACAAAGTTGCGGGTAACAGCTGGTATTAAATATAACATAACTTATTTAAAGGTCACAGGTAAAGACTATAGACAGGACCTTTTCATGCAACTATAAAAAAAGTCTATAAATAAAAATAAAATTGCGTTTCAATCTTATCATAATAATCCAATATTACCGACGACATTTTCTTTTAAGTTCAAATCGATCCTCTTAAAAATAAGTGCTAGGTACAAGATCTTCCAATAAATTACAGTCTACGATCTTTTTCATATTTCTTCACCCTTCGAGTAAAAAAAACAACTAAGCATTTTGTTTATTACATTATCATTATAGTAATAATAAATATAATGCCTTGAATTTGGGATTAGGCATGTGCACTAGACAGAGGGCTTATTTTTAAATAAACTCTGAAATTACTCGGGAAAAATGGTAAAAATAATTTAAATTTATTGATATAATATGCATTGTGCCAATTGGTAAAACGTAGTTAATTTAAGAAAGTTATGATCGATTTACAGTTTCCTCAGATTTATGTTTTTATTTTCATTCGTCTGTATCTTTTTAATTAGATAAACGTAGGTCAATGTCTAGTAAAAGTTGGTACTCTGTACAGTACAGTTGTACACATTCGATTCCCGGTAGAATAAGAACAATATATTTATAAATATTGTCTATAAAACATATACCTGTACATATAAAATAGTTTAAATTTTTAGGTGATGCGTGAAGACTGACTCATTTAAACGATCATACAGACTTATATAATGGCTTTGTCCTAAATCGAAATAATATTTACTGACTACTAAGACTAACTATTTGCAATCGTAAAACATAATTTGTTTTTTATTTTTATTACTATAACTTTTTATATTTACCGCACCGCCCGATGTTGAGCCGATGTTGGGTGAGGTTACAGCCACCGCTATTCCGGCTTGATGAGGCGAGTGTGAACCGTTACAATTTTCAATTAATGATCATAAAACTCGAATATTATTTGTAAGATATTTGCATTGTAAAGTTAGATTGTGAGAGAAATATTATCACTTGTGAAACAATGTTATTTCTTATCAGTTATTGTTTATTAATTTTCAGTATATTAAAATAATAGATTTGTTTATTATTAAATTCTGATGAAAATTTTATAGAAAAAAAACCGCACGTCTGAGCTGGAGCTGAGGAGGTTTTTTTCTACTCAATTTTCATCATAATTTAAAATGTTATTTCTGTTTTCCACCGTGAAACTAGAAGACGAAACCTGTCGTAAAACCACGTATTATATATACTGTGGCCATTTATCTCAATTATACATTTAAATAAATAAAAAAATCGGGCGGCAATTTAGAGTTGTGGCGTACTTATATCTCGAGCTGTTAATATATTAGGCGCCGAGTGTAAATAAAGCTTGTGGCGTAGCGTCGCGACATTCGACGTCGCGGTTTTTATAATAATCTAAATACTCATTCATTTATTACATGTGAAAGATATCTGGCGTTGAAAATTTTATTAAACAATCTACTCCACTCACCGACATACGTCAAATTTACGTAACCTACCTTATTGTTGTTGATGATTGAGTAACATTTCTTTTAAATACAAATAATTGTTAATTTTTTATAAGCATCAACTCTCATCGTTGTAGAAATAAAGCTGTGAAACATACAATCTCCATTTCCCAATCTTGTTTCGTTTAAAAACCTTGAAAAGAGTTCTACAATAAGGAAGCGTGATATGTTGTTTAACATTAAACATATAATATTCTATTTCCCTAATGCAAAATGAGAGATATTATCGTTTCGCACACCATTAAAATCACTATAATAATAAACGTTTATAAATTCGAGGACGGACATACAAAAATATGATATGTTTACAATGGCAATGCGACAACTACGTCATCTTTGGCAGGTTCGATGTTTGGGATAACACAATAATCAAAACAAGCAATGAATTTCCATTATAATACGGAATATTCCAAAATCAATAAAATTCGGAAACACACATTTTGTTGATATTTACGCAACTTTTCCGAAATCCAGTAACTTTGCTTCGTACTACGCAAGAAAATTTATTATGAGGGATTAAATGCAAAATGAAATAACAATATTTTATAATAATACAAATTGTTAACATATCATTCGTTCCTAGATATGAAATGTTTATGAATGAAAAGTTTTGTAATTACATCAGGATGGTGGGTAGGTATAGCGAAATTTGGGTACCTAAGTATTTTTACATATACATATTTATTCAACCATTCATACGGCTAGAGTGACGCAGGTCACAGTATCCGAGCTAAAAATATTTCGGACAAGAATATCTGAAACTGTATTTATTTTATAAAATCGTAAAGTGACTTTTTCTCTATATTTTACTCTTGATTAAATTCCAAGGATTAACTTAAAGCATTCCTGTGCTGCGTAGAACCGAGAGAAAATTTCTCTAAAGCTATCCTTTGTTTACTTATACAAATTTTACTCTCTGCAGTAGAAACATTTTGCATTAAATAAATAATACAATGTAGATAATTTCTTATCACATTTGTTACAATTCATACATTTCAGTATGACGCGCGTGTTATTAGGAGTAATGTTAAACTTTTTTGAAACTACAGCCAAACAAAGATTGAATTGTTGCCAAGGATAAAATTACTGATGTTAAAATTTTCGCAAATGAAAATATTAAAACAAAAAGTCTTCATTTTTAACAGACGTCGGTCGTCAACAGAAAGATAGAGATAATACGCTTAATTAGATGCTACATCACTAGATATTTGGATATAATTCAAATATTTACTAATTAAGATTTTAATACCTACATAAAAGTGTAAATAGGTACATTTTAAATAAAATATTAAATACAACGCGAAAAATCCTCAAGTCAAATATTTTAATTCGTGCTCAAAAAAAGATGTACTTCTCCTGATGATTCCTGTCAGACTTCAACTTAATTGACGTTTAACAAAAGCAGAGATAAAACTTGAGATATTGCTCGACGTTAAAAATGTAGGACTCAAAAGCAATTCCGAGCCTTTGTAGATGAAGTTCGGACGAACTTTAGTACGATTTGAGGTCACTAAATTTATAATAGTAAATCAACCCTTTTCCCGCTAACATTCCAACTTACTCAAACTTAAACCATGCTTGAGGCTACACCGAAGCTTTTTTGCAACAACAACAGTACAACATATATAGTTACTTGTTGACCCGATGAACTTCGTACCGCCTAACATTCAATGAATGTCGTGTAATTTATTAGCTGAACTAAATTCGGGCTGATGGTAAAAGAATAAAATTTTAGGGTTGTATGCCACATCATAAAAAAGTAAAATAAATTTTGTCCAAAAAATAAAAAAATAAAATTAAGGTGGACCACCCTTATCACTTAGGCGTATAAAAAATAGATAACAACCTAATCTCAGACCTACTGAATATACATATAAAATTTCATCAAAATCGGTCAAGCCATTTCGGAGAAGTATGGTAACTAAAACTGTGACACGAGAATTTTATATATTAGGTATTCCACGTTCTAAGATCAAGCTGAAAATAGACTTAAGGATTATTTAATATGAATACGTTCATGTAATAATTAAATTAAATTACTTTTTATAGTAGTCCGTCATGTCACTTGTAAAGAGAAATGTTTCGCCTCCGCTATGTTACCTTAAAGAGACGAGCGTGCACTCGTCGTACCCGGTTCAAATCTGATTCCGAAATGCGACTAATATAAATAATAAACAATGTTATTTATTGTTTCAGTGTTCAGAACCATGAGGGACGAACGCACTAATTTGCCGCGCGTGCGCATCGCCGTTATAGGTAGTTCCAGAGTTGGTAAATCAGGTAATTATTATAATTTATTGTACATATAGTATAATTTAAGAATTTATAAATAAATATTTGTTTCAACCGGGAATCGAACCCGAGACCTTCGCGTAACAGACTATTGTAGCGCCAGTCTACAGTGGCCGTCAAATTGTTAGAAAGTCAAAAATCAAAAAGTCAGAAGTTGTTTTCAACTTTTGTCAAAAAGATATATTCGTATTTATGAGTCTACCACACAATTTGTTCTCAATAAAATTTTATACCTTGATTTTTGATTAAATCCTCAAAAATGCACTCAGTCATATGAAAATTCGGTCAAATAAAAAAGTGTGTACATCTTCATTATGTTTATTTGATGTCATAAAAAATAACTCGCGATATCTTCACTCAAATTTCGCGAGAATGACCCAAATGTTAGCAAGTGCTTGTCATTTTTAATGGTCGATGTTAAATCTAGATACAACATGACGCTTTTTAATTCACACATGTTATATTTCATCCTAGGTTCATAATTTAACTAAAATAATATTTGCTAGACCTATTTACGTAACATGTTATGACTACGCTATTGTATTCTTTAATACGTTTTAATTTCTTATGGTTTAAAAACTTTGCGATTTTCTTCATAACAAAGATTATTTTACATTCCTATTCATAAAATTACATAATAACCTACATAAATTTAATAGAAGAAGCAATTCATAAGAAACCGCAATAATAACTATTGAAGTTTTATGTTAAAATAACATAATTTCGCTTTTAATTTAACTATAAACATTACTTCATTCATGTTTGTTAAAAAAACTAATTAACCTACAAACTTTACCATCAAAGCTTACGGGATTCTCGTAAAGTCTGATAAAATCATCAACTAAGACGCTCTATTGCCGATAGTGACTGCGAAATTGATCCTCAGAATCAACATTAAAAGTTACTCACCAAAGGAGAATGGCGCAATATGTTTGAGTTCTGATATCCATTACAATATTTTATTTTGACAAGTTAATTTTATTTTGACTAAGAATCGCAATTTGTCTCCAATAAAATTGCCTTAAATAAAAATTGAAACCTAAAACATTTTCGAAATATTAATGAAATAGTAACCATGAAATTTAAGAAAGTATTATCACGACTTTAGGCCCTACAGGGATGGGCAGAAACAAAAAGATCTTAACTGCATTCGCATACAAAACTATAAATAATATTTTCTTAATATTTTGTTAACAAATATTTCTGTATAAAACATAAATAGATATATAAAAACGACCTGGTAAACATTTCTGACCTTTAGATTAGGATCTCTACATTCTCCATTATTACTTATATAGTAAAAATGCCTAAAACAAAAACATAAGAAAGAAGTGTTATTTTCCAGGAAAGAGGCGTTCGTAAATATGAGAATACATCAATATAAAATATGAGATGTATGAGTTGTTTTTGAACAATTTTTATATAACGATTCCATAGCTCGAGGTTATTGTTGTGGGTACCAAAATGTCGTACTCTCCTTTGTCTGAGAAAACACTGGAATCTGGTACATTTAACCACAGGAATTGACAAGACCTGAATACCATTACTCGACCTAGATAACATTACATAAACTATTGAAGCTAGAGCACTACTCCAGTGACCCATTCTTAAAAATGATGTAACTCAAATTAAAACACGTAATGTTTGTTTTAATAACATATACCTACAATCTTTTCTTTTATTTATCTTTTCTTAACCCGGATCATTCCTACTTTATTTGGAATATTTATTGATACTAAAAATTTTGTAGTGAGTACGGAATATATTGCGAACACAAATGTTCCCATTTTTTTTTTTCATAAATAATGTGACAATAAAAAATGTAAGTGCAGGAATGTTGGCACCGATAATTGTAATTGAATCAACCTCCAGTTAGGTAATAAAAGTGAAATAAAAAGATAAATTTTATGATCATAGGGATTATATCTTTAATTCATGAAAAGTATGCATGTGTTAATTTTGCTTTTATTTGTCTTTTGTTACAGCTCTCATAGTACGTTACTTAACTAGGAGATACATTGGAGAATATCACTCAAATACAGGTAAAATAATTACTCCTTTTTTAATCTATGAAATCTAATCGAAATCAAGAGGCAGGCTGATAATAGTTATTAGTCTAGTTTACCGTCCCAAGACACCCTAGGGTAGTACCACCACTTTCAAGTGCAAAACCCGTAAAGTGACCTTGTGAAGTATAGCGAGAGAAGTATGCACTGTCACCTGGATAATGCACATTTATCTCCTTAAGCCGGCGTAGCGGAGGCGGCTGCTGCTTGTAGAAATTTCTGTGTGGTAGCAGTTGTTTCCGTTCATGGACTGCACTCTAACTTTACATCAGACGGAGTGTTATCATATTATGTCGAACTATAATTTTAAAACATAATAATAATACGTTGTGATTGTTCCAGATCTTCTGTATAGACAGACTGTACCAATAAATGGTACACCAGTTGAACTAGAAGTTATCGATGTTTCTGGATCTAACCCTGATAAATTTCCAAAGGAACAGGTAAGAATAGATATCGATAGTTTTCAATTACACTTTATTTTTACGTATATCCTGTAATGAAAGAAAATTTGACCTTTACTTTGACCGCGAATCTATAAAAAAATCAAAGAAACCCATTTCTGAAATAAACAACAATAAGCAACCATATCAACATCCAGTAGCAAAAGATATAATCAATCAATAACGTTTTTAATGTGGGTTAATGCAGTTTTCATGCAACCTTGATACAAATCAAATAGCTTTTGCCTTCAGAGAATTTTTAAACCATAAAACATAACAAATTGACCTTTGCATTTTAATAAACAATGTACTGTTAATAACTATTTTCATGGCTAATTGCACAATTTTAATGAACTCGAAGAGGAATTGTTTATGATTACAACACACGTTTTTATTTAAAACTGAATATTGGTCTTCATCATACTTCTATTCAGTGAGTTTGTACGATTTCATAATAATTTAAAAATAAAATAAAAAACTTTATGACGTCTCGGAAGTTAGCTGTGGGCGTTACTTCACGCAAGTACAGTCAAGTTCACAGTAATATAATGATTAGTTAATTTTAAATATGAATAGAACATGTAAAAATAACCTGCGTACAGATAGCGCAGGAGTGTACCCTTCCCTTTCACCTTCATCGTGCCCCGCTAATACTTCAAGCCCCTAACTTCGGAGCCGCCAAAAAGTTTGGCTAGTACTATCTCTAGGTTTGATTTCGTTTTATAACTTCGAAAAGTTTAGAGTTCTTTACATTAATTTGAATATAATTAACTAAATCATGAACAAGAAACCCTTAAAATGACCTAGTTACGTTTCGGGATTAACTTGAAACTAGTCGGAGTAATGTCAACCTAGCCGATATAGTGAAGGTGACTGCAGCCTGCAAAGACCGCACTCTAACTTAGCAACAGGCGAAATAAATAAAAAACAAAGAAAGTTACTGTTTATGGAAAGCTGTTATAAGTAATATTAATAAGAACAAATATACAAAAATAATTAGTTTACAAAACTAGGAAATAGGTTTATATACTTCCGCAAACAACAAGAAAGGTTAACTTTATACTAAAATCAGTTTATGACTTTATGTACCCACAAAGGGGTTAATTGTTGCAAATATTATACCGCTGCTGATTATTGCTCTACACAAATGCCACAAGAGAAATTTTATTATTCATACAGCACTTTGAAGATTCACGCCAAAAAAGCTCATAAATTATAACATTTTTTAAAATAAAATTCAACGCTTTTTTTTAAAGAAGAGTGTATTTTGTCTCTCATGTATTTTGAAATTTATTCTAAAAGTTTTATGATAAAAAAAAAGTATAAGTATATGCTTTTAGCATTCGCTAGGATGGCTCACTCGTAACCATTGACTTCAGAGAGAAAGCTTTTATCAAGCAGTTTTCAGCAATTATGGGGAGGTGAGGAGTTCGGAAGGGAGGGTGGGTACTTTGAATATATGGATGCTTTTACCGCAAAATAATCGATAATTGAATGAAGCTGGGGCATAACTTCATCAGTGCATTCAATTAGGAAGCCACGATTAGAATAGACGCAATTCAATCATTTATTTTGCATTTACATAATATGCAAGTGATTTCCGTGTTTATTGCGTAAATACTAAAGAAATTGGCTATTGGCCATTTATATTGTAATAGATTAAGCCCTTATTATGAATCAATACACATATTTTATCGACTGATTTTAAAGACCGATGATGGTTATTGTTAGGATCAGCTTGGAAGTAGCCAGGTACTTACAGGAGAATCTCATCAAGCTGGGATAGTGAAGGCGACTTCTACCTGCAAATATTGCCCTGTTTTCGCTCATGGTACCGCACACTCTAGTTTCACAGTTTTTATAGACATCCAAGTTTTTAATATGTCATCTATATATTCGTAGATTCCTTTCTAATGAAGTTCAAGCACATGATTTTAATTTACATGGGACTGGTCAATGAGTAATGTTGAAAGAGAACTGTCTACAGCTAATCGCGTGGGAGCGCCCGTGAACTGTTCGAAATTGCTAATTTTACCTAAGAATCTTGGCTCAGTCCTCCTAATTTATCATTTCATCTTTTTTTATGATCTATCTCGATATATCCGGTTGTTACATTTTACACGAAATAAGAATTAAGCATTTTCAAAATTGGCAATGTTTAAATACGAGTATCTACTTATTTAGAATAGACCTTTTTTTCACGCAAACTTCCCAATTTTTTGTTAATATAATTACGGATGACGAATGGTTATATCATTCAACATTCACTATAACGCATAAAAAGTATGACCGAACGAAGCGTGGAATTCTATATCGAACAAAGAATCAATCTTAACACGTAATTAATCGTGTGGGTGTCGTTACGTTTGGGTCACTCAGACCTAACTCTACGTCTATGAATTAGCTCCCAGTCTTCATTGCTAATAGATATAAGACTTAGCAAATGGATAAAAATTAACTTTTTTCTATGTAATATGATTAAAGATATTTTCTATTAAATAACCTTACATACTCGTACGTAACGAGAGGAGTGTGCAGTGCATAGTGGAGGCGACTGCTGCCTCCAAAAAAATATATCTACTATATTTTATTATATCAATTGTTTCAGATACAATGGGCCGATGCTGTATTGTTAGTATACTCGGTGACTGACAAGGAAAGTTTCACTTACGCTACAAGGGTTTTAGCTACACTTCGGAACACACTCGCTCTACCCAGTAGCAATAGTCCGGCTCATGTTACCGGCCATTCGACTACTTCAAGCATGCCCTTGGCACTTTTAGGAAACAAAACAGACCTTGATCATCTGCGAACGGTGAGTGACTTCTATTAAAGTTCAAAATTATTTCGTTTTCACACTCGACGCGGTCATTGATTTCGAGCTACAAAATCAAAACATACAGAAATGCACACGAAATAAATAATCTTGTTAATGCGTTGTTTTTTCAACACGAGCAAAACAGTTTTTTTTACATAGCAGCCCGTTAGTAAAAATTGCTATAATAAAAAATGTCTACTGACTTTTTGATTATTATTGTTTATCATTAGATTGTTTAATGTACATAATTTAATTTATGGTGTCTGTCCATACTTACATTGTATAAAGTGGTGAAGCTTACGTGGACATTTTTTAGATTTCATATTATTCACGCGTTCATATTGTTTGTACCTAGATATGGATATGTTGTTTTGTTTTGTGTATGAGGTGCTTATTTCCGCTGGCGACAACTCTACACACAAACACGACGCATTTCAATACGTTTCAATAGATCTCACTCATGACACGTCTGTAGTGCTAGAATAATGGCTATACATAGGTATTCATTTGATATAGGTACATCATTATACTCTAAACAAAACTGCAAAATAAACCATACGTGGGTTTATTTATGTTCTAGAAATACAAGTTATTGAGTATTTTATTTCTGAACTGACTCGTTTTGAACCATGACATTAAAATGCTGTTTTGAGTGAAGCTCTATCAATCACTTTTTGAGCTTATTTTCACATTGTTTATTTATACTTTAAGGTTAAGTAGCACTAAACGATTTTCTCGGAAAATGCTGATTCACTGTTTTCGGACGCGAACTAGTGCATTCACATTTTATAAAATTAAACAAACTTGTATTTTTGCCTGAAAATAGTTTTTCGGTTTCAAGTTTAAACGGAATCAAAATAATCTACCGCGGCTTACTATCGCGTATTTTATTCTCGATTAATTTTGATTCGAGCGACGACGTTTTAAAAAGTTACCAACGTGGTAGCAAATTAATCAAATAAACTTTTAATTCAGTTGTTAAAGTATTGTTGCAAAAATTCAAAAATACTGATCGGATATTTTAATGTAGGTATTGTTTTGTATGTAGCTAATTTTTTTAGTCAATAGACGTGCGTGTGTCTGACTCATGAAAAACAAGTTGGAAAATAGATTTTCTTTTTTGTTAGCCAAAATCTTAGAATGTCTGTCTCTCTGGTATTCATTAATGAATGTTATTATTTCAGGTGTCAACTAAGGAAGGTCAGGATGCAAGCGCCGCCCACGGTGCCTCTTTCAGCGAGGCGAGTGTGGCTGATAATTCTGGTGATTTATACCGTTGCGTGGATAGACTTTTAAGCGACGTTCGTGCACCTTTGCGTACACGTAAATTTTCCGTTACAAAAATGCTTGGCTCCCTAATAGGTAAGATTTTTCTTTACGTGTAAATTAGTAGTAGAACTTTCGAATCGATTTTTTTAAAACTACAAAAAAATTATTATACTTATCTGTTTTTTTAAGTAAACAAAAATAGAATATTTTTGACTCCTTTATCCTGTTAAAGTAAAAAATATATATTTTAAACTCTAGCTTTACATTCAGCGCAGGATAGCCCCGCCGAGTTACAATAAAAAATGAAAGGCCCTAAACATGGAATATACTCACATTCATGAATTGTTTCAGGAAACGCAACTAATAACACTTCTACAAACCGCAGCGGTTCAATGGTGGCTTGCCCACGTGTACCGAGCCGACCACCGCTAGCGGCTGCTGCACCCTGACCAGCAGGCCCGCCCGCTTATCGTGCGCGCTAATGATAAGCCTCTAATCACAATGATCTTCGATCTATTGATATAATTAAGGACTTGAGATCGATGTTGTTATGTCGGTTTTGTAATGAGTTCTATGGCTTTTATTTATTAATATATACGAGTATTTTATTAAATAATTATTTTTAATATCTATAAAAAGGATTTGAAATTAAGCTGTAGTTACATTTTATTATTGATGTTGAAAACCCATTTCCTGATAAAATGCTCAGCTAAAAATTTTCTTGGTTAAGTAGGTGGTAATCGTATTAAGTAGTAGAGTTTTTAGGGACTGTAAACATACGGTATAGATTTTGTATCGATACCCAGAAAATATTGTTTAAAGTGACGTTACAAAAATATATCGATAAAAAATTTAAAGATAAAAAAATTTAAATTTAAGTAACCTTATCGATGACTAGGTAACGTTATCTAATATCGGTGGTTCTTTCATTATTTTCGATGGACCGCATTCTAGCTTTACATCAAGCGGAGTGTAGTCATAAATGTACAATAAAAAATAAATCAAATAAATAACGTTACTTTTCATAGTATCTTTATCAGTCCCTAATTGTAGTCATTATTAGTATTGTATAACTATAAAATATTTATTTGTTTATCTATTAGACAATAATATAAAATTTTCTAGTTTTATGTAGCTAAGACATTTAAATGGTGATATTTGGTAAGAATGAAATGAAATTACATTTTGACTTCACGGGTGTGCCAAACACGAATGACCGTTTAATTGTTATATTATTGATATTTTATTAGATATACCTACAGGGTGTAACAAGACATAAAGCAGTCCCGTTAATCAGAAGTTGTATACATCATACTGATAACATACAATTTAATTCCAATTTATTGCAGCTACATAATCATGGTATCATTTGTTTTAAAATACAAAACATCAATAAAATATAAAAAAACAAGCAATGTCAATACAATAATCGATATACAGCTGGTGTCGCGAAGCTTCGAATCAGCTGACAAGCTTGCATTGACGACGTGTAATACGTAGTTAAAGGAATTGCTGTGTTTTTTTACATCTTGTATTAATAATACTGTCAAAATATTGTTACTTAAAAACTAAACAATGAACCCAATACAAAGAATGTTGAAAAGTTGGCCTATTTACACTATACTTATCATGTTTATGATTATTATTGGAAAAAAGCGTTTAATTGTCATGTTGTAATTTACTGTAGTTAGAAATTTTTGTATGTATAATGTTAAATTATCTATCTATTAATTATCTTTAGGTACGATACAATTAGTCACTATTTTATTGTAACATTTTATTTTACTTTTTGTTTCATATATCAAAATGTTGTTGCAATTTTTATATTCATGGTTAGGCCACATGCACTGTTGTAATTGTGTTGTTATATATGAAACAATTTTACATCTATTGACATGAGTGCTATTGTTATTTCACATGTGGTCTAATCCCTAATGAGTAATCTAGTCTGTCAGCCAACAAGGAATCTCAAAACTAGTTAATTAGCTACATAATTTTACTAATTAATATAAATTAAAATTAAGGAATTCATTCCCATAACATATATTACTAAAATATTATATTAAATTACTAATATAAAATAACAGGAAAATGCAATTTTTTGCAAGTTAATTAGATTTAAGAATTTATTTTATATTATTGTGCTATTAGTCCTGTTAGGTCAACTAGGAATGACAATTAGAGTCGGTATTTCCATTCTGTCTTATGTCAGACGAACTAAACTCGTCCTTAGCATACGACGTTCTTGGGCACCTAAGGAAGTTTATATACATACTTCGAAATATCCTAAGAATGTGACTTTAGTCAAGGATGGCAGATTAAGGCTGCCTATTATTAAAAAAAACATAAGAATTACCGGCCCTAGTCTCCCAAATATTTGTTAGTAGAAAAGTTATAAAGTACCTAAAATCTTAGAAGTCCTAATTTCAGTGTATTAATGTTTGTAATTGTAAATAAATGTAATTTTATATAAAACAAAATTATAGTCGAAATATTTTACCAATTTCTAGTCGTAAGGATAAAGGCTGTGAAAAGATATTTTGTGCTACGAATGTTTTTTTTTATAATTGTACAATGCATTATTTTAAATACTAATTATTATTAACAATTGATAAGATACCGAGCCTTAAGTTGAATGAATTTTATTTAAGAGGCATTTCGGCGTCAAATATATTTCTTAATTTTCTATCCAAAAATAGATTTAATTTTATTATTAAAATTCATTATATACTTTAAAAAATAATAGAGAAATTATTATAATATAATTTAAAGCATTTCAACTTACCTTTATTTTAAATAAATTAAAGAAATCCTTTATTGTTTGAAAAAATATGTGTGTAATAAAGTGTACAAAATATAAAGTTGGCTTGGAGTGTTAAAGGTGATTGAATTAAAAGGATGGTACTGATTGTAATAGGTTTGAATTATAATGTAAATAGTTTTTTAAATACTTTAGCTTTAATACAAATAAATGTTTCTTAAACAATACATTACGTTGTTTTTTTTTTACTTAAAATTATTTATACTTTATACTTATTTCTAACTGGATAAATGCTCATATGCTCAAAGTGGTGAAATCTTTGCTAAAAAAATTGCGTAGATTTGCCGTGAAAATGCTCACAATACGATATTAATCCATTATTATTACACATTAAAACTCGAAGAAATTCGAGTTTAGAAAAATAACTAGCTCAAAATCAAGAACGTCCTTTCCTCCTGATACCCGCCAAAAATCCTCTGTTTTCGAAAGCGCTCTTTCACTTTAAGGCAGCGGGCGCGCAAGAGCGGGCAAAGCGTAGCTCCCGTAGATATTATATAAACTTATAAAATAAAAAGTAATTAAAAAGTAGTAGGCAGACTGATGATGGTTATTAAGCCAGTGGGAGTTTTAAGTCGTATTTCAGGATCAGTTTAAAAGTAGCTAGGTATTGCCAACCTGGATGGTCTTCACAAGCCGGCAAAGCGAAGGCAACTTCTTCAAAATTTCTGTAGCAGTTCTTTCCGTTCATTAACCGCACTCTAGCTTTACATCGGGCGGAGTGTTGCCATAATATGTCGAGCTATAATACAATAAAAAGAAAACTTATCATAAGTTTGTTTAAGTTTCCTACCTAAGGATGGACACATAACGTTTCCATTATGTGTTTAGCTGTACGCATATACGAAGTTGCGAGCAACAACCATTAAGGAATATTTTGTTCCTTATTACTACAACCATAACGGGCAAATTAGTTCAACAATGGCAAATATGTAGTGCACAGTAGTAATTTATGATATAAATTTAATTTTATTACCGTTATAAACACTAAAAGGTATTCAAACGCTCTGATAGTGTGTAAATAGGGTACCTATCTACCAAAACGGTGTTTTATCTTCCGTATAAATCATCTCCGGAATGATGAATGATGATGTTTATACTTTATAGTCGTTCGTCTAACCCGAATGTTAAGATGCAAAATACACTATAAGATATTGTTAAAGTCAATAACCTAGCTGTAAGATAAAGGTGGTTAGGCATTTATTAGGTGATTTCTTACGTTTTTGTTTTGTTCTAGTGTACTAAATCTTGTGGGTTTCCTTATTACTATGTATATAAGGTAGTAGGTTTAATGGTTTATTTATTTGAAAGTCTCTTTAACGTAAATCTCATACGGCCGTGTTATGTTCTACATTCTTTTAGTAGAATTGATTCTATTCCCCCAATTTTTTAACCTAATAATGAGCTTATGGTTTTTTAAGGTATTGTTCTCGTTTGGAAATTATCTAACATATAAATTTAATGTTTCTTTGTTTGCTTGTCTCGTATGCGTTCGGAACTGGCGGTATGATTTGAAAAAAATATTTTTACATTAGGATAGGTTTTGAGTTTTTCTTTTTGTTACAAATAAAAGGTTCAATAGGGATCGTAAAGCTAAACGCATAATTAAGCATACGAAGTTGCGAGTAAAAACTATTTAGTTATAAAGAAAGTGTAGTCTGGTCAAGGATAAAGAGTTAATTTTTTATTATGTTATTTTTATTTAATTTTTTTGCTAATTATTATATTAATTAGCCTGTGCAGGCTATAATTGACGAGTTTCTTGTGGTAGTCTTTTCGTCATACGAAAGTCATGATAGAGTTCGACGATGAGCAAGTATACGTACATGCCCACTCTGATAAAATATTTTCATTTTATTTGAGTAAAAATATATTAATACTTAATAAGTTTGCATAAAAAAAATAGGAAAAAAGATCTATTGTAATCATTATAGGAGGAATAATAAGTGAGTAGTTAGTAGCTACTCGGGCACGCGCGACGAAATAAATCACTACCCCCATCTCTGTACTCACCCTATGACAAAAGGAGAGCAAAAATTGAAATGGAGGGGTGTACGCCCCAGCTGCGTATCCCAATCGATCTGCGGACCACGCTAACTTCACTACAGACCGCATAACACCGCGGACGATGCTGTAGCGAAGATTAGCGATAGAATTATGAAAAGACTATTAATTAATAATTATAATAGTACTAGTTATGTGTGAGTGATACAAAATGGAAGGAAGGAGATCGTGGGATGGTGTCCCGTTGGGGGAGGCACATTCTCCTCCGCAATCTGTACCGGGTCGAAGAACGCCGCTTGGTGCTGTCGGTCTTGGA
The DNA here is from genome assembly GCA_948150575.1 of Tinea pellionella. Classification (NCBI taxonomy): domain Eukaryota; kingdom Metazoa; phylum Arthropoda; class Insecta; order Lepidoptera; family Tineidae; genus Tinea; species Tinea pellionella. The sequence goes on from OX411246.1 coordinate 2,834,989, forward strand.
GGATTTTACATGCAAGGTGGACAACCACCTCAGCAGCATTGCTATCCAATAGATGAGAACCAACCTGAAGCCGGAACCAGCTATGGACAGAGGTGAGATCTTATTAAATATTATTTTAAAATCATTAAAATATATGTTTTTAATAGAATATATTAATATTTTGTTTCAATATTTCAAATAATTGTAGCTATTGGTAAGGGATTAGGGATGCTGCGTCCATTTTCGGAGTATCATTTTAATTGTAACTCGGACATGCGCACTAATGAACTATGATCGACAGAATCGGCTTTGTTTCAGAAGATTTTAATTAGCTTATATTTTCTTATTTTAGTATAAGAATCTTGCAATCTATAGGAAATATTCTTGTATTCGAATCACTTCGTTTTAATTTCCCTCGATTTCAAAATAAAATTATTAGTTTTAATTTTTAATTAGATTTTCATTAAAAGTAAAATAAATTAACAGATGTGGAAAACTATTAAAAAAACATGATATAATATTCACATCTGTGATATTGAGTTTTGAGTACTTGGGCACCCTTTGATTCGTTTTAGGATTATTCAGCATCTGTGCACAATGGAACGAGGGCTACAAACAATAGAATACACCCCTATTGCACTGATATTTAATATATTGACCGAAAATTGTAGATGTAATAATAATTGCATAGTTGTTTGGATTTGTGAATATTTTTAAATATAACTTTTTAGTTTTGTATTTTTGTTATACTTTACTTTTGAAACAAAAATAATAATAAAAACAACACAATCTTTGTTTATAAATATATCTACTAAGTAGGTAATATTCAAAGAATTTTTTAAATGCAGACAAATTTTTATTATGTGTACAGAGGAGTATGCTCTATCAACCTGGACGATGCATTCTCATCTTCTCAGAGCAGCATAGCGGACGTTAATATAACCCGTATTTAATATTTGTAATAATAAATTTCAGGGCAATCGGAGATGGGAAATCTAAACAAAAGATGCGTCAAGGCAAAACCGTCAGACTCAATATAAACGCCAGAGAAAGACGACGCATGCACGATTTGGTAAATAAATTACATTAAATTATAGCAACTGGGCAAATAAAATGAATCAGTAATCATGTTAGTAATTATGTATTTAAATAATGTCTTTAAAAGGTAAACTAAACGTAACAAAAACTATACAAGGCAGATTTTAGAGAAACAAAATGTTTTATAAAGTACCGTAGTCGCCGATCTACAATAATTTAAATATATTTTTTATTTAATATAAAATTCCTAAATATAGCAAATGTAAATCCAATTCAAAATTTTACCAATGCAAAAATTATCTAAAATTCCTATATAAGGCCCTGAAAATTCATTTAAATAGTTAAGTTATAGTTAAGTACACCTATATTTTATTCTTTATAGAATGATGCCCTTGATGAACTCCGTGGCGTTATCCCATATGCTCACTCGCCATCTGTACGAAAATTGTCTAAAATAGCAACACTTTTGCTGGCTAAAAATTATATACTTATGCAAGCCAGTGCTCTTGAAGAATTGAGAAGGTAAGCAAGAGATTTTATTCTATTATACAGTTAATTAACTTTTGTCTATTAATTTTTATTTTTTTATTATTTTTTTTATTTTTATTAATAATTAAGAATACAAAAACAATTCAAGTAACACCAGTGAAGTGACCTAGTCTCGATTCGGGATGAACTTGGAAGTAGTCGAGTATAACGACATATCTAAATTATTATATTTATTTACTACAAACTGCAGTCTGACGGGTCTATGGATAATGGAAACTTTAGTGACGAATAATTACTAATTTTCAGACTGGTAGCATATCTCCAAGGCACAGCAACGGCAGCCGGGATCGTCCCACCGCCTGGTTTTGACTTAACCGGTTTCCCTGCTGCAGCCAAACTGCTTCAACAACCAGGACAACTTTTACCACCTCCTGACCCTCCTTCTTGAGATTCGGTTATAAAACTTGAGCCACTATAGGCTCCTTTCCGTCTGAATTGACATTAGATTGACATTGATCTGGGAACTGTTAACGATACCATGAAAAGTAACGTTATTTCTGATTTTTTCCGGTAAAAAGTGCCGTTATTTTTATATTGATATAGAAAGTTACAAAACAAACTTATCTTCCTGCATCGAGGCGACAAACATTAGTTATGAGTATCGGTAACGTTATTCTTTTACAGTATATTCTTGTGACGTACTTTTTACGGTATAGTTTTAGCCATGAGTTTAAGGGACACCAGTTTAGCTGACACATACATAGATAGTTCCCACGAACCTTTAGCGAACGTTATCCGGACGTTAACTGCGTAATGACCGTAAACTTCCAAAATCCTCAGCTCTTCACTAATTCATTTCATTTCCTTCTCGATGCCTCGGTGCCTAGCAAAATTAAATTTGTGTAATCGGAAATTCTGTTTTTTAAAGAAAAGGTATAAGGTTGGTTATCATTTTGGTGTTTTTAAATAGCGATCATGCTTGTATGAGCTAAATGCTATTTCGTATAGCTTCAGATTTCCCCTAAGTCAGCTCACCTGTATATTAATAGTGTTATTTATACACTTCTGTTGATCCCAGAGACGTCAAGACAGTCTAATGTAAATTTGACGAATTTTAAACATCAAAATAAGGCCCGTACATAAAGCGTAGATTCTGATTACGGGCCAAACATAGTGTTGTATTTATAAATAAAAAGATATTGAATGTTTGTAATATTTTAAGGAATATTTTTACATTAATTACGTACGCCTTCATTATCAAAATATTATATGAGGTTTTATTATCTTATCTAAAACAATTTAAGATTATTAGTAAGTAATTAAAGTAGTAATAATATGTACGTCCAAATTTCGTAGGTATTCTCCATTTCCCCTTTTTTCCTTTAGATTATATTGTATTTAATTAATTTGCATGGAAATGCATAGTAATATAATTTTACTAAAAATCAGCCGGTGCAAGGAACAAAAATAATAGTACTCGAAATTATTTATATTAATATATATGTATATTAGAGTAGTAATAGATTTAGAAATTTATGTGTATAGAAATAATCAATATTAATTAATACAATTAAGCAAGAATTTAGGCTACGTATCGAATGCGCTGTTTTCAGCGAGATACTCGATTCAAAGTCCTGAAAAAATTAGATTTAGTATATTTAGGATATATATATTTTTCTACAATATTTATAATTAAGAATATGTTTACAGGTAATGTATAATTTAAAATAACAGTTTTGGAGATAAGTATAATAACCGAGTAGATATCTAATTCTAAATTGCTTTTTATTGAATTAAAATTTGAATATATTAGAGACTTTAAGAAATCATCAAAGAAGTAGTGTTTGAAGACATTTCTCTGAATCAACTCGGTTAATTTAACCGCAAAACTGTTATCTTAATACATTTAAGTTTAAGAAAATGTATATTATGAAAAGAAACAATGCAAGATGTAAGCCAAATAAAAACGTAGTTTGTAAAATATTTAGTTATATTAGATATTATTATTATTATTTAGGTAATTAAATTGGTGTTAATGCCAGCGCAACAGAAACGCAAATTCTAGTCATACTCGTCTAATAAGATATAAGAAAACATTAAAGGTTCTGTCAAACAGAATTTCTTTAATAATATACCAAAAGTATACCTACAGCAAGAAGGCATCTAATTATTTCTATCAGTTAGATTTTAACAATATTTACACATTTATTAACAACACTTCAATTTTTTGGTTAGATTTTTAAAAATCTTATTATTTCGGCAAAACCAAAAAAAAGGAGTTTAATCAGGATTGTGGCAAGTAGCGTTCCGCTGTCTTTGCCTATGTGAGGAAGGCGTGGCAATTGATGATGATGATTTTTTTAGTTAGATGAAAGGGTTTTTGGCAGTACTATAGTTGGTTGAGGTCAGTTTTATACTACTATATTTTAATAAACTTTCGAGCATTAATGTGGATTATTGAAAATGATAGAATATAAAGTTTAATTGCACAAGGAAAAATTATCTAAAGCAAATAATATATTTAGGGATCGTTTTCCTTAAATAGATCGATATGTATTTTAGGATATGAGTAACTTTTTTTCCCGGTTTGACACTTATAAATCGGCTGTGACTTACTGTGGGTCTGCTATTGCGAGCGGCTTAGTTAAATAATGCCTGTTTGGCAGAGCCTATGTAAATAAAAAAATGTTTTCAGTAGGTTATGTTTTTAAATAATTATTATATTTTATTAGTTAAGAATTTTTAAACTAATCATAGTATGTTTTCTAATTGTAGTTTTTTCTTTTAAATATATATCTATTAGTTGGTAAACTGAAAGTTGTGCGTGCAATTATTTATTGAATTCTGATTTGAATTTTGTTTTTTTTTTTTCTATTTCATATTATAATAATTTATTAAACTTTGAAAAATTCAGACTTTAGGTGGGTAGATTTTATTTAATCTATAAAATATATAATATTTCGCAAAACTCGTCTATAAGGAAAGTAGATTTTTTATATTGGAGTATTAGAATATCAAATATTAGAATTTTAATTTGATTTAATTTTTTGAAGTTATTTTGGTGATCTACAGTTGTAAATAAAATAATATTACCTGTCACTTTTTTCATGTTTTATTTTGTCAAATTGTTACTCTATCATTTAACTTAGAAATAACTGTTTCATTATTATTTTTTCAATTAATTAAAAATATTTTTAAATTAAATCAAATTAATTTTCTAAAAAAAAATGTACATTATTTGTGAAAGTCTACAAAACTCAAATACGTAGTAGTGTGTAAATATTAATTAAGTTAGGAGTTAGGATATACCTAATTTTTGTGTTTATTTTAAACAGACGAGCGACGACGATGTTTCTAAAGCTTTGCAGTCATTGTAATCAAGAAGAGACTGACATACATGGCTGCAAAGCTGCATAGGCCGGATTTAAATAATTCTTATTCAAAATAAATCGTATATTTATTTATTAATTTTCATTATTTTTACATATTTAATTGCTGGGGTTGTTATTATTTAATTACTTCTTTTTATACTTTATTGGCCGATTGGCAAACAGTGGATTTAAAGCTGAGGCTAATAATTTTTTTTCTATGTATTTTTCATCATAACTCCGACATGATATTAGAATATTTAAATTTTTTACAGAAATTACTATTTTTAATTAGCAGTTTCGAAAAGTTAGAATTATTTTCTAAACATAACTTTCAAGTTAATTCTGAAACGCGACTGGGCTTACAGCCTTGAAAACGGTTTGTCGGTACAATCTGGGATGGTAAACAGAGCTTATATACCATCAGTCTGGTCAGTTCCAGATCCAGTTTAATTCATGTCTTATTAATTTAAATGGTAAAATTGTGTCAACGTCACAATGCAGTAATTTGTTATCTTTTTTACAATTGCATGCATGTGACGCCTCTCTGGAGAGTCGGCCTAATTTCCTTTTTATATTTATTTTTACTATAATTTGTGGTAGTCTTGGTAATAGGTTAAGTAAGAATTGTAAAATTTAATGATTTAATGATAATTACTGTTAAGTGTAATAATAATAAAATGACAAATTACCAATCAGTATTAAAATGTAGCTCATTAATTTTAAGAATTTATTTAAAATATTTTTTTTATAGTTTTTAAAAAGTTTACATTTAAGATTTAATTATTTATTTATTTTTAATTAATTTTGTGCCAAATACTTGCCAAAAAGTAGTTCTAGCTGACCCTTTTATAATTTATTTACCTAATTATGCGGCGTATACATTTTTTCTTATTTATTTTTAACCAAACATCTTGTGATGTAAACTTTTTACTATAAAATGCGTAACTATTATAAGATATTTATTAGGAATTTAAAGTCATTTCAAAACCATCTTTATACTTATTAAATAATAATTAAGTATCAGCATCACTTCCATATTTACACTCGAGCCATCAGAGTCGAAGCAGTGGCTTCTTTTTTAAAATAAAGTGTTTTAAAAAAACTAATATTATAAGTAATATAAATAGGTACTTATTTTAAAACTAACCGTTGTACTAAATTTTGTATTAAATTCCCGTTCCCGTTCTTTTATAGAGATAAAATAGTTGTTCATCACTTTTACTCCCACGTTAGTTCAAATCAAAGGTCAAAATCTTCCTTTATAAGCCTATAAACTGTATAACCGTATATCTAGCACAAAAATATTTTTGCATATGGGACAAATAAACAAATAAACATTCATTTTGACGTATTAGAAGATAACGTTTTTCATAATAATAGATATTTTCAGATTTTCTTAATGTTTTTTATGTTTTGCACAAGTTTATTAATTTCACATTTCGCTATTATCAGCCAGAATAATTAATTTATAAAAAAAATTTTTAAAACTTTATATGGATCTCCCTTTTAGACATTGTAGGTATTCATTAATATTATTGTAACTTTAGATTTATGTTTTGTATGTGTGCTCAACGACGATGAACATAGAATAAGGTATCGTCCATTATGGACGGATGAATTGTGAAATTATGTGCCAAATGTAGTAGTTAGATTAATTAAGGGTTAAATTATTACCCAAGTTATAGTTTAAAATACCTTTAACGTATGAAAATGTAGGTAAGCCAAAGTCATGTGATTGTTTTATAGCAATAAAATAATTTTAACTTATTTATTTAATAAATGATGTGTCTTAGCGTGTCTATAAAACGTGTTTTCTTTCTCATTATATGCCTTTGGATTAATAAAACAACTAGTAAATCCGGCAAAAAAACAGTATAAATTATTTGCCTTTTAAATTATTCAGGAGTCCGCAATAGATTGCGGTATAAATGTAGTACAAATTACCCCTGAAAAAATAAAACAGTTATTTTTATCTATTTTTTTATTATTGTAGCTCGGCATGTGACAGCACTCAGCCTGATGTAAAGCTAGAGTACGGTCCATGAATTGAAACAACTGCTATTACAGCGAAACCTGTGCGGGTAGGAGTCGCCTCCACTATGCCGGCTTGAGGAGAAGAGCATGTACCATCTAGATTGACAGTGCACACTCTTCTCGTTATACCTGGCTACTTTCAAACTATTCCCGAAACGCGACAAAGTCACTTCACGGGTGTTACACTCGAAAGTGGTCGTACTACCCCAGGACGGCAGACTGGACAAATAACCATCATCAGTTTGCCTACCACTCTTTAATAGTGCGTATAGGCACTGAGCGACCAAAGTACATATAACAAAGTTACATTGGTACCGGTCAGAATGAGCGAGGTTCGAACACGGGTCTCATCAATCGTGAGTTCACGCGTCTTACCGCTAGACCACTGCCGCTCTGTTTTTTTTTTTAAATATCTGTACTAAGCTAGTGCTTGTATCACAGGAACCATCTAGATTGACAGTGCACACTCCTCTCGCTATATCTGGCTACTTTCAAACTGCTCCCGAAACGCGACAAGGTCATGTTTGATTTTTATTTTTTTTTTCTTTTAGCTAATTGTGCAGTACGAAATAAGAAATACTTGCGATTCAGTACCCAGAAAAATGTCTGCATGGAATAGTTGCCTTCACAATGCTATGATGAGAAGACGAATGTGCACTGTTCATTGGGTGCACTGAATGTATTAGCGGATTATCCAGGCTTTGTACAGCCAATTTTTTTTGTTTTCAAGTATAATAAAATAATTTATTTTATTAGCTCTGTTAAAATTTTTCATAAGTATCCGGACCCCACCCAGAATTACTTGCATGTGCATATAAAAATATGTATCTATATGAAAGAAGAAAAAATTTATTTATTGCGTTACATATATAAATAGCACAAAAAATAAGATACCTGTAGATGACATTTTTAATATAATGTACTCGTAAAATATTGAATGGCCGTCCAAGAGGCGCCTTTATTCCACAACTGCCAGGATGGCAGGGCGCAGTCTCTCGTTCCGCAACTTGTTGGCATGCTAATCACTATCATCAGTCTGCCTTTATGGTGTATAATAAGTAAATACTTAACAAAAATATTTACTTGAACATAGGTTGCGACCTCTAAATCCAGACAGGAAGCAAAGTCAAGTTATTTTTGTCCTCTTGTGTAGTAAGTAGGTATTTTGTACATATACTATATTTATATATGTTTAGATAACTTATGAGGTCAATGACGTTTTGTATAGAATCTATATTAAGTAGAGTTTGCAATTATTTATCTTAACGCATTGTAACAAGGCCTTTAGAATGGAGTAAGTGGTGTAGGTTAGTTTTATTGGGTGTTGTAATGGTTTTACTATTACCCTTGTTTTGAGCGATATATTAAGACCTTCAATAAATATAATCGTGTAACGTATTTTATTATTAATTTTTTTAAGCTAATTTTTTGTTACTATTATTTTTTTATTGTAGCTCGGCATGTGACAACACTCCGCCTGATGTAAAGCTAGAGTGCGGTCCATGAATGGAAACAACTGCTACTACGGAGAAACCTGTGCGGGCAGCAATCGCCTCTACTTATTATTTTTTTTAATGTTTTTATAATATTAATATTGTTTGTGAATTTTTTATTTGGGTTAGACTTTAACATCGACACGGTTGTCAGCGCAAGCCCCAAAATAAAATACGATTTATAATATTAGTTTTTATTTACCAGGTTTATCAGACTACGTATATATTAAACTATTTTTCCTACTTACCTACTTAGATAATTTTATTTAACACTGAAATACAAATTTTAACTCTATTACGTGTTAGTTTAAAAGTCTTTTAAGACAATTTTGGATAAAATCTGTAGAGTTGCGGTTTAACGCAAAATATAATTTAAACCATACATTTATAAGTCCATGGGGACTTATTTCATGATATACTTTGGTCGTTTATGTAAAATAATGTTTTATACCCGTTTTACATTACAATTAACATTTAATTACGGTGGGTTGAAGAGATTCGACACGCCGAAAACCAAATATACTTGGCCTAAACATTAATAAAATTACTCTTAATTTTATAGATATTTTAACTTTATAGCAAATTTTTACCCTATGAGAAAACGACGCGAAAAATTAAAAATATATCTCTGAAACAATTAATTATTTTACATTATCCTAATAATGAAAGAAAAATATATCTTATATAATATATCTTATTAAACAATTTACATTTTCGTAAATTTTAAGAAATAATTGTAAAGCAAAATGTTGATGAATACAGGCGAGTTTCAGGCGGAAAGCGAGTATACTACGAAATTTAATCTACCACCACCCTGTCTGCCTCCCTACCACCGCAAGACACCCTCTCCATAATCAAAATTTACCTATCTAGTATAACTGTAGATACCTAGCTATATTTCTATATATTTTATCCATTGCTGTAAAACCCCGTTGTATAAATAATATAGAAATATCTAAGGTAAAAGCTACGTATTAACATTTATTACGATTAACATTTTCGACCTTATATCTAGATTATATAGGGTTTACTTTTTCTATTATTATTATTAGAATACTGTAAAATTATTTATTAAAACAATATACATACATAGCTATATTCTTTAGTACCTACCGTTCGACGCTGTTCAGTTAGAACGCGTGCCCTACGACTTGAGATGGCTGCTAGTGTACTACTCTCTCCTTATTTGAAGCATTCCGATGCATAATGAAATTTTAACAATATTAGTGTTAGCTCTCCACTAGATCTCATCTCATCAAGCCGGTACAGCGGAAGCGACTGCTGCCAGCAGTTTTTCCGTTGTAGCAGCAGTTTCCGTTCATGGACGCAAGAGACTGCTCACATCAGACAGAATGTTCTTATATACTTCCCAAGCTAGAATAAAAAAAGGTCCAAAATTTGAACCCCTATTTGTCGGTCCAAATATTTGCATTTAAAAAATATGTGGGTGTAATAATAAGATGTAGGCACCTTTCAAGTGTAGCCTCCATGACCACGGTTGACCGTTACATACCCGTTCGCGTCCATCGGCTGCTTGAATCTATAAATTTATGTGGCAGTTATCTCCGCTCATGGTATACAAATCAACAGAAATGCGTTCATATGGGCTAGAACAGAAGAATTTCAACGCGGTTACGTGAAGCGCTGGGTCAAGGCATGTCTCTCTGGGTGTGTTAATTTTTTTTTTAATTTTCGACATACTTAATTTATTACATCCTAGTCATAACAACAATGTAGGAGTAACCCTTTGTTTTCCAGATACGTTTCCATGTGAACGGACGCGATAAACATAGTAGGTGTGTGTGAGGATGGTACGACCTCGTGCCACTAGGTACAAGTGTCGTTTGGACTTGTACTATGAACACTAAATCCCCCTCCCTACCCATTTTTGATCTAGACTGATTGTTTATCTTTAAGTTCTTTATTATTATTTTTGTTTTTTTAATTGTAGCTCGGTGTGTGACAACACTTCAAAGCTAGAGTGCAGTCCATGAACGGAAACAACTGCTACTACAGAGAAATCTCTACAGGCAGCAGTCGCCTCCACTGCCGGCTTGAAGAGACGAGCATGTACCATCCAGATTGACAGTGCACACTACTCTCGTTCTATCTGGCTACTAACCCTATTCCCGAAACGCGACAAGGATGGCGAAGAAGAATGCGACGGGTGTTACATTCGAAAGTGGTGGTACTGCCCCAGGACGGCAGACTGAGCGAATAACCATCATCAGTCTGTCTACCACTCCTTAAAGTACCTAACTCTTTAAATTATTGATAAAGGACATAAAAGAATAAAAAAAAAGAACATACGCCTTCCAGAAGTTCTAAAATTAACAATTTAATACAATTAAGTTGTGTTTTTAAACTAGATAATATTTTCAAAAAAAAAACTCTATCGCTACATCAACTCGCATCAGCGTACATTCGGTGGTAGCTAAAGGTATACGATGCAAACGGAAATGATTCAATCGTTTTTTAATTTTTTTTCTGATGCTCACAAAAAAGTCAACGTTCATGGTAGTCCAACAGAAATGTTCGAGGTATATGTATACCTAGTACATACTACGACTCGCTCGCTCGCTGTCTACACATTAAAATAGTAAACGTAAAATTATCAGACAAAATGATAATATCCACCACCTTAAATTTTTTATTTATATAAATAGCTAATACATAGCTATGTATGTATATTGATTTGTTTGTCCAAACATAGACTGATGTGTTTCAGTATGTTTGGCTATAGTGCGGTCCGTAAGTAGAAATAACTGCTACCACACAGAAATAACTGCAGGCATTCGTATTTGCAGCATACGCAGATGTGAAGAGACGAATGTGTACGATCCAAGTTGAGAGTTGCATGCTACTCTTGTTATACCTTACCCGAAAGACGACTTTAGCCCCTAAAGTCAAAATCCGGAGTTTTGGTGGCCATCTTGATACATTAGGTTATCTGTCTTGAATTATTTTCCTAAACTTCGAGTGTTAATGTCTATAATAATGATGTTTGGTGTGATATGAATGACTCGTGATGTACAATATTATTAACTTGATGCAAAAATATTTACTTTGACACTGGCAAATTGTTATAGTGCCATATAAAACAAAAAAAAAAAACACTTTGTTTTCGAATCGATCAAGTGACAACCGTCAATTGGCTGTGACATAAGCCCTAGGTCTCAGGTCTCTTCAAATATGTTATACTTGAAAATTACCACTACACTGCCCCAGGATGGTAGACTGAACGATAACTGTAATCTGTTTACGTACCTATACTACTACTCTTAAAAATTGTAAAAATAGAGCAGTTAAGTGTGGATGAATTTGAAAGTTTTGCGTATACTATGATCATAATGAGTGAGACAGGGACGACATGCTTTTGTATACGTACTACTTTCTCATACCATACGACTCCTGAAAATATATTATATTGATTATTATATGTATACAGGTATACTGTTAGAGTTACCTAGACTTTAAGTTCAAGACATAATTTAAACTTGTACTTGAAATTAATTATTTAGAGTGCTTTCTGTTAGAGCTTGCCTGCCTACCTCTTAATACTTTACACTAAACATTATTGAGTAAACTATAATAATTTGAGTTTTGTTTATTAATGCATTTACAAGGACGCATAAAAAACGTAAGATATCTAGTGAAATGAAACAACATACCTACCTACCTATAAAAAAAAGTTAATTTTACCCGCGCTTTTGCACCGCTCATTCCTAAGTGCCTACCTATATTATACATATATATTTATTTAGGGTATATAGGCATACTACGTAGACATTCATATAGATAGACGGCGACTTGGCACGAGAACAAAAAAAAAGGCAACGGGATGGTGTTGCCATTTTAGGAAATTTACCAATAATAATGATAATACAGAAATAACAACGCCAACTATGATTTGACATTATACGTTTTATTAAAATACATTAAAATATGAAGGTTATATTAAGGTACCGATAACGATAAAATCAGATTTGATCAGATTTTAATATGTGATACATGACTTGGCTATACCAAGACCTCAGATTTAACATCACAAAATGTATTCTCTTGTACCTCCACGTATTTTATTTACGATTAATATCTGTGGGTAACAAATAATACAAAACTGGTATCATTATTCGAGTCGCCAGAACGTAATGCGCTTGCGCGGCTCATGGCGGGGTGGGGCTGCAAGGCCAGGGGAAGGGAAAAGGGAGAGACGAACGTCATGTTGAACCACACGAATATTATACGACTAAATTTAAGACCTTCCTCCTCACATAGTAGCCGCGCTTTTAACAAAAAATTTAACTTGGTCGGTTAGAAACTTGCCTGCGTAGCCCGACGACTGAGTTGTGCGACGCGGTCGGAAGAGGTGGGATCGGTGCGAAAGTAGAGTTTTGCAGTGGGATTATAGTTGTTCAAATATTTATATTTTTCTTAGTCTAAATTACAATCAGTGTGTGTTTAATTAATGTGACATCAGCGTGACGTTGAATTGAACTCAATAGAGTTATTAACATTTGCTGTCAAAATAAGACGGAAAATAAGTAAATAGGGTTAAAACTTGTGAGCGCGCAACTCTACATTTTTGATAAAGGACCTTATTTATACTGTCGTTTGGGACGATTTTTCAAATAAGTCTTTCTGATTAACACTGTTAAATTACAAAAGTTATGATTATTTAATATTTACTGAAATAGACATTACATAGATAGGAATGGAGATTGCTGGACAGGTTATTGCGAACTTATCTTTGTAAACATAAAACACTATCACTACAAGATGGATTGGAGAGTACGAAGATTTTTTGCGGGAGACCGGTGAATTTGAAAATACGCGTAGGATTTGAAATCCTTTAAAATAAGGTTAGAACAATATATGAAGTTTTTTTAATGCAGGAATATGGGCTTGGTCAGTTAGTTTGGTAAAAAAAAATACAACAATCCTTCACTCAAGAGATTTGTCTAAACATAATAATATTTAAGAATGTGTAATAATTATTGCTTTAGGAGATAACATAAAGATATACATATATAATTGAGGTAATATAAAATTTGTGTTCTGTCCTGCTACTCTAATTCATATCAATTCTTAGCATATCTAATTATTTAGGATATATTTCGTCAAAACAATTCCTATACCTACATCCTTTTTTTAATTGAATGTTTATATTTTTCCAGAATTAGTCATGGAATCTTTTCAATCTCAAGAAGTTGCTGAGGAAACCCATGAAAAAGTAGATACATGTGATATCGAAGGTAACAGACAAGCTGAGAAAGATGATGATAATGTTGAATGCAATTTAGAAAATAATGAAGAAGTTAATAAAAGTCCAGACCACAGTGAAGAGGAACCCTCTTTATCCAGTAACTCCCAAAGTGTTGAAAGCACTGACAATCAATTAGATTTTGCTTTAAAAGTTGATGATAATGATACACTAAGCGACATAGATGATATAAAAACAGATACTGCTTCAGCTGACAGTGAGGATTCGGCTCTTGGTAGTCTCCCATCGGATGGACCAATAATTGAAACGGAAGAAGTACAGGATCGTTCTGATTGTAGTGATTCAGGTTTGGGATCTGAAACCCCAGAAGAAGTTAAAATACCAGACTTTGAGAGTGCTAGGGAAGATTACCCTTCTAATAAGCCAATTGAAGACAATGAAGCAACAGACGACAGAGGTTCTAAAATTCAACACTTAGAAATTCAAAAACCTTTGCGTAGTAGTTTAAAAAGGAAGTGTGAAGATAACTCCAATGAAACTCTTATCAAGAAGAAGAAAGAAAGTATTAAGTTTGATAGTGTCACTGTGTTCTATTTCCCAAGATCTCAAGGATTCACGTGTGTGCCATCCCAAGGTGGATCAACGCTAGGTATGGAATGGCAACATAGTCACATACATAAATTCTCTTTAACTGAACATGCTACAGAGCAGAGACGCCTTCACAGACAACTACTGCAACAGCTACGACATGAAAGACATTTGCAAGGCATTGCTTTATCATCGAGTGATGATACAGATTCAGAAGAAGATGCTAGCGATTTATCAGAATCTGAATTAGATTTAGACAATTATTACTTTTTGCAACCTGTTCCCACTCGGCAAAGAAGAGCACTATTGCGAGCGGCGGGTGTTAGAAAAATTGAAGTTAACGAAAAAAACGAGTGCCGCGATATAAGGACATCGCGCGAGTTCTGCGGTTGTGCATGTAAAGGTTCTTGTAATCCGGAGACTTGTTCTTGCAGTTTAGGTGGTATCAAATGTCAGGTCGATAGACTTAACTTTCCCTGTGGTTGTACACGCGATGGCTGTAAAAATACTACTGGCAGAATAGAGTTTAACCCAGTGCGAGTGAGAAGTCACTTCATTCATACATTAATGAGGGTAGGATTAGAAAATAAAAATGAAGAAAATCTTAAAAGACAATGGGCGAATACACACACGGCGGCAACATCTTCATGTATACCCCCATATGAAAGCACAAGACAACCAGAACTAGGCCAAGAATTAATAGCCCCTAGAATAGATGTTCCATCTTGTGTCAACTCAGGAAGCTACCGCAACCCTCATTGCGAAATAGTCAACAACACCAACCATGTAAACATGCACGTAGATACTACATATGGCTATGCAGGTAATACAAACGTTGGAAATGCGAGTTGTAACACTATAACACATTTGAATAGCCATGTTGATCCTTACGCATCAAATGTTATGTTGCAAGGCAAGGGTTCACCATACACTCCTAATTTATCAAACTTTGATCCAATGTCAAGTACCATGCCGAATTATCCTTCTGACGTTAATTATTCGTATTCACAACATTCGGAGTCTTATTTTAAAGGATTACAAAGTTTTTCGGCATCTAGTTTTGAGGAGTTCGCGCATAATTCGCACATGACAATGTTTAGTCACTATGGTCATACATATATGTCTGATTACGTTAATAAACCCAGTACCAGTGTGCAAGAACCACGAGACTATCAAACTGCACATTTATATAACGACCCTTATGCGAAAGCAGCAGAAGTGATTTCTGAAAATAATGACGAATCGCAATACACTACATTAGTGGCTTTGCCATATCAATCCAATAAATTGGAAACAGTCAACACTGATGTGAGCTGGTATAGTCATAACTCATTAAATATATTGGACCAAGCTAGCCAAGATGGCACACAGCTGGTGATACAACCTGATGTACAAAATGCTGAAAGCACAACAGACACCACTGAGAATTTAGGTGAATTAATTAAGAATACTATGGTAGAGTCTGTTATTGCGTAGATTGATGCTTTTGTTCACTAACATCTTTAGGAGTGACTTTGTTAAACATACATAGAACTCTAATGTAGTCAATGTTAGTGGACAATAGCACTAGTTGTTGTCTTTTTATCTTATTTAATAATTATGTTTAAGTTTCATATTAAATTGGTTTAAAATTCACTACTTTTGATTAATTTCATGAATCAATATGGAAGCGGAAAAGAAATATAAACAAAGTTCTAAAGTTTATTATTTAAAAATATAATTTCTACATAACGTGTAATAAAATATCACAATGAAACTCTTAACAATAAAACTAGAAATGTCTATAAATTCGTTTTCTGTCTAATACTGAAAGTGTAAATTCTAAGTAGACTACTTAAAAATTTGGCAAATATCACATTATATTCCAAACAATTATTGTTATTACGTAATAATGGACGTAATTAGTAAAGTTTGCCTTAAAATGTAACACCGGCGCTACGCGCGGTATGCGCGTGAACTAAAGAAGGCTCGGCCAGCGTGTGCGCGCGGCTGGGTAGACGGATCACAATTAAACAAAAATTTCGTTGAATACGATACATTTGAGTATATTTTTGTAGAAGCATACAATTTTACGGGAGGATCGTACTTTCTCTGTTAGTTTCGATATTAGTTCTCAACCTCACACGGATGAGTGACAGAGACGACGCGCTACATAACTGGTTGATCCCTTTCTAAAGTTCGATGCGCATGCGAACCGTTCCAAAATATCAGCTACTAATAACAGTTTTTATATAAGTATACTTTTGTCTACGAACTAAATAATCATCAATACATGATATAGTGGATATAATTCATAAATCTAATTAAAATAGAGACACATGTTATGTACTCGCAGACTGATTTTAAAGTAAAAATATTAAAGTTGATTTTTCTCATTGGAATGGAGTGTCACGAAGATTGCAGCAATCTCCATATTTTCACAGATTTATCTGCACTGCATGTTACCATAATGTCCCCATCACTCGATGGATAATAAAAACAACTATTTATCATACCTGAAATAGACAATATTACTTTGTATGATTGCAAGTCTAAAAATTCAGTGATGTATGCTTCGTTGACAACGCGTTGTGTTCGAACCATATGATAGTTATGATACAAATATCGCGATATTAATGTTCTACAGTGAGCAGTTTCTTCGTTAAATCTTAGATCCTAACACTTACATTTTTTCTTCCAAATGTCCTAGATTTTTTAAGGTGTAAAAAAGTATATTGGCTTATACTACTATTGGTACCACTATTGAAGTGAATCGCGCAGAATCGATTTGCATCTATTTCGCGTGCGTCCATCAGATGAATCGCAAAGTATTGCCGCGCGAAGTAAATCAGATATTAGTTTAACCGATTCCATTCGCTTCACCTCGGCGCATTTAATAATGGATGCAGTTTTAAGGTATTGTTATAAGCGAATATTTGCGATTTGAATCGGCAAGCCTAATGGACTGTAGGCACTCAGGCAAACTTAAGTCCTTTAAAATATGTTAACACTTTAGAGAGCCCTTAGAATCCCTGCTAGCTACTTTTATTGCATGTCTATTAGACATAGGGGGTATGCCCGCAGAAACCGGCCTTCAGCTTCAAGTATCAAGTGGACAGCACAAAGTATAACACTTAACACAAAGTGTTTGACAGAATACTAACCATCATGTATTTTTTCATTATTGAATTGTGTTACTGTATGCAAGTTCCATTGTAACATATTCCCATTGTGACCGCCTAACCATAAAACATTCTTGCCATCCCAACATAGAGATGTGACGGCTTCGGGCAGATTCTTCTGGAATACCTGGAAATACACAACACATTAGATAAGCACCAAATAGAAGCAATAAACAAGGGATTTAAATTTTAATTCCTATTGATGAGATATATTATTACGAGCACATTGATTGGTTAGTTGATTCAATTGCCATACAGGACTAAAAAATCCTGCCTAAAATTAGCCAAATTAGTCCATTTCTTTCCAGATCTTAGATGTACAGACCTTCAGATTATAATCGTGAAGATATCTAGTTAGGTAACCACACTTGTTTCATCAAGCCGGGTGGCAGCAGCAGAGGCAACTGCTGCCTGCAGACGTTTCTCTGTGATAGCAGTTGCCTCCGCTCATAGACCGCAATCTGGCTTAATATCAGGCGAAATGCAGTCATCTTTGGAGCCACTTTATATCTAATAGTCTGTTAACAAAGTTTAACAGAAAAAAATTTAGGCCCATTTCTCTTAGGCGAATTGGAAAGGTGTGACAGCTATCTTTTTTACATAATTTTTAGATAATATAAATTAATTTAATCGACACGTGTTTCTGGAAATCTTTTATAACTGCTTTGTTCTTTTTTTAATAATTTTTAAAAATTGCCATCGTAATATAGTAATCTTGAGGTTTCGTTCGGAACAACCATTGACAATGACAATGAACAAGAAAAAATAATCATTGTCAAAAGTTCAAACAAACTTTTGATTTTTAAAAGTTCCTGTTAATTAAAACATCGTGTTTATAGTGTAGTTTTGTTTAAAAAATTACAATAGTTATTCGTATAAAACACTGTTATTGTTAGGAAACACAAACAAAAGATATTTGACAAACTTGTGAGGCGACAACCATAGACAACAAAATAATCTACAAAACTGTTAGGTTGGTACTTTGTATTCTATCTTGTCAAACTGTCCGAATATCGCAGTCAAAGGTCGAAGAAGGTCATTACAGTTTTCCAAATATCTGCTCGATTTTTAAGTTTCCCTTCTGTTAATAATGATAAAATACTAACGGAATGTGATAAATTGAGATCAGTAACAGCAACTTGTCCATCTTCGGCGGTTGTAACTATTCTTTCTCCGGCGGCGGTGTAACACGATGATGTAATATTACTTCCATGAACATTGACTCTGCCCACGAGTTGGCGCGTGGACAGACGCCATATACAAACTTCACCGTCACTTGTACCCGCTATTATGTCCACAGATACACGTCGCCTGTTTCATTATTATTGTAAATTAGAACATGAATGTGTCTGACGTTTTAAGTCAATCAAAGACTGCCAGAAGCCGAACACTGGGCGTTGGCAACCCCATATTTGCGAGGCCTTTTCATTGCCCAGTCAATATATTTTTTTTTATTCAGTTTGCCACCACTTTCAAGTGTAAGCTTTGATTTAAGCTTGGAAGTAGCCGTTCACCAGGCCAGTGAACATTTATCTCTTGAAGCAATAGTACAACAAACCTATAAGTAATAGTAGTAATTTTCCCATCATGATCGAATTCAGAACGCAGTCCCCTCCGTGCCGGCCCGTTTCCTCTTACAGCACCCCAAACGCGAACCACGCAGTCCCAACCGCCGGAAATTAGTAATTTTTCTGTAATGCAAAAAAAACTTAATAAATACTTTTTTTTAAGTAATGATTAAATTTTTATTCCATTATATGAATCAATATTTAAGACTGCTTGTGATCGAATCATTATGATTACTTCTTATATTTAAGATTCAAACTACTTGAATAATAATAACATACCTCGAGGTATCCACAATAAACAACTGACTGAATCATCATGTGCTCTATAACTCTCTATAACCCGTCCATATTCCACGTCATACAAATAACTGAAATATATGTATTTTTATAGCAACTCAGTAAAAACAAAGAAATTTCTACAGTCGCCTCCTCTATGTTGGCTTGGCGACCACCCATGTTGACAGTTGACAGCGTTTTACCTGGCTACTTTCAAATTGATCTAGAACTTCACGGGTGTTACCTGTTAAAGTGCTGGTGCCAGTCCAGGATGGCAGACTAATCAAATACCCATTATCAGTCTGCATGTTTTAACCAAATTAAAATATTATGCAATCTATTATCATGTTTATCTTGCCTATAGGATATCTGGAAAGTTTTCGACACGTTCCATTCACTCCATACATTCAGAGAAGGTTGCGGGTGACAAAATAAATACGATTTAATATTTTTAAACATGGAAAACTTTTGACTTACATTTCATTATCCCATGAACCGCACGCTACAACATTTTCATCGATAACGACGCAACTACTCAATGGGGTCGAGCACAACACTACACTTCTAATCTGTTTCTTTTGTTCCATATCGTAAACTTTCAAAGTGCCATCCTTTCCAACTGAAATAATTCTTCGACCATTCAGAACTGCGTTAGTAACTTCTTCCTTATGTAATTTTATAGTTTCTAAATGCTCCAATTTGTAAAAAATATTTTTATCTACAATCTCTAATGGTTTTTCAATCTGATGCGTTATTCTTTGTACATGTGGTCTCGTGAATAATTGTTTTGGCACTTGACCAAATTCCATTATTTGCACCTCTAAAGCGTGACGGTCGTTCATATCTAAAACACAATCCAAGTCCACGGAACCTTCATAGCAGACATGATAGAATACTGAAATAAAATTACAATGAATTTAAACTTTAAACACAACTCCCTTAATTATTATTATAAGATCATTAAAGAGTAGTAGGCAAGCGATGATGGTTATTAGCATAGTTCTATCAGCACATTCGTCTCCTCAAGGCTGTCCACACTCTAGCTTAACATCAAGCAGAGTAGGTACAAATGGTGGACTACTATATTAAAAAACAAAATACCGTTATTAGCTTTAACAGCTTCTTCCCCGCGTTGTTTATAACCAAAAATGAGATCTATCCATAAATGCAAATATCTTGATACATATTCCGACTCCAAAGCATCCCTTAGTTTTTGAACACAGTCTTCTGGTGATGTAGACCATGGCGGCAATGACACATTAGATACTTTAGTACCGTCGTGACGCTCACCAAAGTCTATATTGTATTTATTTGTAAGAAAATCACCTTTCGCTTCGATATCGTAAAATTCTGGTACTAATTCCTGGAAATATGATCAAATATTAATAATAATAATTTACATTGATAAAAACTTTATTGTTTGCATCTTTTATAGTCATAGACACTCAAGCCTTAAATATTTCTGATAAAGATAGAATTTATAGAGTAAAATTTAAAAAAGTTAATATTATATCAAAAGATATGTATATATACTCACTTTAAAGTCCGACATATTTTTTAAACAATTATTATAGACATCAGTCATTGTATTAAACATTCTATCCGGATGATCAAATCTTCCATTTTGTAGACATAACATATATTGTGGATATTTTCGCACCTTGAAACAATAGAGATACCAATTATTATTGCTATTGGATATTTGTCACATTCACGGGCAACTAAAGAAGCATCATATTCGCACCAAGTATGATGTGCTATTATCGTGCTCGTAGTTAGAGCTATTCCTATTTCATACAAATAATACCACATTCTGCACCGAGATTCGGTATTTTAATTACAAATCCTCATAAGTAAATTGAGCTAAGTGATAACTATGCAATAACATAATCAATATCATTATTCGCGCTCTTTTTTATAAATGAATAAATACTTTTTACCCTAGAACCACCAGAACAATAGTAAAAACTATCATAAGCAAATAGTTCGAAAATTCAAAGTTCTTATCAAAAATTAGATAAAATTATTCATACATTTATTTTTAGCATGATTAACTATCATTACTGAGTCATTTTTTTATTTTATTTTAGCACGTCATATGACCGCGCTCCGCCTGATGTTAAACTAGAATGCGATACATGAATGGAAGCGACGGCTGTCAGAGGGGCTCTGCAGACAGCAGTTGCGTCCGCTATACCAGCTTGATGACATGTCTCTTCATACTACGCTTGATGAATCTCATGTTATAGGAAGGAGGAAAGAAGCTAGGAAAGTTGTTTCACAATTTAATTTGATTCGTAACAAAAATAAAACTGATGGTACAGCTGCCTTGTATCAGATTCAGTTTTATTTAATCTCATTCTTTAATTCGACCAAGCAGTAGTGGCGTAGGTGGATAGCGGGGTCACGCCTATTGGCACCTATTTGGGCGACCACAAGTTCCTAGCTATGTCAGTACATATTTATATGAATTTAAACATAAACTTACCAAATAAAAAAGCACTAATCCAGGAGCAGAATAATGTGACCCGTACAAGAATTTTGGCTCAGCCATTTCATTATATCTTTCCAGAAGTTTCTCCAATCTGTCCGGGTTTAAGGCACCCATTGGTTTGGACAAGTCTCTAAATGTTCTACTGTCGTTGAAATCAAGGGTTTGAGATTTGTAATCAGCAATAACCCATGGGAATACAGGATATTGTGTTAAGTCATTTTTACTCCTATCTGCTAAGCTGTAAGGATGTAAATTGTAAAACAAATACAATTAATAGAGACTTCACTATGGACAATCTACCATAAACACAGTAAATTCCACAAGGATAGACAGTGACAATAGAATACATATTCTTAATTTGTTAAGGTATTATTATAAAAATAAATATTTACCAATTTAAATAAATCAAATAATCATAATTTGATACAATTCCATTTTGCCATTGAAGTGTAATCTCCTCTATCATAACCTTTTCTAAATTTACGCAGGATGAGTTTTCTAATATGTTATAGAGGGTGTCTCTGTGTTTTGTACTTTGGAATGTTAAGTATATGTGTGGTATCATACTATCTTCTTCATTGTAGATTTCTAGACCCTAAAAAAATTTTTGTATATAATTTTTTTTTCACGCTAAGTAGAATTTATTTATATTTGTATAATAAATGGTACACATGGATACATACAACTTGCCTTTGCAAAAACCTTCTTTTATACATTCTTCTTATTTGATTCAATTTAATTTTTAAAATAGGTGCCTGAAATAAATTGTTATTATTAGCTCTTATAAGAACAAACTTTAGCAAGTTTAAAAGAATTATGACTCACAATTTCAATATTATTAAAAGGCTGAAAATATAGTGTTGATTCTGTGAGCGCAATTTTCCCTTGGTGCCTAACAAGAGGTGATATTTTTTCAACTGGTAATTCTAATTTTATTTGTTCAGTAAAATCATCCATCATGCACGGATCAAACACCATTCTCATATATCTTGAATGCAAAATAGTCGCTACCATACTATTGTGTTCTGGAGCATGTAATGTTGAAGCCCTTTGTAACTGTTGCATTTGAATCAAACATTCCTCGGCGTTTGCGAAATCCAAAAGAAAATAGAATACTTTTTGTGCATAAATAAATTTATATGGAGCCAGAATATTCTCTGCTAACATATGAACATATTGTTGAACATTGATTTTAATAATATTTTGTGATTGATCAGACTTTGGAGGGTCCACGATGGAAATCTCAGTACAATCCTTAAAATGCAACTTTATTAGAGGTTCAATGAAATCTCTACTTTCAAAAACTAAAGATTTTGAGCAAAGCTTAAGTCTTCCTTGTAAACAATTGCCTTTTATGAATTCAGCTGTACTACTCATAGTACATGAGAAGTCTTCAAAATAAATTTCGCCTGGCTCCAGTAATAACATGGAAAATCTATAAAAAGGAGTAAAAATATTAAGACTACATTATGTAAATACAATTGAAAACGGCAGAGATGAAATATTACGACGTTGCACACAATACCACAAAGAAGATGTAACTTTCACAATTGTGCACAATTTATAAATTATTAGTTAACAAGGTACAAATAAAACTTTTTTTAAAGTCTACTGCAAATTAATTTTTTCATTACAAGCTGAATACTATAAAATATGTACTTTATAAGATAATATTAAATTATAACTAGATTTCGAAAGTACTTACCGAGACTTCTCCATATTTTTGTTCGAAGTTTAAAGAAAATTAATAAAAAAAACGAGCTCTCTCTAGAATCTAAAATATTAAGTGCAACATAAAACCGCAAGCCTACATTATTTCACAATAAATAATGTAATAAAAATCTTTCTAAAATTATGACTCCGTTCCACCAACTACTTTTTCAAGGCGCCCCGCGAGGGAACGTCAATTTCACAGACTATATCACAGAATCTTACCTCGGCGGCATGTACAACTGCAATACAATATTGTCTGTGCTCGGCGGTCAAAATAATATCGTCTGATTGGTGGAGAGGTACGCGTTATGTGTCACGGCATATAGTGAGGCTTCTCCTCATCAATCAAACAATATTATAATGACCGTCGCCATTAAAAAACTTCAAATAAGTAAAAAAAAAATGATTGGTGGAGAGGACTCACTTTATGCACGCCGTGAAAGCGTAATTGTTAACTTATATAAAGTCTCAGACAATATAATTTTGACAGTCGAGGAAAAGAAACAAATAAAGTAATCCTATCGGTGGAGTATTCACATTACGCGGTGAGTGCGTATTTAAACTTATAAAGTTCATAAGTCACTCGGGCATCACACTAATTTCACACCTATTACAGAAATTATGCCTAATGCAAAGAAATTAATAATAATAATTATAATTATATTATATTCCAATTTCTTTGGCCTAATGTGACTGATAAACATCTCTAATGTCAAAAACTTCGATTGACATCACCGCCTCTCACCCGCCAATTTTAACTTCAATGAGAAACGTCTGGTTCTGTTGTGTTTTACAAGATTGCATTGTACCTAACGATAAAAGATGCAGGATTATAATAAAGCTGTTTATCAAATGCGTTTCCCACATAAGTTATGGTACTTAATAAATCAGTGCACAGATTCCATTTTGTGGGGCGGTACCGGCAGAACTATACTTTTAAATTACATAATTTTACAAAAATATTTACAACGTGGTGATTCAATCTTTAAAACAAACAATATGTCGAGTTTTGTGAGGCAATTAAATCTCTATGGTTTTCGTAAAGTAACTTCACATCTCCAGGATCCTCTTTGCAATTCTAGGAATCCGTTTTTGCATGAGTATATGCATGATTATTTTCAATATGGTAGACCAGAGTTACTCAGTAAAATTGTTAGAAAAACTTTGAATACCAGGAAAATTTCTATAGACAAGGTAAGCCAATTATTCAACGATGCTATGGATTATGGTCAAACCATAATTTAAGCCTAACTTTTTAATATTGTAGGATATGTGTGCTTATGCACTTATCGCTCAATCTCCATATACTGCATCCCTTCAAAAGGCTCGTTTGTCTCTGCGGATGGCTCTCAAGGCTGCAGTTCAAAACTCATATTCTTTATATAAAAAAACAAATGCTGGTGAGTAGATAGCAACTTAGTTTATTCAGAACTCATTATCAATATAAAGTTCTGAAAGACAAAAAATAAATTTATAAATAAGGTTTCTTCCAGGTTCGATTGAAGATTCTTCTGAAGAGGAATTTGCAGGTCCCGAACAGTCCTTTTCTCAAATTAATCCTGAAGCTCCTGCTTGCAATTTTGCGAAAGGTTTATTTTCCTTTATGTCCTATTTCCTAATTCACATTTTAATATTCACTTTTTACCTTCCTCTAATCCTTAGATCCTCTGACAGAAAACTTGGCACTGGATAATTCTTTCAATTATGAAAAATACAAGCAAAGGTACGGTATTTATATTTTAAAGGACATTCTATAAGTAATAGTATCAACAAAGTACTTACAAGTTTACAGTTATGACCTTAGGGAATGTACCCATACTGCGTGACCCGTTTAGGGGGGGAGGGAGGTCTTCAAAATACTACGCTCAATCACAGGAGCGGGGGGTACCTTAGTTACACTTTCTGCCTGCGAAACGATTAAAAATCATACTTGTCAATACTACATAAAAACTTTAAGGGGGGGGGGGTTTCGTTTTGGCATATACTATGAGTGGTCACCGAGGGGAGGCAGGGGTCAATAAATCCTAAAAAAATAGGTCATGTAGTATGGGTATGTTCTCTTACTTGCATAACTTTGACTATGTTTAATATCCCATTTCAGGTCTAGGAAACCTTTTATAGTACTGATTTCTCTTATATTATTATTTTAAACAAAACCTTCCTGGTTAAATTTTCAAATCAGACTAGTGGGTGTGGTACTAGTAGCAATAATACTAGTAATGACTTAAAACTTCGTATTTATTGTTGTTATTCTTGAAGAGAAGCCAAGCATCATAGAGAAGAGTAGCTGTAGAACTATTACATTATCCTTCCCTGATCCTCATCTACTTCAATTACTTTATTTGGCTACTTTCACCCACATGATAGTTAAAATACTAATAACCATGACATGTTACAGAAATATTAACTTTATGGATGTATATGATGGAACTTCAATGCAAATTCCATATCGAAGCCACCCGCTAGAAATGTCTGACTTAGGTCTCTATTATGAACAAGATGATGGAACAGAACTACTGAGCCAATTTAATATAAAACATGATGTGGAAGAAGGGCATGCTGAAGTAGAGAAGGAAAATACTGAAAGTTCAAACTCTTTGAACTGTGTGTTGCCATCTATTAATAATGAAATAAGTCATAATAATTATGACATGATGGAGGTGCGTATCTTATTAATTACATACATATACTCTATTGTTTTTCTGCATCACTTATAACAGTGAAAAGGTAGGTGATTTGGTCATTTTGAAAGGTTGGATGGAGGAACAATGTCTAGCGGGAACCCAGACCTTTCTTATTCAGATTGGTCAACTGCTTACAAAAGATTAATTGAGCTTTTTGCTGATGTGGATTGGATGTGGTTTAGGCGGAAGCAGTATATAGTTGCTAACTCTATAGGAACATAGACGTGAGCAGAATTAAAGCTAATACAATGACGTAATTTTTTCTTGACAGATTCATGACCCAATAAGCAGCGCTGATGATAATGGTGATTGGGAAGAGATGTTCAATGATATTATCAACAAACATGAATCGCATGAGGTTAGCTCTGACCTCAAGAAACTTTATTCACAAATTTCTAGAACAATTGATTTGCTTAATACTTAATTTATTTTTAATTTGCATACCTAAGAAGAATGTTTTTGTTAACTTAAAAAATGAAAGAGAGTACTTTCTTATGTTGTTTATTGTAAATAAAATGTTTTATTAAATATTACTTCTGCTTTTTCTTTTCTGCCTCCTCTTCTTTTTCCTTTTCAATAACTGTTACATAAGAATTGATAGTATCCGCATCGAGCATTTGCATCGGTTGACCTTTTCTCATCACAGCTATCTCAAGATTCTTTTGGCCTGACTGTACTACTTCCAAAAGAGCTCGGATTGCCAACTGAAAAAATAAGCATAAAGTATAGAGAACAGAAATACCGACACTAGGAATGATTTGCCTTCCTTGTTATAACAATGAAGAAATTACCTTCACTGCACCATTCTCCGTAGACACTTGCTCAGCAGTATAATTCTTTTCCAAGAACTCTCTTACAGTTTTAGCAGATCTGCCAGTAGCATTTGCCTTCCATTCATAATAGATGCCAGATGGTTCAGTTTGGAAAAGATGTGGGTGACCATCATAATCAAAACCACCAATTAAACAAGAAATACCAAATGGTCTCCTCCCATTACTCTGTGTATATCTCTGCTTCAAACCAGCGATATATCTAGTGATATGTTCCAATGTAACGGGATCCTCTACAGTCAGCTTATGAGATTGGCATTCAATTTGGGCTCTATTTATAAGTATACGGGCGTCCGCTGTTAAACCGGCAAATGCCATAACTACATGGTCATCCAGAAGGCATATTTTTCTCACTGTTCTTTCTTCTTGTAACTTTGCAACAGACTTCTTTTCAACTCCTAAGACTACCACATTGTCGCCTCTCACACCAACCTAATAAAAGTCAATAATAATATACTAACTCCATTTACAAACATAACCAAATAATGATTACACATACCGCAGTGGACCCCTTGCGTACGGCCTCCTGTGCATATTCAACTTGAAGTAGATGACCATCAGGGGAGAAAACTGTAATAGCTCTATCGTACCGAGCAGACATGATAATCTGTTTTTAAATTATAGCGAAATAAAAAATACACCCCTACGATGCTTGCTTTCGCTTCAAGAATGACAACGATGACAACGAGAAATTCGAAGTTTTCATTCGTTCAAAAATTAGAATCACGAAAATTCACAAAGTCTAAAAAATTAAAAGCATCTTTACCTGCATTATGATTACTTTAAGCTGTGATATTTGAAAATATTACTCAACACCTAAATTATTATTGCAATGATAGAAAAACATAACATTTCGTGCAAAAAATCTTTTTTTTATAGTCCTCTGCCTAAAAAAATATATTTTACAGAAAGGAACAGTCAAAATGGCGGAGTCGGTGAATGAGTTTCAGCCGTGGTTACTTGAAAAGCTAAGAAATTTGAATACCGATGAAGATGTTTTTGCGATATATATAACAAGCATTGTAAATGGTGATGAGACTTTGGAAGAAAAACGGAGCGCACTAGATGGTATACTTTCGGAATTAGTTAAAGTGAGTTGTTTTGCCAATGTGATTATTGCTATTTATGAAAAATTTCTTAACTGCAATTAATTTATTTGCAATAGGAGGGTGAGGTAGAAGAATGCATAGATGAGATTTTGAATAAGTGGGATGAGTGCAAGCCGAAGACAGAACAAGTGCCAAAGAAACAACCTGAAGTTGAGATTGAATTGGCTAAGTTATTAGAATCTCATACAATCACAACAACAGCGAAAAAGGAATATACAGACGAAGAGAAAAAGATTCGAGAAGCTATACTCTCTCAGTACAGTGAACTTTCAGATGGTGAGGTAAGTATGGAGTTACACAACTGATATATTTAAAAAAATAGTTGTTTATCATGGTTTGTGTATATGATCATGTCTTTAAATTTCAGGAACAAGGTGAGAATGGTGAAGGCGAGGCCACCTGCGATTTGGTGAAGAACACAAATGCTGCGGATGTTGCTGCAGCAGCTCGGGAAAGACGTGAGGTTGCCCGACAAGAGGCACAAAGAAAGAAGGAAAAAGACAAGGAAGATAGGTGTGTTTCTTTATCTCTTCAGTATAATTTTTCAACTTACCAATAATATTGTTTTATTTAAATAAACACATAGGATTTGGTTCTTCAAATTTCATGCAATATTTTTTTATTTTAGAGAGAAGCAAAAACAATTGAAGCAAGAAAAGAAGGAGAAAAGGAAGACACAGAAGGGGGAACGAAAGCGGTAACAGACCTGGGTGTTGGTGTGAAAATGTTATGAAACTTTATACTTTACACCAATCAGGAAAATGCTTTGTAAACAATGCCAAAAACATCAGTTCTGATAATTGAATGTCAGCCTATATCTATTACAAACTACAAATGGTATAGGAAGGAGCATTTACAGGATGAGTGTTAGAGCAATGTCAACTTTATAGAAGTCACAGGTTTAACTTGTAGCCTGTACAAATTAAATATTTAAATAAATCTGTTTTGTTTACAGAGAGGTATTTCTTCATTGGCGTAGAGTAAATTGTGACTAAAGATTGCTTGTTTAGGACAGATCCCGCGTGGAGTGCACTTGAGTTCCTTTTGTCTTCGATGTTATTTGTTTGATTTAAATTTTACATCTAATAATGAAAGTAATTACTGTTTTATTCAGTTATTTTCTAATTAAGCTTTAATTTTATTTTGTCATATTTGATGACACTAAGCCAGCAGCTTCCTTATGTACTGCATTTATATATATTTAGCATATCAGTTCACAGGCCATAAGTAATTTTTAAGTAAGCAGTGGTAGAGAACAATCTTTTATCAATATGAGGTTGTAGATCAAAGATAGGATTTTCCAACATTTTTGTAGGTGTCTATAATTAGACAAAATAAATGAAATAACAAACCAATAATTAGTTTTATTTAAAAGCATATAATTCATGTTAAAAAAGGTTATAAAACTTCTGGATTTGACTTAGATTCTTTATTTCTGTTGTCATTGGGACTGTCAATAACAATAAAATTATGTCCTCCTCCAGCAAATGTTCTAGTAATAATCTCGTTATTATTTAGTTCTATAGGTATAATTGTGGGTTCATACACTGCATCTCCTTGCCCTGTGCCCGTATTTGAGTGTTCGTTCCAGCCCCAAGCCCAAAGGGTGTTGTCTGTAGCTAAGCAGACAGTGTGCTCTGAGCCTAATGAAATATCCTTGACTTGTCTGTTATCTGAAATAATACAAATTATAATAGTAATACAATTTTATATCAGTTATCATAGAATATTAAGCCTTCCTGTGCTGAAGCATATAGCTATAGATTTTTTATGGACCACCTTTATAGATTGTATGCTTTAGCTATCAGATATACCTGGGAGTATAACTTGAACGAGTTTTTCCGGGTGTGTGTCAGTACAACCAAGTTGGCCATAGGTATTTCTACCCCAAGTTAATATTTTTCCATCTTCCAACCACAATAAGGCATTAGTCCATCCACTCAATAATTTCTTCACATCCTGCTTAACATCAATATCAATCTTTTGTGGCTCAAATATTTTATTATATTTTTCTGTCTGAAGGATTAACTGCCTATGCTTGTTATCGCCCCACACATATAATGCCTTTTCAACAGCACTCCAAGCAATTGTATGATTTTGACCGCAGGCTATGTGAGAAATGTTACCAACTTTAGGCACTTTCTCAAATCTGTCTGTTTCCAGTCTATCTTTTCCTAAGCCTAGTTGTCCATGTCTTCCATAACCGCTTATCCACACTTCACCTTTGGAATTTGTGATAGCGGTATGCCTCAGGCCCATTGATACAGCATGTGCATTTACTTGGAGCCTGATTGGCTTGACATGTTTATCAAAATGTTCTCTTGGCAAGCCTAACTGCCCATGACTGTTTGAACCCCAAACAAATAAGAATTTGGTATCTGTTATTCCACAACTGAAGTCCCAACCGCAGGCAATATTTATGAACTTTATTCCACTTAATTCCCAAACTCTCTGGAAATTGTGAGTCTCAGAATTAACACCAGACTGCAGTTTGTGGTTCCACCCACAGGAGTATAAATTCCCTTCATTATCGAGCATCAGTGTATGCCCACCACCGCATGCTATTAAGCGCACTTTTCCCCAGCAGGATCTATCTAGGTCCACCAGTTGTGGAACTTCTACTTGCTCGTTCGCCAGATTAAGAGCCAATTGGCCGTGTGAATTAGCACCCTTAAAATAATAGGTATTGTATTGTCTACTGAAATCATCAAAAAACCGCATAAAACATAGTTATCATACCCATGCACGTAGAATCATTGTAATATATTTTCAGAGTATATTTTATTGCAAATAAGCAATATCTCAAAAGAATTGCTCATCGCCGAAATTAAAAAGAATAAATCAATAAGTCGTGAAACCTGAAACTGTCAGGCACCTTAGTCAAGAAAATTAAGTCAAACCACAGCCTATATATAATTGGATATAAGTCAAGTCAACTTGCGCGGCTGATATTTCATTTATTTTCACTCTCTAGAATTCTAGATATTAAGTTTGGCTTGAATATTATTATAGTTAGAGAGCTGGTAAATAGCAGTAATTTATAATTGTGTTAATCCGTTCGACTGGCTCCTGCCATGTAAAATTATAAACATGATGTAAGTAACTATTATTAATAAATTGCGTAGATAATTTAATTACATAAATATTTAAATACTTTTATTTTATCTAATCACCCATTTGACTTGGTTGTTCTATTGAAGCGACTGATAACTGTCAGTGTCAATACACATGACACACGAGTGCACATGTTATATATTTTCTGACTGAACTGCAACCAGGTAAAGATGATGGGTGTAAAGTGCAAATTGTAACAATTTCTTATTCAGAAAAGAGAGTGTTATCGTTAAAGCTTAACGTCAATCGTTCCAATTTTATTTAGTTTATAATAATAAATTAAGGTTTTAATCGTGCAATATGTGTAGATGCCATCTTAACCTTTACAGATGTTCCAAATTTAATACCACTCCTTTTTACCGTGACCTCTATTAATAACTTGGATTGTATCCGTATAATGTTATATCATGACAATACTTAATATTTGGTTACTAATTAATGTGTCTGTTATTGTAGCAGGTTCAGTCGATGGTTTCCCAAAAACTGTCAGCGTATACTAGTCAGCGGTCTTGAACTTCCACTCGACACATTTTACGGCAAACCCGAGGACACTAACAAAACAAATTAAAAATTGTGGAAAAATAGACACTGTGAATACATCACTCAACTTAAAATCTTTGTAACATACTATAAGTGAATGTCAGTCCATCTTAAAATTTATAAAATCATAGTGAATAGAAGCAGTAAAAGGTGAAGTTAGAATGAAAGACGTCAATCTGGGCAAGGAGGCTTCAGGTGAGTGCATATTTTCCTTTCATTTAACATTAACTTGTTATAACAATTATATTAAAAACTAAAAAAGATAAGTAATATGTATCCAACTGAAACAATATTATAAATTCTGTTTTTTGTTTGGTTTACCTATCAATATGCATTTAAATCGTATCTTAGTATGATGTTAACTACAGATAGTTGGGAAAAAGAGAAAGTAATCGTAGGGGTTATGTTATCTATAAATAGATATAGCTGTTAACATTAAGAAGTATGGTGGTAATTGTAAGTACAATATTTAATTGAATTTATTTAAATAAATTCAGATACAACAAATGGTAATTCCGCTGATGGCTCATGTGTTAAAGTAGATGAAAGCAAAGAAGACCTTAATAAGAATGAAATGGCTTCACAAAACACTGAGGATATAGATGTTACCTCTTCAAATGTTACTCAAGATGTGAGTAATGAAGAAGAAGTATCCAAGGAAAATGGCAATGAAGATAGTGCCAAAAAACAAGAGGAAGTCAAACCTGAGACCAATAAGTTTGTTCCTAAATACAATTATAGCTCAGGTAATATTTATATTACATTTTAGGAAGCAAAAAAGGAGACTAAATGTATCTCCTATTAATAAAATTTAAAAGGACGATGCCCATTTTTGGGCCCACTAATACCTAATAGTTTGATATTAAAACATTATTCTAAAATAATATCTTATTTTTTTATTAATTTATTTAAATTATATGAACACATCGTTTATTAATTAATAGACAATGTTTAATTACATAAAAAACAGATATCATTAATTATTATTAAAGCATTTAAAATAACATTAACCTCAAATATTGCATTAAAAAAGTCAAATTTCTTAATAACTTGGGTGAAAAAATTAAAACTGATTGGTAATAAAGAAGTAGATTTATTTGTCCACAAATTTAACTAAAAATCATTGATAAATCAAGAAAAAAATTGTGGGCCCAGTTTTTATTAGGCGAGTGGACATTCTCCTTTTATTTGGAGTTTATTTATGATTTACATGAATATCATTAAGGGTGGTTTGCACCAGAGAAGGCCGGTTAAAGTAACTTTGACTGTTACTTTAACTTTAACTTTGACAGTTACCTTTACTTTTACTCCACGCGCGTTAAATTAATTCGTTATAGTTAAAAGGGTTGCTGGTGTAATGAGGAGTTAGATAAATAATACAAGATTTAAATGAATTCTCTCAATACAAACAAGAGCGGCTTTTCAAAGATTTGACGTTAGTGACATTGATTTAACTATTACTTTAACTTTGACCGGCCGAAATTCGCCAGTAACAGTTAAGGTTAAAGTAATCGTCAAATGTGACAGATTTTTTTTGAAGCAAACCAATTTTAACTTTAACCATTACTTTAACGTGACGGTAATAGTTAAGTCATATGGTGCAAATGGACATAAGTTTCAATATAAATTGAGTTGAAAATTTAATTGTCAGTAATAATATAATAATAATAATAATATATTTTTGTTACCTTATGTATGGTATAGTTTTATTTATTGAGGTTATCGATTATATAATCTATTTATTTCGAGAAGGACAAACAATTTTCAATTACATTTACTTATTATTTTAAATCTTTACATTGATTGTTTTTAATATCCTTATAATATTTCACTCTTTTAGTTTTAAAAATTAAACATAACTTTTATAGCTTCATTATTTTTTAAGCATATTTCAGCTTCTTTAAGCTTCATGTTATTTTTTTAGATCAATGGTCTCCTATGAACACAAGTGGTAAAAAGTGTTATGATCTGGATTTACTAAAACAAATCAAGGATGATCCTTTATCAAAAGATAAACCAGATATTCCCAAGCTTGATCAGTGCAATGCTAATATTATTCGGGTAAGTTTTTTATTGCCATTTTTTAGCTGAGGTTGTTTATTACATTATGATGAAAATTGAGCATGATGATGAAAAGCTATGCATGAAATATATTGAAATTAGTTACAACATGCATTGTTTATGTTTGGTAAATCATTCTAGTATTACCTAACTGTAATGTCAAATTAATTGCATTGCGAATGTTCTATGCTGTTTTTTGTAGTCCTAAAGGGACCCATTTACAATCCTGCATATAACAGTTCGCCACGCAGGACTCTGAAAGATATCGGATAATAAATGAGTTTGTAGGCTTGCATGGGGTCCAGCAAAGCAATGCAGGATGGCAGGATCCTTGTTCTGTCTTGCTCGAGACCTGCATAGTTTGCCCACTGTTTGCAGGACAGTGCATGTACTCATCCTGATTTATAGGCTGCAGTGTAGGATTGTGAATGGGCCAGTTAACGCTCATAGTTTTGCTATATTTAAAAACAGAAATGTACGTATATGTATATTTATTTTTATTATGTTTTAGTCAGCACCATTTGCTGATCCATATTCACTGTCAAATTTGGCCTCCATGCGGCCCACGAGCGATGCATTATTTCCAAACTTTATTAAGATGTCTGGTGGACCTAAGAATATGTCACGTGATGGCAAAAGGGATAATAGGAATAATATTCCAAGTGGTAAGTAGAATTTGTGACTTGCTTAGATCTAATGTAATGATAAATTGAGGTTGGTGACTATTAGAAACGAATCAAGGTGCGCCGAATCAAATAGTACAACTACATATACTACTGTACTACATGTGACAGGACGCATTTTAGGACAAAATAGATATTACCAAAAAAAATGAAATTGTGAAATGTAAAAATGCAAATTTTGTGGATTTTCCAGTGACTTTTTTTTTTATTGTAGCTCGGCATGTGACAACACTCCGCCTGATGTAAAGCTAGAGTGCGGTCCATGAATGGAAACAATTGCTACTACAGAGAAACCTGTGCGGGCAGCAGTCGCCTCCACTATGCCGGCTTGAGGAGACGAGCATGTATCATCTATTGACAGTGCACACTCCTCTCGTTACACCTGGCTACTTTTAAACTATTCCCGAAACGTGACAAGGTCACTTCACGGGTGTTACATTCGAAAGTGGTGGTACTACCCCAGGACGGCAGACTGGGCTAATAACCATAATCAATCTGCCTACCATTCTTTAATAGTGCCTATAGGCACTGAGGGACCAAAGTACATATAACAAAGTTACATTGGTACCGGTTAGAATTAGCGAGGTTCGAACACGGGTCTCATCGATCGTGAGTTCACGCGTCTTACCGCTAGACCACGGCCGCTCTTGATTTATATATTTATAATATTCTTAATTTATAGTTTTAAGCTGGAAATTATAATTAGTCAAATTTTTTTAAATATTGTGGGAAAAAGGCGTGGCACTTTGATTGATTTGATTGTTTATTGTCACTATTTTTATTCAATTGGTTTTGTTTAAAGGTAAAAGCAGTGCAAAGCTGACACCCAGCCCCAGTATGAACAGTCCTATGAAACCTAATGTCATCCGTATGTCACTGTCTCTAAGAGAAGATGTTAAGTTGAATGAGACTGAGAATGCTTGGAGACCAACACGTTTCAAGAAAGATAATTTGACTGAAGAGGAGAGAAAAACTCAGGTACTATAAGATTTTTATATATCTTTTTAATGTAGCTCGGAATATGACAACACTGCCAAATGTAAAGCGGGAGTGTGGTTCATGAACGGAAACAGCTGCTAATACAGTGAAATCACTACAGGCTGCAGTCATCACCGCTATCCTGGCTTGAGCAGACGAACATGCACCATTGACAGTGCATGCTCCTTTCGATTTATTCTACATCTCAAAAAAAAAAACCTAAAGTAAAAGAATTTTATCGCCAAAACACTGAGACAGGTGTTTGTACTAGTTTATTACATAAAAATGTTTGCCATTTATCCAGGAGCTGTACAAGAACTTCACTGGTATATTAAATAAGCTGACTCCGCAGAAGTTTGATACATTACTAGAGAAAGTGAAGACACTGCCTATTGATACTCAAAGTCGTATGGAAGGAGTCATTGACCTCGTATTCGAGAAGGCCATAGATGAGCCAAACTTTTCTGAAGCTTATGCGAATATGTGTAGCAAATTATCTTTACTTAAGGTGAGATACGCTTGTGATCACATTTGATACTAAGCTACAGGTCCTACAGTGCCAGAGGTAGATGTCTGGGGCTGCTCGTTTAGTCAGTAAATACCAGTATATTTTTTTTATATGACAACACTCTACCTATTGTAAAGCTAGAGTTCAGTCTATGAACGGGCTGCTACTACGGATAAATTTCTACAGGCAGCCGTCGCTTTCGCAATGCCGGCTTGAGTAGCGGTATGTCTCGAAAATCGACACGGTAACTTTACGGGTGTTACGTTCGAAAGTGGTGGTACTGCCCCGGGACAGCAGACTGTACTAATAACCATATTGGTAGCCACTCATTGATTCTGTGAACGAGAATCTTGTTCTGCCGCTAGACCACGACCGCTCAAACGTTATAATTTTTCTTGTCAAAGTCTTGTCAAGGAATCAGTGAAGTTCAAAGATTAAAATACTTTTTAGAATGTTAATTGTTCTTACTTTTTTTATGGACATGTACATTATGTAATTTATAATTTTTAGGTGCCATCAAATAATTCGCCAGATCAATGTGTGAATTTCCGTGCGTTAATTCTCAATAGGTGCCAAGCTCAATTTGTTACCAAGAAAGTTGATGAAAATGTTGAGAAATTACAAAAAGAATTGGCTGAATGCACTGATGCTGTAAGTGAAAATGTACTTTACTTTTTTTAAAATAAGGTTGAGTTTAGTGAGATTTTGTTTTTTTAAGGCTGCAGTAGGATTATTGCAGTGTGTATTGATTATAATTAAATATTGCAGACAAAAAAGAAAGAGCTGACATTGATGTTAGCAGAAGAAAACAGGAGAGTTCGCATGCGATCTGTTGGCAATGTGCGATTTATTGGTTAGTAAATTATTATATATAAATATAGCTTTCAATTATTAAAAAAAAACTAGTTTAATCATTGACTAGGACTCAAATCTAGTTAAATTTCGTTCTATGGGCCCACACTTTTTTACACACAATCAGCGATTTAAGCACTATTTTTTATAGTAACCAGGCTTGTGACCATATTGCCTGATTTTAAGCTAGTGTGCGGTCGTTTCCGCTATGCCGGTCTGAGGGGATGTGTATGCACCATCTAGATTGACAGTGCACACCCCTCTCGTTATATCTGGCTTCTTCCAAACAGGTCCCGAAAAGTGACGTGGTCACTTTACGTGTGTTACGTTAGAAAGTGGTGGTACTACCCCAAGATGGCCAACTGGGCTAATAATATAATAATGTTACAGGTGAACTTTACAAGTTGAAAATGTTGAAATCTAAAATCATGGTGTACTGTATGAATTATTTAATTGAAGAATTGGAAGAGGAGAAGCTGGAGTGTCTTTGCAAATTATTGACTACAATCGGTCAACAAGTCGAGACAGAACTCAAGGATAAACTCGACGAAGTCTTTAAGAAAATGCAACGTCTTATTTCGCAGCGATCTAGCAAGATTAGTAGTCGTGTTAGGTTAGTTTTTACGGCCGGTTTTAAACTTTAATTTAATAAGTGGAGGTATCAAATTCGTTTATCAATGTAGTCACTTCACGGAGACAATTATTTATATTTGTTTAGTGGACAATGAGCCTTATTTTCTGTCTACATTATCATGATCAATTGTCACGTCTTACAGATTCATGTTGCAAGATGTTATTGAGCTTCGTAGACGTCAATGGGTGCCAAAGGGTGTTGTTGACTTGCAACCCAAAATGATGGATCAAATACAAAAGGAAGCCGAACAACAGCAAAGACAAACTGAGGTAAGTAATATTATGATAATTTGAATACAAGCGTTTGATAATATATTTGCAAAAAAAAGTTTTGTTTGTAATTACCTATATAGTACATAGTTATAGTACATTAAGTTGTATATAACTCGCGCTTTTCAATGGGGTCTATGAAATACCGACGCCTTTTTTTGCATAAGGTGTAGATTTTATATTCCTCATGGGCTCTTATTCGCAATTAAGCAGCTGAAGCCGCTCGTGCGTGAGGTGGTCCATATCACTGCAGCTACAACATATTTTCCAGGAAGGCTGCGAGTGTCTTTGTCATAGCATGAGATGTATCATTCATTAAATTTGGTACTACCGTCACTTTCAAATGGTTCGGTCACATATAATGAGAGAATTGTGTCCTGTCAACGTTTACGTCTCTGTTCATGGACTCTGTGCAGTCTAACTTATGAGG